>JAKUCG020000121.1:1304009-2608019 GCA_022539655.2 Ceriodaphnia dubia | reverse complement strand
TTTCTAAACTAAACAAAACAGCTGTCTCTTGGTCCCTTCAAGTTGACTTTGGTTACGATTTAAGGGCATTATAATCCACCATTTTGTAAAATCTACCCACAAAACTCCTCTAACGTAATTGCTGGGTGATGACTTCTTTGCTGACACCACATTTTGAGACGTAATTTGATTGAGTTACTCACATTTCTCGTATGATGACCGTGGACTCGTACAAAATTTGTTGGTGGTAAAACGTAATAGAAAAGAACTTTATGAAATCCCCTAATTTAATAAAAGCAAGTTACAATAAGTTGGAAATGTTTGTTGAGCGCACTGATTATGATTTGAATTACGATTCGAATGGACGAGCGGAGGACGTCGTTTGTAGCAGACGAACACTTTCAAAACATTTTCAAAACATGCTGGCATTGCCACCTGGCGGTCAGTTTCAAAGCTTTCAATCAATCCGTCCAAAGTCCGAGTTTTCAAGCAAGTTTTCCACACTTCTGGTTAAACATATAAAGTAGCAGATATAGATCTCATTAGTCCGATACTTTTTCAGCACAACAGTGTTTTCCAAACTGCATTAAATACGAACACCCGTAAATTTTGCAAATCCCAATTTATCGTTGCTTATAGCCAGATTTAAGGCTGCTTATATAGCAAGTTAACAAGTTTCTAATTTTTGTGTGACCCTGTAGGGAACTAAACTACCCACCGTTATGTTCGTTTAATATTCATAATCATTTGGCCCGCTCGGCATTAGAAGGTGAAAAAATTTACTTGCTCCCCTAACTTCATGCGATGCGAAAGATTGCGATAGATTTTTTCATCTGAAGTCATTTGGGTTTCTTTGATATTTTTTCTTCTTTTTTTTTCTCTTTTGAAATGTACGCCATCTATTGGAGAAGCCGATGACACGAGTCTCTGTAATCAGGTTCGATAAATCACCGCTAGGTAGCTCTTGAGGACGTTTGGAATCGTGAATCACGACCGCGCATTGGTTTTTCCCCAGTGGCCATTTCTTCCACTGAATTTCGCCCCCCCTCCACTTTTTCTTTCGTGGGGATTTATATGATTTCGCTCCCATGGATCCGACCAAAAGCGCCAGCCAGAAAGAGAGAGAGAGGAAATTGATGACCTCATAAATAACCGGTAAGTGCAGTGTGTAACACACCTAGCGCGCGCACACACACACACGGCGTACACAGGTCGGCTAGGAAGAGATGATGGGGCTACATAAAAATATTGGGAGAAGAGAAAAGAGTCCCCAGTCAGCCAAACACCGACGAGTCGAGGGTAGAAAAAACGGTAGAGAGAGAAAAAAAAAAAGAGAATATATATTCCAAACGGGAAACCACACGTCGCATGAATTATGTCAGACTTTTAACATGCAAGGAAGAGAGAGAGAGGAGGAGAAGAAGAAGAAGAGAGAGAGAGGTCGTACATCAGCTCATAATATAATAAATGTTGAAGGTGGCCAACAGCAGCCGAGGAAGCAGTTAAGAAGCAGCAGCACACCGGTGGCGTTTTTTTTTTTTCTTCTTCTTGTAAAAAGTCTTTGACATCGATCCATGTCGTATAGTATCCCCTCCGTCCGACCGTGTCTTAAATAACATTCGAAAACTAAATCATGACTAACGATGAGAAGCTTTGCCCGACGTTCGCCTCTGCAGCCTACACGAATTGGGGAAAGAAATCTCCCCGTGTGCGCCACCCAGGTGCTGTCGACTCGCTCCGCGCTTAGAATGAAACTATATTTCAATAATCCCATCAGCAATCAAGTGATTCACGGCGTTTTCAACCTTTTTTCAATGTCTCCTCCTTTAGGCTCTTTCATATACAGAATGGTAGTCGTACAACACCTTTTTGAATTCATTTAAATCGAACGCCGCCGCGTAGCACCGACAGGCACGGAAGGCGTCGTGCGGCGGCGGCTTCCACCCTGCGTCCGTGTCACGATTCAGGGCATTAAATCCCCCCCAACGAAAGAGAGAGAGAAAAAAAAACTCGGGTTTCCTACCGGTCGACACAATAGGCCTCTAAATGATGGCCCTGTTTTGTCTATAACTCGTAAAAACGAGGCGACTCTAGGGGGAGAGAAAATGCGCTTAGAATCAACGCCCAGGTGATAGTACCTTTCGAGTCAAAACTTTTTTTTTTAAAGTTGCGACGGTTCATTTCGAGAAAAAGTAAGAGAGAAAAAAAAGAAAAGAAGAACGTTGAACGCAAATGCAACGGCAACAGTTGGCTCAGCATTATTTGTCCAGTGGAACAATGCGGCCTTTAATGAGACAAAAGTCGCATCGAGCGCGCAAGATATCATGAGCGATCTTTTATATATTCAGGTGTGGGGGGTGCATCATCATCGTCATCATTCGCTCTTCGCGTGAGTCGGCATTTAAACAATTCAGTTGTTGTGTAGCAACGTTGCTCCCCTTCGTGATAGGTTATCCTCTATCGTGGATATTGTCATCTTCAACAACAACAAGTAGACTACGACTACATCGTCTATAACTGCTGCTGATGCCGATATATGTTGATAAGGGACCGGGTCGATTTGAATCGATGCGGAAGAAACTCGGAGCTACGACGGTGGTGGCCTCATTAGTCCGGCTATTGATCAACTAACGTCGACTATATAGAGAGAGAGATAGCAGCAGCAGCAGCAGGCGGAGAGAGAGAGAGAAAAACACACATCTCTATTCTGGCGCATTAGGAATCCAAGCGGAAGCCTTGCGCTGTTGCTGTGCGTGTACAGCGAGCCAAGAGGGAGCATTCCCCGCCATCCACATCCCAGCATCTTAAATACATACGACTATACAAGTATAAAAGATAAATATATTCCAAGATGTTGTCGAGCCAGTCTCCCCTCTCTCTCTCCGCGCTTCTTTTGTGCGAAGCCCGGCCCTTGATGCTGATGGAACCGGATGGTTATATAGACCCTTCTTTCGGTGACGACGACGACGGCGACGTTATTGATCTCGGCCTGCTGTACAAGAAAACGGAGAACCTTTTATATTTAGATATATATATTTTTTCGTCTTCTTTTTTTTCTATCCCCTGTACGGCGCTGGTATAGAATCAGCTGCTCTCCTTATCCATCTGCCTCTCATTCTCCTTCCATTCGCTATCGAAACTATCGAGCCGAACACTTTTCTCAACAGTGAGCCATCATCATTGGCGTGATTTCACGGAAGAGTCTTTCCGTTCCCACGCGTCGTCATCCCAATTTTTCTCGAGTATGCGAGACTTGTCGAGAAAATAAAACAAAAGAACGCCGCAGGTCGCGACCTCTCGAGATGATTGCATCTCTCTCCTCGTTATTCGATCCATTCAGGAGGAGAAACAATAAGCGGCGGCGGCGGCGGCCGATAATCGAGCGGGCGCCAAGTAAAACGGGAAGAGCGCGTCTTCACTTAAAAAGCTCATCTTTCAACGATTTAACCGAATTCAATAGAATCAATAGCTATACACTCTATCATGTCTACGACGAGTCGACCCAGAGTGCATTTCAAGTAGGTTCTAACCCCTACCATCGTCCAAACGAGAAAGGGAGTAGAGAAAAAAAAAAAACCCAACATCTATCAAACGAAGGGTGGCGGTTCTGGGGTACTTGTTGAATTCATTCTTCATACTGTACAGCCAGCCCCGATGTGTACTACACTTTCCGGCAGTGCGTGTGTGGAGGAACGCTAGGAACGTTTTCCCATGCTCTATTCAAAGAGAGGGGCTCCCAAGCCGCTCCGGTGCGCACAGAAAAAATAAAAAAAATAAAATAAAACGGGAGGATGAAGGGGACTCTTAATCTTTTGTGATCAAATGCCGAATTTGATCCCCCCTCGTCCTCGGTTGTGTGTGAGAGAGAGAGAGAGAGACAGAAGGAATTTTCATGAATGAAAAGAGCGAGACGGGTTGTTTTGTTGTCGGACCAAGGGATAGGGCGGAGCTTCTGGAATAGGTCAAAGGGTAAATTTCGCTAAAACGGAAATGTTGATCCACGTCGTCCTTAGATAGTCTAGCCGGTTGGGGGCTCTCTATTTTTCACGTAATTAAAAGTGACGTCACAGTCGATCGATGGTGATGGATGAATTCCAGGCGATGCCATCAGAGAGAAACCATTCAAGCGCACCGTGATTCGAAGCGGAAGTCCCCGTCGATAAATCAACCGGTCAAAGAGTGAGAAAGAGAGATTTTTTCTTCTTCTTCTCTCTCTCTCCTGTTGCCTGGAAAAACGTTTTTGGTGCTGACTCACATGGTCTTCGGCTGTGTCCTGCGTTCTATTCCTTTTCTTCTCCAACCCCAAGAAGAAGAAGAAGCGGGGTCTCTCTCTTGTCAGGTGTTGGGATGAATCTAAGAAAGAGGAGGAACTAGTGTCCAGGTGAGGGTCGCGCTCTTTCCCCATTGAAAACGGAATGAAATATATTTCTCTCCTTTTTCCGCTTCTAAATAGCGCGACAACCTCTTGGCTACCTTTCCGACCCCCCACCAGTCCTTCTCTCTTCGCCGCTCTCTCGTCGCTTAACCCAAACTCCTACAGACTAGCAGACTAATAGCCATTTGATATTTAAACTTAATGGGCTTTTAATCGCTTTTTTTTTTCGGGGGAGAATCTTGGGAGGCCTCTCGGTATCACCTGGCCTACTGATTTCAGCTCATCATCTTTGATCGACTCTATATATATATAATATAAAAATAGAGAACTCGGAGACGACCTTGCCGTCGAAGAAGGAAACGATTCGGCAACAAGATCGTCTCCAGATAAAGAGAGAGAAAGCCGAAAGCTGTCAAGTGGATTTATATTTATGGATAATGGAGCCGAGCAAACGGGGCAGATAAAGGGAAAGAGGAAAGTCGAATGAATGGTTTGTGTTCCAGTTCTGTGAATGAACCAAAAAAAAAAAAGTTGCTCTCTGCGGGCTGAATGGAACCGAGAGTCGCTAGCTCCTTTTGTTGTCAGCATACGTACACGCATAGACACTAGCGCACACAGTTACTTACAGACGCGTAAACCGACGATTATCCATCGCTGGCTGGTGTAGGCTACAGTGTTTTCTGCGCCCGGGAACAACAGGACCCCGGACAAAAAGGATTGCCATATACCCCCGTATGTATCAGAGTACTATATGATGTAGGTGTGCTAAGATTCCCTGCGGTTGAAGGCAGCAGGGGGGGTCAACCCCGCCGTTCGGGTAAGAAAAAATGTTCCAGGGGGTCTCTTGTAGTCGTTGCTGCTGGCTGCTGTTGGAGAGCTGGACCGGAAATGTTAGACCAGGTCTCCTCCCCCAATGCGACACCTTTCTACCCATCCAGCTCCTCCCTTCTTTCTCACCTGGGGGAGTCAAACCCGAGCTCTGATTTTCTTCTCATAGTCGTAGCCTACACTCGAGTGTCTCCTCTATACCTTATAGGCTTACGGACCGGTACGTTACACTTCCTACAGGGTTCCCATTCAAGACTCTTTTTTTTTCATTCCTTCTCTTATAAGAATGCGAGTAAGGGGAGGAGATGAGGGGGAGGACCGTGCGCCGATTTAAATTCTATAGCAGTTCAACCCCCCGCCTGCGCGTCCCTGCGAACCGATGCCAACACACATTTCAATCATCGATTTCCGGAATTTCGTCTTGTTCCCATCAGTTAGAGCCGAGCACATTCTTCTTCTTCTTCTCTCCCCTCCACCATCATCAGACTTTTATATATTACAGACAGAGAGAGAGCGATGTTTACTTCTGCAGAGGCGATTTCATCTCTAGTATAAACTTTATATGGGGCCACTATAAGTTTCTATCGTCGTTTGTTTCAGCAGTAAACTTTTCATTTCAAAAACTTCTGGCTATGTTGGATATCTCTCAAGTTCTCTTCAAGTTGATTTTCTATTATTTCTTTCTATTTTTTCACTTTTATTTGGGGATAGTTTGAAATGACGATTCATTGCCAGGTCATTAGCGCGTTGATACCAGTAAGTATTGAAGAGGGAGAGAGGAAAAAATCCTAATAAAGTGTAATAAAAAGAAAAAAACCTGTAGCTAAATATTGGGTAGCTAACTCGCTGTATTTTGTCGCTCCATTACTTTGCATCTATTTTTCCAACTGCTGCCTGGGCTGTTACACAGCGAGACCAGCTAAGGCTGCACGTGCACCTTCGAAAACGCGCTTCTTCTTTTTTTATGTCCAGTCACCGTTCAGGTGTCTCTTCTTCTTCTCCTTCAAAAGAAAGAAGAAATTTAGAGATTTATCTTCTTTCATTTTAAAAGGTGACGGTACAAGTAGAAAAACCAGCAGCCAAAAAACCCAAGGAAAAAAAAAAAGTCTCCTCCTCTTTCTCTCTCCTGAAAACTGGCCAGTGTCCAGCTCCAACTTTGGGCTCACGGACAAAATATAAATAGATATAAAGACCCGACGGGGAGTCGATGCTTTTTTTCACACCTGGGCTGCTTCTTCTTCTCTCCTGCTCCTCCTACCCGGTCAACTTATAGCTTTACCTTCACTCTATATCTCATTTTATAAGGCTTTCTATTCAACAAAATAAAATAAAATGAAAAAAAAGTCCCCTTACAAATGGAGCCCCCAAACTCGTACAAGGCCGTCTTCTTCTTCCTCTAATATAATATAGGCCTATATTGATCTTGTCCATCAGCTCTAGGATAGAAAAAAAAGGAACTTTGTGCTCTAGATAGTATGTATGTACAAGTGTGTCTATATAGACACAAAAGTATTATATGGGTAGGTGTTGGGTCGATCCATCTTTCTCCCATCTACCCGGCAATAGTTTTATTGACTTACGGTTAGACAGTCCGTGCTCGCAATTATTTTCCTGAAAATCCCCCGAGAGGCGTTTTTTTTCTCTCTCGGTTCTGAAGAGGGTGAAGAAGATGGTGTTAATAGAGCGGTCTGAATGGGGTGCTGATGATTGCTGTTGATGGCAAACCACTGTATACTGGCAGAGAGAGAGAGAGACTGGTTCTATACGTGTGAGAGACGGGCGATGTGAGATAGGCATCACGGGCGAGGACAGGAAGAAAAACCAGCAGCACCGAGCTGCACCAGCCGATAGTCATCTGGACACGTCCAACGGGCTACATCTACACAATGGGCCAGCATTGTTGCTGGTTAATAGACAACGTCCAAGTGTCAGCGCATAACCGAGTCATCGTCCTTCTCATTTTTATCTCCTTCTTCTATTTCGGTGGGAGAAAAAGAGGGATTGAATTATATTCCCGAGAATATTTCGAGAGGAAAGTTTCAAACTGAAATCAATAATACGGTAGATATTGAAACGATTCAGGCGCGGTTCAATCTAATCATAGAGATGTGTAGAAAAAAGAAGAAGAAGTGACCTGTGGGGATTCGACGGAGGATTCGCGGCTCGAATGATGGGGGATTGGATGCGGATTGCATAGGGGAGGATAGAAGAATAGGAAATCTTATCAGCCGGCGTTCAGCTTGCCAGCAGCAGGAGTCGGCAGCAATAGAAGAGCGAATCTGGGAGAGACTCTAAGCTCTCGAGGGAAATGCAGCTGAAGCAAAGAGAGACCCACCCGTTCGATTGACTGTACTCGGAGATTGACCTCTCCATACGATTTCCCAACTCTTTTTTCTATTAGACTAGCTCCAATCTTTTTATTAAAATTGAAAACGGAGGCCGTCCTCTTGTTTTGCAGAATGTTTCTAACGATGATCCGATTGATTGTCCGTCCCCTTGTGACTAACGGTGAGCGGCCATTATGGCTGTTTTGTATATATACAAAATATAGTTATAGAGTAGGAACTGACATGTAGCGCACAACAAGAGGAGCCGGGCCGAGAATAGAAGAAAGGTTTAGTACTAGGCTATGTGTGTAGGCTAGTAGTAGACGTGGAGGAGTTTTTGTGCGTGCCGTGCGTTATGCCGGCCATCGTTATATATTGTTGTTATTGGGGCCCTTTTGATGGAAGCGATGACTGTTGGAAGGGGGGGTCGACGAGTGCGCCACTCGAATATTGTGTACGTACCGCATTTTCCGCTGCTTTTGCGGTACTACAAGGCTACTACCTCTTCTAGAGTCCTCTTGTTCGAGCTCCAACGCCGCCTCCATCGCGACCGCTTTTCATCCGTGGCAGAGAATCATCATCGTGCACGTGCAATTAGCGTTACTAGTGACGTCGCCACAACGCCCAGGCTGCCCTTCTACTGAACGTTTCGAACGCCACCGCAACGGCGTTCGCTCCAAGAAAAAAAAACCCAGAAAAATTCAAAGAAACAAATAAAGTGAATAACCTTGTAGAGTTTCGGTCGTTTAGAGGCGGAAGAGAAGAATCGGTATGGGATTTCTAACGGGGTTTCCATCGTGGACGAGCTGATTGGTTGCGTCGTCATGCAGAAGGCGCGGCATTCAACCCACAGAAACAGACGACGACGAGAAAAAGAAAGAAAAAACCCACCGAAAATGTGTTGGTTTGGTGGGGGGGAATAAGCGGTTAGACGGGCGACGTTGGTGGGGTGTCTGACGGTGACACGATGGTCACGGCCGAATTTCACAAACATACGCTGGCTGCTGGCAGAGTCGTTTCCCTGTCGCTCCTAGACTTCTCTTTTCCCCCCTTGATCCCATATCAAAGCGTCAGTGACAGCGTCGAGCTGAAGAGTATGTGTACATATACATAGACGAACCAGAGACTCGGAGAGAAGGATCTCTAATCTTCCGTCCCTTTTCCCCCCACCAACCAACCAACCTCTGTCGACCTCTTATAGCGGCGGCGGCTGATGAAAAACCCGTCGGCTGCATCACGACGAGAGGCACGTGTGTTCACGAGCTACGTCCGCGTGATTAGCCTCCCTCCCTCCCCAAAACACACACACAAGGCGGCCTATAGACATCTATACGGCTTTTGTGTGGGATGTGCCTCCCTTTGGCTGGCCGACGGCAGGGGTTCATCAGCGTCAAAACCAGCGAGACCGCACAACCGAAACCGACTCAAAAGATACCATAGAAAATGTATATATATATAGAGATATCTAGGCCTCTTACCTTGATGTTGGTCGAATCGAAATAAATATTGGGCCCACCAATCTGTCAAGTTGGTTTTGTTGTCGCGGAGCCAAAGACAAATCGGCTCGTTTTGGCGCGATCTCAATGAGCGGATAGACGCGATTCAATGGCCGATTGTATATACGGTACACAATGAATCGATCTCATAGTAGCCAGTTGAAAAGAAGAAGAAAAGCCTATACCGAGATGTATAAAAGACCAAGGGGTACTACTACCTATACATAGAAAAAAAAGAAGAGGAAAGACATTTTCGGTCGCGTCGAGGCCTCCGTCGTCTCGTTCAATAGAATTTTCGCTGCGCTCAACTAAATGCAGAAGCAGCTCTCTTTTCTTCCCCATCGCTATATATTCCATTTATGTGTGTGTGTGTGTGTGTGTCGCGGCGCCATCATCACGCTTATATCTATTTCTATTCTATTTGTTGTCAAGAGTGCATAGAAAAATATTTTCTATGAGTCCCTCTCTTTTTTTTTCTTCTCGTCTCTCTCTTCTCCGTCTGTGCACATATAATGCGACGGTGGACGACGGCCCGCAGACGATCCTCAAAGCTCAGTTCATACGGAGCTCCACATTTTCCTTGGTCGCGTTTTACTCACCAAAGTATGTTATTAATTAAAAGTTAGAAGAAGAAACAAAAGAGAGAAAATCGCCGTGTTTTTCGTCGGTTGGAGTAAGAGAGTGCTGCCACCGCTTTGCAGCTGATGCGGTTTCACACGGAAGAGCTCGTGGAATTTTCGAGTGAAACCAACCGTGCCCTGCGCTGCTGTATAGATCCGGAAAAAAAAGAAGGGCCATGTTGTTTGTGCGGTTTTTCATTCGACGAAATTTCGACGCCGAAAAAAGTGAACTTGGGGCAACAACCGACCGTGTAGTATACGATCGCAATCACGTTTCTCACTTGATTCTTTTGACGGCGTCCACATATATATATATATATACATGCACGTCGTCGTAAACGGTAATTGCGTCCAGCCGCTTTGCGAGTTCGCCCTCCGACCCTCTTATTTATTTATAGGCCTGCGTTTTTTTAATCTAAATGTAGGGACGTCAAGAGAGAAATGGAACGACCGGCTCGTGAAAAAGAAAAAAAGGAACCCCAGAAAAGCGCGTGATTCATACTTTGTCGCTGTATATGCATCCATAACGCATTAGAAAAGATAACAAGCGGGAGGGTCGAACACGATCGTAAAAAAACACAACACGTATATACGTTGCCGAACCCCGTCTGATGGGTTGTTGGTAATACGGCACCTTGACACGACATCACCCGGACAACGTTGCGGTGCTGGGGGGGTCTTGCTCGACGGAAATGACATTCCAAGCACACGGGCACCTCAAAAGTGTTTGGGGGACGACGACGACGACGTATAGGTCAATCATTTCGGTGTGCGACGCGGTCATCAACAAAGACGACGATTCGATAGTTTTATTATATAGCTCAGAAGAAGGTTATGAGAATCAATCTCCTGTTTTTTTCTTTTATTTTTTATTCATTTTTTTACTCTGGATAACCTTAGTACCATACTTTGGCTGTTGCTGCGGAATAAGTGCGTTTTCTGTTGGTGTTTTTTTTTATTTGATTTGATTCTTGTCGTACACTACAAGAGTTGGAGTGGCCATGGCCGCGTGTTTGAATAATCAAGTAGCCGAGGACGGTGGCGGCGGCCGCCGCTAGCGTCGTTCAACTGTAATTGAAATAGCGAATTAAATCCCCCTCTCTAGTGTATAGCAGACGGCGTCAATCAAGCGACCCCTCCCTCTACCGATATTATCACCCGACGACGTCGTCGACTGATTTACAGACTAGCGCAGCGCATAGTGTGTGCCCGGCCCGCGGTATTAAAAGAGATCGAGTGCCTCGGTCGTCGTCGTCGACCTTCTCTGACCTCATTTGACTACCAAATCCCGTCGTCGATTCCCATCTCTCGCCTATTGGCTGGCGCCCAAAACTCAAGCCGGGCGACGATAGGCTACAAGCCCGGCGTCACGCTTTTTAGCGCATCGTCAGTTTATAGCTGATTGAATTCCTCCTTCTTCTTATCACCCCTTCTTGTAGTATCTCTCTTTTTTTTCTTCTTCTTCTTATATATATATGTAGGCCTCGTACAGCGTCATTGATTGTTGTATATGATTAAATATAATATATAGTTTGGGCGAAGGAGAGAGAGCGGCAGTCTATATGTACATATATTGGGGGAAAGCCTCGAGTCGGTTGACGCAGCAGTAGAGAGAGAGAGGGGACGCCGGCGCTCCGTGTTCAATCGGGCATGTCTATCAACTTTTGGCCTCCGACACCTCCTCTCTCCCCACGCCAACCGACACACATGTGGTCACGGCTTGTCTCCGTGATGACGGCGCGAGGGGTCCCCCCCATTCCACACAAGAAGGGCGATGGCTTCGCCTACTAGCAGTGTCTATGTATTGGGGAATCATGATGATGAATAGATCGGCGCTAAGGCAGACATGCAACTAATTCATATATTCATCATCGGTTTTAATGAAGCGTCTTTCACTCTCTTGCCACGTGCACGCTCGGTAAATAAGGAACGCGCCAGAAAAGATGACAATTCAAAAAATATATATATGAATAGTGGCTGTCTGTTGTTCTTTCACGACGACGATCGCGACGTCTTCGATTGTCGGAGATTTTTTTTGTTGTTGACCTCCGGTAATGGGTGATATTACTGGGTAGTAGCGCGCGCGCGCGCGCCGACGTGAACGAACGCCAGAGTCAACATTGGCGCGCGCCATCAGAGAGAGAACTGTTGACTCAGCCATTTTGAAATTTGACATTCCTCATCTCTTATATTCTGGAGATGAAAGAAGAAGAAGAAACAAGGCGGTTAATGTGTGCCTCTATATACTTTCACGTCTGCTGTGCCGTATCATTTGAATATACGCTCGAGTCAAGTGCAGTCTCGACAAAAAGGCGAAAAGAAAAAAAGAAAAAAAAGGAAGAAAAGAAAGAAAGAAAGATGATGAAGAAGAAGATACACCACCGTGTATATACATTGGCACGCCCATCGCTGTAGCACCTCGGTTGTTGGCCGTGTTGGACAATATTTGAAGACGCTGCTGCTGGTCCAGCAGCCGTTTCAATATTAGCTCAAATGCGCTGGCTCGTGACCCGCTCGTCTGGGTTTGTGTCTACATATTTTTTGTCCATTTTATTTTTATTTTGGTTGGATGTTGCGCACAGCAACTTCCACAGGGGAATATACATACTGGGCGGCATCCGTCTCTACGTCTATACCACACAATACACTGTCTGTTGTTTGCAGTTTGCCAGTGTCTGCCTGTATTTGTTTTGTATTCGACCTGGATCTGCTGCTGCTGAATAGAATCGATTGAAACTCGCACAAGCGCGTCGCCATAGCTACCTGCGGCTCCCATTGCTTCCTTTTTTGCATTGATATTCATTATTCGTTTCTATGCGGCTAATTAGCTTCAGCCGAAAAAAAACATGTCATGGGGGGGATGGCTAGGGAAAAGAAAAATTTACTATTAGTTATCAAAGATACAGTAAGGATAAGGATTAACCCCACCTTGAAGTAGCCTATAGGCCTCTGGTCTTTTGTTCTTTTGATCATCTTAACGAGGTGGTACCAGTACCTTTTTTGGGGGCGGCGGGGGGTTCATTAAGAGTAACCAGTGTCCCCAAACAAACACTCAAAGAAGGGCTGGGCCTCATCATTGATCTCATTAGTATATAGAAACCTTTTGTTTATCCTTTGGCCCGTCTGTCGTACGTCAGAAGAAAAATCTATAGCTTTTAATCGACGTTACATTACATCGTCCTAATGTATATAGAGGGGGGTTCCAGGTCTCAGAATATAAAAGAAACACCCGTTGCAAATCCTCCCCTTGCGTCTGTGCTTCTTCTTCTTCTTCTTCTCCGTCTTCTTCCCTTTTTGTCGATTTCTTTTTTGACAACCGTCCAGGTGCAGCAGCTGCTGTTGTGTTGGTATAACTGGAGAGAGAGAGAGAGGAAGTCGCGATGGTGGAAGACGACGGTGAAGACGAAGACCAAGAAGAAGAACGATGGGGTGTTCAGTGACCCTACCGTGACCTATTCATAGTATACATACATACACACATATATATATATATATACGGTATGTGTACAGAGGGTAGCGGCCGGGGGAGAGTAAGAGAGGGGGGTCTCTTATATTATTCGATAAATAAAGTAAAAAAAAGACGATAAGAGTTGGCGGGGTAGGGAGAGGAAAAACGAGTATAAAAGAATCTATAGAACTCGGCGGCTGCTTCTGCCCAGGCTCGTCTTCTCATTGGCCGTTCTCACATGTGGGAATATGTGCGCGGCGGGGCCGGGGGATGTTTTCATGTGCGTTCCGATACCGCCACTCTCACGGGCATTAAAACTTATTAAAACAGCAGAAACTGTTGGGAGAGAGAGAGAGAGGGGGGAGGTAACAGCACACCTCCTCCTCCTCTTTTCATGGCGGCGCCATTAAAACATCTTTTGAGAAAATTCAATTCAACTTTTCCTTCGTCCTGGTGTTGATGATGATGAGATGGACCTTTAAAGCCGACAATAAAATGACAACAACCGCAAATCGACCTAATTTTACAACACCAGAGAAAAAAAAAACACCTATTTCGAAACCGGATATATCTCGAAATAAACGTCTCGCGGTAGTTAAATTCATTCCACCCAAAAAATAATAAAAAATAAAAAATAAAAAAACATTCTCATATTTAAAATGGATGGGAGACGACGAACGACGACAGCTCTGGCGTCGTCTTATCGGTATCTCTTCCGAGCCATTAGCTTCAACCAGAGACATGGAGATGTTTAACTGCCTTCCGTCCTGCACATCATCCATCCCTTGAAATAAATAAATTTTCTTCTACAAAATTTTTTAACTTTGCAACGTCCGTTGCGGCGACGACGGTAAATTTGATGCGGACCGGGTCGGCAGCAGCAACGTCCAAGAGGAAAATCGAGGTCTACATGCTCTGGCAGACATCAGAGAAACGTGTGCGTGTACATACGTATGTGATAGCTAGATACACCAAGGTTCGATGGGCAAAAAAGGGCCGGCAAATGGACACGGAGGGAGAGAGAGAGGACGGAAAACTATTGAAGCATTACTTTTTTTTTTCTTCTTTCTCTTGATGCGCGCCCGGTTTCCCATTCTTTTGTCCGCGATTTTTCCAGTTCCGTTCCGCGAGCGGCGGCGGCGGCTGCAGCGGCAGCGGAGTTCTCTTTTTTCTTTCTGCCTCGGCACACAATGATGGGCCGAAAATCTCGGCTGTAAACTCGCTACTCTATAGCGAAAAACCTATAGGCCGTACTTGCAGTAGCGTAGAGAGACTGCTGCTGACGATGATGATGGCGATGATCCCCTTATTTCGACTCATTTTCCTCGCCCGACAAGAGAGCTCATCCGACCTGAAATAATGAACGTCGGCGGCTCCTGCTGCTCCTGAGCGGCATATCTTCTTCTTTTTTTTTTATCTCGTCTCTCTACATGGACCAATCCGCACTAATGGCCGTCTGGCACCGGTTTCCGCAAATGATTAGAAAAGTATTAGCAAATAAGCCAATAATCGATCGAAAGGGGGGACAACAGACACGGCGGAGAATCCATTTGACTCTTGTCTGATGATTGGCTTGAAAGTAGTTGTACTCAAAGGTTTGGGGGGTTGCATATCAGCAGCCATGGAAACAAAAAACCACACAGCTGAATGTTTGGACAACACCAGCAGCGTGATTGACAAAGAGCGCATTGTATAGTGGCCCATGATTTTGCCAGTCGAATGGTTATTTATTCAATGGCAAAACGGGGCTACCCTTTTATTATTAGAGTACTGTGGGGTTTTGGATTTCACCCAGTCGGTCTCTGTTTTTTCTTCTTCTTCTTCTTCCCTCGGAATTGTGTTTTCATTGGAGAATAAGAACTGCATGATCCTCTTTTCAATTCCGCGCGCTCAACCCCTTCCTTTCTATAGACGGGTGGCAAACCCCTTTACCAACAAACACGTATATACGGCAGTGAATTGTTGATTCAATGGTGGCCTGGCTCTGTGTTTGTTCAACTTTTGATTCCGAACTATAGCCCCCCGTCGGTATGTTGGCCAGCACCAGACGGGCCCATTTTGGGATGTTTTAATGAACCATCATCATCAAGCATAGAACAATGAACCGACATCAAATTAGCCGGTTCTTATAATATGCAAAGTGTCGGGAGTTGTTTTGATCAGAAAAAAAAGATGCGGCGAACGTCTGGTAAAAGGCGAGGGGGTTTGTCGACAATAGAAAAGTCCCCCCGACGTCACCTGTAGGTCTCCCTCTCGATTTTTACTGATGGATCATATTTTTGTTTCTGGTGTCCCAGTTGGACTCGTCGGCTGATGCTCTGTCGACTAGAGACGCACTCACAGACACGCACGCATCCAGGTGGAAGCCAGCTCTAGCGATCGAGCGAACGAACGGCACACAGCTGGATGTTGCTCAGCTCCTCCCCCGATCTGGCGGCCATCATTGCAGGAAAGGGGAGGAGTCGAGTTCTCTTACGTCTTTCTCTATCTTTTAAATACAGACGAAGGAGAGAAGCAGGAGAAGAAGACGTAGATATATATATATATACCGTCCTTTGCCAGCAAACGTTGAATTTTACCTCCTACCAGCAGCCGGGCCGCAAAGCCAAGAAAGTGGGCGGACCGTCGTGTTTCACGGAGGAACATGCGCCGTTATTTATTTCCCTCCTCTTCGTCGACTCTTTAAAAAGCTGTATATATATATACTACATATAGTAGACGAATATATATACGGTATATATATAAAATAAATAGGGAGAGAAGGAAGGAGACGCCATGTTTTTCTGGCCGTGCAAGCTGCCTTACGACCAAAGTCGAGACACGATGATGATGATGAAAAAAGATGGTCGTCGTCATGGCAAATAATGATGGCAAGAGCCGAAGAAGAAGAAGAAGAAGAAGACAGAGGACTGGCTGGCTCGAGATTATTGATCGACCGCATCCGACGAGGCCTCCGAGCACCAGCGCATCCTATCTCTCTCTCTCTCGACTTGACTCTCTTTGCCCACTTGAAAAACGAGAGAACGAACAGAACCGCAGAAAGGACGATGAGAAATAAGACGTAATAGACTCGTCGTAGACAGCGGCCTGAAATCATTTCCATCGGATCGACACGCGCAGTAACAATAGAGCGAATATACTCTAGTGTCATTAAAAGAAGCGAATCGGAGGGCGTATCTTTGACGTAATCATCATAGAAAGGCCATCGAGGGCGGCGCAAATTTGAATTTCATTGGGTGGTGGTTTTGGATCCCAAATACTTTTTCATTCCTTTTTATATTATCATCTTTCAATCAAAGACAGGAAGGTCCGTAACTCGATGCCTTCCTACTCAAAGAAGGCGTCCAGACGGATTAAATGCTGAGATTCCAAATAAAACTAGAGATCATCTAGCAAAATAAAATAAAATAAAATGAAAAAAAAAAAAAATCTTGTCTACGTCCCTTCTTCCAAAAAGGAAAAAGGAGAAGAGAGACCGTGTGCTCAGATAAGAAGGGCGACGACGACGAGGACAAAAGCTTCTCTCTCTCCTGCGCCCGGGACTCTCTCTCTCTCTCTCGTCCCTTATCTACGAAGCAGAAGCCAGCGCCAACAGCAGCAGCCGAAGCGAGAGAGAGAGAGAGCACCCTCCTATTTCCTTCCTTATTATCAAGCGACATAGAATTTGATAGATATAAGGTCTCAGCGCCTTCCATCTCCATTTTATATATATATACGTGGATATAATAATAATAAGAGCCCCCTCTCTTTCTCTATTGAAAAAAAAGGTCCCCCATCCAACCGAGTACAACCCCCCTCTATATCGAAGAGGGGGGCCATCGCGGGGTAAGGTAAATAAGAGAAGGCCGCTCGGAGCTTGCTGTGCTGCTTCTGCTGAGAGTCCAGCTGTTCAGTGTCAGCTTACCTTGAGACCGACTAGCAAATAACAGCACACAGAGCACTACAACTACTGATATACGTACACGGACAAAACTATCTGCGCACCGGAATCTCCTCTTACTCCGCAGGAGGATTTTCTTCTCCTCCTGGTCCCCGGTTCTCTTTTCTTTTGTTAAGACAAATACACAGAGAGAAACCTAGTCGAGATGACAATCCAAGTAGTACTAAATGGTTCCATAATGATAACTCGGCCAAAGAGAGAGCTAAAAGAAAAAGGAGACGAAGAAGAAAAAAAAAAGAATGAAGACACTTTAGTAGTAGAGGGGGGCGGTTTCAAGTGATTATCACCGGGGGTTGTGTGCTCTCCGATCATCCGCTCATCGTCTCTCTCTGTGCAGCGCAGCGCAGAGCAGCTAGAGTGACACTGATGACCGTTTTGTTTCAATCAAACAGATCAACCACATTCTTGCACCCTTGTTTTCTCGATGGCCAACCACTGATTGCCTTAAACAACCTTCCGTTTAGGCTACCAACTACCTCCACACAGGAGAGGATGATGAAGCTCGTTTACTGAATCCGGAAGAGGAACCTTAAACATTTGTTTTCTTTTCTTTTCTTTTTTTCCACGTACACAAAAGGAATGTTAGTGTGTGAAACTGGAGAGAGACTCTCTAATTCGCTTTCTGGATTGTTCAAGTCTGATATAGAGAAGGAAGAAATATAACTATACGTCTCTATAATAAATGTTTTTCTTTTCCCACGGCCGGTTTTTTCGAGTGGTGAACATTTTTGAACTTTACTCGGTGCAGAGTATTTATCTCTCTTTTTTTTCTTTCCATGACGTCAACCTGTTCTGTCTGGGGGACCCTGTTTGTGTCTGACGATGCTCATCATCCCAGTTGGCATGAATGTGTTGTATTGGGAGTCATCGATCATTGGTGGCAAAGCGTGAATAGGTGTGTGCGCTAGGCGACACCTGAAGAGATCGAGCGACGACGACGACGACGACACAAGAAATTCTTTCCCTTTTTCTCCTCGCTTTATTTAGACTCGGCTACCCTCACTATATCTCACCTTCACAACAACCAACAGAAAAGCAACTTTCCAAATCGTGGACAACACTAGGAAAACCGGCTATAGATATACCGTCCATTCTTCTGCCAAAAGGGAAAAAAAAACTTTTTCTTTCCACAGAAAAAAAAAGGGAAAACATAGTCATCGCTCTATTTTCTGTTTGATTTATATTATAAATATATATTTTTATCTATAAAAAATAAAAAAAACACGGAACCGGGGACGATCTCATGCAACGTCATCCATCCGGGGGCCTAGAGACATAAGCCAGAGTCGGTCATTGTTCCCGCAGCTCTGGATTTCTATTTCATCTCTCTACCAAATAAAAAAATTCTATCCAATGAAAAAAAACACGCAGAGAGATTTTCCACGCAACGAGTGCCCCCCTCCATCCATTCCTATACATAGCCCAACTTCCACAACCGGGCCAAAAAAAAATAAAAAATTGTTACAACAACAAAAGGAGCCTTGCTCTCTGCAAAAAAAAAAAAAGAATCCATTGTAAAAAGACGACAATAGACGTATAGAAAATGGATACATTTAAAGAGTTATTTCGGCCTTGATCTTGATACCATCGCTAAATATAATTCAAAAACAAATAAAAAAAAAAAAAAAAAACGAGTTTGACCATAAATCACAACGACTGGTGGCATATAGGCCTATAGGGAACGATCCCGAATGTCCGCCGTCGTCGTAGGAGGAGTGCGACGTGTCAAAGTGATGAATATTTCATTGGCCGGGTGTCCCGCCCTCACCATTTTCTATATCAAAATGATTGCTGGCCCTCCACAACTCGGTTGTACAACCAGAAGAGGCGAGAGCTAGAGATAGAGAAGAGAAAAAAAGGGTCTCGTCAGAATGCCCAACAAGGGGGTGTACCGAATACAGACAACGAGCGGGCGATTATACGTGTCCGTCCGCATCTATATACTCCATAAACCTCGTCGAGAAAGTGACGGGCAAGTTTTTTAATATCAAACACGTGGTACATCCCTCCCCTGCTCTCCCCTTTGCACAGTGTTGGACCAGAGAGGAGGAGGATGATATCATCTCTGTGGTATTTCCTCGTCATTAAATATCGATCATCACTGTCACAGCGCGGCGGCGGCGACGGCGGCGGTAGTGTGATGTATATTCCTCTCGTTCTCCGTCGTCGTCGTCGGGATTTCCAGCTCGTTTTTAATAACGGACCGATTCATTATTCATCGTTTCAAATCGATACGTAGCGCGGCGCGGCGACGCTCCTCGAGAGCTCATCACGTAGAGTGATGGACGGGGAGACGATGGACCGTAAGTCAGCCGTCGAACGTCTGAGAGTTTGGAGCGCGAACCAATCAGGCGACGGCCAGAACAATAGACCAATTGTTTCTCAGCTTTTTGTTTCATCTTGTGGGGTAACAGAGTCGAGACGGACAAGCTCCTCCCTCTTCCCTCGCTCTCTCCCCTATCCCAACCGATTCGGCGCTCCTCCTTTGCCCATCCATCGCATATTTGAACGAGCCCGTGGGAAGATGATGCATTTCCACCGACGATTGGACGGCCGGCGCATGCGTCCAGCACAAGTTGACAATTGCAAAAAAGAAAAAGAAAAAAAAAAGAGAAAAAAGAAGAAGAAGAAAACGGGCCAGAGACTGGTCCGCGTGCATAAATTGTGATAGGGCCTTGTGCTGCTGTTGGCACCGATCCCTGTACTATGCCCGTCTCGTATTGATCCGCTAGCTGGATCGAAGAATATACCAGCAGCAGCCAGAGAGAGAGAGAGAGATTCAAAAAGAGGATGTGCTGAGCCAGCAGCTGCAGCCAGCATCTTGTGTGTGCCAATCGGGCGCTAATAAGAGGATGCCCGGCCCTATCCACTTCTAGTCCAGCATAGTTTGAGTTTTTTTTTTTATTCTAACCCTCCTCTCAAAAACTGGCCGTGCTGGATATGCCCACGATCTTATCCTGTACTGTTAAAACCCTCGATTCCTTAACTGAACATCTGTAGACTATACTGGGTATATAAAATGGATTCCCGCTTTATTTAAAAATAAAAAAAAGGAAAAAAAAGGCCGAAATCAGCTGAAACTGAACTTTGACTCTGTCAAGAGCTTGATTGAAATCTCGGCAAATAAATATTAAAGAGAGAGACGGAGGCTAAGCAAAGAGTAATACACCATGTTTGGTATAAAATGTAAGAGGAGGCGGAGGGGGTTCTCGTAATATATGGGTTTGTAAGATATCAACCGAAGCTGGCGGAGGGCTTTTTCAAGGAGCGTATGGGAGAGAGAGAGAGATTCCTTTTTTTTTTATAGATGGAAACGGCGGGTCTATTCATCTGCCGGACTGTCGGGACGCAAAAGGGGGGAAACTGTACTCTAAGAGCCCAGAGTAGTAGTAGTCGTCCTAGTAGGAGTAGTGCTACGCGTTTCCTTTAATATCACAGAGAGATATATATTCGAAAATGATCGAAACTCGAGTACCTATTCATCAGGGCCTCCGGGTGACGTAGGGGGGGACGTCAACAGCGGGCTAAATAAAAAATACGGGCTGTAAGGTCATGTAAGATTTTTTGGGGAATCAAAAGTGATGGCATTAAAGTCAACACGCAGATTTTTCTTTTTTTCAAATGTAAAATTCGAGTGTTATCTTTTTTTTTTAACGATGGGATCGGTGCAGATGACACTGGTTATTTTTTGTGTCGTCGTCGAGAAAGAATAACAGTGCTGCCTGCTGAACAAACGGTGGTTTGAATTTCAAGGGAAAAATGTCGATGGCCCTTTTGTCGAGTCACTTAACAGTTATGCAACAACAGAGTTGACACAGCCCAGCAGCACCTAGACGCGATGTCATTCTCGCCCATCATCATTGGAAAATGATTACAAAATTTTTGTATTATTTTTTTTTTTGTCAATCGAGATGCTGTTATGTAGAGCGCTGAAAAGAGCCCGTTTAAAGATGAAAAGAGAGAAAGAGAGAGGCTAGAGTGTTTCGATCTATTCTCTTTTGCCAACAGAGAAATTTTTCTATTTTTTTTATTTTTTATTTTTTGGTGAAAAGTGGCGAGCGTGGGAAGAAAATCTGGCCGCGGCACCTGATGACGGACCGAGCCACCTCGGCAAAAAAGCAGCAGCAGCTACACAGCAGCAGCATGATCAGAAAAGTGTAACAAACTAGTTGCAACAACAATAGATTCTTTTCGCCTCCCCTCTCTCTCTCTGCTGGTAGAGAGAGAGAGAGAGAAACCGCCCGCTCGATTCGACACGGTAACCGAGCGCCTTTTGGACCATAACAACAACCACACCGGGAGGCTCTCTCTTCTCCTGCTGACATTTGCTGATTCACATCGACGTGATATCGGCCGTTTCGTATTTTTTCAAATCAACTCGCAGAGGAGCAGTTCCTCTCTTTTATTTTCAGTTTTTTAACGCGCTCTCTCTCTTCAACAACAGCAGCAGGTCTCTTTCCCAGGTCACTGGCTTCTGGTCTAGGTAATTATAGATCGGGGCTATAGGTACCTTGGATGGCGCTAGAGAAAGAGAGCTATTTTCATGCGTATTTCTAATTGCTAACCACCCATTGAGCGAGACAGACAAGAGGGGGTCCATAGCCCATAATGACTTCATCGACTGCTTTTTTTTCTCTCTCTCTCCGTCCGTCCGTCCTCGCCCCATTCTTTTAGCCGTTTTGAACATTTTGGCTGAGCAAACGAATGGTAAAAACGAGCGCGATAAGAACGACCAGATGTGGACGTAGAGAGAGAGAGAAAGAGAAGAAAAAAAGCGGACTGGGATTGCGCTGTAGGGGGCCGCCCGAACGCTAATCATCCGATCAGATACTCGACGGATGTTGGGCAAAGTATTGCACAGTGCGGATTGGATGTGGTGGTGGGCGGGTAGCCGAGTATTGACATTGATCGAGAGCTTCATCATCCGATGCTCCAGTCGCCCTCATATTCTACTAGCACAGCCAGCAGTAGTAGCAAGCAACTCCAATATTTGATGAATTCGTCGACGGGATACGACGACGACGACGACGCTTTTATTTCTTCCTTCTCTCTTTTTCTTTTCCCGACATTTTTGGGGGAAAAATAATCCTCGGAAATGAATCAGCGTTTTTCGACAGCCCACGAAAAACTTATTAGTCATGCTAGTACTAACGCGTTACGAAGGATTGGATTACTTTGAATCACAAAAATTCTCTAATGTAGTTCTCTCTCAACAAAATTTTGTTCTGTTTTTTAGGTTATCCGGTCGACGTCGAATTTGATGCGCATCCGCCAATGAGGTAAGGACCTTAATCTTCTCTTACGTCGACTGGATAAAAATGGAGAAGAAGAAAAAAACTCATCACGGCTCGGCACAGATGGGCATCTCATCGTTGATTTAGAGAGAGAGAGAGAAAACCTTTCCATCTCTGTGATGATTTGCCGCCCGGCTGAGAAGGGTCTATATTATATACGCCTACATAAAGGTATATATATATATAGAGGGAACCTCTCTCTCTCTCTCAGGGTCTCTTGACATATCCGCATGATTGCCGGGGATCTTTTAGTTCGGTACAAAGAACATACACAACAACAACAACGAAGGGAAAAAAAGAGCGACAAAGACAAGCCGACATGTTTTTTTTTTTGTAGCTCTCTCCCATTCCGGTCTTTCCCCTCCGACGCAAGAGATGATCGCCAATGAAGGATCCATTACACGCATGTCCTGTCAGACGACTGGCGGATAAACTGTCCATTACGGGATTTATATGTCCATTTTCATCTGTGGAGACGCGGCCGTGTGAAATGTCCCCCGGACACGCATTCCCAATGATTTAATTGTCGTCAAATATCAATTTTGGCTTCGTGTGATGGAGAAGGCGATCCTAGAGTCGAGTCTAGAGGGGGGATTTTGCTTTATGAACGTGAATAGATGGCGCGCGCGCGCGGACGGACGGACAAAAGAGGCTGAGCTTTGATCATCTGTTCCGTTCTCTTTCTCTCAGCAGCAGCAGCAGCGACGACTGGGGAGTCGACTAGGACCGACTTGAAGGGTGGAGAGGGTTTTAATCAAGGGACCTGCTGCCAGAAAAAGAGTCACTGCGCTAGCCTCATATATATGGCTAATGTTGGAAATTGCACCGATCCATTTGTCTAATGACTCTAGATCCCTCGCAGTGCCGGTCCAGAGCTGCTAGCTGCTGCTGCTGCTGGCCCTCTCTCTCTGACATCTTCATCGCTACCAATCTACCGGCTCTTTTGCCTTCGATTGCACAACTCCTCCTCCTCCCTGCTTCCACTTTTCTTTCCCTTTTCAATCGGCTGAAATGAAAGAAACCAGAAACTATCAATGATTAAAATATCGATTTTCTCCTTTTCTTTTGACTCGGCTTCCTGCTGCTGCCATCCGCCCCAAAACTAAGAGAGAGCTCCGCTTCCTCTCGACTTGGATTTCACGGCTTCATTCGACGTGTACTCTACTTCGTCTAATACGGTAGCTGGTAGCAGTACGAGATAAAAGCCAACCTGAATAACTTTGTGCGTCCTGGTAAGGTGATCCAGTTCTCTTTTTTTTCTTTTCCCTCTTCTCCGACACGCAGAACGATGTTAGCAGAACGGCCATTGTGACACGGCCGATGGCCTTGTTTTTAAGACGAAAAACTTTCGACGTACCACTTATCGATTATTTTATTTTTTTAACTGGGAGAGAGAATCCATCCGAAAAAAGAAAGATGGGAAATATGACATGATGCAGTACGCAGCACATAGAAAAAAAAATAAAACTAAAAAAGAGAGAATGGATGTAGAAGGGGGACGTACCGTCGGTTGGTGCATGCGGGGCCGGAAACCGGAAGACGCGCTTGGGCAAATTTCCATATGCGCGATGCTGTGAGTTCGTGACCCCATGGTGACCTGGCACAATCCCCCTTGAAATCGGTTTGAAAAAAAAAGAGAACATAAAGCATCTCCTCCCTGTTTTTTCCATCTCTATATATATTTTTTATAAAACATCATCATCATCATCATCGGAGTATCTATATAACTCTCTCTTTTTCCCGACAGAAGGTACCGAGCGTCTATATCTCTATTTGTACGAATAAAATATGCGTAGATGTAGCGTTTTTTAATTGCACTTCCGCTTCTATATGACACAGTCCAATGAGTTCATCTCCGTTTCGTCGGAAAATCCCCTCTCAGTCGCCTTATCGTTTCAATTCTTTTTATTCGGTCTCTTCCCCCCCACTTTTTAACGTGATACATAATGGCGGCTGTGTGGCTATCGATCGGCCAATTGAATGGATGCATCCAATTCCAGCACAATATCCTGGAATTTCAAATCCCGGAAGACGTTAGAACCCCGTCGGAGCGTCTATACATCGACGGGATCGTCGCGTAGAAGAAGAAGAAGAAAAAAAAAAAGATTATCGATTTCTTTCGAGTCCGAGACAAAAACTTCCGTTGGGCCGTTTTTGTTTGTCTCCAAGTGAACGTTAACCAACCGGCCAGAATGAAAGAAACGAGAAAGTTGTGCGCGGGAGCAGCGACGTAGCTCACGCAACTGTCACTCAAAAAACAAGGCAACTCGCAGTTGACGGACGTCGAAACAGAAAAACAAAAACACAAGGAGCCAGTTAAAAAAAGGAACCTCCCCGTTATGGCAAGAGCAACTGCAGCGAGACCTAATGATATAGAAACGCGCACCGTATTTATCAAGTCTGAAGGGGACAGAACGGGGCGGTGTAGGTACAACAGAGAGAGAGAGCCCCCGACCTATGTTATTATGACATATTGTCTGTCTCTCTTATTGTCTCTTTACCCAGCAGCAGCTCCAAAATAGACTGAGATTTTCTCCTTTTCCGCTGTCCGAAGAAAACACACAGGGCCCCATACATACATATCATTAAATTGTTCGTACAAGGTGTAATCACTCCGTGTCACGCAGGAGGGCCACAGGATTGACGCACACACGGATTGAAATTTTCTCCAAATAAAAAGCTACGTACCGTACGGTGCGTACGTAGTGTTTCCCCGGATGACGAGACATCCGCTCGTGCAAGACTCGTCATCTTGTGGCGAAACAAATCACAGCGCAGCGCAGCGTCCTCTCTCCCAATAAGTTGTTGGTTTGAAACCGAGGAGAAGAGCCAGTGGGGAAAAGATAAAAGAAAAATTGGGAAGGAACATCCGTGGGTTTTCCAACTAGATCAAACCCAAAGATATAATCCCCCAAAGCGTTTCAAAGCGTGCGGTAGCGGGATCGAATTTCCGCGGAACATGCGGTCCACAAAAGGAAGAAGAAGAAGCAATAGTACACCAAAGCCGCAGGAGCCATCATCATCAAAAAAAGCCCTGAACCCCAGAACTATGAGCTAGACGCCAACCCTTGAATTCGACGAGCGAAAGAAGAGGGAGAAAATATATTATTATTATTCTTATATAAATGAAGGAAGAGAGAAAAATTAGACGTAGTTTAGAACTGCGTCCGCGTCTCGTTGACAAGATAAGACACGTTCATTTCGACACGGAAACACTTTGGCTTCGCGACCTCTCCCCGCTCTACTCTACGTCCCCTTTTATCTTTCCAATGTATACTACTCTCCGTCCCTTTGGCGCCACTATTTTCGATTCATCTCTTTCGACGTCATTATACACATATTTATGCTGCGAATGAATTGGAGAACATCCGGCTACTGTCGGTCGGCCCGGTTCTTCCTTTTTCCTTGAAAAGACCACGGGTTAGGAAATTCTGGTTCGGCCGGGACCTAATTATCGAAAGCTACCGAGAAAGACGGAGAGGAAAGAAAAAAATATAAAAAAAAGAAAATGTCGAGCGAATTGCATTGCGACAGGGGCCGGGCGTCGCGTCGTCGGTGTCGTGTGTATTTGGAGCGTGAATTCAAAATGGCCGTCGACGAGCGAGCGAGGCCGTCGACGGATGGATAAAGCGCGCGTTCTGATTGGTCCCTCGGCCGAGCGCGACGGAGGTTCTCCCTCCCGTCGACTGCATCACGCTCTCACGATTTTCCCTCGTCTTCAACAGCATTTTATTTTAAATAAATAAATATATATATATATATATATAGTGTAGAATAAGGAGAGAGAGAGAGGGAGGGAAAGGAGGAGGGAAACGGGGGCGGATTGAATTAAACAGAAAAGACGACGACGAAGCTCTCGGAAAAGTCTTGAAGGATGGAGAAGAGAGAAAAAAGAAAACATTGAGAGAGAGGGAAAAACGTTAAGCCGAAAAAATCTGCCTCGTCACGATGTCAGCAGCGCTGGCGGCCGCAAATGTTTCACAGACCGAGACGAATCCACGGCCCATCGAAACTAATTCTTTTCCTCGTTTTCAAAGACATTAAAAATTATGAAAAAAGTCGAATTTTCTAGTCTTGGTTGGAGATAAACATTTGGCAATGTTGGGTTCCGAATCAAAGTTAAAGGGACTTTTTGGAGAGAAAGAAATAAAATAAAAAAAAGAAATAACTGCAACGGCAGCAGCAGCAGCAGGGTTCCGGCAATAAGTGATGCGTAATCACGGATAATCATGGTCTCGGAGTGAAGAGGAGGAAGAAGGAGTGCGCCGAGTAGAGAGAGAAGGAGGGATTTGATCATCATCCATTCCATCGCTGTCCTCCGTCGTCTTCTTCTTCTTCTTCTTCTTCTTCTTCTTCCTTTCATCATCTCTCCCCCCAACGAGAAACCCCCCCTCCCCCTCCTTTCTTTCTTTCCACCATCCGGAGCCTTCTCTCTCACTCTGCTCTACGCCGGATCGATGGATTCCCTCACGCGCACACGTTCGTGACCGGATCGGACACAGCCGAGTGTGCGTGCGCGCTGGGCTTGATGAGTCGGGCATTTTCTTCTGGGCCGCGTCTGTCGACGCGCAGTTGAACCTCCGTCGTCCGTTGCAGTGACAGTAACGTTCGCGTTTTCCACGGCTGACCTTTCGTGTCACATGCAACCGTCATCCCTTCTCCACTCGACGTCACTATGCGCTGATTGCTTAGTCCCTGACAAGAAATCCGAATTTTTTTTTTAAAAGAAAAGGGCTGGAGATTTCTAACTTTCTATTTTTCTTTTAGATAATTGAAGCCACCGATTTTTAATTTCCAAAAAAAAAAGACTCTGCGCAGCATAATTGGCCAATGAAGAATGGCTCGGGTCCGCTCTGATTGCGTCGGCCATCCCCAGACAACAACAACAAGTAAAGAGAGAGAGAGAAACTCGGGAGTCCTTCAATCCAAAAAAGAAAAAAGTTGGCCCAAGTTGTCGCTACTAATCGAATACGAGCTATTGATTAGGTTATAAATGATGATCGGATGTGTGCAAACAGATCGATGGATCAAGTGAAGGGGGGGAGGGAGCCGAAAAAGATGCTGCGAGGGGGAGAGAGAGAGAGACGGGCGGGTTAAATGGTGTCGTCTGGGGAACAATTCAATCACGCGATGTGGTGAAGAGCTCTAACGAAGCTTGCAACCTTACTCACTCACCCCTCTGCCAGACCGCACATCATCACCCAGCAAAAACCCCTCTCTCTCTCTCTCTGGTTCTGGCGGCAAATCAGCTCTCGAATTACGTTTGCATTTGGCATAAACACCTCTCTCCTTTCCCTCCATCAACTCCTCTCCGCCCATCATCGCCCCCTCCTTTTTCTCCCTTAGCGAACCCGCAGACTAACGCCCCGAAAATCACATTAGCCGCGCTTGATTGTGCCCTATTAATCCAACAGATTTTTCGAGTACCACCACTGCACCCCGTTTTCACAGGAAATCACAAAAGGTAAATACTTGGAAAAAAAATACTAGCGGGAAGGAGATGATGACGCGGCGCAGATTTCTCCCAACGGCTCATCCATCACGATCCGGTCGAGTCTCTAAAACCCTGCCCAATCCATCATGGGCTTGATGGACATGATGGACACATGTGCCTTGATTGCTGCATTGATTTCTTCCTTCCCTTAAATTATTCTTTATTAATGTTTATATAAAGTAGGAGTAGAAGCTATAAGAATATCCACAGAAAGAAGGAAACGGACGTTTAAACATAGCCGCGTAAGATGTAAAGCCCCGATGATGGGGCACAGAGGAAAACGCTGGCGCATAAAACTTAAGCCTATTATAGACGATGCTGCCGTGTGCTGCTGCTGCGCTGCGCTACTGGCCAGGCTGATATATTTCCTTGGGTTGCAGTTTCTCAATCGTTCGTGTATTTATAATCCGGTGGGGTCGCTGAGCTGAGCTGACTGTCGCCGTCACGTGTACAACCGATATAGCTCTCTCCCTTCTGCTCCTCCTGCTGCTCCTCCTGCCTAGTCGCTGATGACGACGACGACGATGATGACGGGCACCGTCTGTGTTACACGTTTCTCCTCATCCCCAGTGTCTCTAAGCTGCTTAGGACCAACATGGCGGCCACCGCCAGCCTCTCTCTTCTTTAGGCCGACTCTCATTCGTCGCATCTATCTTGATATGCGCAGACCTCCAGTCGATTCGGATTTATTGAATTGGTTTCAATTCAACCATTAACCGGATGGCCGGTCCGGGCTCTCTTTTTCCCCTTCTTCTTCTTTTGCCTTACATTTTCATCCTCGACTTCACACACGTCTTTACATATAACAACTCGATGTGTATAATACCCAAGGTCCAAGATCAAAGTCATCGCCCAAACGAAACTTTGCTGCCTCCCTTCTCTGTGCATCGAGAGAGAGAGAGAGGTGATTCTTATATCATATTTGATATAAGGTTGTAAAAAGGAAGAGATTTCCCAACGGAGTAGGCACTTCTTCTTTCTTCCCTCACGGACTTCCCAACTTCTATATACGTATATATATATGTATATATATATATATATAGGATATATAGGATTGCGCTATGCGACGACTACCGTGTGCGCGCGCGTTGCTGCATCGCTCGGTTCCCTCAACTGACGCGATGAATAGGTCGCTAATGAGCAAGCGAACGCGCGGCGCGCCTCACCCAGGGAAACGGGCGAACAGGGCGAGGAGCACCGAAGAACATCCGTCATCCTCCCGTTCCTTCGTCGTCATGGCCCCCTTCACTTCTTCTTTTGATTTCAAAATCTCTTTTTTTCTTTTTTTCGTTCTTTCTTTCTCTTTAAAACATTTTACTATCTCTCTTTTCCTTATTCCCACCTTTCCGTCCGCGAGTCCTCAATAAAAAAGAAAAAGAGACGGGGTACATAGCTACCAGAGAGAGAAAATTCAGGGTTATGTAGTGTTGCTAAAACGTTGGCCGAGTGACGCACAAAAGAAGCATTGAGCGCGAGGGCCTCTACTGCAATTAAATGGATTAATTTGAATGGAGATTTCTTTTCTTTGCCTTCAGAGGCATTATGATTCCATTCTGTTGCGTATCTGCGGCGGCGGCATAACAACAACAACGACTAACAGGGCAGCAACAAGGAGGGGCGGGATGTGTTGTCATCGGCGACGTGTTGGTGCGTGGACGATCGTATAGACGACGCCAGCCGCGCGAGCTCTGCTGTCCCGCACAATAGCTCAGAGAGCTAGCTTTATATACAGCACAGCAGCAGCAGCAGCTACTACTACCTACTCTAGCAGGAGCGACTCTTCTCTTTATTATTATCATCTTGTATAGTACTAGACGCGTGTCTCTGTGTATAGTCGGCGTATTGTGGCTTGATGTATGTATTTATCTGTTATATTGTGTGAATACGATTCTCTGAATGACTACGCGCCCCGACGACTAACACTACTAGCTTTCCTTCTATTATTGAACTCGGAGCAGTTGCTTCCATGTCGTTTGTCGCTCTGGAAAAAAAAGGTAGCCAAGGTATATATCCCTACAGCAACTGACGACTCTATCGCCACAAATTTGACTACTATAGCAGAAAACAATTTAAGGAAATTCATATAATAGTCGGTTATAAAAGGAAGAACCCATAGACCGTTCAGTCGTGTTTTTTATTTTATTTTTCTATTGTTACAATTTCTTCCCTCCTCTCCCTTATTTACATATTCGATAAGTTAAATAATCTATTGAAATGAGGCCGGAGCCGGAAGCGGGCGACTTGTTACACTCGTCGTCGGCAGCGGCGGCAGCGGCCGAGACAACAAACCGACGGATAACAATAGACAACACAAACTATACTACGGCCAGCAGTGTGCGTGTGATGGGAAAAAAGTAGACTAACCCGGTAGTTTGCCGTTCGGTAGTCTGCGTGTAATATAGTCACGCAGTTCCCGCCAAGGTTTCCCCCCCTCGGAAAAAAACAACAACTGAGCCGCTTGTCAAAAAAAAGAAGAGAGAAAGAAAACCTCAAGGCATCGGCAAGATGCGTATCAAAGAGTAAAGAGAATAACTTCCCGTCCGCCCGGCAGACAGACAGTTGCCTATCATTTTCTCAACCTTGTATAAATTGAATTTTTAAAATTATTTTCCCAAAAAATATTGAAATAAAAAGAGAAACGGTCTTAATAGGGTCTCTTAGTTTTGACTTCAATACTGATGCATGTACTGAGATAGTGCTTCACATCTTGTGACTTTGATGATATATCCATATAGAGGACATCGACTACGACTACTACTACTTTACTCTCTGCCGCTATATATATACGCAAGGCACTACGTAATGGAGAAGGGAGTGGAGGAGGAAAGAGGGACGACGGGGCAGGATGAGAGCTGTCACTATCACTCCGGATGATGATGGTAGAGCCAAGGATATGGATTCTGCCGGAAGCTTCCGTTACGCACAGCCATAGACCTGTGATGATGTCACATGGCGATAGCGTTTGACAGCAGCAGACTCGTCGTAGTCGCTCGCTCGCTCCCCGCGCATCAGTTTTTATTCCAACTTTCATTCGGGTAAATACGGGCGACAGCATCGGCGACAACAAATTGAGAACTTTTTCTCTTTTTTTCTCGACTAAATCAGTTTATTGCCGGGATTTGGACAACTCAAATCCCTTAGTTGCAAACGACTCTAGAGTGCAATAAAAAAAAAAGCCACCCAAAAAAAGAAGAAGAAGAGTAGGGGCCATATATCTATCTGGACTGTTGAAGAGGAGAGGGTGAATAAATATGTACTACTACGGTACTACCGGAGGTCCGTCCACTCTGTAAGAACTAGCAAATGCGCCATGCCCAAATGAGAGGGTTTCATTGCTCCGGATTGACTCCGGCAATAGATATAGAGAAAGAGCGCAGAACAGAGGCCTAGCGAGATGAGAGGACGGAGGGGGGAAAAGGGGAATCAGGGATGGAATACATATGAGAGCCGGGAATAAAGAGCCCAGCATCAGCTCGGCCATTAGTCTCCATTAAGGCCACGCGTTTGTTTCCTGCTCCCGCTGCTCTCCGTCTGCTAGTAGCGGAGACGACGGCCGGCGACTAGCTCTCTATGTCAGCATCGATTCGACGACGCTGATGATGACCACATGCTCCATTTCACCCCTCCGTGCGCACCCCACCGACTCTCTCGTCCTCCACCCTTTTCTTTTTCGCAGTCGACGGCCGCTCACGTTGCCGGCCCCAACAACGAGATGAGCCCAAACGGCCAATTTCAATTCATTACCCGCCATTAACTTGATAGATTTCCGCTAAAAATCTTTTTTCTCTCTCGGATTTTCTGCAACAGAGAGAGAGAGAGAGGGAGGAGGAGGACCGACGGTTGCTATGACGATACATGGCCAAGGTTTCTTCGTCATTAGTAACAGGCGCTCCGGCGCTCGGCGCGCACGACTCGGCCGGAAGGAGAAGTCGCGCGGGTTCTCCGGGCGCGCACAGAGAAAAGAGAGAGCTAGAGAGAGGGGACGCAGCAGAATTCCGGACGGGTCAAGTCTAAATGGTCGCTCCGCCGGAAGCGTTCCAGCTCTCTATATTATTGCACAGCGTGCCGGAGCGGATCGATCCCCTCTTTTTTTTTTTCTTATGTGTTGTGTGATTATTTTAACTTGATCAAATGACGTTCTTCTTCTTATATATCTTTCTCTATATTTTATATTATGCACAGGAAGAGTCGGCGGCGCCCCATCCGGAAGTCATCACCCAGCAAAGGTCCGACTTGGTATCGCATCGCCGCCTGATTGAACTAACAGCTCGACCGATCATAATTACACGGTCGGCTTCATCTTCCGACGATTACATACGCAAGAATGTACACACAAGATCGGGTCCGTGGGCGGCGGAAGGAGCCAGCCAGCAAGCTAGCCAAAAGGGCAATGTCTATATATAAGAACGATGCTGCTCCTGCTACTAAACCGTCTGTGTCTGTGTCTGTGTTGTACATGTACATAAAAATCGAGTGGAAACTGAGACTGGAAATAAATGAGAAAAGGAGCTGACGTCGCTCCCAATCGTCTCTGAATATAAGGAGAGAGATTCCGTCTATTGAAATTTCGACGGACAAGGTGGAAATGAGATAAAGCCGAGACGAAGAATAAAAGATAAAAATGGGGAGCGAAATGCGCGTGGAGAAAATGATCGATTGGTCCTGCCACTGTACGTGCGGTCGATGATCATTCACGGTGCACTGGTTATGCACCGGGCCGATTCGTGAACACAAGTTTCCACTTTTTAACCCTTATATCGCACGCTCGCTTCCAGACCCGAAAAATGTTGTTTTTTTCGTCCATTTCTTTTTTCTTTTTCTTTCTTTTTTTGAATCAAAATGACGAAGAGGGGGGAATGTAACACCATCTGGCACCGGTTTTGCGGTCAAAACTGAAAACTTCTGGTCGGTGGTGGTGCTGGTGGCGTCGATGGGCAGCAGAGAGGGCCGCCACCGGTGACGTCTTTGCACACCCACACGACGAGTTTGGCTGTCGTACACGAGCGTGAATAATGTCAACTTTACTTTTATAGCGGTGGACTTGCAACGAAAACAAGCAACTAGCAATTTATCTGGGAATTTTAAAAAATGAGCGGGCCATAATCAGATTAGCGGCCAAGAAAGTGATAAGCATCGCTCCTGTAATTCGTCCGTACAGCGATACCTTTCGGCGTCGAAATGTAAAAACGAATCGAAAAAATGGGATCCTGGCACGGACGATAACCGGATCCATTTATACGCAACTGGAGCTGACAGCTGGCGTGGCCGTCCGGTCGAACAGCGTCAGGTGCTACAGCGAGCCATCGAATCTACCTGGACTGCCCGTGTCAAAATACGATGAAAAAGAATCCATCTCTCGCCTTTTTATTCGTATCGACGGAAAGAAAGAAAAGAAAGAATTCTAATCGTCAAAAAAGCATCTCTCTCTCTCTCTACCCGGTTTGTCTTTCTTCCTACCCCCTTGTTGTACATAATTCTAGACGGATATTTATATGTATATAGTATACATATTGCATATAGAGTGCCGCTGCCGCTGCTGCTGCCTCGTTGTGGAAACACCAACGTATTGTGTATCTATCTCGCTTAATGGTCGCGCCGGATCCATCAATAACAAGGTAGGCCTATTATATACACTTGAATGGGGCCGGCGAGCGATGAGGTTCGAAAAAATATACAGAAAAAAACTCTGGCGACGATGAGGGCCGACGCACTAGCAAAGAGAAAAATAGAAGCCTGGATGACATGTTCCAAATTATCAAAAGGCGCAGCTGATGGGAAAGCCACCACTTGCACCAACACCACCAGCTTCATTAACGGACGGCGGATCGATTGCGCTTCTGTCCGTCCAAGGCGAACCGTGTTGTCAAACATCTCTCCTTTATAATATACAGTATACATATATATATATATATATTGGCACACTCGAAATCTAATAAACACAATTGTTTTATTCGCCTCTTTCTTTTATTAAGGCTATCGCGATGATGATGGCAAAGAAAATGCGCAGTAAATGGGGGAAATGCCTATTGTTGTTGGTGTGACAAAAGACCGAGGCGCGCGAGAGAGAGAGAATCTCTACCAGGTCCTCGTTGAAGAAACGTCGTCGGAGGGCTCACCTGGAGGCTACTTCTCTTCTTTCTTTTTTTTGCGCCCCGGACCGAGCTTCAAACCGAACCTGCCTCCAGGAGGAGAGGAGGAGCTGTTGGCCCTCTTCCGGAACCCCCTGTGAATGCGGCCGCTAGCAGGCTTGGTCCATGCGGAGGTGGTGAAGACTAGACTCCGCCCCTTTACTGTAGGTGGGAGCCAATGGGCGGAGGGATCGGAGGCGGACCTTTGCCGACTGCCAATTGGTCGGTCGCCTTGAGGCCGGTAACGGGAGCCAGAGGGCGGAGCTTGGGTCAGGCTGTTCCTAGTCTAGTCTCTAGTCTCCCTCTCTTCTCGCGCCAGTTGTGTGTGTTGTGTCAATCAATAACACAGTCAAGAGACGGCCGGATTGAGGCACAGAATAGGCGGCTTTCAAAGCGTTCAGACCTCTCTTGTGTTCGCTCTCCCTCCTCTCTCTCTCTCTCTATCTCTATCTCTCTCTCTCCTCTCTTTTCACTCTCTCCTTTTCTCTACCCCCATACACCACCGCCACTCTTTTATATTCTTTGGTGGTGAAGAGGAGTAGTAGAAAAGAAGAAGACTGCGACCGAGAATCTCCATCGGACCAGAGAGAGAGAACTACTGCCAACAACAACAGTTTTTTTTTTCGCAGGAACAAGAAGAAGAAGAATTGAACAGTTTGTGCGCGCGCCCGGCAAAAAAGTTTCTTTTCTGGTGAATTCGACCCCAAGAGTGTGCTTCCTCCTCAAAGTGTTGGGAACCGACTTTTATATTTTCGACCCGTCATTCATCCACTACACTGGTCCAGCAGTTTGTCTACTTTGTGTGCTATGCAGTGGTGAAGTCACAGAGTGATTGCCAACCTCCATTTCTTCGGGTCAACCGACAAAAAACCCAGTCTGACATTGAGCGCTAAACGACATAGTTGAGGCGCTCCCGTTTTGTTCTCGTCTTACATAAAAACCGAACTTTTTGGGCCAGCCATCACCATGTTGACAATGGAGGCCGAAATGAAGGGACACGGAGGTCATCCGGGTCACCACCACCAACAGCACGGTCTGGGCTCGCCGTCGTCTGGCGGACAGACGTCGCTATCATCTCATCACTTGTCCGTCACGTCCAGTCACGCACTGTCGCCGCCCATGACGCCGCAGCATCTGCAACAGCAACAACAGCAGCAACAACAGCAACAGCAGCAGTACCAGCAACAGTCGATGGCTGGACTGTCGCATCACCACCAAATGTCGGCCCACGGGCTCCATTTGGGCTTGTCCGCCCAGCACGCGGCAGCCATGGCCGCAGCCGCCGCCGCTGCCGCCGCTCACCATCAGCACGCGGCCAACGCTCTGAGCTCGTCCGGCTCGTCAGCGTCTTCCCAGTCGTTGCACCACCAGCCGTCGCAAGGATCGACGACCTCGTCGGCCGCTTCGGCCAAAAACAACAACCTGGACAGAGTTAAACGGCCCATGAACGCTTTCATGGTCTGGTCTCGCGGCCAGCGGCGCAAGATGGCCCAGGAGAACCCAAAGATGCACAACAGCGAAATCAGCAAGCGGCTCGGAGCCGAGTGGAAATTGCTGTCGGAAGCCGAGAAGAGGCCGTTCATCGACGAAGCCAAACGTCTCAGGGCCGTCCACATGAAGGAGCACCCCGACTACAAGTACCGACCCAGGCGCAAGACCAAGACTCTGCTCAAGAAGGACAAGTACCCCATGGGTGGTGCTGGTGGAGCTCCCGGCGGTCCGGGCGGCCAAGGCGGACTCATCCAGCAGCAGTCGTCCGGCGGCCAATCTGTCGGTCACCATCAGGATCAGCACGGACACCAGCGCGGCGGGCACAACATGAACAACAACTCGGTGGTGCTCGGCCAGCAAACGGGAGCCGGCGGGTTGAACTCGGTCGGCGGCCAGCAAAGCGGACTGCACCACAGCAGCCAGCGCGACCAAATGTCGGCGTACCATCACCACCACCATCACCAGATGGCCACCAACGGCTACATGCCCAACGGTTACAGCATGATGCACGATCCAAACTACGGACAGCATTACATGGCGGCAGCGGCGGCCGGCCTCTACGGGCCGCGCTACGACATGAACCAGGGCGGCGGGGCCAGCACGGGCGGCGGAAGCGCTTCGCCCATGTCTTCCTACATGAACGGAGCCAACTACGGAGCCATGTACGCCGGCGGAGGAGCCGGATCTCCCTACTCGATGCAATCGTCGCAAATGGGCAGCGGCGGACAGGCCGGAGTCGGCAGCGTCGGATCCACCGGGTCGTCGCACAGCCCAAACAGCGTCAAATCCGAGACGCCGACGCCTCAACAGCAACAAGTCTCCATCAAGCGCGAATACCAACAACAGCCGGCGGCCGTCGGCAACGCTGCTGATCTCCGTCACATGATTTCCATGTACTTGCCCGGCGATGCCTCGTCCGTCATGGACCCGACTTGCGGCGGTAGACTACAGCCCATTCCGGGCCTACAGGGTCATCCAGGGTATCACCATTCGGCCTCGCCCGATCCCATGTCGGCCGCCGCAGCCGCAGCAGCCGCCGCAGCAGCAGCAGCCGCCGCCGGGATGACCATGGCTCACATGTAAAGTTTTGCAACGCAAAAACAAACAAAAAACAAAACAAAAAACAAATTCGATTTTGACGTCAGCTAAGCAGATAACAGGGAGGTGTAGGAGGAGGAGGGAAAAGGTACGGACATATCCGCAAACAGACAAGGTTCGCGCGTTCAAATCTCGTTAACCCCCCCGCCGCCGACCCAATCACCGTTAATATTCCCATTCAGTCTCAATCCCGGATCATTTCTATTGAACGATTCCCCCAATCTTTTAGACGTGATGTTTTTTGTTTTTTTTTTTATTTTAAAACCATTAATTTCATTTTCATTTGATTTGTTTTGAACGGGCTCCTATTCATGAACTCTAATTTCTCCGTTTTTATTCAAAACTTGAATTCCTTGATTTCAAAAAAACAAAGCAAAAGCCGAGACATTCGTATACATAAACAATTGATATCATCTCTCTTTTTTGAATATAGTTGTGTCCAAGAGGTATTTGAAACCCATTTCGCTCTGTTTTCATTTTGAAAAAAGCGAAAACAGAACAGGGGGGAATCGATCCTCTCTTTTTTTCCCCCCATTTGTTTCTTTCTTTTCCTGAAAAGAAGAAAATGAACGTTGTACAGATTGTTTCCCCCATTATTATTATAATTATTATTATTATCAAACTAAATATATCGATCGCATCAACCGACGGTCCCAGACGTAAACAAGAAGGAACCGTCAATTTTTCGCGCAAAAAAACTAAAACAAAACAAAAAAAAAAAAGAAAAATCAATTCAATCATTCTCGGGAGTGTGATTATTACTATAAAACTTATACATACAGTATATCAACTTTATAAAACTACGATGATCAGGATTGTAATCTTTTCCTCGATAAAACGTGTGTTCTTTTCGCAAAAAAAAAAAAATCGTTGTCTCTCTCCTCTCCTCATTCACTTTGTTTTGATTGTGGGAAAATTCTTTTTTTTTTTTTTTAAGTGAAAACACAAAAAAAACTACAATTTTTTTTTCAATGTGCGTGTGTCTGTGTGTCTGTGTGCGAGCGAGTGTGAGCCGCTGTAAATGATATATCAAAGTTCACCCTCCACATGATTTTTTTTCACGCGGTTTGAAAGCCATCCGTGTCGTCCACCTTCCTTTTTTTTCTGGCCCCAATTGATTTGCCCCGTTTTTGTTTGTTTTCTTCGACAATGTTCGACGGTGTTCCTTTGACCGATGACTTGAGAAAGGAAAATTTCCTCTCATTTACCCGCCAGCACCTCCCATTCCCCCCACAAAAACGACACTAGAGCGTGAATTTATAAGCGATATGTATTGTACATATGTGACCAGTGCACTTGTATAACTTTTGTTCCCGTATTGTTACATACACACTGCTAGTTTTTCTTGGAAAAAAAACAACAACAATATTTCTTTTCTTTTATTTCGACTGCATCTTGATTGATTCGTCGATGGGTTTTTATTTTCTATTTAAAAAAAGGGGGTCGCAGGAAACGTTTGTCCGGATACGTTTCAAGAAAAGAAGCGCGCACAGCAGCAGAAGCGGTAAGGTATACAGCAATAACAACAAACAACAGTAGGGGGGAAATGAGAAAGATACCGTCCGGCACCAGAAGGAGGAAGAAGAAAGAATGAGAAAATGTATAAAACACAAACACACGAGCCGAGCACTCGGGAAAAATACAAAAGGAAAGCGCTCACGATGTGATACGGATGAAATTACATCCGCTGACCACAACAAGTCAAAGAAGAAGAAGAAAATAAGAAAAAAAGAGTTTTTTTTTCACTCACGAAAGAAGAAGTTGTTAGGGGTCTTTTTGCGGTTTTCCTTCCCGCCCTGGATATTTAATCTAGTTTAGGTAACACGCATTTCAAAAGAGGGGGAGGTTTTAGTAGCCAGAGACGTTTAATTTCATGCGGTTTTCCCTTTCCTTGTTTTTTTTTCGGCGAGAAAGGCGAGTCGAGTTGAACGCGCAGAAGCCGAATTGGAATGATTTGTCAGCTGATAGGCGGCCCATAAACGCGGAGACCAAGAGTTCAATAGGCTTTTGCGCTCCGTCTATTGTTGGCGCATCGATTGGCAAAACAGGTTGGCCATCTACTAGGCCTATACAACTCTAAAGTTATCCTGATCCATCGGTGACATTCTTTCTCTATAGGCGATTGTTGCGTCCGCGTAGATCCGACCGGATGAAGGCGTGGTCTTCTTTTTCTTTTTTTTTTGTTTGCTGCCTCTCTTGTCTCCCTCCCTCTCTCCCCTCAACCGGTTCTATAGACACACACCGGTAACTGATGGACAAAATGATGGTCTCTGACCGCAACCGACAACTAGCAGTCATCGTCGGAATATATAATCACAATCATTATAATGATAATATATACGTACGCAGTTTACCATTTTCGTGTCTAGGTAAACACGACGAGAATCGGCCTAGTAGAGGACTCGCGAATCAACAGGTAGGTATTAGGTAAATAAAAGAGGGTAAACAAATCTGAACAGAGTGAAAGAGAGACAAACATAAAAGAACTTGTTGCTCGCCGGAAATGGAAGGAACGGGTCTACTAGGCCACCGTTACAGAATAGCCAACAACGGCCGATGTTGTAGCAGAGGATAGTAATGCTACTACCCTCCTAGTTGACAAATAGCCCTGACGTGTCTGATGCCATAAAATAAGGTAATACCCACCGCCGCCGCCGCCGCCGCCGTCCAGAGGCAACAACCAAAAGTGAGGTCTAAGGGGAGAACAGTCACCACTGATTCCTATCGTCACAATCACCCATCATTACAAGAATACACACGTACGTTGAGGTTATACAAGGGTCCCCATATAAATGTGCATCCTGACCAAATCTGACACAACAGATCTGTGGACGTACACTAACCATTCGGAGCCTATTGCTGCTGGCTGGCCGGCCTGTCATCGTCATCGACTCCCATTTTTTTCGATTGGAATCGGTTGGGAATAACGAATGACCCTTATCATCGGCGCATTCAAATCGCTTCTATATCCTTTTAACAACAACAACAAACAAGCAGAGAAAAATTGCTTCTTCTTCTTCTTCAGCGACCAAAGAGATATAGGGTACAACATGTAGCTGCTGCATAGTTTTGACAAGCCAATTGCATCCGTCAATCACCGCCCAAGTTGTTGGGAACGCGATTAGTCCAATACGTCCTCATCATCACCAGACTGTGTCTTCGGACCCTCCCTATCTCAACTGAGCAAATCCACACAAGCCTATACAGCAGAGGATTTTCAACATTTTTCTTATTACCTTTTTCTCACCAAAAAAAAAAAAGGTTCCAGCGGCGAAACCGCGCGCGCAAAATCTGCTGACGAATACCTGGACTCTCTCTCTCTCTATTTTTTTTAAGAAGAAGAAACAAAAATTTTCAAAGTTTCCCTGCTGTAGGAAGGATGGCTTTATATATATATACGCACGTATAGGCTAAGCAGCCCCAAACCGCAGTGGGTTCCATAGCCCGAAAAACGTTTTTCCCACGCTGCGCTGGCATACAGTACTAGCGCGCAGCACATCTTCTTTAATACTTTCTGACCTGATCTTTTATTTTTTCCCTTTCCACTAGATGAACGTTCAGTAAACTTGGCTAATCTAATTTGTAGCCTCGGCAGCAAAAACGTCTTCAGCCCCCCAGAGTTTCTATTTGTGAAAATTGGGCGGAGGGAAATTCAAACAGCGTCGCACATTCAGCAGCAACATCTAATTGAATCTATAAAGTTTTGAGGTGCGCTCATGATGATGACCCAAAAAGTGTGTCTTGGTTCGTTTCTTTCGCTCATTGCGCACGATGAAAAGGGAGCCTAAGAGGGAAACGTTCTCTTCTTCCTTTTTAATCCCGTCGTCGTTTCTCAAATGGGGAAAAAGACATTCCCGACCCGAGGGTTTGCCGGGGCAGCGGCTAACAAATTGTGCGCAGACTCGAAACCCACGGCAAGTATCTGAGAAGTAGAGGAGCAACATTGTTGAAGAATAGTCCGAGTCCGAGAAATGTTTCGCGTCCAGTCATGCAGCAGCAACAGCTACTACCTATAAAAAGGGAAGAGAGGAGAGAGAGAGAGAAGGAAAAGGAGAGCGCTTCAAAACTTCTCCCCTCTCTGAGCGACTCTCTCTCACTTCATTCCTCCTCCTCTTTTTCTCTCTCTCTCCACTCTTCGGCGCTTCTTTTGAAAAAAAAAAAAAGTGCACTGCTGGGCCCGGGATATGGCAGAAGGAGGGAAGAGAGAGAGAGAGAAACCGTTGGAGCAGCAGCTAAAGCAGCAGCCCAACTTGAAACCCCCCGCTGTCACTGAAAAGCTTCGTCTCTCCGGCCCTCTCCGAGAGACTCGCAGAGTGTCCAGAGACACTTGGGGCTAGATGCGGATTAAATACTGCTGCTGCTGTTGCTGCATTACCAAGAGAACGGCAGCAGTGGCACAAGAAGATGATGAATGAAAAAAAAAAGAGAAAAAGAAAAAGAACTTTTGGATTGCCGCGTTCCGATTTTCGATAAACAGATGACCAAATAAAAGGGACGACGACTCTCCGACGATGATCGTGAAGCAGCCAACAACAACTTGGATGTATCTATACCATAAGATTTAAGAGCTCAGGATAAAGCCGAGGGTATCAAAGTATAGAGTTTCAAGGATCCCGGAGGAATTCCACCAGGTGTGAAGAAAAAGAGAAGCGACAAGAAAAAAAAATAGGCGGAGTCTTGCCAAACTCGTTCCCGTCTCGTAGATCCTTGCGCGCCCCGCGTAGCCACCAACCTAATTCCCACTCGTCATCATTCAACAATACGAAACGGCCCAAGTTCCCTCGGCTGTCGTATTGACATCAAAGTGTCGACTTCACATCTAAAGTTGTGCTGCATGGTGAAAGGGAAAGAAAAAGAAAAGGAGCGCGAGAATTCGCACATCCACTCGCGCAGTTAATGTTAATGCGCTAGTGAAAGAACGAAAGAAAGAAAAGTCTAAGTAGGACAACAGCACAAGTTGACACGGTGGTGCCAAGCACGCGAGTCATTCTTTGTCCAAATAAAACAACGGGCAAGGGACTCGGAGAGAAAAACACAAGTTAGCGTCACGAGCCATAAAAAGACTCCCTCAAGAAAAAGAGTGTTTCTCGATTGACTTATCTTTCTCGTCTACAGCGGGGGTAACAAGGAAACAAAAAGAAGAAAACGTTTGGAAAAAAAAACCTAACTTTCAATAGGTCGAGACCCACCAGACTGCTTGGCGCTAGTCGTTGGAATTCCACACTCTTTTTCCTTCTTTTATTTTTTTGTCGAACATTTCTGGGTAGAAAAAAAGGTTATATACCCGAAAAAAAGGAGATGGCCAAAGTGTTGGAACCCCCCGGAAAACGAGAAGCCTCCTCCAAAAAAGGGAAAAAAAAGGAAGAAGAAGAAGAAGAAGAAGAGAGAATCTGATAACGGGCTCAAGACGACCCCCAGCCACAGGTAAAAGGTTGAGGAGAAATTTTCGGGTTGAAGAAGAAGAAGAAAAGTTTCAAAAATGTCCAAAACTACACCATCAGGTGTTTCCAATCCCCACACGTAGCGACAGAGATTGGAAAAAAAGGGAAAGAAGAAGAAGAAAATTTGTACACTTTTTCCCCTCTCCAATCGATTTCGACCTCGGATGACCTTTTTGTTCCGGCTCATTTTCTCAAAATGATATCGAGCGGAATGATCTTGTTTTCAACATAGTTTTTCTAGCAACTCGTTCCGACTGCTATTCTTTCAGTTGTGAAATCACGTCGTACTTGGTGCCCAGGAGAAAATGCGAGAAATGTTACTAGGAAGAAGAAAATGCCGAGGTTAACACTGTCGGCCATCTGCTGCGACACTTTGCGCCTATCCGTGCCATCTTAGAGTATCAGGAGGAGCATAACCGAGAAGAAGCGGCGCACGAAAGACCAACGTCTTCTCTTTTTCCCCTCGGCTCATAAATCAATCGGTACTGCACACACTCAACTGTCACACAGTTATCCGAATAAGGAATAATCCTCTCAAACTTATAACCGGATTCCCTCCTCTGTCGTTCTTCTTCCACGGCTCCAGGGCTCTCTCTCTCCGTCTGTTGGCCGTTGGTTTTTTTTCTTCTCCACCAACATCTTTTCATGTATAAGAGATCGTCCTAAGTCGTAATGCAATCAACGACGAATTTCCACTAGCAGATGAAAAACGCAAGTGATTTGTCTTTTTTTCTTTTTCCGCGAGGCCGAGTTCACGACAACAACAACCTCATATAACTTTGTCCTCTCTCTTATTCCAACTCGGAGCGGAGAAGGAGAAACCCGTGGGTCGCCACGGTCTATATGGCCGTTTGCTATCGAATGACCAAGACCTTCTTCTTACCTTTTATGACACACAAGGTGTCGAACAGGTAATTGAGCCCTGTTACATGCTATATAGAGAAGGGCGACCCGTAGGACGACACCTCCGACAGTCAAGATAAATATATACCGTGGCCGTAAAAACCAGTCACACACTCTCTCTCTCCGGTTCTTTTTTTTTACTAAGCGCGCGCTCTATGGCCGGCAGCACAGGTGTTCGGAAGTTGCGCGTCCGACTGGAAGAGAGAGAAAAAAAGAAGAAGACTCGGTCCTCGTTTGATTCAAGGAAAAGAGAACAAGTTCAAAGGTAAGAACCCCCAAAATAAGAAGAGAAGACCTCGGGTGGTCTTGTGCCGTGTTGACCCACAGGAATAAGAAAACGAGTCCATTTGAAAAGACGACTCTCTCCTCCATTTACCTATACAATGTATCACCTACAAAGTTCCTCATTTTTTTCTTCTTCTACTTTTTCTTATATATTATATGAGCGCGCACACGGCGTATGGTGGGTGGGAGGAAATTCTGTGTGGATATACATAAGTCTCGCTCGGCGGGAGGGTTCAGAGTATTACACCTACAGTACAACATCATACATAAAAAAAAAGACTACATAAGGTATAGGTAGAGAACAACAGAAGAAGTTTGCTAGAAGAAGAAGAAGGGTGGCTCGAGCGAGATATTACACCGCCGGAACAGCTGCCGGAATCATCATCATCGTTTCGCTACACTCGACAGCGTTGCTGACGCAACCGAGGCCGCGCATCGGAGGAAGTTCTTCATTAAAAAAATGAAGGGGAAAATAATAATAACGCTCTGAAAAACAGCAGCAGCAGCAACAGCAGCATACATCCCGAAAACTCTGATATGTTGATGTATGGCGTTTTAAGTATCTCGGAGTTTTTACGTGATGCGCTAGTCTACCCCCCGATGGCGATACAACTGGTCTGATGGTAAAGAAGGGAAAAAAAGAAGAGCTCCTCTTCCAGGAGGTCACTACTACTATGTATATCGAGCCGGTCGACAACAATAGAGAGAGAGCCAGAAGCTCTCCATTTTCTCCCAAAAAGAGATGGATAGACTAGACCCCAAAGTCCTCGCCAATCAATATATATCATATCGAGTTTGATGTATTCAAATTCAATCTGGGTGGTCTCTGCAGCCCTCTGTGCCATCATCTCTACTAGCTGGCACAATGTATAAATGATTTCCTCTCTAGGTTGTTGCTGCTGCGGGGCCCTATTGTCAACCGACTGTTCCAATTAAAAGTCAGACACAGCAGAGAGAGAGAGAGAGAGGCTGAAGTCGGAGATATATATACACAGAAGCTCGGCAATATAGACTGCTACAAGCTCCGAGGAGAGAGCAACACACAAGAGCTAGAAATCCATTTAATTCCATTCATATCGGACGAGCGGCAGTTCTCTCTCCCCTCCATCAGCTCTCTCGCTCTCTCTCTCTGCTTATACAAGATATCGATTGCGACGAGCATCATCATCGGCACGTCGCCGCTATATACTCCAATACCCTTATCAATTATAGACTGTAGAAAGAGAGACTCGGCCTGGGACTCTATGGAACTCGAATTGCTGCAACGTCTATTCAATCTCCGTGCCTACTACTCCTCTGCATGGTAATTAGTCTCGTAAATACTTTGAAGATGAATGCCATGGACCCAATATCATCTTCTGAAAACCGTACGGGCTCCGAGTAGTATATATATGGAGGGAAAAGAGTTGGGATGATGGCAAGCTGGGCAGAGAAGAGAAGAGGTCGCCGGCCGGGGTCAACGAGCATTGAGGGGGTTCTCCAACATGATCCAGGGATCTGATGTGCGCGCACGGGAACCCTTGGTGTGTTTTTTCCCGCGATGCGACGCATTTTCATAGGCCACGCTACTTTCCTCTACTAAGGGGGGTAGAAAAAAAGTCGTAATTTGCGTCGGTTTCGCCCTGGAAAGAGGGGAGAGTCAGAGAGAGAGAGTTTTTACCTCCCCTCGCTGTGTGACACAGCTCTAGCTAGCTAGAGAGATGTCTCCGGCAGCGACACAGTGCTCTGCCGTGCTCTGTGGGTCGGCCGACCAACAGCAGCAGCAGAGCAGAGAGCAACAAGCATACACCCCTCTGCTAGCTGTGTCGAGAGCGAAGCCCTTCATGCATGGGAACACTTACTAGCTCCAACGGAGCGATCCAGGTGCGAAACTCGTCGTAAATTATATCCGATATGTCAATGTCACCTCTATAGCAGCAGCAGCTCCTCTGATGCTGAGCAGCCCCAAACTCACAAAAAAAAAGAAGAGAAGAAGAGAGAGAGATATATAGTTCTCTGCCGAGCTTCCCCCTCTCTCTAAAACCCCCCCCCCTCCTCATACACCTTTCCCGTCCATCCATAAATACACATACGCTCTTTAAACAGCTGAAATTCTTTCCATACCGAATCCAATCGGTTCAAAGCATCATCTCTACTGTACTGCTCGACCGATGGTGTAGGTAGTATTTATTCCGTTAGTCTTCTAGTATTTAATGAATGTATTTGCTGTTTGCTGTTGTCTGCCGGTAATGCGCTTGATCTCGATAAGCGATAGCCCAACTTATCGAAGTATCCCGTAGCACACTGCAGAGAGATTTTGTTGGAAATGAAAAGACGACGGCTAGACGCGCGCGCTCGTATTCAAATCTGGTCGAGAGTCGAACCGTCTGTCGAGGTGCGTCGCATAAATAACCACACAACTATTTCCGATTTCGTATAATTTGATGTCTTTTTTATGCGACCCGATGGTGTATAATGAGAGAAAGAGACTGAGAGAGAGAGAGTGCGCGCCTCTGCTGTGGGGGATCTCGTTCTTAACTCACACAACAAACGAAACGAAACAGGAAAAAAAAGGAGAAAAAAAAGAGTAACCATTTTTGCGCCGTCGTTCGGGACGGCACGACGTCACGTGCGGGAATCGCAGTCAGGGACAAATACATAATAATTCCCCCGGCCGAAAATATCGACAGTATATGTACATATCTATATTTATAGATAGAGAAGTGTTGTCTATGTATAAAAGAAACGGCCGCTCGAGATGGGGGGAACAAAAAGTTGAATATTTCATGAAAATAAGAGACGAGACGAGAGAAACGGGAGGATGGCACATTGGCGTGCGTGCACGGTCCTCTCCTCCTCCTCCTCTTCCAGCATCCCCGACCGGCGCGCGCATTCAAATCGCGCACTTTGCTTCCAATTCCGAAAAGGCGACATTTTCCCCGTGTTTTTTATTGGCATTTCTTTTTACTACTATAGATACTTCATTTTTCTTTCGTTTTTTCTTTCTCTCTCTTTTTGTTTTCTTTTTCTTTGCTTCCCTCCATCTCACCGGGCTACGAATGGCCGAGTCATCATTCCTGGGATTTAAGGGGAATCATAATCATAATCACAAAAATCCTTATACGTTGTTGCTAGCCCGTGCGCCGAGACGATTTCGATCAGCAGTTGACAAGACGGAGAAACACTTGTAGATGGGCGACATCAAAATAAAGCCATTAAATAGGAGAAGAAGGGAGGAAAGAAAAAAAACAAGTTCGTGGGCCACGCACGCGCTGTTGCAACATGTTTCACATTGAACTTGAAAGAAAGAAAAGAGAAAGAAAAAAAAAATAAAACAAGGTAAAGAGAATCTTTGGAAGAAAAGAATCATTCTCGTTCGTACAAACACCTTAAATGGGGGTCCGACAAGAGAAGCAAGTGACGGGCTCTTAAATAAAAGGAGAAACAGGAATAAAGAACAACACCCCGGTCATTTGAGCAGGTAGAAGAAGAAGAGAGAGAGACATACTACAACTTTTTGTTGTATCCTCTTCAGTTAAAAGAAGAAGAAGAAGAAGAAAACCACCTTCCGAGTTGAACTAATTATACAACCCCCCGCCTTCATTTTCGGGGCTTTTCAGGTCAATTCTTTCCATCCTCATTTTTATTTCTTCTTTTGGAGAAAAATGAAAAGGAGCAGAGTCATGTCCAACCACCCTCCCCAACACCAAAAGAGAGCTCCGATGCTGCGATGGTTTTTCGACTTCATAAAAAAATAGGGAAATCACACACAGAAAATTGTTGCAAAGATGTCGGTTCGTCGGGTACTAGTACGATCTAGTCCACAGTTGGAATCGATATAAACGAGAAAGTTTTTGAGAAAAGAACCGAGGAATAACACAACATCCCTCTCCTCTTTTCAAAGGTACTACAACTACTGGTCCAACCTTAATTGGCTTGGATGCGGAGCGTTCGGTAGCGTAACGAAAACTTTCATCTTTACAATACACAAACTGGAGTACAATGGTGGACCAAGCAACGTCTTATCCTAGTAGCTCATATATATATATATATATACAAACAGCACCAGCACCATCCAGCTAGCAGTTATGCTCATTCAGAAATATATAAACTACAAAGTTGCGAGCGGCTTCTCGGTCGGGGAGCGCGCGGAGCGTGCACGCTAATTAGACTCGGGTTCGGAAACTTGGGCCGAGAAGAAGGAGGAACACAACATTTCAACACTTTGTGCACCAAAGAGAGAGAGAGAGAGAGAGAGAGAGAGAGAGAGAGAGAGAGAGAGAGAGAGAGAGAGAGAGAGAGAGAGAGAGAGAGAGAGAGAGAGAGAGAGAGAGAGAGAGAGAGCGTCAATAGAGTTGAAGTGGAGGAGAAGAAAAGTTGGGATAACATCCCCAAGAGCCAATTCAATGCGCTAATGACACTGCAACTCTTCTATATAAATAATATAGCAGAGTAGCATGTAGATAGATACACTGTGCGCTATCCATCGAGATAAATATATAATACGCACCGCAAATCATCCGGACGTAACATTTTAATGACTCGGCGGCTGCCGCCGCCTGCGGGCGCCTCTACCGCGTAGGGTAGACGCGTTGGGATGCTGGCTTTCTTCTCATTTGATATTTAGTTATTCCCTTCGGTTGTGTTGTAATTGTTCGGTCGGTAGCTACCGAATTACGATCATCGAGATTTGTCCAAGACGGAAAGAAGGAAAAAACTTTTTTCTTTTTGACATTTTCCCTTTTTGAGAGCCATCAGTAATGTAACGAGACTTGACAAAGTAATGGCCGTCAAAAGAGAAAGAGGATATCGTTGTTTGGGTAAAAAAAGGGAAACGGCGATGGCGACGCGGATAAGTCATATTTAGAAAAGCCGAAAAAAAAAGAAAGAGAGAAAGAAAACGGAATCGTCTATAGTGAACTGCGGGAGTTGCGTGACAGGATGCGACAACTTAGCCCTCGCATTTGTATTTCTAATTGAAATCGGACATTTCCCAACCGTTTCCTCCTCTTTTCCCTCGCCGTCAACAAGGACGGGTATACCACGCCACAGTCGTCCTGTTTCTCTCTCTCTCTCTCCCTTTTCTAATGATTCTTTTTTCAGTTTTTCGCTACGAAAATATGTTATTTTCCAGGGACCTCACTCTCCCCCCCTCCATCAAACATACCACGATGGCGTACACTCCCACTGTCAACTGTCAAAAATGTCACCTGGTTTCCCGTTCTAGTAGCTATGAGGGGGAGGAAATCTCGTTTTTCTTTATTTTGGCCTTTTCTCGAGCACCCAAGAGTACAAATTCGGTAGCAACTAATTACTATTTGACCAGCAGCACTTACTACTTGTTGACGAACGGTCCGAGCACGTGGTCGTCTTGTCCGAAATCCTCGTCGCCTCGTTGGAAGTTCAACTTAGTTCACCGGCGACAAACTTTTGGCATCAACACAAGAAAGCACGTCACATTTGAAACGAACAAAAGGTTTTAATCGACCTTCACCGTGTCGCGAGCCGGCGATTCTATTGTTCCCACCTGATTGAAAGGAAAAAAAAAACAAAAGCAACGTTGCGTCATTTGTCAAAATTTTAAATATATATAATAATAAATCAGTTCAATCTGAAAAATGTTCATCATTTGTTATGCATTTAAAAGCAGTCATAGTTAATTGTATTCGACCGGGATGATGAATAAGGGCGTGGGTGGACGAGGAAAAAAGAGGTTCTCTCTTTTTTTATTTAATGCAAGTTTTATTTTAGATCCTGTCCTGATTTTATATGTAGCTATCTATCGCAGCATATATGACGGAATGTGTTTTACCGGTACGCGGCAGCCAGCAGTAGAAGAGAAAACGGGCCCGGGTCTTTTTTTTTATGTTAAAAAGGTTTCGAAAAAGAGAGAAAAAAATCACGTCACCGTGTTCCCGAAACAACTCCCTTCCGGACCTGACGTGTGCGTATACACAAGTATTATATAGACTGGCACTCTACGAGCGGATGAGGGGAGGGTTGAGAGAGACATACAACAAATTTTGTTGTATTTTTTTTCTTCCAAAATAAAAACAAAAATAAAATGGATAAAATAACGAAGCGACAGACACTTTGATGATGATGACGGTGCCATAGCGTTCGACCGCGCTGATAGAACCGGCCTTGATGGCGGCCCTTTTCTCTTCCGGTTTTGGCTTTTCATTCCAGTGTTTGATGTTTTTAAAATATATTATTTAAGCCGTTTTGGAAATGTCCGATTATCTCAGACTAATCGGTTAACTACAATTAGATTCCCTTTTCTTCTTCTCCTTTTTTTCGCAAAAAGAGAATAAAGGTAAAAAGAAGAAGAAGAAGAAGAAGAAGAAGGCTTGAAGAGTAATTATCGTATCGTTTACGCTTGACCCCCAGACTACTCAACAGACTTGGAATAAAGTCTAACGGACGAGGGGAGGCAGCCCAGCTCCCTTCTGTCTATATAATTTGCCGACTTTGGTTGGCTCTTTCTCGTCCTTATTTATTTTTCTTGCCCTTCTCTGCCGGCCGTTCTACTAGTCCTCCGGTACACTTGGCCTTATTTAAAGGGGAAATTTCCTCTTCTTTCGACGAGAAAAGGGCGCTCATTATTTCAAAGAGAGTGTATATACGTATATACAGAGAATAATAGACATTGTGTGTAGATAGTTGGTGTGCCCTCCGTTTTAAACCCAGTTCGTCTCGCCCAGCAAGAAGGAGAAAATAAAAATAAAACAGACCTCTCATCACCATCATCAACGGAGCCTGAAGACCTGCAAATTAATTCACCGTTTTCTTTCTTTTTTTTCCGGGGGAAGAGGAGGGCAAAAGAAAAACAAACCTCTAAAGCAGCGTTTTGCTCATCCAAGTGGATAGACGGCGACGTCATCGTCTTCGACTTTTGGTCCCGTTTTCTCAATAAAGAAATAGAGAAGACAAAGTAGTATCCGACAAAGTTGCGCCGCGGCTTTCACATGTCGCCGTGTCTATACAACTTGTTGTTCAAGATATTGAATGTATAAATCGAGTAATGCCGATGAACTTTGTCCATCATTCGATATACATATTGATCTCCGCATTGTTGGAATTCTTCTTTTGGAGTCGTATTTGTTAGTTTAGTCTTTTTTATTTATTTTTTAAACGAAAACACTTACGGACGCAGTCTCTCGTAATCATTAAGAAAAACGATCGGGATTCCGGGGCGGGCCCGTTTGAATATCGGCACGTGGATGAGGTCAACACGTTTTTGAACCTGGTTCCTCCCCCGACTGAACAAAACAAAACACAACCCGAAAGAAGAAACCAAAAATACCGAAAAAATTTCCACTATATAGTAAAGGAAGAATGAAAATGAGAGACTGCAAACTGATCATCATTTTCGGTATGTCGAAGAAACTATTCCATTTATTTTTTAAATGCCGGACTCGCTATGGTATAGGAGAGCTCCGGATACATGCATAAATCGGCTGTTGCTGTAGCATTCTCTCTTGTTTAATAGCAACGTGAGTTGGCCGGTACTACTCGGCTCACCAGCGAAAAACACGGAGAGGAAAAAGAGGGGGAAAAAACGGTCTACAGCTCGTATTATATTATAGGAACCCACCCACGAGTTAAGCCGAGCAAAGGTAGTAATTTGTGTGTTGTTGGTGAGGATGAGTCAAAGGAAAGATGGGACGTGGGGGTTGGAGAGATGAGAGGTGGTTGGAGGTGGGTGGAAACATTATGATATAGATAGGCTCCGAAGATGCGTGACCGCCTCCGCCGCCGCCGCCGCTGCCTCCGCCGCCGACTAGACCGACTCACTCGGCGAAAATGGAAGGCTTCTTCTTCAGGGGGGGAAATTCTTTCTTTGCCTTTTTTTCCCCCAAAAAAGTTCCTTTTTCACACTTTGCATAATTGGACGCTGTCGCCAGGTTGTTCAAACCCATTTATCCCACCAAGGAGCTGGCAGCCAGAGTGGATGGGAAGGTCTAAGGAATCTTCGAAGCCGACCCCAGCTCAGTTATAATTACAATCCAGTTATATGGTTTGCTTTCTTCTTCTTCTTCTTCTTCTATCGTTCAGCTCATTCGTCCAAACGGCGCTCGCTCCAAATTGAAACGTAGACCCATCATCAACGGCAGCATTCCACCGCAACGGCTGAATAACTCCGTGGATCCCATTTTCGTCTCGAATTGTTGTAAACTTTTTTTAACGATTCCTTCTCGTCGAGATGAAAAGATATATACAACAACAAACATTTTGTCCGCTTCTCTCTGGCTTTCACCTCCTTGTTCGATGTAATACGAACCCGGACGACGACGAGACTGGATTCAATTCAAACAAAACGGAAAGTCAAATAAAAGCGCGGCAGCAGCTCCGAGAGTCAACAAGTTGCCGACCTGTCGATTATTGGTGCGAGATTGTGTTTGCTCCGAAGCTGTTGAATCGACACGCCCCGAAAATGGTGGCAACAAAAGATGTCGTCGGCTGAATACAAAACTCTCTTACTATCAAATAGAGAGAAGGAGACAAGTCTCCTGATGGGGGTCTCGGTGCCCCATCACACTTGGCACTCTGCCCGTCGTTGCGATTCACGCCGGCCCGCATCGGAGCTGTCTATAGTGGCGAGTAGAGGGAGGAGGATCGGAGCGTGTTGACAACAACGTCAGATCCTACTCCTCCCCCTTGGCATCAATTCGATCAAGAGGAGCGCACTCGAGTCGCCGTTACAATGCGCTGCACACTTGTATACACGACACTACGTTTGTGTCTACATCGGAGGGCCGAGGGTGTAGGAGGAGGCGAGTCGGTCGTCGTCGTCGTGATGGGGGAGTGTTGTTACCTTTTCCCCACTCCATTTTATTTATCGAGTTTTATCGGCTTGTTGGGTGAGAGGGGTGGACGTGCGCCTCGTCGTCGTAACAAGGCCAATATGTGCGCTGACTGTCCCTCTCTTTACATGCATTACGAGGTCAACGCAGAGGGGTAGGCTATAACCAGATTGTGACAGACACCAGTCAACCTTGATTACGTCTTTTCCTCTTACATCATCCCCCCCTTCCTTCTTTCCTTCACAGAAAATTCGATTCGACTCTGCGTCGCACAAATCCAATCAATTACCAACTGATTTTGGCTACAGAAACGCCTATTTTCACTTGATTATCTTTGAAAATCAAAATTTGTAGTTTCCCAGGATATTTTTCTTTTGTATTACTGAGTCATACTTGTATGCCAGCGACCGGCAACCATTTTCTCTCCTATTACCCTGGAAATCATCAATATTTAAACGATAACAAGAGTTAAATTCAGGCAGTGACACAATTTTGTTTAAGTTTTGGAACCACCAACAGGAAATGAAAGTGAGAGAGAGAAAAAGGTCGAACGATACACTGGGATCAAAGTGGGTTGAAATTGTTGTTTTTCTTCTTTATTTGTCCTTTTTGGATTTAGCAGCGGCCTTCTTCCCTTGTTTAGCACCGCCGGCCTTCTTGCCGCTGTTCCAGTAGTAGACGACCTGTCCGGCGATGATCAAGTTGACGGTTGTCGAGACGACGTACGTGAGGATCATCATGGGATCGCCAGTTTCTTGAATCGAGGTAAAGATGCGTGCTGCCGCGCCGCCCGTCAGCATAAAGATGGTCAGGGCCGACAGCTGGCCCGTACTGCCTTGCCGGTAGTTGGCGACCGCCTGAATCAGCTGTGAAACATTTCCATAAAAATACAAAACAAGATAAATGAAATAAACTTGTTTTTCTCTTTTTTTCTTTTTCTAACTCCAAAGATCCAAAAGAAAACATCACGGGAGCGATAAAAGAATCAATTTGCTGCGGAATGGAGGGGGCCCTGCCGGACACAAGACTCAATGTAGCGTCATCTCATTTCGTCGATCGTCGTATTTCATTCCCCACTGGACGCAAAAAGTGTGGCATGGGGACAGGTGAGAAGATTTTCATACAAGAAATTAAATTCAAGATAGAGGGTTGTGAAAGAGAAAAAAAAGACCGGTTCCTTTTCGTCGCCCGTGTTTCTTTTCAATTGACTTTTCTCTAATAAGAAAAAAAAACGCTGGGAGGGAAGGTGGAAAAAGTAATAGACAATTTCTTATCGCGACGTTCAGCTGCATCCAGGACCTCGTCCATTTCCTTCGAGCTTTCTACATCTGAATCTTGTCGTCGCTTGGCCGAGAAAAAAAAACGGCAGCCGGAGCAAACGACACAACAAAACGAGTCGGGCAGGTGTTGTAACGTGCGTCTTTTCTCTCTTTTTTTTGGCGCAAGGTGACGATGTGCGTGCGCGCCGGACAAGACGGACCCCAAGACGCAAAGGAAGGCGAAGCAGCAGCAGCAGCAACAGCGGTGACACGCAACAAGTTAATACCGACTAATAGATTCGTGCAAGTCATCTATCCCCACCTGGAACTCCTCCTAAGGGGTGGAAAAGACGTCACCTGCCAACCCCCTAGCACCAGAAAAAAAATTTTCTTTTCTTCTTCTTCTATTTTTCCAAGATATAGAAAGAGAGAATTCATTAACTTGGAATGTCAACCGGTCCATATTTTTCTTGTCTATTGCATCGGTCCTCTCTCTCTCTCTATATTTTTTCAAAAATTTTATTTTATTCGATGCGTGCCGGAACAGCTCAAGCGCAACCAATGGGCGACTGGAAAGGGAAAAGAAGAAGCAAAAGGCAGCAGTTAAGATGCTGGCCCGAGATTGCCATACGAACATTCCAGCCACGGTGAGGGGGTCAAGAAGCCAACGCAAGTAAATACCCGATCGTTTAAAGGGAAATACTGCGCAGTGCGTATACCAAGAGAGAGAGAGAGCAAGAGGGAGAGAGAGATCATCTCTGTTCTTTGACATCCAGAGACGACCCCGAAATTCCGCGTTATTCCAATACATTTTTACCAGAGTTTTCTCAAGACGGACGTGACTCAACTACAACTATTCTTTCGCTGCCTTTTCCGCCAGAATTGGGAAGCTGATTGGAATCAAATCGTTTGGTCATCAAATACGGCGCCACTCGGCTGGCCGAGAGAAATTTTCTTCCCGAGGCCCCCGCAAATGAAACGGGCGAAAGAAGAAGAAGAAGAAGAAGAAAAGATAAATCGATTCTGGTGTTGGTTTCTCGCTGTCTAATTAAAGCCGAAAGCGAGCCGACGGCGGCCCCGAGAAAAGTCATGAATAATCAACAGGTAGTCGCGCGCGGCGAATGCTGCTCGCTGCCGCAAGTCGCTGTATATACATACATTTACAGTATATAACGTTCGGAAAAGAAAGAATCCGCCTTCTCCTATTTTCTCTCTCGACCGACAGCATCTTTGACCTCCGCCACCTACTCCGCCCGCTTTTTTTCCCCTTCAAGGGGGCTGGAGGAGATCTATCCGAAAAAAAACCCTTTAACTTTTTTGTCCTGGTCTGTACACTACTATTTCATTAACCAAATAACAGCCAATCATCGAAAACTCGTAAAGTCTAGGCTATCGATTGCCAGACTAGACACGATTTCGATCCCCAGAAATAACGTTGGAAACACGAACTGGCTAAGCAGCCGCATTCCGTCTCGGCGGAATTCCGGCAAATCAAACCTGCAAAAATAAGAAGAGAGAGAATTTCGGACTTCGGAAAGAAGGAATATCGCTGTCGGTGATCTCTTCGCCCGAGTTATTTGTCTATTATTCAAGTAAGAAGAAGAAGACGGGACGGGCTGTATGATGAAGTGAACGGATCACACACGGAGCAAAGAGTCGACGGTGTATATAGCCTTCAGGGCGGCGGCTGGCAACTTTTTTTTTCTTTGCCCATCCAGGCCTTTTCTTCGAAAAACAAATGCGACTTGCGCGCGCGTTCTCTCTATTACTCGCCCAGTTCTTTTGTGTGTAATGCGCAAGGCGGCCGAGCAATTGGCAGACCGGCTCGACGCTTCTACTATGTAAGTAATAGATGATCAGTTCTTCTTCTTCTTCTCTCAACGCCGTCATCATCTCTTCCCTCTCAAAGGTCTCGACAACATAACAATGGACGGAGGGAAGATGGAGCACGGAGGAAATAGATAGCGCAAAAAAGAAGAAGAAGATGAAAGTTCAGCGAACAATCTAACGGCGGCCGGGGCCGCCCAGGGGGGCCCGTGGCGTTTATCTCTAATGAAGATCGTAATGAGACCGGCGCTGGCGCATCACCACCCACACACTACTACAACTACTACTCTCCTTCCCACTCTATACTTTTTTTTTCTTCTTCTTTTCTCAATACAAATACGAGAAATGAGGGAATGAAAATGATCCTAACCGCCCTAGGTTAACAAGGGCCGCCCATCATCATTGCAGTTCTTCAGCCAAACAACAAAAACCGCCAAACAACAACGGCCACCAACAACAAAAAGGAAGAAGAAGAAGAAGAAGGAAAAAAGGTAACAATCTTCTTCTAACAAGTCCGCGGCTGCTGACGAGATTGAAATGGATAGGGTAACAAGGCATTCAACAATCTATCTCTTTTTTTTTCTGCGGATAATTCCCCCCCTAGTCGGAAAAAATGGCAGAGAACCACCCCACCTGACGACTTTGGTGGTGGGAAATTCCAAACAACTAGACGCCTTCATCATCATCGAGGGTGGTTAGAGAGAAATGCAGTAATATGCAAAATCAAACAAAAGAAAATTGGCTGCGTGTGGTCAACGTCCAGCGAGAGAGAAAAAGATGATGGACGGGCCGCGTACTTGCGAGGAAATTTTCTTGCGCCGAGTGTCCGAGCTGGTAGGCGGTTTGGATGTAAAAACCAATCAAGAACCAGCGACTTGTATACAAGACGAAAGAGAGAGAGTCTCCTATTTGCTTTGAGCCCATCGAAACTCCGACAGGCACAACAACAAAGTTGATTGGTTGATGATTTTTAATTACCCTGTTTGGATTTTTTTCCGAACGACGAGACACGCGCGGCGCACGGCCGCAATCTTTTGTCGGGGCCGGGCACGCACGCCGCCGCCGCCGCCAAAAACTATTATAGGCTCGGTGCTGACCGAACAAGATTTGGGAGGGGTTCATCAGTGATTATGCATAGCCCTACCTTCTTTCTTTCGAGTTTCGCCTCTTCGGAAAAGAGAGAGAGAGAGAAAAAAAAAGGAACCTTCTTTTTAGCCGCCACTGTGGAGGTGCCGGCCGGCCGTGTGACCGCGACAACCTCTACATTCGTGTCCGACGAAGAAAAAACACCCTCCCACCACCGCAGCCTGTGTGGCGAAACTACCCCGACCCTATCTGTCATTTGCTCCATTTAAGAGTTAAGAGACTCGAGAAGAAGAAGAAGAAGAAGAAGTAGAAAAACCCACAGAGCTAATTAACCAATTCGTCGCTTTCTCTCTCTCTCGGCCGCCTCCTCCCTCTTAATTTTATTACCAAGTACGTTGGGGAAGCGAGCAGGTCAGAAAAGAAAGAGGAGACCGGACAATTAAGTTAATCGATAGAGTGATCGCTTCTCTCTTTCAAAAATTACAAAAATAAAACCCGCGGCGGCTGAAATCCCATCTAAGCGATTAGAACCCTAGTATCTAATGACAGATACCGCGGCAAAGGTAGTGGTAGTCTATCTCTATGTACAGAGGGGGATTATTTGCATAATGCCCGACATCCCGCCGACATGTGTTCAAAAGTATAAATAAGCGTGGGAGTGCCCTGATTGCGGATAGACCGTCCGGAGGGGGAGGCAAGGATTTGAGCGTTAACCCTTTCTCCTCCTCTTTGCCGCCGCCGATGAATATTTGAATAGTAGCATTACTAAAATTTTAGTATAAAAAGAAAAGAAGGGAAGGTGGGCGAGAAAAAAAAGCGTTTTCATCACCCAAAAACGGGCCGTGCGCTTTAATTCGCTCACGATCGCAGAGTTGGATTCAACATCACGAAACCGACTGGAAATCTCTGTGAATCACGCGCGTTTCTGTACCAGCGGTGTCCTCCCCCACTCCACTGAATCCTCAAAGCTTTAGGGGGGAGATTAACGCGGAGCATTCATCGTGATAGATGTAATCTCTTACGGCGGCTTAACCAATTGTTGAAAGACGAGCCGCGCCGACATCAATCCGATTTTTCCTTCGGGTTTTTTTTTGTTTTGCGAACGCGATCAAACGATCAATCAACTCTTTGGCGGATGTTTGTTCGGTCTCACGAAGGCGCCGGTCGCCGGAATTATTGTGATGATTAGAGAGAGAGAGACGCGTTGGCCGTGTGGAATGCGCTTTTCGGCGCATCGGCATAGAATACCAGCGCGGGCGCGTCTTGGAGGCGCCGAAATGTTAACGAGATCCTGAGAGACTCTGGGACGCACAAAGCGCATTCCGGGCCGGCAGCAATGTGTTATTCGTTTCGTCCCAATGAAAATGGATGAAGGTACCGTCGACGACGACTAGACTCAACTTGAATCATTCAGGGGAGATCTACCGGCTGTCATAGTCGACATAGCGTTACAAACAAAATAAGGTAAATCAATAAGGTGTGTCTGGTCCAGCCTTCCAGCATGAACACACACCCCTAAGCCTTGATGGATGGCCAGTTTGGCTACTACTCCTACTACTACCCCTTTTTCTCTTTTTCTCTACCATCGTTGATCCCCTCCTGCAGAGCGACGATGACTTCCACCGTTGTGCCACCCCCTCATCCATCACGAGACCTCGTTACAAGCAACCCCCTCTCTCTCTGTAGATATCCGCCGTCAATCCAATCAGTTCCAGTGCGCTGTCGGATTTGCGTCGTCCGGTGTTCATCCAGATCCGACGCTCTCTCTCCACCTGAGTCGCGCGTGCGGGCGCCAAAAAAACAGCCGAAGAGCCGAAAAAATAAAACTCTAAAAGATAAAAACGACGCGTCGTTGTGGACGCTGGGCGGACCACCCATCACGAGCGTTGTTACCTCCTCCCCCCCGACCCAAAAGTGTGCGGTGGAACAAGATGGCTTTTGCATCTCATCACACTGTCCCTGTCGGACTGACCGAAACGTTCATTTAACTTTCATGAGCCAAGAGTGGACTCGTTTCCCGTCTCTGCGCCTCCTCCCCCTGCCGTTTTCGGTCCCCGGCATATAAGGAGTGTATGCATAATAGGCTGGAAAGGGGGACGGACTGACGGACGGACCGAGCGGTGGACGGCGGACATTAAAAATGGAGCGGATAAGTCACGGAAAGTACACTAGCGCTCTCTCGTCCGCTGGAAAAAGCAAAGGGGATTTTTTTTTTTGAGGGAAAATTTTCGGGTGACCGTTAGATATCGCGTGAGCTGGGAACGTTGGGGGCCCAGTCAACTGAACCGCCACCGCCTCTTCCCTTCAAACTTCCAAAACGGAATGGAAATGAAATCGCCCGTTTTGTTTTCCCCCCTCCCATCCGCCATTGAGAGAGGCAAGGCCAGCCGGGGAACTATCCCGTCTGCTGTGGTCGCTCCGTGTTGTCTATTTCGTCTTAGTCGTCGTCTTCTTCTTCTTCTTTTCACGGCGACCGAGGGAAACCGAACGCGTTGATGCTAATCTATTCCTTGACTCTCGTTTGTCGTTTTCCGTTTCCATTCCGCAGTTTTCCTCTTTCTCTCGTGAAAAGAATAAATAAATGGGAGAAAAGAAGGAGAGAGATATGGATCTCACCTTCGAGACGACGATGATGGGCACGATGGACGCTTGGAAGAGCCACAGCAGCTGCATCGGTGCTAGTGGGCTGAGTAAAAGGGCCAGGCCGGCCGAGAAGCAAGCGAGGAAGGAGAGCGCGGCCACGGCGCTGCCGCCCGATTTGGCGTTCTTACCACCTATATTTCCCATCCGAGACGGAGGAAGAGAGAGAAGGACAAAGGGCAGGTAGAAAAATGACACACAAAGTGAAACAACAACTGTTATTATTATCGAGTTACGGAAATTTGTAGGAATTATCACAACATGATGATTATGTTTACCTTTGCCAGTAGCACCACCGGATCCATAAAGTAGCACCAGCGCGGCGACGACGGCTGTCTGAATGGCCAGGAAAAAACCTTCACCCCAAGCGCTGGAAATGAAAACAAGTGAATTAACTCTTGAGGGAAAAACAACAAAAGTAGTAGTAGGCCCAGCACGATCATAATCGGTTCATTTCGGCGGCTTGCCACCTTGACCCTGGCAACCTCAACACAAAAAGGAACTTTGACGACACGCCAATCACGGTCATGCGATTACCACGTCCTGACCAAAAAGACGAGTCGGCCTTGTCAAAAAGGAGAACCGCGCGAAAATTCGAAAACACACGAGGGGGGCGCCATGACAAGATGAAAATGGAGCAAAAAGAGAGAAAAAAACAGAAAAACTTGCCGGATGATTGGGTGAAACAAAATAATTGTTTCAGAAAAAAACGTAACGCCAGGCAAAAATAAAAGGTTCGAAAATGGGTTGGAAATGTTACAATTTATCATGAGCGAGTGTTATTAGCTTGGCGTGAGCTCTGGGTTCTTTTTCTCCTTCAAAGACACCGAGAGAGACCAGCGGGTTCCCTCTCCCATCCATTTCTTTTTGTGAGGTCCGGTACGTATATATAATATATTTTACGAAGGAGAAGGAGAAGGAGAAGGAGACGGAGGAAAAATTACAGCACATCTTACGCATTAGCAGAGGGTGGCCAAACAACACGGAACACACAAAATGGACGTGTACATATTGTGCGCGCCGTTGTTCCTCTTTCCAGTTGTTGTTGTTCATTTAGAAAGAGAGAAACAACCCAGTTGTGTTTTTCTTTTTTTCATTTTAAGGGCCAACGGTAGTCGTTGGCGCTAACACACCAGAAACTTGTGTGTTTTTTTTATTATTATTATAACCCGACCGCTGTATAGGAGAGGAGCATAATAGTAATGGAGAGGTCGGAAGAACAGAGGGGCCTTCATTAAATGAAATACAGTCCGTGGAATAAACAAGAGGAAGGACACGACAAGGAATAACAACAAACGGCCCAGAAATAATAGCCCAGTGTAGTCTACTACAACATCCACCCCCGGCCAGCCCCTCTCTTCATCGACACTTTCGGACGGCCTACAAAACACACGCGCCGTCCAACCGTATTTAATCGCTCGTTAAAACGCCGGCCAGGGCGAATCAACAACATTTCCTCAAAGTTGACGCTTCTTGCTTAATAATATATATACTCTAGTTAATACATTTCCTCGGCGACGCCATTCTCTCCTCCAATGTCGTTTTTTTTAAAAGGTGGATGGAAACAATAGGTCGAAGTCAGGGATTTTCGAACCGGCGTTTCTCTCTTGTTTTTCACGGCTGTTTGCTCCGCCACCATTTTTTTTTTTTTTGTCTCCGTCGATTGTCGTCGAGACACTGAACGGCGCAACGGTTCCGAATCAGCTGCTTGAACTCTCTCAAACGCTTGACTTTCTATTCTTTTTTTTTTTCTTCTTTCTTCATCTTTATAAATACCGTTCGAGTTCAACGACATAGCTCGTCGACTTTCACGAAGAGAGAAAAATTTCGATGGCCATCAAAGTTGATGTGATTACAAGGAAGGAATGGCGTGATCGGTTGACCGTATTTTCGTCCAACTTGGAAACGTTGTCTCTTCCTCATGACGGCAGTCTAAAAAAAAAAAGGAACCGAGAGAACAAAAGCGTTTCCCTTCCGTCTCGTACGCACGCAAAGGACCCTCCTAGCGCATCCAGCGATGGACCGACTACAAAAGAGAACGTATATATATATACGATAGACTACCTCTCTAGTTTCTCTCAGTCTTCCGACCCCTCCTTGCGGACAATGGAAGAGAGAGAGGGAGGAATCCACACACACTTCCGGTTATACAGTCGACCGTTTTCCAGTTCAAGTGAAGGGACACGATTTCAGTACATTAAAGAACGTCCGCAAAGGATCGGCTTCCTATTTATCCAGCAGGGCGACCTCTTGCGCTGTCGTCCAAGGAGAAGGATGTGCCGGTTGGATGCGACAGCGATCGTCATCATCCTCCTCCTCATCAAATGGGGAATCGCATTTAAGTTCGCCAAACTCAAAACTAAATATTTGGGCTTTTTCTTTCTTTTTTCCTTCTTTTTATTTGTTTTTGTTGCGATTGTATTTTTATAGATCGACCGGATGCGCTTTCCCCTCCTAACTCGGAGGACGATGACACTTGAATTTCTTTATATTCTCGCGATATAAAATAACAACTGAGCGCGCTCACAACAACAACACAAAAAAAGGAGAGAGAAAAAATAGCCACAGACAACAGAGTGAACGAGCGAGATATAGATATAAATAAAGTCGAAATGATGGCGTATATACAACACGACCAGCGAGAGACCTCCTGCGTGGATTATGGCTCTATGTTGTCGGTGTATGCGCCATCGGGCCGTGTGGTGTTTGGCTGTTTGCTGCGAGGTGGTCTGCCGCAACTTCCCCACCACTCTCGGCCGCCGACGCCGCCGCGCACGGCCGCATCGTAAAAAAGAATAAAGCCAACTCGACTGAGACCTCTTTTCGAGTGTTGCCTATTCTTCCACCACCACCACCACCACAAGCAGACAGACTATAGGTGTATACTAGCGATGCGTCGTCATTAGCCAAAACAGCGCACAAGGTGAAAAAGGCCCTTCTGTTCCATATCTAACTCAATCCGACCGACACTTCATCTTTCTCTCTCTCTTTCGGTCTCTCTCGCTCTATAGAGCGCTACCGCGCGCAGCGAGTATAGACGTCAATATCGGTGAGTTGTTTCTCTACTTGTACAGTTCGGTAAGAGAAAGAGAGCCACCCCGCGGTTTCATTTCTCACCTAGCTCCGAGGATGTGATGTGTTTTTTTGTTGTTTTTTTTTCTTCTTCTTTTTCCCTCCACCAACGTTTCTGGTGGAGTAACAGCGGCGGCGGCGGCATCCCGTACCCAAAACAAAGGCGCTTCATTTCCTAATAGACCCCCCTCTTGCTCTCTCGCTCAACTCGGGCCTCTTCCCCTGGAACAAAACTCTCTCGCCTTTCGCTCTTCGGCTACTTCTGATTCGGCGGCAACAACACTTGCTAGTGCTAGTGATGTTGCTGCTGCTGCTACGGACGTAATCAAAACCCGACAACCTATAACGCAGCGGGGAGGCAATGATTCCGAACCCGCACACACCACTCGAGCCCCCCTAGAGCCAGCACACATCACCAGAGCATCGACGAAAGAGAAAACCGCTCCGGGAGCAAAGAGCAGTGGCGGCAACAAACAGCAGCAGCATCGTAGTCAAAAGTTTTGATAAGTAACTCACTTTGGGAGCTGGTAGTACAGAGTCTAGTCCCGCCATCATCAACTTTCCCAACAGGAGATTGTAGGGCCCCATAGATATTACTTGAGCGCTAATTGCCGCCGAAAACAGTAGCTCAAAAAGAATATGAAAGAGCTACTCCCTCTCTCTCTCTCTCTCTCTGGCCCTGCCAAAACTTGACGACGAGAGAGCGGACCAGGATTGCTGCTGGCTCTTTATAAGAAAGAAAAGAAAAATACTACGGAATATATATATAAGGTAGGCTACATAAGTTTTGGGTAGAGCCTCATCGACGAGAGAAAAGAAGTTAAGGACGATATATACGGGTCTAGTAGTGGCAGGTGATGGATAAAGAGCGGCCGAAAGAGAGAGAGAGAGACAAGCGCTTGTTGCTGCTGCTGCTGCATCGTCTCTTCTCCTTCATCATCAGCTGGTCATTAGTGGCGGCCGGAGGGAAAGGAAAGGGAGGGTTGCACGCAGCAGGAGGTTTGTCGGAATGGAGGAGGAGCCCGTCGACTGTCTTATTTCTCTCTGTCTCTCTCTCTTTGACTATATCACCTGGCCTCGGCAGCAACACCTGAACACAAACCCAAAAAGAGAAGCGAAGGGACGAAAAAGAAAGAAAAAAGAAGTTTGATGATAAAGAATAGAGAGAGAGAGAAAGAGAAAAAAAAAGAAGGTAGGACTAGAGCCGTTTGCGGATGGGAGGGGATCAGGGGGGTCCTTGCTACCCCCCTCCTGCGACAACAACTCGCGCGCACCGGATCCGCTACATCACGGGAATAGACTAGGCATCTCTGGAACGAAGTACAAGGGCGTGGCAGGAGAGACTAAGAGGTGCCAACTCATTAACCGCCGACGACAAGGTGACATTCTCTTTTTCCATTTCATTTTATTTTAGTCTTCCAAGGAGAGACAACCGAGTCTAAACGATTCCGTATCCGGTGTAGTAGCGACGCAGGGTTCCAGACTCCATGTTGGTGCTGGATACACTTTGTCTGTTACTACTACTCCAATTGGCGGTGGTGGGATCGATCGGAAAGCGGATCGGATTACTCAACATCCCAAAGTTGTCCTCTTCTTCCCAACGGAAGCTGCGATTTTTCAATAGAGATAGCAGCAGCAGTGCGGGGTAGAAGAAATAGAGAGCTATCCGATATCATTTAAGAAAATCCAGCTCGAAGGAATTGAAAGGACAATACTCCTTCTTCTCCTCTTTTCTTTCCATCTCCCTTCTTCCTCCGGCCACTACTGCATTACGCGACGGAAAAAGAAAAGAAGGAAAACGTAGGAAGAAGAAGAAGAAGGGGAGCAAAAGCAAGATGGGAGGAATTGAGATGGAACTAGAAGACCAGAGAGAGAGAAGGCTTTTGTATTCGTCGACGAAGGAAGAAAAAAAAAAAAGAAAAAGAGAGGGGGCCCTGTAGAGAGAGAAGTTGAGTGACGTGGAATGCCACGGCCCGGAGGACGGAATTAAATCAGCCGGAGTGACTGGCAATTCAGAGCGCTGGGCGGCGGCAGTGGACTCTCACTCAGTGCCGCGGCGCGGAACACGGGGAGCCCTGGTCCTCTCTACTCTCATTCTATCTCTATCTTTTGCTTTTTTTCATTCTTTTTAATGGTTAATTCAGTAAAGAAGTAGAAGAGAGAGAGAGAGAGAGAAAAAGAATCGTCTCAAACTCGACCATTCCTCTCCTTCCCCACGGTCTCGGCTCGGTCCAGCGGACCGCAATCTCTTCTTGTAAATGATGTTTTCTTTTTTAATAATTAGTCATTCTCCAACCTCCTTTTTTCTTTCTTCGCGCAAGGTGTCGGAGCTGAACCGACGGACGCAGAAGAAGAAGAAAAAAAAAATGTAGATAAACGTAAATAGGGAAGCCCCCAGTAGGCTACGTATACATACATAACATATATAAATGCATAATAATAAATGGAGCTACTGTTATATGGAAAGGCGGCCGGTGGGCCCACCAGCTGAGATTCTGATCTCCTCAAAAGACCGGCGTGCAACAGAATTTTTATTTCTATCTTTCTCGGCCACTGTTTTTTTTCTCTCTCTCTCTCCGGCCCGGTCCATTCGCACCTGAGAAGCTGTTGATGGTCTTGTTTTCACTTTTTCATCCGTCCGTTGCCTTCATTAATAACGAATTTGAGGAAATAAAAAGAATTGGAGAACTAGAAGATTTCTCTCTCGGTAGGAGGAGAGATTCGTTTCACGCTGACCGCTCGTTCCTGTCCACCGAGAGAAGAAGAAACCATTTATTCACGCCCAGAGACGTTTCTCAAAACGTCCGTGCATAAGGGGAGGACGACATTCGTGATTCACGACTGCTGCTATTTTCTTCTCGGCTGTTTCTCCCCGTCGCTTATAAAAACAAGTACTAGTCTTGTAAAAAAAAAAACTTTTACCTTGGCCGACATCTGCGGGCAAAAGTGTCCCGACGTGAAATAATAAAGAAAGATGAACGATATCGCGACGCGGAGGGAGAAACGTTGGGACATTTCGCGAGCAGCAAAGACCTTGCGCGTGTTCGTTAGTTGGATTAAAGATTTTTTTTTAAGGCAGAGGCTGTTTGGCAGCCCCATACGGGGATAAACGTTAAACCGGGAAGGCAACATTAATTGGGGCTTGACGGTCTACGGTAACAAAATCCTCTAGCTGGCGGATATAATACAAGCCAGCTCCAGGTGATGCAAGAAATAAAAGAGTAGGGGAGAGAGGGAAAAAATGAAACCGCCAAGATACGGCCGTGTCACGATCGTTTTTATACGAAAAGGGAAAAGAAAGAAGAATAGAGCTGAGAGGAGGGGGGGGGGAATACTGTCGACCGTTAAAGAAAGAACCCAGTATCAACACGGTTCCCTTGAAGAAAAAAAAATGAATTTTTGGGCGATATAAAACTTCCGCAAGGTTCCGATGGATCATGCATCTGAACGCCATCTCTTGGTCAAGTTTTGTACCACTTACAAGACGCCGCCTTAAAAAAAAAGGGTCCTTTGGATCACGAAATAGTGAATGAAATTGATCAAAATTATCAGTAGATGAGCGATAAAAACCTTGGATTACTTATCCTAAAATATCTCTCTAAAACATCTGTAATCTTTTTGTGTGATTAATTCACAAACTACATTTCTCAATTGAGATTCCTATGCTTGCAGGCTGTAGGATGATTCAAACAATGGCTAATATCTGCCCACTTTGGTGTAGCAAATGAAATAAGCTAAATGACCTACCTGAAAGGGAATTCATTTCTATAGCTGTAAGCCATATTAGCAGAAATAGCAAACAGCTCCATGAAAATTGCAGTCAAGTTAAGACCTTCACCGCTCTTGGCATTGAAAAGCTTCAAAATCTGAGGAACCTTGACTGTAAATTAATTTTTTTAAAAACTTAAGTAAACAAAGTGTTCTATCAATGGGTGAGAAGAATTATTGGATAATACCCATCACAGATCCAGCAATAATTCCAATTCCGAGTCCTTTGCTTAGGGCAGCCTTTAAGCATTCCACTGTAAAAAAGAAAAGAATCAAGTATCTGAGTTAAAAGAAGCTTAAATATATATCTAATTATTATCGAATAATATAGAAAGAGTTAATTTTGTATAAAAGACTACAAATCAATCAGAAACAAATTTAGCTTCCATATAATTACCGTGGAAAAAGTTGAAGTTCACAAAAAACTCGTCGTAGCATTCTGGACTCAACACTTGCAGAATTAATGGTCTCAAATACTCCATTTTAAGTTAGAATAATAACTTAAAACTTTCAATTTAGCTTTCAAACTGATGAGTTGGATAGCCACAAGCCAAATTATCGAAGTATGTAAATACTTGGATCTTATCAAAACAAAAGGCCCAAGCGATTATTCCAATATCATGATTGGGTTGATTGGATATTCACTAGAGGGCTCCCCTAAAAGAAGAAATATCAATTTTAATCGATCAGCTTCACTAGTTTTGTTAGGTAAAGAAACCAAAACTTTATCAGCAATTTTTCCTTATTTCTATTCAAACGTTAATAAAAATATAAACAAATGGACAAGATATTGATACATAAAATTTCGACAGGAGCGCCAAGCGGCAAAAAAGATAACCACCGTATAAAATTGGAAAAATCGTTAAGGGCCTTTAAACCTAGAATTCGAGTAGTAAACGGCGAAACGTCACTTACCGGCAAAGCCAATGCAACTAATAAACGAGAAGCTCTAAGTTGACAATAACAAGTTAAGGAAGGCAGGTGCGCGCGAATGATAATGAAGCAATTTCTTTTATTTAATTACTCGCTCCCTTTTGTTATACTTTGTTATCTCCGATTTGATCTAGCTAGCTAACCGTAGCCTGTTTGAGTTGACATTTAGCTCAAAAATGCGCATGGCATTGTTGAATCTTTTCATTCCTTATTTATGAATCAAACCACAGTGGATTTATTTCAGCTAGCGTCAGGAAGTCCAACAAGGCGACTACCGATTGCCAAATTATAAGATCGAAGGGCGTGAGAAAGAATAGCTGTCAATTAATGATGGCTGCAACCGATAGCACCTATCAATCAAAACACTTGATATTATAGGCCAGACAAACCAACTACTACCTGTTTCGATAAAAAAAACTGTTTTTAAAACGTATAAACTGGATCAACAAAACGCAGTCAGCAGAATTGTTGCCAAGACGCTAAAAATATTCCACTGGGAAATAACAAGGCGCTTGAAAGATGCGATGGATACTTTTAATGGTAGCCTTCATAGGCTTTAGCTCCTCTTCGGCAGGTAAATTTGAAATTTCCAAAATTAAATAATTGTCTTTCTAAACTTTTGTTTTAAATTTTCCGAAGGGAAAGCCGAGAGCAAAAATTTGGTGGGAGAGTTCTCTCATCAGGCGAAAAATCCTGTTGATGATGTTATTAGGGATTTACTAGAACACGTTCGTGTGATCATGATTAACCCTGACACAATTTCACCACTAGATCCATTCTTCATTGAGAATTTTCTTGTGAATTTCACATCTTCTGATGTCAAGTATTTGCGGTTGTCAATTCATTAACTTAAAAGGAATTACTGTTTTGCATTTCTTTCATCATAGGCTACTACTCCAAGTTGATAACACTTGGGTGTCTCATTTGGCTGAGTTCGTAATTGAAGCCATTTCCACTAACATGGTGCAGCATACGATGGAACTCGAACTAAGCTGTGAGACCACTACAATAGAAAATTATTAATGGTGATAACCTCTAACAAATTTGAAATACTATAGTACCGGTCTTCAAAATCGACGGTCATTACGCCATGGGCGGACTTAATGGCGCTGGCAATTATTAGTATGCTTTCTAGTTTTTAAATTTCCATAGAGCGTTTTGATTAATTTTTTAAACATCTAGCATCCATGTTTTTAATGTGAACTTCAGAGGTAGAGCTGATGGTAAGAAGATCCTGCTGCATAATTTCTCTCTGTGTGCCATTAATTTTCTTACATCCATAAATCAACGCTAATAGGTGTGAACATGGGTGTCCCTCCGCAGATCAAGAATTTGCATTTGGATTTCACTTTCCAAGCGCTAGAAGTCAAATTTGAAAATTTAATGGGAGGAGGCTCTATTGAAGCTGTGATGGAAACTGCCACCAACAAGCTAGGTGTGCTGACGGTGTTTTAGAGGAGAATCAATTCATCACCATACTCTCTTTAATTCCTTTGTGCCGAAATAGCCAAAGAAGTTGTAGATGCTGTTTGGGCCATCATCAACGAACCCTTCTGTCAACTGATTGAAGACACCATCAACGAAGCACTGGGAAATATGATGGGAGGCGGGGGATCTGGATTAAAGAGAGGCTTAGAGACATCGGCGTACGCGAAGGTTTCGTGTCCCAGTGGGGACCTTTATACTAAGATGCATTTCTCTTTTGACGTTCCCCATTTTTTGATCTGACAGCAAAGAAGTCGGCAATGCTAATGCCTACCTTGATCTAGTGTTGGCCGAGTTGCGACAGGTGCTCTACGAAACACCGGGTGTCGATCCAAAAACCCTACCTGATGCCTACACCGAAATCCCAGGAGGCCACGCAGCGCTCTACAATGGATGGCTAATAGGAATGGTACATTACTTTCCTCTAATCACCTTTGATGAAAGAATTCGGCTTAAAAGATGTTTTATATTCCACTCCAGTCCAGCATCCATCGAAGCGCAGACGCGACTCTGGATTATGCTGGACGTTTCATCACATTCAATGGAAGCGCTGGATACTCGAACATGCAGGTAAATAGGCTAGTATTTGTCTTGTTACAATCTTGTCGACCGAGTTCCTCAGTGGTATCGGTGTCTGTCTCAACGAGAAGGTTTCTGATAATGGCGTTGGCTTTCCGTCAGGCAGGTTATCGTTGCCAAGTCGAGGTGTGGGGAACAGGACCAGACGCCGAGGCCTTCGCCCTCATCCGAAGCGTAGACTTTTTCTTCTCTTTCAAAATTGACTCCCTAACCGGAGCCGTAACTGTTAATGACTTTAACATCTACAATATCGGGTCAGAAGAACATAGTCCTCATTGAATGAAAGGATTTCATGCTTAAACACTTGATATTGAAACAGGCAAATCGATGTGGAAATTAATGGATTGGCCCCGTTTGACTGGGCATTTGAAGCCATCGCAGAGCTCATGATTCAAACGATCAAAGATGATTTGGCCGAGACTATATCCACTGTTATTTTAGAGTTGCTCCGACAAGTCGTGGAAGGCAATCCGCCGCCTCCTGCACCGACCGTAGTCTACAAAATTGACTTTTAACAATCTGCATTATTTTCTTTAAAATGTGCGGTCAACAATAATAAGATTTAATCGCAATACATTCCATTAGTCAATCATGATGCTGAAACTATATGCGTGATGGCGCCTTTAACGTCACTATAGAGTTAAAGATAAGAATTCGACCGGTCGAACTTTGAAGAGTTCGGATTTCGGACTTGACGAAAATACGTTGTCACAACAAATTTGATTGGTTCTGTCCAGTAGTTTATATGTTGTAAGGGATGCCAAAGATTTATCGGTTGAAAAATAACTCAGTGGTTTTAATCGAAAATGACGAGGTATGTCTCAAACCGTAAACGGAACTGTCATACGTTATTTCCGGTATCGCATCGAATGACGGAATTGGGAACGCAGTTCTAGTGAAGTGAAGAGGCGGAAATTGCCCCGGAAACGCCGAGACATGGCTATATTGAAGTGTAGAAACAATGAAAATATATTGTAAGGCAACGTTGATAGTTGGTACGGCTGGTCAAATCTAGTCGACGTACCTTATCTGTAAGGGCGCACCGGTGCACCGATTCTAATCTTACGCAGCTGGCGGCCCCTCGCCACCCCTCGCGCCCTCCGTTCGGTCGGGCAGCGTGAAAAGATAAGATGACACCACAGTTACAGCAACCGTTTAAAGACTATAAAAAATGTGGTTTATCGCGACTCGGCTGCATACCCTCTCGCGCACAACACCACACCCCGTCAGCTGCCGGTGAAAGTAAGGCGTTGTCGCTTTTTTGCGTCTCCATTTTTACACAATTTCCATTCGAAATCATAATTACATTCCAATCATCAAAGGTATCTTCTCGCCAATCGGCAGCTATCTCAAACGGACTGACAACAGCTCAGGTAACATTCGTCTAAATCATTGAATTCATGGAGGAGAAAGTAACTTTGAAATATCTTCAACTTCACTCAGGTCCGGCTACCCGAAAATGAGATCTCTTCTATTTCTAGGTAAGTACTTTCAAATTAGACAATACATTTGACGAAACTTGTTGAAAATTGGGCAGTGAAATACCGTTAGGGGTTGCAAAGTAGTTAACAGCCGGCTTATCTCGTTCGAAAAAGCCAAAAAAATAAGATAGGAGATGTGGCAATCGCTCGTTCCAAGTGCCGGCCGGCGTCTCTTGATTTTCTACCATTGAATGATTTCTTAATTTTGCATCAATAGCGATAATCGCGTCGATCGCCTGGGCTAGTGATCCATGGCCAAATCGTATCCCCGACAACTTGTCCCTATGTTACGTGAACAAAACTATCAGCGATCGGTTCCGTCGGATGCCCAACTCGATGGAAAATTTGGTAGCCCTTATCCGCAAGGTTGAAGCTCACCCCGACACTGTTCTTTGGACTATGGGTAAAATGGCCAGTACACTCGTCCACAGGTAACACCTTACTTACACCTTCGCCCAAAGGTCCAACGTCTTTACTTTGAATTCTCACCGTGCTGATAAAGATTTCGTTACGACGGAATCGTCGACATTCCCGAAGCTGGCCCGGATGTCGTTCCAGTTGTCAACGAGCGGGCCGAAAGTGATAAATACCGTCTCCAGTGGAGGTTGGTGCCCGGCACGGCGACAGATTTCCCTGAATCATCGCTGACTCTGGAGGAGAAGGTAATTAAACGATTTTAATTTAAAGCATAATTACCTATGGATTGTCACGTAGTGTACAGCTAACAACCCATATACGACAAAGCTTTAAATAATCTGAAGCAAGCAACAAATAAATAAAAAAGAAATAAAAAGAGAGAGAAACAATGAGATAAAGCACTTTCTAAACTTATCTATGGTTGACAAGGCATATATTTCACGTAGGTGTTTGTTTAGCCCCACCCGTAAAGATAACCTCTTATTCATTCGGTTTCGAAGGCCAAGAGCAAACGGATGATGAGCTAGAAATGAACCGGAATTTTAATCCTTTTTTCGCTCGATTTTTTCGTTACAGTGCGCGCTCCACTGGATGTTGTCGTATACGGTAAATCACACCGTACGCGCAGAGGACAAATCGGCAACCCGCGCGAGAAACGCTCCATCGGTCATAAAAGACTACGAAGACACACCAAACCCTGACGAAGAAGATGGAACGGGTCACGGAAATCACGGTGACAAAGAAAACAAATCGGAGGAGTAAGTCGTTTGTCGGTGTTGAATTGAAATGTGAAAAAGTGAAAACATTCTAACTAGACGGTGGGACTTTTCGAATTTTAGAAAAAATATAGATGTTGAATCGGAGGAATTCCCGTCAGAGCCCGGAGAGAATCACGAAGATGGGGATCACAACGAAAATCATGGAGCCGATGACATTATAGAAGAGACCCACGATAATAGCGAGACCCACGACAACAGCGAGCACCACGAGAACAGCGAGCACCACGAGAACGACGAGGATCACGAAAACGGCGAGAATCACGACAACGTTGAGAATCATGACCACGGCGAGAATCACGACGAAGATGCTCCAGCTGCCGAAGGCGACATCGTCGAGGAAGAAGAATTTACTCCGGAGGAAGATAGTGATTCTGATTCGGGCTTTTGGAGACGAAAACGCCAATTCCAGATTATTGCCGATCAACTGTTTGAAAATGATCTCGCCGAGGAAGAAGACTTTGCACAGGAGGAAGAAGATGATGACTCAAGCTTTTGGAGACGAAAGCGACAAGTCCAGGATATTGCCGCCCAACCACTGGAAGGCGGTGTCGTTCAAACTAAATGCGGCACCGTGGCAGCCGGAAACGTCCTCACCGGAATCGCTGCTGGTAGCGAACCTCAAAGCGCTATGGTAATTACAAAACAAATATACTAGAGAAATGACCGCTTATTCACAACGAAACATTCTCTAGTTGAAAGATCTCATCAAAGATCCCACTTTGGAACTCTCTGAAAGTTCCATGGAGAGGGTCGTCGAAAGTGTCTGGGTGGCCACGTTGGCAGGTACATTTCATTTGCGAAAAAAATGTAATTAATAAACTTAATAAACGCTTTCTTACTCAGGTGACATCGCGCAGACTTCTCTGTTGCGAACCCCGAAGAAGATGGAGAGTTTCGGTCCTCGCGGACAGTGGAACTGTTCTTTGTGCCCGCGCGAATACAAGTTGGCAACAAGGGAACATTCCATGTTGACCACAGCCGAGTTCTACGGTGGCATCGACGGTAACACCTAATTTGATCAAACTCAATAAAATCGAGGAAGATTTAAAGTGATTCGGTTCTTTAGGTTTGCTGATGGCAAAGCGAATGAACACCTGGGATGCTAGCAGTTATTTGAAACTGTCGGCAGTCCTCGAGATGTACTACTCTGAATACGGTATCCACGGTGACAGCAAGTACCGCGGCTGCAATCGTCTCTACAACTACAAAGATCCCAACATTGTTGATCAGGCCCAGCTAAAAGAACAAGTAAGTTGAGTTATTTTCAGTCAATAAATCAACAACGAAACATTTTCTAAATGACAAACTTTTACAGTCTCTGAACGCTGCGCTGGTCATGTACTCTAAGGGTATCGACGGTGCTCCAACAGTTTTGCCAGGCACCAAACCGGCCGATCAAATTGGCCAATACGTTAACACTACTATCGGCGCCATAGACAGATACCTTAGTAATTAACATCAATTTACACAATGCCATTAAAATTTATAATTCTGTCTTTATTTTTTTTTTGTAACAAGGCGATCCGCTCAACATCGAATCAGATTTCGCACAATGCAAAGGTGCTTACGTCGAGACGAATGAAGTCCTAGCTGGTACCTACACCGATCTTACTTTCGTCTTTGACCAGATAACCGATGCCGCAGCTCTTCACAGCCAGAAAAATCTCGCAGCGTAATGCAATTAGCAAAATTCATTCGACAATTGGGAGTCTTTACATTCGATAATATTTTACGTTACCCAGGGCCATAGCTTTGGCGATGGATGTCCAGATAGGCGGAAGCCGGATGGAAGTCGTTTCAAGCAAGGATGGCAGTCCTTATTTGGATCTGAAAGCTTCACAAAATAGGGCGGAATTAGCCTGTGGTATCAACGGACTTCCACTCGGTAAACCAAAGACTAACTAAGATCATTTTGTCTGGAAAATCGAACAATACTTTTGGTTTAAAATAGGGTACAACGAGCGCCGCGTAGCAGAAACTCTGGATAAAATTCGACAACGTATTTTGTTAGAACGTTCACCGGAAAAGACAAACAAAATCGCTGGCTCCAACACCCGCTCAATCCTCTTTTTCATCTCCACGAGCATTGCTAATGAAAAGGACAAGATCAAAAATGTTCTATTAAAAATGCTCAGCGAAATGCCGGGTAGAGAGCGCTATAATCATTTGCCGAAAACATCAATAACATTTTGAATTTTATTTTCATAGATGTCCACATCATGTTCGCCACTATGGCTAGTCCCGAAGAATTGCGTCCATTTGTTGCCAACTTTGACCGCGATGTTATCAAAATGTCCGCTTATACCAAGTACATGGATGCCGCTCCTGAAATCGCTAAGCGTTTGGCCAAAGGCACGAAGAAATACTTAAAATTCAGTTCAATTCAATGAACTCATTTGATTCATATTTTCAACAGTTGGAGCTCGACTCTCTTATCCCGAGTGCAAAGACATCAGCGCTAGCTCTAACGCTACAGAGGCCAAATACATCTACACTGGTTACCTCAACCCGCGCTCGGTCCAATACTTCCGTCTAGGACCAGAGCATTTCTACAGCAGCAACGATTTGTACTTGAGGGTCAGTTGAAACTTACCCTTTACCTGTTGAAGATGGTTGATATTCATATTCCTTTTTGAACAACAGTTTAAGACCATGTACGGATTGGCAAGGTACTGCGTGTCGACAACCAAGGAACTTCCAGGTACAGGTGACACCTGTAAGACCGCCTTGCAGGCAGGAGATACGGTCGAGTTTAAATTCACTCAGCCGTGCGGGAAAATGGTACCCAATCAGTGCAGTAACATTTACATTTCAGCCGCTGCTACCACCATCGAAGACAACATGCCTTGTTCAGGTGCGTCTAGTTAGAAATGCATTAATATTTTGGTTTTGATAATCGCCATCTATACAGAAAAAGAATGCCATACGCCGGATCAGGTTAAATTCATCGTCAGCCATTCCGGCATGCGCTGCAACAGTGCCGTCGCTGGTGCCATTCTGTCTAATCTGACATTGGCCTTAGCTGCATTGATGACTTGGTTCCTCAATCGTTGAAGTTGATAAAATAAAAATCAATCAAGAAAATGTTAACCATCATCAGATGAATGAAGAGAATTCATGAAAATAACTAAGAAATGTAGTACCAACAATCCCTTAAAAATATTTCACAAAAAAAGGAAAAATACACACCAAAAAAACAAACAAAACAAACAAACTAACGACTCATCTCGTGTATTTTTATATAGTACGTTTTAAAAAAAGAGGTTGGAATTGTTGTCTTGTTGTCATCACGAAACAAAACGAGTATCTTCATTTGCCGATTCGTTGGACAGACCATTCTTGCTGGCACAGGGGACATCGGTTGTTCTGTTTGACCTGTCAAATCATTCAAACCACATAAAAATTTTCGCTAATGAAAGATAAAATGTTTAAAAGTCCTACCCATAATTTCATGCAGCAGTTATGAAACGAGTGATTGCATTCGCCCCAGATGACCACACATTCCTCTTGTTCTTTGTCGTTCCTATTTTCGGCCTGGCAACGTAGGCACGCATCTGAAATTGAGAACGAGAAAAAAAGGAGAATACATTAAATCGAGGTTGAAAAGGCTTAACGAAAAATAACGGTTCAAAAAACAACTTTAAATAGGAAACGCTATCGGAGCTATCGGTGATGTCACATTGGGTTAGGTCGTGAGCCGGACCACGCGCCTCGAATGCACGCGACCGTCTACTATTCCATAAAAGGGAAGGTCTTCTTCGTGGACAACATAAAAAAAATTCCGTTCTTTCTGTCCCAAGGATAAAGGAGGTGTAAAGGGCAACAAGATTCTACGTTAACTGACTTTCACGTTTACCCTATTTCACCCTGAATGTGACGAAATTGTCCAAGATGCCATCCGTTCTATTCCTATTTTCCATCTCGGCCGTTCCTCCGTTCCAGAAAAATCTGACCTTTAGCCACAGATCACGTCCTCTATCACGGGTTTCGTATTTCCCTCTAGGTCAGTATTGCTCAACGGTTTTATTTTACATCAAAACAACAACGAGCCTTCTCACGCCTATCATTCGTCAGCTCAAAGTCAATGAGAGAAAAAAAAGACCGGCTTCAATCAGAAACAAGGTTAGTCAATGGAAAAATCAAACGTTTCACAGTCGGTAGGTTCACAAAATAAAAGACGGCGACATCTTTTTATCACGCCCTACATTAAGTTAATTATCATGTGAATGGCGCTAATTCGAAAAGCGAGGGGTCGAAAAAAAAAAGACTTTTAATTCTTTCTTATTGTTCTTCTTCTGGTTAATGACACTGCGCGAGAGGCTGAATGTTGGACGTCATCTTGGCTAGGTACACAGGGGAGGGACCCCGTACCCCAGACCAGAAAAGGGGGAGAAATCCACCACGTCCTTCACCGTACCAGGCACGGACCATGCGCGGAGACATCGTCGAGCAAAGATAAGGATCGCTATATGTTTTTATGCCTATGACCTGTATTGAAAGAAAGCAAGATGGAGAAAAACCCATCCATACGAAAAATGAGAAAGGATAAACATCCACCATGAGAATCTTATCCGATCGGAGACGTGGGGGATATCGCCGAGTTGGCAAAAACAATCGAAAAGTTAATTTGTCAAGTACAACGTCGCGTTATCGATTCTAAATTTGCAGATGGAACCAGTTTGAATTTCCCTTATTGCATATACCGACTAATATTGCAAAATTTCTCTTCCAGGTGTATTTTCCCACCAGTTCTATAAGTTCTATTACACAAACTGATGACTCTTTTCTCGGCCTATAGGGGGTTCCGCTATGTCTCCGTCACAGGTCACCCCAAAGTTTCCCCATAGAGTTGTTTTCTTTTTTTAGTTTTTTTTTTCTCTTTCTTACCTGTATACAACCTATCCACCCCCTGCCATGTTAAGGGGAGGAAAAACCCGTTCAAACTGCTTTCAGCCAGTTAGAACTAGGCCGAGGACGTTATTGACCTTTCAATTTCTCCCTCTCGAAAGACCATCACGCCATTTACTTGAACTCACTTTCACTAGTGGCTTAAGTCAACATACATGACCTAGTGATGGACTTTAAATAGCCAATTGGAAACATGTACGAAGCAGCTGAAAGTCGATCACGGCCGTTTCGAGAATCAAAAATGGATCCTATTGGAAAGCATCGTGACGCAATGCATAGCGCATAAAATTCACAAAGAGGCGGAAACCCAGCATCAAGAAAGAATAAAATAAGAAGAGGAGGATATCATCTTTTGACTACGGGGTTGGCGATCCGATGCTTGGTTATAGGCCTAGCGGACGATGAAGGGAGGAGGGGTGAAACGAACTTGAAGAAACCGAGCAGCCAGCGCCGGGTAGAGGCTTACTTCGGGGGTATAAAAGACATTCGGAGGCCACCAACTCAACACAAACATCCACTTGAATCCGGCGCTAGAACAACTCTTCGAGCCACTTCCCGCTGTCTCCTGTTCTTCTAGGAGAATTAGGTAAGTCTTTATTCTCAAAATTATTATTCTGTCTCTTGGTAAATTTGCTGGCGTTTTTCTCAATTTGTGTTGAACTTTGAGTCATCTCCCCAGTACGTAAATGTTTACATGCAATTAGTTTGAACATATCCGCCAACTGATAAGTAGCATATCTCGTGCCAACCAGCTGACCAGTCACGTGATCAAGTGCCGCTCAAAGTTTTTGTGAAAGATTTCCGTCAAGTCGCGTTGGTTAAGCGTTAGAGGATAGCTTCCTTGACTGGAAATACCCACTTGAGACCTAACATAATTGCCTAGAGACTGCCAATTTTGGGAAACCCGATTTCTAATCGTATGAACCTTTTGACCTTGTAGCCAAATAAACGAGAGCACGCGGAATAGAAGGTGAAAGAAAACTCCCCATCATGTCCGTGCTGGGTCAGTCACCTCCTGCTTGGTCCGATGCCGAAGCTGCTCACAATGCTAGCCACCAAATGAAGTCCAACAACATCAACGCAATCACGATGGCCACAGAAAAGAGAGAAATGAGGAGCAGAGATAGCGGGTGCGAAATGAGTTCAGCTGGCACTGATTCTCCTACCAGCTACCGCTGGATTCCGGACGATAATTCTACCGGGTCCTACTCATGTTCTAGCTGCGAAGCCACGGTCGATCAGACGTCCTCCGTTTATCAACAGCTTGCACAAACGTTGGCCCAAGCCCGGCTAAACACTTTCGATTCCAAAGAACCACTGACTCTTCATTCTGCCCTGATTGGCAGCGAATCGACCATCGCTTTGAACCCAATCGTGCCAGGCAATTTGAATGGAGAAGACAATCTGGCGATGAACGAGATGGATGACAAGAAGAAGCTCGAGCGAATGGAGAATATTTCACTGCCTCCCAATCCTACGTTCCCTGAATCTTTCAAAAATGTAGAAGCAGCCAGCCGCAAAAGTCGCGGAAGGCTGTTTCCCCAAGTGCTGGCATCGCTAGCCCTAGCTATCGCCGCTCTGATTGAGGGTTACTCATCAGGTTACACATCGCCGGCCTTGGCCTCCATGACACAAGCCAACAGTTCTATTCCCGTCAACGACCAACAGGTAAGAACTGAATATTTTTTTTTTGGAAAAGCCAATAATCAAAAGTATTATGTAACAGGCTTCTTGGATTGGAAGTTTGATGCCTCTAAATGCGCTGATCGGTGGCATCGTCGGTGGAAGCATCGTCGAGCATTTTGGAAGGAAGGCGACCATTATGGCTACCGGACCTCCTTACATCTTATGTAAGTTTACAAATTAACCCAAACATTTTGGAACAAAAGAATTTACATTTTCGTTTCGTTTCTAGCTTGGTTGTTGATCACTTTCGCAACAAATCTGCCCATGGTCTACGCCGGCCGTTCCATCCAAGGTTTTTGCGTCGGTCTCACCACCTTAACGCTGCCAATTTACCTGGGAGAAACCATTCAACCAGAGGTCCGTGGATCGTTGGGTCTGTTACCGACCACGATCGGAAATATCGGCATCCTCTTTTGCTATATTCTGGGCTCTTACATCGACTGGAAAATTTTGGCGGCCATTGGAGCTGCCCTTCCGCTACCCTTTTTGGCCTTTATGTGGTTCATTCCTGAGACGCCACGTTGGTACATCTCAAAAGGCCGTTACAACGAAGCTCGCGAGTCACTCCAATGGCTCCGCGGGGGTAAAACCGACGTCCAAGAAGAATTTCTCGAAATTGAGATGAACTACAAGAACCAGAGCGCCGGAAGTGGAGCAAGAGAGTTATTGAAAATGGCGTACTTCCGACCTCTGCTCATTTCACTGGGTCTCATGTTCTTCCAACAGCTTTCCGGAATCAACGCTGTCATCTTTTACACGGTTTCTATTTTTGAGAAATCGGGAGGTAGCATTGACAGCAACTTGTCATCCATCGTTATCGGACTGGCCAACTTTGTCGCTACCTTGGGGTCCAATATGGTCATTGACCGAGTGGGACGCAAAGTCCTGCTCAACATTTCCGGATTCTTCATGGCTATCAGTCTCGGAGCGTTGGGCGTCTTCTTCATTTTACAACATCTCGATCACGATGTCACGCACGTCGGTTGGCTTCCGCTTGCCACCTTCATCGTCTACATCGTGGCCTTCTCCATCGGTTACGGACCCATTCCTTGGCTCATGGTAAGTTATCAAAATGTTGTCTTCTTTATTAGAGGACGGTCGTCATAAAATTATTTCTTGGCAGATGGGAGAAATTTTCCCGAGTAAAGTACGCGGACACGCCGCATCTGTAGCCACGGCTTTCAACTGGGCCTGTAGCTTCGCCGTGACAAAGTTCTTCAACGACCTAATCGCGACGATCGGTGCCCATGGTGCATTCTGGTTTTTCGGCTTCTTTTGCTTCATCAGCATCTTTTTCGTCATCTTCTTTGTACCCGAGACCAAAGGACACAGTCTGGAGGATATCGAGAAAAGAATGCTCGAGAAGAAAACAAAAGAGATCGATTCTACTAAACTCTAGAGAACGAGCACTTTGTTTGTTGAACGCTATAACAGTGCCCGCTTCTACTCATGTACATAGTTGTTCCTGATAATTATTTCTTTCATATTCCTATCCTTAAGATTTTCAATATCTCTTTGAACTATACTGAAAAAGGGTAAGAAAACCCCAGAATGTGAATAAAGCAACGCTCGGTTTCTTAATTTAAGGCGCAATTGCTGTTGCTAATAATACCCAGCAGAGTATGAAATGTCATATGAAATCATTTCCCACTTTCATTCCTAAATATTTATGTACACAACCTCACTAGAAAAAAAAATTGTAAAGCAGTAAGCTTTGTTTTTAGCCCTTCCCAACCTAAGATTCCTAAAGTAGCATAGATGTCAAATGTGCAGAAATGTACACATTCCTTAATAGTTCAATGTAAATACACAAGTACCACTGTTTTCAGTAGCTGCAGTCTTTAATTGTTTTAGGAAGAACATAGACTTCATCGTGAATAAAGGTTTATCGAAATATAATAAATTAAAATCATCACTCACCCATCACTTGTACTCTGCAAATGGCACAAATTTCACATTCAACGTCCCAGCTCCACATGGCAACAGCATTCCATCTTTTCAATGAAAACATTTTTTCACTTTTGCTGCAGTCATTAGCATTACTGACCACAGTCTTTTCTGCTGGTTTTTCCATGTCAATGTCATCCGCCATTTCCTGTAGTCAATCAAACGCCTGCCAAAGAAAAGGAGGAAAACAACAAACACTGAAGTCAATCATCAATCCTAGTAGTTTAGTAAGCTGGGGCCGGATAATTGTGAGGGGTACAAATTGGTTTTAGAACGTTAAATATATAAGGAACTCTGAATTTTACCCCTAGTGTGGTTTCAAATATTACCTTTTTGGATTATATAACACGAAGTTTGAGCAAGTATTCGAGACAACACACGGCAGTTTAGTTGAGTGGTTTTCTCCCCCAACCCCTTACTTTTTTCAAAAACACAGAGTCGTCTGCTACGGAGAAAGAAGAAAGACAGCAAGCTCATATCAGCTGACTATTTTTAATCACAAGTACACTTGTCTTTTAGGTTGACAGGAAATAGGAACACCCATTGACTAAGCTCTCTCTGATTAGACGATGAAGAGCTTTGATTTTTAACTTCAGCTTCCTTCTCCTTTCTTTCAGTTATTTTTTGTTTTAATTATTTAAATAATGTCGCGACGAACTTCAAGAGACGAATCGGATCAAGACTTGAAATGGTTCCATGGGAAAATCAGCAGACAAGAGGCTGAAGCTTTACTTACCAATGGTTCGTCCTAACAATTCACCTTTGAGAATCAGCATTTTAAATTTTTTTAGTTCCAAAACCAGAAGGTGACACAGAAGGGCTTTTTTTGGTGAGAGAAAGCCCAACAGTTGATGGAGCTTTTATCCTGAGTGTGAATCATCAAGGACAAACAAGACATTATCAAATAAACCGACATGGAGCTGATGCCTTTTTCTCAATCGGTTAGCAAATTACCACAATTTATTTGTATATTTGTCTCCAATGTATTTTTTCAATAGAGGATGGGTACATTGTCCATGGCCTTGATGCACTCATAAATCTGTGTCAGAAAGAAGGGTCTTCCATTTTTGGACCACTTAATCGACCTTGTAAAAAAGATCTGCCACCTGTTGATACAAGATGCCATGGACGCTGCAATCTATTACATAGGGCTACTAAAGAAGGTGGGAATTAAATTTTTTTGTGTCCATTACCTTTCTAAATTTCAAGGTCATTGTATGATTTTTACAGGCAATGGTACTGTGGTGTCAGAACTGCTACGAGGAGGTACCTACAGGAGTATAGATGCCAAGAATGAAATAGGACAAACAGCTATCCATCTAGCTGCATTATTGGGCAATACTGTGATTCTCAAATTGTTGATTCAAGGAGGAGGCAATGTCAATGTCAAAGATGATGCAGATTTGACACCACTTCATGTAATTGATTGAAAAATTCTTGTTATTTCTCATTCTACTTACACGTTTTATATTACATTTTTAGTACGCTTGCATACAAAATCATCCTGAATGTGTCAAGACGTTGCTGGAATGTAAAGCAAGTCCTCAGATCCGACATCGAGTGACGGGAATGGTTCCACTTCACGAGGCTGCTAGTCGAGGACATCTTGAATGCGTGAAAATTATGATGGCTATGTCGGTCACTCCGTTATCACGCACAAAAGAAGATCAAACTCCAGCTGATTTAGCTAGGAAGAACGGTTTCTATCAATGCGCAAGACGATTAGGTAAAACGCTGTAGGCGTAATAGGTTTCCGCCAATTGACATTAATTCGCATTATCTACTTAGAGTCCTACAAACCACCCTTCCCCTTCACCAGAAAAGAAGATTGGTATCATGGACCTATCACACGACAAGAGACGGAGCGCCGTTTGAGAGAAGGCAGTGCCAAGTACAACGAAGACAACTTTTTCTTGATTCGACAAAGTGCAAGCAAACCAGGATTCTATGTTCTATCCATGCTCCATGCTGGTCGCGTCTTCAATTTTGAAATTTGCAAACGAGGCCAGTATTATTACGTCGACTACGGACCATACCTCGAATCTCTAGAACATATTGTCGGACACTATATGAATCATGCCGATGGCTTGCCTGCCGAGTTGCAACGGCCTATCAAGCCACCTTATCCAGTGAAGGATGACAACATCGCTTTTAGAACAGTAATATTAGATATCTTTACTTTGTACTCTTATAGCTTCTCAATTTTATCATATCATATTTCATATACGAAGATACCTAGACAAACGCTGAGCCCACCGCCCTTACCAAATCGCAATCTGCGCCGTTCTCCTTCACCAAACGAGTCGATGAAAAGCTCTACATCAACTAGCGTTCTTACTCGCGTTGGTAATAGAAAAACAGAATGATATAATTTACTGGGATTTTTTAACATTATGGTTTATAAAACAGGGATTGTCACTAAAGAGGACTTGGAATTGTATGATACATTAGGCGAAGGGGAATTTGGATTTGTGTATCGGGGATGTTTGCGTCAGTCCAATGGAAACTCGGTAAAACCATTCGCGTTTTCATTATCTTGTAAACTTTCTTATGCTCTTTTATTTAAGTAGATTCCCGTAGCAATAAAGACCCTACGTGACGACCAGGTCGAATCAAGTCGAGAAGAATTTCTGCGTGAAGCGCGTGTCATGATGGAATTGCGAAATCCAAATATTGTTAGACTGATTGCTCTTTGCAAAGGTCCTCCATTGATGATGGTAAATTCGTACAAAAAAATATACTTTTTTAAATTTGGATAAGAAATGTATGAGATAATAAGCTAATATATTTTAGGTTCAAGAATTGGTTGCTTTGGGCTCTTTGTTGGATTACCTTCTTGATCACCCTAAAACTATTAGTCCTCAGTTCGAGTTTGCACTGTGGGCTGGGCAGATCGCTGACGGTAGTTTTACACATCTCAATTCCCAGACTTCTTTTTTATTAACCCCGTCTATGTGTAGGTATGCTTTACCTTGAACAACGGAATTTCGTCCATCGAGATTTAGCAGCAAGGAACATTCTTCTAGCAACGCGTTACCAAGCCAAAATAAGTGATTTTGGATTGTCGAGGGTTTTAGGCGCTGGTGAAAGTTTCTATTCGGCCTCAAAAGGTGGTCGATGGCCAGTTAAATGGTATGCCCCGGAATCGATTAGTTGCGGAATTTTTTCTCATGCAAGCGATGTATGGAGCTATGGTGTAACACTCTGGGAAACGTACAGCTATGGTCAACAACCATACGGTGACATGTCCGGTGCAGAGGTAATTACATTTTTACATGATAATTTTTTTAGTCCGAAAATATAAAAAAGATAACGGCCGACTTCCTCTTCCCCTTGCTAAACAGGCTACTGAAATTGTTGCACAAGGGGCCCGTCTACCGCAACCTACTCGCTGCCCTGAAGATATATACTCACTCATGCTTCGCTGCTGGTCAGAAGACCCTGCGAACCGTCCAACATTTGCGAATCTGGTCCAGCATTTTGCCTCCAGCTCTGAATATGACAATGTAAAAAACTTGCTCCAGACTGCATCGACCGAACAAACGCTTGACAACCTGATCGAAACAAGCAACACTAGCTTATCTTCTGACGTCTAATGAAAAAATTGACGTTAAATATGTTGCTGCTGGCAGCACAAACTGTTTACGATGACCAAAAGACATTCAAGCCAACTTAATTAGGCACAGTTTGAGATTGAAGATGTTCCTTTCATGCATTTCTTATTAACCCTTTCACTGCCAAGTGTATCACGGGTGATACACGGCCGCCCAACGGTTGACTGCCAAGTGTATCACCGGTGAACACTGCCGCCTAACGGTTGACTGCCAAGTGTATCACTGGTGATACACCGCACTTTCGTGCCCGTTTCCCGCCAAAGCAAAAAACATGTTATCTTGATTGATTTTCCCGCTTTTTAACCCTTTCATTCAATAGAGTGAAACCCCCTTTATTGTTTTGACCAACGGCAATGACCTTGGTGAGGTTTTTGTATGTTTTTTCATGGTTAAAACGGGCTCAAGGCTTTTTCCAATATTTTGGCTTGGCACCGCTGGCCAAAAGGGGGAAAAAGCTTCGGCAGTTTGGGCCAAGTAAGAGAATTTTGCCTTGGCAGTGAAAGGGTTAAGGTGCTTTTAACCTTTTTGGGTACCGTGCCTTTTCTTTGATTGTATCCTATCACGAGACAGAATTCTCGTTAATATTCACGTTGTTAAAAGCATGAACACAAAATGTACAAATGTTTTCCCCCTTTTTTTCCTTCGGTGCACGTACATGTGATTTTTCTTATCTCGTTAGCGATATTGCTCATGTAGTCGAACGTTAAGGTCTGAATCTTTATCGACGTAGGTTAATGACTTAAATATTCGGTGGCCTTATTCCTATCTGATCCGAAAATTGAAAATAAATTTGACAAGAATGATACCGTACGTGTTTTCCAATATTAAAAAGGATTTTTAGCCTTCAACAATAATTTAAATATCGACATCACCAAATGATCATGGAACACATTTCGATAATTGAACATAGAAATTTTGATCCAACATTAATACAAGGAAAATTCTGGTTTAGTTTACCGACACGCTTAGACTACCGAACGCATTCCTTTAACAAAATGGTTCTCTTTAAATGTTCGGGGAGGGCCGAATTTGTGATTTTTTGTGTAACGTTTTCCCCGAGCTGGCGTCTTATGACTAGTCTGCATGAATCTAATAATGGTTGAGGGCTGGATTTGTAACGAATTAGCCATTGGTTGCTGCTTTCGGGATCGATGCGGATTCGATTAAAATCCAACCCACCACGCACTAGAGTCCTAGCAAACTTGTCATAGCCATTCCGAATCGCTAATGTAAGAATGTCGACAGGGCATGAATAGAGAGAACTTAGATTTGGGTCGGCACCACGGGAAAAAAGAGTAGCAGCTAACTCGGGGTGGTGATGAACAACTGCTCGCAAAAGAGGAGTATCCCCAGGAGTAAAGCTCTCAATGTTCAACCTTCCGCCATATTTTTGCAATGTTTCCAGAATTTGATCAAAGATATGTACTTCTTCATCACTCATTGATTGTGCAGCTTCATGGATTGGGTGAACGCCGCTCAAGGCGTTAGGGTAATTTGGGTTGGCTCCGTGTTCCAGCAAGAGTTCAACCATAGCTAGATGACCCTAGAGAAAATGAGAAATGCATCTGTTGCAAAAAATTGAAATCCCTAAACGTTTTGATACCTGTTTAGCGGCTAAAAGAAGAGGCGTGTTGCCATGATCATCGCGTAAGTTAGGAACGCTCCTAGCATTTAGTAATAGACGGGCCATTGCTGTATTTCCTTGTGATACAGCACAATGGAGTAGCATGTGAGATTGTGTGGTCACTCGTGCTCCTCTACTAACAAGCAGTTCAGCCATGTCAGTGTTATTTTGCCAAACAGCTTCGCATAAAGCCGTATACCCATGAATTTCTTCCAAATTAACCTGTCGAAATAAAAAAACAAAAACATTAATGTCAATTAATCCAAAGTAAACAAGTACTTTAACTATTTACAACTTGAAATTTTTCACTAATTCAAAGTCATCACTATAAAGTTTTTTATTTTTGTTTCTTATATTACCTTAGCGCCTTTCAACAAAAGCACTTCAACAACGTCTTTGTGCCCTCGTTGAGCAGCCACATATAATGGACTCCGATCGGAGTAATCCAAAGTATCCACTTTGGACCCGTAATTGAGGAGAATGCGAGCAATGTCAATCTGTCCCCTCGACGCAGCTGAGTGTAGTGGGGTAGACTTGTCAGTTGCTCTGAGATTGATGTTTGCTGAATGCTGTACAAGGGCTTGAACAGCATCCGTATTTCCGCGGGCCGATGCAAGGTACAAAGGAGTCATTCCTTCAAAATCCATGGCATTTACAAAAGAACCAGCCACCAAAAGCACATCGATAATGTCCGCATGGCCCTGTTCAGCGGCATAGTGCAATGCTGTACGCCCGTATGAATCGGAAATATTAACATCACAGACAATTGGGTCTAATCCAATTCCCAATGGTGCTTCCATTAGTTTACAGAGTGAAGTACATCTTCCATCAAATAAATCATCATCTTCACTGGATGAAGTTCCAGGATGCTTTCTAGCCAAGCCTCCACTTGGATGATGTGCCCTTCTATGTCCACGGCACTTTGTCAGGGGAAAGTGGGCTTTATATTGTAGAGAACTGTGTAAAACCTTTGCATATAGAACAAATAAATCAAAATTGCAATAGAAGTTGTTAAAAAAGGCTTATCTACTACTCTCTACCTGTTTTACAAACAAAAACAATCCTAATTGGGCCGCCCGTCCTAAGATTGTCATTCCTGATCGGCAAAGTTTATTGATATCGACACCTATGTTACAAAGCGCAAATTATTTTAACATTCAGATGAATAGTAACTGAATAAGAAAACAAACCACTTGAGATCAGTTGCAGGGCCTTTTCCACGTCTCCATTGCTTACAGCTAAATAAACTTGTTCTTCTGCGTTCTCCATGGCTTCGAAAAAAGTATATGTGAACGATAAATTCTATACTTTATAGTTTAGATCTTCAAGAAAGAATTTACGAAGAGGGCATTTTTCTTTTTTGTTTATGGATTTATGGTACGTTCCAGCAACGTCGGCTGCTTGTTTCTGGCAGTTGTCAGTTGGGACATTTTGACATGAAATCTTTTACCCAATTTTTAGAGAGAAGAGGGCAGACATGAAAAATGAAAATAGTAAAAAAATAAAACTTGATATTTTATCTTTTTCAATATTTAACAAAATCTACATTTGTTGAATATCTAACACGTGATATCCTTGGTGATGGTGATTTGCCGAAAAACATTGTCAATGTGTCGTCTGCTGAAATGAATGAAGAAAAGTGCTAGAAAGTGAAAACTGATACTCGGAAGCTTGAAAGGTTTCGAAACTTTTCATTTAGGCTTTTCTTTAACGAAATCGCCGCCATTTTATTGCTTTCTTTGCGACTAAACTGTGTTAATAGACTGTAATTCAGCATATTTATGCTGTAACGTTCAAAATGCCCACCACAAAAACACTCAAGTGCTTACCTTTTTTCGCCAAAGGCACAGTTGTCAAAGGGTTCGGACGGGGTTCAAAGGAACTAGGTATCCCAACAGGTAATAAAAAATTTAAAAATTACCGTTCATGATAAGATATGATCTGCTGCTTTCCCACAGCAAACTACTCAAATGAAGTAGTTGAAACATTGCCAAGTGATATGGAGACTGGTATCTACTACGGCTTTGCAAGTGTTGATGGGGGCCCAGTTTATAAAATGGTAATGAGCATTGGCTGGAATCCCTTTTACAAAAATGTAAAAAAATCCATGGTATAATATGATACATGAAGTTTGTTCTAGAAAAGATTTTCTAAAAAGTTTGTTTATAGGAAACTCATATCTTACATAATTTTGAAAGTGATTTTTATGGAAGTTTGCTTAAGACATGCATTATAAATTACATTAGACCTGAACAATCATACGATTCATTAGGTATTTCACTAGCATATATTCCATATTTATTATTATTATACTAATAAACCTTTTTCCATATTGACTAACTACTTTACAGATGCCCTTATAGATGCCATAAAATCAGATATTGCCTATGCTGATACCCAGTTAGATCTGCCAGAGCTTACTGAACTTCAGAAACATTCCTTTTTCAGTGCAGAAAAACCCCATGACCACACAAATGGTGATTTAATTCTCCCTGGAAGTAATTTATAATGTCTGATTTGTAGTTGGGCTATCACTAGTTATATTAAATTACAGATTTATTTTAAGATTATTTGTAGTAAGCACTACTAATCTATGTTCTTTCACTTTTGGCCACTCAATTTAAAAAAAAAGAAGCATCTAATTGTGACAATGCTCTTAAAAGACTCTCTAACACTTGGTGGGTGTTACTTATTTTGTATTGTTCTACATGATAAACTGAGTACCAATAGTCATCAACTAGCAGCAGGTTTCTTTTTTACAACAAACGCAGGGATAGGTAACTCCGATATTGCTTTTCTCTCGTCTTCAAACACTGGCTCATACGGAGGTTCCAAATAGCCATCTACCTTCGGCAACCTAAGCTCTGGTTGAGTTGTCCAATGCCGGATCATACAACGGACTGGAGTAGTTTCTAAATTGTTGATCTAAAAATCCACGAGTCACATTAATTTCCTGAAACAACTTACAAACTTCACTTACTGTGACTGTGACAAGGAAATGTTTCTTTTCCAGCTCTAAGTTGGGTCCTGAAATTGGTCGTTCTCCCATCTTTATTGCGTGATCGGGCACCCAAAATCCAGATCGGCGGAATGCCGCTCTGATGTGCCATTTTTCTATCGTCCAGGGATTTTCTTGATTAACAAGAACAACTAAAATCCTATTCGCCAAATCACGCCTTGTCTGCAACGAGTAGGATTTAAAGATAAAGTTTTTGATGAGGAGATTTCACAGTCAAATTTACCAGCTCGGCAAAGCGCGAACTGTGAAGTAAAGGCTCAATATTTTCAGTTTCTCTAGAATTCTGAAGGTCAGTTTTCAGTTTTTCCAAATTTTCTGGAGAAGCATAGACAGCAAGACCTGGCAAAAGAAGTTTAGTGCGGCCAAAGTTTGGCCTGACGGATACAACATCATTTTTCAGACCAACACCTTGGAAAAATAAAAAAATAAATTTTTTAAATGTTGAATACACAAATCAAATAATTAACCACCTTCAACAAATGATGTGAGAATAAGTTTGAGATCTGGCTCTGCCTTTGAATTTGTGTTTTCTTCTAGTTCATATATAAAATGTTTGGTTTTTAATGGTTTTGGTGTCCTGTTCTTTTTGTCAAGGCCAGGGGGGTAGCGTCTTTTCAGAACAAAGGTGGTCTAATTGTAATAAGTATGAAAGGTAAATCATAAACGACTGCATCCTTCGAAAATACATTGCACTTAAAGTCTATATTATAATAGATGTGAATGCAAAACAGTCACTATGAGACACTCATTCACAATTTTCAAAACAATAAAACCTTTACAGAATCACTTACCCTTATTTGTTCAACTTTGATTGACAGTGAAGGCTGCAGAGTTTTTACGCCACCTAATAGCTGGAAACCAAGACGCAACATTTTTGCTGTAGATATTTTAATGACAAAACAAAACACATGTGTTGCTGAAGAATATCTGCCGGTCTACCGTTAACCGTTTTGCCCTTGCCTTCCGCACCACAAACTGAGTCTAAATGCTGTCTGCTAAGACTCTTATCCTCCATGCCATAATCTTAGACTCCAGAGCCAGACAAGTGAGACAACACTCAACAGTCTCCAGCAGCATCGTGAAATTGACAACTATTTCTCTAGTTCTTTGGTCCAACAAAAGGTATTCTAATTAATGAGCATAGAATTTTAAAAATAATGTGTAGAAAATTCACATTTTTCAATAGAAATAAATGTGCAAAAGTTGAATATTGGAACTGGCAACGCCGCAACTCTGAACGGCTGTCATTTTATGCAAGGTAATTGTTGAGTTGAGCTGCCGGGCTAGACTGTTGAAATCGGTACACATTGAAAACGCGACTACAGAAAACGAAAGGCGATATTAATTTATCGTTTTCGTGACAATATTTAACTATCCGAATTGTTTTCCGCCATCGTTCGAAAATGCCGCCCGTTGAGACTATGGAAGTAGATAGCCCAATTACTGAGGTTGAAGTGGAAATTGCAAAGAAAGATGTGAAGGATGTTGATACTACAACTACTGAAGGTATGGCTTCAATTTTGAATTTAACTGTTGACCTTACGAAATTACTTGGCTCTCGTTTTTAATAATTTCTACCTGCTTGTTTGAGAACTTTACTATGGGGAAATTTAATTAGTGTTTATTTACAGACAATTTAATGTCATGATGCATTTCAGACTAATTTTTACTATGAGTTTGAAGTTAACACAAAAATTATTCAGTAAAGCTAAGTTTAATATACCAATACAAGTTTTTAACTTGAGTAATTTATGTTTGAGGCAAAATCTCATGCTATCGCTTTGGTGCCATAACTTTTCTGACATTTTTTCTTTGGAATTGTATCAGACATCCGTGAACAGTTGAGGCAGGTGGAAAAGTCAGTGATTACTAAGGAGCCACGATTCGTATTCCGAGTATTGAGATCGTTGCCTAATACCAGACGTCGTTTGAATCCAACCGTTTTGCGGCGCATAATTCTCCACAGTTATAGCTACTCTCCGAAGGAAAGGGACAATCTTCTTAATTTGGTTGGAGGAGACGATTCTCTTGATATAACTTCCCCAATTCAAAGAACACGGGCGCCCAAGCAAGGCTCATCATCGCCATTGCCTGAAGTAAGATTAAATTACTCCAACTGTTTCTAAATCTTTTAAACTTATGTTCTTATGTAGGTTGACGTATACATCCATATGTTGGTTCTTCTACATTGTATCGATAACAAACGCATTCAAGAAGGTGTGCTCTGCTCCGACCAGTTAATGCAGAAAATAATCGCGCAAAATCGACGCACTTTGGACTTATTGGCCGCACGTTGTTACTTCTACCACTCTAGAACTTACGAACTTGCTGGAAAACTCGATTCCATTAGGAGGTCAGGACTTGTACAAATTGAATTAATTGTCATGTTCTAAACAAATGCTTTTCTTGGATATTAGCTTTTTGCATAGCCGTCTGCGTACATGCACGCTACGCAAAGATTTTGAAGGACAAGCGGTACTTATCAACTGCTTGTTACGCAACTATCTTTTCTACAGTTTGTATGATCAAGTAAGTCATAATTTGATATTCTTGTGCAGAAAAATTTGTCTTACAAAGGATTTTTTCCAGGCCGACAAGTTAGTTTCAAAATCCGTCTTCCCAGAATCGGGAAGCAACAATGAATGGTCACGTTATCTTTACTATCTTGGACGAATTAAGGCTATACAGTTGGAGTATTCTCAGGTTTGAACATTTGAGGATGAAAATAGCAAAGTTACTCATTTAAAGCTCATTTTAAAAATATATTTAGGCCCACACTCATCTTTTGCAAGCTATTCGCAAAGCACCTCAACACACAGCGGTCGGCTTCAAACAGACTGTTCAAAAATTGTTGGTTACAGTCGAGTTGTTGATGGGAGACATCCCTGAACGGCACATCTTCCGTCAGTCAACAATGCGACACGCTTTGGCTCCATACTTTCAAATGACGCAAGCTGTTCGATTGGGTGACATCCACAGATTCAATCAAGTGTTGGAAAATTACGGCAAAACTTTCCAGGTTGGTCGCTTCTTGTGCAAACTGGAACAAAAATTTTCCAACTACTAATGATTTTTAAATCTTATTTAGGCTGATCATACTTACACTCTCATAATCCGTCTACGTCATAATGTCATCAAGACGGCAATTAGAGCTATCTCCTTGTCGTACTCTCGCATTTCTTTGGCTGATATTGCCAGCAAGCTTATGCTAGATTCGGCCGAAGATGCTGAATTTATTGTGGCTAAAGCTATTAGAGACGGAGTCATTGAAGCTTGGTTAGATCACGACGGAAAGTTTATGCAAAGTAAGGAGAGCATCGACGTCTACAGCACCAAGGAGCCTCAGCTGGCTTTCCACCAGCGCATCACCTTCTGCCTTCAGATTCACAATCAAAGTGTCAAAGCTATGCGCTTCCCTCCCAAAGCGTACAACAAAGATTTGGAATCAGCAGAGGTAACATCAAGCTTTCTTCAACCTCTTTAAGTAATTGCAAAAATAAGAGCAACGCAAAAAAGTTTATTATGAGAACTCTTACATTGTGATAAATACAACAACTTTACTTTATACTGAATTTATTAGCACGGTACATTTGAGAAAATGTTACATTTAAGACTATAGATCTCACACAAACCACCAGAGTTGAATGACATGGGGCAATGGTAAAACCTTAAATATTTAAAATTGGTGTTTATTTTTCCCAACAGGAACGTCGCGAGCGTGAACAACAAGATTTGGAATATGCCAAAGAAATGGCTGAAGAAGATGACGACGGATTTCCGTAAGTTGATGAAGGCACTGATCCAGCGTGTTGAATGTGAGCCTGATGTAAACTTTAAGTTGCTCTAATAAATGAAATGAGACAAAGTATTCATCCGTCACTAGTCGTTAATTCCGGGAAGATAATACTGTACACTGTAGCTCTCGCTCAGGAAGTTCAAATGCATCATTTTCGATTGCACCACATCTGGAAATGGGTATCTCAATTAGAAATATTGAGACAGTGTAAGAGAAAGTATTTTAATACCACAGACAACTTTGTGTGGATTAAGCTGTTCGTTGGATAGGAAATTTGATAGCCGTTTAAGTTCTATAGTCACACTAGCTTCATCTTCTTCTATAGTAAAAGTAGGACACCTGTTATTTACTGTATCATGTTAATAGATTCGATTTTTGCATCTACTTTGCTTTTCCACGTGAAGGTCATCAAAGTGTGAAGTGACGGAAACAGCATCTGTCTCCACGGTCAAAGTCAGCAATCCCTCAGCCGTGATGTGAAGTGTAGCCATATTGGCCAGATTTTTCATCCGTTCGACAATACTTTTCATTAGGCGAAGCTGGGGGAAGTACACAGATATCTGGCAGAAAAATATTCATGATTTACAAAGTTGTTCAGTTCCCCAAAAGGAATTTTGAAAGGCATTGAGATTTAACATTACATCTGGATCCAAGGCATCTGGTTCAGCATAATCATTCCACAGTCTTTTTGGTACAACATTTACAGGGATGTCATGAACCACAAGTCGGGAATGATTAGAACCTGAGGGCTAAATTATCATGTGAGTTATTTTCTAAAACATATAAACAGAATAGATTACCAAATCAATTTCAAAAGTAAGACAAGGAGATGACAACTTTTTGGTAAGTTTGATTTTCACAGATTTCGCTGCACTTGATACCTTCAATGCACTCAATGTTCTTGCAACATTTTCTAGTTAAAATGCAAAAGAAATGTTGTGATACTTAGAGTGCCATTACTTCTGTATTTACCTGCAACAAACTCTAGATAGATTTCGTTGTCAGTAACACTCAAACCTTCCATGGCAAATTCCGAAAAAAAATGACCCTCTTCAAGGGTACACCATATGAGTGGTGAAGATGATATGGTCTGAGATTCGCGAACAATGAAATACAGGTGGGTGTTAGTAATCCTCAGGATACAGGACTTTCCTAGCTTTGTCATGCAGCCCAGAATGCCTGTAAACAATGGGATCATCTGATAATGCTGTACTTAAATAACGGAGGAATAAATGATTTTTTCTCATTTTTTTACCAATAAATTGCTTGATACAATTTGCATCAATCATCTTTCCGCGAAACTTCATTTCTGAAATGAATTAAACGCTGCAAAGGCCTTGGATAGTTTTAGAACAGACGGTTTTTGTATTCCCGATTTCCCGGTTTATTTGATTTTCAACTTTGAAGGATGTTCTAATACCGCAATAATCTATTTTCTTTTGCTTATTTTAAATTTGGTTATCTGATTGGGAATCCACATTAGTTATTTATCTCCTTTTAAAAATAAAAAAAAACACTTCACTATAATGAAGACGTAAAAGAATTGCATTTAATTGTAAATATTTAAATCTCATGAGGGCCCTTCCACTTGTTCGGGCAACATCGCTAGCTCTCTTCCAAAAACAGACAACGTGCGGCATTCTGTTGTGTTGTTTTCTTTCATTACTTTACTTGGTTAATTAATTTAGGAAAAATAGTATAACATTGAAGTACGAAGATAGGTAAAATGACGTTAATGGAAGATCTTGAAATTGATTGCGTTGAGGAAGAGTTAAGTGAAACTCAAGTTAAGGTGTACAACGATGGCGTCAAAGAATATGAAAAAGCCATGGCTGAAGCCAATCAAATTAAAAAGGGTATACTTGAGTTTGCACTCACATTGAACTTTTAATGACGTACGTTTATTGTTTTATTTCAGAAGGCTTATCAGTTACTAAGAATGGCAACATTTGGTTGGTCAAGTCTACATACCAGGTTAAAGTTCGAAACACGAATCAACCAGCCTCCTCCATTCCTCAAGTACCTCCAACAACAATGCTTCACCATCCTCAAATCATCAACCAGAGTGTACCCAGTACTATTATGGTGCCTAGACCCCCTAATCCTTCAAATGTAACCAACATTCCTGCCAAAATGCAAATTCTTAGAACTCCTGGGGTCAACCCACCTGCACCTGCAGTCCAAACTGTGGAAGATGCTGCATTCCCAGCTTCACAATTACTTTCACAATTTACAACTGCAAAGAAAGTCAAAACTTCCCCATTTGTACAAAATTTGCCAGGCCCACAGGTCCCCCAATCAAGTCCTGTTCAAGTGACTCAGCCAATTCAAGTCAATCAACCAATGACTCATCATGCTCAGCCTGTTCAAGCCATTCCATCTACAATTCAAGTTAGTGGAGCAGTAAAAAAAACCACTCAACTTATTCAGTCCAATAAGCCATCAGAAAGGCTCCCCTCTATAGCTACTCCACCAACCAATCAGCAAATGAAAACAATAACATCTTTTATCCCTTCGAAGAAAAATCTTCCAGCTCTTTCATCGGAAGATCCGAAAATGTTGTCTAAAACCATTCCATCGTTGTGCGTAGTTGTTCGTCCGGCCAATTCACTCCCAGATTCTGTGAATGCGAAAAAAAGAGAAGGACTAGGTAGGTACAGTGATTGCGCCTGGTTGAAACAAAGAGCATTAGGCTTTTCCGGCTCACTAGGACGTGTCCTACGGACTCTGATCTCTGGTATAAGACTAATTTAATTTTTGTTTGCCTTCTTTCTCTTTTAAGACGCATTCGTGAAGAGCCGTTTGGTGTTGGATCCTCGTCGGTTCGCTGAATGGTTAATGCAAGTGGGGCTCTTACGAAGTCAACAATTTGGCCTGTGTCGAACACACATGACTATGGCCCCTACACCACTACAACTAAGAATGTATGCCGAAGAGAGCCGCTTTCCACACAGGTACTACATTTTTGTAAACATAACACAAGTAATCTGTCAATTGAATTTCCTCATATATTTGTAGTGGTGGTTATGTTTGGATAACGAAGTGTTGCGATCGCAATTTTGTTTCCATCTTCCGAGAGTCAATATTTGAGGATTCTACTCATCCACCCGCTGTTCTTTTAAAACTCATTTACCACTGGGCTTGCCAAACCACAGTTGCTAACGTTGTGCAATGGGTGAAAATTGATCATCTTTATCTCCGCTTATTCTATGCCATGCTGCGTAGTGTTTGCACGGTCGAGTTACACACCAGTACTCCACTTTTTGGCTGCTCGAGCAAAAACAGTCGAGTGGAGGTGGGTGTGATTTCGTTGGGAACCACATCAACCGATGGCCAAAGACGGGACGTCAAGGTAGAAGTCCTCGGTGTTTTTGATCAAGAAACGCAGAAATTACGGCTACGAGCTAGCGAGCCTATTACGGGAGATGGTCGTAGTTGCTCTCGATTCGCCAAGATACTCGAACCTCTCTCAAAGTATGTCCAGCCCCCCCGAAAAATGCCCTTAAAGCATTTTTTTTTTGTAAATGCCGTTAGTATGTTACTGATTTAATTTTTTTTTTAGATGGGTGAATTCAAAAGCCATCATTTTAACCGATTACACCGTTGAACGCAAGGCCCTCGAAGATCTTGGCTTCCGCAATGTAGTTCAAAAGAATTTGAGCACTGCTTCTCCCGAAGATCGGCTCACCAATCGCAACATCATGGATTACCTCCGGAAAACGGTGCCTAAAGTCTTTCAAAACACCTTGTCCGTCCTTTCGACTGCCACAATTCAACAGTTTTTGGATGAACTGGTGTGGCGCGAAACCAATGGCGAGTCGTCGGCGGATGCGTTCCACAATATTATTCGAGATCTTAGCTCGCAAGCCCGAGCTGAAACAGGCCTTCCTTTGGTCAAGCGATTGCCTTTGGTTTCCGTTGATCCCTTCAAAGATTGGAGTATCGTCCAAGTTAAACCAACGCTACCTCCTTCTAATGAGACCACGGCTACGGGCTCGGGAGGTATTAAGCGTTCAAGTTCATCCATGGTTACAGTTTTGAAAGAAGTTCCACAAACCGGCCCAAGCAACCCCAAAGAAATGCGTACTACATCTTACTACGGCACCATGATAGACCCTAGTAAAGAAGCTATCGTTTGTGACCCAAAAGATGCGGAGACTTTTTGTCAGGTAATTAGTCCTACTTAATCGTCTGATTGGTTTTGAAATTCAACATTCCATGTGTCGCACAGCATTCCAACTGTCAGAAGCTTACGAGAACAAACACGGAAATGATGATGCATATGAGACAACACTTGGTAAAGGACGTGGGGGATAAAGAAAGTGCCGATTGGAACGAGCACTGCAACTATTGTTTAGATACGTTATCATCAGTCGAACTGAAAAAACAGCACGAGGAGACGCATCATTCTTTCCTGTCGTCATTCAAGGTAAAGGTTTACTTACACTCCATTGAACTGTTATTTATGAATATTCTTCTCATTCACAGATTCAAAAGACCCGAGAAGACAGTGCTGTCGTTAAGGAAATCGTTTGTCTAATTTGCCACCAAAAGTTTCCACAATATCGATTGCTGGAGCAGCATCTGGAACAGTCACATAGTTTCTGCGAGATGCCATACCGTTGTCGTGTCTGTCACTTCCAGACATCAGTCCATGCTCAGCTAATCAACCATTTTTGTGAGAATCACGGTGACAGTTCTCATTTGCTGTGTCCTGTGTGTCTCGATACATTCAGTACCAAAGGGGACAATTTAGCCCAGGAAGGAGATACGGGTCATATGCAGTACTTGCAGCACCTCAAAACTCACTTTCCGTTGAACAAGGGCCACCGCTGTAAACGATGCGTTCTTACTTTCCAACAGTATGAACAATTACGCTATCACGTCCGAACAGACCACATCTCAGCGGCGAACAACACAGCTGTTCGTCCATTTACCTTCACTGTCATCAAACCTGCCGGGCATAAAATTAGCCCTGCAACTCCCACCGTGATTTATGCAGCCCCTCCTATTACGACCCCACCATCCGTTCCTGTCGAAGTGGTGTCACCGACGACTGGTTCTTTGGTTCGGACTACAGCCGTTGCCTCTGGTTCGGGCAAACCAGGCCTCAAGACTTACGCTAAAGATCTCTCTCAAGATATACCCAACACAAATGTGGCCCGTAAACTAGCGAACGTCACCTTGACAGAAGAGACGGAAGCAGTTGGCAACCTTTGCATTGAATGCAAAGAGCCATTGAAAAAGAAAGCTCATTTTGGTAGCTATCTTTGTTGCACACTCTGCCGCTTTTCAAGTTGCTGCAGCGTCGCTATGAAGCATCATCAGAATCACGTTCACAAAGGAAAACCAGGCCCTATACTCGGTAAGTGGACTTTAGTAGAGGTTCTGTCTTCTTAATTTCCCCCTGATTTTAACATCGTTCTCCTTTGTTGATTGCAGGCTCTGTTTTCGCACTGAGTGAGACGGTGAAATGCAAATGTGGATTCACAAGTGATAGTGGGCTAGAGGTAGAACGCCATATGGTTCGTTGCGGACAGAAATCGGTAATAGTTGCGTCTTAATAAGGTAGTAACTATCTCGTACGGATTCAACGTTTGGCTGAGAATTAAACTTTTTGAAGTTCTTTCCGATTTACTCACAAAAAGTTAAAAATCATTTTCTTGTATTTCTGTAATACTGAATTGAATATCATTTTCAATGTAACTCGGGATTCTGAGACCTTGAAATTTGATTTCGTTTTCTTTACCTTTAAACTAATCTGGAAACCAGCTCAAGGTGCGCAGTGATGGCTGTGTTCGATAATTGATGTGTGAAGTTTTTTTCTTTCTTAATTGCAACGTACGAGTGCTTACCTCACTTTGTGTAAAATGAAAAAAAGTATGAAAATAAACTTAAATGGAAAACAACCCGTCACTTTTATATTTATCAATTCGAGGGCAAGGTAATTGATGGTTTCCCATGATTAATAGTTGACGACCGGTGTTTGAAGAACTGATTTTAGGATGTAAAAAGTATGTTACATATAGATCGGTATGCGATGGCCTTCAGTTCACCGCTGTAAGGCAAAACCTCGTAAGGCGTGCTCCTTTGCTTGAAATCAGCGCAACATTCTTATAAGGTTTCTTCACGACGAGGAAAGTAATCTTGGGCGTTCCTTATACACTCCTGGAAATAGTGCCAGGGAGTTCAATAATGTTCCGATTCGCCGGAAATAGAGATCTACCACCATGGGTTAATCAACACCTGTAATTACTTTGTGTTGCACGAGACTATTATTGCGGGAATGGTTGGCGTGTAAGAGATGATTAAAACACGGATGTCGTTCTTCAGGGAAGTGGTTTGATTAGTTCTTCCGTGTCTAAAATTAGGTTCTTACGAACGTATAACACTCAGCTGCTCAAGAACTTGACGTAAGAAAAAAAAATCCAAACAAATTTTATTCTTACGTCTCAAAACTTCCCATGATTCATTAGACAACTAATCAAAAGTCTAACGTGCATCGTTGTCCGGACAAATTCTAGCGACATCTACCAAAGTATTAACAGCTTATTATGTAATCTGACACTTGTAGTGACTCCCATTCTTCAAGTTTTTCAAAGTAAAAGGGATGACCTCTATATTCGTCTTTGAATCGGTAGCATTTACTTCCTCTTCCAAACAAAGGATAACGATGACCAAAACGAAATCTACAATTACTCATTTGATGTCTAAAGTGTGGCAGCTGTTGGCTATCTAGTGAGAATAGAACAGGTTTGTCTTGTATTCAGCGCCTTGATCTTTTTGAGTGAAGGTCGCCGACTAGGAGATCGACGATCACTTTCACGAAAGGAATAGCAGGACGAGCCCAATTTTTATGGAGGAGGTATCTCGGGTGAGCTTCCCGACATGGGCGCGGCCTTTTCCACCCTAAAGAGGAATGTACACAGTACACGGAAAAGAGTTTTTTCTCACTGAAAGACCTTGCCCTAGGGCGGCCAGTGTCACAACTCCATCACTATATAAACCAATCTCGATCGGAAGAAAAACCAACCAACTCTTTCAGTGCGCTTTTGTCTTTAGTAAGCGAATAATCATGAGAACTTCGGTAAAACATTCAAATATTCTTTAACTTTTCACAGCGGCAAATAACTCATTTTTGCCAATATTTGGTTGTCAACAGGTCGCCGCAATTCTTCTTTTGGCTTGTGCCGTATCCGGCCAGTGGAACCAACCTTCCCAGAACGACATCGCCCGCCAATACCACGCTCAAGATGGTTACGGACAAGCCAGCTTCGGCTATTCTCACCCCGGTCAATCTGCTTCGACTCAACGAGATGCGCAAGGCAACGAAAGAGGCAGCTACGCATACATCAACCCCGAAGGCAGAGAGATCCGCGTCAACTACATCGCCGATTCCAACGGTTACCGCGTTGACAACAACTACGTCCAAGAAACCGCTGAAGTTGCCGCTGCCCGTGAGGCCCACTTTGCTGCCCACGCTGCCGCTCTAGCTGCTGCTAAAGCCGCTTCTCCCGATCAAGAAGCATGGGATGCTCCACAGCCAAAAAAGACCGCTCCTCTGCCCCAGCCCACCTGGACCGCTCCCGTTCAACCTCAGCCCACTTGGACCGCTCCCGTTCAGCCTCAAACAACCTGGACCGCTCCCGTCCAAAAGACCTGGGCTGCTCCGGACACCACCAACTGGGTTAAGCCTCACCCGACTTACGGTTACGTCCCTCAGTCAGTGCAGGAAACACCTGAAGTCCTAGCTGCCCGAGCTGAATTCTACCGCGCCTACAACGAGGCCGCTGCCCGCGCACCCACCCAAACTGAGGTTGTTCCCGAAAAGCCAACCTGGAGCGCTCCTGTGCAACAGACCTGGTCCGCACCCGTTGAACAGACCTGGTCCGCTCCCGTCCAGCAGACCTACACTCCGGTCCAGGTGCAGTATGGCATTCCAGTGCCCGTCGAGGACACCCCCGAAGTTCAAGCCGCCAAAGCCGAATTCTACCGATCATATAATGCTGCCGCAGCTCGCGCAGCCCAGAAACCGTAGATTAGTCCTTCTTCCTAGATAACTTTAAAAAAATTTTCCCATTGTGTTAAAGCAATGAAATTCGATTATTCACACTCAAGTCTTACTTAAAAAGAGTGTTTGTAAAAACAAATTTGTTAAAAGCTGTTAATTCTTTTCGATCCTAGTATACATAAGTGAGAGCTTCAAATAAATGCGAAAGTTTCAAACGATAAATATGTTTACTCGAAGTTTTATCAGTATACCAGCAGATGAGAAATAATTGAAATAACATTGGACGCCATGAAGGACTGTCCGTAAAAGAGAATGTATTATTATTAATTGAACATGGAAAATCGCTTTGTGATTGCACTTGTCAAGCCCAATTAAAAAAAAGTTCTTGATGGATTTGACCTCAAAGAAATGTGAAGGAGAAGCATTAGGGATGCAATTCGGATAGCACTTAAATGAAGGGAAACAGAGATATCATGTGAGAGATATAAAATTGCGTAGTAAGCAACTATCTCTTTTTAAAAGCGGTAATAAAGTGAATCAGTCATGTTTGTGCTTGTCGACAAGAAATCCTTACAAACTGGGAGTATCTTTGGCTGTTCGAGCTCGATTTATTATTCCTCTCACGACCCTGATGGTTTTTTGGTCCGTCTGGATCCCAGTTGCATGAATTCAATTGGGTTATTGACCATGGCCTCGTCTCTTTCGTTCTCGTAAAAAAAAAAAGAGAATTCCAATATTTTTTTTATTTTATAAGAAATAAGATTTTTTTTTAAATAGCAGCCTCCTAAAATTGAACAACATAACAAAAGAGTCGTGAATTATTATATCATAGCTTCCGACGAATTTCTTAACGAATCGATTCTGGATAATAAATAAATCATTGCTTAAAATAAATGGAGAGACTGTTATTTGAGATCTCAATTTCTTTTTGAAAGATTAAAAAAGCACGTGTCAATTTACATAAATAGATGACCTATAGTCCCGACGGACCACAACCTACCGGATCTTAGCATTCTTTTAAGCAAACAGAATAGATGAATCAAAGCACTTTGTTGACACAGCATTGTGCGTCTGTTTGTATGTGCGACACAGATCCTGTTTTCGTTCGATAAAATTAGAGTAAATAAATCTTCAATTAGTCTTATCAGCAAGGTGATAGGCCCGTTGATCTCTTGGTACACATAAATAAGAGCTTCTTTCGCTCTTCGATAACCAACAAGATCGGACAGGCCTTTTTAAAAGTTTTCCCAAGTTGTGTGATTGTTCCTGACTTGGAAAATGAAAACTCTCTCTAGTTTTATATTACTTGTACTGTTGCTTGTGAGCGTTACGGTGTATCGCACATTGGCAACTTCCCCACTCACTGGTAAGTTTAAGTTATCTTTCGCCTTTGAAAAGAGATGTGCATCGGGTGAAAAAGGATCACCAACTTGTCGGATACTTCTCTGAAAATAAGTTAGACGTCGTCCCTAAATTAAATTACTTTTAACTTAATTACTTTCATGACGCGACTCTTATGGTCCAGATAATGACGTTGCCATCAAAGAACTGCAAAGTGCCGCCCAAGAAGGTCTAGAGCAAGTTCAATCCATGATCAAACTTGAACAGCGTCTCGTGGCTGAAGGATTGGTTGCCAATAGGAAAAGAAGAGGCGGCCGTAGAAATTCCCACAAACTTCGCGTTTCTAACGAGTCTCGAGCAAAAACTATTGAAGCGCTCGGAATAGTTGAAGCATCGAAAAAATTAAAAGATAGGTATAATAAATTCATCAATTTCTGAGAGGTTTGTATTGATTTCCGTTTTTCAACGAAGGCTGAATTTAACCGAAAAGGAGGCAGCCGAAGCGTTGCCAAAATTGTCTTTAAAGGACACGCTTCTCGAGGACACTTGCGCGCAACCCATCGTGTGTAACACATCCAAATATCGTACGGTCGACGGGTCTTGCAACAACCTAGCTAATCCGAATTGGGGCCAAGCAAATACGATTTTCCAACGCCTTCTACCAGCTCATTATGGAAACGGTGCGAAATTCGAGGTTAGCGTCATTTCCAACTTGCCTCATTAAAGTTGAATTATACTGGAACAGGAATCGATTCATCCCGCCCGGCTAGTGACGGAGGAGCCTTACGGAATCCGCGAGAAATTAGTTTGCGGACTGTAAAAACTTACGGGCTTGACGAGGTGGCCGATGTCACCTTGTCCGTAATGTCATTCGGTCAGTTCATCACGCACGACATGGCTCTTTCGGAGGACTTCACTTTCGGTAATACAGCCTTATATGAATATATGACCCGTCCTATCTATTTCAGTGTTTTCACTTCCGGAATTTTATTGTGGAAAATAGAAAATGGATCAAGTCCTGCCTGTTGCGATAGCCAAGGACAACTGCCGATGCCCCAAGACTTGCATCCTCAATGTATGCCCATTGAGATATCCACAAACGATCCGAGCTACTCGATTAGCGGCAACAAAAATTGTATGAGCTTCACTCGTTCGAAGGTCGGCGCGGACTTGAGCTGTACCTTCGGGCAAGCCGAACAGGTTTCTTTGTCATTGTCTTCAGGTATTTGAAAAAACACGCCCAAGAATTTCTTTTTTTTTTACTTTTCAGTTGAACAGCAATACCCATTACTTGGACGGTTCGCAGATATACGGTAGTGATTTAGCGACATCGAACGATTTGCGCTCTGGGATAGACGGGCTATTAAAGACATTGGACGTGGGGGATCGACAATTGCTTCCTATCGCACCAGGATGCGAGGATCAAGTAAATCACGAGTTGGCCGTTTGCTTTCAAGCAGGTAACCGTGTTCAATTCCATGAGAGAAATAATTACTGTACGGTATTTCATTTGTTAAAAAATTACGTCTTTCACAAATTAAGGTGACGTCCGCGTGGAAGAGAACCCCCAATTAACCGCAATCCACTTGATATTCTTACGCGAGCATAACCGCATAGCTAAAGAGCTTAAAGGAATAAATCCTCGGTGGGATGACGAGACCTTGTACCAGGAAACGAGACGTATTGTGGTTGCCCAATTGCAACACATTGCATACAACGAATACTTGCCTGCCCTTCTTGGTCAGTTTGACTTATTTGCTTCAAGTTACGATAATTTCAGGCTACAATTAATTGGGTTGTTAGGTTCTCAGACCATGGTCGAACATGGATTAGCGTTGCCAACTAGCGGTTATGGTACTGGGTACGACGAAGCTATTAATCCGTCGATTGAAAATGATTTCACGGCTGCTGCATTCCGCATAACCCACTCTACAATTCAAGGATACCTTTCGTAAATGCCGATTCAATTAAAATTCAGTTGTTAATTGGATAAATGTAACATGCCTGCAATATTTCAGTCTTCTTAACGAAGCCGATGAAGAAGACAAGGATAGAAGCTTCTCACTAAGTGATTATTTCTTCGACTCTTCTCGCTTGATGGACGATCCTGCCTTTTTCGACTCCGCTCTCCGTGGTCTTACGAAACAGCCGCCTCAATCAATCGATCCCTTGTATAGCAGTGAAGTGCAAAGTAGATTGTACAGGTATGTTTTACAATTGTTTGCAGTCTTAATAGAAAAAGTTAAAGCCTCGTTTGACAGAGGAAATCAGCCAACCGGAGGGGATCTTATTGCCATCACCATCCAGCGCGGAAGGGAACACGGTATTCCGGGTTACAATCAATTCCGGGAATGGTGTGGGTTGCCAAAAGTCACGACGTTTGATGAATTAAGTAATGAAATGTTTGATGAGGTAAGTTATAATACGCCCCCTCACGCTATTTTCATCTCATTACGCTGGCGGAATTCAATACATAATTTGGCCCCATAGGAGATTAACGCGCTCCGAAACGTTTACGATACTGTGGACGATATTGACCTTTATATCGGTTGCTTAAATGAAATCCATATACCGGGAACTCTAATGGGACCGACGGCTATTTGTATCATAGCAGACCAATTTAGAAAAATTAAGGACGGTGATCGCTTCTTTTATGATATTGGCAATCAACCCCATTCGTTTACGCCAGGTAACTATATACAGGTTCTTTTACAAGTTACAAAAAAAATGCAAAGGTACACCTCCTTTTTAGATCAATTAAATCAACTGCGCCAGTCAAGCTTCGCTCGAATTATTTGTGACAACAACGATGGATCAGTAACTAATATGCAACCACGCGCAATGAGAAGTCCGATTGAAACGTAAGCGCGGTTTAAATACGCTAGAAATATTACTTCTGAAATTTCAAAGATTTCTTATTCACTATAATGAAAATGTCTATGTCTGACAGGAACCAAAGAACTTCGTGCACCTTAATCCCGTCAATGGACTTGAGCTACTGGAAAGAAATCTAAGCGTTATCCGTTTCTAGATTAGTCCCTTTAGAATATTTGAGACATGAAATGCCCACCATAATTTCCTTATTGTTAGCTGAAATAAAGAATAAATAGCATAGAAGGCAATTTCTAAATTAAAATTAATTTTGGATATTTCTTACGTAAGGCTTTCAAGGAAACGATTTAACCGTTTTGCTCATTATTTTTATGAAACTCGCAGCGCTTTGGCATCGAGTAGGATAATTTCCTGGTGGCCGATTAAGTATCCACTAATTAATGAAAAGCAACGACTTACGGATAGTGAACATGCTAAATTACCTTGAATCATCTTGTTGCCCGGAAACTTTTCGAAGTTCGAAGAAATAGAAAAAATGTCAATTGCTAGTAGTCTGTAAAAGGTATTGACCAAAACAGAAATTCGCTTATCTCTCTAATTGAATATTAAGAAATTCTTATAGAACAAAGCGCGTGAAATAATTAGGGAAGCAGAGTACAATGCCCCTCTCTTAAGAGAGGGGCATTGTACTCTTTTTACTCCCGTTTCTACTTAATTAAGTAGAAACTAAGAAACTCATTGATCAGATATGTAAATTGAATTAAACGGCAGACACGTATACATTATCGTTCATCGCACAAGTTCAAAATAGTTTATCAACAAAACCAAGGTGGTTTGTTCAGTAACCGGAAATAAAAATGGATTTCATAATAATGACGAAGTTTAGCCTTGCTTTAAAAATCTTGTATACCTCCTCTTCTATTGTTTTTGTATATAAAGGAATGAGAATTGTTGACGAAAGCGTACTCTTTTTTGCTGTGAGTAGTAGAGAGTAGACAGTAGACTATCATTATGAAGTCGTTGGTAAGTACTTGGACAAAAGGTCTCTTTCTAGCTCATTCCTGAACAATGCTCAAATCATAACATTACAAGATGCTACTTTGTTGCATAAATTCCAGACCGCTACATTATTGATGTGTGCTCTGGTGGTACTTTGCGCGAGCCCAACGCAACCCAAACCTTTCAGTACCAACATCAATACGAACTACAACAACAACTACAATTCTAATTTGCATACTAGCTACTTGATAAGCTCTCTTTTAAATTACATTTTAAATCTTTTGCAAATTCTTCACAAAAATGGAGAGTCCTCTGGTTCTGGACCGTACACTATTCCTGCTTTTCCTCGGCCCGACGAATTGCAAAACATACTGCAACAGTTTCCTCCTCCTCCTATTCAGCAATCATTGGAAAACTCGGCGGACACCGGTATTTTCAAATCCACGGTCCCTTCGTCTAGCGACAGAAATAAGGGTGATTTCACTACCCTCTATAGCCATGTTTTTGATCACTTGGTCAAAAATAAAAAAGCTGGCATAAATAAGGAGGACGGTTCCTACCTTGAAAATTCCGCAGATGGATCGTATGATTACAAGAAAGCTGTCGAAGACGCTGTGGAAGCCTTCAAAGGACCGCCCGTCCCACCACATATTTCACCAGTTGCGTTGGGTACCTGGAATCCTCCTCAATTAGCAGCAGTAGAAGAACCTCCTGAGCTGAAAGCGGCAAAAATGGAATTCCTCCGAGCTTTTGCGGAGGCCCAGACACGTGCTATAAAGAAACCTGACGAATAGACACAGATATGACTGATGTTGTCTATTACTTTATTCTTATTACGCTTTTCCTGTATCTGTATCTGATTCATTGCATTACTAGGCATCACAGTCTGTTCCAGTAATTACAATTTACCATTTTTATTACATCATTTTCTGGCTTCTTCATTCAAAAACCAGCGAGCCAAATTGGATAAATATAATATCAAAATTAAAAATTGCTTTCAGATAAAAATACAAACATTATCTCTCATTGTTTGTAGTTGATATTAATATTTAACTCGGTTATCAAAGATGGGAGCTTTTACTTTGCGACCAAACATATACTGTATCCACTTGAGAGATTTTCCGGCCTGCAAGCCAAACTCTAAACGGTCACCATGGCCCAACCCTCATCACCAGTTCTATAGAACTGTATACAATATTGAATTGAGAATGAAAGAATCCAAATTAAATTGCGATTCTTGACTTTGAATAACATAGAACCGTGCTAGCTGCCCTATTTGCTATGATTTGTGAGGCCGTGAGGGAAGGGCATCCAGCCACTTTTTATATTCATGTTTGTCTGTTAAAATGTACCATTGTTGTTCACCAGCAGTAGAAAAAAGAAAAGAAGTATCCGGTAATGTAGTCAATTCCGACCCAAGCGTTCCGGCCCCATCAGCTTTTCCGGCTCCCAAAAATAAAAATAAAATTGGGACCAGAATGGTTATCTTGCCATCCCATTCTGGCCCAAGTTTTACCGGTCCCGAATGCAAATTATAATAATCATAATAAATTATAATAAAAAAATATTGAATATCTGACAAAAGGACCGCGACCGCAGAGTAAGGTGCACGTAAAAGACTAATCTAATGCGATGGGCCAGGTAAGGCTAGGTTGGCTCCCTTTGCTCCTCATGGTTAGGCTGCGTAATTCCGAGCGATGCATATGGGATCAATAACATCTATATAGGCTACCTTTTATCACTTCCCGGCTTAGCCAATGTGGCACACGTATATATGTTAGTTATTTCAATTGATTTGAGTGCGGAAAAATTGGGGCCAGAAGTCAAGCAATCCGTACTGTCTTGATGAATAACAATAAGAAAAGCAATAAAAACACACGGTTTTGTGATATCCTACTTTTGAAATTCAATCATTACCATAGTTCGTTACACAACACGTTCCTTGTGCCCCACGAACCATAAGGATACTCCAAGAAGGTTGACGGCAAACAGCCTCGCAAAAATAAATTCCAGCCAGCGCTTTCTTTGGGTGTTTAAACATTTTCTGCTAAATGAGTTGAGTGAAGGTCTCATTACTGTAGACAATATCGTTATTAAGCTAGCTATGCATACATTTTCGATTATTATTTATATATAATAATCGAAGACAGATAGCAATGTAAATGTTTCGACCTTTATGGAAGAAAAATTGGCCTTCTCGGTTTTCGCATTTTACGCTAGACTGCTCGTTATAATTGGCTTGTTTATTACAAATCCACACATAACGAATAGTATATAAAAAGAATTCGGAGATGGAAATGCCATGTCAAACGAGCTCAAGCTTCCTACGAATTCACAACAGTCTACTACGCAAAACAACATGAAGCTGAAGCCCATGGTATCGTAAAAAAATAATACAATATGTAATAGTCATAAAAAAGTTTATGTATATTCTACTTAACTACCGTACTAGGTAGTCTTGTTATGCTAGTTAATGAAAACACGTGGTAAATTACTATTTTTTTCATGTTTTTTCTTATACTTAATAAAGGTTTTGCCAGTCTTCTTACTGTTGATCTGCATTGCTACCGTCAGTTCAAACCCTCTACAAAAAAGGAAAACGAATATTAATTTGAACACAAATGTCAACCGGAACGATAATCAGAACTTCAATTATCTGTATAACTATCTTGTCAGCGTTTTACAGACCTCAGTTGGGAAAAAACCCACTACTACACGTCCTCCTGTAACGACAACAACCGCATCATACGAGCCTATTGAGCCATACGAACCGACTGAGTCATACGAGCCTTATGACCCGTATGGTCCGGGTGACTCTCATAATAAACCTTACAAACCTTACAAACCCACGGACAAACCTCACAAACCTTATGAACCTTATGGGCCTATTGATAACCCTTACGAATCTTATGGTCCAATTGAACCTCACGTGCCACATGAACCTTATGGGCCGGTTGATTTCCATAAACCATATCTACCTATTAACCCATACGAGCCCGTTAAACCTCATGAACCTATTGACCCTATTAATACACCTTATGATACAACAACTGAGGACTACTTCATCGAAATAACTGAAACGCCTCCTTGCATGCATTGTTCTAATGCATATGAAGAGAATCCTTATTCCTCATCGCAGCAAAACAGTTACAACAAAAATTCGAATGTGGATACCAACACTAACTCGGATACACTTACCAGTGCCATTCTTCAGCAACAACAATAAGAACAGCTCGATGATGAAAGTTCGTCCTGCAAGACTGCAATGATCCTACTTGCGGATGTGTGGTGATGCCTAGGGGATCCTATAAAAAAAATAAATATTACACTTTTAATCAATTATGCTAATCCTTCAGCATGTATTCATAGATAGTAAAAAACCAAAACAGTGCATTCTTTTTCTTGTTAAAACCTTTCATCTTCTTCTCTTAGTTTTTCTACTTATATAGTGTACTATGTAAAAGTACTTTATCAAATAAAAAAATAAATGGTTGAGCTTGAATAATACACAACGATGATAATCAACGGGAAACAAATGTAATATTAATTAATTAAAACGGTACCATACGCCTACCATGCTAATGCCGCTTATACTATCTCCATGGTAAAGTATCTTTAAAAAACATCGCACATATTTGTTGGTTTTCGTTTTTCATTTGCTGCGAATTATGATTAAACATATGTATGGACAAATTATTCGACTGAGAAATAATTGTAAATTTTTTTGATTTTTGACAAAAATTCTAATTTTATTAAAATTTACTACTTCGGTGGGAGTAATTTATCTTATTTAACACAATATTTGAAAAAAAAAACTTGATGAAATTTTCTGATTATAAATATATGTTGTTCTTGTTCAATAAGTGTATTACAATCTTCGACAACCTTCCTACCTCTATGGAATCCGTATTGGGTCACATGAAAAAATAAATATATATTCTATATTCTAAACTCATATAGGCTAAAGTGTTCACATGAAATATAAATTGTTTTTATTGAAAGGCGGATTCCTTAGTAAAGTGTGTCAACAATTGAACGAACGTTCCCATGATTATAAGCAAGGCATCACTTATGATTTTTTAAAAACTATATCCGGCGTTCTCAGCTCTCTTAAATGTATTTAAACACACTCTTTGACGAAAGCGCAAGTGAAAAAGGATAGGAATTTGTGAGGCAACGTATTTTGACGCAGTCTTACGCAAAAAAGATTACGATAAAAAGAGATAAAAGTGATACATAATCCGAGCTTGGGCTCCTGGAGTTCACTAAAGGTGAAAGAAAGAAAACTTGGCTGCATATCGATGTCCATATTCTTGAGTGTCGCCGCACCCGGCCTTACTAACAGTTATTTATTATTAGAAAATAGTTCTTTGAATTTCGCGGTATCCAATAAATAGAATTTAAAGTTGTTATATATCTATTGCTTGCACTAACTAACTATAGGGGGGGAATGTTTTTTACCCAATTAAATTTTAAAGAACAAATCAGTTTAAATTGCAGATGAAGGATCATTAGTGGCACTCAAGAAGGGTTCTTTCCAAGGTTTTTCCAAAAGGAAATCATTTCACGTTGGACATGTTGCTGTTACAAAAATCCGACAGAGTAGCGCTCAATAAGAGCATAGCTATCCTATAAAAAGAAGAAAAGAGCAAAGTGAAAAATCAGAATCATCCTTCTTCTCTGGCTTCGCAGTCACCATTCAATACACTTCCAACAATTATGAAGTTTTTAGTAAGATTTTAAATTAAAGTTCTATAGCTCTAATTAAATTTCTCCTTTTGTGTGTGTAAACTTCGATTCTATTTGTTAAAATGTAAACTAGCTAACAAAAATAATTAAAATTTTAGGTTGCTTTCGTCTTGTTTCTTTGTATTGCGTTCATTAACGCGGCCAATTCAAATGAGAACCGCAATGTCAACATAAATACCAACCAGAACCGCGACTTCAACTCGATTTACACGTCTCTCTTCAATCAACTAGCCAACATTAAAAGACCCACTAAATCTGTGGTTCCCGAAGAGGTAGACGAAACCAATGATGATGAAGGTGAACCCGATCAAAAAACCTCAGCCGGATACTACTACCCTCATCGCCCTCAAAGTTCTAACAGTAACTTCAACAGCAACTTCAATTCTAACACCAATACTAATTCTGACTTCAATTCCGTCGCCGCTTCACTCTTTGCGCAATCGCATCTGACTAATAATCAGAGAAGTTATGTGCCAAGTACTAAACCCACTACCACCCCACCTTACTACACTCGTCCGACTCCTACCAAGACGACTCCTTATTATACTAAACCCACTACCACCCGACCTTACTACACTCGTCCGACTCCTACCAAGACGACTCCTTATTATACTAAACCCACTACCACCCCACCTTACTACACTCGTCCGACTCCTACCAAGACGACTCCTTATTATACTAAACCCACTACCCCCACACCTTACTACAGCACTCGTCCGACGAAACCTACTAAACCTACTAAAAAACCTTACTAAACCAAACCCATCATGCACGACCAAACCGTATTACATTTATTAAGTTATAACCAACCAATAACTTTAATATTTGTAATTTCATTTGAAGTTCTGAAATGGTACTGGACAATTACAACAACGATTATTCAAATTTGTTTACTTAGGAGATAACATTTTCCGATAACCAATTAGTTGTTTTTGTATCACTTTTGTATCACACATCAAATGTTAAAGTGTTGACCTGATACAGATTTGTGGTAGTTGATTTGGAAGAAACAAATACATATACATTCGGCATATAATTAAATGGAAACCACCAGTTCAATTAGTAAAAAGTTATGTTGCGTCGTTTAATACCATCCATACTACCATCCATCCATCCATCCACCATCCATGGCTACCTTCGACACTGGCTACCCATGGGGGCGACACTTGCTACCCCGACACTCGCTACCTTAATAAAAAGACACTGGCTACCCAAATAAAAGAACAGTAGCTACCTACATTGGCTACCTTCGCAAATTAATTTAAATATCCGTCAGATCACAACGTTATATCTTGCGTATATGTGTAGCTAGTTGCTCGGCCACGACCGGCCACGATCAGCACGAGCGTGGTCGATATCAGGGGCCACAGTTGCGTCCAAACGAGTTCGGCGGCTGGGAAGGAGGAGGGAGCATACAATCGCCGGTCGAGCTCATGACAAGTGGACGCAACATGTCCGTTGAACACGACCGCGTAAAATCTAGGCAAAGCTGGAGCGAGAACGGGCAGCATCTCGGGCTCAACTGGAACGGGAAAGGGTACCTCGGGCTCAGCAGGCACGATACACCATAGCTCCTCTTCTTCCTCCACGATCAAGTCCACGTCCACGATCAGGTTCAGCTGGTCGTTGTTCATTCGACAGGAACGATCTGCTCGTGTCCGGCAGGAATGCCAGGCAAAGCAGCCCACAACCCCCATTTCCCGCGACAAGCCAGACGTACAAGTAGAATGACAGCATCGTCAGGATCAAAAGTATGGGGAAACCTCGCCAAAAAGCGTTATTGGCGCCGAGCGAGGACTGGGGGCTGTGGGGGTTCACGTAGCTGTTCTCCATCGAAGTTATCGTCATTCTGTACGCCTTCTACAGGCAATCAGTGACCTGATTTTCTGAGTTGGGAACATTTTAATTAAAATAGGAAGGTAGCCAATGTAGGTAGCCACTGTCTTTTTATTCGGGTAGCAAGTGTCTTTTTAATAAGGTAGCCAGTGTCGGGGTAGCAAGTGTCGCCCCCATGGGTAGCCATCAGTGTCGAAGGTAGCCAATGTCTTCATGCCGAATAACTAGAAAGAAATGGCCTAAGCCAACATTGAGGTTTCTTACGTAATAAGTACACACTTTTTGCTGTCGTCAAAGGCCGAATGTATTTATTTTTCGTTAAACATCTGATTAGTAGTATCGTAAAAACAATAAAGGCCTACACCATTTTGAAGCGAAACAAATAACCAGCCGCTATCCGAAAAATTATAATTTCAATGCAAAATTTAAATCAAAGTTACAACAAATAAAATTAAGTTGCTGTTCTGGATTCTGTCCGATACCGATTAAAATGATTTGAAATAAAGGCTACAACCCTTAGAACTTTACCATTGGCTGCCATGGGGGTGCCACTGCCAAGGTTTCTTAGTCGTGGTTGTGGGTTCTGGTACAGATATTTGTTGGTTACTAATCAACTGTGCGAATAGCGAAGCGACGACTGAATTGAAGGCAGAGTTTGAATTCGTATTAGAGTTGAAGTTGCTGTTGTAATTTCTGCTTGAACTCTGAGGACGATAGGGATATCCATGAGCAATTTTTTCATCAGGAACGCCTTCGCTGTTGGTTTCCTCTGCCTCTACAGGTTCAGTAAGAGGGGAGATTTCCTCTTCATCCGCTTTAACTGGAGAAATTAAGGGTGATTGGTTGCTATTAAGTTGATTGAACAGAGATGCGTAAATAGAGTTAAAGTCATTGTTCTGGTTGGTGTTAATGTTGACATTGCGGTTCACGTTTGAATTGACGCTACTTTGCAGTGGGGCAGCACCAATCATGGATGCAACGCATACAAGCAAAGCGGAAGCAGCCTAAGTAAGAAACAGGTTATAATTGGTCTAACTTAAGTTGATGCCAACATCAAAGTCAAGTTAATTCTTACTAAAATCTTCGTCATTGTTGCTTTGTAGAGAGAAGACAGCAGAACGAGGAAACAGATGAGTCTGAATATAAATCACGTTTGAACGCTCTTTTATACTAGCATTTCTAATTTCGATATTCTACCCACATCAAGGTCTCGAATGTGAAAGGTTTCAATTATACAAAGAAGAGAACGGATCAAACATGGCCAAATCTCAATTTGCCAATAGATAGCCGGAACACACCGATGTTTGGTTAATGAATACTTTTATGGCATGATATACGTACTTCTATATAGAAGAAACGTGCGATGTTCTCTTAATTGGATACCAAATTGACCAACAGACTACAGTTCTCAAAGGTAATGTCTTCAGTCATTCAATGACGAGGTCTCCGCTAGTATAAAAGACAAAAGTTCTTCCTTAAGAAAGCATCTTCGACTTTGCTTCAGTGAGAAATTTTAGTCCAAACATATAGCTCTCGATTTAAATTCTAAAATCAATATGAAAATCTTAGTAAGTTATGTCAAATTCATTTATATTTAATATTGAAATGACCAAGTTAAGCAAATGTATTTATAATGAAATAACTATTCAAAATATTTTGAATGACCATATGAACATTTTCTAATATTATTCATATGTTAATGGACAGGTTGCACTATTCGCTGTAGTCGTCTTGGCGGTTTGCGTTGCGTCTACCCAGGCAGGATCTACAAGGAACACCAACATCAATACCAACATTAACAGGAACGACAATAGTGGCTTCAATTCAATTTTTAGTTCTCTTTTCAACAACTTGTTGAATAGCCAGAAGAAAGTTGACGTTCGATCAAACCCTGCTTCAATCCCTGTTCTGGAAGAATCTGAATCATCTGATCCAGCTCTTAGATCGGCATTGCCCACCGTGCAGGATGCTGAAGAAGGAGAGGGTACAATTTCTATCACAGACGACGACAGGAAGTCTGAAGACCTTATTGCCTCTACCTCTGCTACCGCTGACGGAAAGGCGGCCGATGTACCAGAGATGTCAGCGGAGCAGATTCAGATGTTTAAATCTTTGATTGCTGAAAAGGCACGAGAGATCATGCGAGCGAAACAACAGTAAACTCAAGTATACGAAATCTTCTATATGATCTACCGATGAAATGCGCCCTTACGGATTTTATGAGATGTATTTTTCTGTCGTCGAAGTAATACAGCAATGAAAGCCTGACAAACACGAATCGTACATTTTTTAAATTACTTTTTTCATCGTTTTATAAGCATGAAAACAAGGGAATTCGTTCGCTGTATGAACTTTAGAATGAGCTTAGGACAGAAAAATATATACTTTTAATCAACAGTTTCCTGCAAAACATGATCTTCTACGGATGGTGGCCAACTGATATCGCTTGCTACACCCGATTTATGTCAAATGTCAAAATTATGATTTTACTTAAATGAAAAACTATTATTGCAATAGATGGTGCCAAGGTTGATTGGTTTTGTAATTCATTAAGACTACTATAGCTCATAGCCCCAGCGCAATGATGTCTTGTAACAAACCATATCTTTAGAATTGTTTACATTTGAGTAAAGTAATTATGTCTATAAGCCTATATGTCTTACAAAACAAGAGCATGTTTGAATGTTCTATTTCCAGCATTTTTTTTTTGTGCGCATGCACTTCCTGCAAATTTTCAGTTTTTGCAATAACGAGCGAATTGCGGCAATAAAGCCGTGATCGGTATAGGGCATGGTTTACCAAATATAAGATTAACTTGTGGGAATCTATGGCATTCACTGAAAACCATACTTATTCAGAAATTAAGTATAAACCATGATTTTGATTAAATTACGAGAAGAGCAAAGCTGCAGCTGCAACATTCTAAAAACCGTATGTGAGCGTTTCATTGGTTTGGTTTCACTAACTGAATAAGTGCTACTTCAATGTGAGTGAAAACCTAGCCATCAGTAGGCAAATCTTACGTCAGTAAATAAAACACTCATGTGGTAAATAAAAGAAAAACATCGGTTTAATTTTGTCCGAGGTAAAATGTATTTGTTATTATTTTTCATTTTAGAAAACTGAATCATGGTATCGTGGAGAAAACTGTATTTTGGAAGTGATACAAATAGCAAGCAACTAACAGAAAAAGATAAAAACTACTATAAAAGTTTCAAATCAAAATGTAAACAAATAACATTTATGTTGCAGATCGGCATGCAGTCCAATACCATTTTAGATGTCCGGAAAAGGCCACAATCATTGCCTTACCAATCCGATTCCTCCCAGGGTTCAGGTGTGGTTGTGGGTTTTGCAATAGATATTTGTTGGTTACTAATCAACTGTGCGACTAGCGAAGCGGCGACTGAGTTGAAGTCAGAGTTTGAATTCGTATTAGAGTTGAAGTTGCTGTTGGTATTCCTGCTTGAACCCCGAGGACGATTGGGAATTCCATGAGCAATTTTTTCATCAGGAACACCTTCGCTGTTGGTTTCCTCTGCCTCTACAGGTTCAGTAGGAGGGGAGATTTCATCTCCATCCGCTATGATTGGAGAAATTAAGGGGGTTTTGTTGCTACTAAGTTGACTGAACAGAGAAGCGTAAATAGAGTTAAAGTCATTGTTCTGGTTGGTGTTGATGTTGACATTGCGGTTCACGTTACTTTGCAGTGGGGCAGCACCAATCATGGATGCAACGCATACAATCAAAGCGGAAGCAGCCTAAGTAAAAACAGTTTATAATTGGTGTAACTTTAGTTGATGCTAACATAAAATTCGAGTTAATTCTTACTAAAATCTTCGTCATTGTTGCTTTGTAGAGAGAAGACTGTTGGAAGAAAAAACAAATGAGTCTGGGAAAATTACACTCTTGATCGCCTTTTTATACTGGTATATGGCTCGGATGGTTTCCATATTTACCTTATTACATCAAGGTCTCCAATGTGAAAGGATTTTTTAAAAAAAGAACAAAATAGCGTTTTTATAGTTAAATTACAAAATCTACAGATAGTTATTCCGATACACCATTAATTGGCTCTGTCTAATATGAAATACTCTTGGCAAAATAAGGTGAGCACTAGGTCCTTGTAGAAGCTTCATTGGGTGCCTGGTGCGTTCTGCGTTGTATCCAAGTAAACCATTAAGGTTACAATCAATTACCATCCTAAAAGAGAAAGTCGTCTACGCGGTACCCCATGGACTCCGGTAGTATAAATGACCGGGGAATTCGAACAGGAAATCATCGCACTATTTCAGTGAGTCTCATTGTTCTTTGCTCTGTAAGAGATCGTTTTGTTTTAAATCCTCAAACCAACATGAGAAACTTTGTAAGTCAAGTCCGTTTGTGTATATTAATATTTTATGATGGGTTTAGTATAAAGTTTAGTACATTCATTATATCGCCAATACTGTAAACAAATATTTCAAACATATTAATGTGTGTAAACAGGTTGCTCTATTTGCTATCGTCGTCTTGGCGGTTTGCGTTGCTTCTACCCAGGCAGGATCTACAAGGAACACCAACATCAACACTAACATCAACAGGAACGATAATAGTGGCTTCAATTCAATTTTTAGTTCTCTTTTCAACAACTTGTTGAATAGCCAGAAGAAAGTTGACGTTCGATCAAACCCTGCTTCAATCCCTGTTCTGGAAGAATCTGAATCATCTGATCCAGCTCTTAGATCGGCATTGCCCACCGTGCAGGATGCTGAAGAAGGAGAGGGTACAATTTCTATCACAGACGACGACAGGAAGTCTGAAGACCTTATTGCCTCTACCTCTGCTACCGCAGACGGAAAGGCGGCCGATGTACCAGAGATGTCAGCGGAGCAGATTCAGATGTTTAAATCTTTGATTGCTGAAAAGGCACGAGAGATCATGCGAGCGAAACAACAGTAAAGTTATGTACACGAAAACTTCTAAACGGCCTACCAACGAAATACCCACTTCCTACAGATTTTTTATCAGGTGTAGAGTAGTTTTATACCAGACCACTCCATACCTAAAACGATCGATACCCTCTATATTTTCTTACACATCAGATCTACTTACCGTTCATTTAATGATTTCGGATTTGTTTCTTTCTCTTAAGAATATGAAAGAAATCAGATACGTCCATTGTATGAATTATTGAATGGAATTTAATAAAATATGTTTAAGCAAAAAAAAATTGACTATTATTATTTATGGTATGGCTTTCACATACGTCTTTGAGTAATGGTCGGTAATGGTGAAGGTTTTTTACCTGTATATATTAATAAACATTAATTTGAATGCTTGTAACGTGAAACAACGGGAAGGAAGAACTATACAAAATAGGACCGGATAAGACAAAGGCGGAACAGATAAATAATATGATCGTTACCATACTGGTCTTAAAATAAATGCTAACCAATTCTAACGTTCGAACTGGTTAGAATAAAATGTAACTTGAACGTGATAAGTCAAAACAATAGGCCTACCCACATAGCACATGGACGTCTTTTTCGCCAAAAAGCCATCTTAAAGACGCCTTTAAGACAAAATTTGCCTTAAAGGTATCTTAAAAGATGTCTTTCAGACAAAAAGTTGTCCTTTGTGTTATCAGGGTAGTTTAAAGATGCGATATCTTCCGTCACAGATGCGTCTGACCCCGTTCCTAGCTTTAAGGAGCCACTTATATTCTATTTAAACAAACCCAAATGACAAGATTCTGAAAAATTAATTCATAAACACGGAGATAAATAGGCATAACAAGAAATTGTTGAGTTCTAAAATACAGTTTTTTTTCTTTACTTATTTTTTTTAGTAGCGAGGATAAGGCCCTTTAATTGACATTCAAGTTTATTTGCTTTTTCTTATCCGGTGACCTCAACTCTACGGTTACTATCGCTGTCAGACTCTACACAATCATATTACACATTTTTACTTGCATCGATGATACACAACAGACTAATGGCCTCCTTTTTCGGGAAAAACGATGATCCGATCGCTACGTCATGTGATCCGCCTCGTTCGTATTTACTTCTATTCCTGTTTGAGAATGTATTTAATAATATAACCAAGTAGGCGGTTCATATTTTAAACTGCAAAGTAATAATGTTACTTTTCAGTTATTAGGACTTGGTGCGTTTGTAGATTTCGTGGAATTCGATACCGCGATTTTTAGTACGACACGTCATCACTATATAGCTTCTGTCTTTAAAAGATTCTGCGTGGAGGCAAATGCCGAGGGTTCAGTTGACGGCAGAACCTGAACACCTTCAAGGTTTAAGCCAGTTTGCGTCCCCCTCGGGAAATGCAAATCAAGGAAATCGACGGAGGAAGCGCAAAAATATTCAAAACCAATTTGTGTTAGAAACTATTTATTCCAATCTTGATTCAATAATTCATACAGTATAACGGAGAAGTAAACATAATGGGTTTCTCGTGATACATGCAAAAATCCGAAATTGGGGGAAAAATTTAGGCCAGTTCGAAACTATATCTTTCATAAATTCTCTAATAGGTTGTGCATTTCGTCGGTGGTCCTCAGGTTGCTATCTTACTGTTGGTTTCGATTACATCATCTGGTGATCTTGTGCATCAATTAAGGTTTTAATCATCCGAATCTGTTCCGCTGACATCTCGGGAACATCGGCCGTCGATTCGTCAGCTTTAGAGGATGGGCCAGCCTCGTCATGTTCATCAGAGTTACCTTCAACATCTGCTATAGGAATTTGATCCTCTTTTTCATCGTCACCGATAGGCAATAACGATTCGGATTCTACCAGAACGGGACTTGTAGCAGGATTACTCTTTAGAGTCCGATGAATTCCCTTTTGGTTATTCAACAAGCTGCTTAAAAGAGAATTATAAATTGAACTGAATCCACTGTTGTCGTTTCTGTTAATGTTGGTGTTGATATTGGTGTTCTTAGTGGATCCTCCCTGGATAGACGCAACGCAAACCGCCATAACAACAGCCAAAACGAAAGTCTGTAACAAATTAAAAAACCATAAAGCATGTAAAATTGTGTTTTTTTATTTACACAAATATTTCTAATAGCTAATAGCACATAGGGGAAGATTCTGTATTTACAAAGGTCCTCATTTCAATTGTTTCGCTTGCTGAATGGTTGAATTCCGGAAGAAGTTTTGACTGCAGAAAGCTGATGACTTTTCTTGCCTTTTGCCGTTTCTTATATACAACTTGAACCTGGTGCCAAGCTCACGAATCACTCGTAGCAACGTGAATGAAATAACGAGGTATATTAAGAATTTGAGCAATAGATAAACAAGCTATTACTATATTTCCCATAAACTCAAACGTGTGTAGCTATCATTTTCAGCGTTAATAGCCGAGTCAAATGCCACCCAGCCACTCATTTAGACTTTTTTTATTTATTCAATCTTGTGGGTTGAAATTCGCATATCTGAGTCTCTGTATTTTTCCTCATTAGTTATTGAAGGTCATCTCACGAACGAACCATTCCCGACTCATTTAAATAGTTATCGCTGATTATTACGGTGGAGTTTTCCGCTAAACATGAAACGGCGCCTGATTTTGAAAGAAATGTTTTCTATTGCAAATTTGTCGGGCTTCTGGGACGTTGGTATAAATAGGTCTGGAACTCTTGGTTTCAGCCCACTCAGCTCGAGTTCGCCTGTGTGACCATCTGGAAACTCTCAAACGGAAGCAACATGAAGTTCGGAGTAAGTTCCTAGAAATTGACTTAGGTTGTTCCAATTTCGCAATTATGTACTGATGATCATATACTTTATAACAGAAAACTTATTTAACGTGCCAACTTTTACGTGTTACACAACTTCAGGTTGCAATTGCCATCTTTTTGTTGGCGTGCATCTCCGTTATTAGTTCGGCGAAAACTCGATTCCAGAGTGTTGGAAGGAACTACAACATCAACTACAATAGCAACATGAACACAAATTTAGATTTGGACCTCTTGCTCAGTACGCTTTTCGGCCAACAAATTTCCACCGGTCAGCAGAGGAAATTGCCTCCAGGTCCCACGCGATTCTACGATCATTTCCATGCGTCATTTTCTTCGGATGGAGAAGAAGAAGAGAACTTGTATGACATAGATGATAGCTATAGGAGTCTGTCAACCGGTATTCCCAAAGCAATTACCTCTACTCCACCCTCTGTTACGTCCCCCGTTCCGCCTGATATTCTGTTCTCTGTTCCCTTTGCTGACACTCCGTCTACCGATCAAATCGACGAAACTGATGTATTAATGCCACTTTCTGACGATAGCAGCAGGTTGGAAATTCTAGAGTTGGAACCCGTTGAAGCTCCAATGTTGAACGAAACCGAGGCCTAATGAAAGACGCTTTATATTTGCCCTAGTTCTACGTATTTAGAAGGCTCTATTTTATAATTTCCTTATATGGGCATGGTAAACGGGAAAAAGCGCTGGTTCTCTCACAAAACTGTTTCTCATGGTAAACATCAGCTGGCCTTGAATACAGAATATGAGAGGACTACAGCAAAAACCTGCAATTGTCTTATTCCTTCCTTTGTAAGCGTTTATGGAACTCGCATGTAAATAGCCAAATCACGTAAAACAACGATGTTCTTGTAGTACTCTAATATATGAAATGTTTTTACAGTACGGTAAATATCTTAAATGTTAATTCCAGCCCGTTCCTCAATCAGCGAGAATACAAGTGTGTATTAAACATCTTTCTCTTTAATTTCCACGAGTGGCCAAATAATAGCTCGGGGAAACACTTCTGTGATGTCGGGAAAAGCGTACACGATGACAACAGTAATTTGATTGATTTTTATACGTCAAACATAAAACAGATTTCCGTAATATTTGAATTTTTCGTCGGCTTCGTTTTGTTTATACAGCAGATAGCACAGTCGATGATGAGGATTGTTCTATATATGAGAAAATCGATCTTGCTAGTGAGAAGATTGTCACGAATCACACTGAATGGTTACTGGATCGAATAGATTTCTTTTGTTACAATAAGTGACGGCCATCGTTACAGCACATACAATAAATTCAAAATTCACAATCTGAGCAGTGTGTCAATACTGTCCTTTCTTTTTTCAAAGTAAAACAACCTCAGCTCTGACATTGGTTGAGCGAGACATCAATAATTCAATGTCCTGGAAGCAAGGAGGGAGAAAGAGAGGAGATGAGAGGAGGAAGCGGAAATGAGACAAGATAGCAGAAAAAGGTTTGCCTCGGTCCTTGCTGACTGCCTGGCTCTCTCGCCAGAAATTTTCCTTGATTTTGTTTTACTCTTCTTCGCTTCCTTCGCGAAAGAGGTAGGTGGACCAGTAGATCAGGTTAAAAAGGGCGAACATAACAGGGAAGATAATGCGAGAAATGACATCAATGCGTTTGGAGCGCGACGGAAATTTGGAGATCCATGATCGCCAACAGTTGGAGTTGTTATTAACTGACGAACTACGGATGCCGAGATGAAAGTCGTAGGTCGAATGTTGAGGACGCGATTTATCCAGGGAAATGCAATCACTTCGTAGTCGCGGCAACGGCTTCTAAAAGAAAAATACGAACACCAATATAGCGTCATCGACTTGGTCACTTGTTGGTGCAACAGAACTGTCCAAAATAGATAACATATATCTACGGAATAAGGATAATGTACACGTTCTCTTATAAAAGATTCACGACTAGTTCCTGGAGAAATATTAGAAAACGAGTAGCTAGCTAGAGCTCTCGCGGATCAATAACATTCTAGCAACTAAATGTAAGAAAGCAGATATTTTAAAAATGGATATTCCTTATGCGATTTGCTGTAATCAAATTGGAAGGAGAAGATCAAAGAGACCAGCTGTTAGAAACCCGCATTTCGCAATGTAAGCCCAGCGGGTGAAGGACAGCACTTAATACTGTTTGAGAATTGAACAAAACATAAGCCCTAAAGTGTCACCATGGCGAAGGTAGTCGGGCCGTCTTCCATGCGGCTTTCAACGACGGCCGCGGCGGCAGCAGCCTCCATTACCAGGGCTTGTTGGTCACGTTCCCGTTCTAGTTCCCATTGGCGTCGCTGCTTCTTCAGTTTTTCTCGATGGGCATCGGATCGTGAAGCGTAATTGACCAGTGCGAACTCCAACAACGCGCCGAACACGAACGTCAAACAGACACCCGTCCAGACGTCAATAGCCTGCAACCAAACCATTACCTTTCATTATTAATGTACTCTAGATTGTGCTGGTAACTCTCTAGACAGAGATATCCAGCCCGGGTGGTAATAACGGCCGTCATTGCCTTGGTGTATGAGACGGGCGGGAGCGAGTTATTGATGCCAGTGGTCTGAGTGGCCATGGTCAGCAGAGTGGTGACTCCGAGTGAGACTCGAGCCGGAACGGCATTCGAATCCAGCCAAAATGAAACCCACGAGACTATGACCAGCATACAGCAGGGGATATAGATCTGGATCAGGTAGTAGGAAAACTCGCGTTTGAAGAGCAGGTTCACTTTCAGACACGAGTATTCGCCTGTAAATATTGACGAAAAAATATATATTTATGGTAAAAAATATTGTGACGGTAGCAATATGTTCGTGAAGCCTGCCGTACATAGACACAACAAATTAACTTCTATCATATATCAAACTTTGTTAAACAATCAACAACTTGTTTATAGTCTTGCTCGAGTTCATTGGAGTTCATTTTGTTGTAACCTTCCTACCTCCTGTTCGTCATTATGTCTACTGTTTGTTACTGTACAGTTTGTCAACACAACGATGCAACAATATGTACTGAAGGTAATGTATAAATCGGGAAAGAAACCCATATCCAATTAATTAATTGTTCATATCATAGTTTTCACAGTATCTCATTAACTTGAGCATAAATTAGGTAGGCCTACACCACGTGCAAGTCTAAACCGGTTTCCGTCACTCTTTTGTTTTTTTTTTTTCCTTACCATTACCTCTTTTTAGTAATGGCGATCTCTCAATTTTGATTGGCTCAAAAAAAGGAATTTTGCCCATCCCCTTTAAAAATTCATCATTTCTAGCTGGAGAGGGCTGCAAGCTGCATGTGCATGACGTCTTTCGTGGACTCGGATCTAATCCAACATTTGAAGATTAAATCTAGTGTGCTACTGTCGTCGAATTATCTCCACATAAGGTAAGAGTCTACATGTCATGTTTCAACCATTGCAACCTGAATTTTTTCCCGCTTCCTGACAAACCCATCTGTGTTTTATTGATCGCTTTCCTCACTTTCTGGGATTCGCTCATCTGTCGCGACTGAATGTCTTGATGTATCGAGACTTCTCGAGCACACAAAGAACAGAACAGCTTCTTTGCACATTCGACGTACAGCGTAAAAATGGGAAGAGGGCAACTTTAATTGGGCCTTGAGAGCTGAAAGCTATAGTTTAAGTTAACAATAAGTGACACATATCGCGTTAAGTGCCTATTTCTCATGTGTTTGACAAAACGAACATGATACCGGTAGCGAGCACGTAGATATATATCCTTTCAGCAAAGAACCTCTTAATTCAAGAAGGAGGGCATTCATTTAACGAAGTTCGACCGTGCACTTAGAACTAGTTTTGTCGTAAATTTACCTGTGTTTGTAATGCTGTTGCAAAGGTCTGTTTGAAACTTTTCGAGAATGAAGCGAGGGAGGTGCATGTTTCTTGCCACTTGAACTGGGTCGGTCTGCTTCCATTGAAATACCAAGTCTTCTGTAGTCCATCCATCTGTTTTGTAATTATAAAAGTTTTTGTTTTCTTCTTGTAAGTTTACATTTTGCTTTTCAAAATTCTGCGAGTAGAATTTTAACGACCCGACCATCCTTTGCTTCATATGCATTCATGCATCCGGTTAGGATCGGCGGTCAAATTTTTCATTTCGTCATCTTCAAAGGCTCTTGTCCCTTTTATTTGCTCGTCGCATTATTGACTGATGTTCAATCAGTTCCAGTAATTTGAAAGAGAGGCATATTCTAATGGCAAGTTTTCCTTTTCCACATTTTGAATAAAAAAAGTTTCATTTGAAAATGAAGGTTTTCTTTTCAACTACTCTTTTGACTAGGCATATAAAGCCTCTTTTGTAACGCTAGACGAGCATTAGCATATATGCCGAGACAATTCATCTATTGAAAACAACTGAGGGAATGTCATCTCAGCGGAAAATGGGTTCTGAGAATGGCTATTTTTCGACCCACTAAAGGAAAGTAGAGTAGTCGTAAGATACTCACAGCTGATCATACTGAGCGTGCAAGTCTGCCTGTCGAGTGGGTAGAGTTTGAGGTTCATCGGGCAGGACAGCGTCAGTGATATACTGCAAAAAAAGAGAATAGAGAATGAAAGGAAAACATTCGGCTATGACAAATAGGGCAGTTGGGGGGAGAGATGGCGGATGAGAGGTACTCCAGATCCTATCTTTCTTCTATATATACCAACCCTTCGCCTCGCCTGCGAAAAAAAAGACTAGCGCGCCGCCTAAAACAAATTTATCCATGTTTGACATGCCGATACAGCGAGAGAGTTTCCTCGAGTAAGATACGCAAACGTTCGTTGTAGAGATAGATCCGACCGCTATGACGATTTGGGTCAGGATCCACCCTCCTCCCTTCCTTATATGGTGGACTATTAAGTTGCACCGTCGTAAATTCTCCCCACGTAGCTTCAATGCAGGACCACATAAAATGGGTCGTGACTGTGGTATCTCTTACGGTTTGTTACCAATTTACCGCAGCTTTTACGTGAAATTATATGAAATTTGATCTCCCTGGGCTCTTTTGCCAAGACGCTGAAATGAAAACTGCACAAGCTCCTTTTTTTTTTATTGGAGACAATCAATCGACTACTTGTTCTTCGTTGAATATTCGGTTTTTCATATAATTCTATGTAGTCGTCGTTCACGGGCCCTTCAGGATCGTCGTCCGTGCAAGCGCTCCGTTTATAATTTGAATGTGCTTCCAGAAACTCTTTGCTCGGCAATTTAGGTTGCATTGAAGAGGAAATCGAATCTTTCTTTCCATCGTCCCCAAGATGGCTTTAGAGGGGAAGACCGAATGTCTTTATGGCAGTACTCGAAACTGCCGTTCACATTGGCCCCTATTGAATTTGTTTGCGCAACTGTGAATAACACGGCGTTTGATGCATCCGCAATCCAAATTCACCTTTGAACACTTACCCCTCACGAACCGATAACTATTCCACAAGAAGTTGACATTTCCGTTTCCCAAAACTTAAATACAAAGGTGGCACGTGTACGTTAACTTTCCGTAAAAAATTTAACATTTCCAAGCATGTGTCCAACTTTTGTCAAAAATGTGGAATATTTCTAATGTGGAACGCGCGCACTTTGAAGTATACCGGTGCTCCTTTGCTTGGCTCTCGCATCAAGTTTTGTATTTGATGATCTTAACATTAATCGAGAGCAAGAAAGGAACAGGACTGGCGATTCGTCTTGTTGAAGTGACTGCGTAACTCTCGTAGACTAGGTACCAAGGGACCGTGATTAATCGTAGCGAAGACATTGTCCCCCATTTGAAAGACATTTCGGCTACTGAGATGGGAGTGGGGGCGACTAGTACAGAGTTGTGTGCAAGTGTTACGTACCGAATACTGTAGAGGACCGCGCCGTTGGGAAAGATGCGGACGTAAACGTTGGGAACGATGATGTCGTGGAAGTGTCCCTCGCGCTCATTGGAGAAGAAGAGGTCGGGCATCCAAACTTTGTAGGGGTCCGTCAGCGTAAGGTATTTAATTTTCCCTGAAGAAGAAAAGAATCAATGACGACTCGGCTAGTATGTCGTTGCTATCGATTGATACTGACCGCCGAAATCATTGTATTTCAGCCGTTCGTCGAGCCACTCCTCGCGGAAAGTCAAGATGGTCGAATATTCCTAACGAGTAGAATAATGGTCAAAGGTTTTTTTTATACGAGTTAAAGATAAAAGTCGTTAGGTTTTTCGTTTGATGTTCTCTTGCTTTTGTGCGCCGTGTCAAAACATGCTTTCTGGCCAATATTACACGCCAGCTCGAATGAGATGTCTTAGAGGGCTGCTATTTCTTTGTATGTTTAAACAAACAACCTATTCGAGTGCAAAGTCTCTTTTCTTCCCGTTGCGACATCATCCCGTTGTCTTTATCGATCGAATAGTAGAAAGTGCTTTCAACAGGCCTGTTTTTCCTTTTTCTTTTCCCACATAGAAAAGATATTTCTTTCTTTTTAGACACTTTTTCTCCCCTTCTTGCTTTTCCCAGGGACGCAGCTTTTACGTGTTGCCTAGTTACTTGTATGTTAGCGATCTCTGAGCAACAACTGCATCTCCTCCGGCTCATGAGATTTATCTTAACGTTATGCCGAAACCCAGGTACTCGCCCTCGTCGTTTCTGTTTGTTCGGAAATCTTGAAAAAAACATTGTTTTACATGGATTACGTGACGGGAAACACGAAGCTGTTTTCCCACAATAATGCAGCTGCCCCCTACCCAATAACTTTTTTTCTTTATTTTTAAAAATCAAAAGTTCACTTGAGCGTGCGTTGCGACTCGTCTGAGTTTCGAATAATGAGAACTTACCATTTTGTTATCGCTAATGGTCGGGAAACTTCGGAACATGAGGTTGATAACGACTATGGTAGGCCCATCTGCATAATAGAACGCCAAGTATTAAAAAAACGGTGAATTGTAATATGGAAGACGACGAAGATTATTCGATTACAATCAGCTAATTTATACGAATCGTCTTGAATTCTGGGAGCAGAGGGGGGTCGTCGTCTGATGCAGGACCAACTGCTGGGTTATGCATGTCTCTGACATCACAGAGTTTTGAAAGGGAAGATGTTTGGACGCGGGTGCACAAAGATTCCGGTCACGGAATGTCTGCTTTCGTCCGACAATGGCTTACAGACAAGCGCGACATAGCGTGAAAATCAGCATTGAAGAAGAAGAGAGGGAAATAGGAAGAAGAAAGAGGGACGAGAGCATAAAAGGCAGGGCCTGTTGCCTGCCTGTTGATCTTTGGATTTTTTGAAAGTATTGATTTTGGCCACGTAGTAGCTCAGACGGTCCATACGGCGGTGCTACTACGACTACTGCGGAACAGGGTTTGAGGATAAGGCAGCAAGCAGACATGCGCGTTCATCGTTCTCCGCTCAGGGAATCAGACACGCAGCCGATCAATCAGTTTGCGATGCCAGCTGGAAAAGGGTAGAGAAGGGGAAGGAGGAAGCGACACACACACACACACACACACAGACGTAGCGATCACTAGTTGAGATTTGCATACCTGTTCCGTTGGCGCCTGATGGACGGATTCTTCTGTCGTAAAGATTTGGCTGCAGGATTTTGTCCAAAATTTGTTTCTCTTTTTCGCGGATATTGGTCTTGGCTTGCGGTGCTTGTGCCAAACTGTGGGAACACGTGGCAAAAGAGAGAAAGGAATAAGAACGCGGTGTTATACAAAAGGAAAAAACACGCTTCTTGAAATAGGGCTCGCGGCATGTTACACATTTGAGCACGCCAGCTGATGTCTTTATAGTAGTAGTAGTCGACGCGCATCTCGCATATTTGTCTCTTGGGTGCATTTCGTCATCGCAGCGAGTAGTAATTAGATGTTGGTCTTATTCTCAGGATCCTGTTCTCTTGTTCCTAGTATGCTTCTCACTTCCTCCAACTATTCCTCAACGGTCGGTGTTGAACTGATCTTGATTAACCTACCGCTCAGCTGCTAGTTCCTTGTTTTCTCTCAATGAAAATTGTGGCGGTAGAAGAAAACGGGTCGGTTTTCAAATCAAAAGAGTATGAGGAAGGAAGCGAGTCTTAAGATAATACGGGGAACGCCATCTTAATCCCTTTTTCCCTGCCGACGGAACTCACTAAATTTTGGGAAATTGGCAAGACGGGCCATGATGAACCGCTCTCTTTTGTTGCCTGCTGCATTTGGTGACTGAGATTAGGTAGGCGTCTTGTTAGATACGGTACCGTCAAACGCTGGGCGACGACACAAAACATCAAAGTTGATACAATGAGAATAACTGAGCGGCCCGGCCACTTACACATTCGGCAGGGCGATGGCCAGACAGAGGACGAGTCCGACAGGGAAGACCGTCATCCAACTGCTACCCGGAGGCATCTGGTAGATAATGAAATTGTTGTCAGAGTTTGCCATAATAATAACGTGGTCGATATACTGTAGGAAATCTATTTTTAGTGTGGAGTAAACAAATCGGGTAAATCCCCACTGTTGTGGAACGAGATTGACAATTGCATTTGGTCGTCAACACTACTGCGAGTGTGCACTCGTGTGCGTGTTTGTGTTGACTTAAATTTTGGATCCCTGTCTCGATCGAGGATGTCACGTTGATCACATATTGATGTTCTTGTCAGACTCTATATGTTTCCGCTATATTGTTTGCCCATAAACCATCGACGACGGGACAACTGCAGCGAGGATTTGGTACCGTTCGTCTCTGAATGTCTAGTATGTACTAGACAGAGAGAGAGAGAGAGAGAGAAAGGCGGTTGTCAGTTGCACAGACGTTGCTCCTCTGCTCTTTGGCTCTCTCCGTCTCATAAACTGGCGCGCTAGCAATCGTCCCAAAGCAATTGCTCGGAACCCGTCCGTCAGGAGCCCGGGAGATAACCAACAAGTCTAAAGGAAAACCGTCAGATGGAGAAAAAAAAAAGAAAGAGAGAGGGCGGATTCCATCTTTTGGCTATTGTGCTCGGGATATACTGTCAAAAGGGCATGGCGCCATCGTTGCTGGCCGACCGATTCTCGACAGCTAACCGCGCTGGCCATTCTTTGATTTTGCACGACGAAAATCTCGGGGATTTTGTGTGCGTTGTTAGGATCGAATAAGGTGAACAAATGTCTGGCTGTCGCTAGTGTTGTACCGTGTTGTGCGCCCGAAGGCGAATAAAGGGCACCAGACGGAAAGAAAAACTCTAGTTGGGAAATAAAATGAGCATCAGGTTATAGGGAAGCAGGAAAGTTTGTTTTTCGTTTCCAAAAAGGGACATGACGATTCGAGTCAACTTTACAGCCTTTCATCAACTCTCGTCCAAGAGGAAAGCAACTTTGCCGTCGTCTTGTCGAGCCTTCATTAAAACTTTTGCTCTTTCCTTGCCTACGCAATGCACCTCTTTGAGCGTCTCGTGTGTTTTCCCATTGAGGCGCTCCTATATTGCGTTTTAGGACCATTTTACACTTGAATCTGTTTTTGGGGAAAGGTGTGCTCGATTATTGTGCAGGTCTCTACGCTTGGCGGACCAATGTGTGCGCCGGCCGATGATTAATGAAGCTTTCTTAGCGACCCTGTTTTCTTAATGGTTCAAGGGTATAGGAATTGTCGATATGTTCAATGGAATTGAATTTTGCCATTTTATCGTTGGCTGGCTGTGCATCTTTGCGTGCAGATTGGAAATGGTGCTCTTAAGAGTTCTACCAGTGGTAGGTAGCAGGAATCGATAAAATATAATAGATGGAGTCTTGTGTTTCATCGCCTTAGCGACTGGTCCCTATCATTTTCGCGATTGGTTTGGTAGGAAAGCGCTAGCGATGCTAGTTGATTGATTAGTTCCGCTTCTTTTGCCGGGGAGCAATGCCATTGCGAGGATCTGCAGGCATTTTCATTCTGCAGAAATGGTCGGGGAGGGAGCTCGGGGGAGAAAAGAGGAAAAGCCTGGAACTTGTAAGATTGCTTACGCCCGAAATGGTAAACAAACAAAAAGCTGGATGGAATTTGTACAACCGGCGCCGTTTATACGTAGACGCCGGCCGCTGCTGCTGCTGCGGTTTGCGGGTTTTATTCTCGGGCCCGAGTGGAAATTACGCGCCCACTTATTCCTTTGTTATTGGCTCTGATTTGATTTGATGCTATTTGCATGACTTGTCGCTTTTACGAATAGGCTCTTGTTTGCGACGTGGAATAGACAGGAAATCGATTGCTCTCCTTTTGGCCGTTAAATATGAAGAGGTTTTCGTTGTGGGCATCATCGAAGCTGACAAGTCGGACGCGAACGTTTTGACAGTAAAGTGGAGCAAAGAGGATGACGGCTCGGCGAAAGCTAAATCAACTTTAAATCCCAAAATATATCTTTAAGACTAGATAACAACAAAAAGAAGGGGAGGAAAAGAAAAAAAGACGGCCGTCTTCCTTCCTTCCTTTTCGGTTCTACCTGATTTGATGTCCAGCACACTTCGGGAAGCGTGCTATCCGCGTTCTGGGAAGGGAGGGAAAAAAGAAAGGCGGAGAAACTCCCTGTGGGGTGTATCTCTACAGCTCTTTATTTATCGAAGAAGAAAAAAGAAGGGAGGATGAAGGACGATAAAGAAAAGAATCTTTATTTGAGATATATAGAGTCGAACAAATCAATACCTTGAGTAGAAAGACAACAACCTAGGGTTGGTTATCTAGCTTGGTCTAGCGTGTCTTTTTCGCCCTTATCGGACGTCTACGTATACTCGCGGCGCAACATATTCTTCTCCTTTTTTTATTGGTAGTTGTTTGCTGGGTCTCTTACATAAACCATGAGGCATTTACGAGGGTAGCGATAACCTTGTGACTGATTCTACCCTTAAAACGCTCGCCACGACAGAGTCGACTACTTTTGAAAAGGAGAGCGTCAGAGTGCCCGTGCGTAGTATGTTGGTAATACGGTTGGGGTTGGAAAAAAAGAGGAAAAAGAAACCGGACCATCCATCTATCCATCCATCGTCGTCCGTGTTTTTCTTTCTCAAAGTCTTTTGACTGCATCCAAGCTGGCGCAATTCGTCTTTCCAGTCAATCCGTCGGTCCCTGTATAGCCCCATCTCGTCGTCGTCGGGACTTTGGGGTTCAACGGAGGGAGAAAAAAAAAAAAGAAGAATAAGTAGCATTACGATGATAGCAAAGTTGAGCTAGGAAACTCGATAGAAAAGTCGACCTAAACAAGAATGGAAAATTCTGGTTTTCTTTATACTACGACCGGGAAATTTGATCAGACGGGCAAATGCAAGTTGTGGGGTGGTATAGTGGCGCCCAGCAGCAGCACAGCACAGCGAAAAGTTTGGAACCGGAGATTCTCGACTTTGTCTATACATAGTTAACACGACCAAGCTTGAATACACAAGGTGTTTGCTCCACTCGTCCCCTAATCAGTCGCAATTCTTCGAAAAAAGTCAAGGTTTCGTGGAGGTGGACTTGTAGTAGTAGTTGGGTTTGGCGTCGCAGTTGGACCGGCAAGTTCATATTGTGACGAGAGCACTAAATGAAAAAGAAGCTTCGTTTCTTCTTCAGTTGAGCTCCCTTTCGGTCTTTTTCATCTAAAGAAGCAGAACACGAGGATTCCGCTCCGTTGATCGATAGCCAAATATTTGTCTAGTGGGCCGAGGCCCAGTGATTTGCCACTGGGACCAGAAGCAGCAGGAGGGTATTGAATTAACCTAGCTGACGTTGGGGTCGTGCAGAACAGGCTGTTATGGCCTCTATATGCTAGTCCACTAGGGGTTTGACATTGCCATTAAATCGTCAAAGGCGCCCAATTAGTACCTTGGCTACCGTTACTACGTTACCTGCGCAACCCCACAGTGCGGTAGTGGTAACGTAGATGACGGTATACTTGAGCCGATGGTGGAGTCTTGCCAACTACAGACGAAACCCAGTTCGATGGAAGAAATGACCCAATCGCCAAGATTTAAAGAGAAAAAAGAGGGAAGAAAATATATAGTATATATCATATGATGGCTTCGCCGTCCGTGCTGCCTGACGAGATGAGGCAATATGGATTCCTGGGTGCCCTTGTTTTCCATCTTTTCTCGTTTCTGGTTGATGCCCTAAGCAGTAAATGTTGCCAAGCGACAGCGCAATCGGCACGAAAACGGTTGAGCATTGTTGAGCCCATCCGCTCTGTTCGACCCATTGATGGTATAAAGAAACCCAACTGTGGAATTCCCGATGCCATTCTGACTGGATTTGACAGTCGGTTAACTCTCGAGTCTTCTCGATTGATGGCCGAATCTAGTCCCAACTGAACGACATCCTCTTTCTCCCCATGTCGTCTTAAACTTCCTAACAGCAAATAAATAGGAAAAAAGATGTTCCTCAAAACTGACATCCTGCAGCGAATTTTGTTATGCGGAACGGAGGAACAAGTTTGGCTCGCGAGCTCCCTCAACTCTTATCTGACGTTTTTTTTTCTACCCCCACGCAATGCCGGGAGAGTGTCTTCTCTTTGACAACTTGCACGGGGGAATTGCTAAGTATGTGTTGTAGTGAGACGAGTTGTCGTTGATTCCCTCAACTCGTCTCGAGTCGTTTCCAGCGGGGAGCCATCATGCCGCACGGTCGCCGTGAAGACGTGTTTCATTCCGGCGGGCGTGTAACACCTAACCTTAGACTGCAATTTGATTTGTGTGTGATCGATAATAATATCTTGTACCATTGGGTCGGGGCTAATATCCCTTGACTGGCAATCTGTTCTTGTCGCGGCAACGGAACTTGTCTATTAACAAATGTCGCCCAACCGACAGGAATTTGTAAACAAATCATCTGTCATCCACAGAGTTCCTCTATGGCGTGTTGAATTTATTAAAAGATGTGCGGGGTTGACGAATTCTAGTTAGGAAAGCAGCTTACCTTTGACTACGGGACTCCCTCCGAGTTCTAGCAAACTAAGAGTTTTTGTCTAGTTTTCTGGCAGGGGTGTAGCAAACTGTTGTACGCACTTAAGCCAGTGACTAGCGGCTAAATGGAGAGCGACTCGTCACTGGAAGCGGGACCGTGAAACTGGTGGTTAGGTGCTTCCTAGCAGCGGGATCTCCTTCGTTTCCCTCCGCCCCCTCTCGCTCTCTCTCGCTCTCTCTCTTCTATTCCGTATGGCGCATTCACTCTTTTCTCTCCAGCGCAGCCTCACCTTGTCGACCGTAATATCAAGTCATTTTGTCTTGGGTCGTCCAGCGCTTTTTCCTTTTTTACAAATTTTCTTCTCTTTTCCTTTTAGCGTTGCAAACCTATTTTAAACTCGGGCTCCCTCGCCAATCACAACATTAATCAGCGGCTTTCTGGGACATTTGACGTTGCCAGCGTTTCTCTGGGAAATCGCGTTGTCCTGCCACAAACAGTCGATGTCAAGCTAGCCTTTCTAAATAGTTGGCACAGTCCGAGTATTGGCTTTGGCTTTTGCAATCCCTAAAAATTGTTGGCCATTTTTTTGTCCGGAAAAACGTTGAAAGATCGATCTTTGGGTGGTCACGCCTGTTGATTGGCGCCTTGGAACAGCACATCCCCCATAGCTTCTACTAACCAGACAAACAAGCTCAATTCCGGCCATGTCAAGAGTCTAGAAAAAACGTCTCCGGTTGCCTCATCAACGCGTACGGTCTCGTCTTCTTCCTGAATTCCCGCTGCCCCCTCCAAAAATAGCCGTCAGGGGGCCTTTGCCTTTTTGTTGCGCGTATTTGGCTTGTTCCTAATGTTGTAATGGAAGAAGGTTGAAGGTGCAACTCTGTTTTTCTTCTCACGGAGAAAAGCGGTCGCATCGAACGTTCTCATAGCGCGTTTGGTCGTATTGATCTCATATAGTCGTCTTACCTGCGAGACGAGCAGCAGCTTTTGAGTGTATAGTTTGTAATTGGTTTATGAAGCACGGAGGTAGCAGCATCAGTGTACCCGATGAAACACCATTTCCATCCCACGAGCTGTATGCATCATGTAGTAGGGTAGATAGCATCCCTATATTATTGAAGGAGCTTGTTAAATAATGTCGGTAGGTCCTAGTGAAAAAGGAGAAAAAGAAAAGGGATGGAGTGAGAGAGAAAGATATGTGGAAGGCAATCACTTGAGATGTTCTGCACGGCAGCAACTGGAGCAGTTAATTTATACACCCAAAAACGCCACCCGCCCGGTCGTCGTCGCCTTTGCTGGTTGCAAAAGGTCTCTGAATACGACCCGTATATACCGGTGGTGCACTTTCCATTCATCAATTGGCACTTTATCCGAGTTTCTTAAGTCGAAATCAAGAGCAATTGCGTGGTGCGCTGGATCTATTGATGAAGCGGATTGAATCAGAGGAACCTGAACTCGTCGTGCCGTAATTTCATATCAGCCGTGTCTCTTTGTAGTGCGCGCGCACCCACACACACGTCAATCCGCTCCCCGCTTCCATCTTCTTCCATTCGCCTGGTTATTTCAAGGATGGCTTCAAGGAGGCAGAGAGAGAACAGCACTCGACACGGAGCGGCGCCTTTTCACCGTCCCAGACCGTCGGCAATTTGGCTTTCAAGCCACCTGCTGCACTTAATGTACACTCTCTCTCTCTCTATCTATGGCACACTTGGCCAATGCTATCTAAACGATTTTTGCGCCAGAGGATTAGTATTGCGTTTACACGACATTGTCGTTTGATGAACCGTATCAGAAAGGTGCTCGGTCCTATGGACGCTGCGACTATAGACGTATGAGGGAAGCAGCTTGTTGTGGCAAGTTGATCCTTGTCTGCCGTCGATCTACTGACAAAATGGCGCGCTGTTTTGATTGCACGTGCCCGGGACGGGTTTCATCTGCCTGTGCGCACACTTTGGGATTTCTATTTCATCACATCGATCGTCTAGCCTTTTTCAAAGGATTGGGTTTTTTTTTAGATCTCAGTTGAATAAGTTCTATGGACAGAAAATTCTCTCTCTCTCTCTCCGGGAAAAAAATAAGAAATCTCTGCTACCTGGAATCGTGGCGTGGCATTCAAAGCTGGGCGTGTATCGTCGACCTTTCCCGCGGGATTCGCGCTCGATTTATCAAAGGAATAGTTAAGTAGCGATCGATTTGTGACAATATTCTCTGTTGATACCCATCCACACCGCCATTGTAAATGTCATCCCTTCTTCTTCTTCTTCTACTTCCTTTTTACCGCCCGCTTTATCTTTTGAATGGCCGTCTGCAGACGATTTTTTCTGTTAGGTGGGCAGCCGTGATTTGATAGGGCTAGGTTCAGCGGCTAAATCCCCTATTTGTCGTCGGTAGCAACCTCATGGCTCTATACAACGAAGAGTAAAGAGACGTCATCAAGAAGTAAGCTTGCGATTGTGTCGGCGGCATACGGATGCTGCAACAACATTGACCGTAGTCTAGTCTTTATAGGAGAAAAAGTTTCGGGAAGGAATGAAAAGAGGATCTGTTTCCTTTTTCTACTTGGGGGCCCCGGTAGTATACTAGTAGTAGCTCAATCCTCGTAGTATATTATATAGGACGGCGACCTCTTCATCCGGTTACTGTTCCCGTAGGGCGTAGTGGGGGCGAAAGCATCTGACGGGTATTGTGACAAGTCGGCAAGCTAGTGGTCGCTGTAGAGGCTCCTGCTGCTGCTGCTGCTGCCTGTGAACGTTGAATAGAGCTCTGAGAGAAGAAAGAAAAGAAGGAAAAATAAACAATGGCCACCGTCGACTTTTCCTCCGTCACAATCACTCCGTCTTCTTCCCTTCCATCCATTCAACTTAGATAGATTGAAAGCTTGCAGAGCCAAGTATAGTACTCGATCACCTTTGCTTCGATGCTGTGAACCGCACTGCCCATCATCGTCGTCATCATAGGCGCTACACTCTAATGATCCTTTTCTCTGCTTTTCACTGCATCCATCGTCGTTGTGGTCCTCCAACTATTTTTCTTTTTAAAAAGACTATACTATATTTTAATATCATTCGGCGTCTTTGAATCGATACAAGATTTTGTCGGGTGTCTCCCGACGGCTCACGCCACCTTTTCGAGACCGAAGGAACTGCTAGTCCTGTACGTGTCGTGTTCTAGTGAAAAACTTGATTAAATAAAATGACGAAATCACGCCAATGTTGATGTGATGAACAGAAGTTGGACAAAAGTTAAACAGCGAATGCCTTCATATGTATTTCATCATTTGGTTCACGTTAGCTTTTCCCCGGTTTGTGACTTTTTATACACAATGCACGGCAAACGTAATTCCTCGTCTAGTACGCTCGGTCACGAATTTACTGATATATATATAAACCAAGGTATACAAAAATTTATATTTATATATATATCATTTTTTTGTTAGTTGAATCGTTATTAGGTGGGAGGACATAGGGTCGGTGCGAAAACTCGTATAAACAGAAGAGAAAAAACAACCAAAAGTGGTATATTCTACGCGACAGGGTTGAATATTGGGAGCGATTTCTTGTGTTGATGTCTTGCGCGTTTCATTAGCATCTTTTGTAGTTTTCTTCTTTGACATCGCGACCAATTGATTCGAGTTTTGGATGACAAACGAAAGAGGAAGACTCTTGTAACAAACGAAAGATGAAAGGAGAGGGCGAGATTGTCCTTATTTTTTTTCCATTCTTCAATATAAATTTTTTTTTGTTTTGTCTTCATCAACAGAAAAACGAAGAGATGTACAATCATCTTGTGAATATTTTTGTTTTGTTTTGACATTTTGACGAGCATATATAACACAACGCGTAAAAGAAGTACAAAATCCCATGTACAATAACAGCGGCATATATTTAGAAATTGATTTTTGCAGACCGGTCGGTCTGTCGGGCGCGCGATAGAGAGCAAAAGTTGAGCCGAAAAGCAAATATGAAGAGTTTACTTATTTTTTTTTCTAGAATAATTTTTTCCCTCGTTTTTTGGGGGGAGGTTTGAACGCAGAAGGACGAACACACACCTCGTCAACAAAAGACATCGAAGAGTGTGCTTGTGTTTTTTTTTTTTTGGAATTGTATATATGTATATATACGGCTTCATGTTATTATGTATAAATATATAAAAGAGCGGATTTGGTTCAGATTGATGACCGCCAGCAACACCGCCACAAGTTTTTGAAGGAGACGAATAGACATTTTCGCGGCGAGTTGTTTTTTTTTTTATGCGACTGATGTGGCGGAATATGAGACGCGCGTGGATGAAGAGGGAATGTGAAACTTTTTTGTTTGTTTTGTTTTTGTTTGGATGGTTTGACGATGACGACGGCGTTCAGTCATCCTCGTTCTCTCTGAACAGGTACGTCCCCCAGTAAGCGAAGTTGAAGAGAGCGAAGACAACAGGGAAGATGATGCGCGACATGACGTCAATGCGCTTGGAGCGGGATGGAAACTGTTTGGAAAATGGAGACGAATCGGATCAGAAGAAGTTTAGGTTGCAAAACTTGTCTAATGCGAGCGTTATACGAGTACTCCACAAGGCAAAGGGAGGGAGAGAGAGAGAGAGAGTATATACGCTTACTTTAGAGATCCATGACCGCCAGCAATTGTTGGAACGATGGTGACCGCTCCCGACGGCCAGGTGGAGCTCGTAACGCTTGTCGACGGCCATGGGGCATTCGCCTCTTAGGCGAGGTAGCGGTTTCTGCGTGTTCTTATTAAAAGTCAAGTTGTTCCACTAGTTTTGTCTTTCTTTCTTTCTGGAAAAAGGGAATTAAATTTTTGCTATTGATTTTATTTACCATGTATGCGAATGTCGTGATTCCGTCGTCCAAACGGTTATCGCTGACTTGGGCCGAAGCGGCCGCCGCGGCTTCAAATGCCGCTTGGCGCTCGCGTTCCCGTTCCATCTCCCACTGGCGCCTCTGTTTCTTGAGTTTCTCTCTGTGGGCGTCGGAGCGCGACGCGTAATTGACCAGGGCGAACTCCAGCAGCGCTCCGAAGACGAACGTCAAGCAAACGCCCGTCCACACGTCAATGGCCTGAATCGGATTCCAAATGCATCATTAACGTTTGCCCGTCAGCCGCACAACCCCGTCGCAGCTCCCGTTGACCTTTGCCCAGGACTCGTTGACGTACCTTGGTGTAGGAGACGGGTGGCAATGAGTTGTTGATACCGGTCGTCTGAGTGGCCATGGTCAGTAGGGTGGTGACACCGAGAGAGACGCGCGCTGGAACGGCGTTGGCGTCGAGCCAGAATGAAACCCAAGAGACGATGACTAACATGCAGCAGGGAATGTAAATCTGGATCAGGTAGTAGGAGAACTCGCGTTTGAAGAGCAAGTTAACTTTCAGGCACGAATACGCTCCTGTAGTGGAACAAAAGATGGAAAAAGAGAAATCAGTCAAGTTTCCAACGGTGAATATTGATGGTTGGAATCGATCCAGCAGGGAGCCGTCGTCTTATTGGTTGCTTTGTGATTGATTTGCTAACGAGTTCGTTTTCACAACCAAACCCTTTTCTACCATGAGCCCGCGTGCAGCTGGCTAATCAAGTCTCGATAATTGGATTGCTCGTTTTTGTCTGTTTTCTTCTTCTTTTCTTTTTTTTCTTGGAAGGGAAAAGGAACAGGAGTCTTGTCAGAAAATTTGTTGAAGCCATTATCACGGACTGCCTGAACTTTAGCATGTGGTTTAAGAGAAACTGCAAATGAAACCGGAATCGTCGTCGACGATATTTTTCGGCCCAGAGATCCTTTCATCAGTTGTATTTGAGTGATCTTGGTGCATTCGATGATCGATCTCATTACCCTCGATACTCTTTCGGTGTCAGTCGGTTGATGACGTCGCGTCTGTTCCTCGATAAAAAGACGTTTGAAATTCCCGCCAATCTTTTTTCAGAGAGACTCGGAGAGACGGACCCGATGATTTGACAGGGAAGGAGTCTGTCTGGATTTACTCTCTCCGACGCACCAAAATAGCCCTTATCTGTAAAATAACAGTCCGTCCCCTCCTCGCCTCTTCTGACGACACTTGCAGGCACAAAAAATACATGCGGAATGGGTTGACAGTCTTCCAGAACGGTCTCAAGTGCCTCTTATTGAACCTGTCGAATCTCTTTTATCCTATAGGCGTCGCCGGGGTATTTTCTTCCTTCCACTCGTTTGGACGGCGCTCTTTGCCAGTGACATATTCTCGCGAGCCGGAGAATGTCTTAAATAAGGACGTCATATTTGCGAAATGGTGAAAAAGCTTTGAATGGATCCGCATTCTTATCGTTGAACCGAACCCGTCAGAGAAAAGAATTCTTCCGGCACTGAGCCAACACACTTTCTTTGAATTTATCTTGGCTCGGGGGAAAAAATAGAAGAAGAGAATCCTCAATGGCCTATCCTTATGGGGAAACTAAAATAAGCGCCAGTCTATCTTAGGACGGTCGAATTATGTAACCACTTGGTAACAGTTTCACCAATAGTTGGTGCAACTCCAAAATCCCTTGTAGACGGAACGCTACGTATCCGCATCCTTTGCTGCTCTTTCATTTTCAAAATGTTCAATTGAATTAACTTTAAAATGATAACGTCATTTTTCGTGTGTACTTGCTGTGCCATTAATAAGCCCGTGTGTTTTTTGTTAATCAGTTCTCAGATTTCACGTGGCAACGACTGTCGTCTGGTGATTGGATACCCCGATACCCTTTTATGTAAGCACGATTTTTTTCTTTTTTATATTATTATTACCAAAGAGCTCAGCTAAGCTTTTTGCCAACGTGTTCAAGGACCTGAAAAGAGTTGAATCACGATTAGACGTGGTCTTTGCAATATTACCTGTATTGGTGACGCTGTGGCAGTAATCGGCCTCGTATCGCTCGAGCATGAAACGAGGCAAGTGCATGTTTTTGGCCACTTGGACAGGGTCACCTTTTCTCCATTGGAAAACCAAGTCTTCGGTAGTCCAACCGTCTATAAGGAAAGATGGCCAAGACGGATAAGAAGACGAAGACTTCAACGTAAAAGTAACATGTCGTATTTACAAGAGATCATCAGTAGAGAGCACATTTGACGGTCGAGCGGGTAGAGCTTGAGATTCATCGGGCACGATAACGTCAGCGAAATTCTGCGTATAAAAAGAGGAAGAAGAAGAAGGAGCCATTGAAATCAATGGCGATGTTTATTGCCGACCCCGTTTTCCCTGGAATTGCCAGTTGTCAAGAGATTGTGATTCAATGGAAGCCAAGCTTTTCTCTGATGAAATATTACTACTACTACTAGACTAGCATGCCAGCCAGGATGAAAGAGCAAGAGAAATGTCGAGCTACTAATATTGTTATTATAGCTTTTAATATCTCGGTCGTCCAGCGCGTTTAGAGCCGAGTCGGCTTTCTCTCTGCGACGACGACGAGAGAAGAGCGATGGCTTTCTGAAAAATTGACAACCACTTTGTTTGATTGAAAAAAGAGAGAGAGAGCGAGGACTCGTATAACATTTAATATCGACGTTGAAGGTTGCGATTCCAATCTGTGGTAGTGTTTCTTGACATCTCTCTCTTTTGACGTCTTGCTACTAGCAGGAGCCGATGCTCGTTACCTGATGCTGTAGAGGACTTTGCCGTTGGGGAAGATGCGGACGTAGACGTTGGGTACGATGATGTTATGAAAGTGTCCCTCTCGCTCGTTGGAAAAGAAGAGATCGGGCATCCAAACCTTATCCGGATCCGTCAGTGTCAGGTACTTCAATTTACCTGCAATATATCGAGGCATCAGTGAGAGAGAGAGAGAGCGAGCAAGCACACAGAAACGTAGACGGGGGTGTAGCATGAGTAAATATGCATGGCTGCAGAGTGCTGCGCTATTGAACCGAATACGAGAACTAAAGAGACGACGACGACGAGGCAGCAACAGCACAAGTCGAGAGCGAGCATGTTTAGGCAGTTGTCTACTTTCGGAAGGGGGGGGGGGTATCTCTTTCAGTCTCCTCTTGACGGTACAGTCTCCCTTGCTTTCGGCTGTTGACGTACGAATACCCTTGCTTGCAGCATATCAGATGACGTTGTACAAGATTTATGCAGTCAATATTAGATTGGGTGAAAGCAGAATTCGGAGGAAATGTAATCGGCAGCAGCAGCCAACAGGAGAGAGAGAGAGAGAGAGTAGATGGAGGAGAATGCTCTAACTCAAGTTAAAGGATGATTGCAGCAACAGCATCAAGGAAACGGGAGAGAGAGTGGGGGCAGCTATGAACAATGCAAGACGACGCTTCGGCAGGACTTTGGGGACTTGGCCGGTTGAATATTTGAGAAGCTGTTGTTCAAACTTTGGAATCGATGTGGCATTGTTGATAATGGCTACAGAATCTTTTGGGAAATGATGGCAAAACTTGTAACTTCCTGCTCCTCGTCGTCGTCGTCGTCGACTAGATTACTAATAACCAAATAACTTTGCAACTCGAGTATTATATCTGGCGCGCGCGTAGACATGAAAGGTAGTAGGTACGCGCAACTTACCATTGAAATCGTTGAACTTGAGACGTTCATCCAGCCACTCCTCTCTGAAAGTGATGGTCGTACTGTATTCCTGTTTTTTTTTTAAAGAAGAAAGAAAAAAAAAGACATTTTCTCGTCAAAGTCTTGAATTTAAATTTTGTTCCGCTCCGAACTTTCTCGCGAGATGAAGAGAGCTTTGAAGAGCAGCGTCGCCTGCGTCAACATCGCGTCGCGCTGCAGAAACTTAACCAGCGTCATCTTTCATCGATATATATAGTCTACGGAGCCGAGCGGGATTTCTTTTTCTTTTTTCATAAAAAAAGAAGGAAAATGAAATCAGGAAAAAAGATGAAGAAGGAGCTCGAGTCCATGTTGGAGAAAGAGTGATGGAGATGGAAGGCAATGGATGGTTGAATAAATGTATGCATGCATGAGGCTCTCTCTCATCGCTTGTTCAAACATGAGGCCGCCAGTTTGTTGGTTAGTCTGTGCCGTTTTTGTGATTTGAGGCTTTAGGTCGGGTAGGGACTGAGCGGCTGCGTCGGACGTTCTGAAGAAGAAGAAGAAGGGTGGACCTCTTATTTTGATATAGATGGATGAAAAGACGCCACGACGGCGAAAGTATAAAAAAGAAGGAGCAAGAGTATAGAAGGAGGACGACGGGCGTTGTAGAGTGGGCAAACACACGGACGAAGAGAAAAGAAAGAAGGTCCGCGTTTCTATTACTCGGTCGGCGCGCGGACTAGGAGAATCGTGCGTACCCAGAAGGAGACGGAAGAAGAAGAAGGGGGTCATTGAACATGGAGCAATCTTGAAGATGAAGAGAGTACGTCTCCTTTTGTAAATAAATGTGACCGAGGCCATCACGCACAGTACACACACACACAGACACACACCGTCTGACTCTTAAAAGGAGGAGGAGAAGCAGCAGCCGTGCAATCCAATTATTATGGCAGCCGAGAGAAAAAGAATAGGAGCCGGCCGGCGTGATGGGAGCAGTAGCAGCTAGCTAGGTGCAGAGAAAGACGGTCTAGCAATATAGTACAGTAGTAGTATACTGGTGGTGGTGTTGGTAGTGGTAGTGGAAAAGTGGGTTATCTCGCTTGGGCATTCAGTGCGGCGGGCAAGAGAAGACGAAATGATGGATCGCTACCGCAGCGACCGAGTGGCCAGCCCCAACCAAGACTATATGTATACGGGTTTCGTCTGCCCGGTCGCTAGAGGTAGGCTATAAAAGAAAGAGACGAGAGCAGGAGCAGGAGCAGCAGGAGCAAGAGCAGGATGCTGTACTCTGGCGAAATGTACGATCTCTTCTGGTTCGAGACGTTCGGAGGCGAGTCCACTGGGGATTGAGGCGGCTAGGAGCCGGCCCAGTCTCGAATCCTCCATTGTCATAAGTATTCCGGGCTTGGTTGCATGGCAGGTCAGAGTATGATCAAAAAGAGCTGCTAGCTTTTTATCAGCGTAATATAGAAGACAAAAGGGACGAGGAGAGAAACGGAGATGTGTGCGGCGGCGGCGGCGCCTCTTTTTCTTCTTCCTCCTTTTTCCTCCTTTTTTGCAGATTGAATCAAGCCCCGAGAGAGAGAGAGAGCCGAGTCAGTCATTTCTTTAACGTCAAAGGTTGCCTATTGAATTTCTCAGTGTCATAAGTTCATCATGATGCCGGCATCCGACAGGCGAGCTTCTTTCCTTGAAAATAATAATCTGATCTAGACAAACGGACCGCTCCCTTTCTTTCTTTCTCCGACTCTAGACCGCGCGCTCCTTCCCCAGATACGAAAGTCTAGTCGATTCGGGATGACGGCTGCATTAGATCATATTGTCTTTCTATAATTCGAGACGCACCACTGCCACTACTCTCTGGCACTCCGTGTGAATCGAAACACCTTTTTTTCTATACCTCCCCACTTTTCTTTCTTTCTTCTCCCTAGATCTGTCGCTCGCTCTCTTTGTTTTCCGTCACTTGGTATTTATCTTGGAAATGGCACTCTACCGAGTCGTCTGCGGTTAGCTTTCCTTCTTTCTTGGCTAATAGAGACGGTCACAGGGATAAATGAATTGTTTTTGATCATAGTCTCCTTCTGTTGGCAGGGCTGCCGTCGCGTGTTCCAGCCCGGGGATCTACTCGAGTGGAAGCGCACCGACGATGTCTATAGATCGAAGGAAAGGATAAGAGTTTGGAGAGCCACGTTCCTCGACAGATTGGATGGATCAACTTGCCCCTTTCCATTTCTACTTCTCCGGGAAGGAGAGAAGAGGGCGACGAGGACCTTTGCGAAAGGCGGCACCGGCAGCGAGCAAACGTCCCTACTAGTCTACTACTACTAGTGAGTATAGTGCTACTATATATAACTGCTATCTCTCTCTCTCTTTACCATGGCGTTTGCGTCGCCTTTCCGTTGTCATCGACACCAAAATCACTTTGGCGACGGAGCAAGTGTTTCCGCCAATAATGCGACGCTCTCCGGCTCGGATCCCTTTTGGATGTTGTACAAATAGGTAATAACGTTGTAGGACGAGAAGATAGGTAGTGCGCTATCGGCGTATCTAAGCCATGGCAAAGTTTGCCCCCGCCCGTCTCTCCAACATTCATTATCGAAAACTGTGGACTGAACAAATAAGCGGATCGTCAAAGTTTCTCCTTGTTGATCCTTTTCCTTCGAGACTTTTCTGGGTTTTCTCATCTTTTTGGCGTCCTTGCTACTACCACCACCAAATGATGGTAGAATTCAATTTGCCTCGATCCTGCGGACGACTCGCTTTTTTTCTGCTTTTTTTTTCCCCGGTGGAATCCAGCTTTCAAAATGGGTAGAACCCCCTACCGGATGGCGGCTCTCTCTCTTTTTTCCTATTTCTTTTGTGCCTCCGGTGATCATCACGCGTTACGCCGGCTTTGGCAGACGGGGCAAAGCAAGAAAACGAAACAAAAGGCGGAGAAGATGAAGAGATAAAAATAAAAGGAAAAGTATAGACTCCTCTGCTTCCTCTGATCCTGTTTTAGAGCAAAAAGAAAGTAGTTGTGTGTGTGTCGAGTGGCCAAGTTTCTCTCCATTCCATGTTCCGCCCCGAGTCTCTTCTTCTTCTTCTCTCTCTCTGGGGGTATCGAAAACAGCAAAGTCTCTCTAGCTCCTAGCTGGGCGATATGCCCAGCACGTGTGTAGCACCGTAACTCGAAGGATCGTTGAGGAGGTGGGCGTTTGGTTGTTGGCGAAAAAAAAGGAAAGAAGAAGAAGAAAAGGCCGATCGGTCGGTATATATATTTTTTTTGGCCGTAGTTTATCTTGTGGCAAAGAGAGGGAGACCCTTCCAACTCTTTTGATCGTAAATCGAACGGATGGCGGCTCCTTGCCCGTCTCCTCCTCGGCCATTACTCCTCCTCGGCTAGATTGTCTCTGGACAGTTGGCGCCAGCGAGCTTTGTTTTTGTTCTTGCCATTCGGCGTGAAAATCGTTTTTTTCCCCGCCCTGTTTACTCTCCTCGCCTTTACGCCTTTTGGCTGTTTCAAACTGTTATCGTTTGGCTATTGAACTCGGGTTCTTCCAACGAGGAAGAACTCGAGAAGAAGTCTGTGGATCGCGAGTCTTTTTTCATTTCATTACCATTTTGTTATCGCTGATGGTGGGGAAACTCCTGAACATGAGGTTGACATCGACGATGGCGGGTCCTTCTGCAAATTGAAGAAGAGATTAAGATGAGAACTTTTAGTCTGTGGATTATAGAGCGGTTGGTACAAGGGAGTAAGCATCGTTTTAATGGTATCGGGCAGAGAAGACATGGTAGCTTTAATCACTGGTCTCTCGCGAGGTTAATTGGTCGTGGGCGCTTTTTCTGTCTCTTAAGGTCCAGTGAGGCTTGAGATGAAGGCTATCCTCAATCTACGGCTTGTGCCCAATTTTCTTTCCCTTTTTTTCTTCTTCTTTCGTCTTCTCTCGTCTTCTTATCTGTTGATGGGGTTTACGGGTGAAGTGGATCTAGCGCTCGTAGCAGCAGCATCTTTTTCTTTGTCGTTTCTCAAGTGGTTTCGCCAGCCTCTGTGTGTAGGTGGCAAAGAGGACGACGACAGAGATCCCCAGCAATGAGTAGGGAAGCCTCTCGACTATCAATTTAGTCCCACCAGCCCTAGAGATCCTTTTTTTCCGTCTTCTTTCTGCCTCTATGACGCTGCCGCTAAAACTCGTACCGTACAAAATGGCGGGTTTTTCAAAAGAGTTTTTTTAAAAAACTCTTTCGGCCGACCGTTTGATGACTAATGGACGGAAGGTGTAATAGCGACAAGAAAATGGTGTAGGGTACCTGTTCCATTGGCTCCAGCCGGCCGTATGCGTCTGTCGTAGTATTGTGGCCCGAGGATTTTGTCAAGAATTTGTTTCTCCTTTTCTCTGAAGTTGATGTTTTGCTGCTGCTGCTGTTGCGACTGTTGCTGCTGATTATTCTTAATGCTCTGGCTGAGCCTGTTCAGGGAAAAAAACGGGCAAAGAGAGAGAGAGAGAGATAACAGAATTAGAAGAGAATGATACTCATAACAAGAGGCGGCTTGATGATGTGTAACGCGCACACAGAGACAAGGAGGACGTCGATAAGGTTTGGCTCCGTCTCGCGAGCGTCACCGACGGAGGCACACGCGCGCGTGCACTCGTTAAATGCGCTTTTGACGATGAGAGTCGCAAAGTTTTCCGGTCCGCCGCTCTGATGGATGAAGCCTTGAGACGAAGCGGCCCAAAATGGATTCGATTGTTCGATCAGGAGAGGCGGAATCTCGGTCGCGTGCTACTTTGTCAACCGGTCGCCGCTCCTTTTGCTGCCTCCCTCCCCATATATATATATATATGTAGAGAGAGAGATAGCAGTTCAGAGAGTCCTACTAGGACGGCAGGCAACTCTTTTCTTCTTTCCAGTTTTTGTCTCTCTCTTTCTCTCCTTCTAGCTTTCCGACTCTCTGCCTTTTGAATCAATAACTCTACTCAATAAATGGGCAAGTCGAGAGAGAGAGAGAGTCGAAGGCTGGAAGAGAAAACGATACTAGAACTCTTTGTCGACTCTTCTCGTCAATAATCCGACGAGCTTTTGCTTTCAAGCGTCCCCGAGCAAAGGCTGTTTTTCTCTTCTTTTCTTTTCCCGTCGTATTTTTCCTATTTTTTCTTGAATAACAAATGCTCTGTCCCGCGTCGTCGTTCGTCAGCAACTTTTAATTTGTATTTGTTAGTTTAACCTTCTTTTTTTTCGTGTGTGGGGGAGGCCTTGGCGAAAATCGATCCGCTCATCCTTTGAATTACAAATTGCGACGGAATTTTTTCAGAGAGACGCAGATATCGAATCTTAGGTGGGAACCGAGGGGGAATTTCCCTCGGAGATTTGAACAATCGACGATGAAAAATGGAGTCTGAGGAGGAACTCGAGTGTGGTTGTTTTCTTTGCCTCTACTTTTCTTCTTTTCTTTTGTCCCGCTCCTTTGTCTGAAGTTTTTTTCTGAAAGATACGGTTGAGGGACGGAAGACGTCTTTTCTTGTTTGTATTTTAGTAGAGTGATTTCAATCGATCGGAGGGATACTTCTTGAAAATACTCTGCTAGCTCTATCCTCATTTCGAGTTGGTTGCACACTCGAATTGTGGTCAAACAGATCCCCAATCGACTGCGCAGTGACGCAAGCTCATTATAAAATGCCGAACGTCGTCGCTACTACCCTGCAAGAAAGCAATTTGGCGCGTTTCATTTCAAAAACATTTTCCCGTTTACGAAAAACAAAAATGCGTCGTCAAACTTTTTCGATAGGCCAAACGGTTACAATTACTGCATCTGACGGTGTGATGGCCTTGTTTTTTTTTATTTTTTCAATCTCTTTTCCATGTTTCCCCCCTTTTGCCTCTCTATTGATCAGCCCTCGTTTCCGCACGATGCGTTGCCGGCGGACGGAAACGCGGAGGGGGGGGGGATCCAAGAGAGAGAGAGAGTTCCCTTTTTATCTCTCTTTTTTTCCTTCGCCCAGTCTTTTGTCGATACTTACACAGTCGACAAGGACAGGAAGAGGATGATGATCCAGAGCAGAAGCGGAGGCGGAGGTCGGTAGGATGCGGTCCCCATGGTAGTTCCTACAGGAGCGAAAACAATTGGCCGAGATGAAATCAGTGATATAGGTAAAAGATCAGGAAATAGACGCACAACGTCATCGGAGCAGAATGAGAGAGCTATTACAATGGGCAATAAACGATCGTATAGATATAAATCAATGGGCTTGCAATGAGGCAGTGCCATTCTTCTTCTTCTTTCGGTTGTTGTTGTGGCGGCGGTGGCGCAGCTGGAAGGAGCTTTAAATCATGGGGACACGGAGTAGTCGCGGGTATTGTGTCTGCCGGTAGAATCATATCCGCGCTTACAACTACAATTACAATAAAGGAGAGCAGCGGCAACAATGTTGTTTCGACCTCCCTTTCAAGTTGTTGTTGTTGTTGGCGATCCGAGATGCTGGCCACCACAGCCACCAAAAGCCTTTCATCTTTGATTGGATGCACAGAGAGAGAGAGAGAGAGCTCGGCGCTTATTGTTGCCCGACCGGGCGATAATGGGTTGCCGAGCTTTTGCTATTGTTACATCCGTGTCTATACCTTCTGTGTGTGTCTGTGGCAAATGCGAATCTTTGTGTCCTGGACGGCCCTGATTGTCGGCCTACAGAGACAGACGTGAATTTGAATGTATGTATATTAAAGAGGCGGCGGAAAAGGTTATCCGGTAACTGTCGTTTTTTTCCCCTTCCGGTTGGCAAGAGAACTCTCTCTGGCTCCTTATATCTCTCTCTATATATAGTATATATATATATAAATATATGTGTGTGTGTGTTTGCACGTCAACGCGGCTCTCGATCTTCAAACTCTTTGACCGTGCTAGCACGAAAAGCGGATCACGAATTCAGCCGTCCGGACGCGTCCAATTTGTGTTCAAGGGGAACGTGATTGCAAAAGCAAAAGCTCCTCGGATCGAAACTCGATGTGGCGCAAACTGCCAGCCGCTTCTCTCCCTCAGCTCTCTCTCTCTCGCTCTCTTCTCCTTCTCTTTGAACTTGGACACACGGCGTGTCTCTTTTTATTCTATTTTTCGTGGGGATTTCAAAGAAAACTTAAAGGCCGTTTTTTGGATGGCGGCCAAATTTCGAGAAAATGAGAGACGACGACGGTGGTGGATATAAGGTCAAAGGGATCTCGTAGCATATTCCGAGTGCGAGGATCGGGGTAGTGGGTGGACCTTATGCAACTTGTCTATCACCCTCGAGTGCGATGCTGTGTATTAATGGACGGCCGTCCGTCCGAGCAGATCAATACTAGTCCGAATGGACGGGCAAACGGACGACGCGTGCACGAATCAGTGGAGGAGAGACAAGAGGGAGCGGAAGGAGGCGAGTAGCAGCAGAGAGAGCGTCGTTGGCAGCCCGTGTAACGAATCCCATATGCTGTGTGAATTATTGGCCGGCTTGTTGATGGTTCACGAGCCGGAGATCCGTTTTCTCTCTCTCTCCCGAAGGAGCAGCAGCAACAGCAGCAATGCAAGTTGACGAAATGAGGAGGAGAGTTTGAAGGTGCCGGGATGGTTGGAGGAGTTTGGAAGTGAAGTCTAAAGCCTTTGGGACGACTGCATCAGCATTTGCTCGTTGGAAAAGAGAGAAAACACGTCGACGACGTCGTCCACTGCCCGCGCCCGTCTTTGAGAAAAGCAGGCCAGCCGATGGATGGGAGAGAGAAAGAGTGTTGGAAAGCGAAGACGAAAGCGGCCTCGAGTTTGAACAGTCGTCGGTGCAGAGTTTAATTGGCGCGGGACTAAGCGCCTGCCGTCCTCTTTTTTTCTTTCTTTTCGCTTTCTTTGCTCAGACTCGCCGTCGTCATATTCCGACCACCGTATGATTTCTCGATGCAACTTTTCTATCCCATCCACCGCCAGTTTTCTCCGGGTTTCTATTCGCCATCCGTGAATGTTTTGTCGTCTTGGTCGACGTCTTTTGGCTTCGTGGAAAATCGTGAATTCGTAGCGCGACTCTTTGGGTTGGCGGAGGGAGGAAGAGGAGGAGGAGGAGGCATCTCGAAGGACGTGGAAATCAAATTGAATTCAACGAGTGTGAAATCCGTTTGATTGGATGGAAGTGCGCGGCGGCGGCGGCGGCGGCGGGCAAGGCGAGAACCTTCGCCTCTCGCTTTCCTCGTCGCACGAAAACGCACATTCGACCGTGCACGGACCGCGTTCCTCTCTACAACACATTCTACGGTACTATTCGTCGTCCGCCACACTAAATCCAATCGCGCATTCAAGTGTTGATTTCGTTCGTTTCCTACCACCCGGGGTGGTGGTGGTGGTTGGAACGCGACCCGCCCACCACCACCACCAAAAGTCTCTCTCGGCGTGAACTAGCGCGCGCGCTTTGTCGACAGCTAGCGGGAAATGAAAAACACGCGCGCAACACGGAATCTGCAAACGCACTTTTTGCTTCCGGAATACGGAATTTGGACTAGCAGCGTTCTCAAATCGCCCCCGAAACTCTCGGTATTGCCTAAGCCTCGTGTTGATTGAATCATTCTCGAGGCTTTTCTAATTCCTTCGTGCTGGCCCACCCCAAAACCAGAGAGAACTGAACTGGAAAGAAAGAGCTGGGCACATCCGCAATGCTGCCTAGAAGACCTGTTTTGACTCGGCCAGGATCTCGGTCGTATTAGCAATCAGCGTCCCTTGCCCCATCATAATTCCTTTTATGGCCTATTGATTTATTCATTACAACTGCCTGCCTGTCTGCCTGAGGAAGGAAGAAAAGTTGGATAGGGAACGACTACTAGTCTGAGCGCGGGATTTTTAAAATTTTAATTTCACCATCCCGCCCGTCTTCTTCTTCTCCTTCTATATTAAAACGAACGACGAGCCGCTGAATCACCTTCCGCGCTCCGTCGGTCTCCCTCTTCGTCCCTATTGACGTTATGCATGCTTCAACGACCGCGTTTCTCATTTTGTGACGGAGACGGACTCTCTCTCTCTGTGGAGAGGGGAGGAATCAAATAAAAAAATAAAAAATTGGCGGGAGAGAGTGGAAAATGGAGATATATATATTGTGAGAGAGAGGGCCGTTTGATAAAAATAAGCCAGCAGGCGAGGTAAAATGATGATGACGATAATTAGAGTTTTGGGTGAAGGAAGATGAATTAGAGAAAATAAAAAATAAAAATAGGGTTGTAGGAGCGTTAGTAGCTAGGCACCTAATGGAAAAGTAACGGTTTCTGGGCTGTAAGATGTTCATTTATTTGTCTTTGTCGCTTCTGGCGTCTCCGGGCACACAAAGAGAACGTCGTCGTCTCCGTCGTGAATTTGTTATCATCTCTCTCTGCTGCTAACCGAAAAACAAGGAGACGCTTTCTATGTAAGGAGCGTCGTTGATGATTCTCTCTCTCGACATGATTGGATGTGTCCAGCCCTTTCTATTGGATACGGACGGAGCCAAGTCCGTCGTCATTATTCTTTGTTGCGGATTCTCCGAGAGCAACTCTGGAGCCGATCAAAGTTTTGGGAAGGGACGATCGAGTCGTACGTCGATGGTGTCTGTATGTATATATATATATTTGTGAGCTACTCGAGAGTTTCACGGTGGAGCTGCTGCGCTAGTAACAGGGTGAGCTGGTGTCCAACTTGAGATTTCATTAATTGTCAAAGTTGGCCTTTATTCACGCGCTTGAGTTGTATCATTGACTCTGCTGCTACTGCAAGACGGATCGGTGCGCAGCGCGCAGTTCCTTGAGAAACTTTTGATGAAGTAGAACACGTACAGTCGATGTAGCCGTCTAGTAGTAACCTATGTATTCATTCATCTTTACCGTTTTCGCCAGCAGCAGCAGCAGACCCCGTTTTCTCTTTATTTTCAAAGACGGACCAAGGATCAGCAAGTTTTGTGCAGACCAGTCAAAGAAGGCCGACGATGAGTTTCTACCGCCCAGCTGGATATCGCGTGCCGTCGTTTTTGGACCCCAAACTTGAAATCAGTCGACCAAACCCTAAGCGAGCGTGATTGTTATATAACACGTCGAGAGTCGAGCTAGTTACCCCCTGCGCATGTAGATTGTCGTTAGCGACGAATTTTGTCCCCTGCTTTTGCACTAGTTAACAATAGCCTCCCTCCTAACTATACTAGACCCTTAGCTTTGCCAACTTGTTGTCGGGGACTCTCGGCGTCAATGTCAGTCGAGCCAGAGAGAGTAGTAGTAGTATTCGGCTGTCTGTTTCTTCGATAACGACTTGCCTACACGTTATCCAACTCTAGTTGTCAGGGTTTTTCCCCCCCCTTTCTTGCTACTTTTCTCTTGTTGAATTCTTTTCCGTTTCTCTCGTACGATTGTTTCCTTTGGGGGTCGGCTCTGCGTCTACTAGTCTGAGAAAGTGTGGCCAACTAAAGGTTTTTTTTTCCCTATTGATTGTCTGCAACGGAAGCGACGGCTGGCCTATAGGCCGCATCGACTACGTAATCACGCAAGGTGCCAACAAGGACGGCCTTCTTTCTTCTTCTACGCTTGTTTTGTGCCGCGCCTCCATCTGCTACCGTTCAAGCCCAGATTTCCATCTCCCTCCTTCCTTGTCGACGTTGTTATTTATTTCTCTCTCTTTCCGTCTTCTTTTTTTGAGATTCCTTTTGTGTCGGGTCAATCATTCTTTGGGTATTTCCCCCCTACCCCTACCCCTCTTGTAGTATTTTCTGCGTGTCGAGCGACGGCAGCCGCACGGATTGTGTCATCTCTTTTCCCTTCTCTCTATATATCCATCTCCCTTTCTGATTGCCTTGTCAACCGTGCCAAGTTCGTCGCACGGAATCGCGTTACTCCTCTCTCCCCATCTTTTTGATTTATTTATCTATCTTGTCTTTTTCTTTCTTCTGAGAACTTCTTTTTCCTTCTTTCCCCGTCGTTTCACTCTCTTTTTTGTCAGACGAAGAAGGAGACGAGCTCCTAGCGCGAGGGAGGACACGCACGATTGGAGTCCGGGGCCAATTTAAAGCCTCTACGATTTGTGGCGAGCTGTTCGTTACGCAGTTGGTCGAGAGGATTAAAATGATGGGGTGGGATCCTTTTTCGGTCGTTGTCGGGAGGAGGCGTGAGTTATTATCAAAGAGAAGGAAAATGATCGTTTTGCCCATTTGAAAAAAACATAGAGAGGCTACTACTACTACGGCGGTTGGAAAAAGAAATCTCCGTGACGATTCATCTTGAAGAAAAGGCCTACGTGATATCGTTGCGGAAGAATTGCCTTATCCATATTTAAATTGATTTCTTGGCCCCCTCTCTATTATTCTTTTGGCTACTTGGCTCAAGGAGAGGGGAGGCTCTTGTCGTCATTTATTTCCATCCTGCCTCATTTCTTTTTTGATTGAGATGTCGGCAGACTTGTTTTTTTTTTCTTGATCCTCTTTTTTCTTTGGCGGGGCGTATTAGTTGTGCAGCTCTAGGTTTTCCCCAACTGCGACTAAAAGTTGATTAAAATGGCTTCAAAGGAGTTGAACGTCATCGGCTGAAGAATGGAGCTGAAATTGATTAGTTTTTCCGATGTTGGTTGTTGTTGTTGTTGCCCGTCATATCCGTAAGGAGAAGTTGGGACGTCGAGAAAATCTCTTTAATTTTGGCGTCGTCTAGGCTAGCTCTGGAGGAGGCCGTTGTGTGCGCACTTTCTTTTTTGTTATTTCGCAGATGCGTGACTTATTGTCGGGCATTCCGCCCGTGCTGCTGCCGCTGCTGCTGCCCTTTTCGGTTTCCGCCGAAATAATAAGGTCGTCGCCGGTCTTCTCTCTCTCTTTCTGTTTCCTTTTGTGTCTGTCGTATCATAGGAATCAGCCGAGGGAGAAGAAGAAGAGGAGGAAAAAGGCTTGAATAACGATTCAAGATGGCCTAATTTGGCCAGATTTGGGGCTTTTCCTTTTTTCTGTTATGATGATGATGCTCCTAGTTTGTGCTCCTCCCACTGGGCGTCCTCCATTGGACTTTCTGCTTGTGCCTGTGCCCGCCTTTCTCCATATTCTACGCGTTACGCGTTGTCCTGGCATCAATGTTGGCACGATTTAATCGGGGAGAAAGAGAGAGAGAGAGAGAGAGAGAGAGAGAGGCCGACCGAGAAAGGCTTTCTCTCTTGGTCGTATTAGCGAGTCAAAGACAGTCCTATAGCGCCCGCTTTTGGCTTGCAATCGCACAGCTCGGGGGCTCATTAGTTTCAGGATCCGTGGAAGTAACGATTTTCGGAATTGGGTAGGAACGGCCAGGGCTTTGGTCTTTTACTAGCAGTTGCGAGATTGTCTCTCTCTCTCTCTCTCTGTCTAGATGGCTATTGCCAGATTGCACATCTTGATTCTTCTTCTTCTTCTTTTTCGTCTTCTTTTTATACATCTATATAGTATAGAGAGAGATGTATATGTGTTTTCGTCTTGTTTCTTCTCGTCGTGCTGGACGTCGGTCCTTTTTCTCTCTCTCTCTCTTGTTCCATTCTCATTTGGCCTTGTTATCGGAGCAGCCAAGAAATACTAGGACGTACAGTAGCAGCGTAGGATCTTTCTTTTTTTTGGGGTGGCTGGCCTGCCTGCCCGTCGCCCATTTTATATAGATATATATGCGCGAGCGCTATTGTCGCGCAACCTTGAGCTCTTCTAACGGCCCAGACGAAAGCAATCGGATTGCAATGCGGCCGGTCCGGTCTTACATTCTTTCTTTCCCTAGTCGTACATTGGTTCTCCTTATCGTCGTCGTCCACCTTTATCAGTTTGGACGACGGACGAGTCATAAAAATTGCGGATTGCTCCGACCAACGGAAATAGTCCTCCGCCTCCGCCCTGTACCTTTTCCGTATAGTCTTGATATTACCCGTCTTCCATTCCACGGGTCCGTCGTCGAAGAGATAGAGATAGAAAAAAACCTTCATGGTATCGATTTTGCTCGATTCCAACGGTGGACCGAAGGGAGCCCCAGTGTCCCCGACTAAGAAAGAAAAAAGGCGAAGGACATTTCTTCGAGCTGACAACACAATGGGCAATAATCCAATCAAGTTCGGATGAGATGTTGGTATAACTACCGAGGCGATCGATGCCCGATGGGATGCGGATCTTTTCTTACGGCCGCTCCCATTCCACCACCAACGGCTGGACCCAACTTTTCTCTTCTTGCCTCAACTTTGTCGTCGTCGTCGTCGTCGTCCCTTGGTGAAAATCTGTTTCTTTAGAAAAGCGAGGCCCAGCGCGTCCCAGAAAAGTTTGTTCCTCGTCTGCGGTATGGGCGGAGGCAGAGGAAAACATTTCTCAATACGAAACGGATTGAATCCGGAATCTCAGCACTTGGTGGGACTTTTTCAATCTAGGACAGCTTTTGGCGAGGCACAACCACGTACTTTGCCATCAAGGAGGGGAGCCATTACCCAAAGTATTTGCCGGAGAAAAGAGAAAAGGGCTATAGGGTGATGTGAATCGATTACGAGCAAAGATGTATCGATCACCTTGTTGCTCGGCTATAAGATAAGTGTGGTGAGAAAAAAGGGGAAAGAAAACTCGGAGGGTAGTCTTCGTCGACGGGGAAACTGCATCGTCGTTGATGAGGCTATTCGATTCCCCAGCTCCGACGAGCACCATTTGTTATAGATTTATGTCTGCGGTTGTTGTAGTGTAGTACTAAAGGAGCGGCAACAGTATTTAGACTTGAGGAACTGTGTGCCGCTGCCGCTGCTCCAGGTATCGATCTCTCTTTTTCGTCTGGAAGAAGAAGAAGAACGGAAAACGACAAAGCAGTAGCGACGTAGAAAAATAACATTTTCGCCAGGAAGTAAATCTATATATAAACACCCACTGTGCTGCTGGTGCGCGGCACACACTAACGCCTAACGCCTTCTCTTTTGATCGCATCGCTTCAGCAGTGCCGTGTATTTCTAGCGGGATTTGAATCATTTATTTCCCCGTTGTTGTCTAAAATGCGCAACTACCAAGCGACGAATCAAAGAGCTCTCTCTCTTTTCGACGTGGGTGTAGGAAACTCCAAAACAAAGTTGGCACATCACACCCCATGGCCAATAGAAGAAGAGGAAGAAGAAGAAGAAGAAGAATGGAATGTACAATAATATATGGCGATCCGGTCAGTTTTAGAAGGTCAGTGAAAGTAAGAGCAAAGTTTTCTTGCCGACAGAGTTTTCTGGGGCCAAAAGCGCGATGGGCCTTAATCGACGCGGTGGATCCTGACGGGACATCGTTCACGATTTTTGTAATCTAGCAGTCGACACTCGGAGCCGAGTCTTTTCCTTTCTTTTTCTTCATTTCTTTTTGTTGTTGTTGTTTGTGCGTCATGTTCTGCACTGGGGTAGGGGGTAAAGTCGCGGGATCTATATAGTCTATCCCCAGCACGGTTGATGGGCTCGTTGCTTTTCATCCTTGGCTATTCCATCATCGCTAAAGTAAGTCCAGCATGTCAACCGGGCAAACTCTTGTTGGACGAATGAGAAGCAAGTAGTAGAGGGAGGCTACAACTTTGTTTGTTGCCGTGCCTAGACGACGAGCCGGCCAGAACGCGTCACGAAGGAGCGTAAAGCGCGCGCGCGCGCCCGCGCTCCGTAGCTAGAGACGGATGGCCGGCCGAAAAGGATGAAGCGTGATTGTGTCGTCGTCGTAGTCTGTGTGTATGTCGATGGCGAAGAATAGCCGGACAGGATACAACACAAGGCCCAAGCTCAACACAGAAGAAAAGAGAGGAAGAAAAGAAAAGAGCCAGGGAGAGGGCCATTGCTTATATAGAAATCATTGACAGCGGCCGGCTGGTACTGTAGTCTGAGAAAAGGGCAAGGTCGCTGCTTCGTGCGTGCGTTACGCTAGCTTGCATATCTCTGCTGGCCCATCGAGACTGGAAATGTCTACGTAGAGAGCCCTATATACATATGGATAGCGGGCCAGCGGATGGACGTTATATAGTCACTAGCTCTAAAGAAGAAAAAAAGAAGAGAAAGACGACGACGACGACGACACGCATTCAAAGTCTGTGCATGGGCGCGCACACGTTTCCGGTTGGAGCTCCATCACCGTCTTTTATCTTTCTCCACTCTGGTCTCACAGTCGTCGTCTCGGTCTTTCATATTTCCCTAGTTGGAGTAGTTCTAGTACACAGTTGTAGTTGTAGTAGTGACCCCTTCATGGAACGTTCTTGAAAGAGCCTCTCTATGCATGGAATGATGGCGAGAGGAAGCCAAGAGAGTATGTGGCGGGAGAGTAGCCAATGGGGTCGCGCACCAGTTTTCTCCGCTGCGGACGAGGCTCCATCATCAATAAAAACGGGTGGTCGTGGTGGTAGGGCAGAATTGGGCTACCAAAAAGGAGCCAGTGTATATATATATATACCACAACACGATAGTATATAGTCTCTCGTCTCAATCTTGTCAAATCATCTCTACAACAAAATAAAATAAAAAAAGAAGAGTCGGGCGCCATTTCTTTCTATATGGTCACGGAGGAATCGATTCGAGATGCGCATCTTTTCGATTCACGTAGCCACTGCCGAGGCCGCGGCAGCATATTTGCTATAGACTCTTCATATCCAGTCGATATCGCGCGCGCTGGGGGAAATTCCCCCTCCCAAGTCTATCGGCGATGATCACGCGACGAGTCGCCATCGCTCCGATATTTTTTTTTTCTCTGACCGAAACGCACACGATACGAGATTTTTCTCCATGATGGGAGAAAACGATCGTCGTATTATTTTCATGTACCAACTTTATCGATAATACGATGCGTGCGCGCTTTTTCGTAACCATCTAAATCCGATCTCGTGTGTTCGTGATATCTATTGGACGAGTTTTTCTTGTTTTATTTGTTTGTTTTTTGGTTTTTTAATAATATTCGTCGGAGAAAGTTGGAAATGAGCTCTTTGCCTCGCGCCGTCTATCTCGCCATCCATCTGTCTCTCTCTCTCTCTCGCTTTTGCCATTCGCTGTAGCGTGCGTGGTAATTACGGAGCGGAGAAAGGAAGGAGGGAAGGGAGGTTGGCAAGAACCTGTGACCTTTTGTGAAGTTTAGACAGGAGCAAAGAGAACGGGCGAGCGAGCAAACGAGAAAGCTAGAGGAGGGAGAAAGAGATGGAGATGGAGAGAAGGGAAGCGAGTGAACGGCTGCTGAAAGGACTTAATGAGCTCGGCGGAGCTCCTAATTCGATATTGACTGGTAAACGCGCCCCAGCTTCATTTCGAGTACGCGGCGGCGAGGAGGGCGGCGCCGGGCTCCGCAGGCCCATGCGAGCGTGAGGAGGGACGACGGATGCGAAGGATAAAGAGGCGAAAAGATGGGTAGGAGGCGCGCAACACAGAGAGAGAGAGAGAGACTGAGGGAGAGGACACTAAGAGAAAGGCAAGTGACAAGATTTCCAAGGACAAAACCAATTACAGAGGACAATGGATCAAGCTCGTCGAAGAGAGAGAAACGGGCGACCGAGGTCAGGCCGGCCTTCTCTCTTGAGACACGATATATATCTATAGTTTGCAGGCACACGGCCACCAGGGGCTGCCATTGCGCTCGAGTGGTTATTAACTGGTTAATTGAAATGACGAGAGATGATTTTCGTTTTCATGACGACTCTCGCAGATGTGTCGGTTGTTACTTTTCCTACCGTTGATGGAGGGACGACTTGACTTTGAATCATTTTCCCTTGTAAAATGGTCGAGTTTTTGTGGGGTAGGAGAGAACCCCATTTTTGGTTTGGATCCCCCCAGCCAAAAGTCATAGACACGGAGAGTATGGTGGTAGTACCGTAGGCTGCGCGCATCGCCCTCCCGTTTCTCGCAAGCAACTTCTCCATCACGGAAGCATAAAAACAATAACGCGAGCGGCAGAGCACGGCGGGAGCAACTCGACAGCGAGGGGCAACTGGATATATAGACGATATATAGTGCAGTGCTGGCTAGGAAGGAAGGAAACGCAAACGTATAAGACGGCCATAAAAGACGACAGTCACGAGACTTGTTCATCCGAACCCCCTAGTCCGTCTGTTTTTTTTTTTTTCCTTTCTTTTCTTTTCTTTTTCTCTCTTCTGTTTCGTTTATTCTCCAATATGGGCCACGCTAGAAACTTTACCCCGTTATTGAGATGCGGCTTTGTCGTCGTCGTTTTCCGTTACTCTTGTTCTCGAGCAAAGAAAAAAAAAGTTGTTGTTGTTGTTCTCTCTGTATGATTCCGACCTTGTTCATAATGCAGGACTCGGGGCTCTTTCGGGATTCATAGTTGCGTATACAGTACAACTTTCTTTTATTTCGTCCCTGATTCTCTTGGCTCCCTGTCGCCGCCGCCGCCGCTCAGACTACGTGATATTCCCCAGACCGATCGTCGTTTGTTTGTTTGTTTTCTTTCATATCGCCTCGCTACATTTTCTCTGATGGCTATAACTTTTCCTCCGTGAGCCAAGCCACCAATTTTTTCCGGGTATTGTTTCTTTGAGTGGGGATCGTATGTACGTGTCGACTGTCGATATAAATCCTCGAATTACACGTGTGATTGCTGCGACGAGACGCGCGCGCGCGCATCTCCGACATCGACCGTCGCGACTCTCTTCATCTTCACCCTTTCATCTCTTTTCTTTTTCCTCTCTCTCTCCTCCTCTCTTTACGTTTTCTTTGAACAGAGCAGCCGAGCCTAATGACAAGCAACGTATTCCTGATTGACGAGAAAAGGTCGACGGGCCCCTCGGGCTTGCATTATTCATGTTTTGTCGGCCGTTACCGTTTGACAAACAGACTGCTCTCTCTCTCCGCTTCTCGGTATGGTGAGGATAAATGATGTCATAGTCGTTGACGAGTTCTTGTCTCCCTGTTGTAGGAGCAGCAGCAGCTCACCGATGAAGAGATGCGGATTCCGCGAAATGCGGCCCCGCTGCAAACTCGGGGCTAGGTTCGTCGACTCGTGATGTGCAGAGTCGATTAACATTAATACAAATAGCCCTGGATGTTTAGTTTCTGTCTGAGCCCAAAGAGGAGGAGCGAGCTATATAGAGGAGGGTTGTACGTAATGGAGAAATGATTTTTAGTGGATGTGTCATTTTGAGCAGATGAATTACAAGAGTCATTCGGCATGACGGAGCCAGGAAGTAGGTAGGCGGTAGTCTTGCGCCATCGTCTTATTGATGATAACGATGTTAATGATAATAATAACTGAAGGAGTTGTTGGAGGGGAGTCTTGAGAGGGCGAAGAAGAAGGAGAAGAATTTACGGGGGGAGGAAAATTCCTTCCGCGTCACTGGAGATTTTTCTCATTTGTTCCTGGGGGGAAAACGCGCTCTTGCATAGAGAAGAGCGGCTGCCAAGAGGGTTGAAGAGCTGTTTTTTTTTGGCCATCAATTAAAACATTTCTATTCATTTGTCGATGTGGAGAGAGATTGGACGTTGTTGGAGAGTGATAAGAGAAAAACGGTTGTTGTTGTTGTACTCACGTGTTTTGATGGACGACGACGGCGGCGATGAAAGACGGACAATGGATGGCTCCTGCAAACACACACACAGGGCTTGTCGATGAATCAATCGCCGTCGTCCGTATAAGGAGACGGCAGACAAGCAGATAGTCAAGGATGGGATGGGGGGGTTACTAGTGTTGGTCGAGGGATCAGCTGCAATAACAGAGAGGAGGCAACAGTAACTGCACGCACGCACGAGCGCACGCAAGGAGCAGACAAAAGCCAGGAGCCCGACACCTCCGCACAATAGGCCGAGCCGTCAGGAATCAGGAGAGCGAGAAGGAAGGAAGGAAAGAACGAACGAACGAACGGAGGGGGAGGGAAAAAAAAAAAAAGAGGAGGAGGCTTCTGCTGCTGCGGGACGGTATAAATGAATAAGAAACCCTGCTCTCTTGAACCAATTCCCTAGAATGTGTCTATCTCTCTGACGCACTCGCTATCGTTACGGCAACGGTTTCTATGCCGCCGGTTGGGAGCAGAGAAACGACTTTGCTGGTGGACCCCTGGAAAACGCAGCGCAGCCTGTTTTGTCACCTCGAGCGGAAGGCCCAATACTACTACAACTACTCCAGAAAGAGAGAGAAAGAGAAAGATTCCCCGCTGCTACTTGGCTCAGATAAAAGTTACTGGGGTTCCTCCGCTCCGTTGTGGTGGCAGCATCGAAGAGTAGTCAAACTTTGGGTCGTCTTTTTGGATGGAAGAATAGTCGTAGCCCGACGGACCGAATGGAAGCACGCGGAGCGTATTCAATTATTGGCAGTTCCGCAACGGGCGTTTTTTTTTTATTTTAAAAGGAGCAGGAGGCGCTCAATCAAAACTTTGGGGCCAGCAGAGATATATGGACCGAGAAGACGTCGCCCTTTTTTTTTCGTGAGCGGCCCATCCGAGCGACCGATGAACCTGTCGCCTCCCTCTGTAGCAGTAGATTTTGTTTGTTTAGTAAACTTTGGCACGGCGCACAGACACGGAGGCAAATGAAGCCACAGACACGGAGACGCGACACAATTTTGGGATGACGATTTCGGAGCAACGGCGACGACGAGTTGCGTGCGCAGACGGTCGAAAAAGAAAAGAAGGGAAGGAGTTTGCAGCTCGCACGTCCGCGTCGAGCCCTCGCTACTCTGAATGTGCCGCCGCCTTTGGCCGATACCCCGCGTTTGAAAACGACGACGACGACGACGGTGGCGGTGGCGGCGCGCGCGCTGGGCTTGGTTTGGGTCTCTGCTGCACTGCTCCTGGCGCTGCGTGCGCGCCGGCAACGACAACGACGACGTCTATAGTAGTAGTAGTGGTAGTAGATGCTGCGTCGACCGCGCGCCGCTAAGATGCACCCCACCTCCCCTCTACCACGGCACCGCCGTCTTCCTGTGTCCTCCCTGCGGGATCGATCATTTTTCACTATATCCACTAGGATATAGCGAGCTGCGTGCTGTGTGTCTATCTTTCCCCAGCAAAGAATGATTTTCTCTACTTCTCTACGTCTTTTCTCTCTCTCCCCCCTTTGGAATCCTCCTTTTTCTTTTCTTTCAAGAAAATCCTTGAGCGATTGACCAAGTCGGCGGATGGGGTGCGCGCGCGCGCGCGCGTGACTGCGATAGCCAAAGAGTCTCTGCTACTGAAGAAAAAAGAGAAAGAGAGAGATGGAGCGACACCATCGGAATTGAAACGGGCTGTTTACACGGATCGCAACGGTCAGCAATAACAAAATCGACGCGCTGCTCTCGGGGTCGGGATTATCTTACCCGCACCGGCTTTTTTCTCCCTTTTCCCTCGACCGACGCCGCCTTTACGATGATTGTTTTTCATGTCCCTTTTATATATATATATGTTTTTTATTTATTTTATTTTTATTTGGTATGTGCTGCGCGCCTTTTGCTCGATTTTATTGCAGAGAATAAAAGGACAGGGCCGCGCTTGATGGATGACGTTTGGCGATGGAATCTGCCGTCATTGTATTCATCATTTTGACTGGCGGAGCTAATCTGAAGGCGTCATCTTTGGGGAGAAAAAGAAGGAAACAAAAGAATTTCGGTAGAGAGAGAGAGAGAGAGAGAAATCAGGGTGCGCCAACGCCTGAATGTTTAATGATTTTCTATGGCCTTTGTGTCGTGTCTTTATAGTTTGCGTGCTGTTGTTTCTGTCCGATTCCCCTTTGGCCTTTCTATTTATAAACATCTATCTAGTGTACGTCTGCCTACACCGAGAGAGACGAATAGGTGGTCCCGCCGTGTTATTAGAATTTGACGTGACACAATGACAGCTCGACACAAGGCCTGTTTTAATAATGATGCTCTATACCAACGGAGGAGCCTCACCAACTCTCTCCTTTATGATGCAGTCCATTCTTTGCAGTCGACGCCGACGGTACCGTCTTCGACGACGAGCCTTATCGATCTATCCTCTCTCTCTCTCTGTGTCTGTGCGATGACGAACCGAGTCGTCGTCGTCGATGATACTTGATTTACCTTTTCCTAGCCAAAGTCGTCGTCGTGTACCCAGAAAACTCTGTTTGCGTCTTTTCGGGGCGTCTGCAGTGACAAAGACAAAGAGAGAACCGGATTAGAATAGCAATTGTATCAAGTCGTCGTCGACGACGTCGGCGGCGGCGGCGGATGAGACTGGTGTGGTGTGGAATGGCAGAGATCTCTCCCACCAATTTTTCCCTCTCAGTTGGTATAGTCAGTCACAAATTGAATCCCGTCGAATGCAATAAGGCTTTTTCCTTCCTGGATATATATATATATATATTCCAAGCGCTCCTCCGCGATTCGGTGACTCGGGTCGCAATCGACAGGGCCGGTCCGATGAGTTTTTCCGTTGCCCGGAGCATCAAAGGTTATCCAACGAGCAATTGAATGTTTTTTTTTTCTCTTTTTTAAATAATAAAAATAAATGTGGATGGAGCTTGGGAAAAGAGCCAGAGCAGGAGCAGCAGTTTTCCATCGAATCGTGTGGCGGAGGGAAATATGGAGCGCGTAGAGACGGGAGGGGAGAGAGAGAGAGAGCGGGCCTGGCGCGAATGAGTAAGATGGAGAGAGGAAGAGAGAAAGATTGGTAAGGAAGATGAGAAGAGGCGTTGCCATGGACCGATGGCGTGGTTGGCAAGAGGATTTGTGAAATGGGGGACTAATATGACGACGCTGCTTCACGTCGGGTCGATTGGCAGGGATGCAAGAAGAGGGAGAGAGCCAACCCCTCGGTCGGTTGGTGTGCGGCAGCAGCAGCAGCAGCAGCAAACTGATTGTGATTAGCTCTCCTTCGTCCCTCTCCAAGAGCACAGCCGACGGCGACTTTGCTCGGCGCCGAATTTCAGCGCCTTTCTCATCAGCAGACGAGATGATGCACGCGCAGTTATTGAATGTTCTTCTTCTTCTTCTTTTTTTAATCCCCAACGACGACGAAGACGACTTTTTCCCTTGCAGGCGTCGTCGACGTCGTCCGTTTCCCCAATATGTCTTTGGCGGAGATGGTTTGCTGATCGGCGGCGCTGATGTTTAGTGACGATTTGATTAGCGCGTTTGTGTCCACGGACGGATGTGCGGGCACGTCTGTCGCCCCAGATTCGCTTTACTCCCGGTTTCTCCGTCGTCGTCTATCAATAGGCTTTTTATGATACACACACTGTTGTATAGTTTCCGAATGACGCAGCAGCAGCAGCAGCGAAGGCTACAACTCTGCGCGCTGCCATACCAGGGGAGAAGAAAAAAGGACAAAGAGAAACTACATATATATATATCAAGAAATAGGCAAGGAGAAATAGTTTATTGATCTGGAAACAGTCGGACGCGGAATAAGAACGTGATACCAATTGAAGAGTAGATCCTCCTCCGCCGCTCCCATATCTCTCTCTATTCTTCCGCTCCTTGTTATTGTTATCGTTTGTTGTTATTCAGTTGCTCGAGGCCGTATCGTGCCCGTCGTGACATCTACTTGTGCCGCGTCGCAACCTTGTCCCTCCACAAAAAGGAGAGGAAGAAAAATGATATAAGAATTTTTTTCCTTCCCGGCGCCAGACATCTAGTCGCCGCGTAACGAACTCGAATCTGGTTGAAGATTCGGATTCAAGTTGATTCTATTCAAATTTGGGGAGAGAACTGCGCTCGGTCAACATTCATCAAAGACGGACGAGTTTGTTGACATTGCTCTCACGTCTCTTGTTGGTAAACAAGGATGTTTGTGTCTCTTGGTGCCGTCGAGTTCGTTACTTATTCAAATTTTCCTTGGTTGCGCTATAGATTGCGCAGGATAAAGTGGCTGTTGCGACCGCCAGATGGTCCGACTCTGAAGGCCCGGATCTGCTGGTGCGGAAGAGGAACGGTTCCACGACTGCGCTGGCGCCTAAAGAAGAAGGAGGGAATCGTCGCCTTTGCCGGGGTTTGGCATGACTGGATCGAAAAGAAGGAGAGAGAGTAGGACGGAGGACGAAGACGGGCGTTTGATTCCACAACTGGAGCTAAGCACACAGTGTTCATCTACTCGACACTTAATCGTCTCCCAACTTGATATCACGACGACGACGACGACCGCAGCGACCAATTGTTTTGATTTTCTCCTGTTCCGGAATCGATCCACCAAGGTAACAAATTTCGCATCCATTCACAGACGCACTCTATTTGATTTGGCGGACGGCTTTATGAGCCGCTGATGGAGGCGATAGCGTCGAAAAAAAAAGAAACAAGTAATGGGGCTCCTGATGAAGGAATATGTTTCAAACCTCGTGCTGCCGGCTTGTCGGCATGGATCCATCAAAATCGATTGTCTAATGCCGTTTTACAATGCTCAACAGCTTGCGGCTCGTTGACGATTTCTCGGTCCTCCTTTTAATGTCTCTTTTCTCTACCAATCTCTTTCTCTCTCTCCGAGTGTCTCTCTGACACTCTGTCCATCCCAATTTCCATCGTCTTTTCGTGGAAGGCTCTGGCCCTGCTCTGCTGCGGCCGGGCGGCTTAGTCGTAACCAACTCACGACTTTTGCGCTAGTGACAAATCACCAAGTACTCTGCCAGTCTCTCTCTTTTCTAAACGCTGTTGATTTCCTGAACGTTCTCTCTTTCTCTCTGGCGCACACACCAAAAAAAGTGGGAAGAAAGAAACGCTACTTTTTACTCGCTCATTTTCCAAACGGTTTCTCAGTCAGAAAATAAAATAAAGCTCAGGCTACGTCTTCCAACTGCGCACCATTACATCATGGCTGACAGAGTTGTGAAATGTGAAACATTTGAGGAGGAAAAAAAAGTTGGGAATTGTCAGGAGCGAACGAGAGAGAGATCCCGACGAGTTTCAGAATCGTAGAAGCGAAAGAGAACCGTTCCCGAACCCTCGACGTGACTACCGTCGTCGTCGCTCTTGCGGCAGACGCGCAACTTTAGACACGACGGGTAAATGGGGAAAAAGTTATTTTTTTTTTGTGTGTGTTATTTTTCCTTGTAGATGATTGTTTTTTTGGGGGAGGGAGGGAGGCCGTCCTTTGTTGTAGGCCTTTATTCTCTCTATATCGTTATTATTATTATAGGACAGGAAGGATATCGACGGATATGAAGTTATGCTCTGTGCTCTACACGTTGAGGTCTTATTCTTGTCGCCGGTTGGCTCGTCGGCGGCGTCGTTCTAGAAAGGCACGGATATCGGGATCCAATAAGATGAGGAACGCTATAGACGGAGGCTGGATGGATGAAGCCCTATAAAAAAGAAGGAGGTCGTTGTCGACGTCGTCTTATGAGTTTTCTTCGTTTTCCTTATATGAGACGGTCTCCCGATCTTTTAATCCGCCTTATTTGGGACGCTATTGACGCCGAAGCGTCGTCGCTCTTCTAGTGTTATTTTTCATCGTTTCACGGGGGGTCTTGTGGCTCTGATGTGTTGATTCATCGATTAAAAAGGGAAAGGCGTCAAGAAGATATCTCGTGTTCGATCTGGGGCTCTCATTTTCCGCACGAAGATGCTCGAGCACGATGAAAGCTTTGTCCCTACGTGCTCGTTACCGAGTCTGTCTCATGAGAGGCGTTTCAATAGATGAAAGGAGAAGGGGCGCGCGCAAAAAAAAAGAAAAGGAAAGAAGAGAGAAAGGGATAGCAGTGACGAGTGCCAGGACGATAGTGGGAGGCGAAAGCCGAAAAAGAGAGAGAAAGAAGAAGAAATAAAAATTCGGAGTCGACGCCAATAGAGGCAGGAACCTTCAAACTTCTTTTCTGGGGGGGGTTGAAGATGCGCGCGGCGCGCGCGCGCACAGATCGTCGGCCGCGAAATCTATACAAGAGCAGCGGCAGCACTCAGCGGAGTGTGTTCATCTCTAGCGCAACATCAAGGCCCGTCATCGGCAGAAAGTCAGGTTCTTGTCGATATGGCAGATTGAATGGCGGGGTTGTCTCTGTCGACATAGTCTGGTTGAAGGGTCTGGTCGCCGCCGACGCCGCCGACGACTCAGAGAGAGCGAGAGAAAAGTGTTACGCTTCATCGAGCGTAGTTACGACGCCGCTTCGTCCTACACACAGAGTACTGGATCGGTCCGGCTCGATCCTTTTCTCTGTTGTTGTAAGCTTATCTTAAACCCAAGTGGCAGCGTCGGTGGTGATAGCGGTGATGGACTCTAGCCAACCTCTTTTTTTCCCCCATTCTTCTTTTTTTGATGCTACGGCTCTCTCTCCGACTACTCCATTTCCATCTGGACGGAGATTTCTTTTTTTCTGCCTCTTCTTGCAGCCTTCTGTATACGTCTATTCCAGTCAGCTGCTTTCAATGAAGAAAAAGAGCATATAATAGTCTCGGACATACTGTCTCTGCGAGGGCTTACCGCCGAGCGTGATGATGAAAAAGATGGCCGGCTAGTGTCGTCGTCAAGGATTGAAGAGCTCACTTTTTATAATGGCCCCCTCCGGAAGAATGGGTCGTCGTCGACCGAGAAGAAGAGTCAAAGTTAATGAAAAAGAAACTATACGGCTGCTAGCAAAGACATTTCAAACAATGGCTTTTGATCAAAGCGTTTCTACCATCCAAAAGTTTTCAATTGCCGAGTTGGATTGATGGGAAGATGGAGAGAGTATCTCAGGTTACAGATCTCTTCGGTGTCGTCTTGTCTCGGAGTTTGACGATGTCTGATTGAAGAAAGTGTGCGCGTCTCTATATATTGAATTGTTCGAACAACGCCAGGGTTGATATCTGTAGCGAGGGATCTAGCGGAAAGTATCTTTATGGGGCAAGGATGTTTTTATGACCTTGTGCCCACCCATCTTTAATGGCATGGCGGAGAGCCTGTCGTGCATTTCTCCTTGTTGCGGCCGCTCGGTTCCGCCCGGCCGTTTTTCTCCTTCTTTACAAGAGAAAAAAGAGACGACGACTCACCGATTGGGATGGGGATTTATCGAGGGCGCCCTGCAGCATCTCTGCTAGAAGCACGCACCGGATCGATGTTCAAAGTCGGCCAATAAAGCGGATTTATACTCCTATCTTGCTCCTGCTCTAGCAGCAGTAGCAGTCAATCCATACTTTTGCCCTTTTATCATCTGGGGAGATTTTTCCACCCATTGGCGAAGTAGATGGGTGACTCTGGCATCGGATGGCCCTTTTTCCCCCTACCTACAATTCTCTGACTGCTATCAAAGTACTATTACTAGATATAAGAGCTACTGAGGCCTCTATTGTCATGCTAGCCCGGCAACCGACGACGGCGGTGGCCCAGTTTGTATAAAGAACAAGATCCGGGGCCGTCGCCGCAGGTTTCAAAATCTAGTGTATCCGATTGAATCATTTGTTAGTCTGAGGGGACCTTTTGGGGGAGGACGACGTGCGCTGCTCCTGCTGGGGGTAATCTCGATAATGCCGGCCAATTTTGGGCACGTCAAATTGCGCTGGGAGGGACGGAAATGCCAGCAATGACGAATTCCGACCGTCACGTCTCAGCACCTTCCTTCTTCTTTTGTCAAAGAGAGGGAATCATTTTTGATGAAACGACAAAAATGCTCGTCGGCCACAGCTAATTTAGCGCACATGTGCCATTATTCGAACTGGAAAAACCGAAAAAGAAGAAGTAGGAAGAATGTGATTAGTATGACGCGGTTTTACTGTGTACTGCGCGCGTTCCTTTTCCCCGTCGAGATGGAACGTTATTCTCCCCTCCACTATGAGCCGTTGTCAGTGCGAGAGTTCCCGGTCGTTATCGTGTCGTCTATGTGGTCGATATCGAGCAGCCCCACACTACTACTAGTAGTAGTAGTCCTCTCTCTCTCTATACTACAACGATTCTGGCGCAGGACGACGAGAGACTGACGGTGGTGGCACATGGAGAGTACTAGACTAAAAGGACCAATTGGCAGAGAAGGAGTAGTAGTACGAGAACCTCCGTTGATACTTCTCCAAGTCTAAAGTTGTATATTTCTCTCGTCGCCGACTACGTCGTCGTCGTCAACTTTTTCATAGTGTAATGCAGAAGGCGGCTGTACTAGTGGATCGACTCTGGGCTTGTAATGGTTTGATCATGCGAGGCTTGATTGAATCGAGTCTCGTATATATTGTCGACCCAACTTGGTGCGCGTCACGATTCCACGCAATCAATTCAATGCCGGAGCTGATGCACTACTACTGACGCAGACATGCACCAATACTTCCCGTCGGCGGCGGTGGCGCTCCGGCTAAACAACAACAAGAAAATATTTCGTCGATTGAAAACAATCATTTTAGATGGAGGCTCTCAATTCAGCAACTTTCCGGCGAGTTTGCCGAAGAGCAGCAGCAGCAGCAGCAGCTTCCATTAATGCCAGTTCTTTTGTCAATAAAATTGATCCGCTGGTGATGGTACACTGGGCTAGTAGAGACTGACCTGGAGGGTTGGCACGTTGCCCGTTCGCCTTCGCACACACTTTAGCCGACATTCTTTTGTTTCTTTTTCTTTTTTTTTTGGCGGGTTAGGCCATTGAGTCGCGTTTTCTTCTTCACTTTGCCCGTCGATCCTTTTCAACTTGTATGTATATACGATGGGGTTGAGGGGGTAGGCGGCCATTTTCCGTGTTGAATCGCTAAGATGGTAACAAGGCCTCCTCTATTTCCTTCCGGTTTGATGGATGACTTTTTTTTTCTCTCCTTTTTCTCTATCGAACCCCGTCGCTACTTTTCTTTCTGTCGTCTATTGGCGTCGCTTCTTTTTCTTCGTCAGTCGCCCACTTTGCACATCAATCGGGCGCCTCCTCTAACCTTCTGTGTCAACATCGACGACGACCATTTCCCTGTTTCCCCCCTCTTGTCGCCGGAGAATTCAACACACTACGCACCTCATTTCTCTATCGACTCCAGCACCTCATTTAGAATCACGCCCTTTACTTTCGTGAATACAACCAACAACAAAAAAAAAAGTCTTTTTTCGTCGACTACCAACGAGATTTACTTCGTGTGTGCGTCGCTCCGTGATAGCGCTTGGGATACCAGTGAGAGAAAAAAAAAGAAGCCCAAAAAATCGATGCGATTCCGTTGAGCAGAAGAGAATTCAAATTTTTTGTTCTGTGTGTCATTTCCCCTTTTGCCGTCAACTCCCCGGAACGGGGTATTTCCCTCCGTCGAGGATGTGCGGAACCAAATGGTTTTTCTGTCGTTTTATTTTTTCTTTCTTTCTTTCTCTCATTCCTAGTCATCTGTCTTTCGGCTCGCACTTGACGTTTTATCATTTTTGTTTAGTGGCGATATTTATTTGTTGTTCGGCCCAGTCCCCACTTTGTTGAATCGTTTCAACTGCGACAACTTTGCGAAAGGAGCGGCGACGGCGGGCCCTGGCCAAGATTGACGTCTTTCTCCCATTGGCCGTCAACTTGGACTTGGTGCTGTTGCTTTCCTATCACGATTCTCTAGTCCCCACGTCCTTCCGCATCCGTGAATTGACTTGGCGATGTGCTCGCGTCAAATTTGAAAGGAAGTAACCAGCATCTTCCCTCCTGCTCACCGCCCAAGAGAAGAAGAATCGTCTCCCTCTCTCATTTCCTTCTTCTTCTTTTTCCTTCCCTCTTTTACTGGCTCCCTTTTTTTTCCTTGGATGGACATTCTGAAAAGTTTCGATCAACTTGCTGACGTGCCTTATTTTCTTCTTTTTCTCCCCATCGCAGGAGGAAGCGGCGGCGGTGGCGGCGGTGGAGGCGGTAGACGGATAAAACGGGCCAACGGTGGTGCAGTAACGATGACGACGACGTCGTACGTCTTGGGATTGCTAGTCATCTTTACAGCGTGTTGGCTACGACAATCAGAGTGAGTTGGCGCCTTTCTGAAAAACGGTCCCAACCCGCTATTTCGGATGATTATGATTATGATGTGGCGCAACTTTTCATTGCGACCGCCGAAACCCCCAACTTAGTGTTTTTCACCCTCGTTATTCGTGCTCCGGCGGACAAGGAGAATTCCAACTCTAGCTTTCTCTCTCTCTCTATTGTATATAAAAGACTCTGTCTGTCTATTGAACAAAGTATTTTCTCATTTGAAAGTCTGTAAGGATGAGTTGGGGGTAGTAGCAAGGCAAGCATTGCCGGATCGATGATTTCATTTCCTCTTTCATCTCTGGGGTTTATACAGGGCCAACGTGGGCGGACCCAATAAGAAAGTCAACTTTCGTGAAAAGGAGAAGCAGATTCTCGACAAGATTCTCGGACCGGCTCACTACGACCGTCGAATTCGGCCATCGGGAGTTAACGGCACAGGTCTCTCTACAAACTTTTCAATCCTATTTGCGGACGAATCTTTTTCTAATAATCTGCTTCTTTTTTTATTGTATTGACTCTTTTTCGTACAGATGGACCAACCATCGTGGACATCAACCTCATGTTTCGAGGGATTTCCGCCATCAGCGACAACAAAATGGTTAGATATCCATTTAATCATAGAAGATTGCTCTTGGCAACGTCGTAGAGAAATGTATATATTTGGCCCGACTCGTCGTCATCTCTCTTGTGTGTTCCCCTGGTTTAACGAAACAAGCGAACGCATCAGTTGGCCAGCGAAAACAAGGAGCCGGTGGCGATGCTGCTCTTGCCAGACTCTCTCTCTCTTTGGCCGCCACAAGGGAGAATCTGAGCAGCAGCTCGAGTTTGCTCTTCCTTGCTCCTCCATTTAATTGCATCAGACGGTACACAATACACCGCCGCCGCCGCCGTCTCTCTCTACCTAACCATAGAGAGTAGTAGGAGCACCGGCTTGTTTCGACGGTCCAACTGATTTGAGATGGGGATGCCAAACACGTTTCCGCAACCCGTTTTGACAAGTGCAGAGCTCAGCTTCTCTTTTTTAAAAAAATGTTGTAGTGTACTAGTATATTTTTGTTTCAGCAATCTGTTTGACTCACGAGTGAAACTTGATATTTGACAGGAATTCAGCGTCAGTCTGACTTTCCGAGAAGAGTGGCTCGACGACCGCCTCAAGTTTGACAATATGCAAGGTAATTCCGTTCCAACTCTGTGTTTCCATTAACTAGTCGCCGACGTCATTGCGCACGTCCCACTAATCGCTTACATTAATGACGTCCTTGAGTTTTTGACGAGGTGTCGACGCTTCTCGTCTCGCCAGACTCGCCAGAAATAAATGCGAGATCTGCATCTGGATGAATATCCGTCGAGTGGAGGTGGGGGCTCTCGAAACAGCGTCGTGGGATGCGGGCACGGGTACCTGGATGATGCGGCCAAGTATTGATTAGATGCAGAAAACAATTGAATCTGGGCTCAAACGGAGCGACCGAGTTCCACGTCGCCTTCTTTCCCTGGCGGCCAAAAACGAAAGCCCGACGAGGAAGCTGGGAACAAGTGACTGGCATTATTTCCCTCTCCATACTCGATCCATCCATACTCGGCTTCTTCCTATCGCTCTCTCTCTCTCCTTCTTCTTTTCCTTCCGTTTGACTTCCAATTAGGAGGAGCGGCTCTTGCTTTTCTTGGGGGACTTTGGGGTTCGACCATGTACAGACAGGGCCGGCTGTTGCCGTGTGTCGGGGGCTCTCGCTTTTCATCGACCGACGCCGTCGATGCTGCTGCTGCTGCTGCTGCGTTTTTTCTTTTCTTTTCCCGTTTCCGTTCGCCTCTTTTCGACGTCACTAGGATCTCGAGAGGCTATGGCCAGCTAGTTCTTGCCCACACAGAGAGAGAGAAGGAGTCTACTACTACAACTATGTTGTTGAGGAGATAGGACGAGGGTTGGGCGGGTACACTGCAGATGGAGAGGATGAAAAGATTTCTATAGCCTTGACGGCCGGGTTATTCTCGATTGAATTCCTATCTATCTCTGAGCCGAATCCAGCGCGCCCTTTGGTCAACATTACGCCGGCGTCCGTCGGGAAAATCTCATCCGCTCCGGCTTTTCATCCGTTAGTGGCGCCTCTCTCTCTCTCTCTCCGCTCTATAACCCTGTAACGCTCTCTGACAATCCTTTCGACCGAGAAGAGACGACCAAGCTTCTACGACGGGAACACTAGAGCCTTCAACGGCGCGTTGTAATCAAAACATAATGAGCCTACTACTACTAGACTCTGTCGATCGATTTGGTGCCAGGCAAAAGTCTTGGTCGACGGCTGGGACCGGGGTACGCAGCACCAGCTATAAGCCATCAAGGCGCGTTTAAGGCAACGTTTGATGTGTTTTTCATCATCATCAGTCCATCTCTCTGCCGTTGTCTTGCCTACTACTCTGCTGGCACCAAAATAGATTAATCCCGTCCGCTGCTTGTGCTAGCGATCCCACCCACTAAAGTTGCGTATTCTCCGGAACACGACGAGAGTGCGGGAGCGGAGAGCAGATCAGCACAACTGATGATGAACGCAAACCCCCACTTTGAAATGCCCGGCGTACATAATAGATGAGAGCGAGAGAGGAGAGGAGAGCTGCATGGCGGATGGAGAAGAAAGAGAAGCCTGGAGCGCGCAGGGAGCAAGTCGACGGGGTTCAAATGATCTACAATACAGCAGCAGCAGCAGCAGCAACGATGGAAGTTTGGATCCGCCGTTTGTTTCACTGAAGCGCGAGATTTATTAAAAGGATCGACGACTACTTTAAGTACATCAATCGTCCCCGTCGCTGCACTTTTGTTTCGTTTTAAAAGTATCGGCCGCGCACTTCAACAGATGGGCCAGATTTATGACGACGACGTCATCAAAAAAAAACTTATGATGGTAACCGTCATTTAACCTAGGACTACGACGCACAACGAAAGAAAGGCGAAAGACTACATATATTTCATGGCTGAGGAAGTCGCTGCGTTGATGGCGGAAAATCCGTGGAAAATGGAGCGGCGCCCGCCAGTCGTCGTCGTCTGGCAAGAAATCTCGCAGAGTTCACGGACGGATAGATTTCCGCCTTGTCGAACAGCATGTCAACAGGGATGCGGATGGAGGAGAAGAAGAAGATAGTACTGGTCGATCTTACCAAATGGAAGCGGAGGAGTAGGAGGAGGCATTAGTGAAGGGCAGAGCTCGAGAGCAGCCAGGCGCTGCCGGCTGCTGCTGCATTTGGGATAAAGCGGTGGGCGCTTGCGACGACGTGTCCGCTCCAGCTGGAATCGTTCTACCGTCTCTGAATAGGATTCTGCGCGCTCTCTCTCTCTCTCTCTGAAGAGCGACGAATGGCGACGTCAGCGGCTGCCTATTACTGTTCTATAATGTTCATCACGTGTTGTTGTACTACTTGCTTAATCCGCTCCGTACCTATTCAGCTTAATCCGCTCTCTGTTTGTGCTTGGTTTCTATCTAAAGTTTGACGTGTTGAGAAGGACATGTAACGATGTCGAAAAGTCTCTTCTCTTTTGTGCCACACTTCTATAACGTCTGTTTTTCTCTTGATTGTTTTCTTTTCGCCAGGTCGGATGAAGTACCTCACACTCAACGATCCGAGCAAAGTCTGGATGCCCGACTTGTTTTTCTCCAACGAACGCGAAGGACACTTCCACAACATCATCGTGCCCAATGTCTACGTGAGAATCTTCCCACATGGATGGGTCTTGTACAGCATCCGGTAAAAGCCTTGTTCTCTCAGCCCAACGATCGCCATCTGGCTCCCCCGCACGTCTCGTAGATTTTTTCAAGAGGGATCATCATCGTCGTCGACGCATTGTCACCTTAGCGACGCTCTTCCAAAAAAAAAAATTGACAATTTTTTTAAAAGGACATCGATTCTTTCCCCTTTTTTTATGCGCTCGTCTATCAAATCGTCGTCCGTTTAAAAGGTTTCTGACGGTGATCCACGAGCCCTTTTTGGAAATAAGTAGCTATTGCGCGACAATTTTCCCAGCCGTAAAATTCTTGAAGGAGTTTGGGGCAGGAAAAAAAGAAGAAAAATCGATAGGAGATGGAGCGATAAATCTAGCGTTGCTGCACCATCAACGCGCCGTGCTTGTCGCTGAGAGTATTCAATAGAGCTAGGGATGGTGGATAGGGAGAAGTAAGATAAACTGTACACATCTACCAACAGCAGCGCACGGTTGAAGAGGAAGCGCGATGCTGTGCCAAGTTTTCTGGAATTATCGACGTTGTGCGGCGTCGTTTCCGCCGGCCACCCAAATGGCTTCGGTGTTAATGGATTTTCTTTGCAATTTCGCACACAGACTCTCGTTGACGCTCTCGTGTCCGATGAACCTCAAGCTCTTCCCGCTGGATCGACAAACGTGCTCGCTCTCCATGGCCAGCTGTAAGACATCTCTCTCTCTCTCTTTCATTCTTTTTTCCTCTCCGTATCCGTTTCTTGTGTTTTTCTCTCCCTTTTCGCATCCACCCCACTCGTGCTATCGGTCTCGGTTTATTGATTTCACTCCATTCCTTTTCCTTCTTCTTCTTTTGTGTCTCACGGTGCTTTTCTTCTCGTCGCTGGTAGGGGGAGAGGGGGATTTCGTGTTTGAATTCGTGATTACATGTTGGACTGGAACAGCAAGGTCTGCATAGTATTGGAAGGAGAAGAAGAATAAGACGAGGTGCTGCGGTTGTCGTAGTGCCCGCGCGCGATCCTTCTCTTAGTTATTCTGTCACGTAGCAGCTCAAGGGACTATCGCCCGTTGGCTGGGCTAGCTGCCTGCCTGTCTGCCTGCTGGGGTGTCTTGTTTGGCTCTTTTGTATCAAGATCGTGATGAAGCTTCTCTTCATCTCCCTTGTCTACTTGCTCTTCGTTCGTCCTCCATTGTCGCTCACGTTAAGAGAGCGATACAATGCGGACCAAGTACGACACCCGAGTCGGGCTATCGATTTCATGTTGGAGGAGCATAGCTTTTCTTCTCTCTCTCTCTCTCTCCCAGCAGCCGACGACGACGACGACGACGAAAACTCTGGGCAAAAGGACATGTATATATATATATTCTATATAATATACATGTTTTTCTCTATTCTTTCCCGTTTCTGACGTCTCAGCTCTTCCGCCCGTCTCCTTCTCCTCCCCTTAAAGGACTGTAGTCTTCTTGTTACGTATTCTCTTGGCTCTAGCACTTGCTTATTCCATTTCCATCCTATTACTTATGCAGCTAGGTATAGTCGTACCCAGCGAGATCGAGTTTTTATTCTTCATTTTATTGTTCGTTGCCTATTTGATTTTGAGTTGACTGTTTTTGTCGATCCATCGTTTACGGCGTTTTTTTCTTGACAGATGGATGGACAACAGAAGATTTGGTTTTTCTGTGGCGAGCCGGCGATCCTGTGCAAGTCACCAAGAATCTTCAGCTGCCGCGGTTCGCGCTGGAGAAATTCAAAACGGACTCGTGCAACAGCAAGACCAATACAGGTTAGATATCGATCGCTGCTAAGCAACATTCGTTGTCGTTCTCACAGTCGGTGGATCAACGGTGGAAAAAGAAAAGAAAAGGAGGAAGAAGAAAAGACGTGGATACAATCCCACTCTGTCTCCTTGGTCCGACCGAAATGACGTCAATGTTTAACTCATCGATTGCCCTGCCGTGAGCAAAGGGACGATAACAAATATTGATATTGATCGTCTTCTTTCTCTTCTTCTCCTTCTCTTCCTGGTCTCATTAAGAGACAGATATTGGATGCTCATCTGGCATCTTTTTCTGTCGTCTCTACGTGTACTACTCGTCTCGAGAATAGTAGTATCTTTGAAGGCAAAAGGATAGACTATCGGCGTCATCTCGACAGCTCACCATCCTAACAAACCGGATTATTCTTTTGCCGTGTATAATTGCAGGGGAGTACTCGTGCCTGAAAGTGGATCTCCTGTTCAGAAGAGAATTCTCCTACTACTTGATCACCATCTACATCCCCTGCTGCATGTTAGTCATCGTTTCGTGGGTTTCCTTTTGGCTGGATGCCAACGCCGTCCCAGCACGCGTCTCCCTCGGAGTCACCACTCTTTTGACTATGGCCACCCAAACTACGGGTATCAACAACTCACTTCCGCCCGTCTCCTACACCAAAGTACGATCATCATTTTTCTCATCTTATTTCTCCGAGTTTCTTAATTGACGAGACGGACAAAGTTTATAGGAAGACCCCACTTTTCTCTCTAAATATATAAACGGATGCTGCTGCTGTGTCCGTCTGACCAATCTGATTCTGATCGATTCGCCTTGGCTGTGGCATGATGGAAAACTTGCTGTTCTTGAGAACCGAACCGCGAAATGTTTGTCTTTGGCTCACGCTAAGATGCTCCCAAAGCAGCAGCAGCAGCAGCACAGTACGTCAAAATGACAGCGACTCGATCACTGCCGCTGCGCCATGACTGATCATGTTAAATGCGACGTTGATAAGACTTTTGCCATGGAGTCTTCCTGACCTTTGATAAGCTCGTTCTTGAAGCGGCCACACAGCCTCTCTGTGGACTTGTTTTGTCTTTTAATAGTTATCAGCTAGAAAGGGAGAGAACCCATTCATTTCCCCCGTGCTCCCCTCTTTTTTCTCATTTATGAATTATGAGCTTTACGACGTTGCGGAACGGCTAGATAGCGACCCAGAAAGCAATTCATAACAGTTATTATCCCGTCCCAAGTTTGTATATGGGTTGCCAATTACGCCATGTGTCATAATGGTACTTTTTGTCGACAACTCTCCTACGATAAATCTAATAAAGTACGGACTCGTTTTTTTTCCCTCTGACGACTAAATATATACTCGTAGTGGTGGTACAGTGACATTTTTCGACTTTCGGAGAGCCCAGCTATCGAGTTTTATGGCGGCCGTAAAAGTTTTGAAACTAAGAGAAATGTCGCAGGCTGCAGTTCTGCTCCATTGAACCGCAACGGGCGCAGTCGTCGCATTTCCATTGGAAATTTAAGGCGAAGCAATTTAAATGCGGCGCATATCGTGTCATAGAGCTAGTCGCCCCCAAAGGAAACGGCTGATGATCGATACGGAAATTGAATTTTTTTTTTTATGGGTCGATTTGCAGGCCATTGACGTGTGGACCGGTGTTTGTTTGACATTCGTCTTCGGAGCGCTGCTGGAATTCGCCCTGGTCAACTACGCTTCGCGATCAGATGCACATCGGGAAAAGATGAAAAAGCAGCGCAAGCAGTGGGAGATGGAACACCAAGCGGCTCTGGATGCCATGGCAGCCGACGGTCTTCTTGACGATCGCAACTCTTTCGCTATGGTAAGTCTTTTACTATTTATTTTTTGACTCGACATCGCCCTGCGCCGACTACGCGCGGGGTCTAAAAGGATTCAATAATGGACACTTCAAGTGGTCGGACAAATCTCGGCTCTAGAGCTCAGACTTAATAGAATATGCGGCCACGGGTATGCGCTGGGTTGATAAAGGATGCTGACAGAATTACGAACCATATCTCTTTTGCTTTGCAAACAAAGGCGGAAAAAAGTTCTAGTCTGCGCTACCCCGGGACATCGACCGACGTTGAATTATTCCTCATCTCTTCTCAAGGTTTGGATAGCGTAGCTGTTTCAGGCTATTCAACTTTACGACTTTTATGCTGCACAACTTTCCATTAAGGCTCGTTCATATTCAATGAACTTTTGTCAAGAACCGGCAGCCATCAGCAGTAGCTCGTTATCTTGATCCAATCAGATGGGAAAAGGGAGAGCGCGTGGCGAATGAGAAACCTGACGTGGAATCATAGCTCGAATTGTTAATTAAGACAATGGGCAAAATGGTGTCAGCGGAGCTTGTGGAACCCATGTCGAGTCTAAGAGGTTCTCGGAGAAGTCTCTCTGTGATTGATTCACTCAGGCAGTCGGTCTTGGAGATCGCGTAACTACGTCCCGTATATTAAATGGCTAGAATATTGGACTGGGGGAGGGAACGTGCAACGTCGATAGTAGTACATCTAATCCAATCTCCGCTGCTAGGCAACCAAGAGGATAGAATCTTACCATTTTACCCAGAAATCATTTTATAGGTCATAGGGTAAAGTATGCGAGCCTTTATCTTTATATATAAAGGAAAAAAGTAAACTTGGGTTGGTAACTACTGTACTCGAGCACAAGTGTACGTTCGTTATTGTTGAAGATAGCTATAGCTAGGGATCCGCAGTTATTCTTGTAGCCATCTTTTTTTTTATTGTATTATTCATTAGATTTCTCTTTGTACTGCCGTAACTGTTGACTAGCTCATGAAAAATGGTTTATTCTATTTTCGTTACCACAGAAACCCCTAGTCCCTGCCAGTACCGAAATCATCTTCATGGAAGATGGCCGTGATCGTGGCCAACAAAGGAACGACGGGATGCCAACAGAGACGTGTTGCCGTACCTGGATAGGTACTTACACGTTGCGCTCGAAACGAATTGACGTCGTCTCCCGCATTATCTTCCCTCTGGTGTTCGCCGTGTTTAACCTGGCTTACTGGAGCACGTATCTCAATCAAGAAGATGATAAAATATAACATCCATATTCTCCCTTCCATTCCAGAAGAAGACAACAAAAACTATTACCAAAATTTTGTGGCCGTTTTTTTTTTTTGCAATAACGATTTTCTTTGCACGTGGCGTTAAACACATGTACACGTAACGTAAGCATTCTTACATAACTGTAGTACCTCTTCGCCCTTTTTAACTGTGATTTGTATACAGTTGATTAGTTTATTTTATTTTGGTGGGTGTTGGAGGAGGAACATACTTGTAGCATAGCAAACCAAAAAAATCGTTTTAGAATTCGATCGATATATTGATATATATTATCCTGTATACTGAAGCTCACAGTAGTTGAACGAATTATTTGAGAGGCTCAACGCTAATGAAGCCCGAGAAACAAGAGTTATTCTAAAGCTGATGTTCATTGAACGAAATAACAAAGAAACAAACAAAAAAACCAAAAAAAAAAGATCAGAATTGACTGGGGTCCGTAAGAGGCAGATAAATGAACGGCGGTGTAAAGTCATGTCCAACTTCTTCGCAATCCACCCTTCCGCGTAGTTACGATTTCATCAATTTCTCAACTTTCTTTCGTATCATCTGTTAATCGATTAAAGACGAATACTGTTAAATACATTCAATCGTACAAACTTCAATGCTGGATTCTAATTCAATTGACCTCGCATTTCTCCTGAGACTGAATGGCCACCAACTTTCCACTCTCGCTGCTGGTGAACAATCCCAAGACTTTCTTGTTGTTGCGTAGAGGGATGTAGAGTCCGTTGGGATTAGCTTGTGGAGGTTCAGTCAGTTCCTCCCACGTGTGGCTCCATTCAACCTGTGTAGTTACAGAAAGCATAACGTATCCCTCGAGAGCACTGAATAAAGCGACTCGAAATGTCCAATCCACCGGAATAAGTACGAAAAGAAAAGGTAATCGAGCGTCAAACGAACCTGCCATTGGCCGAAGAGATCCAGCGACATGAGCGCAATTCGACGATCCGTTATTAACAAAGTCGCTTTGTTGTCTGTCATCGCATGGTCAACGTAGAAGTCCGTTCGGGCAAAGCGACCCTTGTCCAAAGCCTGTCGTAGAAATGTATTGTAATTAATTGCATGGGCAAACAACTTGCCCAACTACTTGTTCAATTAATCAACACGAGCCCCGGCAGATTAGCGGAGACCACTTTAACTTGCCAATTACAATTTAATCCCTAATTAGGATGAAAACTTCAACAAAATTAAAACCGGAAGTAGACCGGAAGTAAGAAAAACACGTCGGAGAGCAAAATGAAGGGCATATTCGGAATCCTTGTTGAATTTTGAACAAGAATAACGTGGTTTCATCAAATTTTGGAACATGTCGAAAATCGAGAATTTTCGTGATGTATAGACTTCTTAAATTTGCGGTTTTGGTCAATCTCTCGAATTTCGATAAAAACACATGAATCTTGCTCAAAAAAGTGCGCTGATTCCGAATATCTAGTTTGTTTTGTGATTAAAGCAGTATTTCTTACTTCCGGTCCACTTCCGGTTTCGGAAAATCTGCTCCAGCTACTTTACTCCGTCATTAATGCTCAAAATGACGATCGGCATAAAAGATAAACTAAAGGCGCAAGGCACTTTCGGCTAAGAACCCGTCAAAAACGCTCGGGAAACGCTAACAAGCTTGATGATGCGTGAACATGGGCAGTTATGACGTAAAAGAAAAATATTGACGCAACTCTTACCTTTAGTAAACAATCACCGTCAGCTTGGTAACGGATGTAAGGCCTGACTATTCCATCCGGGTGTAGGAAGCGTGGCGGACGTAGGCGTGACAGCTCCTCATTGACATCTGCAGCCCTGTAAGCGTTAATGGACACTTTAGCATCATAAAGTATGAAAGCGCAACATTTCAATAGCCGAGTCTACTTTTTTTTCTAAAAAGAATCCCTCTCTCTCTGCGACGCATACATATCATCATTCTAACTCGATACGATATCGCGCGTGTTTTCAGAAGAAGGCATGAATAAAACAGAAACTTCTCTAGTTACTCTTTATGCTCCCCACATAAAAAAGAAGTATAAAACCGAGGGTATACGTCGCCGAAATAAACGCCTACTTTCCACCAAGGACGGTTTCTCCAGAAATAGACTCTTTCAAATCGGAGATGTACGAAGGCCGGCCGTATTTATTTAATCAACTGAAAACATAGTCTTGATGAAAAAAAGAAACGGAGATGGGCATTTAAAGATTAGAAGTAGTATAAAAAGATGGCGGTCTCTTGACAACTTGACTGAAGCAAAGAATAAGAAATGTTTCCCCAAAATGCAATTGAGCAACAAAAGAAGATTTTGATCATTTTTCCACAAAGACGAGTCGAGAAAATGTCAGAGACGTGCACAGAATTCGTAACAGAGTCTTTTTCTTTTCTTTCTTTCTTTTATCTCCGTCTCAGTATCAAGGACTTTGGAGAAAACCTTTTTGTATGCCGTTTAATGTCGCAATGCTTACTGACCTATCAGACTAGATGTACCACAAACGACAAAAACAAACTCATAAAAGATGAAAGTTTCTCTCATTGCTAGCCATCCCCGTATGTAACGGGGATTACTGTCTATCGATTTCTCTGGAGAGCAATACTTCTCCATCAAAAGGCGCAGCAAATAAATATTACGCCCAAGTAGGAACGTCATCGTGTTGTTGCAAGGCTGGCACGAGTGCTAGTCGATATCAACAACGATCTCTATAAGCTACTATGCGAGAGCGGGCCACTTTACGATGCCCCTCTTGTTTTCTTCAGCTGGCGCCCTCCCGTTTCACCCTTTTTTCTTTTCTTGGCTTGTTCCTTCAAGAACGCCGTTGACAGCGCTTCGCATTCTCTCTCCGTCCTCGTTCTCAAGAGCGTGCGGCCGTAACCACATGCAGCTTAACTCTCTACTCACTTTGGATGGAAGAGATGGAGGATTGAGGAAGGCGGGAAAGAGAAGATGGTTCCATTTTCTAGCCACTAATGGAAGGAGTTATCAAGAGAAAGAGGGATGAGAGAGTTTCCCGACCCCCGACTTACTTTTTCATGGCATCCAGTGATCCGCTGGCAAAGTCGGCGATGGCAGCAGTCGGCCGTGTTACGAGCCCTACCACGCCTTTCCCGATACCAGCAAAGAAACCGCCTACTCCTTGCTGTTGGGCTCCCTCGATCGGACGCATTACAACTCCAGATACGCCTTCCACGACGCCCATCAAGAGGCCTTTGCCTCCTAGGGCTAAATTCTCGCCAATGTCGTTGGGCCGACGCAGCAGAGTTTCACGTCGGTTCTTCTGGTAGTCCTCGTCGAATGTTAGGTAAGAGAGACCTTTGCCTAGGGTGCCAGCGATCCTTGACGCCGCTCCAGCCACACCGCCGACCGTATGCCCAATCAGGCTACGAGCACCCAGAGCCAACCCTTCTACGAACTCTCCAGGCCCTTGAATCGCGCCTTGGAACGGCTCGTAAAAGAGCTGCTCGACTCCTTGCGAGATGCCCAGAGCCAGACCGAAAGGATTGCCGATGACGTCCAATCCAAAAACGAGGACGTAAAACTGTTTGACGGCCTGGCCGGTATAGTGCCATTGTAGGTCGCGGGCCAGTTGTTGCCAACTCAGGAAAATGTCGCTCCGTTCGAAGAATCCCAAGCGGAAGACAACTACAAACGATAATAATCCCAAAATGATGTTAATATCATGTTTTGTTTTTCTTTGCTCCTAGGAAGATCAAAGTTTGATAGAAACTGCAAAGGATTACCATCTTGAACTTCGGTTAAGCTGACACCAACGCTTTGAACCAACAAGTTGAGGAGTTGGCTGGCAGGGTTGTTGCCGGCCTGTTGTTGGGCAGAACTCACCGCACCTCCGCTCCCAGTATTGGAGAAGCTGAGATGAATCTTCAATGGCGACAGGTGCAACATCTTGAAATAATTTTCGGGGGCCTTGTCGTTGAGCAAACGGGTTCTGTCATGCAATCCTGCGATTAAGAGTAGGAAGAAAGAGAGACAACGTCAATACAAGATACGATCATTCCGCGTAGCTGAGCTTGGGCGCGGCCTGGCAATCCATTACCTTGTTTGGCTGACTGCATATCCATTTCGACACTTTTCTTGTGCTCCAGCTCCGACTTGAGCTCGTTCTCATTAACAAATAAGGATCCCACGCCATTGATCAGTGACATATCGACGCGAAAGTGACACTCTTGCACCAACAGCTTGAAGTATTCATATTGTTGGACGTCCGTTTGCGTGCCGAGCAGCTCGACGATACTGATTTCCACGAACGGATGGGGAATCGACTCGGTTGCCATACTGCGGGGCGGGGGCACTGGGGCAAAGACGATGGGGAAAACGCAGTCTTCCAGTTGGTTGTCGATTTGCAATTTATTGAGCCGGGCATGAATGAGCCGGCGATTGCAGTATTTCTCGAAAAGCAATTCGAGACCGGATCGGTAGGAACGGCGGAGCAACCGTTCTTTGGGCTTGTAGACTTTGAGCTCTTTGAAATCGACGAGAAGGCGGCCGCCGTCCAACTCTCGTCGGCTGTTGGTGGCGTCTCCGTTGGCCGTCAAGCTGCGCGAATATTGCTGGTAGGCCTCCTCCAACAATATGTTATGGCGGATGCTCATGGCACGGTATATCGGCCGAATCATCCGCATTTTGGCCGTTTCCCAGATGACACCCGAGCTCGTGATTCCGGCGTACAGAATTTCCCGTCGGTGGGTGTTGTCCACTAACGAGATGCCGAGTCCGTGAAGCGACACGGTGACGCTCTGCTCGACCGGCTCTGTTGTGCTAACGCTGCGCTGCTGGAAGGCCAGCATTTTATCGTCGGTGAAGAGCAGGACCCGCTGTCTTCCGTGCAAGAACGAAATCCACTCGAGGGAGCCGGCGGGACTATCGAAACTGCCACTGGCGCTCCGCGTGACGTCCCTGGCACCAAACTCTCGTTTAAATCCGCCGCTTCCCCAAGTTAAAGTCCTGGCTCCATTGGGCTGGCGCCAAGTGTAATAACAGGCATGATGCGGAGCTAGTTCCATCGAGGTCGATCCATCATTCGACTCGCTGATGCTCACAGAGATGTGGGAATGGTTGACCAGCATGAGCGGCGCCCGACCATCTTCGTATGGGTGGCAGACTATGATGACAGACGACTCCGAGACCTGGAAGTCAATGAAGAGGCCGCCAAAGTTGTTGTTGAGCCTCAACAGTGTCGGCTGCGGATTGTCCAGGGAGAGGGCCAGTGTCTCGTCGCATGTGCCAGCCACTCGGAAAATTAACCACTTCTGGGGACAGTGTGGCCAAAATGGAACAGATTGCCCGGCACCGACAGCAATCCAGTCACGACGGGCGGCGGACGGGGCCGACGGCGATCGAGGACCCACTTCGCGTACTTCGAACACGTCGACGTCAAACGGAGCCAAATTGGAGAGAATGTAGTAAGGTGTGAAAATGACTTGTTTCGTCAAGCCTCCGTGGCTTAGTTGCACCGTGACTCCCAATTGGTAGGACAACGGATTCTCGGGACCCTCGTCGGTTTTACAAGTCACGAGTCCAGAGCTGCCAGCCACATCCAAAGAAAATCGATCCGACCAATTGCTATCCTCGACACGAATCGTGGCCGTCTTCTTTTCGAAGAAGGATTTGGGACGGAAGGAAAACAACACGGGATCTGTCATATCGTCGGGATGGTACGTACAGTTATCCTCTTCTCCCTGCGCACAGCAGAGCCAAAGAAACAAAACAAGAAAGAAAAAGAAACACAAAAGAGTTAATCGAACGAAAGCTGACATCAAACGACGACGACGACAGTAGTACTAGTATGTAGCTAGGATCAAAAGGTTATGAATACAATAGCAGGTCTCTTAAACACTCGACATCAACTCGAATACATATTACGAAGCATTATCACGACGAATAAATAATACATGGAAAACACTCTCTAAGAGCCAAGCAGTAAGCCGCATCTCCCAACAAAATGTGATGGGATCGTTAAACCGAAAAGGGGGAGGCCCACACAAAGGAGGCAAGAGTTAAATATTCAACTAGAGATGACGCAAGACGTGACGTTTCACAAATAATTTACTACCTGCCTTCGTCCGGACAATAGTTATACGAGCCGAGTTATTTTGGACATCAAAAGCTTACACTTGGATCGATAATCTCTACATTTGCCATGAAAAAGCGTTCAGTAGGATTACCCCGGCTAGAAGCAGCAGTAACAACAAAGGAAGACTTGAGGAGATTTAGACTTCATGTAATTAGGAAACAACATTCTTTTGTGCATTCCGGCGTTCCTTTTCCGCTGTAGTGTACTTTGTTTCCTTCTCTCCGCCCCATTTTCCCTCCAACGTCAATAAATGACGTCAATCAAGTTAGTGATGAGCAAATCATTGAAAAAAAAGAGGAAATAAAAAAAAAACGTCGAAAGAGGCTAATGCAACAAGAATTCGCAATCATTACGGGCACATGAGGGAGGGAGGTCGTCGTTAACTCACCGAAAATGCCGCCAACGAGGCGACGGAGTTTAAAGAAACCGTGGAAGCCCAGCGCTGTTTCATAAATACCCAACGCCAAAAAGGAGAGAGAGAGAGAAAAAAAAGCAAAATATTTGTGCTGAAAAAAAAAATCTAAAAGGGAGGGACCGAAGCGACTCTAAACGAAAGTTTGATGGCCGGATTATTTACCTTCAATGATTTGCGCACCTTCGCCTTTTTAGACGACTTGCCGGAATGCTGGAATGTACAGAGAGAACACACACGCTAAAGGTAAAATGGTGATCTCGACACGACTTTTTTTTTCCACATTGGCACATTGAGAGAAGCGTCCATGTCCTCTGTCCTGCGAAAAACGACAAGTGTTTTTTGTTGCCATCTTACCTTATACGATAAAAGTCTGCCAGTGTTATTGATCATCCAGAATGGGCAGTAGACAGTCATGTGGAGCGTGTGATCTTTGACGGTAGAAAAGACCCCGAGTTCTAAAGTTGCTTTTGCAGCGCCATCGTAGGATATCAGACTCCACACAGACAGCTCCGATGGCATCGGACGAATTTCCTCTTTACAAGCCCAGTCGCGATCCAGATAGTTTTTCATCTGAAACGTTGGATGAGAGGCAAAAAAAGAGAGAGAGAGAGAAGCACTGAAGTTTCTTTGATCGTTATGGATGCAAGAGTCTATCGTTTCCTAGAAAAAACAGCTGGAGAAAGTATAAAAAGTTGAACATTATTCCTACTTTCAACACGACGTAAGCAGCCCCGGGCTCGACCGACGAAAGATAGCGACTCGCGCCTGCTGGCACGATCAATTCGTTGGTAGCGCCGCATGTTAGGATGTAGAGCGGTAGCGGTAACGAATTATGCAAAATCACTGTGGGACGAAGATGGATTTCATAGCAGAAACTGGCTAAAGTTTTCTTCCGGGTGTCTTCGAGGTAGATGTGTTCGACATTGCCAGTCACCTATTTTTGGGGCAACGGATTTCGGTATAATGAAGTATATCCCTATGGGGGTAGAGAGAGAGCTGGAAAATGCATTAAGGATATTGTTACGTACCTGCATAAAGAATGGATCTTCATTGTACGAAGTTCCAGTGGCCGCCGACTGCCGGGAACTGCACTGCAACACTTTGCTGATTTGATTCTGTCGTTGAAGATCTCGCCACACAAAGGGTACAATCGAGACGCCATATCTAGATGAACCGTAAAATTTATGATGTACGCTCCCAAATTTTGAAAAAAGAAAAAAACTAGATGAATAGCGACGTTAACAGCGACCTCATAAGCATTCGCAATGCATGTTTCAGATATTTAGATTAGTTGGCGCACATAAATGGCTATTGAATTCCACAAGCGTGCTGCCGTTCTCGCAGTTCAAACATTGTAAACGAATCAAAGAGACTTGGAATACGTAATTTTACAGATAAAACATTCGCGAGTCTGTTGGATTCCAAGTATTTCATTCGCTACCTTACAACCATGTTCGTTTGGGTACAGCCAACGACAGCAAAGTCAAAAGACGCAGAAAATGCAAAGAGCCGAGTGAGATTGGAAAACGAGCGCTCAATTTTGCCAAAAGGATTGGCCAACTAAAGTGGACTTACCCAAGAGGACTGAAGAAAAGTTCACCCGTTGGCGTGTACAAGGCGAAGAGGGGGACATTGAGAACGCCGCACTCTTCCACTCGGCCGACACCATTGACCTCGTTGCCCGTCTTGGTCATGTAATACACGTCGATCGGCTGCTGGAAGTGATTGTGGATCTGAACGACACCTCGGAGCGTGATGGATCGAAAGCCGAAATCGTTGCAGATATCTGCAACAACGCCAATGTTCTCGTCTCGGGCCGATCGACCGGCTGGCAAATAACGGCGGCTGGAGCGGCTTACTGGAATACCATGCGTATACGACAATTCTGGTATGCTGACCGTCAACATTCGCTCCGTTTCGTTCTCCAATTCATTTAAAACCGAGCGTGTTCTAGTTTTCGGTTTCAGTTTTAGCCCGATCTTTGATCCAGACTCGAGAACCTACGAACGAACAAGAAAACAATCAAAATATGTCGGGGAAAAAACAGGGTGAATATATACGTTTACCAATTCTTTGGCATCGGTAATAGACAGATTGTCAACCGTGAATTCAGAGTCTCTTAGAGAGATAACGACATTCTTGTCCAGTTGGTTGTTGACCACGTAGAGAGACTCGGGCAGATCTCGTTTGGAAAGCTTTTGGTTGACAGCATCGCTGAAAGCCTTTCCCAATAGGGAAACAACGTCAAGGAAGCTGCGAGTCACTGTCAATTCCATGGTGTCTGACGACTCGAATTTGATTTCCAATTTGGAAGACGGGCGATTCTCGAACTCGAACTCCTCCGTTTCGTCCACAACTTTTTTCATTGTCATCGTCAGTTCCCATTTTCTCTGCCGGACCGATCCTAATCTCGTACAATCCACCGGTTCTAGGAGAGGTTCCCACAAGGCTAGTCTGCTGTTGTAATAACCAGCTTGAAGGTTCAGACTGGCCGTGATTTCGAGAACTGAACTCCAGTTGTTCACTCGGGCGCTCATACTGCTCTCGAGCAGAACCAGAGGCGAAGTTCGGTTACCTTGGCCAGTTTCGATCAGCATCTCGAAGTGGTTGAACACGACTATCATTTGTTCACTGCGACAGGGGGTTCCGCGCGTCTTCAATGCCAAGTTTTCGTCCAGTTCAACTAGTTCGTGAGCTTCAACACCAACTTCCGTTTCCAAGAAAGGGAAATTAAAGAAAGCCAAAGGTTTCATTTCCCATAGGTTGGCAAACGATGCAAGCGAAATTTGGCCTTTTTCTTCGTCTTCCTCCTCGAGAGCCGAGTCATCTTCTGTCAGAGCCATGCTCTTGCTCACGCTCGTGAGCAACGCGATTGTTCCTGGCGAGACACTTAGTGTCATGTCACCTATGTTTATGTCTACTTGAGAAGCTTGCTCATCTTCGCACAATTTGGCTTTGACAGTTAGCCAGCAGGGGCTTAGCACGGTGGCCATTGTTCCTTGACGATGGGCGGGGTCAAAGCGGCACGAGTAAATGTGCAATTTAGATAACTCTCCCGAGATGTCCTTCGCTTGGGGTAGCATTAGCAAAGTCAATTTCATTTCAAAGTTGAGGACAAGAGCACTGGTATCCAGACAATCGATCCGGTCCACGAGGAATATGTCTGGCTTGTCAACTCGCACCACAACGGATATTAAGGATACATTTGGCGGTTTCTTGTCACTGGAACGTGTCGAGGCAGCGTGTGGTGTTGTTGGTTTGACAGGCGGTTTCACTGGTGGAGATGGTTTGCTTTGAGGCAATCCCGACGTGAAGAAATTCGCCAATCGCAGCAAGTAACTAGGGCAGAGAATCAAAGTGAAACCACATAAATGAACGTCGACTTTCTTGTCTTCCTGCTTGTCTTGTTGGAAATCAATCATCAACATCTGCTGCTGATCGCTGCTGCTGCTGGATTCAGTTGGGTAAAGAAGCCGATTGATTGGCCTTTCAATCAGACGCTTCGATCCCATGCTTGGAGTACCAGGAGTGGTCGGTGATGATGTCGTCGAAGATGTTTGCAGCAACGGTCTTGTATCTTCGATCAAAAACGAATGCAGCGTAACTTTCGATTGGATCGACAGATCGGACATCAATTGGCCAGATACATTGAATCCTTGGATTGCCAATTTGGATAGAGGTCGCTCCATTGTGGTTGTAAAAGTCATTTCCTTTTTCGCTGCTGCGTTGGTGAATAGCTCCATTTTAATCTCTGCTAGCTTGATTGCAAACGCCACCGAGACTCGAGCTGGTCCATATCTCTGCAAAATACTATCGACTGATAATTCAGAAGATTGGGAGGAAAGCAGTGGATTCTCCCCAGAAGTAGATTTCTCTTGGTCCCTACTTGCTGGCCTACTGCTGATCTCTTTCAAGTTTTCAATTTCGTTCAATTGGCTTTGTCCTTCTTCCAAATTATTGAATACGATTTGCATCAGCTTTCCGTAGACATGTTCACTGACTCGAATATTAACTTTGCCCAGCTGAGCGTCCACTCTCAGATCAGGTTCATCGTTGTACCAAGTACTCGTCAAATTTCGCACCAAATCAAGGTTGAATGTCAACGGTTCGATAAGGGCTCTCTCGGATTTCACTGTCATACCATCCACGACTGCCAAGAAGATGCGGAGTTCTTGTAGGTTAAGGCTGATTGCATCCATGATAGCCGGAGAACCGATCTCATTGCGAGTGTTCCTCAAGTCAAATCGATTCTTTAGTGTAAAGTGTCCAAGATCGATAATGAGAGCGTCCGTGCTGTTGGATCTCTGAGGGAAAATGATGTATGGCGCCTGGAATTCAATATCCAGTAAGATGCGTGTTGCCTGGACGTAAACCTTCTGCATGTTTTCCTTGGCAGCCGTAGCGGCGGCCGAAGACGCTTGGATAAGGGCCTCTTTAGCTGCCTGGAAATGATTAATGAAGGCCAGCAAATCCCTCACAAAGCTGCTCAAGTAAACCGCTTTCATGCGACTCATCTTCAAGTGGATGGCCAGGTCAACTTTCTTCATGTCAACAAAGTTGACGTCTTCCGTAGCGTTATTAAATATCTTCACTTCCAACTGGATGGCTCGTCCATCGACGACAGAAGCAATTTCCCGATAGAGGGAATCTCCGTTAGGATTCGCAATACGAAACTCGTCGAGTCCAGCTTGGAAAACCGTGAGGGATCGACGTATCACAGTGTCCAACTCCAATCCGCTAATCGTTATCTCGGTTAATCGCAATTTCCGCGTCAACATGTTCACCCGAAAGTTATGAAACTGAGCCTTCAGTTGAAAGTCAACATCTTCAGAGCAAGAAGTATCTCGTCGCTTCTTTTCCTTATCTAATTGAAAAATACAATAAATTAATAATTAAGTCGCTAGCCAATTATTCTTTGACAAGGCTTTCCAAAAGTGTGGTTGTTTACCTATCCACTTGGCAGCTTGGAAATATTCAAACAAGAAATTTCAATACGCAAAATTTCAGGCGAGTATATGAAAATGTTTCTCACCTTCTGCAACGAGGGCTTTGGCGGGTTGACTATTCTTCAATGCGTTTTCTGTTTCAACCGTATTTGCGCATCGCGTTGGTTGCATGGAGATTATGTCATCGATCCGTTGGTTAATATCGTTGCTTAATTGTAAAAGGTCGATAACAGCTTCCTGGTGAAAGTCGCAGACTAGAGACGAGATAACCACTTCAAGCTTCCTCATCACAGATTTATGTCGTGACGCAAATTCGGGCGACTGCTTATTGACGTCAACAAAGCGGACACTTAGCAATTCTTTTGAGGCATCGCAGCTGTTGATCATATTCACGCTCTTCTCTTGTTCATTCTGCGCGTAATGGTCCACGAAATGAAGACTTAAATCTTTCAACGAGAGATCCACAACCGTTTCAAAAGTTTTCTTGGCGCACACCATGGCTAGGTTTTTCATGCCAAAGTTCAGAAGGGGTTTTGTAGTGTTTCTGTCTTGCGCAACTGACAAGCTTAAACGGACGTCTTGAAATTCAAAGCTCAGCCTAAAAATAGTAATAATCCTACATTATTAATAAAATCAAAACAAAGCTCAACTATAATTAAGGAAAACAGAAGTCTAAAACACGCATGGTAGTTTTAAGCTGGTTCTCTTGTTGCCAAAGGCAGCTCTTATCCGCCGCTAGGCGTCCTTTTAGCCAAACACAAAACTACAAGGGTGCTTTAGGTTTCACGATAATGAGCTTAAGGTTCCGAGTAATGAGTTTTGAGTATGTTTACATTAGCTCCGTGGCCTGGACCAATTGTTCTTCTTCACCCGAGGCTGCTTTAAAAACGTTTTCCAAGTGTTCCAAGGCACTATCATCACAGTTGGCGTGAGTTGACAGCTCGACTTTAGTGGGCACTGCGGCAACAACTTCATTTGCAATGCCCTCGGGAGCTGGGGAGGGAATGCTTTTTAAGACTGCCACCATGTTAATCAGTCTGAAATGGAAATTGGTAATAATCGTATTGATGGAAATAAAAGTAACACGATTTACCTCGTGTCTACTAGATCGATGTGGATCGAAGGAAGTTGCCCGGAAACTTTTAACTTTGGGAGTCTGGGATCGTCGAGCAGGAGACATTTCTCTACGACTAGCTCGATACCTTTGACATTAAGGAAAGAAGGAAATGAAGGAAGGAAAATTTTCAATTTATTTAGAATGTAAATTAAACTTACTCATGGGTTTAAGTACAAAAATATCTGGCTTGGATTGTTTGACCATCTCAGTCCAATCTTCGTTCGGTAATACAGAGATAACTTGGACATCTCGAAGGCCTACCGAGAACTTGTCATAGCTATGACCTTATAAAGCAGAAACATTACGAAATACCAAGTGCATTAGAAAATAAACAAAGAGTACATACTGAGCATCTCGTCCAGGATATCTTTTTCTGTGCTTCCAACACGCATTAGCTGGCTGACTCTGGGTACTTCATCTCGTTTTCTCGATGGAATACTTTTAAAGCAAAAGTTGCCCATGTTGCAGAGAATTTTGCCGCTCATATTTTGTAGGCATCCACCATAAGGCAAAATCAAATAGGAACCTTTGATGTTGACATCAACATCCATAACGGCATGGTTTTGGATGGCGTACTCTAGCCCCAAGGCAGACGTCTTTTTCAAATCTTCTAGCTTCTGCCTAGCAGCTGCTGTAATTTGAGTAAGTTGAGAAGCTTCTTTCGATTCAAACATGGAACTTATTTTCTGAAGGGTGTTCACATCATAGGTAATCAGCAGCGGTTCAGCCGTTAACCGAATTCTCTGATCACAGCTTTCATCAAGCGGGTTGGTTTCGTAGACAAAATTCAGGATTTCCTTGTTGCCTATAGAAAAAAATACGATTCTAATTAATAAGAAAAAAAAACGGGCCACAAGTTAAAATTACCTTCCATTGGGCGGACCATGCTGGGAGTTTCTTCATTTTGTGGAGAACCGTCAATGACAAAGTCTCCTACCTTCACGCTAGCCTGAAGGGCCTGAGCTACCGGACGTTGTTCGACAGTGGCTTCTACTCTGCTAAGACTAGACAACAGGATGATGGGCTGTTTGACATTGCTGCTATCATGCAACAGTATGACGAGCCTTTTTAAAAAGAATTCAAAACGATTCTCGACAAATGTTTTCGGATAAATTGCGGGCGTTGCATTTTCTTCGTAGCCAATAGCACTGTAAAGCTTGGCTTTTTCAGCAGGTGTCATCTCAGCTTGCAAACTTTTAACGACACTTTCTGTATCAGAGTTGGTCGTTGCAGTGGACGCTCCCCTTCCAAACCAGCCACCAAACCACCCTTTACCACCTTGTGCGGCTTCGGCTTCTTCTTTGATACGCTGTTCCTTTTGTCTTCGTTCGACCTGTAAAATAACCAGAGCATTAAATATGGTTTAAGCTATTTTTTGGAAATTCTCTACCTGAACTTCCGCTTGTCGTCTAGCCAAAGTAATATTGAACACGTCAAGCCGGTCTTCCAGTTCTTCTTGGCTCTTCTTCAATTTCGGGTCTTCTTTCTTCTGTTCAAGTTTGGTTTTGTACAATGCGATGTATTTATGTACCAAGTCCCGATGCTCCTTCATATGAGACCATCGCCAATTTCTTCGCTTACGACGCACATTTTCTTCCAGAATGCATTGATAAGCATAGAGCCACCAAATTTTCGCATACTTTTTGTAGCTTTTGATGACCGGCCGATACTTGCGATAGGGCGAGCCTCGATTCATTCTCTCAATGTTGCTCAGAAAACCCACAATATCATTGTATTGATTGGGCGTCAGTCCCATTGAGATTTCTTCCATCGTCAAGTTGACGAAAATTTTGGGAATCGTATAATTTGAGCCGTCTAACTCTGGCCGTGTGTTAATCCTCAATTTGGCGTACGATGTTATAGGCCCCGCGATATACGAGTCCTCGTATGGTCTAGAGTGGGCGTTTGTGATGCCTTTTCGAAAATGTTCTACTTGCTCTCGGCTCGTCATGTTGCTGAGAAGGTGACTAGTGTTACTAAGCCAATACACAGCTAGACATTCCAGACTTAGAAGTTTGAAGAATTGTTTTGATGCTTCAGAAATTAAAGTCGGAATCCACGAACTGTCTGTGCTTTCTAGAGCTAATTTCTTCAGTGTGACTCCGAAAGCGAACGGTTTACCGGGATTCGTAAAGTTGTCCTCAAATCTCACATGGACATCTTCTACCGTCACTAATAAATTTTGGAGAATTTGGGCAGCTAGTTTAGCTACGAAGCCATCGTTGTCTTGGGGATTAACTACATCACCTACAAATTTTAAAAAGTGGTTACATTTTGCGAACTTATAGACGGCAACTAGTTTCGTAAATTACTCGCTGTTTCACGAGCTTTGGCTTCTTCAATCAATGCTAGTTGCCTTCCTTTGGCCTCCTTGTTGGCAATTCTTTCTTTTTCAGCATCATACACAACAGCTTGATTGGGGATTGCCAGCAAGTAGAGACCTTTGATGCAGACTTGTGTTCTGGCAGCATAGATGTTGGTCCAAGGTATTTTCAACACCAGTTCATCTATCAACAAACATTTAGTATTAGTTTCAGCCACCTGAACTTTATGACTCACAGGTGTCTTACCTATATGGCCTGCAACAGTTTTCACAGGGAGATTCAAGTCGTCAAGGGCACTTTGCTTTAATACTAATTTATTTAGCACAGCATCACCTATTGATAATTAACACTGATGTATTTTGCTGTACCAGCATAATTTCACATGACTATTGAATACATGTGAAAACCTTTTCACAAAGCATCCAAAACAATGTCGAGCAATAACGGTTACATCAGACACTTACCACCAAGTAGCCCCAGCTTTAGCTGTGAGCTATTGAGATTTTCAATGTAGGCGCCAAGAAACTTGTTCAGCTGACTAGAAACCACAGCTTCGAACACCATTTTCGATGTATTTTTTACTATTTGAAAATGAGAGAAAGATTTCTTTATTATTTGTTTCTTTTGTTAGTATTGGTCTTGGTCACAAAATCAGATTAGCATACCACCATCAAAACCGCCAACACGCAGTACAAAGGTGCGATTCGAAAATGACGGGTGCGCGATAAGGTTAAATTTTCTTTAGAAAATATTGCGCAAGTGCGAACAGTTTAACAGTTTACATGTGACTAACACTTTGTTGATTACTCAGGGCTGAGTTAAGCAGACGAGTAAACGAATTCGATTCGTGAGTAACGGCCGTCGTTGTCAGATTGCTGACGAGTGTCACATCTGATATCACGTCGAGACAACAAAGTTTGCGACTAGTATAGTAAGCCGCGCCACAAGTTGTAATGACGGGACAAAAAAAAAAGAGTCACTGGGTTTCCAATTTCAGTATATATCTGGTTTCCTTATATAAAAGAAACCATAGAGGACGATTATCATCCAACCGACGTTCTAGTATCCTGTATTTTTAGGGTTACCAAATGAAAGCGAAGCGATATGCAAGACGAAATTAGAAAACGTTCATTCCATCATGTCCGTCGTTCGTGATAGACGTAGTCATTAACGAGCCGGAAGGTTTATTTCAGGAATGTAAACAAACGGAATGTTTCCCGATGAATTGTGCTGAAAAATGTTGGCACCTTAACGAGTCTGTATTGTCGACCGCTAGATGGTGCGAGAGCATACTATCGAGGTCATATAGGCGGGAAAAAAACGTCGAAGGAGGGGAACTGTTTCCACGACTTTCCATTGTATATTATTCCATAGCCTGCTGCCCTGCCAACGGCACATATCTTGCTCTCGCCAGAGTTACTGTGAAGAGATGCGGTTGAACGGTTGAGTTTTTTTGGCGGTGCTGCTCACGTTATACATGTCGCCATCGACTTACGACGACACACATACTAGAAAACAACCCAAAAAGTGCCGTTGTTTGCAAGACGAGTTTCTTTCCGTGTGCGAGTTTGTGTTTAGTGCAAGAAGTGGTCGTACGCCCTTGGTGATAGTGTGAAAATCCAGTGCCCCTCATATCATATTGTGGAACTGTGTGTTGTTGTGTGGAATTAGTGTGTTGTCGTTGATGTTAATTGTCGTACGAGAAACTCCAACACCCAAGTGAATGACAGGTACGTTATTTCTTTTTCAAAGGCAAACCAGAAAGAAGAAGAAGGAATAGGAATTGAGAGAACCTTGAAAGTTACAAACCACACCAGGTCGTATTGCGTTATTGGAATGTGTGTTGTGTGTAGAAGAGAGATGCATATCACAAAGGGTTGGTTCGTGTTGGCTCACGAGTGAGTCGCCAGGCACCACGAGGGAATATCACCTGAGCGATTTGAACGCACGCATTCCAAGCGTCCATCTTGTTGGGGGCCACACGGAGTAAAAAAGAAGAAGAAAAGAAAAGAAGAAGAAGAAGAAAAAGGTCGAAAGAAAAAAAAAATATATATATATAAGAGAACTGGGCTGACAACAAAAGTTATGAGCATCCGGCTGCTTTATAGACGCGGGAGAATGAGCATTCTCGAAACAATCGCCGGGCGTTTTTGAATTGGCGCTGGCCATAAAAATTCCAGGCCCTCCATGTTTGGATTCTCTCTCTCTCTCCCGAATATAAAGCTTTTGTGTGTGCCAGAGAGCAGACCTGGCTTCAGGTGGCTGCCGATTTCCGTTTTTTTTTTCTTTTTCTTTCTTTCTGACTTTTCTTTTACCCCCCAATACGCCTCGATGACAACACAGAATGTGTACTTTCATCATCATCATCTTCTCTTCTCTCTGCCTCATCTTTTGAAGAAGGAGAAACAAAAATTCTCGGCTGGTAATTGGTCAGTTGCGCTAAAACAGGAAGATTCTCTGAGGTCTTCTCTCTCTCTCTCTCTCTGACGTGATTTTTTCCCTAATCGTATGCAAACGACCGGCCTCGGAATAATATTTCCTCAAAGTCGTAAAAAGACCCCCGAATATACCGTATACATATACATGTGTTGTTGTGTGTCAGATACGCTTCGATCGGCCTGTGGTTGGAATATCCAAATTTTTTTTTCTTCTTCTTCTTCTTAGTCTCGGTCTTTTCGTTTTTATTTTTGTGTTTAAAAAAAAAAAAAAAGAACTGCCGGCGGGAGAAAATGGCGGTTCGTCCGTTTATCTTTTTGATAGCGCAAAGTCGGTGGGGGGAAATTGGGAGGAATGTTTCAACCCAAAAATATATAGCCAGGGTGAGTTATGTGGTCATTACTAAATTTGTCGGCATCCCGTTAATAATGGTGAAGCAGTTCCTTTATTATCTCCCATAGTACGCCAAGTACACAGAGAGAGAGAGAGCGCAGCATCCGGCGTACGCTACGATCCAACAGGAGGGGTTGTATCATTATTCAAATGAGTCTTTTTTCTCTCTCTCTCTTTCTTCTTGGAATACTCTTAAGAAAAAGAGAAGAAGAAGATGGTGATCTTCTCTCCGACTGGACAAGGTCGTGTTGTCCGTCTGAATTCGTCGCCCTGGCAGGTGCCCATATATCCTGCCAGCGTCTAGGACGGACGGGGACGACATCTCGTCTATTCACCTTAAGATATGGTAGCCGCGTTCGTGAATGATGACGTGGGAGTGGTCCTCCTCTTGTCTCTGTGGCCTGAACGGCCAATCAAGTAATGAACCGATTGATTGATAATGGGCAAGGCCGTAGGTTCAACTAATGGACGTTGAATGAGTGATCTTGTGCTATGATCTAGTCTTTTTCTCTCTTCTTCTTCTTCTTCTAAAAGAAAGAGAGAGAGAGAGAGGCTGAAGGCGTTTGAAGGTCGCTACGTACTTGCAGGAATGTAAAAGAGGTATACACACACACACACCACACACCTGAGGACTTTTTTTTTCTTCTTCTTCTTTTCCTTTTCTTTCTTTCTTCTTCTTCTTCTTCTTTAAAAGAATAGGAATTCCGCCCGGAGAGAGAGGGGAGAGAGATAAAGAGCGAGGAATGCTGGGAAGAGGAGGAAGATGACGAAGGCCCTTTTTGCCTGCCGGGCTGTTTTTCCTCTCCCCCCGTAGTTACCTGCGCGTGTCACCGGACTTTGATGAAAACTTTTCTTTCTTTTTTTTTCTTCTTCTTCTTCTCCTCCATTTTATTTATTTCTTTTTTTCAATCGACGAAATTGTCAGTGTCGCGGAATTTTGCAGGTAGCGAGCGAGAGAGAGACCCCTTTGGAATGAAACTCTACCTGGTAGAGAGAGAGAGAGAACTCCTCCCCTTTTGTAACCTTGGTTGTCGTTTCGAGCCTTTTGCGGGGCCCAGCCAAACCAAACAGCATTCCCTTGGCTTAATAAGGAGGCTTAAAGGTGTTGTGTGGAAGGTGGAGTGAGGGAGGTGGGAGGGAGAGACCGTATGGTCTAAGAATCTTGTCACCAATTGGCAAATGATTTGTACCGAATCGCCGTCGTTGTAACGGTTTTCTCTATTGGATTGACAGCGACAACAACAGAACAACACACACGGTCTCACACTCTGGGAAACTGAAACGTAAATTTATTTTAAACCGGGTCGCCGTAGCCAAAGATAGAGACGGATAGAGAGGATCGAGGAAAACCAGTTTGAATAGAGAAGCGGAGAAATAGATGGAAGAGAAGAAGAAGAAGAAGAAGAAGGAGCGCATAAGAATGGAGTGAAAGTTTTTTTTTTTCTTTTATATTTATTTCCCCTCCGCCGAGAGTCGCCGTCGGGACGATGTCAGATTATATACGCAGCACGAGTGGAAGTTTTACATACGAAGAGGGGCCTCCATTGCCTTTTTTAGGGCTCCAGCCGCTGCTGCGTATCGCCAGTAGCCAAAATGAATTCCCCAAGACTAAAGAAGGCTATACTATTTAAAAGAATAAGGCCCCTTCTCATGCACACCTGTGTGTCTGTGTGTCTATGTGCGAGCGCTCAGCCACTCGACACAATTCCCCGCCATCTTCCGGCAGAATTCATTTCACCAACTCACCTTTTTCTTTAATTTTCTATTCCATCCATGCAGGTTAACTGGCTATTCAGGAAGAAAAAGGTCCCCATCCATTTGGAAAAATTGTTTCCGCATTCATTCCAAAGTGATCCCGTAGCCGCTGATCCATCGAATCAGGTCAGTTTTGGTTTTTCTGTTTTGTCGATTGACATTTTTGTGGTGGACGTACTCGACTGATTTCTCTTTTCTTTCTTATTGGGCGGGCGCAGATTGGGCAGCGCGAGGGGAATTTGATGTGATTATATGAAGCCCCATGTGCGTTATGGCCATACACCACACTCGACGGCTAGTGGCGGGACTGCCGGACGCGGGCATCAGTACCGCCGGCCTGGCGGAGTCGCGGGCGGAGTCGTCGACGACGGTGGTGGCGGAGGGGGAGGAGGAGTCGATGGCACCATGATTGAAGAGTACAAACTCGAGGAGCAGTTGGCTCCTTTCTACGAGACGGCCTCGTCGTCTGAACGCAACGAACGGGCCACCTCTGTCCGATGCTTCCTCCCGCCCGCCTCGCCCGGCGTCAAACCGGCTCTCAGGACCATCTCCATCATGGAGACGCTTAGCGAGCTGACCAACGCTCGCGAAGGAGCCTCGTCTTCGACGGCCAACGGACGACGGCGTCCGACAGAAGATGCCGGCAAGTCCGGCACCAAAGCCGCTGTCGGACTGCCCACACCCACGCCCAACGCTTCCATGATCCAGCGGCGGAAGAAGGTGGTCGGAGACAACAACAACGGCGGGATGGCCAGCTTGCTAGACATTCCTCAATGGTCGTACCCTCCAAAGAGGCCGGCCCGTCCGGAAGCGGCTGGCAGTGATCGAGTGTGGGACGTGTCGCGTCTCGGCTCCAAGCTGGGCTTCACCAGTTCGTCGTCGACGACCAACCGGAATAAAGCGCGAAGTGTCCAGGACATTTTGTCGACGGCCCCGGCGGCTCACATTCCGCCCGTCTCGTCCGCCACCAGCGCTCACGGCTACGGGTCGCTGGAGAGGAGACGGCGCCGACGTCCCGGGACGAGAGCCGGCTTCGCCATGTCTGCCCGTCGCGGCGAGACGGACTGGGAGCGCGAAGAGGACGAAGAAGAGGAGGAGGGTGGTGGTGGTGGTGGAGGAGAGGCTGAGCCAGTGTACCCGATGCAAAGCGTGCCGGCTCTCTTCCAGCGCGGCAGGAAGCCCAGCAACAACAACAACAACAACTGCAACGATGCTGCAGAGGTGGAACGGGAGCGGGCCCGTCAGAGTTACAAGCCACCGACCGAGTGGTTCAAGAAGAAACGACCCCAGCCGCCACAACCGATCAAGGTCGGTGGAGGAACAGGAGGAGGAGGAGGCTCCGAGCTGAACAAGGAGCGCGGACAGACACCCGACTGGATCCACAAGATTTTTCACGTGGCCCGTCGCGGCCATTTATTGAAACTGGTATAATTTTCCTATTTGGTTCGGTCTGCGGCCCTTTATTTTAATAACACATCTCCTTTTTCTTCTTCTCTCTCTCTCTCTCTTTCTATCTCTCTCTTTTCATTTTTCAATAATAATAATCATATGAAAATGCAGCAACGAGTAGTGACCGGGATGGAGCCAACATTGGTTAGAAACCTGTCGGATCATCGAGGCAACAACCTGCTGCACGTCCTCGCCGGATCGGGCAACGCTGACGCATTGGCCTGGCTCTGCTCCTCGTTCGGTCCGGAGATGCAGGACGCCTTGCTGGACGAGAACAAGCGTGGATTGACGCCCGTCGTCGCCGCCATCCAAGCCGGCCGGTTGGAAGCGCTCCAATTTCTGGTGGATCACACAACGGCGCGTGAACGATTGGCTCCAGTCGATGGCGACCGTTCCCTCTTGCACATAGCCGCCAAATACGGCAAGGTGCGTCTTTGTCATTTTTCAATTCATTATTTCTTATTATTATTCCAGCTGAAAGGAGAAAGAGAGAGAGGGGGAGAGAGAGAGAGAAATGTTCCAGCCAGAGTCCTGACAATATTGATAGGCAAAAGACATTCCTACCTGTCGAAAGCCACATAGATCGCAGGTTAACCCCCCTGATGTGCTAAAAAAAAAAGAGGAAAAATGATTTTTCATTTTCTGTAGCACACTAGGCGCGCGGTGTCATTAATTCAATAGCCACGGGAGGTCGGGACAATCTAGAAGAACATTAGCCGGGCATAAATCACTCTGTGCATATTTTTGGTGCACCAAGGGCACTACGTAGAGTACGGACGACCTTGTGCGTCTTTTTTTTTTCTTTCTTTCTCTCCCATTTTATGACATAACAGCTTTGGCGCGCGCTCTCGATGGGTTCGATAGCCCCGTCGTCCGTCGTTTCCCCCCTTTTTCTTCTTCTTCTTTTGGTTCGTTTGACCCCCTGCTAGTAGCAGTGACATGCACATTCCAGGCTATTTCGGAATAATATACATAAATTTGGGCGTGTTGTGTATTTCATCTCCAATTGACCTTTTTCCTTCTTCTTTTTTTCTCGGGGCTTTTTCTATAGTGATAATAATTCTTTTCTTTCTCTCTCCGCGCCTGTCTACAGATCGACCTGGTGGCCTGGCTGGCCCAATATATGGAATCGCACGGCTTCGAGGTGGATCTGCGGGACCATTGTGGACATAGCCCGCTCCACCTGGCCGCCAGGGCCGGGCACGCATCGGCCGTTGCCATCCTGGTGGCCCATGGTGCTGACGTCACTGCCAAGGTATTTACAACTCTCCGACGGAGAAGAAAAACGTTTTTCTTCTTCTTCTTCTTCTCTTTTTTTTTTCTCCAATTCGTAATCAGCCACCCAGAGCTCGTGCGCGATGTTTTTTTTTCTCAAACTTTTCTTTTATTCTTTAATTTTATTCAATATTCAAAGCAGGATGTTTTTTTTCCTCTTTTGAAAGAAAAAAAACGTTTTTGACAATATCTCCTCTATAGCTCTTTCGGGAATTGCCGCTTGTTACCTTTGGATCTTTTGAGATGATATTATAGACATTTTTCATGGGCTTCATTCAAAGTCATACCCGACGACCCCTTGTGAGAGCCGATAGACGGCGCCTACGAAAAAGAGTGGGACCTCTCTAGGGCATAGTCCGTAATTAGTTACTAACAGTTTGGGAAGTCGAAAAGAGGGGCAAGGAATGCGTGACCTCACTCTCGAGTCGTAAACGGCGAGCCAAGTTCATCATAGATGATCCAGATTCATCTTTTTTTTTCTGTTTCAAATCTTTTGGAAAAATCTTCCACAAGTGGATTCGTTTCCTTCTAGTAGGGGGGAGAGAGAGAAATCTTCAGCTAAGCGCTTAGCCATCCCGGACCCGATATGGTCATCCGTGCAGCTGTTCTCTTTTTTCCCAAAACCACGACACAGCACCAACACAACAGAAGAAGAGCTAAGCTGTTAAAATAAATAAGAAGAAGAAAAAAAAACACAAAATAGAAAGAAAGAAAGAAAAGTTTTAAACTGTGAAAGGTATTTCGTTGAATGAATCGCGCGCTGCCGACCTGTTCAATATTCCGGCCGCGACCTATTGGTGGGGTGCGGATATATCGTCAAGAAAGACTCACCCACGTCAAAAAAAAAAGAAGAAGAAGAATAAAATGATTTTTTTTTCCTCTGTCGGACATTTTGCTCGTAAAAAAATCGCATAAAAATAACAACAACAACCTCATCGTCTTGGAAGCTACTTAAAACATGCTAATATACACCGGGCCCCGGTTATTTCGCCCCCAAAAAGATATGATCATTAAAATAAGGGGGGGGGCGCCTTTATTTTTTTTTTTCTTTTTTATCTGGAGAATCCAGGGACGCCAGCAGATTTATAGAAGAAGAAGAAAAAAGAACTTGTGCCGAAGGAATTTCTGATTATATGCGCATCCAACCGGTCGTTATCATGTCCAACACAAAGTTGAAGAACTTTTGCCTATCGGATTTTTGATGGGGCGTTAAAAAGAGAAGGGACAAAGTCTTCTTCTTCTTCTTTTTCCAGTTTCGAGATGTGTATGTGGAATGCCTATTGTCCCAAGAACAGCTACCAGCGACCCTATAATACGGACCTGTTTCTCTTCGTCTTTTTTCTTTTTTGTTGCCTTCTGTCGATGTGTAAAAAGCCCGTCGAGTTTGCTCGCGTAGTGGAACCGATCGTCTACTACTCCGTGTGTGAGCTGCTTCTTCTTTGGTTCTTGTTGTTGTGTTGTTGTCGAGTTGCGCAGCGTCTTTCGCTCGACTCTCGCCGAGTGCTGTCGACCTTCCTTTCTCATGGCTCCTCCTCTTTCTCCTCTATAGAATGACATGGGTCATCGTCCTCTGGATCTGGCCAGCGCCAACGGCCATGTGGGAGTTGCACAACTGCTCCGGCTCCATGATGCCGCTCTCTGCCTGTCGTCGGAAACACTGGAGGCCAACGAGGAATTGGACAACCTCCGCGGAGACTACGCCGAACTCAAATCCTACTTCAGGCATGATGAGCTACCATAACTATCAACAGCCTCAGAACACAACCTCTGGGCGCTTTTCTTCTTTTTTTCTTCTTTCTTTTTTACCTGGCCTCTTTTTTATGACCATCATTTCGTGTGCCGGGCTCTTGTTATTGCAGGGACGTGCTGGTGATTGGCAAGCGCTTCGCCAAGGAGCGAGATGAAATGTGCCGCCAGCTGGGCAGGCTCTACGAGGACGTCACATCCCTACACCAAGCCTTGCTCTTCGAACTCAGGACGTTGCACAGAGACCTGGCCGGCGTCCGGGACCGAGTCAGCAGTTCCAGGAAGGCCGGAGAGATTGCCGAGTAAAAATGAACTTCTTTATTATTGCACCTTCCCATTCTTTTTCCAGGAAACTCAAATGATGATCAACATTCTTTTCTCATTATAGTCGCAATCTGGACGAGAGTGTGGCCGTCGTCGAGTCGTTGCACGACAAATGGCAAAGCCAGCAGCGCAGCTGGTTCTCCAGCAGTTTGGCCGATATGGAACACCGTTTGCTAATGGCCGAAGACGGCTGGAAACGCTTGAGAACGTCCAGCGCTGCCAAACATCGCACCTGCCAAATCAGACCTCACGAACTCCTCAGGTATGATGGACAATTCATCAAATATCTCGTTAGAAATGTCGCCATTAAATTCTCTATTTTTACGCAGGAGTCGACTGGCTGCCGTCAATGCCCAGGCCAGCAATATTCAGTGTGACGTAACGGCCTTGTCGTCGTCGGAAGGCTCTCTCTATTCCGGTTGTTGCCAATCGGCGGCCAGCGGGTCGGACGGAGAGACGGACGCGTTGGATGGCACCGGCACTTACGGCACTTGTTTCTCACCAGCGGCCAGTGCCATCGCCAGTCCGCCGAAGGGCCAGCCAACGTGGTACAAGAGCCCGAGGAGTGCCGTTGTCAAGACGGCCCACGCCAGAAATGTGCCCGATAGCGCCGACAGCGTCTACGGGACTCTGCAAGCGGCTGTGAGGAAAATGAGCTCCGGGGAGCCAGAGATCAAAGAGCAGTTGGTAAAACAACAGCAGCAGCAGCAGATCCACCCGCCAATGATCACACACCGGAAGAAGCCGTCGACGTCGAGACAGGAGCTCCGCAAAAGACTCCAAGAGGTCAAATTGACGTCGGAGAGCGGCAACGCCTCTGTCATTGAAGTCATCGAGCCATCTAGTAGCGAAGCGGATGACGACGACGTCCTCGACGGACGGACTCCCCGTGATCAGTCGACGCCGTTGCGAGGCAGCAACACGCGCTCGTTCAACGCTTCCTTCTCCGAAGAGCTGGAGAGGGCCCGCCAGAGCAAACGGGCCGGCATTATGATGTCGGAGAATTTCGCCAAATCGGCGGATCCGCTGACGAGCAAAGCTACCCTGGCCGAACCGGATCTGCTGGCTGGAACCATCGCCGTCGCTTCGTCTTCGTCGCGCAGTTGCCACGATTTGGCCCTTCGAGTCGAACAGCTGGACAACCAGCCGGCGGAGGATGAGGCCGAAGTCAATCACTCTACGCGGAGTCATTCCAGCTTGAGCAGCAGCAACAACACGGCGGTGACGTCGGTAGCGGCCGGTCCGCGCAAGAAGAGCGGCGGCTTCCTGACGAAATTCGCCCTGAAAGCCCGCTGGCCGTCCAAACGGAAATCGAGTCCAGCAGAGTCACCGTCGTTGACGGCCGCTTCGCCCGTCGAGCCGGAGAGTCCCGATCTGAGTCTGGGCGAGTCGTCTTTGCATCGCGAAGAGGAATCCGTCTCGGGCTCCACGTCGGGAGTAGTAGCCGGACTGAGTCAGATGTTTGAAGACATGTCGACGGGCATCAAGTCACCGGCCAAGCCTCAAGTCGTCCAGTTGATGACGAACGAGAAACGGGTAGGGGGAAGTCACTCGCCTTCGAGGAATTCGTTAGCCGGACTGTCGGCCGTCGAGTCGCCGGACGGGTCGCGAAGTAAATCAGCCACGCTGACGTCAGCAGCCGTGGCGGACGAGAGCCAGGTGATGGATTTGCCGCCGTCGACATCGCCGCCGCCGGTGCCCCTGGAGATCGAAACGTACAATTCGTCTCCGTCTAGTCAGGAAACGTCGTCTTCGTGCAGCGCCAACGGACCGCCGCCGCCTCCGCCGCGGTTCTCCAAGTCGTCCGAGAGCGTCTCCAGCAAAGTCAGCGCCAGCGGGGCCGGTGGAGTCGTCGGCGGAGCGACGCCATCCTCCTCGGCTTCCTCCTCCACTTCGGCCTCGCACGGCGGCGTCGAGTCGCTCAGCGTCGCCGCTTCCGAGGATTCCGGCATCGTCATGGCTCGCCCGGCATCTTCGGCTTCCAAATCGGATTCGTCGCCCAGGCCGGCTCCTTCGTCCTACTCGTTTACGACGTTCAGTCCGCTACGCAAAGCGACGCTGACGACGACGACGACAACGACGCAGGACTCGACTCACGGCGAACGCCTCTCTCCAGCCCCGTCCGACATGTCCAAGACGGAATCGGCCAGCGCCTCGGACCTCTCCAAAACGGAATCGATGCGCCACTTCCGCCAGTTGGCTCGCATCGAAGAGGCCGGCGCCGTCGCCGCTTCCGTCGTCGTCGTACAAGACGGACAAGATCAGACCATCGATTTATCGACGCAAGGCGATTCGGCTAATGTCGACCTGGCCCACCAGTCCGGTCAGATTCTCACCTGGAGAGAAGCCAAGCTCAAAAACCAGGTCGTCACTCCGCCGCCACTTGAAGAGCGTCTCAACAAGGTAATTAATAAATAATTTAGGGCTCTTCATTAACAAATCGACTAACTCGATTCAATTCCGTTGTAGGCCCGGGTGAGATTGGAAGAGAAGAGCATCCGGACGTTGAAGAAACGGCACCACCACGTTTCGGAACGGCCGTGGTACGACGTGTCCGACGACGAGTCAGATTTGCTGACGCCCGAACGACTCACTAAGCTCAAAACGTCCTTGTCTAGCAGCGACAGTCCCAGCAGCAGTAACAACAGTAGTAGTAGCAGCAGCAGTAGCAGTAGTGGCGAGGAGGAGGTCTGAAAATTAAGGAAAACGGAATCGAAGGCGACGATGAAAAAGTCCACCCAGTTTGCCATATATTATTATATATAAATAGGACTATATACATATATTCAATTACCCTCCTTATTATTCATTCCTTTAAAATAGTTCTTCTTACATCTCTCCATCATTTGGTATATTTTTCTTTTTGAACTATTCTCGGCTCGGTACGAGAGGAACCATTCGACCTCGCCTTATTTGTTGTAAGTGGAATCCGTTTCTCTTTTTCAGTCTTTTTTTTGTTGTTGTTGCGACGATTCAGATATCCAATGTGTATAGTGGGACAGACAAAAAAAAACTCATCTCGTTGCCAAATACCTCCTTATTGTTGGCTATTTACGTACAGCATCTGCTTGGATTTATTATATTATACTATATGACCGTCGACAGTTTTCTCCCTGTCCAGTACACTTCAGTGCTATATATCGTATGGTAGTTTCAGCAGAGTGCCATATCTTTTACATACAGTATATTTTAGGTATCTCTTTTGGTGGGTTTCCTTCATTTTTTTTTTCTACGAGAAGGCGTCGAGTTTCCACTTGTTTCTTCCATGTAATGTAAATATCGACCATATACCTTTTTTTACATATTATATATAATAATATTATCGACCTACAAGATGTTCAAGCCCATTCCAAGTGCAAATGTATTTTCTGTTGGTTTTCTGTTGGTTTTTTTTTCTCGATATCGTCGAGACTGACGGTTCAAGTGGATCAGGGATTTATTATCTTCGTGTCTCTTCCATATTATACAATTTTCGACCCTCCCCAATTCAATTTGTAGTTTTTAGCCAAAAATGGTTTCATCGGCCCATTGTTTTCGAAAAACAGACACAAAGCAAAAATAACGGAGGGATTTCCAACGCCCAATCGTCATTTCCACTCCGATATCAATTCCCTCTCTCCATATTTACCTAAACTCCTCCCCATCCCCTTACAGTACCTGAAATCTTGCATTATTAATCAATTCAGCTATTCTGCTAAGTTTAAATTCTCTCTTAACTTTTCCTTCCAACTTACCCAATACGAATATATGACTTGAATATATTCAGTCTTATCCCAAAAAATATCAGTTGAACTAACGTGGGCATTTGCGCCGTCCCAATTTATATTCCGTCCGTACGTTGTTGTCATTTTTTTTGGTTCTGTTGTTGCTGTCTATTGCTCAAAAAATCCTTGTTTTACGGCTGTGTATGCGTGTGAGCGGTGTTCGAGTTGATGTGTACATTAATTCCGTGCTCCCCCATCGTCATCACCATCTCTTTTGATTTGACGTCAATAAAAAGAGGAAACAAACCTTAATCGGCTCGTTGTCTTGATTGCGCCCAAGTCGGCAGCCAATTGATCATTACCGAAAGTCGTGTGTGGGTCTTTTTCGAGTGTCACCTTTTAGCAGACGCCAATCAGTCGGATGGATCCCTAGTATATAAAGAAGGGACGTCGGGACGGACCCAGTACATTCTATCCATCGGCGACATGCAGAAAGAGGTACGCCAACTCCTATTCTTGACGCATTGAATATAATTAATATATTATTTCGATTTAGATGTACGCAGTTGTCGTTACAATCAATGTTTTGCTTATGGTCCTGGCTGCGGCTGGACTGTCGGTTCATCATCAACTGGAGCCGCGTCAGAGTTCCGATGGTTGCGGACCTAATCCATTGGTGGCCGTCATATCTTATGCTCGTGAATTCGGTAATTTTCAGTGGAAATCACAAATTATTAGTTAAATCATTTGGCCAATTTGTTGTTATATTTGTAGCGGATTTCAGCCCACAGCAATTGATGCGCTTCATCGAGACGGACACGAGGGCCGGGAGTCAACTGCGCGCTCTGCTTCGAACTTACGACGATTGCGTTCGAACTGGAGACGGAACCAGATACAAGAAGAGCTCCTCCACCACCGACGGCGGCGTTATTGTCGAAATGTACGAAGACGACGCCGATCCAGCCACGGGCAAGCGTACGCTCCAGCAAGCCAACCAGTCACTCTTAAGGGCTCTGATGGCCGGCAACCACAGACCACTGTAATAGATAAATGTATCCCTTTGGCTGCCAATGTCCAACCACATTCCCTAGCCCTTGTAGTTGAATAATACCCAACCTAATATATTCGTCCCAGAGCATTCACCACCCGTTTCGAAACGTTTTTCTTTTCTTGTCAATGGTCAATTTTGTGAAAGGATCACGAGCCTGGCGACTGCTGGCGTCATTGCGGGACTCTGCCAACGACAATTCCGTTGCGTAGACCATCAGGCCTCTATTTTTGAACCATTCATGGTCACTGTCTGACCTCCAGCTCGAGACAATTTCATTCACCAAGACATCAATTTAAATATAGATCTCGATTGATGTAACGACCGTCTAAAAAAGAGTGGGGAGAGAGAGCGAGAGAATGGGCGTTTCATTGGCGTCGACATCTTGTGACCCTCTATAGATGAGTAGGCGGAGCCTGAGGGTGTACTCAAGGTCTCCCGTCGTATAACCCACAAGGAACCGCAAATCTAGTCTTCATATTCGCCGTGACATTCGGATGAGTCGCATCCCTCCTCCTGCAACCCCCACCGGTTTCCACATTTATTAGCGCAGGTACTACAGGTACTACCCAATTTTTCTCGTCTTTTTCTTGTGTTTTCTTTGGAAAATGTTTTTCCTTTTCAATGTCGAAATCCATGACCTGTTCAACCCCTCCAGTGGAGAAAATCCCAGATGGAAAAGGTCATTGGGCAATTATACGTCCCTATCTCAAGGTTGACGCGCGATCTTTTTCGGCATCAGGGTTTTTCTTTTCTTCTTATTACATTCCATCCTTGTATTTTCGTGGAAAAATCGTCAAGTCTTGACATGTTCCAGATGGATTTCGCATCCAATTCCGGAGGGTGAATTTATGTTGAAGTTTACAGCCGGTTTTTTTTCATTTCTGGCGTGTCGGTACAAGTAGAAAGCGGAGAAATATAGACAGACAGACAGAAAGACAAGTTACAACGAAAAAGACGCTCCGAGCGGGGGGTCATTACAGTAGTACTACGTATACTAAATTCGCACCGCAGTCACCGCAGACCGGTTCTACTTTAAATTCCTCCTCGTCGAGTGTTGTTGTGACGTTAAGATTTCGCAAGATCTGAATGACATCAATCTCCAGTTAGTTACTACAGCAATTATTTAACCGGATTACATCTCCTTTTAGAAGAAAAAAAAAGAAACGATGAAGGCACAAAACGCTCTAGCATTTCTGGTGCTGGTCATGGCGACGGAATTACTAGGTCATCCGTATCCGGATAAAAATGGCCTACGCCACCACCGTCACTACGAGTCGGATCCCAATAGCGGCCGGGCTTCTCGTCTTCTTTATTCGCCGAGATCCCGCTCACTCAACAACAATAACGTCCTCGACATGCACACGGCCCTGCGCAGGTAAACTATTTTGATTGCTTTTGGTTCTCCTCTAAGACTTCGAGTCTATTGGAGAGCCAGTACGTTGGCTAGGTGAGAAAATCATGATGGAAATCATATAACTGATCTAAATCAATATAGTTTTCTTCTTAAAAATAACGCCACCAGATTGAGGGAAAGTCAACAATTGGCGTTTACCGACAGGCAAACCAATTCGGCTGCCATTCAAGATCAGCCCAACGAAATGGACGCGCCTAGTGGCAATCGAGATGAGGAGGAAGAACGTTCCTTCAAAGGTATTGAACATGAAAATTGTTGCTGCTTATTAATGACAACTTTCTAATAAATATTGTCCCGTAGAATTGTGTCACGCTAAAATCTTGCAAAAGTGCGGTGCGGCTGTTATCGAAGGATTTGGAGAAAATGATTTACCGCTCTACGAAAAGTGTCGAATCCGAGAGGTAAACTAGGTTATTATCCTGCATCCAATGTTATGTACGATTTTGTAATACGGAATAATTTCACTGGCAGAATTTCCTTCATTGCGTCATTAAAATGAAACGACGCACTTGCCATAAACGTTCCCGCGAAGACTTGGCTATGACTGACGAGTACATACGATCTCTTCGTCAACAGATACTCACTTTACTCTGGTATTTCCTCGTTGTTTCTTCAAAAAGGTTTTTTCCGTTTGGTAACAATTCGTTTTTCCTGTTTACCGCGCAGGTCTGCCCGAGGATGTGTTCTAGGAATGGAAGTTCCGAAATAATCGTGCAGTTTTTGTCAGCCCCAAAAATAATTATTTTTTAATTGTAATTATCCTGTGTTTCAGTCTATTTGGCGATTTGCAATCTTAATTTTGATGATCGACGGCGCTATTCCTCTTTATAATGATTTTGCGTCTTATTTTGAAGATTTATATCATTCTGATATGTTGACATATTTACTTGTAAATGTTCCTTACACCCATCGCTCGGAATGCAAATGGATTTCGGGAAGAAATAGAAAATTCCATGTGTCACAAACCAGAAAAGTCGTTTAAATTTGAATATCGATCGCGCTAATGGAATTTTGAAATACGCCTAGCGGCTGTTTAATATCGGTCTAATGAAGCCATACAGAGATGGCGTGCGAAATCAATGGCGATTCATTTTTGAAAAAAAAAAAAATACTTGCCACATTGCACATAATGTAACGAGATTCTTTAATTTCATATTTTTTGTTTTCATAAATTCTCCTGAATTTTTTCAATTTTTCTGAACACCTCCTACATTATATTTGCGGCAAGATATTTCCACATGAAATTGCTCCACAACAACTCATCTCGTTCACAAAATCAACCGAGTGGTGCTCTCGAGAGCAAACAAGTGTACACACTCTACGAGTAAATAATTGAGATATTCCTCCAAGGAAGTTGCGCTATGTGCACTTATGATAATGAGAGCGGATGGTTTCCGAGAAATGCTGAAAAAGATGGAAAACCGTTTTTTTCTTAGAAAGCTGCCACAGCAACGACGCGTTTGCGAAATTGACCACTAGATGTCCTGGAGAGCAAGCATCAGAGAAACGGAAAAAGTCCCACCACACAGTCGACCGGTGTGTAGTGAGTCCGTCTTACAATTTTTTTATTACAAAAACCACCACTAGCACCATGGAGAAACGAATTGAATTGGAAAAACGAGGAAGGACTCCTGATCAGGTAATGTCAACGTTATTTTCAATTTCGTTTCGTGACACTCGTGTCATCGATTCAGTTCATCGCATGCATTTTCTGACGTATTCAGTGGTTTTCTCCTAAAATTGCACGTCGATGTGTGCCGACTTACGTCTGTTGATCTGAGGAAAAGCGAGGCATCTCGTCGCAATTCCATTTTATCTGAAAATCCAGTCCCTTGAAACAATCGACGAAACACTTGCTAGCGTCGCTCGAAAACGTGTTGTTTAGCATGTTCGTATCCAGTCCCGTGGCGTGGCTCGACAGTTTTTTTCCAGCCAGAGTGTGTGTGTGTGTGTGTATGTATTGGCCTCGTGAAGGCGTCCAGGAGACGCGCTATGTGTGTGGATCCACGGGGCCTCCAAAGACATACGCAATACGCAATACCCGGGTTCTGGAGCATTTGGCTCATTTTCTAAGCCGATTCGCACTTGACAATCGCTGTACACAATGTCTTGTGATAACGCTCTAAGAGGGTCAACGGTTTGGACGCCACTTCTTCCGGTGACATGGCCAAAAAAAATGTAGACGATAGGCGAACGTCACAAGTCGTACCGTACCCAGCACAGCGCGCCCGCTGTTTGGCGCCATTTTCGATTCAAAATTGATTTGTTATTTTTCGTCTTGGAAGAATAAATAAATCATGTCTCTTTTGATATTACACTTCAGATCACAGAATTAAATCTGGATAATTGTCGGAGTACAACTATTGTTGGGTTGACTGATGAGTTTGTTGGTCTTGAATCTCTCAGTCTCATCAATGTTGGGCTCACCAGCCTTAAAGGATTCCCCAAGCTACCCAACCTGAGAAGGGTAAGTCATTTTACTTTTCTGTTATTATTTTGAACCTTCTTAGTTTAATGCATTTTATGCTTTTAATAGCTGGAATTGAGTGACAACAGGATCTCTGGTGGTTTGAGTGCTCTTAGCGGCAGCACAAAACTAACATCACTTAACCTTAGTGGTAACAAAATCAAGGATCTAGATACTCTGGAGCCACTCGTAAGTCTTGCATGGCTATAGAGGAAATCAACAGGAATGTACAAGAGTTTGCTTTATTTTGCAGAAAGAGTTCAAGACGCTGAGGTCACTAGACCTGTTCAACTGCGATGTCACAACCAAAGAAGACTACAGAGAGAAAGTGTTCCAGTTTCTGCCATCACTGAAGTACCTTGATGGGTAAGAAGTTTATTTCTTCATTTGTAATTGTCTTCACACTTCATGAAATATTGTTAAAACATAGGTATGACTGTGACGACAGAGAGGCCGAAGATGATGAACTCAATGGCAATGATGAGGATGAAGAAAGTGATGCCCCTGAAAATGAAGAAGGTAATGAGGGATGCGAGTTAGCCCTACTTGTGTTAACAAATGACTAAACTCAACTTTATTTTATAGATGAAGGAGTGGAAGATGAGGGGGGTGAAGAAGGGGAAGAGGAAGACGATGGTGAAGAAGATGTTGGCCTAGATGCTATTTACAAAGACAACTTGGACGTAAGGAAACATTTGATTCAAATTGGCCGTTTTTGTATTAACTGACGTGTTGTTTTTTTTTGCTGATTACAGGAAGAAAGTGAAGGTGAAGATTACGAAGGTGTAGGAGAGGATAGCGATGAAGATTTAGACGAAGAAGAGGACGATGGTGAAGAAGTAGAAGAAGAAGAAGGTATTTATATTGTGCCGAGTCTTGTCCAGTCACGTCAACTTACACATTTCTTTGATTTTACAGAATCGTCAGCACGAGGGAAGAAACGAAAAATGGAAGACTGATTCAATCGTCTGTCCAACCGTTCAATATCTTTGCTGAGAATTTTGAGAAAAGTGTTAAACAATTTACTAAAAAAGAAAACTAAAAAAAAAAAAAGAAATGCCATGAAGCGAGTTTGTTTGAATGTACCCACCCTTCGATTGACTACTAGTGCTGGACTGTGTGTAAAGACTGGCATGTCAAACCCACTCGAGAGGTTAATCTACGATCGTGATGCAGTACAATTAAGCGTCCTTATTCTCATGTTGTGTACACTATAAGGATTGAGCTTTCCTCTTTTTCCCTTACCCTCTCTTTCCTTGATCCTTCCCCACATCTTTTTATTCCAGGATTTTTTTTATTTTTGATAATGCGGGAAATGCTGCTGCTGCTGTTGCCATTGTTCACGTTATTTTCGGAAAGAAAAGCGCGCCACCTTTTTCTTCCCATGATTCAACAAACCAACTATTTGAGCTCTCCTCCAACCCCCTGTTCAACCCCACCTCCCAACTTCTTATTCCCCGATTGCGTCATCTTATTGGAACGTGTCTTCGAGAATGGTAATTCAAACTTTATGATGAATATGACTAGATGATGAACGTTTTTCTTCTGTTTCGGCAACCGAAAGTGTGGAGCATTTTCAATACATGTTTTCCCATTTACCTGAGGAAAAATCGATCGGATCCGAGTCGATATTTGTCCCTTTTCTTTCTCGTCCATTTAATTTCCACCAGCAGCCCGTCGGAGACTATCAATCAATATATTGAACCGCTGGGAACGCACGACACACCAATTCTGATGTAAGATAAATGTATTTATACTTTTTTTTCGGAGGTTATAATATTAATACCGTAGAGTGGAAAACTTAAGACTAGGGGAATGTTGAAGACTTTTGAAGTTTGTCGAAGCACAAACGAAACATTTTCTTTTTGTTGCTTTTTTGTTGTTATATTAATGTAGTAACAAGAAAGGAAGGATGGGGATAGAGATATATAACGAGATAAGAATTAATGGTTAAGGGATTGTTGTTGTCTTTTTCGAGGGATGTTATATGATCAAGCGAGCCAATAGGACAATGAATGAATAGCTGCTGAAAACATTTGGAAAACGCCGAAGAGAGAATCACGTCGAGATACCGCGTAGATTTTGGCTTAAATTGTCATGTTATTATTACGTCTGTGATTGTTACGGATGTGGTTGTGGCTGACTGCGTTACGAGGAGATGGAAGAAGGATTAGGGATGGACCAAATGAAAAGAACATCGCAAAAGAAAAGATGAGGGAATTCAAAATCATCCCTCTCAAGAGATAGATCAATTCTTTTTTTGTCTTACTTAATTTTCTCGAAAAGGAGGGAGAGTTCGGCCGAAGTAATAAATTATCATATGACGGGATCTATGTACAAGGCGGCGATGCGAATGCCGGAAGTTTTTTTTTCTTTTACTTTTTCATACGGACGTGTTTTGTTTTTTCCTCTGTTTGTTGTCTGGGTGGAAAGGAAGTCGAGCGGAAGTCAAGAATGGGAAGATCTTTTCGTGTCTGTACGAAGAGATAAAAAGCGACTTGTTTTTTGTCTTTTTTTCCTGTTTCATGACGAAAAATTTGGCTTGACTCAAAGCGCGCGATCGCATTCATTTGGTAATACTCGGAAAAGTATTTATATATATAAAATGATGTAACGCTACCGTGAAAATATATCAAAAAACCGTATGGGCTTACATTGACGAAAAAAGAAACAAATGATGAAATGACTTTTTCGCAGTATTTGACGACATATTATCGTTATGGAGGACATTGTGTTGCTTTCCATCTTTTCCTGCTGCTTTTCAACAAAGTTGTGTGCATGAACTGAATCAAAGCAAATGGTTTCCCCTAAAGAAATTTCCAAAAGAAACTTTGTCTACAGCGGCAGAAAATATGAAAATTGTTTGTTTGTTTTTTAAGTTTGTTTTTGTGGGATTTTTTGTTTTTTTTTAAATAGTTTTTTTTGGGTGGTGGGAGGGTTTGGAGAAATATATAGAGAGAGAGCGTAGTTATTATCAAACATCTTGGCCGTCTTGGGGCTGGAACCAACGAGAGAATAAAGAAAATATGACAAACCGAGCCAGAAGGGAAGAAAGTTAAGAGTTTTTGGCTTTGGCTTCTTCCAAACAGCAGATTTGGTCAATCACACGGCTAATATCAAATGAAAAAAAGAAATGAACGAGAGCATTCTAACTACTTTACATTTTCTTTTGAGACGGGGTAGGGTGGATGTATGTTTGATTTCTTTTGGTGTCTGTGTTTTATCCAAAAAATTCTAATCATTTTGTGTTTCTTTTTGGTCGATTCAGTGCCGCTTCAGGAAGCTGAAGAGGCCCTTGCTTCTCGAAGGTGGTGGAGCCATCAACATCGGGACTTGATTCTTCTGCGTGATTTGAATCTGCATTTCCCGCCAATCGACACAGTTAAATCTCAATGTTTTCTACTACTAGTCAATTATTTCAAAGAAAAACAAAGTTGGAGACAAACCGTGCAAGGTGACTGCATCCACGGTTCGCCGTCGACCTGCATAGGGAAGCGCTTGCGTGTGCGGATGACAATGTTGGAACACTGGGCCAAACGGCGTCCCGACGCCCTCAATCCGGTTTTGACCTGTCCCATGTGAAGGCAATTCTCCAGACCGATGACTTCGATCAACCCGTCACCGATATCTACAACACAACGAAATCCATCCCGTTGATGGTCAGCCAATTTGGTAATAATTATTTTCAAACCTTAATGAATCATTGATACCTTGCAAGGCCAAGCTGAGATCGACAAAGTTGAAACTGCTGCTGGACAACTCCCGTTCGGATTTGTTTTCATGCTCTTTTCGCAAACTCAACGGAGCCGGTCGCGTTCGCTTTTTCACCGACGTGTCGCCCCACAAGTTAGATCCGCCATGAGTGTACGGGATGTTTAGCAAAGCGATGCCCTGCAGCGACGGGCCGTTGGCCAAGTCCAGCGAAACTCCGTCGCACTGGATCAAATTAATTTTGTCATCAGATAAAAAACATCCGGTTTCGGTGCCAATTGAATAATTCGTACGTACCATGATGTCAATGTCTTCGTGTAGGTTTTTGCACGAAGCCGTGAACGTCTCGGAAGTGGCAAATTCAAAATACCACAATTTGTTTTTCATGCGGCTGTTGAACTTGTCCGGGTTCTTTTCCCTTTCAGAGTGGAATTTCACGCAAATGGCCGCATCCTGTTTTTTTTTCCCCATTTAAAACCAAGATGATCATAAATTGATTTTTATTTTTAAAAAATGAATGCAGCTGGGCCTACGCACCACTCCGATGGAAAAGTAGTTGTTGAAAATGGTGTAGGGAATCTGGTCGGATGGCTCGGCGTTCTCGTCCTGCTGATGGGGTACAACCTCGATTTGCCACCGATCCATCATGATGGGCGCTGCCCTGCTGATTTTGCGCAGGATCTTGTGGACGGACTCGCCTTCGTAGCCACCACCCCACCGCAGGCAGCGGGCCAAATCGTTGCCCGTCCCCAATGGAATGATTCCGATGGGCGGATGATTGACAAATTGGACCTTGTCTACAAGGATATGGTCGTATGACGCAATCACGAAAATCGGAGGATCAAGCCAACGGCGTAGTGAAATCTATTTTACCCATCGTCTCGAGGAGCCAGCCGACGGTGCCGTCTCCGCCGCAGCAAATGACTTTGAAATTGGCGACATCTTTGAACATTTGCAGGCCGGCCAGAGAGCCGCCCTGGTCGAGACTGTACACCTGCCGCGGATTGAGGAGCGACTGGAACTTGCGCAGGATTCTCGCTCCTTGCCGGCCACCCGATTTCGGATTAATGAAGACCAAAAGAGGACACATGCCCGGTTGGAGATTGATTTGGAAGGACATGGGCGATCCCGACGATCCCGACTGCTGTTTATTCATCACCCGAGACAACGACAGCAACAGCAACAAAAAAAGGAATCATTGGATCACTCTCAAGTATATATTATAGTAGTTTTATAGTAGAAAAGTCAATATTTGACGACGGAGGAACAAATTTGTTTACCTCCGAGATGGGTAGATGGCTCTCGGAACGCGTAAGAGATCTCCGGTCCCGGCACGTCGATACCTGGCGATCGAGAACGATTGGACATATCGACGTCGGTGGCAGGATGTGCACTCGATGTTCGCCCAGAGTGCACTCGGGTTTGACTTGAGAGGCGCATCGGTTATGTAGCTGAAAAACCCAAATTTTTAAAAAATGATTATTCCAATAGTTTCGACCGAGTCTGCGAGAAGAGATGATTCACCGTCATTTGGCACCAGCGACAGTGGAGTCCAGTGATGCCGTTGTAGGACTTGATGGGTCCGCGACACTTGGAGCACTTGGCGTTACAGTTGCCTTCAACCCAGTGATGGGCCATCACTTGAGTCGATTTCTTGGACTTGACGTAGGTGCAAATGCACGAGGCCGGCGCCCGCTGAACACATCGTTCGTGCACCGTGTACTTGCAAACTAATCGAGAGAGATATAGAGACGAGCTAGTAGCTAGAAAATGATTCGTTGTCATCTTGGTGAAGGATACAAAGAGCTGTAGTGTAGACTGACTGACTGACTAGGAGGGTAGCAGCAGTAGTACCGTAGTAGTCGTAGTTATTATTGGGAGATGGATTTGAGAGAGCGGGTCAACGTCTGAGGGTGTTATTTTAGCCACCCCCGTAGGGAGAGCACTAGCTAGCAGCCCGGGCAAAAGAGATGGATGTGATACGAGACGTGACTTGGAACCGAGAGAAGCTGATGCATAATGAGCCCGTGGGAGGCAATCAGACTTGCGGGACTGCTGCTGGATCCTGCTTCATACTGGGCAACGGACGGACAAACCCGAGTGGGTTTGACACGGATCGTCCCGGCTCCTTGGCCGTTGATTAGTACGACGACTACTCGCTCCATTCCATGACTCGTCGTTCGGTAAACAGATTGATGTCTACCGTCATCGACTACGTCTAGTACTACCCTACTCTACTACCGTACTACGTCTACTAGAATGATACTCACAGACGCAGCAGAGGCCTTTCTTGCCCAGGCCGACGAGCATGTTGAGGCAGAGGTTGCAGTAGGCCGGACGGTTAAAGTGCTTGAGCCGCCACAAATGGTTGCCGTCCTCTTTGACATTCTGTTCAATCAAGGCACGTCAAAACAATCAGTTGGGTCGTCTGCTGCTTGCTACATTTGACGCAGTTGAGACTTGAGAGAAATCTTACCGAATCGAGTCCAAGGAGGACGAGGAGAGGGATCGTCGTCATCCCGCCGCGTTTCCACTCTTCCAGCGAGACGGTGCCGTCATTGTCGTAATCAATTTCCGTCATCATCTCTTGCAGGATCTGCGACGAGACGGACAGCAGACGTACGTGTCAATAGAGAGAGAGAGAGACGGGCGCTTACATTACCAATTGACTCACCGGTTTCAGCTCGGACGCATCCCAGCCGAGGTATTCGGCGACGGCCATCATTTGATTGACAATGCAATCCATTTCCTAAATAAGAGATAGTACAACACGGTTTATGACTGTGGTGGACGCAGCTTCATTTTCGACGTCTTACATTCGTGTCCAGGACTCCATTGCCGTCCGTGTCGTACAACCGGAACATAACTACGTACGTAAGTAAAATAAAATAATTCAATTGATTTCTCAAAGAAAATTAAACAAAACATGGAAAACTAGAAGGCGAAATTACATTCGAGTTTGTCTTCAGGACGGCCAGCCTCCAGCAGAGACAGGTAACAGATGACGTTCTTGAGCGAGACCCGGAGTGAATTGATGTCCAGTAGGCTCGTCTTCCGCACCAACTGCCGCACTTCCACTAAATTCACAACATGTTTGCAATGTACAGTACTGACTACAACGTAATCCTTATGTAGTTGAGTCAAGGCCAAAGAAAAGTCGACAACAGGTACAAGATTAGGACGTTCCAGGTAACCGATTGGTTATTATTTTTAGCCCGAAACAGGTACGAGGCAAAATACCTTTATTAGACTTTTGACTGGTGGCTTAATTACCTTCTAATTTTCCATTGGAGACGAGGATGGAATTGTTGGACTTGCGCGACGAATTGCGAGACATTTGACTGTGACTCGGAGACGATGATTGGTTGCTGGCCCGTTCCCACGTGGCTCCCGTCCCGCTGACGCTGTTTCCCATAGCCGCCGAACTCGCCGCAGCGGCCGACGATGCCGTTGCGGACGTCGAACAAGAGGCAGCACCTGCTCCGACCACCGACCCGGCCTGGGTGACCATGACCAACGGATGGACCGATGCGCCGATACTTCCTGCCAATTAACAATCCATTCGAATTTAGTGGCCATCAGCTGCAGCAACGACGACGACGACAAAAGGGCCAAGTTTTTGCTCCACTCTCGTCGTCGTCGTCTCTAATAATTCCACATCCGGGAAACTTTCTATTTCCGAAACGTTTCAAATCAAATTATCAAAGAGAGAGAGAGAGAGACGGACAAAAACGAAGAAATAGTTGGAATGGGGAAGATGAAAAGAGAAGATGGAAGGGGAAATGGCGCCGCGCTCTTGGGCGCTTTTCTGCTGACGAGGAATTCCCTTTTTTCGTCTGGTATTCATTGGCAACTTTCTTCGGGGGAAAACGCAAATAAAAAAAAGAGAGTGGGGAAGAAGAAGAAAAAAAAAGGGCAAGAGAACGAGAGAAGTGTAATTGATTTTCGAATGATCGACTCGGAACACGCCGACGAGAGCCCAATCGATCGAGCGCGCTGCTGGGCGAGCGCGCCCGAGAGGCAGTCTCAACTCCCTCAGCAACAACAACAGCAACAACAACAACAACATTTTTGGGGATTTGATTTCGCTTTGAGGATGGAATGAAATAGAAAACGAGGAAGAAGAAGAAGAAAATAAAAGAAGACTCTACAATTCAATTACGGACGTACATGGGGCGGTCGAGACTTCAATTATGTTTTTTTGTTTTTTTGGACGAGATGGTACAAGCTCTGTTTTTATTATACCGAGAAATTTCCCTTTTTTCCCCCTACCGTTTGGGGAGTCGTAATAAGAAAATAACGTCTTGTCTTCTATTATTATTATTATACCGGTTCGAGTTCGGTTGGAGGCGTCGGATTCGGTGCGCGAATGGCCGGCGCTACTTCCACCTCCGCCGAGACTTCCCAGCCGTTCGGTGAGCCCGTGGAATCGTTCGGCCAATCCTTGAAGAGGCCGACTTTGTTCCGAGATGCTTGTGGTGATGGTGTTGTGCACACCGGCGGTGGCAGCGGCGCCTCCTGTCGTCGTCGTCGCACCGGCCGCTCCGGCATCGGCGAACGCCGCCAAGTTGCTGACGGAGCCGGTGGCATTGTGCGCCGTAATGGGAGCGCAAGCCGTCGCCGAGCTCAGCATGGCCATGTCCTTTAAAGAAAAAAAAAAGGCGAATAAGAAAAAATTTCCCCGAGACTGTCAGATCATCATTGAGCCTTAAGTGAAGCCAACGGTCGTTCAATGGCCGCTCCATTTAAGAGCATTAGCTTTGCTGGCCATAACCGAATCAAAGTCGATGGATCATTGTCTCCTCTCAATGGACAACGATCGAGCGATCCTGCTCTACAGCGCACACACATCTTTCACTCAATGTTGACGCAGTCTGCTGCTGCCGCCGCCCACGCTGTACTTGGCGTAATTGGTTAGCTGCTGCTGCTGCTGCTGCTGCTGCAAGAGATGATCGATGAAGCTAATAAAGCATAGCGAGTGCCGTAGTAGTAGTAGTAGTAGCAGGTGCTGTACTGTGTTGGATCCACTACAACGTCTCTCTTTCTCTCATCATAATATTACCGAGAAGAAGGAGCTCTACTAGCTAGAGCTGAGCGGAAAATAACGTAGGAGGATGAGCGCGCAATATATCCCAGCAGACACTCTCTCTTTGTGTATGTGCACAACGACGGTCGTTACTAATCGATAAAGCGAATTGAGGCAGCTGAAGAGAATCATCAAAGCTATTAGCTTCTTATTTATTTTCCCTTTTTCCCGAATCACACGCCATTTTTTTGTTATATACTAGAGAAGCAGAATAATATGGGCGGTAATGTCCGACCAATATATTAGATATACTTGTCCGTTGTTGCTGGAATGCGCGCGGCTTGTTTTCATTTCTCTAGATAAGCTTTTTCCTTTTTTTTTTTTGTTGTATGCGGGGAGGGCTGAGCTCCTATTCTCCTTGTGTTTGTATTTCTCCAGCTGGCCGGAACTCAAGAGCGAGAGAGAGAGAGCTGGTGGGTGAGTAAGGAACGACAAACAAAGACGGTTCCGTTTGTTTGTGCGTGTTGTGTGCGTGCGCCGTGTACACATGTACAGTGCGCTCGACGGCCTAGCGCGCACCCATCAGAATCGAATTGACTTTTTTATTTTCCGCTTAGAAATCGCCTCGCTACAGAAATGTTGTCTTTTTCTACACAGAGAAAATCTGATTAGTACACAGCGAATCATGTCCTAATGATGGCTGTAGTGTTGGCATGATGAATGGCGCAGACCTTATCTCTACGGCTCATGTTGTACGGAATGGTCCACCAGGGTGGGCATAACAAGCAAGCAAGAGCAAAAGTTGCATTTGTATGTTGATGATAGTCTCGGAGAGAAGAAAGAAAAGATATGGAGCCAAAGTGGGGTCCCCACAGGCCCGCATGACGGCCCTATATAAAACTGTCCCATATTTACACATTTGATGTGTTTGGATGGTATTAGACGGGCGCACGGCACAGCCAAGGCGTGAGCGCGCCATCTATGCAAATCGAGCGTCGTCTCTCTCCGCGAAAATTCCCCCCCGCATTTCACGCGCACGTTGCCGCCCCAACAGAAAAAAAGGAAAACGGGGTCTTGGGCTCGACCTTAATCAAAGACAGATGCGACACTTTCATATATCTATAGAAGAAATGAGAAAGTCAACGCGCGGGTCAGCCGTCATTTTTCATACGGAACGAATTGTTTTCGTAGAATTCATTTCCATAACTTTCTCCTTCAAAAAAAAAACGGCCCAGTCATCGTCTTTTTTTTTTTTTTTTTGCTTTGCCGCCTAGAAAGTGACGACCGGCTAATCTGGATGGACGTAGTACTGTCCTACCTTGATGACTTTGCCTTCAACGTTGGAGACGGTCTTGGTGGGCGCCCGTTTGACAAAAGACAAGAACAGCCTCTTGCACAGCTCTTCTTGCATTTCCAGTTCCAGGTAAGTGTCCATAAACAGCCTGAAGCCCTCGTAGTCGATATCCTAAATTATAAGAAAATGTTGTGTACATTTATTCAATTATTATTTGATGAATCGAAGTTACCCCGTCTGGCTGGAATTTGGACAGCGGTCCAGTGCCGGAGAATTCTGCTAAAACATCGCTCAATTTCTTGGACGAATCTGAAACGAAATACGAATAAACAATAAAGGTCATTGTTTGTTATGTTGCATTGCAAGACAAGTTTGGCAAAAAATAGACGGTGGCGGGTGATCCTCGTTTAGAAAAATGTCTGACCCCGGACACACAATCATCATTTCCTGATTTTCTCCGTTTCTGGGCGCGTCGCGCACGCACGGTCACTTTGGGCCGTCGCTCCATCGACAGGTAAATAGCAGAACGACGTCGAAGAGAAAAAAAAGAGAGTAGAAGAGATCACGCGATCCGATTACAGAGCGTCGCGCGCAGGTCTCGTCAAAATGGCCGCCATTTCGTACCTCCCCCCCCTCTCTCTATTTTTTTTTATTTTCTAGGAAAGCAGACGGGCAAGAACGTCCGTCTTGAAGGCAGCTGCTGGACACGGAGGCAGGAAACAATAGGTGGACCTCTTGCACCTGGCAATGACGGCCAATGTGTCCAGCAGGGCCCGAGAGTCATTGAAGAATAGATAAATGGTGGCGGCGGCTGCTGGTCGGGCCGGTCCGGTCTCTGGCCGTCATCATCTCTAATAATGAAGACGGACATGACAAGGTTCCGGCTATATACTTGTGTGTATTTAGGTTTGAGCGATTGTGTCGCTCTCCCAAACAACAACAACAACAACAGGAGAGAGAGAAAAGAAAAGAAAGAGGCGACGAGACTGGACGTTGACAGCTGCTACGTGATGTCTGTCCGATGACGTCCATGTCGCAAACGACTTGGACGACCAAAAAGAAGAAGAAGAAGGACATTTTCTTTTTTCTTTTTCTTTCTAGTTTCGGCTTGTTGTCTAGTTTGTGTGTGCGCGCCTTGGTTCCGCAGCTGCAGCACGGGACCGGAAAGGAAAGAGGAGGCAGAGTGGCGCGCACAACAACAATCGATCGGGGGACCGAAGAAGAAGAAGAAGACATGGGCTGTTCTTCTTCTTCTTCTCCTTCTGCTGTCCTACTTGAATCCCTTCAGCCGTGTAGAGTAGAGTATAGTTTCATCCCAAGCCGTTTTTCTTCATAGGCCTTAGCAGCAAGTCTTTTTTTTTTTTCCTTCCTTTTTTTTCTTTTTTGACTTGATATCATAATGTATTGCCCGGGCCCGATGAGCTGCAGCACGGTTCCCATCGATAAGCAAATTCAATAGAGCGTCGTCGTCGACGTCGGGGATGCTGCCGCCGCCGCTTCGCTCTCTATACATACGTGACAAAGTTCTCTTTCTTTCTCTTAGCTTTCGCTTCAGTTCGGCTGACGGGTTATCGTACACTGGCTAGTACTAGTACTACTATTATAGTGGGTGGTGGGTGGCCCTTTCTTTTTGGAGTTTTTCCTTGTTGTTGACAGTCTGGTCTTGTCGCGCGGTCATCGATGCCAACAGAAGGAGGGAATTGCTTATTACCTTAAGGTCGACATGCAGAATGGATACAGAGACTATGACTACTAGTCAGTTGGTAATCGCGAAAAAAAAATGAAAAAATGGAAAGACGGATGGAGACGAATGACGTAGGCTGGAGAAAAAAGATATTTTTTTCTTTTTTCTTTTCGTCTTTTTTTTTGGCCAGGGCGCCTACATCGAATCAGCCGAAGGTTATCTCTTCTGTTTCTTTCTTTCTTTCTTCTTCCTTTTCTTCTAGACGTCTATACTATACATACAACATGCGTTGCCGACATCTCCATCAGCCGCAGCCCCACACAAGCAAGTTAGGAGCGACGAGAGCTCCCTCTCTCTCTCTCTCCTCTTTTCCCCAACCGAAATCAATAACACGACAGCAGAGAGAGAGAGAGAGAGTGAAGAGGAGAGAAAGGATGGAAGAGAGAAGGAGAAGAAGAAGAGCCCCGGAACAAGCCGGTACACTCTTTCCTTTTTTCTCTCTCTCTGCTCTCTCTGCTCCATTCCAATGTACATTTTCCAATAGTATTTGATTTTCATTCGGGGGGGAGGAGAACTTGATCAAAAGAGCATCTTTCATCCCGGAGAAATAATAACAAGAGGATTAACGCTCTCTATTTTTATTATGATTAGAATTTCTCCATTCGATTGAGGGCAAAAAGGGGTGAAAAGAGCGAAGAAAATAAAAATCATCACAAAAAGAAGAAGAAAAAGAAGAAGCGAGGCCTTCAAAAGTTATTGATTCTGTGATGGCCCCACCCGCGCCTCCCGGCGACGCAGACTCTCTTGTCGCAAAAAAAAAAGAAGAAGAAGAACGGGGTAGAGAGAGAACATGGCGGATAGAAGGAAAAGTTTGACGTCGTCTTGAGCGATATCTATCTGTATTTATAAATATATAAGATATAATAGGAGATAAAGAGAGCAGTCCCTCGAAGAAAAAGAAGAAGAAGAGAGAAAAGCCGTGGGGGTAGGACGGAATAAATCGATGACGAGAGCGTGAACGACATCCCGAGAAGAAGAAAAAGTCCGTGTGTGGATGAAGCCGGACGTCATCATCGTCCGCTGCCTCCTCCGTGTCTCATCGCGGACGGGCGTCTCTCTCTCTCTACTGAAGTTGGCCTCGAGCTTATCAATCTGATGCATAATTATAGAAGCTGACGTCGTCGCCGTCGTCGGCAACTGATCCACCACCGAAGCCTTCAAAGCCTTACACTTAACGACGCTATATTACGTCGGGGCTCCGCTCTACTCCGCTCTGCTCTCGGTACACAACATAGATGAGATGATGGAGGAGAGACTCTGGCCGGAGAAGAAAGGATGGACGGGAAAATGAGATCAGCCTTGGATGTTCTCTTCTTCTCCACTGCGAGACTGATGGTAGAGGCCTATAGGCTAGTAGTGCGCCTTCCGTAGTGACGTCGTCGACGGCTAACTAGCGTCGTCGTCGGCCCATATACAACAACAACACAAAAGAGAGAGAAACCGTCAGATGGGGGAAATCTCGTCTCTTTTGGGCCTTTGAGGAGGAGAAGAGTGTAGAAGCTGTAGAAGCGACAACTTCTCGGTAGAGTAGTGACGCCGCCGACGCCGCCGCCGCCGTTCGAAATCGTCCAACTACATACACAGCCGAGAGAGAGAGAGACGACTCTACTCTGCTGCTGCTATATACGATGACGTCAAAGCGAATCGCGTATCGATCTCTCTCTCGCTCCGCATCTGTGTCTAACGCCGGTGCTGGCGGCGCCGTCGCCATAGCTTCAATGACGTCACGGCAACGGTCTTCAGAGCCGCCTCCTCCCCGTTCCAGACGTTTTCTGTGTGTGTTCCAACGACGTCCAGTGAAAATGAAATAAGAAAACGACCCCCCGGTGGATTCGCCCGTCGTTATTCACGGCGTCGTCGGCGTCGGTGGTGGCGGCCATCGATTTCTAGTATTTTATTTTCGTGGCGTCACACGGCGAGAGGCGACGATGGCGTCACTAGCGCCTTCCCTCGTCATCTCCAACTGAGGTGGTTGGTTCTCTCTTTCTTTTTCTCTCCTAGCGCCCGGCCGATCCGTTAACTGTTTTGTGACCGTGCGGGCTGAAGAGGATTTACATAAAGACCCGCGTCACCGGCGTCGCTCTTACAGCTCCTCGCGCCCGCAGCAGTTCGATCTGCATAAGAAACCCCGTTGTGCCTTTATTTTTAAAGATGATGATGGGCCTCTTTGTTCCCTTCGTCGATACGCGTCCCATATCTCATTGAGGGAAAAGCACCGAATGGCTCTCTAGAGTCTTGTTGTTTCCAGTCCGCCCACCGATGCCGCTGTGCATAAATACATGCGGCGGCCGTCGTCGAACAAGACACAAAAGAAGGTGCCGATAAAAAGAATAAAAGAGAAAGAAAGAAACTTACAAGCAGCGAGATCCTGTAATTGTTCGAATTCGGCGGGCGAGAGCTTCTCCCATCGATAGGCGGACTGGAGGGCGGCCTGATCGAGCAAGGCGGCCGACGACGCCGTTCCGTGATGATGTTGTTGCTGTTGTTGATGATGATGCCGCTGCATCGTCAAGAGCGAAGTCCGGCTCTTCTTTTTGCTCTTCTCTTTCTTCTCCTTCTTGTGCTTCATGATGATGGTGGCCAGCGCACTGCCGTCACTCTGCCGCTAGAAAACTAGCAGCAGCAGCCGACACACTACACGACGCCCAGATAAAATAAAAAACAGAAGAAGCAGAAGCGACGTCTCCACGATTTGTCTTCTCTCCGGATTTCCGTATCCACAAGTCTCATCCAGCCCAGTAGCTCTCCCAAATGTCTTTCTTTTTTTTTTCTCCGTCCAAATCTCCCAGCAGCAGCGGCAGTCTACACGGGAACAGAGACAGATGATTAGTGGCACGGACATTTGAAATTCAGGGATCGAGGGGGGAGCTGCTTGCTGTTATCGACGCCGATAAAAACAACAACGAAAAAGCTTTTTTTTTTAATATATTTTTAAATAGACGTAACCACTCTTCCTTTTTGCGGGTTTCCTTATCTTTGATTATTATGCCATTTCGAATCGGACGCCGGCTCCACCGTTTGATAGAGGTCGGTGGGCAACTCGGTTTGATTGCGGCAATTGACGTCGTTAACGCGACTCTAAAACATTCTAAACCCGGATCTGCCGGCCCTTTTTTTTGTTTTTATCCTCCCCGCAACCGAAAAAAAAAGAAGCGGATGATTTGACTAGTCGAAGCGGAGGGTAGAAAGGAAAGAAGAAAAAAAAGTCATCGCCGTTCAGGGAAAACGTGGCCGACGCGCGATCTAAAAATACAATGGAGGCGCCAAAGAGAGAGAGAGAGAGAGTGCTATATATACATATACATATCAAGACATCTGTGATGTTTTGGGAAAAAGAAACAAAACACAACAAATCAGCAGCAGCAGCAGGAGGAGGAGAGCAACAACTAAAGAAGATGAAACGAGAGTGATATATTCTCTGATTCATTTTTGGCTCGTCGTCGAACGTCGACGTCTTTCTTGCGCTCTTCGGATAGCAGAAAGCGAAGAGATGTGACACGCGAATTATCGATTGGTCCACCCCTTTCCTCTCTCTCTTTCTCTCTCTCTACGGGGCTGGGCACATCCAAACGAACACATAGGGCACGTCCGCCAAAATAGCAGCGTTTCTCGTCAGCAGCAGCACGGAAGTCTCCTCCTCCTTCTTCTTCCCTCTTCGAATCTATTTCCCTCTTGCATTTATCTTTATACGACGTATTTATATATCTATATTTACTCTATACTCTCTCTCTCTCTCTACTGGCGCTAGGCTAGTAGTAGACGACTACTGTCTACTGGGCTGTCTGCTGCTCCTGTTCCTGCTCCTGCTCCGGCTCCCTCTCTGTTTCCCCAGCGCTCCAGTTTCCTTCCGGTGCCAAAGATGGCCGCCAGCGCGCGTCTGTTCCATCTTCTTTTGAAACTGAAACCTCGCCTCCTCCTCCTCCTCCATCTCCTCCTCCCCTTTCTTCAATCAAAGTTGAACAAGTTAAAAGACGGCCCAAAACTACTACTACTATGGTTCTAGACTAATATTGGCGTTGTACTGCTGCTGCTGCTGCTGCTGCTGCTGCTGCCTGTTGCCTTTTCCGTCGTCTATTCTTATTTTGTTGTTATTGAAATAACAATTTTAAAGTCGTCGTCGTCGTCGTCGTGGCTGGTTGAATGGCCGAGCAAATATTGTCCGGCCACTACTACTAGACATAGCGCCTTTTTTGTTGTTGTTGTTTTTGTTATTGTGCGGCAGCGGATGTTGATTCACTACTACGTACTCCTACATCTGGCCGTTTCAGTCGTGAAAACGGGCAGGAGAAGGAAAAGAGAGACAGCAGAGAGATAGAGAGATCGAGTCAATGATCAATAGAGCGTCGCGAGGTGAACATTGCAAGTGGAGATGTGTTTTTCCGTACGGGGCGTTTTCGGTTTCTCCGATGTCTCTGCGGACGTCGTCGGTCGTCCAGGCGGATATTGGGGTTACCTTACCAACAAAGTCAAGTAGCAGCAGCACTACCGTTATATAAATATATATATAAATGAAGGAGAAGTAGAAGAAGAACTTTGGGAGTGAATGTAACAGGATTTGGAGATGCTGGCTGGATGCTGCTGCCAGGGTATTATATAAGATTATGCCCGACAGCTTGAACGACGACCGAGGACGACATTCTATGGCGACGGGAATGATTTTGATAGACTGCGTCCAGTCCATCAGTATCATATAGATGTTGCAGTCAATGTATTCTATGACGTTATGTATATATATATATCTATCTCTCTCTGCCGGCTCTTTTGTTCTCGCGTCAATTCACAGACGGGCGGCGGCCGTTGGGGGGGGGGAAAGACCGTAGCAGCATTCGCCGAGTTGACACCAGTTGGACCGATCCGATCTAACAACAACATCCCTTTCTCGTTCAGTTGCCCCAACAGGCCGTCCTCTGACACACCGAGACAAACACACACAGACGGAACAAACAAAAGCCGTACGTACTAGCCAACTTACTTTAACACACACAGAGAAATGTCCGTATTTAATCCGGAAGCGGGAAAATACGACGAGGACAATGAGAAGTGTTTATGTTTTCCTTTTTTTTGTTTTTGTTTCAATGGAACCGCGCTCGGATCATCGCTGGAATTAATAATTTCCAATTTCGGGGGGAAACGACGGAAGAAGAAAATGGCGATGTCGGGTGCGATTATCAGCAGCAGACGGCCATGTTGTCGCACACCGACACGCGCACTGCTGACGGAGACGCTCTCTCCAGTTCTTTTTTTTTTAAATTTTATTTTCCAGTGAAGACGGAACAAGTTTGGCTCTTTTTTTTCTTCTTCTCTTCCTATCGAATTGGCCGGTCGTGAAAAGATTTATTGAATTGATTTTCCATGTGACGGTCGATAATAATTCAATCGTGTCCTATTCATTTGTATTGTGGCGATTGGAGAGAGAGCGAGCGAAAAGACGACGCCAGGAAACAACAGCACACACACTGACACACTCTGACACACACACGCAGACACACAGAGAGAGAGACACACAGAGGCCACTTCAGACGCGGAATCGATCGTCGGATGGTGGTGGTAGTGGTGGTGGTGGTGGGTTGTTCATTCCGCGTGAAAGGCAAACCCAGCGACTCACCAACCCAAACAACACTGACCGGCCATGCCGCGAGCTGCCGACTGAGTAGTACACCGAGCGGCTAGTGGCGCTCTAGACCCTACTCTCTTTCTCTCCTTCTCCTTCTCCTACTCCGTTTCACTCTCTTTTCTCTCTTTCTCTCTCTCTTCGCACAGGGAAGCTGTGCTGTGTGTATGTGCCCTGGCTCCTGCTGCTGCTACTTCGCCTTGGACTTGTCAAAAGGACGCCCAGCTGATCGACGACGGCGGCGCGGGAGGGTGGCGTCGGGAGTGCCCTCCTTCTTGTTCAGCTCTCTGTGTGTACTGCTGCGCGGCTCTCCCTCGTGCTGATCAAGGGACTTTTCCTTGCGCGCGTCCCCCATGAACGGCCAGCTACGATGCCGGCCCGGAACAACAGGACAGCACAGACAAAAAGGGCAGCAGCAGAAGCAGCAGCAGCAGCAATGTGATTTGTCCTCCTTCGTCTATTCTTTGACCTCCCCCGACGGCCCAGTCTCTCATTATATGTATAGGATCAATTCACATATCTATCCATCTACTACGAGGACGATGACGGCGACGACGACTAGTCTTTGACGTCGATGCTCGATGGGGAAATAGATTTCCCTCCAGATTTTTCCTATATATACTAACCCGTCCTTTTTTTATTTATTGTTTTTGATTCGTCGACGCTGCCCTCGAGAATAGCTGAAAGGGCCGGCCTGCCAACTCGGTCTATACCGAGTTGTACTCCGACTACATAAATATATATATATATATATATATATACGTATATATATCAGAGAAAATGCTGCTACTGCTGCTGCTGCTGATGCCCTTCAGCCCTTGTGATGTTAAAGAAGGAAACAAAAGAAGTTGCTCCGCCGAGCACGCGCGCGCAACGGACGTCAAAGTGAATGATGACCGGGGCCGAGCTGCTGCTGCTGACGACGCGGCCAAGATTCCGCTCATTTTTCTAATCCATACTAATGGTGATGTAACTTGTTATTCCAATAAGTATTTACTAGTGTTGTTCCAGGGTAGAAATATATATGGCGCCGTCGCCGTAGTAGACGACGACGACGACTTTGTTTTGGCTTTTGCCCTCTCGTTTTCATCGTCATCTGATTTGGCGACGTGACGTCAGGCCGGCAGCAGCAATCCTCAACTTTGACCTTTCCAGTGTCTATATACGTGCGCGCCTGTGTGTGTTTAAAGAAAGAAGAAGATGGCAAGACGGCGCGCATGCCAAGCCGACGCCTCCCCCAACATCGACCACCGCCAGTCCCTCCCACTTTTTTTTTCGTTCTTTTTCGTTCTTTTTCTTTCTTTTTCCTTTTTTCCATTATTTCTTCTATTTAGTTCTTCATTTTCTTGTTTCTTCTTCCATCTTCGGCGCTCATTTCAACCTCGTTACTCGATTACATGCCCGATGCGAAAGAGACAGAGAGCGAGTTCCCGTTTCGCACAGACTGCGTTCGTCTCTAATTAGAAAGGAAAAGGGGCAAAAAGAAGAAGACGAAGAAGAAGAAGTTGTAGCTAGCTAGCTGGCAATACTGGCTACCGCTACCCCACCAGCATATCTTCGGCGGTGTTGATGATGATGGCGCGTCTTGATCCCCCTCTCCCTATCCCGTCTAGTCATTAGAATAATCCCGCAGCTGCTATAAAGAATTGGGAAAAGAAAGAAAAGAAAAAAAGAAAAACTTTCGTTTCTCCTCCTTCTAGCACTCAACGATGACGTTTCCTTCTCGTCTGACGTCAATTCAGAGCCAGCTAAGAGGTGAGCGAGATGCAGCAGCAGGAAAAGAAAACCCTTGAAAAACCAAACAAACTCTTCACAGCAACTCGCTCTCAGCTCCAGCCCAGCGGATTTACAGGAAGAAAAACGATGAAAACCGTCCGTTCGGAGGAAACTGACACGAGACACGTTGGTTGTTTTTCTTATTTTCTCTTCGTCTCTCCTTTTTTTCGTTTATATTTGTCTCTTCTTTTGCTTTTTCCGTCGTGTGGGAGGAGGATTTCGAAACTCCGCCCACTCGTTGCCTTGGTTACGGCGTCGTCTTCTGTCATGTCTTCTCTTCTGACGTGTTTCAGTCCTATTCGCCCTGCCTTTTTTTCCTCTATACCTTTCCCTCTGTGAGCTTTCCAGAGTTTTCCTCAATTACTAACTAGGCCTTGCTACTCGTATCGTGTCTCGTTCTAGTTTTGTTTAGTTGTTTTTTTTTGTAAATTGCACCCTTTTACGGAATGAAGTCACCTGTTACTTGTTTTGTTTGCGTCTTACTCGCCGTTTATACCGTTTCGGCCAATGATTATTCAAATGGCAACTTTGAAATGCCCACCATTCCAAGTAGAGAAGTGATGAGATGCATGGGTAAGTTCCAACAAGTGCCCATTCAAAATGAGGGTGTTATTTCAGCTTTTTTAAACACAGTATATAGAAGCTGGACTTTCACCATTTTTATTACTCGTCATAATAACATTGTTGAATATTTATTTTACAGTATGCAAAGCAGTTGTTGATGAGGTGGAAGCTGAAATTGAGAAAGTGGATCCCCACAAGAAAGTTGATGTTGGCAGCTTCAGGCTCGATGGAAATGGAAATGTCAAACAAAATTTGGTAACACTAGATTTATCTTACTTCTCTTTCCTTTTTCATCATTCTAGAATAGTACTCACAACAAAGTTTTCAAAAAGTGGCATGTTGCATCAGTGTAGCAGTATTTTCTTGTTTGAATGGCTGTCTTCTCAAAAGCACTTGCCCCATTTTGTCGCAGATGAGATAACCAAGAGCCACCTATCTTACGTTCTAGGTACCCTATGCGCGAAGCGAACTGCATCTCTCAGAGGTCTGTCTCCTTTTATCAAATATCATCTAAATATGAATAAGGTAATGAACGATCGTCTATTTAAAGGTTATGGACCAAGTCTGCACCAAAGGAATGAAAGAATATGTTGTCGCCAGTTATAAAGCCAGCGGTAGACCTACGCTTTTGAGGTTGACCACTTCAGATGGCAATATGAATCCTGAAATGAGCAATGTCGATATCGTGCCTAATCCAGAAGTGAACGAAAAACTCGTTTCTTACGTGAGTTTTGAATAGTTTTATATTCATATGACTGGCCTAACTTTCATCCAATTCGACCACGTAGTGCCAGAGCCTTGTTGAAGATTTTGAAGATGATATCGTGTCCCTGTTCGCCAAAAGCGAGAAGCTACCTCACCAGAAACTTTGCGTCAGCATAGCTGAAGTATGTCCATCTGGAGCCGTTGCCGACGACGACGATTCCAGTTCCGAAACCGAAACTTACGATATCGAGCATGAAGAATTGTAACAGAAAAAAAGAGATCATAACGAACTGGATGTGAATCAAAGTAAAAACCAAAACATGACCCATTGTGTCCACTATGATAGCTGCTCTCGTTATTTAATGTATTTTTTGATCGAATTATATAGGATTATAATAGTTTAGAGATTTATATCCATGAAACATTGTTTGAAGTGGAGGAGTGATAAGGGCAGGGGTAACAAAAAAGAGAACAAGGTAAGCCGAGGGTCTTTTAAAGTCTTCTCATTACAATTGATGCTGGCAGGTAATATCGAGTGAGTGGGGCACGTTATATGTTTATATTGATTTTTTTTTCATGCGTGTAGCAAACATCGATAACAGAGGTGAAGAAAGGGGGTCTGGTAAGGGTTAAAACGTATGGAACAAGAGCTGACGATGTATCGACACTGATGGTAAACTCTTATTGATCAAGTTTACGCCCGATTTGAACGAGAGATATAAGAGAAAAGAAGTTTTCATGTTTTTGTTTTTTATCTTTTAAATATATCTTCTTGGAGGAAGAAATATCGAGAAGGAGAGACGCAAAGGAGAAATGAATTCTCAGACGATAACAGATTAAAAGAGAAGAAGAAGAAGAAGAAGAATGATGTGGTTTGGGGAGAAAGGGAGGAGGAGACGGGGAGTTGAGAGAAGTGCGTCATGACGCAAGTTGTTTCAGCAGCCAATCTTCGGTGTCGTCTTCCCGTGGTGTCCATTCCGCAGCGGCGTCTGGACGGATCGCGCATAGAACAAAAGACGGAAAATAGACAAGAAGAAGGAGACGGTTAGATGCTGCTGCTGACTAACGGCCAATTTGTTTCTCATCGTCCTCGTTTGCGATGCCCTCCGTAAGTGTGGGGGCGGGCAATCAACCATGTTCGTTCCCCTGAACCGCCCTGATGGGAAAATCTTGTTTGTCGTCCACCTTTTCGAGTGCCAGAGCGGAACGAATCAGAGCGCGCCCGATTATAGCGCGGAGAAAGCTCGCGAGAGGAGAGAACTATTTTCTGGTTTTCTTTTCATTCCCATCCAACTATCACCCCCAAGTTTGTCCTTTTTTTGTGAGTATGTGCGCGATTCACCCATCGGGTTTGCGCGCAAGTGTGCATGTGTCATTTGGAGAGAGAGAGAGAGAGAACACCCTGCGTGCAATTACAAACTAAATAGCGCAGATGCTGTTTACACAATGGTGGGGACACCGAACTTGTCGACCGCGCTTGAGTGAAAGCAAAGATGGATGAGAATCAGCAGCAGCAGCCCGTCAGCGATTCATATTCCTTATTGTCCTTTTTTTATATTATTTTCTGGGAGGATTTCTTTCTTTCTTTCCACCCCATTGGCTGTTTGCTGCTGCTGGGCTCTGTCTCGCAAGGACAATGGCCACCTTGACGCAATTGAACGCATCACTAGTTCCTCCATGGCTGCGCTGGCTGTTTCCAAATCAAACGGCAGTAAACGCGTTAAGGATTGAAGAAGGCAGGGACGTTCGCTATTCTTGCCCAGTACGCGTAAGTAGCTGCTGGGTGAATATCGGTGGAAACAATGTGAAGCATTCAAACAATAACCACAAAGTTCAACTATATGGAATATTGGGCATGCATCGATGGATCCGTCCTCAAGCAGCAGCAGCAGCAGCCGGAGTAGGACCATATCGATCCTGTCGACATCCGGCTGCCACCTAACCCGAGGTCCCCCTTTGTTCCGAGTCTATCTGACAAAATCACGCGCGCCCCTCGTGATCTGTTCTTAAAAGCTTTTGTTTCTTCCTCGGCAGAGGCTTATTCCAGCGGTTTCTCCTGATTTCTCCACCCAGTAAAAATCGATGCCAAATGGATCGACGGAATATCTTGACGCTCGGAAATCAGCTTTTGCACAGGTGGCGTTTGTTCCCGACGTTTATGCGATTGAATGGGCAATTGGCCTCCTCCTCGCTTCTGTCTGGCTTCACATCCGCCGGAAGCGACTAATCTACCACGAGCCGGGTTGAATGATCATCAAGTCGACATCGCACTCGTCGGTTGGTGTGCGGCCTCTCATCTCGCCCGCAAACAGAATGGACGGACCAACTGGATGACCCGATTGCTCTTCATAGGCCACTAAGAGTTGGTGGGGGTTGCCCGGCTGCGCTCGGACGATGGAACAGTTGACGGAAAAGAAAAAGGAGCCGTAGCTTTCATCGCATCCGCATCGGATGATTTACCCGTCGGATACGCGATGAAGCCGCCAGAGCGTGCCGCGCACAAACCCAGGATAAAAAGGTACATAGTGAAAAAGAAAAAGATGGAGCAGAGGCTCTTAAGAGGTCACCTAATCTGCTCCATCGAGCAAAACTGATTTTCTCTTCTTTTCTTTTTTTTTATAGACGTGTTGGCTAGTCTCGGGGGAGACGCTTGGCTAGCGCTTATATCAATCATCAAACACTACGTCTCCGCAATTAGACGTTGCCTCGGTTTTACTATCGAGCGTCTCGGAGGACGCTTGCCTTGGTCGGCATCCGTTTTCGACCAACTAACGATAAAAAATGGCGATAGCCAAACTTTTTTAGCGGTCACGACCGCACACCATCCGGCGGCGGGGCTACCATACGCGCGCGTCGAATAAATAAAATCATTTTCGGTTTTGTTTTTTCCCCTCTCGCCACCCACACGATTATTGGTGAGGATCAAGAGATAGCAGCTAAAAAGTTGTCGAGATGATTACGTTGCCAGAAAAAGCTCGGTTCGACACGCAACTGGGGCAACGGAGCGGCAACCCGTCGAGAATAACTCTGGCTTCTCTGATATTGATGCGATGAGGCCAATATACCCTCGCCCTCTTCTATTAATGGCGTCAGATCAAGCGGATACAGAAAAACACGGAAAAAGGTTTCGGCGTTCAATAAATCTGCCGGGGGATGTTTCGTGACCAATGAGCCCTCGCTATTTACGATACATTAATGTCAGCACGGTCTTCTCTATGTAATGTGCCATTTTTTTTCCTCTCTCTCTCTCTTTAACGTACTGCTATAATGCATGTATGCTGCCCTTCAATAGAGTGCCGACCTCGCCCTGATGCCATCAATCCTACGGCTAGTTAATGGCCTTTTATTTTATCTCGGATATTGGTGTTGTACAGCACTCCGCGTGCGTCATTTCATCTGCGGCCTCAAAGGATCCCGTACGGCTCCCGAAGCGACCTACGCATCGATAGGCATGCGAAAACGATGGAGCCCTGTCTACTTGAATCGAATCTCACGTCGTTCTTCTGATCCCCCTACGTCAAACTGCTGACGCCATTTCTTTTTCTACTTCTCGGGAAAATAAAGAAAAAAACTGATTAACTTATGGTAATCATTTTTTTCTTCTTTTTCTTTTTTTTTCTTCTCACCTGTATTTTTTTTGTATTTTTGCAAAAGTCAATTTTTTCGATCTCGATGGCCAGCGCGTCTCCGGGCGGCTAACACAGCGAATGGCACTGGGCCGGATGTAGTAGGCCCTGCGCTATGCATTTCCGCATACAATTGGGGCTCCTCTTCATCGATTGGCGTCGAGCTGAATAATGGAGTAAGTCCGGTTTAAATTTGGTGTTTTGTTATTAATAGGAACTTATATAGAAATGTTTTATTGATTGAGACTGACCGGCTTGCCGCAGTATTTTCTTCAATAGGGCTTCCTTTTGCCTGTTGATTTTGTTGATGGCTGTGTGGAAACCCAAGAGGGGCAAGACTCGAGGCTCGACATCCCTGATGACGGGCATACTTTGCGGCAATGATGAAATGTCGTCGTCACCGTCCGTCGACGATGATGAGGAAGAAGTCATCGAGCTGCTACCTTGCAACTGCGGATGACGACGATAGGCCGGCTGCTGCTGCTGCTGGCCGTTTGATGCCTTTTGAGATCTTTTTATATCGGCGGGCTTGACGTAGAAATCTGGCCGTACGGCTGCATTGGCTTGTGGAGCCGTCAACGGACGTCCTTCGACGTCATAGATGTAATCTGGGTCTCCGTTAAGACTATCGCCGCCCGAGGCTCGGACCCTTTGTTGTTTTTGTTGTTGCCGCTTTTGGGTCTCCCTGAAATTCGCTACAGATTTGGGTGGGTTCGCTGTCTGAGCCGCCGCTGTCCTGTCGTCGTCGATGTTGTCGTTGTCCTCGTCGGTAACGCCCACGTCTAGGATCGAATTAAACTTGCGTAACGCTCCCGCCATCTTCATATCGTTCCATATCCACGGCTGCTCTTCCATCACCTCTTCATTTATTTCTGCAACATTAAACAATAATGCATACATTTTAGCGTTGCATAATTCCCGGGGATCTTCACGCTACAACAACTCTAGTTTCATCGTTACATCAGTTTGTTTATAAATAGCTGGCAATTTCTGGAAAGAGGGTAGACTGGGGTGTATTGAGTATATTCTCTTGTTTCATTACTTCCAGATGGCTAATCTCTCCTTCGGAACGGTCGACCTTTCGCCGGACGACGCAAATAGAAATCAACTGGTGGCCGTTTTGTGTCCCCGAGTGTTTTGGTCTTTTCGGCCTCTATCAGCTCTTGGACGCGTACATAAACCCCCGAGATTTATGGCGACGACATCTAGAGAAAACCACAGAACTGCTCATCCCTTCTTTACGGCTTCTTCTCGTTCCGCCCATAATACTTTCATCATGAGCCCAGCAAATGGTTAGAACGGACGTCATAACACGGCAGCCATTCTCTTTCCAGCTATTTTTTCTTCCTCTTCATTTTATATGTGTAAGTTTTCTGTTTATATTATGTGTTGTTGTTATTCTTTCACTCCCTTTGTTATTTAGATACCTTAGGCACGACATTCACTCAATTCCGTATAATCCGCCTTGTTTTCCTCTATTGCACCCAGCAGTGAAACACGGAAGGAAAGTAAACGATTCCCCTATCGGGCTGATGTTGGGTTGCGTGGGGCACAAATGGGAGAGAGAGAGCGTTCGGCACGTACGTATGCCCGTCTACTGGAACAAACAACGGGGCGAAAAGAGTAAAAAACAAAACAGGGAAAAAACAATCGCAATAAAAGCAGATCACGTGCGAACCATTTCGACATTGATGGCCGGTCGATATGGGAGCTGGGCAATTCAATCCGTTTTTTATTAGAAAATAGTTGGGGAAAGAGAGGGATCTCGTCAGCGTGAGGAATCCGCCGTCGAGATGGGCGTCAACCGTCGCCGTAGACAAAAGAACCGAACAAAGGACATTAAGAAATCAATGGAGCTATTACTCGTAAATAGGTCGTTGAGGAACTCCAAGTACATTCATTTTTCAAATAACCATTATCCATGTGTTTTCATCAATAAGTTAATGGCATCGCTTGACGGAGAGAAGAGAATGGGGACAATACTTGCGACACATTTAATGTATGCCATCATTTCCTCTCTTTGTCGTTCGAGACGTGCGATGTCGTCTGTCTGTGTTTCGCGCACGAACCACAAATTCTTCATATGCAAAGTCTTGTCTACATCAAAAGCGGAGCAATAGTATGTAGTACAGTGAGACGCTCTATACTTTCTCTTAGACAGTCTGCCAGCGCATCAAAAGGCCTATTCATCCCTCCTGCCGAACTTGTTTTGTGTGCGGTTGCCGTAAGATGTTCGGCAGGTACGCGGGAGCCCTTCCATAATTGTGTGGGTAACGTAACTAACGTATATACGTATAGTAACGGGGGAACAGTCTAACGATAGTCCAGACAATAGAAAGCACGGAGCGAGCAGACATTGAACAACGAACGAGGAAGAGACGCCCAAAAGTGGAAGGAGAGAGATCCAGTCCACCACTTTTGGACTGGGCTAGTCCAGGGAGCTATAGCTCCTGTGTTCAAGGCTATTCAATTAGGATTAGAGTAGTACCTACTCTTAATAATACGCCAAAAGTACTCGGCGCCGCTGCACCACGGCGCCGCGCGTAATGCAAGAAGAGCGATGGAAACCGCTGGAAATGAAGAAAAAAGATACCTCCAGCAGTTCTCATCTGTACACTGCATTACTATTCCTCGTGTTAGTAGTATTTCTACTGCTGCGTGCGCGCCACTATAATAGAGCTAGCTATACACCGGTATTCACCTCAGTTTCGGGCTATCTGAGACGCCCACACAACAACAACGACGTTGGGTTTTCCAGCAACGTCGATTACTACTGCTTCTTCTCTTTCTCATCTTTCAAGTCCCAAAATTCGATTCTTTTCTTCTCTGGAAAAGGTGGGAGAAAAAGTTGATTTTGGTACACGCACTTTACGCTCAATTGAGATTCAGTGAACTCGTAGGAGCAGGAGGAGGAGGCTTCTCCGTCGCTCCAAAAGTCTTATTCCAAACGGGTGCGAGTACCAAACCAACGACTCGTTCAATTTTTAATAACACATGACTGGCTGCTACCAGGCAAATGATTCCCGAGACGATCGCGCCATTTCTCTCTCCTCCAACTTTTTTCTTCCCTCACACAATAATACCTTGTTGCAGTATATATATATATAATATATATTTATATCTATATGTATTTCGTTTTTCATATCCTGCCCCGTACTTCGTCTCACTTTTGCCGTCATATTCGAAGGAGGAGGAGGAGGAGTTGGGTGTTGTTCATCTTTTGCCAGTTCGTATTACTTACACATCCGTCGCATTTCTATATGAAAACTGCTGTATAGATGAAATTGGTTAAACCTCCAAGTCGGACACGTTTCGTCGTGGCTGATTTGTAATCTCATTGAAATGTTTTCAGTAAACACATGCTTCTTCTTCCTTCGTCTGCATGGCGTCATAAGCGGATCACTGCGTCGCTCTTTCACCCCCTCGACCCCCTACCGTTCAAGATTCCATACGCCGTCATCAAACGGGCAAGTATTAGTCTGTCTGCGTCTGTCTATTTCTTTTTTTCATTCAATTTTTTTTTTGTTAGAGAAAATAAGGCCATTATGCTCGAGTTGCGATCCATCCAGCAGCAATACCTCTTTCTCTCTTTGGAAAGGCCTAATCTGGTTGGATTCGCTAGCAGCAACTTTGCGCTTCCTACGTCCACGGTCTACAAATCTCGGTCGTCGCTTTGAGCAACGACTGCAATAGGAAATCACATGCGATTATCTATCAAAGTTTACATAAATAATCAATATGCATGATCAAAAGGAGGCTAGATCCACAGGGAGATAAGTCCGGCCGTCTGCCTATATTACTTATTCAAATACTACTTCAACGAAGATGTAGAAATAGGCCGGCCGGTGCACTGAATCGGATTGAATCTATGCCGCTGCGTCGCCTCTGATGCCCACAGCACTGAAGGATATATATCATTCATAAATTACAAGTGAGTCACCCGATTTTATATAGAGTTGTAGGCTAGCTAGATCCGGCGAGAAACTTTGACAGAGGAAAATTGGGGCGGCCATTGTATTGCGGTCGAGAGGCGAACAAACCCAAGGACCCAATCTTTAAAAGGACTATTCTCTGGCAAAAGGTCACCTTTGAGTAGTCAACCGTGAAGAAAAGGTTCAAAACAAACAGAAAAAAAAAAAAAACTGGGTGACGCTCTCGTGGGAGCGTAGGCAGATGTAACACGAAAATAACGTCCTCTTTTCTACGGCGGCCAACTTTTTCGGGACGAGAAGACCAGGTGTCAAATTGGCGGTCTCTGAATAGCGAACGAGCGCGCCGGGATTGAAACATCTTTCTTTCATCGAAAGAAGAAAGAATCGGTCGATACTTGACAGGTTTTTTTGATCTCTCGACGACTAGAGCCAAACTTGGCTACACAACAAAAACAAGGGAGCTAAGATGCATATTAAGATAGACGACGCCATTGAAAGTCATCAAGTTTCATTTTATGTCGATTGGGTGCTGTGCGCGATGATAGAGTGGGCGAACGAAATCGATACCCGTCTCGGGTAGAACACAATGTATCTACGCAAAATAAGAACCTCTACTCCAGACTTTAACGAGTCTTGATTGGAAGTTGTTTTTTTTTTTTTCTTTTCTTTTCTTTTTCGCCGTAAAGGGATCACTATTCGCTGATCTCCTAGTCCGGATATTGAGTTTCCGTCTAGACGACGACAACACGCGCACGTTCGTTTTTAAATGACAAGTTTCCATAGTTGACTAATTAGTACAGGTAGTTCGGGGGCCCTTAAAATGCAATGGAGAAGACTGGCTGGCGCCTGGCGGGATCTTTCCCTCCGTTTGGACTTCAGGGTTATTTCTTGGGAATATTAAGTGAGTTTCCCTTGCGTCGTCGGAGATCCGGAGTGTCGATAATTCCTAGATAGAGAGAGCGAGAGAAACTGTTGGCCCGTTGTCGTGATTCAATAATAACGACCATGAGTGAAATATGCGCTTCCAACGCAATGCACTTGGGACGCACGGACAACTCGCTAGGCGCTTCCTTTCCTTTCTAGGGGGAAACCAGGAGGCGAATATTAACATATATTTGTATGTTTTATGGATGCGTCGGGCCATGGGGAAAAAAGGTCTAGTTCATTAGCCTGCCGCTACTCATTCGACGAGATGGCCATAAAATAAAGCTAGCGACCGAGTCCAGGGAAACGCAGTAGGAGCAACCTCTATAGCGCCCTTGCGTGACAAACGAAGCGGAAATCGCTCGCTACCCAGGACCAGCATAACAAACGACAATCAACTCGACAAAGAAAGTTTGTGCTATCTTTTTCTTTTTCTTGTTTTGCTTCTTCGTCCTAAAGTTTTTAGCTAAGAACAAGAAAAAACTCGATTGAAGTGATAACGAGAGACACACAGAGATACTGTAGTTAAACATGTATTACCATTAAACTCGTGATCACTATATCACGGTACCTTAGTGATGTGAAGAAAATACAAAAGGATGACACGAGATATGTAATGACACACTGAATTGTAGTTTGAATAATGTGAGAGGTGAGGTATTACACCACGCGGGTGACAGGACCGGAGAGCCGCGAGGGAGAGGGATCGTCTGCTCACGACTCTCAGCAACTGCCCAGCTCCTTCTGTGGCTGCACTACTACCAAATATGTTCTGTTTGTCCACAACACTCCTTCTCAAACAGAACTGTAGAGTAAACAAAAAGACAGATTAAATAGAACGAAAAATAGACACATTTGTCAACAGTTGATCACACTTTCTTCGTGTTGGTGTCAACTGAAACTTCTGAGTGGTTGAGAATTTAAACATAGTGGCTTGAATGGAAATTAATAGATTCACTCGAAACAAGGTACTTTACCAATACCGAATCCTTTAAGGCATTTTTCGAAACTTAAATTATCTACCGCCTTCGTCAACACATCGGCTAGTTGATTTTTGCTTTCTACGTGTGTGATGTCGATAGTCCTCTTCTGAATTTGCTCTCGGATGAAATGGAATCGTACTTCTATGTGTTTCGAACCTTTGTGTGATTCGGGATTACGGGCCAGTAGAATCGCGCTTTTGTTATCACACAGAAGTTGGGTTGGTTCCTTTTGTGTGATTTCAAGTCCATTCAGGAGTCGCCTCAGCCAAATCGCTTCCCGAGTAGAGTCGCTAGCAGCGATGTATTCCGATTCCATGGTCGACAAAGCAACGACTGGTTGTCGCCTGCTTGACCAACTCACTGCGCCTCCATTCAGTAAGAATACATATCCGGATGTAGATCGTCTTGTATCGGGGTCGCCAGCGTAGTCCGCATCTGAGTATCCAGTAAGAATGTTTTTGATGCCATGACTGCCGTCGAAGCAGAGACCATGTGTACGCGTGCCAGAAAGATATCGGAGTACACGTTTTGCCGCATTCCAATGGTCCAAACCAGGTTGCTGGCAGTGTTGTGCTAGCTGAGTAGCAATAAAGGCAACATCTGGGCGGACTGTGATGGCAGCGTACATGATGCTCCCCACGACTTCGCGGTAAGGAATGGTTGCCATGATTGCTGTAACAGATGGGTCAACAGGTGTTTCGACTTTGGTTAGCCGAGGAGTCCCTTTTAGTACCGGTGTGGTTACAGTGCGGGTGTTTGTCATGTTGAACTTGCTGAGGATCTTGTCGATGTACTGCGGTATGGAAAGGTAAATCTTCCTCTTGGCGCGGTCACGCGTGATAACAATCCCCACAAAATGTTCAGCTGAACTGGCTGAAATTGAAAATTTTGTGTTAAGGTAGTGAACTGTTTTGTCGATACTCTCTTTGGAGTTGCCAGCTACTAATCCATCGTCCACCCAAATGGCGACTATCAGATACTCGGAGGGTGTGAAACGATGATACACGCACGGATCTGCAGAACTTTGACTAAAACCAAACTCCAATAGAGCGTTGTGAAGTGTTTGATTCCAAATTCTAGATGCCTGACATATCCCGTAGATGGATTTGTTCAGACGACAGACCTCGTGTTCGCGACCAGCAACGACATATCCTTCTGGTTGTGCGATGTACGTCTCCTCATCAATGATACCATTCAGAAAAGCAGTTTTCACATCGAGTTGAATGAGTTCTAAGTCCCGTTCAGCAGCAATTGCTATAATGGTGCGAAGGGAATCATATCTGACCACAGGTGCGAAGGACTCTTGATAGTCTACACCTTGGACTTGACGGTAGCCTTTTGCAAAGAAACGAGCCTTTCTTCGGTATGGTACTCCAAATTTGTTGATTTTTAGTTTAAAGTTCCATCCGCTAGGAATGCACTCACGACCAGGAGGTAGAGGAGTTAACGTCCAAGTGTTATTTGTTGCATGAGACGCCATCTCTTCGTCGGCTGCCTCCTTCCAAAGATGCCCTTCGGTTGATGAAATTGCTTCTTTGTAGTTTTTCGGTTCATGAAAGATAAACTGCAGGGCTTGCATGGCGATAGAGAAGAATTTGGGTGTCGATGTTAGTGGCTCCCCGATTGTGGCCATTGCTGCTTCATTCCACTCTTTCTTGGGTATCCTCCCTCGTTTCGAACGCCTAATGTTTTGTGATGGTGGCGTAGGTGGCCTTTTTGTAGCACAATGACCGTCAACTACCATGTCAGGAGCCGTAGGAGTACTTAATTCAAGACTGGTAGTTCCTGTACTTTCATCGGTGATGGTAGGTACCTTTGCGTCAGTGGGCGCTTCAGGGTCACTCCAAAATGGTAAGTTTTCGTAGACGCGTAGGTTTCTGGTAATATGAGTTCTGCCGGTCGATTCGACAAATACTCTGCTTGCTTTTTGAGTCTCACTTTCACCCACGTATACTCCTTTGATTGCCTTAGGGTCCATCTTCTGTCTATTCCCTTCTGGTATGAGGAAGTATGTAGGCGCTCCAAAGACACGAATGCGAGACACATCCGGCGGGACACCATGCCAGATTTCGAATGGTGTAACGTTTCTTCCTTCCGATAGTGAGCGATTGAGTACATAGACGGCATGATTGACCGCTTCGGCCCATAGTTTCAGAGGTGCGCCTTTAGCATGAATAAGACTCCTGGCAGATTCAACTGTGGTGCGATGATCGCGTTCAGCAATCCCATTTTGCTCCGGGGTATGCGCAGCACATGTCTGATGCTTTATTCCTTCGCAGCTCAACCAATTTTCAAATGCGTGGCTGGTGTACTCTCCACCATTGTCTGAACGGAATACTTTAATTCGTTTACCCGTATCTGTAAAAAGGCATTTCGTATAATGCTTGAAGCTGTCTTCGGATTCCGATTTTTGTTTAAGAAAGTACGCCATCTTGTATTTGCTGAACACATCTTTAAAAATGATGTAGTAGCGTGCTCCACCGACAGATGGCTCTTGGATCGGACCAACGACATCAGATACCACTAGTTCACCTACTCCAGTAGGCTTGAATGTGCTGGAGGGGAATGGGAGTTTATGCATTTTTCCCATGTTACAGCCATCGCAGCAGTCATCTAGTTTTCCAGTTCCAGGTTTGATGGCTATCCCAATGACGCCAACACCAGCTGCCATTCGCGTGAGTGCCCGCTCATTTATGTGTCCAAGTCTTTGATGCCAAATATTTAGAGGCGCAAGTTGGGATGCTGCTGCGAGTCCCAAGGTAGGTGATCGTACAGGTGTTGCATCGGCTTGATAAAGGGTTTCCCCAGATCTGGATCCCATCATGATAATCTGCTTGTTTTGTGTTACTTTGGCATTCATACCGTTGAACGTGACTTTCAGTCCATTGCTTGTGATGCTTGCAATTGAAAGAAGCGTCACCCCGAGATTGGGTACGTAAAGGACATCTTTAATTGAGCCATGGATCGTTTCGCCATCTACCTTCCGGACGACATTTATTGTTCCAATCCCGTGAGCATAAAGTGTTGTGCCACCGATACCACTGATTGGCCAGCTTTCCGGTTCAACTTTGATGAGTTCGTGGAAGAATGCTCTCTGACCGCTCATATGACGAGATGCTCCGGAGTCTAGGTAGAGAACATCGGGGTTCGTTGCCTTCAGGCAAGATATAGATACGAATGAGAAGTTTTGTTTGGACGTGTGTCCTTCGGAATTGTTGGGATGTGTCCGTTTTGCTTGTTGTTTGTCGCCTTCATCTGCAATTCGTTTCCGGCATTCGAATTCATAATGCCCATATTTTCCACAATATGCGCATTTAGCATTTTCTCGATCGGATGGTTCTCTTTTTCCTTTGTCTTGATTTTGTCTTCCACGTCGTGAACCGAAACCCCGATAATTAGAGCGTGTGGCTGAATGTCCACCACGATTACCATACCCATATAGGGCTGAGGCATCAGATTCCGTAGTATGATTAGTGGTGGAATTTGGATTAGTTGGAACATTCTGTGTTTTTGACTCGTTGATCCGTGAGTTGATTCTTCTTTGCTCACTCACCAGACGGGCACGGAGTGTTTCCATCGTCTTATCATGTTCTGGGGTTTGGTCCCATGTTGACGTTAGGAGGTCAAATTTCTCTGGGAGACTGCAAAGGATCTTCGTTATTAGATCATGTTCTGTCACGTTAACTCCTAAATCGTTTAGCTCAGCTGCCATTGATTCCAATGCAGTCACGTGAATCATAATATCGTCTCCAACTTTGGCTCTGTGGAGGATAAAACATGAATGAATTTCATATAGCTGTGTTATAACCTTGCATATGATTTTTAGAACAACTTAGTTCGAACACATACTTGAGATTGAAAAAATCTCTATGTAGACAATGCTTGTTGTCTGCAGCTCGTTGAAGGTATTGCGTCTCCAAACGTGTCCACATCTCGTAGCTAGTCCTACTATTCAGCAGTGCTAACTTTCTCCTCTCATCACAGCAGTTGTATATAATGAATCTAGCGTAGCAGTCTTTCAAATTCCATTGCTCGATGGCATCTCCATTGGTTAACCTTGCATCAGGTCCATCACCATCGTAAACAGCATCAGGTGGATAGCATCTTCCCTGTTTATCAGTTGTAAAAAGAGAACGGGGTCAGATATCTGATTACTTCAGTGTTAGACTGGTTTACTACCTCGACATGGTCTGTCAGGTCCTTCAATTGGAATAGCATTTCCATGTTATGCTTCCATGTTGTATAGTCCTTTCCATCAAACTTCCTCAGATGTTGAATTGCATCGAGGGATATGTTAAGTGCCATTCTGGTGCTCGTGTGTTATGTCGCGTGGCCTGGGCCCATAACCTGATAACGAGAGACACACAGAGATACTGTAGTTAAACATGTATTACCATTAAACTCGTGATCACTATATCACGGTACCTTAGTGATGTGAAGAAAATACAAAAGGATGACACGAGATATGTAATGACACACTGAATTGTAGTTTGAATAATGTGAGAGGTGAGGTATTACACCACGCGGGTGACAGGACCGGAGAGCCGCGAGGGAGAGGGATCGTCTGCTCACGACTCTCAGCAACTGCCCAGCTCCTTCTGTGGCTGCACTACTACCAAATATGTTCTGTTTGTCCACAACATGAAGTTGACTAATTGGCGGAAAGAGGAAGAAGAAGAGTTGGGGTAGCACCAGCAGCAACGATTGATGTGTCTACAACATTTGCTTTTTCGATGGAAATGATGATGCCGACCGCCTTTGCAGCTACAGACCTGTTGATGGGTTACGTTCAACCATTTTAGTCCTTAACTTCCACCGAGCAACAATGAGCGAGGAAGTTTAGTTGGCAATGAGGAGCCGCTTCGTAATGAGCTTTTCTCTTTAGGGACCCATCTCAATTGGGTTGACGTAGCATCGACTCATTCGGGTTGGTGATGAGTGGGTGAAAAAATGTTAATTGTCTGTTGTTACCTGTGGAGGAGCCGATGTCGACGCAACAGCAGACAGAGATGACTGTCAGCAGCATCCAGCAGGAGTGAAGGGTCCAACCGAACAACTGCATTATACGCGAGACTCTGCGTCGAATATTGTCGATGCGCAATGAGATGAGATACGGAGACGGCAAGCAGCAGCAGCGGTGTGAATAATCGCTGGAATTTTCTTGAGACAGCTGATGATAATTAGCCTCCTTTTGTTTTGGCTGTCAACGCGCGCGTCCTTGTAGAGCGCGACTGGCGAGAAATCAAGAGACGACGTCTTAAAGCTGCTGCAATCGAAAACACTTTGGCGATTTCTTCGTCTTTTTCTCTTTCTTCTTCTTCTTCTGGCTGCGTCTCTTGGAATAAAACGAAACGGGCGACGAACTGAGATGATGTAAATCGCGGAAGATGTAATGTCGCTCCGCGGAGCCGTCAGTGGAGGAGGACTGAGTCTTCGCGATACAGACCGTCGACCGGTATGGACAGTAATCCGTCCCGATAGCGAGAGAGTACCCACACTATATACGCGCTCCACCCTTTGGGCAAACCGTTGTGTATACTGCTCCCGCGCTTCTGCTCTTGCTCGGCTACGATCCCTTTCAGTTGCTGCTCCTGCTTGCCTCCTCACGTTGCGTGCGTGTACCGTCTGTGTGTGGAGAAGGCAACAGTTAGTGCGACTGCTCCGTGAGTGCCGAGTCTTATAGCTGCGCCGATGACGCTCTTCAACTCTCCTAGCACGTACACACACCCCCACCTTTTTTTTCTTTTATGATGATGCTGCTGCTGCTGCTACTGCTGCTGCTTCTGCTGATGGGTAACCTCTGTCACGCCGCCGACGGCTGCCGAACCGTCGTCGAGTCTTATGGCGGTGCCTGCAACCTTTCATCGTTTTCCCGGTAGTCAAAGCCAACTCTTATTCCAAGAGAGCACTATATGCAAGCCTATTCGTCTGCTTTTGCATACCTATATCGTCCCTATACGTAACAGTATTATTAAAGATCGTTCTCACAATGAACTCGATCCTATTCTCGTAAAACTGACCCTGTTATTCTGATGCTAATTCAGTTCAATAGTTTTTTTTCTTTCGGATTCCTAGACTTTTATTGTCCTTTACTCTAAAGGTAACGTATTTCCCGCTTCTACGTCGTCTGAAATTGTTCTTTATAGCTCCTAGGCCAACATATTGTTGGCTAAAAAGCTTACTATTGACGTTTTTCTACACGTTTTCGATATACAAAGGGCCTGTTTTCTGAGATGTACCTTCTATACAATACATAACAAATTGGACCAGAGTTGTTCGCCATTCTTTGCCAATACAAACACAAACTGTTTTGTCAGACTTAGGCATCGTTATTAAACGGAGGTAAGCTATCTATTCCGGGCATGCGAAAAGACAAAATCGATTGTATTTGCCATAAATAGCGGAGAAAGAAAGAGTAAATAAAAACCGTGTCTGATAGGAAATGATTTAAACGACAACCGGAAGCAATTAAATCGTGCCCCTCATCCTGCACAACTCGGGCGAAATTTTAAAAGGCCAGCGGCAAATACGTCACAAAGATGCATCCCGATTGAATCCACAAATGTAGAAGTAACTTTATAAACGGGGCCTATGACGATAGTCATCAAAAAGTCATTTGACTCGTTTTGACAACACTAGTCCCGACATCCCGTCGATTCCCGAGGGAATTTGCAACATTTCCAACATTTGCAGTTATTGGCCGAGATTTACTTTACCGCAACGTAAAAGATGATTCAAAGACCTGAAGCAATTTTTCCTTTTTAGGCCTAATAGCCAGGAATTTAAAAGGTAGCCAGGAGCGACAACGTCTTTCGTTCCCTCGTATGATCGTCTTTTTACATGAAAAAGAGACGGAGACATAATCATTTTAGGAAACAGGATGAGAGTTCCACAAAAAAGAGAAAATATTTGAAAGTTTTACACAGAATTTCCTTAATAATCTGTTATGCAGTCGAATGCATAATAAATAGAACAGACAATTCCAAGAACGTTTTGTAGTTAGGATTTTCCTGTTTATAAGAATAAAATCAACGAAAGGGTTGAAATGATTTATTTAATCGGGAAGGATTTAAGAAAATTGCAACGCTGATGATCAAAATGTGACAAGACGGATTTGTTGATCTCAGCATGTCTGTAAAGGCGGCGGCAGCGTTTGTAATGTAATGCGATCGATTAAAATGTTTCAAGGAAGTGAGTCACGGAGGATCTAAATAACAAGATTCGTCGAGATATAATTGAAAAGATTCTGAAGATAAGCGGACCAAAAGGTAAGAAGTTTTTATAAGTATCACCCATCTCGGCTGACAGCCACGTCGCGACTCCTTTCATCTGGAAGAGTATTTGGCACGTAAGCCCCATTTGTTTTTGTTTTTTGGTGGGAATTGACGTAGAAGTCCGGCCATGTTTAACTAAGATCTTGTTTACTAGTTCCAGTAGTTTTGCTATTGATTTTCTTGTAGTTTTATCTCTTATAATTGAGTGGTTGGGCTACCACCTGAACAATTCCTAGTAACTAAGGCACAAGTTTAGTGTTACAGATCTCAGGTACTGTGGGCAAAAAGACTTGGTTTTCCCTCTTAAATATGCAGTAAGCAGCTTTCATGGAAGTGGGGTAAATTGCTTTTTATGTAATTTCTTTCCTATCCCAACACATTAGCAATCTGTCATAAGTGATGACCAATTACTCTTGGTCACTTCCGTCATGTTCGATGATTGCCGCCAGTTTTCCTTCACACATAGTATGTGTAGACGTGATAAGACTCGGTACTTAAGAAGGAGCTGAGCCGACAATTACTAGATGTCTTCCTCTATTTAAATCTTATTAATCTAACTTTTTACCCTTGGATATGCAGCACGTGCACGCATAGTGCACACAATATCCATATCTACCTGTTGTTGGGCAGAAATACGTAATTTGAAACGGCTCGCTAACTTTCACGGCCAGACGTACCTCGTAGCCCTTTTTCTTGCTACTCTTGCACAAAGTGGGAATAGGAGAAGACTTCTGTTGGAACTTCTTGTTGCTTTCAGACCCTTTCCCGCTTTCGTCCGTTAACAGAAAAGCCCATCAAACTGATATGGACCCACGATCGTTATCCGTGTTACACTTTCGGGGGGACCTAAGATAACCAGAAGACAAAGAAAGTAAAATTAATTGTGTTGGAAAGACTAGTTGGCCTTGTTAATCCAAAGCATGATCTCTCGGGTAACGTTTGATTCATTACTTTGACCGCTAGATACAAGCTTCAGCTCTGTATTTTTTCTTTTCTTGCGTGTTTACCATTCGGCTGCTTTCTTAGACTATATGGTCGCATGTGTCCTCCCTCTTCTTTCCGTTGTCATTTCTCTTCCTTTCAGTCTTTAGCTTGCCAGTCCATTAAGACACCGGCAGTGGTGCGGTGTGCTTCTGTGTAGACTCTTATCGCTATGGTATTCCGGATCCCATGCGGTTTCTAATCAAGACGCAGTCGCCTAATTCATATAGATGGCTGCATCAACAACATCCGACTACTCGTCGCCATCCTTTTGTCTTGCGAGTAAGGCAAGACTGTCTGGTACCGCCTATCTGTGTTTGTTTTTTATGCCGCCAAAACAAGCTGATCTTCCTCTAAAGAAACTTTTTTTTTTTACTTTTCTCTTCGTTGCAGAATTTCTTCGTCCTCCCACCTCTTTTATTGGTTGTTGACACATTTTGTTAGTTGAACTCTTCGCGGTTTTCGTTTCGAGTTGGTGCTGCAGTAGATGCATTCACGGGTGAAGTAGATCCACGAGCAAATAAAGATGCAACGTCGCCCACTCTCCGTGTTTTGACAGCTATAGAGCTGTCTCTTTGACGTTTCGAATTCCCACGGACTGAAAGTTCCCAAAGTTCGAAACTCATTATATGCATGCCAGCCTCTGATACGCCAAAGGTATCTATCCTGTTGGAGCGTCTTTGATTTCCAAGTAACGAATGCATAACGAGTTGGTGACGCAAGGGAATTTTTCTTTTCGATTTGTTAGGTTACAAGTTGAAAGTATCTATTGCTATCGTTGGCTCCTCGACCCGGAAAAAAATTCCTCTGTTTAACTGGAATTTCATGCTTGTTTACAAGAGTCGAATGGCGTCATTGATTCTTGTATATAACCAACAAAATGTGCCTGTTGCCTCAGTAGTTTACCCTGGGAAAAGTAACCGGGGAACGAATGACGTCCTAGTTCTTCCCTTTTTTCCGATAATCGCATCCATTTATTCTACTGACGAACAAGCACAACGTAGTTGAAGGTTGTGTCGTCTCTTTGTAATCTACTTTACGCTGTTTGATCCATATTTGTTGGCATTTGCAACGTCAACAGTTCTCGGATGAACCTTTGTTAAAAAGGATAACTCGAGACATTCTACGAATGCCACACCAGTCCCATTGATATCCATGTGCGTCTGTACTTCTAGATTCAAGATATGTGACGTCCGCACCAACAAAGTAATCGAACAGCCAATTGTGAGTGGGTCGCTGAATCGACCATCCTTAAAATAGCCTTCTTCAACTTTCGATTCTTGCCCGATCAGCAGAAAAAGGCAAGAAATTGTCTACCGCTTGCTTGCGCATCGTCCGTCAATGTTCTTTATTCCGGTTTCATTTTTAAAAATTATTGTAATAATATAAATCTCATATCCTTGCAACACCCACGTCTGGCATCACTCTTGTGATCGCTTCAATTTGTAAGCGATATGGCTCAAAGGCTAAAAGGAGAGTAAGAGCGCCAGCGGGGTGTGTTAGAGGTAGAAGAGGACGATACGGACCAAAAGTGAGTACAGCATGAACAATGTGTTGGGGAGAGAGGCCGATAGCCGGGCCGGGAGGAGCGCGTGCGCGTATTACAATTCTCTCTCTCTCCGGTCTATGTAATATGTCTATCAGAACATGCGTATGCGCGAAATAGGATACGCACGCGACACTGGATATAATAACTTCCGCTATACGGCTACATTGTGTAGAAGGGGCGATACAAGCTAGAAGAGTATAAAAAATGGATACTGGATTACAGGTGGATGGATGAAGTTTGGGATCCGTCACAGACAGGGGTGGTGGTGGACGATGCCCTCATTTTGCTTATCTCTCCCACGTAGTACATTTTGTCACATATGGTTTGTTCTCGTTAGCGCTTGACCGGAAGTGCTCACCGCCCACCGTTTCCATATTTGATCAGACGAAAGGTTAGCCCTGGTCACTGGGCTAATCGAATGTTTCATAATAGACAGGATATTTAAAAGGTTTAGGATGGGCTAGGCGGAGTTGAGTGACCCAATAAAGTTACACTTTCAGCAACCGGCATGATACCCAAGTGAATCTGTTTAGTTTTATTTGTGTCAATCTAATCTTAATCCCATCAGGTTGAAAGCATTGCGAAATAAGCTGAAGGTGGAAGTGGATTGCTTGTTTTTATTTGTCGGTTGAATGGGTACTGTTTTTGTGGACGAGAAAACGTTATCAAAGTAAAGTAAAGGATCGTAAACCCTCTTCTTCTCTTTCTGCTCTTGAAACGAGTTCTAAAAAGTCGACGCAGATCACTGGTCCGGGTAATTTGTTGCACTTCGTCTTCATCAGAAACTTGTGCTCAAATCCCTCTCCTTTCCGCCCTTTGTTCGAGATGGAAAAGATGCGAACGGCATGGCTGCGATGTTATTGCCACGGATTATCTCACGGTTGTGTGCCGCTTGATATTTGACGTCGTTCGATTAAGTTATTTTGGACGTGCCGCCCGTGTGTTGTTGGGGTCTTGTTTTGTTGTGTCTTCAAGTGCCGTTCAATCTCCACGGGTGTAGTGCTCGGAAGGGTGCGCAATGAAGAATACTAGGTATGGTGTGACGTACTAGCGTAGACTGGCTTGAAATTGCGATCGCTATTTAATAGAATATTTAAGGAAGACGTCCTGATTATTGTATATATCATAAGGAGACTTTCGATTTCTTTTTTTGCTGAGATGGAAACCATTAGCTATAAGAGCACCAGCTAAATGCTTCACCAGTCCACGAATCAATGACTTTTGTTAAGGGGACTGAAAAATCCAATTAAATTTCAAGCCGTTCTGAAGCCCTGGCGTGTCGAAAGCGTTTGAACCACTTTACGCCTGCTGGGGACGCCGAAGAGAAATATAGGACCGGGCCGTTCTTGCTTGTATATTGGAATCTATTTAATACGTCTAGAAGAGAGCGTGGGCATGTTTCAATTATCCGCGAAAAAATATTCACCGCGCCGAAATCGTACGAGTTGAAAAGCCACGACGCCTCTTTGTTAAGTGAGGGCGGTAATAAGAGAAATTCCGTATACGGTAAGCTTCTTCTTCTGTCGCTTCATAGAAGAACTCGATTTGCTTCGATTTTGCTTCGCGAATAACCAGAAGCTGTAATATTTGTGCTGTAAATATAACCCTGGGAGACATTCCCTTCACTCTTATCCAACACGAAAGACGCTTTGTTGTCGTTACCGGGTAACCGGAAATCGCTTTTCCAAGAATTGGCGAACATCAATAAGCAGCACGCACTGCCATATAATGTGCAATATCGCTCCCCGTCGCAACTTCATAGACGCTTGTGTTTCTGACTGATTGTTGCCAATTCAAAAGCATTGAGCCGTAGGGCGTGGGAGGTTTCTCTTCAATGGCCCCGTATTGTAGAGATAACTTTTTTTTTCCTAATTTTCTTTTTCTAGTGTGAAACCTGTTTACCTTATAGAACAGAATAACTGAATTAACTGTGTCTTGGATTTCGTTTCGCTCGCTGATTGGCCAATAGAAGTTGCTTCACAACAAGAAATCGGATACGCTACTCACGTTGCACTATGTTTATCCGGACTCAGGAAGAATTGGGCTACTTGCTTCTTTGGTATTTATGAACAAAGTGGACTTGGTGATTCGGGACAAGAGTCTGAATCATATTTCGTTTTTGTCCTATAACCTTACGGTCAACGATTTCGATTGCAGAAAGATTGTGCTGTGGTTCTCTAGTAACGGCAAAGTAAAAGATGCCCTAGGAATTTCAGAGTCAGCTGGAGCGGCAGTAATGAAAGAGCCTAGTTATTGACTTTTACTGGTACATGTTTTCTGCAAAAGTTTTCCTGCGCGCAAGCAAGAAATTATTGACATTGCTTCATGTGAACCAGGTGGCCTCGTTATTTGCTAGCATTCAACCTTTCAACAAAAGTTAAGGATCCCGTTGGTGCGAATGCCCTTATCAGAGAAACTTTTGGAGTCATCTTCAATAGTTGGGTCTGACATTAATCAAAGATTGATTGCACTGGTACGAACTTGCCAAATGAACATCCCACTAAACAAAAGAACAGCAGCACAAATTTGTACTACAAACTTAACGTAAGATTTCGATCGGTTCAGTAGTACTTTAGACACGATTTGGAAAACTGTAGTACACTAGCACGTAGTTCTTCACTTATTTTTCGTGTGAAGCACTTGACATTTTAGATTCGAACTTTGTATCATTGAAGTAACCTAGAAATAACAATGCAAGTGTACGGTGGTGGGCTCTTTTTTGGTTGGTGGAGTTTAAGGGGCGTTTTCGCTCTCATTTTGAGAGTGGCTTCTACAAAATCGAGAAGAACAGTACAGCCTCTTGGGAGCCCATTGAAGCTTCCTGGCCGTCTTTAAGCCCTTCACCAGAAGCGCAAATCCATGTCAGTTTACCCATTGGGTCTCGTTCTCTGTTGACGAGTTCCTGTTGGGTCTCTGGGAATTATTTGGGCATCCTGCCTTTGATAGCGGCGAAGTCTATGGGGCATCTTGCTGCCATAGAAGGTTATTATCACCTTTTGACCTTATTACCTTTGATGTAACTGAAGTCAACGGGTTCCATCTGAAGTCAAGCAGTTACCGCATAGACAGCAGTGCAGTGAACTGCATTTAGAGTCTAAGTCTTATTCAAATATCTCTTAAACATTTGGATTTAGTAACGTACGAACGTGAGCTGGTTTCCACGTGCCAAAGATAAGGTAGAACCGTGAACTGGACCTTACCAAATGAGTGTGGGCTTTCTCGCGCGAGTGGTCGGATTACTCTTATCAGTTAAGACGCGCTCAACAGCAGTCTTCATTTAGAAGGTTTTCGCGCAATAACAAGGGATTTCCGAGGGTTTATCTATAAAAGTGAAGAGCTTTTACATCGGAAACGCACGCGTACTTTATTTTTATTCACTTTATGTCGTTTTGTTCCCGTTAGTGCTGCAAAAAGAGTTAAGTGACTATTGACATTTTTTTTCGCTAAAAAATAGTAACTATTGGTGTTTTATATGGTTGTTATTTCAAGCAGCAAAAAATGTGAGTGTTCTTACGGCATCATTCATGAATTTATCCCAATGGTCAAGTTATTACATTTTGTATAGCTATTGACGCAGTATGATACATTTATTCATAACTTGCCATTCTCAAACTTTGAAACACATTTTTCTATTTGTAAAATGAGTGAATCAAAATTGGGAACACATTTTTTAACGTTTGGTTTAACATCAATTACATTTCATGCTTATTCGGGAATATCCCCCTCCCTCCCCCTCTTAGCACGTCTGTCTGCCAGTCTATATCTATACCATAAATGTACACGCATGTAAAGTCATGGTACAGAAAGTAATGCATGCCATCTAGCTGTCATTTTTTTAGTACTTCTTAAGGTTTCGCATTTGCAAAAAATCAAACGGGGACTTCCCGCGTTCTTTTTTTTTTAAAGACCGCCGAGTGTTACTGATTATTTACAGTTCAATGAACAAGAGCTCTTAGCAACTTTATTTCAAACTGCGTTGAATCTGGTAATTGCCAAAACTGTTTAAGTAATTGTAACCAAGTAAACTTGTCCAATTTTTAAAAGTGTGACTGTCCAAACGATAAAAGTTATTACCAACTTAAATAATTGACTAATTTCTCACGTTGCATTGCGTGGTTTTTCCATTTCGTAAAACTTTAGGTCGAAAGTAAGGAAACATTTGCAGGCATTGACTGATCTTCCAGGGTGTTCCACATAGAGCCAAGAATTAGATTCAATTCTGCATTAGAAAGAGGAGCAAATTGCTGAATAATTAGCAAAACTGCATCACGAAATTATATGTAAATTGCAGGTATATTGATGCCCTCCGCATTTATAGTGATGCAACGATGACGTATTGATATGAAGAAAATTTGCGTAATGCTTCATTTGAAATGCTCTCTTTGTAAAATAACCTTATCTCTTAACATAACAAGATTAAGCGAGCGATTTTCGAATAAAAGAAGTATTTAAGTTGAAATCCTTTATTTTCTCAACTAAGCGATCCCACCTGCAATCTTTCACCACAATATACGTAGAGTTGCAAAGCCGTCTGACGAACAGTTGCCTAGGAAGGTCGATATTTACAATAACTTCATCAAGGAGCCTTTTGCTTTCTGCACAGTCTAGGCAATTTCCTAGATACAATATCTATTCCTTCGTATTTTATTCCCGGCGAGGAGCAATATTTGAATGCTTTCATTCAAAAACACTTTCTTCTTTCTTCAATGGTTCTTTCTAATTTGATTAAGATTTTTCATTTATCATCGTCATCGTCTTAATAAATACGTTTTCACTTTTAGGACAAAAAGCAAAGTCATACGGAAGCAGCCTCGTTAATCACCCACAGCCAGCCACCACAAGAAGTGGAGATTGAACTGGAAGCCGAGACGGATATGATATATTGAATCTTCTTTAGTTTTGGTCCGCCGTCTAATTCTGATCAGGACAGGGACAACACTCTACGAGACGGTGCATTCGACAGTATTTGCCCGGTGCCCGCACATGAAAGCGACACGACTAGGTATATGGTTCACTTGATTGTTAATAAACTGAAATGTTGATTGTTTTTCTTTTCATACAGTTGTTGCAAACCTGCATTACACTCAGGCGTTGCAGCGAAAGCGAGTAATAAATGGTGAATACAGCCAAGCGCCTGATTAGGTTCAATCACATCCCCTAAGAACTGATCGCTTCAGTGACAGACTATGTAGGTGTATTTATAAATTGCTATATTGTATTCAGATTGACTAACATTTTTTCTTCCAATGTTTCAAGCATGGCCAACCTGAACCCCCGTGGAGCTATCGTAGCTGCTTGTGTCATCATATGTGCAGCTACTGCACATAGCGGGACAACTTCCGACCACTCCAAATTGCCAAGTACAATTTAATCCTTAATTAGACGATGAAAACATGTGAAAGTACAAAACCGGAAGTGGACCGGAAGTGAGAAAAACACGTCGTACAGCAAAATGAAGGGCAGAATCGGATTTCTCGTCAAATTCTGAGCTAAATTATCGTGATTTAATCGAATTTTGGAACATGTCGAAAATCGAGAATTTTCCTGAACTATAGACTTCTTAAATTTGCGATTTGGTCAATCTCTCAGATTTTAATAATAACACAATATTCTTGCTCAAAAAAGTGCGCTGATTCCGAATATCTACTTTGTTTTGTGATAGAGGCAGTATTTCTCACTTCCGGTCTTCTTCCGGTATCCGAAAATGTGCTCCATCTACTTCATTCCGTGATTTACAGTTTGTATATATTTTTTCCAGGTGATCGCTGATGCCAAGCTGATGAAGACTTGACTGAAGAACCATTTTTTGGGAGCGATATGACTAGGTACGTTGAAACTTGCAACTTGTTTTAATTATCGATCAACTAACATATGGCTTTTATTTTTAATGTTTCAGGAGTCGCAAACCTGCACTACACTCAGGTGTTCCAGCTAAGTGTAGATTCCCCCTGTAACCTTCTATCCTTCCAATTCCGGTCCTGATACCCGCAATGCAGGAGGTAGGGATGGGCTCTGTCTCGAAAGGGTGAATACAGCCAAGCGCCCGACTAGGTTCAATCGCATCCCTGAATAACTGGCCCCAACCATCACTCTTCTCTCTTTCCGGCTTCTCTTAGCCATGCCACTCGTTGGGCGGTACGGGCCGTACCGAGCGACGAGTGGCAACGAACGAAATGATGATTAACGATACTATCTCTTCTAGAGATGTGTCTGCTCTGACCGTTCACAGAATAATCCATACAAACATGTATCACTATGTATCGAAGTATACGTGTTAGTAATAAATTATTAAATTTAAATCTTGCAAAACGTTTTTTCCTTATTTTTTTTTATTATTTGGCCACGTGTTGACATTATGTTGAATATTCTGGTGAGGAATTTTGATGGATTTTTGGTGCACAATTACAAGTCGTTTCATGAGGATTTGAACCTCCGAGCTTTAGTCAGGTAGTTCGTGTTCAAGCTTCGAATTCGCATTCGTGTGCTTGCGTCTAATTTTTTTGAAGGATTTTCCGTTGAACAGTTAGAAGCCGTGTCATGAGGATTCGAACCTCTGACCTATAGCGTCACATCTCGACGCTTTGCCACACGGCCATGACTTCACGATGTGTACTGAGATAGAGATATAGACAATACAGTTGTCGAAAAAATATACGTGTTCGTATAAGTTGTAAACGGCCGAGTGCAGGGAATGAAAGTTACCGTAATGTTACCGTGTTTTGCATGTTGAGTACGGAAGATAAAAGAAATCACAAAATAAGTTTCAGTTTAGCTCAATCGCAAATATGTATTTCAGTTGTGGAAACAAAAACGACCGACTGTAAATATTAATTTAAGAAACATTAAGGAAACCTCCCGAATCTAAACGCCTAACAGAAGAATATCATCATACAAGATACAACTGAACAGAAACAAGAAATCCGCATATCTTTGGGTTTTGGGTAATGGAAATTAGCATACTGCTTTTTTTAGCTGAAGGCAAACAGTACGCTACAAGCCGAGTGATGATGTTTGTCGAAATAGAAGTTTAATCCTCTGTTGACGTAGAGATCGTGAGTCCCATTGGAGCAGGTAAGTGATGGAATGTGTAGTTGGCAGATCACCACAGGATTGCACTTTGTCCTTGTGCTCATTTAGCTTAGGAATTACTTAGAGAGCAGTTCTTTTTTATATAACATAGAACAATTGCTGGCAGTCGGTTTCCGACAGATGTTAGCCATATCTACTTAGTTCCTCTTTTGAAAAACTCCCATATCTAAAACGTTTAAGAATTTGATGCACCCAAAACAAAACAAAATATATCTCAACGTGAAAAAACGAAGAAAGTCTACAAACATCGCACCCATGAAAATATTTCGATAAGAAGAGTATAGTACGAACTGCGCAAAAATGAAACTAGACTTTCTTCAACATTGGCAAGTTAAGAACGGCCGGCACGTCAATATCTTCCAATTTGATTGAAGACGGGCTGAATGGGAAACGTACAGTAAAAGCAAATTTGGTGTCCATCAGGAGTTTGCCTTGAGACTGTGGATCTGTTCGCTTTTGTAGTTCCTCTTGAACTTTGCGAATGAAAGTCATTGGAATGCGATCCTCCAGCTCATCAGCAGGTGTGTAAAGATTCAAAATTTTGATGATTTGGGCACTGGTTAGCCGGGAACACATGGCACAGATGTTTGCAACGTCATCGTCCGATTTTCGAGCTTGTAAAAGCTGGGCAGCTTGGATTATCGGCTGTAACGTGTCGGTGATGGACGTGCTCGTATCTTGACCATGAATGTGCTGATCTCGAACCCACTGTTCCAGGTGTGAAATGTTGTAGCGGATCTGGATGCCTTTGGACCAATGGCACATCTCTTTCCGCAACAGCAAGTTGTTTAATGCGCAAGCGCAAATGTAATAAAACACCTGGAATTTGGAGAGTAGAAATTAGTAACAGAAAATGGGGCCAAAAGATGGTGAGAAATTTACCTGGCGGAAGGCTTGGGCTACGAGCGGTGGATCGACCCCATATTGTTGCAAAGCCTGATGGAACATGGTGAGTTCACGCAACAGAAGGGCAATTGCCTCTTGAGGGTCAACAGGGCTAGTCGCATCTCTCGTTGAACCCGACCTATCAATACAAAAGCCACTTCGGTTAAAGGGCTTGGGGAAAAAAATCATCAAAACGTAGTACGTACCTTGCTCGTCCGCCTTGTCCCACAGGTTGCTTGTGACTAGAAAGACCGGAGATGGCCTCATGCTCCAAGACAGCCGTGACAATAAGCTGCTGTACACGTTCCTCCATATGCTTGATTACAGCCTGAAAAGGAAAAAAAGTTAGACGTTTTTTCTAGAAAATCACATCAACAGTAACAGCTGACCTGATAGATCCACACCGCGATGTCGCTAAGAACTTGTCTGTACTCGGAAAGATCAAAGTTCCGCAGGCACTGATCATTTTGCTTGGGTGTATTCTCCTCTTGGAAGGACTAAAAGACATCAAAGGATGTATTAAGCAGCGACACGAAACGTAGAAAAACTGTATTCACCTTTTCTCCGCTGTATTGTTTCAAGTTGTGAAGCAGGCGGCATGTATTCACAAGCCATACAACTGAGGTATCCAAATCTTCGTAACGCTTCTTAATCAACCGACGGATTGCGTTTATGATGATGGTAAGGAATGACCGAATCTTCTCGTCACTGTTGATATAGTCCGCATGACGGACACACATAAATATGATGTACGCGGGCAGGCCCGGCAACAGAGTTGAGGCAACGCGAGGCTTAAGTTCTGAAATAAATGGACAAAATTTGTTTTTAATGATAAGATAAAAAAAACTTAAAGATAAAAAAAAAGAAGAATAGAAGGAACTCACCATAAACGAGATTTCTTGCGATTTGCTTCTCATCGCCAATGTTGAAATCAAACATTCCAAGGTAGTTGATGTCCTTTTTGCGAACAATGGGAAGTGTTTCGCTTCTCTCACTCTTACGACTTGTTTGCATAGATTCTTGGACTTCTCGAGTAGCTTCTTGAGTATCCGTCGATAAACCGGCCTCCTTCAACTTCTTGGAGTAGAACTTCAACTGCGATTTAAACTTTTTGAGCTGTTCAGCGAGAACATCATTCTTTTCTTGCAAGTCTAAATTATCTGTCGTCAAACGGGTAATTTCATGCTGCATTACAGCCTCTGTTTGGTCTTGCGGTGTTCTATGTAAGGCTCCGGCTAACACTTTTTGCTGGCGGTCATTGTCTAATCTCAGACGTTCCACCTCTTCCCGTTCTTTTTGAATCTTGCGCTGAGAAGACGCCTTTTCTTCTTGAAGTTCATTTTCCAAGTGACGAATGATACGTTTCTGCGTCTCGAAGGCCATCAGTATCTCGTTGTCTTCCACAAATGGTTCACCTCCGTTGAGTCTGGAAGCATTCAGCGTAGTCTGTTCATTGAGCTGGCCGCTCAGAGTTGTATTAGCCAATACGGTCCGCAGTTGAATACACTCTTCTCTGCGACGATCAAGCTCATCAGACATGGCATCAAATTGACCCATCAACATATCCAGACTGCGAGGCAATTGAGCTTCATTTTCAGCTGCCGATTGACGTCGAAGACTCTTCAAATCGTCTTTGATTTTCGCGTTCTCCATTTCAAGCTCTTGCAAACGGATCATGTCCTGAGCCCTTCTAACATCCGCCGTTGGACTTTCACGTTCCAGTTCTTCGATACGAATTTCCAAAGTTGCCTTGTCCTGTTCGATAATCTTCAATCGTTTCTGGAGTTTGACTAAAAGACCAACATCTTCATTCTCCGCTCGGTTTTGAACATGGCGAACGGATCCATAGCCACCATCGTCTTCGGGATCGGGTATTAGTTCGCTGGTATTACTGAGTGTGCTGACGTTGGACGCGTTCCGTGAATGGCCACGCACCGTTTCGCTCTTGTTACTGCTCTTCCCTTGTTCCTCCCGAAGCCGCTCAAGTTCTCGTTCCGCCTCTTCGGTGCGCTCCTCCATTTCTCTGTAATCCTGCAATAACTTTTGATAAGCAGCACGCTCTTGATCGTATTCCTGGGCGAGGATTGCACGTTCTTGATCAAGTCTTCGTTTGATGGAATCCTCCGCTTCTTGGCTGCGAGTTTGGTTGGTTTCTGCCGACACTAAAAGTTCTTTCTGTACATTGTTGATTTTGCTATTCAGCTCTTCGTTTAGTTTTTCCGTTTTCTCACGCTCCTGAATAAGATCCATTTTTTCATCCCGCTCACGATCCAGTTGAACTTTCAGCTCTTTCACTAATAACTCCAGTTCACCGATCCGTCCAACCGAAACTTTCAATTCATTAGCCAATCCTCGATTCGATTCGCACTGGGCTTTTAATTCGGCGTAATCGTTCTGTCTGTTGCGAAGAGGAATCAGTTCTTTATTCATCTCTTCAATCTTCTGCTGCATGGATATGATTTTGTTCTCCAAGCCCTTGTTGAGATTCTTCACGTGTTCAATCGAACGGGCTTCAACACGCAGAGCTTTGTACTGTCGGCGGGCAAGCCAACGACGCCAGCAACATTGCAACAAAACGATGCTCTTGCGTGCACGAACGTACCGTCGACGAGCCAAAAAACCACGAACCATTTTTTGAATAAGAACTGCTTTGGCATTGCACACCAACTGCAGGTATCTCTTCCGAGCCAGAAATCCACGACTGTAAGTCTGCAGGCCGAGAACGGTTTCTCGGAGACGAGTATATTGGCGTCGCTTGATGAATCCTCGAACGTGTTTCTGGATGATAATGGCAGATCGGGTTTCCCGCAAGAGTTGCGCCTTACGACGAGCCAAGTAACCACGGCAAAATCTCTGTCCGCTGATTGCTGCTTTCCGTAACATGAGGTAGCGCTTCCGGTAGAACCAACCACGGATCATACGCTGAAGCAGGATTCCACAAGCTCTCAACTTGTCCGTTCGACGCTTTTCCAAATAGGCCACCTGACCAGCACGGAAGAAAATCTTGCTTGCACCAAATTTGAATTTATCCTCTTCAGTGATGAGGGAAGTAAGCACACCTTCGCAGGATTCACGAAGCTGATTCCGTTTAGATTGTCGACTATGGAAAAGGACTCGATAGCGGACGATAAATTCTTCATAGGTTAGTCTTGAAGGAAATCCAGCAGCGCTGATGCGTACAGTCTCCAACACACCGCAAGCCCTGAGTTGTTGCACAGCCCGACTAGGATCAAAAACGAAGGACTCTTTGGAATCGTTTGGTTTGATGCAGCGCACATAGTGCGGAGTAGTGGCATTCAGCGTGTTCATCAAAAGCGTTAACGATTCCCGGAATTGTGAGCCAACAGTTCGACGGTTCTGTTTGGTCATGGTGTTAGTTTTCCCACTGGCGCCTCCCGGGACCAATAAGTTGCCTCCTCCTCTAGGTGCCGTACCGACGACACTGCGTGACCCAGCAGCTTGTGCCGATGGAGATCGACCGCCAACGATAGACTCTTCATCTAAAATGAGTTGTTTGACGATGGTATTGGAGCTGCTACGAAGGATTTGAACTTGTTCTTCTAAAACCGTGTCGCGATTCTTTTCTACGAAACCCTGGCACTGGTACTCGACGCGGTCGGCAAAATGGACGATGATGAAAGCCGAGTTGGAAAGACGAGGCTTGACAAACTGGGGATACTTTTTACACTTGTCGTAAAGCTTCTCGACCCAAGCCTGATCAGCACCTTTGGGTACGCGGCATTCTTCATCTAGCAGATCTAGGATGCCTAATGGTTTCTCGATCAAATCGATGCACGGTTGGTTGTCGTAGAAATCGATGAAGGTCCATTCAATCTTCTCCCGGACGTACTCCTCTTGTTCCAATTTGAAAACATGTTGGTTAAACTGTTGCTGCAACTTTTCGTTTGCATAATTAATGCAAAACTGCTCGAAGCTGTTCCATTCGAACGTCTCGAACCCGTAGATATCTAGGACACCGATGAAGCGATGAGCTCGGCTGGAACTGGCAAGCGACTTATTGATCATCGTAACAATTTTTTGAAAGAGTAGTGAATAGACGTGCTTGGCCAGGGCGTCGCGGGCGAACGAGGCTTCGGCCTTAGTCATAGGTTTCGTGAAGACTTCCTTCATGCTTACGATTTGGCGAAAGCAGAGCCACTTACGCAATTCTTCGCTTGCTGCTGCATCGAGTCCCATGAGCGAGCAAAAGGAGGCCAAATAAGTGTCGGTTCTTGCAATGTTACTCCCTTCGTGATCGGCGTCGACAATCTTGACGTTACCGAGATGAAGAATGGCTGACAATACTCGAAACATGTCCGCCTGTTGGTCTTCAGTGAAGCCAAGAAGCGACAAGGCGCGGCGGGTCTCATGAAAATCGGCTAGGTCATCGACACCGTCAATGGTCGGACAGCCACCTTGCCGAGTGTAAAGAAAGTGATCTTGATGTTGTAGTTGAAGGTAAGACATGTCTGGCAAGGACGAAGCTGCGCATAGTTGGTAGAAAATGTGATAGTTGCGCTCTTCAGCCGACTGGAAAACCACGCGCGATTTCTCCAATAAATAGGTACGCATGCCTGCTCCTTGAATATGATATTGGCTGTTGAAGCCCAGCTCAATATACTTTCCGAACCGCGAACTGTTGTCATTCCTAGTGGTTTTGGCGTTGCCTATGGCCTGCACAGATTTGAAACGTTACGCTAGGATGAGATGATAACTAGGAAAATAAAATAAAATTTCACCTCCATGATTGGGCTGGAAGCAAGAACTTTACGCTCCACTTGCGTTTCCGTAGCTGACCCTCCAGCCGTGGCGAAATAGCGCATGGCATATTTAGCCGACACAGTTTTGCCAGCTCCGGATTCGCCCGAGACGATGATGGATTGGTCTTGGTTTTCTCTGCAGCATAATGAGGATATAATTAATATTGAATATACATTTTGCACATTTCACAAACAACAATACCGTTCCATTTTGGTAAAGGCCTCTTCTGCCACCGCAAATATATGAGGGTCCAAGCTGCCATATTGGTTGCGGTTTCTATAGGCAAGAACCGTGTCTTGACTATAGATTGGCAGTTCCTGATAAGGATTGATTGCCACCAACACAATTCCTGTCGAAAAAAATGGGAAAAGTTAAAAAAAATGGCGAGAAAAATAGTAAGATGTCACACACGCCTTACCACAATAAGTATAGATTGCATTGTAGTTCATAAAACGAACTTTGAGTGTGTGCAGAACTGCAGGTTCATGCAAATAAGACAGTGATGTTAAATCATTTCCTCCAATAAGAAACTCTGGGTTACGAAGTGGTGGAAGATCTTTGATCTCTTTAATTTGTAATTCAATCTCCTTTTTTAAATCAATAAAAAGAAGTGAGTTAGCCATTCAATAATTTTGTCACATGCTTTGATGACAAACTTACCTCTCTGTTGTCGAGCACTATTTTCAGTGAGTCGGATTTAAAATCCTCTAAAATTTCCCCTATTTTCCAGACATCCACTGGATCAGGAAGCCATACCTTCGCTCCCTGCAGTATTAGAATGAAAAAGGAAACATTCTCAGATTACAACTGCTGGATAATAGAGGCAATCTAATACTATGTACATGCTTTTGAAGCTTATATGCCGAACAATACAGCTGACTGATAAAGAATCAATAACCACCTATCAGAGTTTTCTGCCTACTTTTGTAAAAGTTTTCACAACTTGTGACTTCTACCATTTCAATGTTTCAAGGTGTCAAAAGCTGGAAATATAAAGTATCAGAACCCTTATTTCATGTTAGAAATTAAGAAATGGTTTTGTCATCCACCGTAGTGGGCTTCTGCTACATGCAGGATAATTCTCATATTCATTCTGGTGTATAACAACTTATGCCTATTTCGGGGATTGAACCCGGGGCCTCCGATCTGTGAGTCGGGTATCTTGCCACTTGGCTACCAGAGTACAGCAGCGAATACATCGACCAACTAGTGGTTGGATTTTACTTTCCAACACTCTCCCTCAATCACTGCGTTGGGTGAGATGTGTGGAGCTTCATCAGCAAGCTGGGCCCATAACCTGTTAGAAATTAAGAAATGGTTTTGTCATCCACCGTAGTTTCTGCTACATGCAGGATAATTCTCATATTCATTCTGGTGTATAACAACTTATGCCTATTTCGGGGATTGAACCCGGGGCCTCCGATCTGTGAGTCGGGTATCTTGCCACTTGGCTACCAGAGTACAGCAGCGAATACATCGACCAACTAGTGGTTGGATTTTACTTTCCAACATTTCACACTCTCAAATGATATGGTTACAACTGTCACCAACACATTTTCTGTGTCACAACATGTGTTCATGAAATTTGTACTAAGGAAAATGCACAGCATTATTTGAAATTACGAGCAAAAGTTGTCAGTTCTCATTTACCCAGACAAAGCCAATCAAAATGGAGAACTCAAAAGAAAGAGACTATGATATGCAAATTGGAACATTTTAAGGACAAAGACTACAAACCTTGGTATAGAGCACCGTTGTTGACATTTCACAACACCGTTGTCTCGGTTCCTACTGACGATTCGTCGTTATCAAATTTACCAGTTTTTCACCTCCAACATTGATGTAGAGACGACAAGCGGGAACACCCACTTTACGAGACCTAAATGATAAGTCGATAAGAGTTGAAAAATGCTTCAGTCATAATTCAACCGCCAAATAACAATTTTAGACAACCAACCGAGTGCAGGCGTGAGCTCGTTTTGACAGAAAGGGGCTCAAACAGCTGATATGCTGTTGACGTCACGACTGTGTGGTAGTGGTATTTGTCGAGCGTGTTCTTTATTTTTCCTCAAGAAAGTTGAATTTTTCCTTATTTCTTCTGTTTCTTCGAATTGTCGGAAACTGTTTTTATTTGACTTTTCACGGGGAATTTTATTTTGTAACCTTTCTTTACGATACAAGCCGACCTACTTATTTTAAGGCGGCACCAATTTCTTTAGCAACATTTCCAAAAATTTTTTTTTAAAAGGTGAGTAAATTTTTTCCCGTAACAAATATATTTCCTAATGTGTCTCAATTAACTTAATTAACACGAAAGGGAATTATTTTTCTTAGTTTCCGTCCGCTAACACCGCAAACAATTCATTTCATTCATTCCAATACGTAATCCCTACCGCTAGATGGCTTGATACGTGTCACATTTGTAAAAAGTCGTAAAAATATGAAATCGTAAAAACTAAAATGTTCAAATCCAAGTCCTTTTAAAAGACAATTTTGTTTCAGAATTTAAATACCTGTTTAGAATGTCATTTCCATTTATAGCTTTTCCAATAGAGCCAATTAATATCCGGTTATTAATCACTTATTTATACCGTGCGCGCCACGATGCAATGCCGCAGTTTTCAAACTTTCATATTCATACTGGGACAAATTTTCCTCGTTTGTGCTTTCTACAATAATAAGCAAAAACTTATCTCCCAATCTAATAAATACCCATTTTATCATACATATCTCGTAGAAATTGCATCTTGGCGTTTGCCATGTACATATTTTTGTTATCAAATGACGCAAACAAAACAGTTTCTGCTCGAACTTTGTATTAAATTAAATGTTATGACCTTCTGCAAAAAGGAACAAAAACAAGAAAACAAAACAATTCCTAGTTTTGTCTAAAAGGAATGAGAGTAAGACAAAAACCATCAGCCAAGAGGAGGTCCAAGGTCCGCAACAAAATCGATGTTTGGTAAGAGTTTGACAAATTACACATATCAATACTCAATAGAAGAGAAAACAGAAAAATGTATATCCAGAAATATAGAAAAAGATCTGATCAATATCGGAGAAAATTTACAAATATTTTTAAGATACTAAATGAGCCCGAGGTAGATGCCTATCCTGTATTCAGAATAGTTAAGAAATTACCAGAGGAAAATCTGAAAAAGACGGGGCGCGATTGGCCACGACCTGTAAAATTTGTGCCCTTTGTTTGCAACCAACTCGCTTTTGTAAGAACTATAAAGGTTCACAAAAAAATGTTAAGAAAAAAAGGACGGCAAGAAAAATCGAGGAGAGGCAGCTTTGAGCATCTGAGCGTTTAAAACGTTGAGGCTAGTTAGAAAGGGCACTGCCTTCTATTGCGGGAAAAATGCTTTCAGTTTAAGAAAAAAAAATATACTCGAGATAATACTATGAATAATTTGAAATCATGGTTTTGAATATAGCCGCCTACACATAAGATTATTAAGAAAAAAAACTTCAACAGCGGGCATACCCCCTTCGACGAGATTCTTTCCAATTAAGAATGAACCATCTGAAAGTTCATTGAAAGATACACTAATTTAGAAAAACAGCACATGAATCTTTTTAAGAACCCTTTTCTTCAAAGACAAAACAAAAAATGTCTCAACTTCCGTGGAAATCCTATCAGAGTGTAGCTCGCTGTAAAAAAAAAAATCTCAGGGCTCAGTCCTCGCAGTAGGAGACAAAAAAAAAAGTTCGAATAACTGCCAATACTGTCCGAGAGGCAAAGGGAATTGAGGTATTTAGATACCGTCCGGTTGAGGAAGTTCAGGGCTTTGTTGATGTTGATGAGCAATTGGCGAAGACGCATTGTTGACCGTCGATACAGGAGATCCGTTGACGTTTCCAGCACCTTTGTAATGACGCATCAATGGGCGGTGGTGCTTCACCAGATCCGAATTGTGTTGCCATTGCCAGCACGAGCGACAGAAATACTTGAAACAAGCAAGATCGCGACAGAAGTACGGGCCTTGCTGGACGCCGCAAGTGGCGCAAAGCGAGTCCTCCAAATACGGATCAACTTGAACCTTTTTGGTGAACTTGGGAGTCTTGATCTCGATGAACGCAGCAGCCACGGCCTTCATGTAAGAGCGATTGTTGTTGAATGTCACACGACCTGAACCGATCGGATATTTGAATTTGTCCGTGTCAATACCAGCATACAGGACACCGCCAAAAAGGTCGTTCATAATGTGCGCCAATCCTTCAGCGTTAAGCATTCCATGCAATGCGCCAACGAAAACGGTTTTTTGAGGGTCCAAACGCTGAGTCGGCGAACGGACGTAGTTGCTGTCGCTAAGCATCCAGGGAATAACCTGCACTTCCTTCGAACGCATGCGACGAGAAGAGATCTTGTAGTACCAGCTACCACCATTGCTGTAGTCGTGCGTGCAAGCTTGGAGTAGAGACTTGACATGCTTCTCGTTGTCAAAAATGATGTAGACGTAGCCCTTCGGGGGATTGGCCACGTTGTCCTTGCCGGGCCATTCCACCTTGATCGAACCGAATTGCTTGAAAGCGTTGGTGAGCGATACTTCAGTGATGTCCCATGGAACGCCACCCAAAAACACCTTGCACGAATAAGTTGCGTTCTTGTAAGTGCGGGGTGGAAGATGACCACTCCAAGTACAGGTAGGCTCGCAAAGGGATGCAGCATTCCGGTACATACGAGCAGCCCGTTCCAAATTGCTGTTGCTGTCCGTTGGTCCAGAAGAGGAATTAAAAGAGCCAGATCCTAATCCAAGAGCAGCTGCACTCAACGAAGGCGACCAAGAGGATTGGAGAGCCGACTCGACGGCGCTCAGAGTATTGCGGTCCACCCCTGTCCCAGGAGAACCATTCAACAACGAAGATAGTCCGTTAGCATTTCCAGCAATGGCCTGTAAAAAGAAAAGCAGTAAATTAGTCGAGGCCTAATAAGTAGAGCAAATAAATAATTACTTGAAGGCTTTGAAGATTGCGGAGATTTTGCCAGGCTTGAAGATTTTGAAGATTGGCCAGTTCCTGAAGGTTCTGGAGATTTGTTTGCAGTGTTTGCAAACTTTGCGGGCTCATATCGTTGCCCGTCAAACTACCCAACTGGGCCAATCCATTCTGCTGCAGAGCTGCTTGCAACTTGCTATTTTGCAATGCCTGCTGTTGCTGGTACGAGAGTTGCTGTTGTAATCCTTGAGTGGAAAATGGATTGACGCCCGACGGAGACACGCCGGAATTGCTACTGCTCGACATGTTTAAGCTTTGCTGTAAATTTAAAGCCAGATTTACATTATATTCTGATGTCAATCAATCTTAAGTCCTACCATTAGCTCAGTGAGCGAAGATTCGACGCTAGAGATTCCAGACGAGCTAAGCATGGAGAGATCCGATTCGGTAGGCGAAGTTCCTTGCCCATCATGCCCGCGTTGGCAGCCCATAAGCAAGACCTGTTCCAAAGTAGGGCTACTAGACTCCCTTTAATCAAACAAGTTATTTTAGTGATTCACAAAAGCAAAATCACGCTGTGTTTTACCTAAATAGAGAAGTCCCACGAATAGGACGGCAACATGACGTGGGCGTTGAGTGAATTCCAGGTTGCATAGAGCTGCTAAATCCACCAGTCGATTGTGAACGAGTCGTACGTGGTTGTCCGCCAGCGACGGGCGAAGATCCGGACGAAGTGGGCGAGTCCCCTAAACCGGAGCTGGCCATCGATTGACGATGTTGGGTCAGCGACATAGAACGCTGCGACGGTTGGTTGTTGTTTGAAGAATTCGGGATTAATTTGGACAGCGATTGCCCTTCATTCTGCAAGAATTCAGTCTTTGAAAATGTTAAACAAACGAGATAAGAAAATCATTACCTTGTTGAGAAACAGCGACGAAGTGCTGAAAGATTTCAGCTGGTTTTGTTGCTCTCGTTGCTGCTGTTCTAGTTGGTGTTGTTTTAACGCTTGGCTTAGTTGATGCTGTTGCAACAAGTTAGCCAAGACATCATCTTGCTGCTGTGAAACGATCTGGTTTCCATTGTTTCCATTTGAACCGAAACCGGCGAACAGATCCGACATGGACAGCGAGTCTAACACAAACACATACATCATCATCATTTCAAAGATACCACAAACTTTCAGCTTACCAGTATAGTTTCTTTTTGATGCCACTTCGCCGGTTAGGTTGCTCAAATCTAAGCTGTTCTCCAACATGGCATTAATACGCTGCATAATCTCCAAATTAGTTGCTTCACCCATTGTGCCGTTGTTGGTCGTACCGCTGTTGGACTGAACCGACTGTCCTTGCTGATTACCGCTCGAGTTCGTACCACAGAGACGACTCAAGTTCAAACCGAATCCCAAATCAACTGATGGATCGCTACTGATTCCTAACTGCAAATGACAAAATGTTTGGTTAGGCATACGCCACGGCATTTGTCAAAATCTAACGGTTCGAAAATTCCCCAAACGAAGAGGAAACACTATTACTCAATTTCCGGATCCCCATTTCGAGCAAAAAATTTGAAATTTGAAGCCCATACGTTCATCAAAATAAATCACCCGGCTTGTACGTACAACAGAAAAGACACGAAATAGCACTAGATTCCACTTGGTTCAATTCAAAACACGAGCTGCTCACACGCAATGCTTACTTGAGGAAAGCTGGGCATCTTCTCTCACACTTGACGATGAAAGGGTGTTCTACCGCCGTGGAACTTTTCCGCTCCCTTCCTTCAAATGACAGGACAAAAACGAACTTTAAGTCCACTGCAAATTAAGTCACTTGTATAGACAAGACAACTTACTTACAACTTATAAACTTCCAGAAAAACGAAAAAAAAACTTAAATTCAGCAAGCCTGGTAGTTTCCTTGCAATATCTGCTAAAAATTTAATAGAAATTTAAGCAAGAAAAGCAAGGAGACGTGCGGCCGGTTTCGACCAGCACCAGCCAACGAATGAATCTCTTACCTAAGCCTCTACCGGCGAAGGTAAGCTTTTTGTTTCGCTAATTTCGTGGTTAGAAAAATAAGCTCCTTTGACTCATTTTGATGGAAGCTTAAACGAGAGAGGGTTGAGACTGCATTTTTTTCAAAAAAAGCACGACTCAGGCGCTCATTTTTCGAACAAGACAACCTTGATACAAAGCAAATGAGAGGGGGTGGCAGACGAAACCTATTGCCCTGTGGGTTTTCAGGTCTAAGAGAAGGAAGGGAGAGTATCTTCAAAAAAGTTTAATCCCCATTTCCGCCGTGCTAAAACATTTGGGAATAACTGGTTTAAGTTTAATCAGTCAGGTAATCTTGTTAATGGACCTTTTCAGTTCGATTGAACTGACGAAAGATTGCCTCCCAATTTGAATAACACCAAGCAATACATAGCAGTGTGTTTTTGCTACACAGGCTAGCTGTTTTGTTTCCATTCTGAAAATGCCTTTCTGGTGCATTTTTTAAAACGAATGATCTTTTTCTACAAGTAATCCCTTTTACTTATTTCCTTTACAGTCCTGGATGTTGGTGCTGGTTCTGTTATCAACGTCATGAAATGGCCACCTCTGATCAACCCGATGGATGGAACCCAGAGGTATTGTCAGCAGACTTATCTTGGGCATGATGGAAATAATAAAAGTTGTCTGTGCTATTTTTTTTTTTTTAGGGTGAAATAGCAAAAAATGATTTCTCTAAGGAAACAGTACAACTTGATGCTTACAATATCATCAAATCATTTGGCCAGTGTTTCGATGCTGGGACTGTTTTGTTGGCTACTAAGAGAACTTCGTACCCAACAGACCAAACATATTTGGCAGTGAGAAAATACAGCTTGGAGAATTGTCGCAAGGAAATTGGACTTTTCCTTAAGGTATAACACACTCTTCCTTGCATTCTGTTTACAGATTAAACTGTGAAGGATTTTGCTTATAGGAGATATGGTTGATGAGAAATTTGAAGCACAATAACCTGTTGGCATGCATTGATAGCTTTGTTATTGGACACAACTTGTGTATTGTCACGCCACTAGTAGATTACGGTTCGGCTCTGGATCTCATTCAAACACATTTTGTTAACGGATTCCCCGAAGTGGTCATTGCCGGGATTCTGAGAGATGTGCTTCAGGCCCTCATCTACTTGCATTCGAAAGGCTACATTCATCGAAGTGTTAAAGCGAGCCACATTTTGATATCTTCAAAGGGCCAAGTTTTACTAACGGGTTTAAGGGATGCCTATTGCATCGTCGAAAAAGGCCGCTGGCAGACGGCCGTCTTCGATTATCCCGTGGATGCCGAACAAAATTTTTGCTGGCTGAGTCCTGAAGTACTGCAGCAAAATCTGCGTGGTTATTGCGAAAAATCCGATATCTATAGTCTCGGAATTACAGCCTGCGAGCTGGCAAATGGTGTTGTCCCCTTCGTTGATTTGCCATCAACCCAATTGCTCATCAACAAGCTCAACGGTCCCTCCCCTCAATTGTGGGATTCCAGCAGCGTTCCACCACCTGAGCACCGTATAACTTTGCCAAATCAGCCGTCCGACTCGGGTGTCTTTGATGGAGTGACAGCCAGCAGCAACATCGATGCTCGACTCGAAGCGGCCTATCATCGAACCTTCACCCGTTCATTTCATCGCTTCACTATGCTTTGTGTTCAACTGGAGCCAAGTCTGAGACCCGGTGCTCCCCAACTAATGAAACATCCATTTATTCAGTCAATCCGCAAAGGTTCAATAGCTAACTGGCTAGAGTACTTGACTTGCGTCCCGACAATTGGAAAGAATGCCGAACTCGAGTCGTCCGCTTGCATGAATCATGACGATGAAGAAGAAGGCCGGCATTTGTCTCAGGATTCAATTTTATGGGATTTTTGTGATTGAAATAAGTCATGTGTGAGCACTGTTCGGTGTGTTAAAGAAACATTATTCGAGAAAACTGGCAAATGGAAAAATTAATTACACCAGAACATTAACCTTGTCGAATATATGCGCATATTACACGCCACAGCGAACATAATTACTTGAGTGCAGTTTTGTTTGTCTCTTCTTTGTCGTATCGTTACAAAAGAAAATGAATATGGCACCTGAGGAAAGCGTATGTTACAACCAGAAAGGCCTTGGTAAGTTTCCCTGTTTTTGATGTCCACCCAAATTATAGAAGAGAATGTAAGACTTGACTGAGCTCATGCTCATAGAGTGCAATTGTTAACATTATGGCGAAACCGCTTAAAAGACCAGCTAGTTGAAGCAGCAGTTGAAACAAAGCTGAACGGTTCTTCCCCAAGTGTCCATTTAATTCTGGCATCTATAAGGAAGGGAAAGATACCATTAATCCCTCTTTCATAACTAACTTAATTTCGCTGCTATACCATGTCAACCAGGGCGATGTAGAGGAACATTCCTCCTGTAGCAGCAAATATCCAGGGAGCGGTATCGTGGGCCGACCCTATAGCAAGTCCTACTAGCACACCCAGAAGACAGAGGAATGAGGAAATCAAGTTGCAAATCATGGCTTGCTTAATAGTCATTCCGGCTTTTAAAAGTACTGCAAAATCTCCTGTTAAAATCACAATCGAGTTAAGGAATTGTTATGATATTAAGAATACAACTGATTAATACCCAATTCGTGTGGTAGTTCGTGGCACAGAACGGCTATGGCAGTAGTAAAGCCACCAGTGATACTAGCCGCGAAGGCAGCTCCGATAGCTAGACCGTCAGACAAGTTGTGCATTCCATCACCTGCTAGGACCAGCCAAGCCAACGAGGCAACGCCTTGTGGTCGGGCATGAATATGTCCATGAGAATGTGAGTGTCCATGATGAGATGTGTGGTGTTCGGAGATGAAAACGGTCAGGGATTCCTGACGGCTGCCAGTGATTTCCTCTACGGGGTGTGCTAGCGAACCATCAGATTCTCTAGGCTTAACGCTTACTAAATGTTCTGAATGAGCTGATTCCGGTAGCCGCTGAATTTCGGACGCTGTGGTCGTCGCGTCGCTGCCGTCGCAAATTTCATGAGAGGCACAATAAATGAGCGGTTTACCAACCACAAGTCCTTGCCAATCGGAACAGCCGCGAAACTGATCTTTAGGCCGGGAGCAGTCATCCCCGGCGACGTTACTACTACAGGTTTCTTCTCCGTTATTTAGAAATGTGACTTCCTTGACGCAGCTGACTAGGAGGTCTGCGTCAGGTTCTCCGGGTAACGCATCATTACCCCTTGGTTCTAGCAAATGCTGGTCCCCTTCACATGCTCCCACTAATTTTTCGTGTTGATGATTTTTGTGACCTTGATGGCTATGTTGATGGTGCCGGCATAACTTCTCACCCACCATCTTGCTTGAACCAGATAGCAAATGAGCCACTTTATCGACCTACAAGCATTGCAGAGTTAAATCAAATGGGTACCTGCTTCAGCATTTTTATCATCTACATACCTGCTTGCTCGATTGAAGTCGTTGCCGCCACTCGCCAAAAATGTTCAGTAGCCTCTCTACGATAAAAAACACAACCAATACAACCAAAACCACAACACCTCTCCAAACGACGATAGAATCCTGGCCATGGCCGTGCTCATATTCATGATCATCAGCATGATGATGGGTGAGGTTTAAATTAGATGATTCAAAATGATCGCCATGGGCATCATGAGATGTATCTGTATGAGAATTCAGCAAACTGCTCGGCGCATGACGAGTATCGTGAGCCGTGAATGCCTGCGCCGTGATGGAAACATGAAACTTGTTCTTTGAGAATCTTGTTATGCATTTGAAACTTACATGAGGGATCAGATGAAGAATGGCATCACCAGTTAATGAGCCAACTGCCAAAGCGACTAGATATTGGATAGCAGGCTGGAACAGCCACTGAGGGAGAACTTTGATGATTGCCACAGCTGCCAGACCACAAGTAGATATGAACAAGACACTCACCCCAGCATATAGCCAGGCTGCATAAAGTTACATGAGGATATAATTACAATTCTTTCGTTATAGTCTCCGAAATGTTTTTGTTTTTTTTTACCATTTTTTGCAGAAGTTTCAGTATTTTCTGCATCAACAGGAACAATTTCGTCTGTTCCAGGGTTTACATGGTTAATGTGAGAGGATTCTTTCTCCTTCCAATAAGAAGAACAAAGGCTTCTAACATGTTTTAAGATTTGATCAAGCCCCTCCAATGACAAAGACCCGTTGTTGCTGTGAATTTCAAAGAGTTTAGCTGTACTGCATGTGGCTTCTGCTCTTTTACTTCTTGTTTCCAGATTTGATGAAGAGTTTGCAGACAAAAACAAACAAGCAAAACAAACCAAAAGTCCTGTATGTCTACACATTCCTAAAATAAATAAAACAGTATTATATTACTGCACAAGGATTACTATGTACCTTGCATCGGCATTAGAAATATTTTAATTTAAGGCACACTTTGAATGAAAACAATTGGAATACTTAATAAGTCCAAAACAATGTGCAAGAAAGATCCTTAAAGGTTGAGATCGTGTTTTAGTGCGAGTTGTCACTAATCCCAGTGAACGTCTCGCGACCCACTTGATCGGTCAAGAACCGCATTAAGAAAATCGCTAACGTGGTGCCTGCACTGTATCACCGAGTTCACTCAAACGACTACTTTGACTCAAAGGTCGGAGCCTTTGGTATGAATTTCCTCAGCTCGAACGTCTATTGGGATAATGTTGATGGAACGCGAACTAGTAGTAGAACGTCTAGAGGTTACAGACTTTCTGCATATATGGCAGAAGAAAAAGCACGGGTATATCTACCGCAGGCTTGTTGAAAGCAAGTAAGCAACAAATGATAATGGCTTGAAAGTTGTTCTGCTGGGTGCGGAAGCGAGAAGCCCCGTCTGTGTTGGACGAATGTGAAAAATAAATAGTCTGCTACAGTTAAACGTCAGCACAGTGCAGTACAGACTGTCCCGTTCCAACAAAGTGAACTTGCCTGCGCGGATCCGCATCTGCGTGTTCGGAAACTATGCACGCTACAGTATGATACATTTTTTCCCGATATTTTCTATAGAAGCACTTTTTTTGCTATAACGCGGTACCGGTATAATATACCATTTCCTACTTAATCGAACGGTACTTTTCAAGTTTTTACAGTCTTCACGCAACGTAATCATAAACTTTCTTTGGTAATAACATTTATATCTAACCATCAAACTCAAAACAAGTTCAAGTAACGTAATTTCCAAGCCATAATTTCAAGAGATTAATGCGATAAGCGTTATTTATTTAATTGACGGCGATACAGGCAGACTATATACTGTATTTAATCTCGTCTCGTTGCGGTCATATTGATCAAATTCGTACGGTTCTTAGCTATTTTTTCCATATTAGGTCGAGGAAGTATGCAAATGAATGAAAGTATTTTAAAGAAGCGCGTGACACGGCAAGTGTATGCATCTCACGATACTGTGACACTCTCACGAAATAGATCTGGGATTTCTGTTGACAACAAATTAATTCCAAGCATGCTCGATCATCGAAATACGACGTGTCCCGTGTTGACAATCAATCCACTCCTTTTACTTTGGGGGGGGGGGATTTGGTCGCATGATTATAAAAACTTTTTGATCGATAACATTGTTTGAATTGTGGGTCCGTCCTTGGTTGAGCGAGTCTAATCCCACTGGCTGATACGGTGTTTATACCTCTATCAACTTCCATATCTTTTCACTAGTTTATGTTATTCATTTTCTGACTCTAGGGTTCATTTTGAATCCGGGAGACGAAACAAAACCTAACGAAACTATCACCGAAGTACCAATTTTTGAACCAGTTGCCGTGATGTGGATCGTATTTCCGATAAAAGCTGATATTCCGTCACCTTAAATGTCTTGCACTCTTTTCTTGTGCTTGTATTTAAATTAGCTTCGTCCCGATTCCTATAGGATGGCATACATAAAGCTACAACCAACTGACCTTCAACCAATGGGATTGTCGGTAAATTACTGTTAATGCTCTTTATCAAGAACGTTTTCTTACATCACAGTCGCTGCGCAACAGCTCAACTACCCGAATCGTTCCCCAAAACCACCGAAAAAAATTTGCTCGGGTAGCGCTAACTTATGGCTTAGACTAAGTGTTCTGAAACGCATATATAATATCACTTAACCGAATATACTTCCTTCGGTAGATTAGTGCAACAGCAACTTGTGTAATTTAGGTTAGGCAAGTTCAAGTAATCAAGTTATCACAAGATCAAAAAATGAAAGGGGAAAAAAAGCAGTAGTAGTAGTAGCGCCACCTCTCAAACAGTCTTCCAGTTTTATTTACGTGTGTCCCTATGACCTGATCTGTCACACTTCGACATCCGCTATGATTCTCTTTCAGCTACTCCTTGTAAACAAAATATAGCTAAATACTCATTAACCGACACATTCCTAACTATGGTAAGGTATACACTTATTTCCCCTTCAGTGCATATCCTCTTCCATTTTCCTGATTTTATATAATGTGTATGTATCAATATATTACCGTTTGTTATGGTATGAATATGATTATGAGCTAGTTACTATTGCTCATATGGGCTGTTTTCAATATATTGATTTTTCTATTAACAGGGAAGTAGAATGAAAAATACCACACCTGCCCCAGATCTGCTCACAGATTCTTATCCTCTCGACAACAATAGCGTGACTGACCTACTAGAACACCAACGACCCAGAACAGATTCTAGTCTGTTCAATCAATTAATTAGCAGAATCCCCGCAAATAGTGACCATAGTTCTCCAACATTCCAACCTGTCTCATTTCTGAGGAATACAAACCAACAATGGAGTGAAGTTAATGGAGACTGGCGACATCAGAGAAACCCTCTTGATGTAGGGTCTCATGAAGAACCACTTTGGTTTGACTCTGACCAATTAGATGTGCCTTTGCTGACTTCATCCACAGGGGTAAAAATATTTCTGAATTTTTTGAATTTTCTTAGATTAGCAATATACATTTCTTTAGGGAATTGAACCTCATTTTGGCAGAGAACCTGAAGTGTGGGACCATTGTCATCAAAGAACTTCAGTTTCCAACAAACAAGTTAAAGCTCGGAATCAGTTGATTGCTGCCTCTCTCCTCTGCCTCATCTTTATGGTAACCTGAGATTTGTTGTAATTTTATCTTTCTTTTATTAATTAATTGTTTTTCATCTGTTGTTAATTTTAGATTGCTGAAGCTGTGGGTGGATATTTATCAAACAGTCTTGCTGTTATGACTGATGCTGCTCATATGCTTTCAGATTTCACAAGCTTTCTTGTTAGTCTGTTTGCTATTTGGGTTTCAGCTCGCCCTCCTTCCAAAAAAATGTCGTTCGGCTACTATAGAGCAGGTATTTACAATAAGCAGTCCAAATATTAAAGATTACCAATACCTTCATACAACAATTTTTTTATAGAAATACTTGGGGCTCTATTTAGTGTTCTCGTCATTTGGATTCTGACTGGAGTCTTGATCTACTTAGCGATTGACCGCATTATTCATCAGGATTACGATATTGATGCAAACACGATGATCATCGTCAGCACTATAGGTGTAGTGATGAATATCGCCATGGGTGCAGTCCTACACGGAGGTCTGTGCAACAAACTAAGCCTGGTTCACCACGGACACTCGCATGGAATCGGCGGCGGAGGACATGGTCACTCACACGGGTCAAGCCATTCGCATGCCAATGGGAATGCCGGACATGGGCACAGTCATGATAACGGACACAGTCACGATCATGGACACAATAACTCGCGTAACATGAATGTGAGAGCGGCCTTGATCCATGTAATTGGGGATCTGGTCCAAAGTATAGGAGTTCTAATTGCAGCCATCGTTATCAAATACTTTGTAATATATAATTTTATATGTGTTACAAAGATGTTTCATAACTCGATTTTTTCCCCTCCATATTCAGCCTAGTTTTCGCTTAGCGGATCCAATTTGCACATTCCTCTTTTCTGGACTGGTATTAACCACTACAGTAGGACTGATCCGGGACGCGTCACATGTCTTAATGGAAGGCGTCCCACGCAGTATTCACTACCATGATTTGCGACGAGATCTTAAGAATATCGACGGTGTCTGCAACGTGCATAGTTTGCATATATGGTCACTCACTCTAGATAGAAATGCTATTGCTGTTCATTTAGCCATAGGTAAGTTGGTCATACACTTTGATTCAAGTGATATTTACGAAATCGCCGTTTGTTCTGACAGGTGCTGTTACTGATACAGAAAAGGTGCTGCTAACTGCTACACGGATACTGCAAACCAAATATGGGATCGCTCATTGCACGGTCCAAGTCGAGCGCTTTAATGCCGCGGCCATTGAAGTCTGCCCCCAATGTACGCCGTTCGACGATTGACGTTGCATTCCAGATCTAAACATTCCTATTGACACTCTGCAGTCAATTATACTTGCTAATGTGTGTGTATTTGTACGGTATAGTGAGGCACATATTAGCAGCGATCATCAGAGAATTACAGAGATACTTTTTTCATGCACAAAATAAAGAAAGAAATTATAACAAGTGGACGGATTGATTATGTGTAAGCGCTTGAAAGAAATGGGACGGAATAAGTTCCAAGTTATGATCGTAGATTGGCTATAGCTTTATCTAGCACATCCTTACGGATGCGCGGATGGTCGGGGTACTTGGTCAGTACGGCTTGGCTGATGTCGATGGCGTCAGTGTACTGTTTTGCTTTTAGGTAACTCAAAGCAAGTTTGTACCCAACTACTGCGTTGCTCTGTTCAGTCATTTTCCATGCACTCTCAAAATGACCGGCTGCGTCACGGAATGACTGTTCTTTTTCCATGATGTACCCAAGGTATTCATAGGCTTTGGCGCATGAACGATTATAAGTGAGAATACGTCGAAGCAACTCGTTAGCTACTTCCATTTTGTTCTGGCCCGCTTGAATATATATATCACTTAGAAGAAGCCAACAACGCTCCAAATATTCGCCTTCTTCGAGGGTCCATGGTGCTTTTATAAGACGCTTAAGCTGATTTCTAGCTCGTTGGGCCTGTTTTAGCAATAAGTGGGCGGTAGCAATACCAAAGACAACGCCTGGGTTATCTTGCTGATTACTCTTGGTTGCAAACGTGGTCAAGTCAGTAAGTGCGCGTTCTACATTTACTTTCTGGCGGGTGGCCAGGAGATAAAGATTCGGATAAAATATGTGAGTATGCAGCTCATCATCTTCGACTGGTTGTAACTCTTGTAACAGCTTGGCCGCCGTGTGTAAAGCCATCAATTCCTAGTTCAAAATTCGACAGAGGTTAAAAAAAAGCACAACCATGCGTTTAAGAGTAAGGAATTTACCGTGTCTTGGACTTCGTACTGAGTGTCTAGATCAGTGACATTCTCAAGACTTTCGCTGTCGCCATTTAGACAAATATCTAGCATGATTCGGATTGCGTATTGACCCCAAACAGCATGACCTCGAGCTCGGTTAAGAGCTAGTAGAGCAACATTATATTGGCCAGAATAATACTCGTACAATCCTCTACAGTAGCTGAGTCCGGGTTCGTTTTGACCGTGAGCGGAGTTGACCTCCGCGGACCGGAGGGCAACCTTGGCGTCGGCAATATTTCCACGGCGCCGACAGACGTCAATAAACTGGCCCAGCATTTCGTAGTGGCACGGCTACACGATTTAGACACGATTAAATGAGAACAATTTGGAAGCAATTTTCTAAACTATGTTGCTACCTGGCGCTCTAATGCTTGCCGGAAATGTAGTGTTGCCGTTTCCAAGTCGTTTTTTCGAAGGGCGATCTGAGCCACCATCATCATGGCTTGATCATTTTCACGATCAATTTTAAGCAATGACTTGCACATGTATTGGCAGTGTTCGACATCATTCGCTTGTAGATATACTTTGGCTAGTTGAGCCATGCAAATGATGTCATCCGGAGAGTATGACAAAGCTTCCCGATACAGTCGGATGGCCGCATCCGTATCACGGTCGACCGAAAGTGCATGTCCAGCCATTTGAATTGCGATTGTGGTTGCAATCTTTTTATGTTCTTGGATCTGGTCCGACTGATCAACTTTTTTCACCAAGGATCCAATAATGCTTTGACATTTGCGTAGAGAAGCGATAGCTTCTTCTTGATCTCCATTCTTTTCCTGGATCTTGGCCAGCAGTTGGAGAAGTTTAACTTCTTGCATCAGCCTATCTGGGTCTCCTCTTGGTTGTTGATTATTGGGGAGAAGTGCTTCGCTGATGATTTTCTCTGCCTTGTCCAATTGCCCAAGACGACTGAGAAGTGAGGCGTACTCAGCGCGCAATGCTGGATGGGCAGATGAATCGTCACTCCGCAAGGCGTCCTTGTAATAGTTTAATGCTTTGGTGTACTGATGGGTCAAGACTAACGCTGCCCCTATTTTGGAAGCAAGTCGAAAGTTGCGTGGCTCAAGCTTTAAAGCTTCTTCGTAAGCTGAAACGGCGTGGTCAACTTGATGCAACGCTAAATGGGCGTCACCTAACAAGGTCAGATTTCGCACAGTGGGTAATTGGCGGACAATGTCGCGGTAGCATTGGAGGTACAGAGCTTCATCTTGTAGTCGGTGCAGGTAGATATCGGCCATCTTTTCGCGTGCTTTTAGGTGTTGCGGATGGGAGTCTGGTAACGACTTTAGTTTCAACAAAGCTCCATCAATGTCATCTTCGTTGAGAAGATGATCGACCTATTTTAAACAAAAAATTAAGATTACTTGGTTTAGTCAACGTGCGTACTTAGGTTACCAACCTGAGCTAACAGAATTAGTCCTTCTTGTGAGGTCCCTTGTAGCTCATGCAAAGCTTCTTGAATCACTTGTCCGGCGTCTTCTTTTTGTCCAGAATCCATCAAAATGTGAAAAAGTTCTAAATATGTGGCAGCCTTTTCGCCAAGGTTGAATGGGTACTTGGATCGTTTGATTCCTGCGCTCGACGGTCTCATACCACTTAAAATCATAGCCATTCGAATACTTGCAAGAGCAGTATCAGTCTCTTTTCTTTGGCGCTGGATTTTGGCCAAAAGTAGATGATATCTGTTGTTCAAAACCAAAGTTACTTAACACACACACACACACAACAGGATTGATTTACCTCGGATGATCACGAACTTGAAAATTGTAACTCAGACCCATCTCGAGGTACTGGGCTGCCTGTGCGAGGTTGTTTTGATTCATACCAATTTGGGCCATAAGCAGGTACGCTTCGATATATGTAGGATCGACATGATCGATAATGTGATGTAAAGTGGAACTGGCGACTCGATAATCACCAGAGATGAAATTAGCATTAGCTAAACGATAAAGGGCAGGAAGGAGTCCAGGGCATGCTTCCACTACACAAGTCAGTATGCCTGAAAGTTCAGTCAATGTTTGTGGCGAATCTTCTGGACAATGATGCTGAAAATATTCTTCGGCCACGGATAGTAAAAAATCAGGATTGAGATTATTCAGATACTCTACACCATAAGGGATCAAACCAGCATTCTTGACCTGAAGCTGGTAGGCATGTTTAAGCAACTGTAGCGATTCAGTCGGGCTTCGTTGACGTAATAACATTCCCTTTGCCAACAAGAAAGCCGGCCGAGATTGTGCATTATCATGTAGTTCTTCGACTATGTTCAACTGCTGGTGAGCAGCTTCGTACTGGTCATCATCTAAAAGACAATGTATCTTCAACAACATGACTTCAATAGATGTTTCGCCCGTTTGGCTTATTGTTTTTAAAGTTGATAGAGCTTCTTTGAAGCGCCCTTGAAGTACTTGTTGCTGAGCAAGCTCAAACAGATAGACTACATTCTTCTCATCTAATTTGATGGCACGTTCGACGAACATTTGACACTCATTCAAAATGGGTATGTGTCTGCCACAAACCCTTGAAAAAAGTCGCGCCGCGCTGACGAAGAGCTCTCCATTGCTCGGTTCATATTTTTCAAGCGCCGAGAAGAGTTTTTTCAAAAGTGGCGTAGCATCCACAAAGCTACCGTCATGGCAAATCGTCGCTAGAATTTGAATCTCTAGTATTTTGACGATCAACGGATTAGGAATGTTGTTAATTTTCTTGGTTAAATCACTTACAGCGTCCCAGTCTTTTGCTGCTAGATGAGCTCGTAATTTTTCCACCAGAAATTCTTGATTATTTGGGAAGTTAGAGATCATTTGATTTAAACTAGGGAAAGCATCTTGAATGTTTTCATTTTGAATGAGGCTTCTTATTCTCCCTTGATGAGCTTCAAAAGCATAGTTGTCAATAGAAACAGCTGATTCAAAATATTCTATAGGATTTTTTCTTTTAGATTTATCCTTGGATAATAATTCTATCCATCCCTTGAGAATGATGGCATCAACATTACTTGGGCCTGGATTGATGTTTAGTGCTCTCTCTGCATATTCTCTTGCTTTCTCTTGACGACTGTTGAAATGGAGAAACAGAGCTGCATAGTAGAGGGATTTATCATTGGCTTTCTTTCTCTCACTTCTAAGTGATGCTTCCAATTGTGGAATCGAGTCAGCAGCAGAATCTTTAAGAAAATGCTTGTGAATGTGGATTGAAGCAAGAATTGCACTTAAATTCAGAAGTGGATCGGCATGCAGAAGAGTAAGCAAACTAAGAGCCTCCTCGGTTTTATTTGTGAACAGCAAGGCAAGCGCCCGGTAAAATTTGTTGATAACGTTAAACGTGTCGGCCAAATTACATACTTCAGCTGCAGAGTGATACAACTGTTCCCTAAATAAACTATGTAGTTTCACTTGCACATTTTTGTCTTCCATTTCTGTTCCTTTTAAAGACGTAGTTCCATGGAGTCAATTTCAACAAAACATTCAGAGTAACACGACAAACAATTCCACCTTTGTTTTTAAACTTTGGTTGTCATGACAAAACGGGCACTGCTCTTCTTTTGTTTCAAAAAAGTCAAACAAACATGTCTTGTTTTGGGGAGTGGTGGATGTTTTTTTTTTACTTTTGCGTTAAGCTAAATTGAAATATAACTAAAAATTCTGAATAATAAAAATTAAAAAAATTTTTAAACATATTCTATTTATACATTACGCAATTCTACAAAACTGTTGCTCAAAACATTTCGGAATCGGCGAAAAAAATCGATTGGAAACCAAAAATTTAGTTTAGTTATTATAAAAACAAGTAGGCTATATCCGTATAATTCATTTAAATAAGATTAAAAAATTAATCAATATGTCAGATGATGAATGAAGTTAAACAAGAAAAATGAAACTCCAATATAGAATTGTCAACGTCTGAACTGAACATCTTCCGTCCAGCGCCATTAAAGTCTTCGTGCCGCCATTAAACGCCGCTTTCATTTTATTAAACGTTTGCAACACGTAGTTAGTGGACCTTATCAAACAGTGGAGACCACCACTCTTTTTGTAGCCGGACGTTGGGCATGGGCCATCAGTTGTAAGAATTCAATCGAAAAATGGTAGCCAGTTCAGAAACAGTCAAAAGGAAAATTCCGGAGCTCCGCGTGGTTGACTTGAAGAATGAGTTGGAAAAGAGAAATCTAGACAAAACGGGAGTCAAAGCCACATTAGTTGACCGTCTAACCAAGGTAACAATTCTTTTTGGTGTCGTGGGTACATACATTGCCATTCATGGTATTCTTTTTTGCGTGTTATCTTGACCCTAAGGGAGAAAGTGGGCTTAGTAGGGTGTCTGCTCTGTCAGTAGTACTTAATCTTCAGTAATGTTTGTGATTCTGTCACATGTGGTGAATGCAAAGTGAAATCTTAGTTTCTTTTCTGCAGGCTGTGTTGGACGAAGGACATAACCCAGATGAGTACTTCTTTGACATCTCCGAAAAGAAGTTGGGAAAGAAAACTAATACAGGAAGTATGAATTTTAGCCCTGTCTAATTTCAAAGTAATATCAATCTAACACACTTGTGTGTGTTATAGAACAAGATCATGAAGCAAGTGACCTGGAGAGTGCTACCGATGGGGCTGATGTATCCAATGCCAATGAGTTTGATGAAGAATTGAAGGATGAGGCAGAAAACAAGAAAATTTTTCAAACCAATGACATCAATGAACCTGAGATTCCAGAAATTAGAGAAATCAAAGCTGACATCTTGCCACCTGCACAGGAAATGAAGATTGAGTTTTCGGGTAACCAAGAAAATAGTGATGCTGTTGAAGATTGCATTAACCTCAATGTGGAAGATGAAGAAAATTTTGAAGAGGTAAGTGTTTAAACAGTTGTTACTTGTTTGTTGTGTGGTTGTATAATTGCCAGTTACTTATGTGGTTTTGTTGTACTTATAGGAGGAAAGTCATGCTAAGGAGAAGGGTAAGGATTGATATTTCTCATTTAAACAAATTAGCTTTACTTTGGGTCATAGCTTTGTTTAATAAGGAATGTGTGTGTGCTTGTGGTTCGATAACAAATCTATTCGGCTGTGCGTTCGTGTCATGAAACAGCGGGGGGCTGTTCGCGTCCTGGGGAAGGTCTATCGCGTGTTTTTAGCATTATCAACGAAATAATCCTTTGACAGCACATACATATCATCTTGTCTACAAAAGAGAGCTTTTGGGCTTCAATTCCGCCCAACACGGAGGTGGAAAGATTGAACGACGAGGCTCACTGCGTTATGCTATTCACTTCCCCTCCGGTAGACGAACCACCAAGGAGAGGATTAACTCAGCAGCAGCAACGTGAAGAGAAACAGCAGCCTAAGAGCTTATCGACCGGCGTGGGTTCCTCGGGACACACATCACCTTCCACGAGCTGCGGTGGAGACGCTATGGAAACCAGTAAGACGAGCTCGGCGACCTTTGGTGACAGCAACGGGGACCACGAGGCTGACGAAGATGGCAAGGAAAGCAACAACAGTACTGGAGCCTCGATGGACAACGTCGCCTCGTCAACTGCATCGACCGGAGAGAAAGCCAAGAGGTTGGTGGTGCTGCCTCACCATTGTGGCTGGGAATACTTGACAAAAAAAAAAAAAAAAGAATCGAAAAGTACATCGTCGAAAAAGCAACATCATTTCCATTTACCATCACCCCTCATAAATCGATAATTCCATTGATCCTGCCAAGTAAGTATTTCACCGGTCAAGGTATTTCACAATTCCCGTAAGTTTTCAATACTGGAAAGAAGTTGGACCATGCCTACGAGACGATCATCCACTCAACCTTTTTCGATAACGGTCTAAAGTCCCTTGATCCTTGCTTCGACTCGCGCTCATTTTCCTCTCTCGAAGACGAAAGCGCCCCATGTGAAATTTGTCCCATTTCCATGCCCTGGGGCGGTAGTCGGAACCAAGACAAAGACGGTGCACGGTCATCTTACGAGGCTCAGTCTGGCGCCGTTCGTCGGTTCGAGCAAACGTACCAGTGGGCTCAGCGACTGTGTTCTACAAGAGGTGAAAGCGCGTGGATCAACGGGCCTGGAGAATGGTGTGCCTCACCGCCTTCAACGCTGGAGCTCCGCCGAACCTTGCCGTCAATAAGGAGCTGCTTGAAGCGCGGAATGTTCCCGCCCCAGACCGTCCAACTTTGAATCACATCCTACTGTGCAAACTTGCCGCTCGGCTACATCGTTTCCCTTTATTGGGCCTACAAACGTTCGCCGCTCTTTATCGCTTATCCCGCAACGAGTTAGATTTTGACACGTGTCATTCATTGAATCAACCCCAACCATTTTCGACCAATAGTACGATTAGTGATTGCCCACGGTAAGAGGCCGTTGTGGTCAGTGAGCTACGGCTAAGAATTTCCGCCGCTGTTTATAATTGCTTAATCAGCTCCTCGAACATCCATCGTGTTAATTATGCCACAACCGGATAATGAATCCATCTTTCATGTCTAACGTTTTTGTTGTCTTGTTTACTTTCAGTGGTTCGACTGGCGCTAAGGATGGGATGAAAACCGCTTCCAAGGACGATAGAGGTGAGTGCTTGATTGCTTTTAATGTAACCGAAGACGAATCCCAATGTTTGGTCGTGCGATGAATAGTTAGTTGACTCCGAGACTAGTCTTCCATCGAATAGACTTCTTTTTCATTCAAATCGTGAGCCGCTCAAAAAGCATTCCTCGACTTCGACAGATGCTTCTTGAAACGACCGTTCTGGTTAAATAGCTAGCTGCCGCTCTCTATTGTTAGCTCCACTATTTCATGTTTGAAAAGATCCGTTTCTTTTTATAAGGTCCTGATGGTGATTGGTGCGTGACTTGTGTTTTTGTTGAGGAATAAAGGGCTGTTGAGTATAATAACTTCCTCCGAAGAGAGGACAGAGGAAGTTGTTTGCTAGGGGGGAAAGAAAACAAGTTTTTCTCTTTTTTTCCTCGTGAATAATTTATTTATGTAGTTGATAGTACGACTCGTCTTGACAAAGGAGTTTTAAAAATATTAAGAAACGAAAGACGGGAGGGGAGGGAGAAAAACAGTTATGGGTCATTCCACTCGGCGCTCCTTTAACAATCTCCCGCTGTTGACTCGAGAACTTTGCTTTGTGTTTGTCTCGGGTGTTTTGAATCTTCGACAAAGGAAACGTTGCGCTAATTCACGACAGAAGATGTCGACACCAAAACACGGAGAAACGTATTTTTTTATTGTTTGCGTGTAGTCTCTTGGGTTGCTCGAGCAGATAAAAGATAAGAGAAATCTCACGAAAGTGCCCGTGGAGTGAAATGTCTTCGCATAGGTGATTCGCTGATGACGACTGTCATTGGATCACGACTTTTGCTAAGATAATTTGATCCCCTCTAGAAAATCCCTCCCACCTCGATTTGCTCTAATGCGTTCGCGGTTCTGAATTACTTGTTACAAGTACTCACGCAAACTTGCGGCCGACTTCGACCCTATTACATTGTCCACGAAGCACAAAGGCAAATTTTTTTTTCCTTTTTTTTTACCAGGTAGTATGCAATTAGAAATGTCTCTGTGCATGAGCTCGTTCTTCTTAGGTTTTTTCTCAGCTTAAGTGGGCCGGTCGGCTTTTGTTTCTACCTGCGGAGTTGGAGGGACCAGGACAGAGTGTTTAGCGTGCCAGCATGAATCTCGGGAGGGGGATAGAAAGTTTTTTTTTTCTTTTAGTAGGTTGTGTTTCGATGGGACAAGATGTCTTACCTTTCCCTTTTAGGGGTTTCTCTCGACCCTTAAGTCACATGGTGAAAATAACTCACAGTGTGAGTGGTGGATCCGTCTGCCATCTCGCATTCCCCATGGTGAAATTTTTCGAATAGAAGAGCTAGCCGCGTTCGTAACTTAACCATACGGTGGTGTTTGGTTTGCTTTTTTCGGTTTCTCTCTATAGCCGCAGGGTTTTTCTCTTCTACTGTGCCATATTTGTTTATTTATTACCGGGACTTGTGTGTGTGAACGTGCGTCTGTGTGAGGAGACAGGTGAGTGGGTTGCGGGTTGTAACCCAAACGTCGTGTCCCACTTGCTGCAGTATTTCCTGTGTCGTAAGCACTTGCGTTAAACTGCTATTGGTAAAATAAAGAATCGTCACACAATGGGTCGACATGTGTTAGGCGGGGAGGAATATGCTGCATCACACACGCATGCACGCGAACACTAAATGTGTTATCTCATACGTGGTGCTACATCCAACACTTCAATTTAGGTTGAGGGTTTCTCCCGGAAATAGTGAATTCAATTGTTTTTGATTTTTCTTCACAGATAAGAAGAAAGGTGCGAGTAACTCCAGCAGCAATGGAAGTAGTCGCAATTTATGGGTGAGCGGCCTGTCCACATCTACCCGCGCCACTGACTTGAAACATCATTTCTCCAAGTTCGGCAAAGTACGTGACTGGATAGTCTTTAGTCGGATGGTTGTCTTTATTCTTTTGAATTTGTTTTTCGTTTTTTCAGGTCATCGGAGCCAAAATAGTCACTTATGCTCGGACTCCTGGTGTACGATGTTTCGGCTACATCACGATGGCCACCAGCGAGGACGCTTCCAAATGTATACAGCACCTCCATCGGACTGAGATTCACGGACGCATGATTTCCGTAGAGCGGGTGAGTCGCGCGTGTGATCTCGTTTTTTTTTTTTTAACTTGTGGGAAAATGGGTTTTAATTGCTTGTAAGTAAACCGCATGACGTCTTGAAAGTAAGCGATCGACTGAATTGTGGTTGGTTGTCGAATGGCGCTGACATGCTATATAATCATTTCTCCCTTGCCAAAGGATGAAGTTAGATAACTAAACTTGCTTACCTTAGGATAGGAGAAAAACATTTTTTTTTGCGCTATAGTTACATGTAATTTTCGTCATTTATCATTGGCTTTGACCTCAAAAATCCTTGTGAACTTTAAATCAACAGACCACGGGAGAGAGTGGACCCCGCAAGGCAGATGTCAAGTCAATAGATTCGAAAGCAGTAGTTTCTGCTGCAGCTGTTGAAGTTTCCGAGAAGAAAAGCGCCGATAAAGTTGACGATGCTGAAGCTGATTCGTCACCATCGTCGAAAAAAGCGGTCGAAGTTTCTACACCACCGGATATTGCATTGTCGGCTTCGACTGGCGACTCTTCCTCCACGTCCGCCGCCGGAAACACCAAAGAAAAGGAGGAAGTGAAATCGTCGGCTCAAGAAGAGAAGGATAGCAAGATTGCCGTTGCTTCGTCGGCTCAGCAGCAGCGCGAGAACAAGGAACGAGTGAACCGTGAGCGAATTGAGCGAGAGCGGAAAGACCGACCCCGACGGCCTCCATCCCCACACCGACCGCGCCAGCAAGTTTTGACCTTCCAGCACATTCGGGTATTTGCAGTCTTTTGAGAGTCGGATGATGAAAAGAGAAAGTAAAGCAATCTCAACGATCCATTTCATGAAAATGAAAAGGAGGAACGCGAAAGACAGCGAATGCGAGAACGTGAGCGTGAGGAGCGCGAAGCGGAACGGCGTCGCCGGGATGAAGTGGTGCGACTCCGGGAATACGAGCGCAAGCAGCGGGAGGAATCTATCCGACTGGAAAAGGAGCGCGAGCGGCTACGCATCGAACGAGAGAGATTGGAGCGGGAGAAAGCTGAGATATTGCGACTGGAACGGGAGCAGCAGCGGCTCGAAAGAGAGAAAATTGAGGCAGAGAGAGAAGAGCTGAAACGTCGACAAGCCAGGTATAGTCTACTTGCTTCTTCATCACACAATTGTTCTGTCGTTGTCGTATGGTCTGGAGGAAAAACCAAAACAAAAGCCCGTTACGCCTCTCGGAAGTCGCTTCCCACGCGGCCGTCGAACTCTGAAAAAAGATATATACACGATGCCAGATCTTGTGCATTGTGAATTGAAATTTTGGTTTCGATGATTTATGATCGAAATTAACGTCTCACGATGCAACATTAAGATAATTGTCTTCCTTGCCAAAGGATGAAGTTTGATAAATAAACTTGCTTACCTTAGGACGGAAGATGAACATTTTTATAAACATTCTAAATGTACTTTTTTTAAAATTATTTTTATTCTAACTATCTGGTTCTGTTAGGTCTCTTGCCAAGATTGAAGAAGTTAGACGCGCAACCAAAAGGACTGCAGTCAACGATGAATACTACGTTGATCGCAAACGCATTTCTGTTGACGGATCTATGCGATATGATCAGTCATCCCGATTCGTCGATTCCAAGTCGAGCGGTGGAGGAAGCGGACATTTCGGGTCGGGTTCCTCGTCTCTTGGCACCGACTACCGGGGCTCTAAAGTCTCTGAACCGGTTCGCGGTGGTTACGAGGGACATGCGCGTCGCTTCGAACGTCCGACTCCATCTGCTGTTTCCACTACGACGGGATCAGCTGTCATAACCCGACGGGTCGTGCAGGAGATACCAAACATCCGGAGAGACAACCGACCTCCACCTCCGTCACCCCCTCCGCCTCCGCGTGATCGCTTGGATGACCGACGGGTCGTTGACAGAGCACGTGACGACAGGTATAGATCCAGAGATTAGTGACTTGGAAGTTTTCAAATGCAGCTGCACTCAGTGCTGCCTTACCTAAATGGAGGCAGTGCCATTTAACAGCTTCGCTAGATTTAAATCGATTATATTCCTTGCCTGTAATCTTATTTGTACAGGAAAGTCATTCAAATCGTGACAATTTGTTTACTGTCCTTTCCTCTTTTGAGGTTTCTTTGTCTTAAGATAGATTCGTTTCCTAGTAGACCCACTTAATGAATATGTTTATTTTTTTGGTGATTCACAGGTATGATCGTGGGAACCGAAGTAGGGAGGCTTTTTCAGATCGTGACAGGGATCGCGAGAGAGAGCGACCACGCGAACGAGGAGACGGGGGCAGTGGAGGTGAACCGATTCGTAACAGCCGCATGCCAGACCGGGATCATCGTGATCGATACGCCAGTGATTCGCGGAGTGGGAAAGGTAAATAATTATACAATGCTACCCAGTGTATGGGAAATGCGGTTGTAATTACGTTGGATCATTAATCAATTGTTTTGTGGTCTTTTCCTTATTTCTGATAGATCACCGTTACAACGAACGAGGATCAGAACCCTGGCAGCGTGGGCCGACAGGTGGGAATGTCCCCGCCGTGAGCAGTGTTGTTGGGGGTTCGAAAGCCAACTACGGTTCTAATGGGAACGGTGGCAACATGCTGGGCAACGGAGTCGGTTTATCTTCTGGCAGCAGCAGCTGGTCTGCCAACGGAAGTGTTCAGCAAGACCGTTGGACTTCATCTTCTTTGATGCCTCCTGGGAGGTCTGTTGCGTCATCTGGAGCGTTTAATAGCAACTGGGCCGGATCGGCACCGACCATGAGCAGTAGCGTGTACAATCCACCAGCCGGAGCCATCGGCAGCCTGAGCAACACCACACTTGGACAAGCCGGATCCGTTAGCTATTCGACAGATCGTTATTCTCGACATTAAAATATGCGTCTTATCCAACACATTTTTCCCCCTCGACTAGACGTTTGATTCGGTTTAAACCCAATACACTGAGTTGCACTTTATTTTCAACAAAATCCCATTAATTTTTCAATATATTCGGAGAAAGTGGTTGGATTATTTGTAGGGAATACTTTCAAATTTGAAATATTCAAATCCTTCAGGGTATTACTTAAGGTTTGAGGATAACACATGAGAGAGTGGCCTTCATTGTGCAACATTTCAGCAAGTTCCATTTGATGGTTGCCCATCAAATTTTGGTTAACCACAACAATCAATGGCTTAGCTAGACTTAGTGCTTCCAAGCAGCTACCGGCACCGGCGTGTGATATAATAAGGGATGCAGCTTCCATATCAGCCAAAATGTTTTCCTTCAGACGATACCAAGAGATTTTGATTCCTTGCATTATTGGAATTTGAGGCTCAGCACCACGGCCTATTTGCAGAATAATTTGGGGATATCCTTTATCTTTTAGAATCTGACACAGAAAAACAAAGTTAGTTTGTAGTGTTTGTGGTATAGAAAAGAAAGTTGTTGCATACTACCTCAAGGGTGTCTGGGTGCAAAACATGATCTATTAATTCGTCAAATTGAGTAGTGCCGACGGTAACAAACACATTTCTGCTTTCAGTTTGTTCCGATACACCCATTTCGAAACCTATTTATAACTAATTTTGTCAACCAGTGTTGAACATGTTCCAACTATAAAACTTCTATTTGCAATGTATTTGATAGTTTCCGGTCACTCTGCAACATAAACGTCAACCGTCGAGTCAGACGAAAGCAGACGACAACAAATTTCCGTACAAATCTGGCAGCATTTTGTTTACTGTACAACGCGGGGTTTGGAGTGCGGAATACATATGAGTAATAGCATGATGTAAGAACAGAGATGTGTAATAAGAATTGATAGCATCGTCATCTTTTATTGTATTGTGGATAGAATTTGAAATTTCAGCCATTTTGGATGCGAGCAACTTTACTACTTCTAACCTCTGCCCGACCAATATCACTAGGGAAGCAATAAAAGTGCCAGTTAGAAGATTGCGGATTTCAAATATTGACAAAATCGCCAAAGATGCGATCTTTTGCATTGCTTATATCACCTTTATTTAAAATGCGAAAAATGTGTTGTTGGACGGCAAAAAACGAGTTAATTAATATAAAATGAAGTTCGTTTATCGTTACTAAACGGTTAAAAACGCCCCTCTTTTGACAAAAAATAATGGCTGTCAATAAGAAGATAAGTTTTTACCATTACTACTGATTGGGCGACATTGAATAAAATTTTATACAGCGGCGGTCTGCAACACGGCGATGGTTTTAATAAGCGATTATAATTGCATTTTATCACGGATACCTTGGCGACAGTTGCGAGACAAACCCAGCAATGACGGAAGAGCCATGAAAGTAAGATGGCAGCATGGCACGATTGAAAAAAAGCTTAGAAAAAAGGCATGGGTATACTATCTTAAGTCGTCAGTTCGCTATTCGGTATGCAAACGCATTAATTTTCCTACTGTTTGCATGTCCTTCTGTTTTGTTGCCCTACACTTGTAAGCTTTGCATCCAAACCCCGCACTCTACCCACCCAGCCTCCGCATTCCACACCTGCTCTTTATCGTACCCGTTGTTTACTGACGACAGAGGTCTCAGCTGGTTTTACTTTTAATGGAAAGAAAGAGAGTGGCGAGTCTGGCGACTCTTTGACGTTCATTTTGTGCTCAGTTGGCTTGGTTCTTGGCATTTTTTTCTGGATTGTTAAACGGAATTACTTTCAGTTCATATCTCTGCCTTTGATGGTAACACAATTTAACTTGGAATTTTGTGAAAACTGGTTTAAAATTTCTCATGTTTCATCAGGTGGTGTAGACGGAAATCGTCATAGCCTTTCTTCCCTGGGGATCATCTCACCCGTAGTCTTTATCGAGTGTGTTGGCGTCAATAATGGGTGACGAACAAGCTGGCCCGTCTAGAAAAAATTCACTAGACACCAACAGGTCAAACAACTCTGGGACAAACAGTGGGAAATCAGCAGCTGAAGCTGATCCCAGCTCCAAACAAACTGCGCAGTCCCATTCGTCACCTTCAGAAACCAATGATTGTTTGGTGTATACAAATGGAACTTCTAATTTGCACAACACATCTACCAGGAGTTGTCCTTCACTTGAAGGAGAATGTCCATCAGCCCATTTCAGTGATCAAGATGATTTGGACATGCCAGAATTAGAAACTCCTAGTCCAGTCTTGATGCCTCAGTTGCTTTCACCTCCAGTTGCACTTCATTACGATGAAGCTTTGCCGTTGACATTACAAATGCCAACAAGTATCAATGTAAGCGTCAACTTACAGCCAACTGCTTACAACCTGTCAGGTCCCACAGATCAAACTGTGTTCCTTGATGACAGTATGGAAAGTGGGGAGAGAGAAATTACCATAACAAGGAATCCTTACTTTGATCCTTCTCTCTCACCTGGACCGGCTGATGATTTTCTCTCTCTGGCATCCTTCAGTAGCCATGTTGATGGATTTCATTTTGGTATGGAAGAAGCAACCGCCCCTCCTCATTGGGTCAGCGGTAACCGTGCAGAGTCCTTTCCACTACCACCACCACCACCAACGACATCAACAACACCAGACGTCCGTCGTAAGAGACCCAACACGACGCAACAAGATTCCAATTGTATTGCTTCGAAATCTAAAAAGCAAACGGAAAATGGCGGTGGGGAACCCGTTCCTGGCCCATCGGGTGTTGCAGCAGGACGATCTGCAACTGGTGATGATGGTCCTGTGGCCGATGACCTGCAATTGGAATGCCTGACGGACGGATCGTCTGCCACCGAATCTGATGGCGACGATGATGATAGTTGCATCGAAGTGGTTAGTGTGCGACCAGGTGTTTTACGCGCTCAGCAGCCGGAAGTTGTCGACCTTACCATTTCCGAGGATGAATCTTCGGCCCAAGATCCTTCGACGTCATCCGGCGTCCGTTCTAGTAGACAACCGAAAACAACGTCAAAGACGCGTACGCCTAAAACTGAGCCTTCGGCGGTGCCCACCGTCATCGAAGAAAATCGTCGCCAACCGGACGAAGCCAGACGTGCCTCGCCGGCATTTGTATCTCTTTCACCGTCGTCTTCTGTCGGAGGCCGTTCTGGCGCTTGGTGTGGATGCCCAGGACAGTATTACGTGGAGAGAGTACGTCCACCTTTGGATATGGCTTGGCCAAACGGTGGCAACCAACATCGGGCCCATTACATTCCCAATCAATCCCTTCGACCCTCGCCGTTGGCTCATCATGCCACGGCCTTCTCCTACACACCTCCTCCACCGGCTTATCATCATCCTCCACCGCCGCCCGTCTTGACTCTACGTCTACCGTCAACAGTTCAGACGCACGGTGGAGCTCGTTCGCCCGTCTGGTGGAGTTATCCATCCATGGCACAAGTTGAAACGGTGGCCACACCGTCGCCTCAACTTGTGACAGGAGAGGGACCTTCAACTCCAGCTGCGGTCGTTCCACCGCAGCCCAGTCAGCTGCCCGAATCATCTTCTGCTTCGCCTGCACCTGTTTTCGTTCCTCAGACAACTGCTGGATATGGTTTCTACCATGCAGCACCCGCTTCTGGAGCTTCTCGACCTGTTGATGGACGCTGCACTATGCCGCCGGCCATCGCCCGGAGCTTTATGCGTATCCATCCGATCCATCAGAGGATTTGGCATTCGCAGCAGCGTTCGCAAGAAGCTCAACGACGCCATATGGACATGGCTTCGCGCGCTTCAGCTGGAGAGGCCGTTGAAGTCAGTGGGCCGTCATCAATTCCGGATCCGATGATTAGTCAAGCAAACCAGAACCAACCAACTATTTTCTCCGGTCCGCCTCCTCCTTATCCGTTGACGTCCGACCGAAGTGGCAGCTCGTCACCACAGTTTAGGACTGTTCACGCTCCGGACTTGAGTAGCCATCTGATGCCGGCCGTCCAGGCGGAAATTGTTGTCGAAAGTACTCCCGTCAATTTGGATCCTCGCCATCACCATCACCATTTGCCTCCTCCACCTGCCTATGCGTTTGCTCCGTCTTACCACCACCACATTGCCCACTTTAGTCTGCCCGGCAATTTGCATATCAGTATAGGTCCGGGCCCAGCGATCCCGCCGACAGTTCCAGTACCGCCGCCACCTCCTCGTCCGATCCCGATGGAGCGTGTCCCGCCTCCTGCCATGCCCGGCGTTCAAGGTGCTGCAGCCGTTGAAATCCAACCAGCCCACCAAGAACCTCCTTATCATCGCGGTTATCCACTGTATGTTCACAGTCAGCCGCACAATCCACACAGCCATCACCACCATCCTCCGCCGCCGTTGATCCCGTTGGGTAACAATCCATTCTTCAACGGACCGCCGCATCATTACCCGTTCCTGCGCCCGTCAACTCGCCTGGAAGAGTATATGCGGTTGGTGGAGCAGCGCCGAATGGCCCAGCTATCTCGAGGCGCCTCGCAGACTTGCATTGAACGCAACACGCTTTCGCACTCGTACAAGCGACTTTTGCGTAGCAACAGCAGCGTCGATGGCGACGGCCAGGAAGATAACACGGAAAAGTGCACCATTTGCCTGTGCGAATTCGAGGAAGGCGAAGATGTTCGAAGATTGCCTTGCATGCATTTGTTTCACGTCTCGTGTGTTGACCAATGGCTTACTACTGTCAAATTCTGTCCACTTTGCCGCGTCGATATCGAAGCCCAAGTCGAATCAAAAGAGCAAGGGGATTCTCGCAGCTGGAGCTCGTCTTCGACCGCAGAAGGGGCTGCCCTCCGCATACCTCCAGATGCAACCGAGATGCAGGCCGGAGCTCCAGCCAGCTAAAACAGGACTTTTGCACATAGGTTATTCCTTTATTGAAAGTCTATACTACTTCTAGTTTCCTTCATAATATCCCAGTTCCCTCTTTCTTATCTTTCAATTGAAATATGTTTTTGTAGTGGTGTTTATATATTAATAATTGTGTTTTGCGTACATTAGCGTGATCTAATGAGTCAAGAAAAACGTTGTTCATCATTGGTTTACTAAATAGTGTTGACTGACTCGGGTCTACCCCATCCCAGCCAGTGAGAATTCTGCTCTACCTCAAACCATACTGCAGTAGAGGGAATCAAGGAACGAGTCGTGTGTTTAATTAACAATCCGCAGCAACGGCGCCTTTTCTTCTTCATATGTTAACTGTCAGTTTAACTGAAATGAAGGTTCTTTTTTTAATTTTTCATGTATTGAAATCAGTTGCTTGAAATGGACTCTGCTTACAGCTCTCACTCTCCGACCTCCTCCCCTCCCCACAAAAAATCAAGGAGAAAATAAAAAAATGTGTTTCTTGCATTTCATTCTTCGTCTGACTCATCATCTGTCCACGTTTCGCTTTCTCGAGGTATCATTGTAGCCGTCTCGTAGTCGAGCACTTCGCTGTCTGAGAGATGCGATTTTCCCTCGACGAATTCCGCAAATCTAATAACAATAAAGAAAGGGAAAGCTTAATTACATACACCGTTACCTACGCCATCGACAAGCTGCGTACCGAGAAGACCGTCTATTACGACTCTTATAAGGTGGAGTCGAGACGAATTCAACACAACGAGGACTAGGTTTAGCTCGCACCCCCCTATCGACAGCCGAGCCATGCGAAAATCAGACAAGAAACAAACCATCAACCATGACAGCTATGCAAAAATTCAGACGAGGGACAAAAGCAAACCACAACGAATAAGCTGACTAACAAAAATCTACCATCACCATTGAACAAAAAATGACGTAGCTCAAGCAAAATAAGTGCTATTTACCTAAGAGGATCTTTGAGTCGGCTCATTGTTTTCCAGGCGTTGCAGTCTGGACTTCTGCTGAAATCTCGCAACTGCTTCAGTCCTCGTTCTGTTTCAATTCTTCCTTGATCAACGTATTCATCCTCTGTCAGAAGGCGCACTTTTGGAGGGAATTGTTGAAACCTGCAGGAGAATGAATGGTAACAAAAGCAAAAGAAGAAAACATATTTTCAGGGTACTGTATATTTTACCATATAGTTTTGCAGCGAGCCGACCACGCTCCGGGGAAGTTATGGGAGATGACTGTAATTAAGATTATTCCCATGACACCCTCTTTATGTTCACTGCTTTCGAAGACGAGAAAAAGGCCACATAGCTATAAAAGAGAAAGATTCTTTTAATTTAAATATTTAAAAAAAATTTCATTTTATTGACTCACTTGGAGCGCCCACTGAAGAAGGTGAATTGTCTTCGGGTTCGTGACTGGACCAAATCGGTAGCAAAATGCGAAACTAATAATTGAGCTAACCACGAGGTATGCAATCACATAGTAGTGATATTCTCGTAGCACGGAGTACAAGTTTTCCCACAAACTTCTAAGTAGATAAAATACTATAGAACTTCCACCAATTAGGACAGCATAGGCACCAGATTTCTGTTCAAAATTATTGATGAATGAAAGTATTTTTTAAAAAAACTTGTTAATTCTAAAACACCTCACCTTGGGAATAAGTCTGCTAGTAAGATAGACTATAATTAGAATAGAACCCAAGACTCCAACAAGAGTCCCTGTAGTATAATGAAATGCAACCTTTTTACACACAGTAGGTGCGATCAAAAATATGATCATTCCAGCAACAAACATGAGAAACCGATTGAAGTTAATTTCTAAAATTAAAAAATGACAGTAAGCTTAATTTAGGTAATTTGATTCAAGTTGAAACTTACTTCTGAGATCTAGCCTTAAGCTGTAAACTGATTTTGAAAAGACTCCTGTGCATGACCTATTAAACGGAGACACTGAGACAGATTTCTCTTTCCAAGGCAGAAATGAAAACCAAGACTGTTGGAGTATTTCATGTAAGTGAACAACATGACTAGCGTTGTTGCCTGTGTATATACTGAAATCATCATCTTGAATGGTTAGGTAGACCTAATACAGATGGAAAAATAAGGTATTAAACACACAATATACATAGGTTACAATGAATTTACTGTTGCAGTTTTCCAAAGTCCAAACACAGTTTTAGAATCCCCAGTCCAACAAAATATGGTCAATAATTCCTCTGAACGATTGTTGGATACTTCGTAAACATTGCCCGGCTTTATATTGTATTGATTAGGCGCATTGCCGGCTTGAACAGCTGTATGATAATGAGCAAGTCTTTAAAACAGTTCAAATAGTTTGATTTATATTTCATTGTGACCTACCTCTCTTGGCACACAGTACATGGTTACAAAATAAAAGTAATATCACAACAACAGAAAATACCGTTTTTTCAATCAAAGATTGGAATACCGCGTTTTTCTCGGCCGCCATTATAGATATGGCCCCAATGTTGTCGAGTTTAATCTTGTCTCGGAATTCTTGTTCATATCTGTCCATATATGGTATAGATATATGGTTTGTTTATTTAAGGGGCGTGCTATTTGTCTTGTCCGATAGTTAAAAAAAAAGTTTAGCCAACCAAAAATGTAAATTATTTAAAAATTTGATTTTTGGGACGATTTTGACATGTGTATATCTCCCGTGAACTTGTTACATGGAAACGATGACACAAGAGTCCTTATGTATCATAGTGGAAACACGCAAGTGGCATTTTTAAAAAATCGTCATCACAGAAGATTCAGAAAATATATTACTTAATCAAATAGAAGATACCGTTATAGGAAGACGAAAGGGAAACAGGTACTTTTGAGATGAAGGAACCCCAGCGAGTGGCAAAATAGCTGCCGGCAAACGTGTCGAAAATAAATAAAATGTAATTGACTAATGCTAGAAATATGTCTTGGTGTATAAAAATATGATGAAGGTGTTAATTTTGCAACTGAAAGATTGCCTCTTTGTACATGGAGAATTTCTTTACTTTCCTGCCAAGTTAACGTCGACACTTGGTCAACACTAGCTCACTCGTTCGCAGGTTGGTGATTCTTTTCCCCTGAAGAACATACAATAAGGGGTTTTAAAATATTTGAGTAGGATTGCACAATATAACCTAATTTATTTAATAAGGAATTCGAATTTATATAGGTACAAAACGCAACCAGAGTTTATTCTAGAGAGGTTGAAATGTGAATCGATAATGCGAGAAATGATTGACGCACAAGAAAAGGGTTGACAAACATAGCCTAAGTCAATGTACATGTGTACAAGTCAATGTCATCTTCTTAACAAATTGGATGTTAGTTAATTACAAGCAGTTTACTTGAAATCGGGATTTGGCGCTAAATTTATGATGTATTGACAATGGAATGTTGCCAACTTGTTCGCCTGTTGCTATCAACTTGTGGAAAAAGATATTATCCTGGGATACTTTTTAAACACTTCTTTCTTCAGTACTCTTTTACTTGAATTTCTTTATTTGAAAGTTTTCAAATAATACTCAAAAATTGCGTTCTTCATTCTTTCGGTAATGCGAGCGAAGTTGCCGATATGAACAGTCGTGAAATTTGTATTCCGTATTCCGAGATGTATTAATTAATTAACCAATTTCCTTGACTAGTTTATAGTGTTCAGGGAAAAAAAAGGTAAAACGATGCTTTTTAATCGCCTAACAAGCAGGATGTAAAATGGGAAGGGAAACGAGGGAAGGGTATGCATTTCCTGGCTGTAGTTGCACGTGTGATACAAGCAGAAAGATTCATGGGAAAAAGACGTTCAAAATTTCGAAGTTCTTGGTGAATAGACATGTAAGACAGAATAGCGAGCATGATTAAACTCAGATGAGGTATCACAATTATAAACATGATAAATATAATGTACAAAAGTTTGCTTATGCCATTCAAATGGCCAACAAGATGATGAATAGATTAGAGTTCAAAAATTTCATCTTGAGATCTCTCTCTGTGATTGTACATTGACTTGGCTTTCCTGCCCCTGGCTCCACCAACAATTGTAGCGCCAGGCACTTGATCTGACGATGTTGCAGCATTGAATTCTCCACCTAATTCAGCCAAGCTTAATCTCAGACGTGATGATGCTTGTTGTGACCTGGGCCACGAACCTTGACTCATTTCTGGGTGGCTTTTCAGCACATCACTTTGAAAGAAAAGTTATGTTAATTAAGATTTTGAGAGTCTGACAAAACTAATGGAAATATTTAGAGGAACCATAACATACCTGGTTTTTTGTAGCTTCTGTGCTTTTGATTTGGCTTCCTTAATTTGACTATCTATATCTCCAAGGTAATCATGAATACTTTTATCATAGTCAATACTGGTGCTGCTGGAGCTGCTAGCAGAACTGGTCCTTGCAAGGTCTGTTTTCATCTGGAGGTTGATGGAGCTAAGGCTTACTTCAGGGAAAACTGGAGGAATTTCAGTGCATGAGGCATCCAAGGTAGGAAATACAGTTCCATTTGTTTCATTTTCTATCATTAGCCTAGCAAAACCATCAGTGTCAACTTTTGCATCTTCAGCTGGGCAAGGGACAAGAATGCTTTCTCTAAGAAATAGTGTATCACTGGTCCACATCTTGTTGATACGTTTAATGTATTCCATCTACAAGAAGCAACAGTGATATTACTACTCAAGTCACTTTAGTCATATTGAGAATTGAAATACCGTTGTCTGATATTTGAGGGCAATTCCAGCCAGAGTGTCTCCTGGCTGCACCCTGTGTTCCATGTGACAACTTGGATGAAATCTTGAGGGTGAAGAAGAGTCATTCATGCTGCTTCCGCTCGTAGTGCTTCCGTACTTCCTGTGCGACTTGGCAGATCGGACGAAACTTGTTCGTTCGTCACTAGCCTCGTCACTGCTATCAAGCAAAGCAACTGACGATGCCACTGACGAAGGTGATAAGGACACAAAGTTGAAGGGATCCATCTATCATTAGGGCCGGCCCCTTTGCACCGGTCATGTGATTTTTTAAGATGTAGGCCACCTCCACTCCAACAACTTCGGTATACCTTTCGGGTTGTTTTCGTGATTTGCCTCTCTATTTCGCTTTCTCTCGTAACGATTCGTACACACACAGGAGCGACCTGAAGAAAAAAGTCTGTGTTTTCTTCTTACATGTTACATATTCTACTAAAAGCCAGTGTTGCCAAGCTCTACCATTTCGTTCCGTCCGCTACTGCGTATTTATGGCAAAACGGCAGTTTATCAGTTTAATGGTAGCACCAATTTTTACAAGGTGTTCCGCCGCTAATGACATCTTTATTATCGAGATAACTAAAGATTCCGTATTATATATGTCAAGTAATTTTTTTACAAACGGCTGCCTACGTGATCTGCCCAGCAGTAATTGCATCACCAGCGTTCGTAGGCTACGTGTTAAACAAATGCCCTAACATATGTATACATAACATATGTAAACATGGCCCTATCTTCATTACAAATGAGGATATTTGTAGATAATTATTTTTTTCTTCTCAAAGGTAGTACATACTGCATTTATCCGCGACCACATGATTTTGTCAGATCGGGACAAACGAAGTCACAAGGGAAGAAGCCGGGAAAGAGGAAGGGGTTCTCTGTGGATCGTGACAATCTACCGACTAAAGTTATAGCAGAGATGAGATAGAGATAAATAACAGAGATAAAGTTTTTTACATGAAGGTCACGCAATCCTTAAAAATTGTAGCCACATCCTTTTCGGTTTTTGCTGGTCCAAAATGACACTGGTACTTCCTTATTAGGAAAATCTCCCCTTCTTCATTCTGTTTTAGTTGAATTGTGCAATACTTCTTCTACAAAGGTCTTGAATGACGGCAAAAAGTTTTGTTGTTTTAATTCGTTAACAGTACGTTTTCTGAGAGACCCTTAAAAAGAAGACAGATTTGGCGCTACTCTAAGTAGGAAGTTACATCACTTCCTGGTTCAATTACCAAACTTTCTCCTTTTTGCCTCTTTGAAATACGAGAGAGCGAAGAAGAGAAACTGGAGGACCCGATGGGCCATTGCGCCAAATCACCAATTAGTAATGTACATCGTACTCTCACTTATTATGATCACCTGGAAAGCGAACGCCCTTGGAGTCTGTTCATTACGTTCAGGGGTTCGTGGAATCTTGGAAGAACCTTTATATGGTTGATCTAAGATGATGGCGAAGATTCGACTCTAGTGACAAGCTTCGCATCGTAATTGCGTCTCAGCTTGACTAGCATGTCTAGTTGACGCTCAAAGACCGAAAACGAAGGGAATACAATCTAAAAAAGAAGCCTTTCGGCCAAATTATTGTGTTGTAGAGTGGATATCCCTTGTATGTTAGATTAGAAGTTGGATTGACGTTCATTCTTGACTGACGTGGGTCCCATCGGGATTGTTAGGCGTCGCTTGATTGATTAAAAATAACCTTTAACGGAGCAATTAGCGAGAAACGACAAGGACTCTACATGTCAGATATTAAGGTAGTTATCAAAAATCCCGTAGGAAATGTTGAGATGAAGGGAAGAAAATTCTGAAGAAAAACTGCTCCAGATATTATCTGTGTATAATCAAAAGAGCACCATTAGAGCGATATAGGGCTATCACGTCAAGAAAGGACGCGTATAACAGATTGCACGGTGACTCGTTATGGTGCCAATTGTGTCGCCCCCACTACATACTATAGTTCCTTTTCTCGGTCTTTTCTTTCATCTCTACCTTGTTCTATTAAGCCACTTACGAACGTGGTATTCGCACTGTAGTAGTGAGAGTGTACGTAAGTATAATGATTTCGAGAAAACCAAGCGAACAAAGGAGTTATAAAAAAGGAAAACAGAGGACATCCGTCCCGTGAAACACCTAATCAACTCGATACTAGAAGAATATCCTCGGAACAGTGGAGCAGGAAATCCCGAACTGCATGACGAAACAAAAATCAAAGACAGGATGATGGTGCTGTGTGGTAATCAAAGGATCGAATGGTAGGGCGACATCGTTTCCACTTGGCCAGTCAAACTCCTTCCCAAGTTCCGGGATTCGTTCGGTTCAAAGGCGTTTCGACATTCAAGTTGGAGTTCAGTCCTTATTTTATTGATTTTTTTTCTGAAAGGAAAACATCAACGCGACCTCTCGACTATTTAATACGGTGTAGGCTGTTCCTAGTAGTACTACGCACTTGCATTTCGGATTAGAGACGACGGCGTAGCTCGTGCCCGGCATAATCCTCGGATCTTTGATTGCACTTTAGGCTTCAAGTAGACGAATAATGAGTTGGTGATTGCGAAGTCAACTTCTTCTCCATCTTCCACTCTTTTGGCGAAACGCATTCTGTATAATGGTCTCCCGATAAAACCTTATCAGCTTCTATTGTTCTAGCCCTGTTTTTATTGATACATTGTTTTAAAAGCCCTCAGATCTGCGCAGATCATCGACTATTCGAATGGCGCTCGAAGGATTCATATTTTGTTGGCTCGTTTGAAACGTAAAAAAGCATTTTGATGGCCTTTTTGCGAGGACACAGCGACCTGCTGCATCCGTCCTATGCGTGATGAAAAAGGAAGTGAGAACGAGTCTCTCGACTTTGGTTTTACGCCCCCTATACTACTTTTATTTCCTATAGAAATATTAGTGGCTTTTATGTATAAATAGACGGACAGCAGGCCGGAAGAGAAAAGATATTGCTTTTAGTGATGAAGGATATAACGCAGTCGACCGTTTCCCTTTTATATGCGCCTGCCACTCGATATAATCCTTACGCAGTCTACTTTCTTTTATATATATTTTTTTTTTTTTTGTTTTGGCGAGTGTGTCTCCGAGATATACCGTACTGTGTATTACATCGGAAGGGAAAGAAAAGCGGGAAAATGGAAATGAATAGCCAATGTGTGCGCGTCCGTGTCTATTCGATTGTCCCCGCGGAGACGAAGCCCTGTCGGTTGGAAAATGCACGCAAGGATGGATTGTAAGTGCTCAACTTCTCTTCCGATCAAGTTATGAACGATGGCGAATCCATTGGGATAGATTGGCCACTAACTTACCCCATGAAGTTGGGGTGCGTCCTCTACGAACCGTGTGCCAGCGCTTCGTCGTCTCATCATCTTGAGAATCCGGTGGCAAAACTTTCAAACGTTGCGTATTATTACGCAGGAAAATAACGCGCCGCCACAACCTCGTACTATTTGAAGTAACTTGACAATATCTTGTACAAATACCGTAGCTATAACTATGACGCGAAGAGTCCCATTTACGAAAAAACAGGTGTAACTTTATCGTCCAGCCTCTGCCCAGCAACTTTTCCTTGGCCATTTGAATGGGATCTGTTTGATGTTAAAGGCTGTGACGTCGATCTCGGGTTTCCACTTTATTGGCGACGGATCGCTGCGCTTAGGCCACTTTGTGTTTAGTCAACATTTTGAGGACATGATCAAGAGTTGACCATTATAGCTCGTCTCCTATACTGTTTGTATTTCTCCAGACTGGCCGAACTACGGGTTCTCTAACGATGCCTAACAGCGAGTCTAGTCTACTAGATCCCATTTTGGGCTATTGTAAATATATACAGAGTGAGACCAGTACATAGCCTGCTGAAGCTGCAAACTATCTAGTACGTAGGAGGAGGAAGCAACGCTACTGCTGCTGGGTACATAAACTGTTCATGTAGATATGGTGGCCTCTGGCCGTCATTTTTTTACGGCCCAAGCTTTGGCTCTGATGATGATGATGACCAAGACCTCTTGTACACAGCGCCTCTGTTTCAGCAGCTATCGATCAACTCTGTTATTGTAAGATATCAAGCGAAAGGCACACTTTTTCCCCGAGTCCATTTTCTTCGTGTTTAGAGCAGCAGAAATCTTGCTGGATCCTGCTTTCTTTTGCCTTGCCAGTTGCTTTACCAACCCGTAACTTTGATAACCCGTCGCCGTAAACGAAGACGACGTTTCCGTGCCGGCTGCTGCTGCTGCTGCTCCGTCATGCAGTGTTGCTATCATCCACCACCATCCCATCGAATCATGACGTTGCACTTTCCCGGATTCATCTCGGATGGAGCGTCGTCGTCTATCTATAATATACAACGTTTGGGTGGGAAGATCGCTCGATCGATTCCAATTGTCTTTCGTTCCGTCTCTCGCCATCATCAACAACCAGAAGGAAAGAAAGAGAGAGCGTTGTTTGCGTCAGCTGGTCTTCGTCGACGAAAGATCTTTCGTCGCGTCTCTACGTCAAGATTACCGCTCAATCATTTACTCCACGCTCCGTGTTACACCTATTTTTTTCTCTCTCTCTCCGACCTGGCTCTTTGATCAATGCCCATTCGCTCCGTGTTGCTGCTGAATCGTCTGCTTGTTGATGGATTGATTTATTTATCCATTTACTTTCTTTCTTTCTCTCACACTACGGCCCAGTGATGGATCCGATGGACGAATGGTCACGAAAGCGTTGTTGCGTGCTAGGCAGTCTAGTACTAGCAGAGATGTCGTCTTCGATTGTCTCTGTAGGTGATGCCGAGCGCTGGAATTGCGTAGATGGTGTATCTTTCCTTTAGTATATAATACGAAATCGAGACGGAGACAAACTCAAGAGCTCCGTCTTTTCCGCCAAAAAAAAGTGCGAGCGCTACGGGTTTTTCGCGGTCAAGAGATCGCTAGCAAACATGGTTCTCTCCCTATTGACGTGTCACGCGGTGTAGTTTTTCTCTCGACGAATCGCCTCCTCCCCCGACGTCTCTCGTTTCCCGGGTTGCGCGAAATCTATCGCTTGGATGTAACGTGCCCTTTCGTCTCATTAACGAGCTAGGTAAGCATATACTACGTACCTGGATCGTTGATACATTTCCAATCAATAACAAACGAGAAGCGCGTCTCTCTTTCTTTTTTGGGTGGGGGGGAGGTCGCGCGCGCAACGAGTTTATCGAGTCCGCCGACGCCTTTGACTTGTTGGCCGGCGCCGAGGAGAAAAGCCGCTTATGAACCAGCTACTAGTCGTACAGTCGATTATGTTTTAGCCATTTGCGAGTGCGTTGGCGGTTCTAATGCGGAGCCCCAGACAAGTTTGACGGCCCACTTCTGTCCGATTATAGGGGACCGTTTCTGAGCGAATTTTGCGCACTGTTGGTCGGTAGCCGCCCAAAGTTGGGGTGCTAAGTATGTGTGTGTGCCTCGACGACTTCTCCTTATGGTGTCTCTTATGTGGCACGAGTCAGCTTTTATCTAGCAACGTAGAATAGAAGAGAGGACGGCCGCCCTATTTGCCATTGCATATAGTGCTCCAAAGAGATTGCGGCTTGTGTGAGCCGCTCTAGAGTTAATCTGTCGGAATGGCCGACGAAATACGGAAAAAAGATAGAACTAGAGAAAAAAAAAGTCAAAAACACTAGGAGGACGAACCTCTCCACTGTTTTTTGTTCTTTCACCCCCTGAAAGTGATTAGCACTTCCTTTTCACGAACGCCTAGACCACTCGTTTTTATTCCACCAGCACGGTAGGAGTAGTAGGCTGTACGTATGCCTGGTGTTTATATCGGGTCTTTGAAGTGAAGATCCTTTGCTTTCCGCCTGGTTTCAATCACGTTTTCCATTCTCTGGCTGAAATGTCAGCTGTCAAGATGGCTCAGCTGACCCTTTTCGGCCGCTAAATGAATAAGTAAAAGAGTAGGGAATTTGCAGCGCAAGTTGCCCTTCAGTCGTGTTGTTGCGTATTAAGATTGACTCGACGGCAATCGAGAAAGCGATCGCGTCAAACACAGCCAGAATAGCGATGATATGTTGGACGAGATCGTAGCCTTAAGAGATAAGAATATATTCCGGCTAGATAGCGTCCGGAATTGGGTCAACAAACAAGTCGGACTAGTACTACTGGAGTCTCAGAAGCTTGTTTACGACAATGACGTAGCGGAGTTTGTGCGATACTGTGTAAACTAAACGGGGCCGGGACGTCTCAATTAGTCTGAATGTTTCCTCCAATTTTTGCGGGCCAAGGTTACGTCCGTTGTCGTCGACGTTGAAAAAGTCGGAAATAGCGCCGAGCACAATTAAGAAAAAAGACAAAGCAAAGCGTTCAATTCCTGCCTTGTAGGCTATTATATAATATAAAGGTTCTATTTTTTTAAAAAAGTACTAGAAATAAAACATTGAGTTTTATTTCACTGTCTGTCAGACACTGATTTGTGACTGCCGGCGACGACGGCTGCACGCTCTGTGCAATGATATCTGATAAGTAATGTATAGCTCTTGTTTATTTCCTGTTGCTGCCGTCTCAATCCTTTCAGCGTAAGTTGAGGCGACTTGACAGTTTGATCCCGAGCCGCGCGGCCTCGATTTGAGTAAAACCAGAGCTCTGGCCAGCATCAGCAGCCATTGATTGAAAATCGCATCGGCCTCGATTAAATGGTAATCGAGCGCAGTTTGAATTCAATTGAAGATTAGAGCCATATAAGGACACATGGCGCAGTCCTTTTATAGTCTTGTCTTTTCACTCTTCATTGGATGCGAACTTTTTTTTTTTTCTTCGGAGAAAGAGGGGGCGATGTTTAAGTATGCAGAGCACGCAACGACCATTTGTCTTTTGGGTCCTTTTGCTCCTCGGGATCTCTGGGAACCGGAGCTTTGGCGCACGTCAAGTCCGCTGCCGATAGACTTGTGCTGCTGCTGCTGTGCCGGGCGCCTATAGTTTCATCTGCCGCGTCCGTTAGCCGGCATTCCTCCTCTTTACTGCTGTCCGCAACTGCAAATGATGGGGTACAAAACGAAAGAGATTATACAGCTTGACGGACCACGAGCGAGTCGCCATAGCTTATATATATATATATACGTCTATATAGACGAGAGAGAGAGAGAGAGCGCCCTATTACTCTTCTAGATGATGTGGATATCACGTGTTCACCCCCGCCGTTTCTGACGATATATATACTCGGCTGTTCCCCTTGGTTTAGAGCTCGTGCGTGAAGGGCCTTAAAAACCTATACTTTTAGCCTGGGGGGCCGGGGTCAATTCAAGTCAATTGTCGCGTGAGCCTAGCTGAGCTGCTGCTGCCCGCCCTCCAGTCCGTCCTCTTCTTCTTCTTCTTTTTCTTTCCAGGACGTCATCGACTGAGACTACTCGTCTTGTGTTGTTGTAGTAGTACGTACTATAGTCGCTTTATCCAGCGCTCGCCGGCCATAGGGCGAAAAACCACAGGCCGGAAATGATGTGATAATCGTCTGTAGGACTCGTCGAGCATAGCCAAAGAGTGGGAAACGATCCAGATAAAAATGAAAAAAAAGGAGAGAAAGAGATCAATACCTCTCGTGCCATTGTAGTCGGACATCTTTTTTTTCCCTCCGTTTGAAAAATTATGAAACAGCTTGACAACGGTGGAAGCTGTGTATCACCGGTCGTGTCGATATGGCCTACGTGAAGGAAAAAAAAAGGAAAAAGAAGAATATCCGTTGGCTGTTTCTCTTTTATGTTGGACATTGTCAACGACGTCGCCTCAGGCCGGAATGTTCCGTCGTTTTATCGGTTTCACGCACATCGAAGGTGACCGCGTCGGAGAGAGAGAGAGAGCGTGCGTGTCGAGTGACGAGCCCTTTTTCAAGAAACGAAGCGAAATCGATAGCCTATACGACAACCATTTGACCGGAACAACACACGGGGACCTGAGGGGTCGCCAAAAAAGAAAGAGTCAAAAGTGAAAATCAATCCATCGCGTCGACAGGGAAACTTTTATAGACGCCCGTCTCGGAATAAGGCAGTTCGGAGAAAGAGAGATTTCAATTCGGGTTATCAATCGCTCTCTGACTTTTTTTTCCTTTTCTTGACAAAATAAAAAAGAGAGAGAAGACTGTCGATGTATACAAAATAGAGAGGTGACTAGCCGTGATTGAAAAGAGCCGCGGAAACGCAATAGTTTTAACTCGATTGTTGTGTTACATGGACAAGTCTCCAACGCCGGAAAAAGTTGTGGTCCACGTGATGGTGGTGGGATCATCAACCAGACGATACCAAGAACGAAGGAATAGCATCGAATCTTTTGTTTATCCCATACCACAACAACGTCATTGGATTGTTTCCCAACATCCTTGACGACTATTTGAAAGGGTGTTGGGGGCTGACTGCGTCACCAATGGCTTTTGTTTTATTGATTTCCATCAAGAAATCCACAAACATTGTCTTGTTTATGGATTTTCTTTCACTGGCTGGCTCTTTGTTAACGTTTAAATGTTAGTCAAAGACAAAGATGAGCTTAGACGTTGATGGGCAACGCCCAATAAGGTTGATGTCTGCAGAATAGAGAAAAAGAGTGGGAAACTCCCGGTTGGTTTCCACGTAAGACCTTTTCACGTAACTGGGCCAATCAGCTCAACTCCCTGGACGTGATATGAACACTCTGACAACGGAAAAAATACAGCGACCAACCCTACATTGATAACGAACGACTGACTGTAAGGAACATCCTAGGCCGAGTCGACGTGAGATTTAGTGTCCGCCATTTCAATTGCCGACGGCGTAAACAGCATAAAGAATCGTAACCTTCCTCAGTTGTTGTTTGCCGGCCATTTCTTATTCCCTCCTGTTGTCTGTTGCCGGCCGTCCCTCGTCTGTTGCCGTTGATTTAGTGCGTCGGCCGTACTATCATCGTCGGGGGGGCCGAAGGGGCCGGCTCTCCAATTCAATGATCCACCCGCTGCTGCTGCCTCCGCCTTATTCCTTCCTCCGCCAAAACTTCTTTACACATAGATAGTACTACGGAAATCTATTCCCAAGCGCCCGCCAACGAAGAGTTGAAAGGCGAAACTTGAAACGGATCCAGCAGCGGCCGCTATAGATCCACGTGCTAGGGACCGGCAGATCCAGCAGCAACTATATCAAACATATAGAAGACGGCCAGCACCGTCGCCACCACCACCCAGGATTTAGGGCTCTTTTCTTATTCTCCGCCGTCGCCGGCTGCACGGCGGCAGACACGGAAACTTTTTCGACTTTCAGGGCGTCTGATTCAGCAGTTTCTTCTTTCCCGACCCTCGATCCTAGTCTAGCAAAGAAAAAGATGAGAAAACTGGCGGTGCTCTTGGGGAGGGCTGGGCCGGGCCAAGTCATTGTGTCGTCGCAATACATTTCTAATGAAACATCCCTCGGTACTCTCTCTCTCTCTACCTTGAAGAGGGGTAAGAGAGAGAGGGTGGAAATGTCATCACCCTCTAACTCGACCCAAAACTTGGTCTCTGGCGACTCCATCAAGCGGGTTTCGGACGTGAAATCCAAGACTCTCTATAGTCTCTACGCGTGGCTTTCCTGGTTGCAAGACATTAGTCATATTAGTTCGCGGGACTCGGTCGAATTGAGAGAGAGAGCAGACCAAGTCCCGTTTATGCTGCGAGGTAAATAGTAAGGTTCCGACTTTGACATGGACAACTTGTCCGGTTTCTCAAGTTGTTGTCGTCAACGACATGTTTAATAACCAATAATATATATAGAGTACTAGTACATATAGCTTCCTTGCACCTATATTACGGCTGTTTGATAGGGAAAAACCGCCGCCGCATATATTGAAATCGTTGGAACGTTTTCATTTTTCCTTAACCAATAAAATTTTTTCTTTATCTCGCATTTCGCGGTCGGATATACTACTAGTACAGAGTTGTGCGGAGAAAAGAGAATATATATCGCGATGGCAACGCGCGCAATCCAACTCGGAACGAATCGATTCGGGTTGAATAACACAGAATTGAGATTTCCCTCTTTTTTTCTTCTGTCTGTCTGTCGGAACTCTGTATTGATAATCTCAAGTCTGTATCTAGTTATTTTTCAACAAAACTTTTCGGCTCCGAAAATCTCAGATAGACCGGCAGAATTTCCCGGGATTCCGTTTCTTTCCATTGAATTCCAACCGCCGCCGCCATCCTTACTCGATACCCGATGATGCGTATCCAATCAAAATTGAAGATGGTCCAACGAACGTAAACTATCGGCGTCCTTTTTCAATCAGGAAAGAAAAAGTCGTCCAAATAAATCCGATGAACTTTGCGGTGGTGTACGGTATACGGTAGTAGTTATAGGCTACGACGTTGCGCGGTAGTCTAAGAATCTCATCTCGCTGCCTGACCGTTATTCGGTGAGAAAAAGGGAGAGCGAAAGGGCATTGGATTCAACCAGGAGCACTACTAGACTATACACCGCAGGGTAGAGAGAAGATATATAGGATGTGTCTACTTGGGTTTTTATGTTGTTCGGGAGACTCTGAAGAGGATCGCGATTGGGAAATCCAAGGCAAAAAGTCGTCAGCTTTATTTCGTGCGTGGACTCGGCGTTCCACGTAGTAGTCTATCGTCTAGGATTGTTCGAGGAAAAAAACAATAGAAGAGAGGTCGTCGCTGCTCTTGACGACGATCGTTTTTCCCTCTCTAAAGCCCTTCTTTATTTTTTCAAAGAAATTCTATATCATCTCTCGACTCGACTCGACTTGACTAGCTAGTAGTACTTTGCCCGTCCCTCCTTCTCGAGGAGACGTCCATCATCTGGACGACCGGTTACGTATCTACCTCGTCGATTTTCCCGGAGCTGGTTGTCTGCCCTCGACGTACCCTTGGCCCGTGCTGCTGACGGATATTATTCAGGAGAAGATGCAAGTTTAGAAATCCGTTTTAATTGCTTGGCTTGTTCCGTTTTATTCCCGAAATGACAATGGAGACATTTAAGACCTTAACGACCAACTTGGTTCGAGGCTGGCTCACAAAGTTCAGACTCTACAAAATGCCACGCACTCGCAGGTATTAGGTTTTCTGCGTCGTCGTCTGTCTACTTAGATGCGGAGACAGGTGCGCTCCTCCACTGCAGACACGTTTCCCTAAACGCCGTCATACTTTGACATCTACTTTAGATTGGCCAAAAACTACAGCAATCCTACGCCTACTAAGAAATTATCTCAACTTGTCCTCAGCCCATTTTGACAATGGCGCCGATGAAATACCTACGCATAACATTCGACCTTTAAATCAATCGCGCGACTCTACAGATCAACCCGTGCTGATATAATTTGAAGAAAATGATAAGCACTCACCCGCATCCACTTTGGGTAGCAAACAGAAACATTTGATGTGGTGAATCAAAGGGTAGGTTCAATTGGGTCCGTCTCTGTCCATCGACGATATATAGAAACACGGCGATCGATTGCCTAATCCTTTCGTTTGAATCGGCCCACGACATGATCGAGTATCACGGGGATTTTGCAGACAACTATAAGAGTGGAAAGTTACGGAGGTTACAAATAAATGGGCAGAAAATCAGAGACTTTGGAGGAAAAACACATAGACTAGTTTTTCTTTCGCGCCGTGTCCGTCTCCGCAAGGTAGGCCCGACCAACTGCTGAAAGCATTCCTCTGTTTCTTCACGTGTCAATGATCAGCCGGCCCTTTCATTCGGCACAGTCCCCCCTAGATCTCTTTTACTTTCCTACATGTTCTATCCGCCGGTATTTCCGTTCGTAGGCCGAGCCCAACTTGAGATTGGGGGAAAAACGAGTCCGTTAATGGAAGAAGAAAAGACGCAATCGGGAAAAAAGGCGTTTCATTCATTTTTCAAAAAGGGTATGGATCGTTTATTTTCAAGTTCCTTTTCAAATCTGCAACAAAACGGAGGCGATGATGAGAAAAAGAAGGTCGTCGATAATGATTCCCGGAATCGAGCGAGTGTCTTCACATCTGAAGAAGAGCTGATCGATACGGCCCCGAATTTTCAGCTGAACCCACAAAATTGGTGGGGACGATCCCTGCATTGAAAACTGCTCATCACAGGCCAAATGCATAATTCTAAGAGCATAATGAAGCAACGAGACGACACCAGTTTTGTAGATGACAAATCGATTAGAAATGTAAAACCCAGTTACTCCGAACGAAGCTCACCTGTAGACGACGACGATGGATATTGGCGTTGGAAACGCGTTCAACTAAAAACAAGAGACGCTGAAGCTGGTAAATGTCATCATTCATTCAATTAAAGGCATATATAACAGTCGCCCAAGAGTTTGGGGAGCTCGACGTTGTTAATACGCGCGACATTACGCCGAATTTTCCTTGTTGTTTGTGCATCAGCAACGATCCCCTTCTCATCATCTCATCTTGAATCTCCCATCGCCCAGCGATACCCGTCTGCTGCTACTGCCGAGATATTGTTAATTAACTCTCGAATTTCTATTATTCATTCACTCAAAGTGGATCCTCGGGAAAGGGCGCTAGATCCACGAGCTATTACGGCCGTGACGTTCGCTTTCGTGAGCCGGTTTTAGGGACATTTTCAGCCGCGCGTTTCTACGGCCAGCATCGTTTCTCATTTAAATATTTACTCCAAGAGTCTTTTGTTTTGTTTTGTTTTTTCCTTCTTTATCTGACAGGATTTTGTACCCGATTATTTTTTCAAGTTGCTCAGAAAAGCCGCGATGATAAAGACTTGGAGATCCCAGGCTAGCTATCATTAAGTCAATGATAGAAATCATGAATCTACGATTGACGGATTCCAGCTAGCTAGACTATAAATTGTTAGTCGAATGATGATCTCTTTCAAAGTCGTCTTCTAAAGTAGCCTTTAGTACCAGGAATTTTAATATGCTGAGGATCCGAACCTTTTGCTTGATTTGCAAGTTGAGCCGCAAAGATTGATCTAACTGATGTTGCTATCAAATAGATTTCTTTTGCTTCCTCCGCCCGGAGAAGCGTGCTATATATATATATGAAAGAAAGACTTGCGGGCCGTATAAGGTCATCATCTGTTTGGCCTATATATATAATATTGGATCTGGTCTGGTCCATCTATCAGTATAGGCCCATAGACACACAATCATAGACTGTATACGTACACATCTATATCTAATATATATACGTACGTATATACCTCGTCGTCGTCGTTGAACAAGTGCGCTTCTTTCCTTTTGATGGGGTCGAGAAGCGCGACTGCGCAGATATGGGAAAATCCCTGGGAAAGAGGTGGAGCCCTGGCCCGTCGAGTATAGGAGACAAACGGGCGCCAACGTCTCAGACATCGGCCAGTCCTCGGCTTGTGAAGGGTTTTTCTCTATCGTCACTCGCTCTGTTTGTCTGTTGCTGTTGGTTGTTATTTTTCAATTTGACGACGGTTGTGTGCGCGGAGGAATATTTTTTTGAATACTGTGTGCTTTGTGCGCCGTTTTGAACGTGCTTTAGACGCTATCTCTCCGCTGCGAGGGACGGCCCTCTTTTATTTTCTTGTGGCTGTTTTTTTCCCGTCATGGAGTAGTGGTGTACACTCGACAGCGACTCTAATTACTCTATACGGGTCTGCGGGGAAAGAAAAGAGACTTCGTCAAAGAAATAACGGCGGTTTTCTTGTTGTAGTTGTAGTCGTAGTAGTAGTAGTAACTTGCAGGCCGTTACCAGTGCCACCACCGCGGACTTCGCAGAATCGCGGCAGAGAGAGAAATATATATACACATCCGCAGTGCTTTTTCTCTCTCTCTCTCCCTGAGCCGTCTTTTTTGGAATCGACCTTTGATGTGATTTGATTTTCTTCTTTGATCGAGGAAAGAAGAAGAAGAAGGAAAAAGATTTGTGTGTCGATCATCGAAAGAGAAGACGGGAGGGTTTTTTTCCGGGTGAGCCGATCAGATCATGGCCGCCACTGTGGCTCTTTCATCACACCAGACCTCTTCTTCTTATCCGAGTCGTCTTCTTCTGTGTTTGGTGGCCGCAGTGTTGCTCACTGGCCGTGCATCTTCCTCAACTTCCAGCCGACTACCCAATATCCGTGAGTTAATCCCTAAGCAATCTCGCACGCATAACCTTCCAGGATTAAAGGACCGGAAGATTGTACTTTTTCTTCTTTTCCTTCTTTTCCTGTTGTTGTTGTAGATGCCCTGATCTTGTTGCTCTCTCTCTCTATCCCTACCCTAGGCCTGTTATATATGTATACACATACATCTCTATAAATAAAGCGGTTGGAACAAAAAAAAAGGCGGGCGCACGAGCGGAAAACCCCCAAAACAAATAAGTCGGTGGTGGTTGCGGTGGTAGACGCTGCATCCGCGGCAATCAATCGCGTGTCACGACAGCGCAGCGCTCGGTGGCAAGGAAGAAATTCGTAGGCTAACTCTAACACGGCAGCCTCTCCTCCTGCTAGGGAGCTTATCGTCCTACACCAAAAGACGTCGCGACGAGGCCGAGGGGCTTTTTTTTTGTTTATCCCAGTAGCAGCAGCACCTTTGCCTGTCTTGGCGATATATAGACACGCGGCCGTATGTTTTTATAGATAAGATCAATTGATGAGGGTCTCTCAATTCCGTCCCCGTGCAGCATATCTAATGACGTCGACCCGAAAAGATCATGCGGGTTCAAAAGAGATCGACGGCGATACGTATCGGATGACATTGGCGAAAAAAAGGGAAAAAGAAAATGGGGTTCGACTCGTAATAAAAGAAAAGGAACGGGCGTGGTTTTGTGGAAGCGCGGAGATGAGGGGTAGAAAGGCCATCGGAACCGGAAACGGTGTGCTTTTAGCTTTTCGTTGGATGTGGGGGGATCTATCGCCTTATAAATTTCCTTTTGTTTGCGAAAACGAACGGAGAGAATCCTTGAACAAACACTGGCCGGGCTTTGAGGATCGAGATCAGTCCAGCCCTCCCCTCTTATTCGGGTCTGAGAGAAGCTATTGAAGGCGGGCAAGAAAAAAGAAAAAGAAGCTTTGGAGCGACCCCCGCCCCATTCATTCTCGCATCGGGAAATCCCGAATTGGACGCTGCTGCAGCAGCAGCCAGCGATTCTTTTAGTAAGTAGGGAGAGTCCAGCCCAGCGCAAGTTTTCCCATCCGTAAGCGTCTAGTGATGAAGTGGGGTCCGCGGCGTCTAGTCGTAAAGCAGGAGCCGGACAAGTAAAAGATGGGGATAGATGTTGTGTAAAAGAGAGAGAGAGAGAGTGGTTATTTATGTTTTCTTGGGGGGCCTTCTCTATCCATGCTGCGCTTGTTATTCGTCAGTGTTATCTCGACAACGGCGATAGGAGAGCTGAAATCTCATTACCTAATTCTCTACGAATTCACTATTGATAGACTAATGGAATAGGTCTGCCGGTCATAGTCCGAAACCAGCCGGCCGAGCCGACGGATTATGGATGGCCCGTTTGATAGGCTTGCAGTCGATGAAGCGCGACATCTTGCCGGCCCTATAAGACCTGTCTTATTTTTGTTATAATATCGACATTGACGCCGTCGATCGATTAGCGAAATTTTCTCCTTTAAATTTTTTGTTGTTGTTGTTGAAAATTTCGCATTTTTATTAGCAAGAAAAGCGGCAACGGCGGACGAATATTTTTTTTTTCTTCTTTCTATCCGGTTGTATAGTAGGCGGCTTCTCGGGAAGAATCATCTGCCTCCCCGAGCACGTCCGCTCGGCTGTGATGCTGATGGTTGGGCGACGGCGGCGACGCCATCCTTCTATAGAATCCTCGTCGTTGTTGTGTGTTCCTTCTTTCTTTACCAGCAGCCGACGTTGCAGAGCAGCTTTTGCGTGCATCCCGGGCTACTTTGTTGTCTGCTTCGTCGTCTTTCATTCTTTTCTGGCTTCCCCTTTTCTTTCCGTCGAGCTCTCTCTCTCTCCTTGTGCGTCGCGCACAGCAAACAGAAGATCCCCAAACACGGAGAGAATAGGTATAGTCGCCCGTTGCTACTATGGGCAACGGAAGAAGAAGACGGAAGGGTCGTGGTGTTGCCCTCAACAAACAAAAAAAACAGACGGACCGGTTTCTTTCTATTGCCGTAGCGATAGAATTTAAGGTCCGCATCGTCGTCGTCAATGTGATAGATGGCAACTAGCGCTAACGCGTCGACTTGATGTCGGAGCAGCGTCTTCCATTGCGTCATTGATGGATGCCTTTGTCTCAGATGGCAGCGTCTTCCTTTCCCAAAAAACGATTCGCTTTTCACTCACGCGCCTCTCTCTATACATCTAGCACGTCCTTCCTGTTGTGTGCCACATTTCGTCTTTTTTTCTGGTGGAAAAACTTTTGAACCTCCTACGCTGCTTCAATTTGCGGTCGACTACGTGTTTCGGATATGACCCCAAAATTTTCAACTGCAAAATTGTTGAACGAACAAAAAATGGTCTTTTGGGTTGGACGGGTCTGAAAAATAATGGATAATAATAATAATAATAATATCGGGTTCATCGATACGTTGTGGGACCGTCTGACAGATGAATGGGGGACTCGTCTTTTCGGGGCCGATGTAGTATTAAGGAGAGAGTTGCAGCGCGAACATTTTGAATAGTTTGCCGGGAAACAATAGTCTGAGAGCTCGGTTGTGCTTGTACTTTTGTTTGATGTTGTGTACGGTGCGGTTCGGGTCCCGCCGTTCGTGAAATGTTGTCTGCTGGAATGGTTGCCACGGGAGTGGTGGGTGAGAACCGCAAAGAGGAGCTAGGAGAGGAGAGAGAAGCCTTTTGTGAATCGGTTGGGCAGATTGTGTGTGTGGGGGCGACGTCATGTTGCATATCGCTAGCAACACAGCAGCAGCGTCGGCGGCAGCAATTTGATGTGTGCGCTGGCAAGTTGGTCTTTGTCTCTCTCTCATCCATTTCGCGTGTGCGTGATATATATGCGTCTCCCGCGAGACGAGCCCAAAGCGAGCCACCGCCAACCAATCCAGCAACAGAAGCAGCTCCAATTGGGAGGGCTCCATACAGTTAGAGATTTCCGTCGAGTCGGAGCGGCAATCGTCAGAGATATGTAAGGAGAGAGCAACAAAGTCTACTAGCTACAGTGTACGTACGGTACTTACCAGCCGGCTACTAGTAGGTATATAGACACTGTGTTTCTCTCTACATATATATATACGTACGTACGGTATCTGTTAAGGTTAGAGAGAGTGCGTGAGGAGCGTCCGAGTGCCGGATTGTATTGATCACGACGTCCGTCCGTCCGTCGGTCCGTAGGTGGAAAAGAGGGGAGGAGTGCGACTCTGCGTCTATACGATGTTGAGACCAGTGTTATCTGGCATTATCGACGAAGACCTGGCCAGCCGGGCATCGCGCACACATATAGGCAGAACAAACAGAGTGAGAGAGAGAGAGAGCAACGTTGAATAGCTTACTTTCTCTCTTTTTTTCTTTTAGGCTCCTCCTCTTTCCTTGTTACAACAACTCCAATGCAGCAGTTCTCCAGGCTTTTTGGCTTTACGCGCCGACAATGAGAGAGAGAGAGAGAGAGAGCCGTACATGGTTGTGGCAGCTTTAGAGACGCTGTTTCTACAGCACAAGGTTCCGTCGTCGCATTTATTGGCGACAAGGCCCTCTCTCTCTCTCTTATGTTTTTATTCCTCTTATTGTTCCTCTTATAAAGACGGCCTTATGTACACTTTTACACAGACACACTATAGGCTATTGTATATATAGAAAGTTGGGGGAGACGGCGTCGCATCTGGGGCCCCCCCCCCTCTTCTATATAACGTCGTCGTCCAGCAGCACCAGAAAAAAGAAACAAATACGTAGTATAAAGAGAGAAGAAAAAAAAGAGAGGAAAAAGAGAGAAAAGAATATATATATATATATATACAATAATCCTCTAAGGGTATTGACCACTCTGAGCCAGACGGCCAGGAGGAGCCCGCACGACATGTATCCCGCGCATCCCACGACGACTACGAAGAAAAAAAAAGAGAAGAAAAATATGTCTCGTGTGTTTTGGGAAGATGACGGACGCCGCGAGACTTTGGAAGCCAACAACAACTGGAAGAAGAAAAAGAAGAAGAAGAAAAGCTCCTTCTTCTTTTCTTAAGATCGCCGTCTTTTCTTTTTTTTCCCACGCCATAGGCCGCGGTGGTAGTAGTAGTAGTAGTGTGCGGATTTGAACATGTTTGCTTTTTTGTGCGACGGTCTGTTGGGTTTCTTTTTGCACGCTCATCCTATTTCTTGTAATCACGGCCGATAATTCAGTCAAGACGCGCGCCGTGTTTTCTTCCACGAAGAACGTCACGCCATCATCGAGGACTAGAGGTCTAAGAGAAATTCGAGTTGAGGGAAAAGTTGGGCCGCTGTAACTTTATATGATAGCCATGTCGAAACTAGTTCCACACAAAAGAGACGGCAGGGCGGTGGGACGGGACCCTATTGTTGTTATGGCTTCGCCCGTTCGTGGACGCTACAGAGTGTCGAACAGACAAATCACGATGAAAATAACAAGAACGAGGAGCCTACTCTTTTAGAGCGTATTATCAACATTTTGACCCGATCGGCCCACCGAATGGCCCCCGAACGGCGTCACGGAATCTATGAAACGCGCCGGATAATTGATCGATTCTTGTCATTCCTGCCTTGGCAACGCAACCTCGAAATTTCATATCGAACCGTCACGCTAATGCGCCAACGTCGGCCTTAAGCCTCCTAGCTACTGCTACTGCATCCATCGGACGTGGTGGATGTATAGGAGGAGTAGGAGTAGTAGTCTAGGGAACTTAGTTAATGGGGGCCAACCACTCCAATGTTAGTAATAGGACCAGTGTGCTGACACGGCGACAGAGAGTTTGGAGATAGTTGATGTGCACAAGAGAGACTTGTTGTTTCCTCCTCCTCCTCCTCCTCAGAACTGACTTGATTCACTGGATGATGAACAAGCTGCTGCTGGATGACAAGTACTACGTTGGAATGATGAGGGAGGCGCACACAGAGAACACAGCTGAAGACTAGAGAGAGTTTCGGTTCTCTAGATGGGCAACTCTCTTGTCAACTCGAAATTGTTTTGCATGTCCGTGTGCTCCTCCTGTAGGCCCCGATCGATATCAGGAACATAGAAGGCCCCGCCGCTGTTGATAAATAGCTCCAGGCTCATCATCCATCATTCCACGTCGACCTTCATTTGTCCAGCTGGAATTTCGCCTTGCATTACAGTTATTTCGGTGGAGCTCTACCGGTTTCCCCGAACGATGCCCTTAAGGTTTTGGCTGGGATGGAGCGACAATATTATTCGAAAGCATCGTCGTCGGTTCCGTCGCCGGAGCAACGGAGCTAGTACGACGCGTCAAAAGTCGATCGCTCCATGATCTTTCCCGCCTGTCAATAAAAATAGAAAAAGTCTTTTTGGCTGAAAAGGATCCGAGACGCTTCCGTATTCGATGCTTGTCGGAAGCGCGTGCCGAGCCGTCACATATCATGGCAACGCCGCTGCTCTTCACTTGTGTCAATTTCGATATCGTTGGAGCCCAGTGGAAAAACCGCGAACAAGATGATGAATGCCGGAACACGAAAGAGAAGAAGCTAGAAGAAAAATCACGACAGATTGCGGCCGCGAGTCAACGGAATATCAAATCAAAAGCGCAGCGGCCTATAGAAATGCCGGGCTGCGTCTAGTTGCATTGTGCAGCCAAGGAACCTCCACCGCCATCCCAGCAGCAGCAGCAGCGGATTTTCATGATGTATAGGCCAGGGGCCTGCCTGATGACTGCCACTACCACTGTGTTAACTACGGGCTTATTCTCCTTGGCCGTTCTCTTTGCCTCTTGGTGGCTATTAATCATCGGACTGGCGGAGGGCGGCGGTGATTACGTGTTGGCCAATTTGCTGGGCTGCATACATATATATATATATATGCTGCCGCCATTGCGCCAAGGGAGGAACTGGCCTCCCCCCTTCCTTGTCTGCTCGCTCGTCAATTATGGAATGCACGCTTTCATTTTATAACGACCCCGCGCTCCAATTAAACACCCTCTTTCACGTACTGCCAAGTCGGCCCTAGCTCTATTTTATCTTAGCTTGTATATATACATGTTGAAATCATGAAGAGGGACCGACGCTCACTTGGGGGATTTTCTCCGCTGGCGCCCCCTCGATGATGATGATATTTTCCCTTTTTTTATTTAAATGACAGCGCCAGAAATGTCGGGCTCGTCATCTAGACTCAAAAGCTTTCCGTCAGACTCGACGTAGCTGTCAACGGCGGCTTGGAGCTTTTTGTTTGGGCTTGTGACGCGTGTCTTTTCAACGGACTGCGTCTTTTTTCTTGAGCAAAGATTCCCAACGGATCCGTTCGTGTTGACTCTAGCTTGTTTTGATTCCCTCCTAATGTAATAAATACTACATTGTATTTATTAAGTCGTCGTCGTCGTCGTCGGCTGCGACAGTTGCAAGGATTGAAGAATCCCGTTTATATTCGGGGTATTAAGATAATAAGGTTAAAACCTCGAAGCGTACCACCCCCAGAATGCGGATCCAGCCACCGGGATTATCAATCTGTTGACTCAAAAGTTGGGATTGTTTACATTTCTATTTTGGTCGCGTTCTTGGTAACGCAAGCTGTGTGCCTAGCAACCGGGAAGCCCTTAGGATTCTCTGGTTTTTCTTATTACCAAATATGTTATATCCGGAGGTAAGAGAACGCTGTCCCTTCCACCTGGCAGAGAATATTCCAGGTACATCCAAAATAAGAAGAAATCCACCGAGGGCTTTACTTTTTTTGACTAATTGAAATCATCTTTTTCCCGGCGAGTTTATACGGCTCAGTAAAAATTAAAACTGGAAATCTTGGGTTAGCTTGCTTTGGCATGCCCAGTTGGCGTTCGTAACTTACGAGTTGTTCCATCAGCAAGTCTAATAAGATTCGAGGGGCATCGATAGAGTACTAGAAGGCCGGCAGAACCATTAGGTTATATTGCATTATGCAGGGAAGAGAAGAGAAGGCTTGATCCCATCGATTCGTACCCCGACCGGCTGATCAATGATGTCGCCGGTTTATTATATAGCTAGAGAAAGAGAGGCTGCTGCAGCTGCTGCTGCTGGGCTCGGCCGGCTCGAAAGCAATCTGCTCGAGGAGCAGCACGTGTGTGCGGAGGACAGTGACGGAGGCGCGCTGCATAATGCGATCTGCAAACAAGGCTCAAAAGACGAAAAGAAAGAAAAAGAGACGATATCCTATACGACTACTAACTTGTTGATTGTTATCGAGTCTATTGTGTTACGAGAGACGGGCAATCTCCTCTTCTTCTATTAGTCAACGCGCATCATTCACTCGGATGACGATTTTGTCTTTCTCTCTCTGGGAAAGAAACAAGTCATTTGTTATTGTCTGGCGAGATACAAAAGTCCCTTTTTTTACGAGCTCGAGGGGAGAGAGAAAAAAAATATTTAGATCCGTTTGATTGCTGATCGTTCGAGTGGATGATGCGCGCTGCCATCGGTTAGACGATCCGCCCAGCAGCTCAGAGCGATTGTAGTACGACGACTCCGTCGGACACTTGCCCGCAGCATCACAAAGAGAGCTTGCTCTTGAATATTGTCCATGTTCTGTTCACTTTCAAACTTGAAGCTGAAAGGAAATAACACGGACGATGCCAAGTCGAACGTGAAATGACGCAAGACGAAAAACCGATGGGGGATTCGATTCAATCGACTGCGAAAGAACGATCCCAATGCTCTTGCAAGGAGAAGAAAGTGCATCGTCCTGTTTTTTGTTTTTTCACTTTTTTTTTGCTTATAGAAATAAAATGACGCAATCAACGGCGCACTCTCTTCTTAATTGAACTTCAGCTGGATATAATAATAATAATAATAGTCTGCTTCCTCGTTTATCGCTGTCTGGCCTGTCAGGTTCCATGTCAGCTTTAATGGCTCCGAACCGATCGATATTTATTTCTTTTTCCATTAGATCCTCCTTTTTTCGCTGGAATGAAAAAAAAACTACAACAAATGAAATCGACTGAATAAGTGAAAAGGCTAGATGGTTTCTGAAAACTCGGCTCTCGCTTGTTTCTCTAATAAAGAATAGAACAAAGCGAGCGAAATTTCTAAATAAAAAAATAAAAATAAAAAAGAGTTGATTTGATCTTATAAAAAAAAAAGAAGGAGCTCTCAAGCTGACGCTACAAGTTAGCCGACTTGTTTTCCTCGTTTGCTGGCCTAGTGCTGTTGTATCTTTGTGTTATTTGAAAAAGAGCCGGGCGTCTTCTTTATATTGACTTGGGTCTGCCCGGATCGAAATGGAGGCATCAAGATGATACCAGCGAGTTTTGTTGTACAAGCCCAAAAAGCATTGGTCGTGCTACTAGGCTATTTGACCGGCGGCTCGCAGCAATCAGAGTCTGTTCGCCGGGTAGCGCCCGTCATCGGCTCTTCTTTTTTTTTCTTTTTTTTTCGCGAGACGGCCAATTTTCTAAAGGACGAATGAGGGATCCCCCGTCTGGAAACGGGCTTTTCCGTGTGATGTCTACTCATCCTTCACTGATGTTGAATGTAATACCCAATGTTTGTTTCATGCCACCATGAAGGACTCTCTCTTTATATTTCCGCCCGTCCGGATGAGATTGCTCGTCTTCTGGACAAATAACAGACTGGCTGAAGAAGAAAGTCAATCGACGAGGGAATCTCCCGGCGTAAAAAGAAAGTCTAGACTAAGTAGATAGACGAGACTACTCCTACTAGTCTTTGGAAAACTCTATGGCGATTGCAGTCAGTCTTTGTTCTTTTGTTGTGGACCCATCATCCGCACATTGGCTCATCCGAATCCAGATCCATCATGGCAGCAGTCTCGTGTACTTTAGGTACTCGGCTCTAAATGACTGACGTCGGACTGAATATCCAATTGTTTTCTGGTTGGAAAATGATACGGCCGAGTGGAGAGAGGTGAACAACATCGTTTGGACTCGTCTCGGAGAGAAATGGTGGAGAAAGAAGGAACCGTCCGTGTCTCTACGACGAGCGCGTATCTCTCCTTAAGAGCTCTTTTCTCATTCTCTCCTACCAATACGTGCTCACTCTTTGTCGATCGATCGATATCTATCCCGGCAGCAGGAGCAGCTCTGCTCTCTTTAACTCGACTCGTCTCTGAAGCACCGTCAGTCTCAGATACGAAATAGAATAGCCTATCTTTTTCTCCCCATCGGATGCTGCACCTCTGCAAAGCAGCAGCAGCGAGATATCTTCCGTCCGTCGTCTTCGGTTGGTATTTCGGGGCGTCGGTAATAGTCGTAGACTCGGTGGGTGCGCCAGCGGAATTCCCCAGCATCTTGGGTTTTGAATAACGGCAAGCCGAGCAGAAGATGAAAAGCAAAGTCGCCTTTATTCACGTCGTGAGCACGTTAATAGTCGTGTGGCGCATGACGAATATGTGACAGCATTTAGAGACGCGCGTCTCAGGAATCAGCTCCCAAGCAGCAGCAGCAGCAGCAGCACCGCGTCACTTTTGAGCTTTAAGCCGCCGGATGCCCTGGATGGCGCATTAACGGTATCATCATCCTCTATATACCGCCGCCGCGCTACTACTACACCACATCAATTTGTGAAGGCTACATTAAATAGCAACATTGTTCTAGATGAAATCAAAATTTTGAAACCCGTATCGATCCCGGGGTTGGCGTCATCGCGCTGTTGACGACAACAAATCTCCCAATGAGAGGGTGTTAACTCTTTTTTTGACAACTGTTCGAAACGTGAAAAAAAGAGAGAAGAGGTTGGAATAATGGAAAGCGCGGAGATATTGAGGCGAGCGGTGAAGTTCCTTGAAGATGTAATACGGCGCAAATGTAATTGGCATAACCGTTCCGTGTTAGAGAGAAGAAAGTCTCTCGAGACGGGGTGCTAAAAGCTTTTCTTCGACCAGACTCTTATCTTTTGCTTATTTCCGTCCTCTAGAAACGAAAAAGCGCCACAAGGCAAAGTATTGATGGCACCGTTGCCCTTTCAAATGAAATGAGACATTTTCTCATTAGCTACTACTTACCAAAGAGGCTTGCGTAACGAAGAAGGCGCCTGGCTTTTGATAGGTTCGTCGTCGTTGGCGGCTTTGGGCTTAGCTCTCTCTCTCTCTGCCTATTGCAAGACGGGCCGCCGAGATGAGATGGAGAGTCGAGGTGTTCTACCCACAATGACGCGTTGAGGAGCTTTTTCACCCAGGAAGCCAAGTAGTACGGCGGGGGGTATTGTGGTTACGGCGACAGCCTTACCTCTCCGACTTCATTCTCTATTGAGAAGTCGATGCGACGACTTGGCTCCTGGCTGTCAGCTCATTTCCACAAGGAGACGAACGAGATGGAAACGACTAACTACCTGCTACTTTTCGATGTTGTGTGTGTGTGTTGCCTTCACTTTCGTCTTGCGTCGAAAGAAATAGAATTCTCTGAAGACAAACACTGTCGCTACCAAAACTCTGGGTAAAACTCAAAAAGTCGAACAAAGTTTGGAAAACTTGGACTTATCTTCCATCATCGTGTTAGTCGAGTTTACTACCGCCGTCGGTGTCTTTGAAAAGACACAGCAACTCGCGCGCCATTGTCTACGCAACGAGGGAACTAAAACTCATCGCCGACGCTGTTCTTCTCTCCTTTTTATTATTGTAACCGATATATGCCGTGCTTCGTTGGAGATGAAGCACAAATTTTTGTTCAACTGGAGCGCTGCCAATAAAGCACACCAACCGACGATAAATAGTCGTGTTGACGACAACTCCATAAAATCTGTATAATGTGAAGGGCCAATGGGATCCGAATATTCTACGAGCCATTATCCATATTTAAATCCGATTGAATCGCTCCGACCGCATCGTCAATATTGGATTGCTCGTCAATACGCTGAATAAGAGATTGAAATATTATCAAAGTTCTCGGACTCGCTGGCAAGAGTCTCATTTTGTCATCAAAGAAAAAAGGCAGCGAGCAGGTGGTTGCCATGGTGATGTCGCCAAATTCTTTGCCCATCAGTTCAGCTATTATATTTATATATTATATAATTTATTTTTAAAATAAAGAAGAATTAAATATTTGGGGAAACAAAGGAGACTTTGGAAAATCGATAGGAGTGAAACGCAATCCCGGTTGCTAAGAAGATATACGGACATTAAAATAGTGCTCCTCGGCAGTTCCTATTTTCTACTACCTAGAAAATTTTCTTCTATAGAGAGAGAAAGAGAGACCCTTAGCGCCGCGCAAGGGATCTGATTGTCCGGCGTTCGCCCACGCGCCCGCCCTCTTTCTGTCCCGTGAAAGCAATCAGCTTAGTGGGGGGGAAGAAGCGAGGATCGCCACGACATTTCCGCTTTAGGCAGAACCGTAGAATCAAGTCACAAAAGTATAGTTTTCTTCTTTCCCAATCTGATTTCGTCTGCTGCCTATTCCCCATTGGTCGACCGTGAATTGAAAAGGAGGACATTTCAAGTGGAATCGAGAGAAACGGGTAGAACGTGACGAAAAGGCGAACGATCGCCAATCAACAATTGTTGGGCAAACACTTGGTTCTTTTATTCCGTCGCTTCAAGTCAGTATATATATCGAATTTCTCCATCGGCTGTCCCGTTACCGTCGCCATCATCACGCGCAGCAAACACGGGAGATCACCCTAAAGTGTCGAAGAGTCCGCGCCCAACGGGTTGGCGTCGTCCTGGAGAAGCCAAAGAAGAGAAGACAGCAGTAGCCAGTAGTACTCTTTTGTAACTACTTTCTCGTTCTACGATTGCCTCACTGCATTATTATTTGTATATATATGACGTCATACTTTGAAATAGTGCATAAATAGAGAGAGAACTCGACTACTATTTTCTTGTGGCTACTCGAGATGGTACTAACAAAGAGCCAGACGAAAACTTATAGAATGCTTTGGGTCGTCCTCTTTTCTCTGAGATTGGCATTTAGCAAAAGAAGCAAAAGGGTTGTGAAAGAGAAGAGGAGCAGGTAGGAGTATCACAAGAGTGCACTTGCTTTCAATATATAGTTGGGTGGGTGGTCCAAGTTGCGTTCATGTCCGTTCCACCGCGCTTTCTTTCTCTCTCCATCTTTCTTCTAGCGAAAAACCTGAAGGGGCGGCAAAGGAGGATTTGTTGTCAGGGTAACGGGGGTTCCTTATTAAATACGGACGGGGGCCGTCTCTCTCTCTCTCTCAGCGCCAGCAGCACCGTGTACATATGTCCGCGCGCGTCTTTATTGATTACTTTTCTTTGGCGTCTTTTTTGTTGTTGTTGTTGTTGCGCCAAGACGACGACGGTAGTCCCATACCAATATTGTGTATGTAGTATCATAGAGACCGGTGGGAATCGCGTCTTCTTCTTGATTGCAAAACGGGCCGAGGATCTTCCGCTTCTCTATAGGCCAGCAGCCCTATACAACCACCAACATACCTCTTTCATCGGACACCCGAGTCGCAACCATGAACCCCTTGTCCCCGTTGTATTATGAATCTTGGATGGACGGAAGCTTCGTGCTGCAGTTGTTGTCCGCGTTCGCCAAAAGAAAAGAAAGATAAGTGGGCCTAGGCGGCCAAGGATGCGGGCGACGAAGACGATCCACCAAAGAGCTACTAGAGACTATAGTGACTCTGTAAGATGAGTCGTCCTTTATTTTCGCTGTACCGCGACTATAGCACTCTATTGAGCGATGGCCAACGTCTCACAAGATGGTCTTACCTTATAGTAAATCCAAGTCCAACAGTTGAGTCGAAGATGCCTCAACGGGCGTGCCTTATGGTCTAACGCCGGGCAGCCTTAAGAATGACTTTTGACTTTGTATGTATGTGTTGTTGTTGTTTCTTTGTGACTGTTCATCTGCATAACGAATGTGTGGACGTCGCGGCAGAGCACCCGGAATGGTAAAGGATGTGATGGCCATAAAGAAGCTATAGAGAGAGGACCAGATGGCGTGCCGCAAGTCCAGCACCGCAGGAGCTAACGGCACCAGCGAATCTTGACATATTTAGCAAGTGAAATTAACGAGCGCCGCCTCCTCCGCTCCTCTTCCACTCTATTCCGTCGAGTGTTGGGGCTCTCTCTCTAAAGAGAAAGCGGCAAACGACCAATCAATAAATACGACGCATCGGTTAAAGGAACTAGGGGGCAAGATAAAAAGGCCCTTCATCTTCATAAGTAATAAGCCATCGATTAGAGGTAATTTATAAGAGACATCGCATTCTGTCCTAATCCTCATTCCAGGATCATCTCGCATTTTCCTTGTTTCGGCGAAAACCAAGTCTGGAAACGACAAGATCTTCTTCAGACGGACGCAACAACCTCTTGGACGATGCGAAAGTTGTTGTTGTTGTTTTTGTTTTTTCTGGAAATAGAAGAGACGAGTCTTTTGCTGATATAATAGTCAAGTAATACTGGGGTCCGATTGGACGTCGCTTCCAGCAGGAGCAGCAGCAGCTGAAAGTATCAAGTTGCCGTAGGTTCCAGGGGGTGGCCAGGGTACGACTGTTGACGTCATCTCTCTTGTCGTCCATTAAGGGCAGGGGGGGTGAAAGGCAGCAGTGCGCGGGTATTAGAAGAAGAAGAGGAAGACGACGACGACGGCCGGGTTTACTAAGCGAGAGAAAGAGAGAGATTGAGGACGGGGTCCAGTTTGATGCTTAGCTGGGCCAAAGTAGCAAGGGACATGGCAAAGCAGCCGGCCCAACTCCCACGACCATCTGGCTCGCTGAGTGGGCATCGCAAAGTCTGAGCCGGCCAAATGCTGAAACCATCGTCGTCTATAGCCTGCCTGCCTGGTCCGCCCGCCCCATCTTTTTTTTTTTTCCAAAGAAACAAAAGAGAGCGGACAAGCCACCCGTCCTGTTTCTCCACGACGAGACGGGACGGGACGGCGACTTCTCTCCTTGGAAAATTACACTCCCACGTCACGTTCTGGCAACGCTCTGATGGATCAATGATCAATTTGACACCAAAGTCCCACCAGTGCTTCTCGCGGTACTACTAGTCCTTGTGTCCGGCGAAACTTTGCCCCGATGATGTATCCACTGACCCAACTGGGCTCTTGCTCCTGCTCCTTCCAATGTTAACGAGCAGTTAGCCAATGTTACGCAAAAGCCGCGAAGAAGACGAAGAGAGACGAGAGTTTGGCCGGCCAAAACCCCAGGCTGCCCAGCAGTTCCGTCTACTTTGATGCAATCAACTGTCATCGCCCGTTATATTCAGCCTTTAGCCGGGCGGTCGTATAACGCCCCTTCTTCTTCATTGTCAAACTCGTGCAATTCCCGTCCGTCATGTCCGGTTGGGCGACTAGCTCACTTCCTATTGCCTTCCCGTCTAGCTATAACCGAGCTGCTGGTCTAAAGCAGCAAAAGGGGGGAGAAGTTTCATCAAATGATTATCTCAACCTCTGCTGCTTGCTGCTGTCCAGCTGACAACAGCTGGATAAAGGGGAAAGGGTGTTGGCCGTCGGTGGATATGTCGTTGATAATTCAGGTGATGAGCCATCCGGGACGTGTTTAGCATCAAACGCAGTTCATCCTTTATTATCCACTGTCCCTGTCGTCGTTTTCCAAATATATCTATTATGAATTCGCACTTGTTGTTGTTGTTGTTGTTGTTGCATCCCTTCCATTCTAATCCATTTTATTTTCAAACATTTCAGACACGACAGAAGTTGTAGCTTTGGCTAGAGGCGTGGCCGAACTTCCTTGCGACGTTTCCTCACCCGATCCGGACGATCCCGTCCGTTTGGTCTTGTGGTACCGCTCCGATTCGGCGACGCCAATCTACAGGTAAGCGCCATCGATTATTGAAATTTTCAGGTCTAGCTTGATATGATCGCAAGTGTTGCTGTTGTTGCTGGGAAGAACAACCCGGGTGTAGGGCGGAAAAAGGAGCAACAGCGCCACAAGCTTCTTACGTCAATCTGTTCCTTTGGCGCGGAATAATAGAGCAGATAGTAGTCGAGACGCAAGGAAGAGAGAAAAGCGGAGGGGGAGAGTCGGAGCTAGTTGCGCTCCCTCCCCTCTTTTGAATAGGGAAATTTGTACTAGGGCTGTTTAATAATAAGCTTGGCAGCAGCAGCAAAGTGAAGAGGAGAATCGACGTCGTTGTGTAGGCTGTTCTTCCTTTTTCCTTTTTTTTTTTTCATCATGCGCTCTCTCGCGCTTCTTCATTTCGACTGTATAACGCCGAGCGAGCGTTCAACGAGCCGTGCCCTGTGAACTACACGACTCGGCCTCTTTTTTTTTTCATTTCCTTCGTTCGCTAAACTCTTTCCCGTTTCTTATTTAGGGCCAGTGGTGACGACGATATTGACAATATTGGCAGTGTAGCAAAAAGGAAAAAGAGAAAGAAAAAAAAGATTTTCACCCGAATTTAGGCGCTGTGTACGCAACACTTGAATAATGGCGGCGTTATGAGCTCTATCCCGCCTTGTTTTTTTTCTTTTTAGCGCTCTTTATTTTTCTTGAAACAAAAAAGAAAACAAGGAAAGAACTGGGAATGCCGTTACTCTGTGTATTACTTTGGAAGAAGAAGAAGAAAAACTCCGAGTGCCAAGGCGGGCCGCCGGTGTCTGACGCGCAGAAATCAATAGATTCTGCCGCCGCCGACGCCGTGCTCCGACGTCTATTTGTTGTGTAGGAGAGTAACTTGAGACAGGGACGAGGTAGAATATTGGTCGGAGGTTACTTGGAAAAGGTGTTGGGTTCTTGATCTCTTACCAACGAAATTCATTGAGGACGCACGTCGTCCTCCACAAACTTGTAAAAGGTTATCCAGGTACTGCATAATTAATGTACGGTCAGGAAAACTACGTACTACGTAAGTTTTATAAATATATATAGGTCTTTCTTCTTCTTTTTTTAAGGGAAAGAATTGGTGATAATTCAATTTTTATTTCGGTAAAAGTGTAAATAAATAAAGCGAGAACACACTAGTGTTGGTGAGAGAAGGCGAGGGGTGGAGGGAACTCTGGAAACAATTGAATTACCGCTAGCCGCGTGATGCGTGATGTCTTGATTCGTGCACCCCGGCGAGACGCAATTCCCTTTCTCTTTTTTGTTTGGTTTTTACGTACCGTACATCTAAAGTTGAAACATTTAGATCCATCAAAGTTGAACCCAAAACGATTCCACCTTTCGACGAGCGCCTTATCTTGGCCCCCCGACGTTTTTCTCATTTGAATGGTGCGCCTCGTTAACGAACGACTGCCGGTCGATATTTCGGTCATTTTTAAAAGAAAAAAAAAGATAGTGAGAAAAAAAAGAAGAGTTGTTCATTAAAAAACATGGCGTCGTTACGCTAACGCTTGGCGCAATGTTGGCGAAAACGACGCCATTAATCAAGGATGAGGGCGGGAATGAAGAAGGTTATGGACGACGGTAACTTGTTCCCTGTAGCAGCACGAAAACAGCGGATCATTCGTTATCTATCTTGTTGCTCTTGCCGCTGCGCCTTTTTTTTTTGCTCTTTCACTCCGCCGAGTTTTTTCCTCGCGCGCCCGAACGACGCCGTCTTGAATTTTTTCCAGGCCGTAGCGAAATCCTCTAGTTTATTGTTGACCTTTTAGACGACGACGTTCCTTTTTTTCGACTATATACGACGACGTTGTATGTGGCGCGGAATTGTATTTCGCAGAATATCTAATATCAGAGCCTTGGTAGCTAGAAACTATCTGCGCTCAGTGGCGTCGAGTGCGGAGTCTAAGGAGAGAAAAAAAATGACTGGCATCATTAGCTCCTTCCCCGAGGCGCGTTACAGCACCGACGCTACTACTACGACTACTACTACTAGCAGGGCTTTTGTGTGCGACTGCGTTAATTATTCCCTAAAATCCTAGGAAACCGGTTCCCGTCAGAAAAGACGGTGCTGTCGTCGACGACGTCGTCCGTGCTGCCGACACCTCGCCACTTTATTATGCGTTGCGCTTTGACGTAGTCCGACAGTAATGAAAGCCAACTGTGGGGCGGGAAATGTCCGATAAGAAGTTGACTAAAGTCGAGCGAACGCGGGAGGAACAGAGTTGAAGAGCGGAAAAGACGTCGACAGTCTGCATGGACTGGACTTTCTCTAGCAAGGAAAGCGGCAAATGGACAAGTCGCGGCGCCTTCGATGTTTTTGGGGACGGGCTTGACTCGGCGATCGTCCACTTGAGGAACGGGATTAGTCGGTCGAAAGTTTTCTCGGCCGTTTGTATCTGCCTAAGTGGGACTTTGCGTGAGAAATGAAAAACGAGGCAACGTAAGAGCTATAGGGATCTCGAGGGAAAACAAGCAGACGCGGGTTTTACATCACTGTACAGCCCGGAGCCGACGACAACAACAACAACAACTAATGTTTAGGCTGACGAGGAGCAACAGCACCACACAAAAAAGAGAGAAAAAAATATATATCTCTTTTCCACCAGATGGATTCCATCTGGGAAATTCATCAGAAAGAATGTCGATGCCATTCCCAGCGTTGCCACCAACAAACGCGATAGCAACGGAAATATCCAACAAAAGGAAAAAGAAAAAAACAGGTGGGCGGGTTTCATCGAATAGCGTCGCCAAAGACTCACAGACAAAGAGCAACCCTTTCCAAAAAGGAATAAGAAATTTTTTGGGTTGGAATAAAAGAAAAAAGGACGCGGATAGAAACCGGAGAAGGTGTGCGCGCGCTAGCACAGGCGTTTGAAAAAGATGCTGGCCCTACTAATACTACTACACCGGCGGGGCCCGCCCAAGCTTACCTAGAATCCAATTTGCACCGGCAACACGCGCCAGCTCTGAAAAGAGAGAGAGAGAGAGTTAAAGGCTGAGATGAATACTACTCGCATTAAGGGCGCGTGATGGGGAGGCGCGGACCAAAGTATTAAAAATTCCAAAGGGCTTGGGCCGCGCCACCGCCGTCTGAGAAGAGCTTTTGCTCGTATATATATATCTTTCCTTGCCGACGCCGACGTCGCTGGGTGTGGGAATAAGAGATTTTCATTTCGCCGAGGCAGCAGGAGCGGCGGCAGCAGCAGCAGAGAAGAGAAAATCCTGTGGGGTGGTTATGCGGACCAGCGCGCTTGCTGCTGAGGTCGTTTTTTGCTTGTTTCGGTTCTTTTAACGAGTCCCAAAGAGAGTAAGACGGAATAAAGAAAGAGGGATTGTACGGAGGGGGAAAAGGGAGAGGAAACCTGTGAGCGAAAGGAGACAAGACCCGCGTTATCTGCTGATTTGTTTCATATTGAATTCCTAGTTTAGCCGACATTGTGCCGCGCTCCTGTCGCCGTCCGTTTCTATTTACTCGGCGCTTGTTCCTCTTGTGTTGTGCACTAGCGCTCCTCCGTTTGTACTAGCTGCTGCGCCACCCCATCTAAATAACAATTCAATCGGTCGGAGCGTTTCCTGCTGCGCTTAGTTGCGATGCCGGCGTCGTCGTCGTCGTCGCCCTACATATTTCAACTGTGCGAGGTCAGCGACACAGAGGGTCGGCTTTTCCGTGTCAAAACAGTACCAGAAGATGAGCTTTATGTATTCATAGGCAGAGGGGGAGAAATCCTAAACTTATTATGGTTTCCTTGTTTGGCCCATTTTACGTGAATTTCAATGTAACCGGATATTGTTCCGTCTGTGTTTTTTCTTCTTTCTTTCTTTCCAGTGTCGACACGAGAGACTCGGATTTCGGCGTCGCCGAGCAATGGTCGGGCGGGGAAATACTGGGACAACGCGCCACCTTCAGGGCGGATCGCCATCCGGCCGCTTTGATTCTGACCAACGTCAAGCCCAAAGATGAGGCGTTGTACCGATGCCGCGTCGACTTCCGGCTGGCGCAGACTCGCAACGCTCACGTCAACCTCACTGTCATCGGTAACGTAGATCAATGGACATTTAGACCATCACCACTGACCCCGACCACCTCATTCCTCATCGTCTCCCCTTATATTATATTATTATTATTATACAACAATAAGCCGACGACGACGACGACGACGGCGACTTTTTTCCAATCTTCCCGTCATCCCATCTTCCTTTTTCGCACATTCATTTTCTTCAATAAAATAAAATAGGAAGAAAAAAAAGAAAAAAGAAACGGCGGTTTCTTTTTCTTTCATCCTGTGGGGATAACGAATAGATCTACCTAAAAAGAAATCAGTTGGAAAGGGACGGAGACACTACAGACAGAGTAGACTCGATGGAATCTCTTGGGGACGACGGCACAACGCCTATAAGTTTCCATTTCCGTCTTGGTTCGTCCTATTGGAGATTTCTCATCGGCCAACGACTGCATCATCAGAGTTGTGACGTCACTCGGCGAAAAAGGATCATCATTTCCCATTCTTAGTCTGATTAGATCCGCTGCGGCTGGCGGAGTATTTTTCCTAGCCCTTTTTTCCCCCGCGTTATTTATGGTCAATTGCTCATCCGTTTATTTCGGACCCGGTGCAATAACGGGCTGCAACATGCCAATGTCCGCGTTTATTTCTTGTCAGTTTGCCCGCGCAATTTGTGCGAGTGCTGCGGGAAACGCGGCAACGCAGCCGCGGACAAAGTCAGCTGATCGACCGGCTCTCTCTCCGTAAGTTTTGCGGCCGTCGATAAATCCCCCCCCGAAAGCCAGTCCTTTCATCTTCTCTCGCCGCCCGATAATGAAGGACTGCATGCAGATTGTCGTCGCTCTTTCTTGGAAAGTTGCCACCTGTCCCGATATTTTCTACGGAAAATGGCGCCGTCGGCCAAAAACTTGGATCCCTTTAATCTTAGGCAGTCATGGCAACACGGAAACTGAAGAGAAGAAGAAGCCAAGTAAGGTAGAGCCATAACAGTAAGAGAAGAAAAATACTGTAAAGTATAGCGGCGGGAAATGATGGCGAGACGCTTTAGACCGCACCGGACGTGAATCGCCTTTGCAACTCGTTCGAGTGTATCAAGAATGTTGTTCTTCTTTTTTTCTTCCCTCTTCTATTAAAAGAACTAGAAAAGAAAAGAAAAGAAAAGAATTTTTTTGTATCTATATTTATTTTATTTGAACGGCGTTGGGCGACGTCAAAAGACTTTGGAGCCGTCGCTAGTAGTAGTGAACGTGTCGTTGCTATTGTTACGGCAAGTCGTGCACTATAGAGGAGTGGCCTTCCAGCGGAGAGAGAGAGACGTCAAGTTGACCCGTGGGCCATTGTGTTGCATTATTGCTGGTCGTGAAAATGGTGGAGGCTTCGCAGTCTCTTTTAACTTGTTTTGCCACGGCCACCACCCGCTTCTCTCACGATCTTTTCCGGGCTCTCCCCAACATCGCCCCATATATTCCCCGGAGAGCGAGCGGCGGCGGCCGACTACTAGCTCTCTCTCTCTCTCTCGGCCTCTTTGTGTCTAGTATTCTTTTCTATAAAATATCGCACGGTTTCCCTCTTCTCCTTGTAGATATTCCACTGTCTTTATGCCGTGTTGCGTCGGCCCCCAACTTGTTTCCCTTTTTTATGAGAAGGGGCCCGGTGGTTCAACTTGTTTGGGGCTGCCGTACGTACCATCATCTCGCTATAGCAGCAGCAGCTTCTGCTTCATCTCTTCTTTCTCCCACCCAGCATCTTTATCTTTATATTCCCGGTACACGTGTAATGGCGAGTCGGAACGTGGTCCGTAAGAATGAGCAGGGAAGAATCAAGAGTCAAAAGAAGGAAAGAGGAGGAAGAAAACGGAAGAGAATATGAGAACGAACCAACGAAGAAGAAGAAGAAGAAGAAGAAGAGTTTGGCGTGTCCCAAAGGGACTGGAGCCCCCCGAAAAGTCAGAAGCGCCAGCGCCAGCGCCCGTTTCAATCTACTACGGTACTACTAGCCCGGCACGCTTGATGCCTTAAGAGACTCCGCTCTGGGAGTCTCTTCTTCTTTTGCCCATCATGAGCAAGTCATCCATTTCTCTTCTTCTTTTTCTTTCTTCTTCTTCTTCTAGCAACGAAGGGTGCAGAACTTTGCTCTTGTTACCTCTTTGTTTCCTTTTAGACTCTTGGGTAGACATGCCGTATCAACTACAGTAATGGACCCGATATCTTGTCCGCGCCCAATATATATTCTGCTTCATAAATTTGTCAAAACGAAAGAAAAGCAAAAAAAAAAAAAACACGTTTTTCCTCTTCCTTTTGACAACGAAGGCTTGTCATTTTCACCTTGTCAATTTTGTGTCGCGCTGCATCGCTAAACATCCACTCTCACACGGTCTATAAATCCAAGTTAACTTGATTTCGCCCGAAAGCTCCGACGCTAAGATGAGCAATAGGTTTCACAACAGCAGCGGGGGAGTAGACGGAATCTTTGACGTAGGCGTGTAATCATTTCGATGGGATTTCTTGGTGGATCTATTTTTTGGCAAATAAGAGCTAGACGAAAGCTTTTAAAGACTTCGAGCCCCCAAGTCTCCGTGACTGGCTTCTTTTTTCGTGCTAAACGTGTTATCGCATGGAGATCCGTATCGATCCCCCCAGCACATCTTTTTAGGGGCCTTAGTGTTTTTGCTATCACCTTGTTCGTTTTTTTTCAACTGGAAAAACTTTGGTTTTTTCAAAAAAAAAAGAAGACGTGACTGAGAAATGTCGTCCCATCGACGCAGCTAGCATTCGCGATCCTGTTGCGACCGTCGTCATGGCAACATGTTACGTAAAAACTCGAAACAAAAAAAAAAGAAGCGTCGACGACGACGTCGACGACTGTCAAAAGGATATAGATGTAGTAGTAGAACTCTCTGTTGCTGCTGCTGGAACTTGAGCTCGTAAGGTGAAAGTCGAGGTGGAACTAATTAGAGGAGCACAGCATACGGTCGGAAGTAACCTTTTCATCGGATTAATGGCAGGTTGGGATAAAGTCCGAATCGCCGGGTGAATGAGCCCGTCCATCCGCGTCGCCAGAGCGGAGCATCTTGACAGCAGTAGCGTCGGGCGGGCGAATCTCGATGACACGTGCGTCTCTTTATCAGCGATGCGGCACCAAGTGAAAATCGTCATAGAGAGAGAAAGGAAGGGCCTGCTGGAGCATCGAGAGAAAGTCTGGCAGACAAAGAGGAATATGTCACCAACCGAATCGAGTAGTACGTACGAAGTACGCAGTACTGAATAGATCACACAGTACAAGAGGTAGAGAGATTGAAAGTGAAGGAGGTAGAGCAAAAGAGAAAGCGCAAGAGACGAGACACGTCCAATTTCCATCACGTAGAGAGAACCTTGATCATCAACTTAGAATTGATTCGGTTGCTGTATATGATGGCGGGCGGACCCCATCTTACTTTCTGTGATAAGAGAGAACCCAACCGGCCGTGATGACTTTTCTTCTCGGGCGACAATGAAATAAACGGAGCCGAGAGCACGTTATGCGCTCCGGGAAATGGGCCGCCGCCTACAACTGTGGGCCCTAAGAACTGGGGTGCTAAACGCGTCGGTGAGCTCAAGTGACCTGAAGTGGAGGAGGATGGTGGTTCGTTTACTTGTATTACCACTACTACCAGCATCCCAGTCTGCTGCGTGATATCCGATGCCAACACGCCAACACGGAGGATATTCTCCCCCACCCTCCGTCTCTTATGTAGGCTACTCGCATTGCTTATCTCGTTCATCCCCGACAGCGGGCAACCATTCATTGGCGATCCCCAGCAGCAGTCAAAGTGGAATGGACGTGACCAATCACCTCCCTGTCTGTCGCGACTCGCGAGGAAATGAGCGTTGGCGCTCTAGGGACTCACATGAAGCTGATTGACAGTCTGCTGCATGGTTATTGATATCTATAAATGTGTACAAGGGCCGGCAGGAGCAACTCCATACGTGGAAATCCTTATATAACCATCTATTTTCAGATTCAAAATGTTTTTCACCTAATAACAGACACGTTTTTTTCCGTTTTTCGTTTTTCTCTTTTACAGTACCGCCGAGACGGCCGACTATCGTCGCCAAAGAAGGCCAGCTCACGTCGTCTTCCACTCTGGCTCCACTGACGGTCGGCCAAGCCCTGTCGCTTTCGTGCGAGACTACCGGAGGTACGTGTTGTTAACATTAAATAGAAAAAGATAGACTAAAGAGCTGCTCTTTTGATGGATTGGTAGACTAAACTCTAATCGCCGAGTTGTTCTAACATTTCTTTGGTGCGTGTTTTGCGCAGGGAAACCGCTGCCGCGACTCGTCTGGTGGCGAGACGGCCGCGTGATCGATGACTCGTATGTGACGACGTATGAAAACACGGTCCGCAATGACCTGTGGCTACCTTCTATCGGCCGCCATGATTTAGACTCGCAGCTCACCTGTGAAGCCTCCAACTCCAACTTGACGGCGCCCGTCTCCACCAGCGTCACCATCGATCTTTTCAGTAAGTCAATTCTCCGAGGGAACTGCTCTCCGAGATTTTTGCCAGAACTATGTCCAGGGAAGCCGATCAGCTTTAGCTTTATTTAATGAATTCACAAGTTGGGAGAAGAAGAAGTTGCTTCTCTCTTTGTTATCGCCCATATATTCTCTCAAGTTCGGGCCGTCATATCTCGCCAACTTGTATTCCAATAATAAACGACTAAATCGTATTTTCTTCGAGACTGTTTTTCTATGATTCAACGCACAAGTCTTAATCTAGAGATTTCCTATTTTTCTGTTGCTATCGTGCAGTGCCCCCATTGAGCGTCCAGTTGCTGGGAGCCGACCAACCGCTATCCGCCGGCAAAGAAGTCGCTCTGACGTGCTTGGTCCGTGGATCTAGGCCGCCACCAGTGCTCACCTGGCTTTTAGACGATCGCATACTCAACGAAATGTCTGCTCAGCCGGTATATATATAGACTTAATCATCCTCTTCCCTTTTGGTGGCCCCATCAAAATCCTGGAATTTATTCGATTCCTTCTGCGGAGGCAGAAGTACAGAGATTGGGTAGCAGTCGTTGGTGGAAAATTCTCTGAATATTGTCTGGAAATTCTTTGGCGAATGGAATATCTTCCAGTTGAATGGTTTCGATATGATGCGCTTTTGTTACATTTTGTAGTCGACTGCAGCTGGCTGGAACGAAACGAAAGGCGTCATTCGGTTCACTCCTATGGCCGAAGATCGCGGGAAAAGGCTTTCCTGCCGGGCCAAGAATGTCAACATCAGTCGAGTCGTCGATGCTGGCGGCGCCGTTCTCGAACCTCCCGCCCAGTTTGGCTATTTCCCGGAGCACTACAAAGAAGATGGCAAACATCTCGTCATTTACGGTAGGTTCTTTTTATTTATTCAGTGAGGTCGTGCCGGGCGGCCGGCCGGCCCAGTCCATCTGCTGCTCCCTACTGTATTGATCTCGGCTCATTCATTGCAAACGAGATAATTAGTAGGCGTTATATATGGAGCTCAAGTCTCGCCGGATACAAAAGAGCTAGCGCAAGCTCATCAGTCACATGGTTGAGTTGTGATTGACGCCCGGCGCTCCCTACTCATCAGTCTCAATCAGTCTAACATGTGAATGTTTCTTTTTTTCTTTCTTTTTTTTTTCTTGTTTGCGTCGACCGATCGAATTTTTGCTTTCCCAGCTCGTCCGGATGTGCAGCTCTCGCTTGGATCTAATCTGCTGGCCAGCAACATCAAGGAGGGCGACGACGTCTACTTTGATTGCCGCGCTTCTGCCCTGCCGCCCGTGACGCGCCTCGAATGGTTTCACAACGTGAGCTATCTTATTCAATCATTAGACTTAATGACTAGCTCGTAACTGAAAGGACTAGCAGCAGACAGCAGTTTAAACAAGCGAAAACGCCGACGAGTTCTATAGGCCTTTGCCCAGCTAATTGGATTCGTCCATCCTTGCGCTAATGTGAAATGTCTCTTTTCTCGTTTCCTGACCCGTCTCTTTCTCTCTTCTCTTTTTTGAATGTTTCCCCGTTGGAATGGACGACGACATGCAGGAGAAGAAACTCAATCACAACATCTCGGCCGGCGTCATCACGACCAACCAGAGTTTGGTGTTGCAGCGCGTGGGCCGCCACAGCGCCGGGCGCTACCGATGTTCCGCAACCAACCGGGAAGGAGAAACGGAAAGCGACGTCTTCCATCTCAATGTCAAATGTAAGGTCTAACTAAAAAGAAAAAAGAAAAAATGTTCTTAACTTTTTCCCATCTCCCGACATTTGAACTTTTCAGCGATATTCCTCGTTTGTTACTATCGCGCGTGTTTCATTGAATAAGTCATCGAGTTTCTTTTGTTCCTGCAACGAATCCAAGTTGGAACTAAGCCTAATTATGTACACCATTAGTTTAGTAGTCGCATCATTCCCAGTTGAAAAAAAAGTAACGGAAGGAAAAAACAATTAGAACGGCTGTTCCGCCTCTGACTCGCGGCTTCATCGATTAAGGCAACATCCAAGGAAGAATGCTTTTAGGCAAAAAAAAGGAAACAAAAGGCATTGTCACACCATGTTATTCCGGTGGGCGTCTTGCGTGGGTGTCTCGGCTTGTCCCTGCAGTCTGTCGAGCCTCTTTCTTTCTCTTTTTTTTCGATTTTGATGGAAAACGGTTGCGGACGACATGTAAGACGCTCCACGAGGAAATAAAAGATACAAGAAGAGAATGATAAAAGAATCAGGCCGGAAGATTCGCTCGCCTTGGTGAGCGCCCACACCAGATAAGGTCCCTCCCGAAAAGGGGAAGTCGGGGTGCCAAAGAGTTTATATATCGTGGCGACTAGGAATAGCTCCTATAAGGTCACGGACTCGACCAAGACCTATTTCCCCGACAAACGAAGCGTGTCAATCATTCCGCAAACTGACCTCGATTCCGCCAGTTGCCGGGTACAAAGCATCTCGGAAACGACCAAAGGCGAACGACGACAATATCAGAGAGAGAGAGACGTCTCTCTCTTTCTTATTCCTGGTAGATGTTCTACATATCTTTCATCTGCGACGATGACGACGACGACGTCTTTTGATTTGTTTTGTTTTTTTCGTGTTTACTTGCAGCGCTAAAACTGCCCAGTCACCTTGGGGCCATCTCTTTGTTTTCACCGCACTTCTGCCCAAACGAATTGGCTCTTTTGATTCGGCTTGATTTTCTCTTCTTTTCCTTAAAAAAAAAAACTATTTAGTTGCCATGGCGACGACGAGGTTGTTATCACGCCGATTGAGAAACAACACGCCTTCCTCGTCTTTTGATGTTGTCTTTGTTGCGGTTTTCTTGATTTGGCACCAGTCTTTGTTTGTTTTTGTTTGTTTTTTAAAATCATTTTTTCCCCCAGACGAAATCTGATTTGGATTGCGTCACCTCCGCTTATTTCTATTTCATCCGCGACGTCTGTCTTGTAAAAACTGGCAATCACACTTTTCCTAGCTCTTTGTTGTTCACTTCCATTTCGGAGAAGAGAAAAAAGAAGAAGAAGACGCGTAACGCTTTTGTGATGCCCCGTTTCAATTTTGGGGGGCGACGGACCTAGTCGTCACCGGTGATTGGGCTGCGCGCAGGAAAGACGGGTAACATCTATCCCAGGGCTCCCAAATTGGACTCGTTCGCGGGGACCCTTTTCCGCCATATTTCTTCCTCTGATGATGTGGGGGAGGTCAGAGATCTATTTTTCTTTCCCCTCTTCTACTATCAAAAGAAAACGACGTCGAGTCCAATCAAGAGAGGAATCGACCGCGTACTAGTCGTTTCATCCTGCTCTGGGGGTATCGAGTCAACTGTCCGGTTCTTCTTTCAAAAAAAAATTTCTTGATTTAATCACTGATGCAACTTGGACAAGTCCTCATTGAAAACTTTTCGTTTCTTTTGACAGACGCACCGTTCTGCCGGCCGGGCCAGCATCGAGTCTACGGAGTGGCGCGTCACGAAGAGGCTCGAATCAGCTGCGACTTGGATGCAAATCCAGCCGGTTCGCTCCATTTCCGATGGTTGTTCAACAGCTCAGCTGGCGTCATCGAGTTGCCGGCCAGTACTTGGACAGCCGAAGGGAGTCGGAGCATTGCCCGGTACCTGCCCAGCTCTGATTTGGATTTCGGGAGTCTCCTTTGCTCTGCCCATAATAGCATAGGCCAACAGTCTGTGCCTTGTCTCTTCCACGTTATTCCAGCCGGTAAGTCTCTTCTAGCTCTTTCTTCCGTCGTCTTTTATTTCAAAAAGGAAGCGCAACGGGGTCGTCTTATCTGATCGATAGATATACACTAGCGTAGCGTCTCCTTCTATGCAACCATTTCGTCCCTGACGTCGGCTCGAGACCCGGCCCGTTCTTTTTTCTGCGTTTTTCAATAATTCAAGCCATGGTTTCTTTTTTCTTCTTCTCTTCTCGATCCTTTTTTTCATTCTATAAAGCGAGAAAGAGAGAGAGAGAGATGTTTTCACGCACACATCTGCAGTCCCAGGCGGTTTATTCCCCCCTTTTAAAAAAAAGGCTCATATGTTATTCGCAAAATGCCGGGGGCGGCCAATAGAATAGCAGTTGAAATGGTAATTCTCTTTTAATGCGAGCCACAGTCATTTGCAAATAGACGACCGACGAGGTTCGACGTCTATTGAGGAGAAAATGCCGCGAGTTGGCGGCGACGCCTCCGATTTTCTTTACCTGCGTTAAAGGTGACGTAGATTATAACGCCCACGAAAATTTGACGTCAATTTCAAATGAAGCCGAATGAAATGTTGAAAAGAAAATTTCCCAAGCCGAACAGGAAACGGATATCAGAATTGATGTTGGGCCCCATTTAATATGGTCGAATAAGAACTTGATCCTTCATGCGGGGTTTGCTAAAATCCCACCATGAACAGCGCACGCGCTCCTTCACGTTTGGCTGCTCTTCATTTGCCTGGCCATTTTGGTATTGTATTTATTCTTTTTTTTTCTGTTGGGTGTGGTTTCAATGCGAGAGTTTATAGTGACGTCGAAACTAGCAGGCAAAGACAAACAGAGAAGAGAAAAAAAAAGGAAAAAAAAAAAGTTTGCTATTCTATAAACGAATAAACGGCAAAGCATCAAGTTTTGAGGTCTCTGGTGCGGCGGGCGCGCTCTCTCTTCCGATTCAGCACTTGAATCTTTTGACGAGCGAAATCCTCTTTGCTAAAGCTTAGTCCCCGACTACGCACTCTGTCTCTCCAAGCCTAACATGTCTTTGACGTTAAAACGCGTCGCGGTTTGAGACGGCGTCGTCGTCGTCGTCGGTGGGGGAAAAAGGAATAAGGTGAAATGTAAAGCTCGGCCCATCTTCCAGTTGGGAGACTGTATCGAAAAGGAGCAAGACGTCAAGGAATAGGAGGCCAATACCTTCAAGCATGAATGATTCTTCTCAACTTTTGCGCTCGCGCTTTTCCGTTACAGAACGGCGGATGCGCATACCCGGTATAGGAGAGCCTGCTGCTGCTGCTCCTATTTCTATATAGAAAAGATATGCGGTGTATGAAGGAGAGAAAAAAAAAATAAAAAAGCCGACAGTTGTTCAGCGCCGGATACGACGACTACAAAGCGGGTTGGATCTATCGGCTTGGGCGCGTTGATAAACAACTCGCCCGTTTTGAATAAGATTTCAGCACGAGCGCCGTCAGATCTCCGTAGAAAGAAAAACGACCTATCTATCTATATATATATATAAACGGATGACAACAACCAACAGCAGCAGCCCGTCACTCTCTTCTCTCTCTCTCTCTCGTTTTTCGTACCTCTTTTTGGTGGAGGGTAATCGATCGATATAGGTTTCTTTTCTTCTTTCGTCATGGCTGGAGACGGCAGCAGCGGTACCAAATGTGTTTTCTTTTTTTCTCTCTCTACTCGCAACTGTACACAATGCACAGCTGCTGTAGTTGTTTGTTCCCCTTGTACTGAGAGATGCAGCACGCAAAAATCTCTTTGGAGACATAGTTCGCAGCAGCGTATTATGAGGGACACGCCCACAAAGATGCTGGCCGACATTCTCTCTGCTGCTGTTGCTGCTTAGCTTTGAAAATGATGGTAGATAGACAATCGATTGTCTCCCGCTGGCGCGCCTCTTTCGAAACGGTCACATGCAAAATAAGGAAAAGGAACGCCACCGACGCTAACAATGGCCCACAAAAAAGACAATCATAATAATAACGACGGAGGATAAAGAAAATGCCGGACGGACGTAGATAGAGAACACTTTTTTTGATGATCATTATTAGAGACTAGGCTAAAGCATCAGCAGCAGCTAAGGAGAAACGGGCAACTTTCAATTGATTAGCCCACCATCTAGCTCACGTTCCAAGCCTCCGCTGTGTTAACGCAGGAGCCTTTTCTTTCCTTTACCAAGGAGCAACCCGAAAGAAAGGGGAAAAAAAGGATCGTTATCTAAATAGATCAAAACAATCTGGGTACGTACACAATAGGAGTCTTACATGCGCCTCGGATAGACCTACTAGTCTATAGTCTATAGTATATATACACAGTGTCTGTGTAGTAGGCTACGTTAGAAGACTAAGTAAAGAGCTGGAATATAAGATTAGAACCGGAAGCGAAGAAGAGGCTTTTCGTGAGATACCAATCCGTCAGTGGGTCGCTCTCTCAACCTATTGTCTCCTAATTGTTTCTCTGTGGCGCCGCCGCTGCCGCTGCTGCCAAGTTGCGCTCCTAGCACAACCAAACTTGTCTAACGTTAGTATGCGTGCGGAAGACATGAGAAAGAATACGGCCGTATTATAGTGGGAAAGTTTTCGAAACGAGACGAGGAGGCCCTCACGTGTCTGTTTTTTTTCTTTTTCCCATAAATGTCTTAATAGATGAACGCCAATCATTCAACTCATTTCCCTTGTTGATGGAGAATGTAAAGAAAACATTCTATATATAAGAGAGAGAGAGATAGAAAAAATTGGAATCCGTCTTGATTGTTTGGGTGTTATATATCCTAGGCTTATTTATTAAATAAATAGTCAGCAAAAAAGGAGTAGTAGCTAGATCGCTAAGCCCTAGAGCCTCTGCGAGGATGAGTCGAATGAGGCGCCAGTGTCAGATAGGGGAATGCCAATATAGGGGGCCATCAGAGCCCAATAACCCAGAAGGAATATAAAAAGAAATAACTAAATAATAAAAAAGAGAGAGAGGGAGATGGAGGAAGTCGGTCTACACCTTTATAGAAAACTTTGGGCCGATGAACACGCGGAATGCACGATGAAGCCCTTTTAAAAGAGAGAGAGAGAGATAGAGAGAGGGCTCGGAGAATTCAATTGAGAATGGGATCAAAGCCAAGAAAGAGCGCCGAATACCTCGACCTCGCCTACAACTTGTCTGATGCGTCCAGAGTCACTAGATCTTGCACTTTACAAGGCCTACAAATCCGCCCACTTTGGCCGCATTATTGGTGTAAATTTGTGACAAGTTTGTTTTTTTCTTTTTGGGTCGTCTCAAGATATTATAGTAGCAGTCAAACGGGTTTCTACTCGGTGTCCAGCTCGTTCCTGTTACATAAAGTAGTGTTGTCGTTGACATTTTCGCGGGCAGATGACTTCTAATCGAATCAGTCTAGCTGGTTTTGCTCGGTGTCTGCTGCTGGTAACGTTACACGCCCGTCAAACATCCCCAATCGCCCGACGGAAACAAGTTATCTCTTCCTGTCGGCCTCGTCCCTTCTTCTTTCATAACTACCGTTCTATACCTTTCACTTTTGGATTCTGTGAAGTGTCATTGAAACGGTTTATAGCAGTCACTGAAATGGCCTCGGCTGTCTGGCGACTCCCCGACGCCCAAAAGTATAGTAGTAGTAGGTGTGTTTGGCGAAACGCCCACCAGTAGTTCGATCCGTTTAGATGGGATTTTCTCCTAACGTACCCGAAGAACAAACGTTGAACTGCAATAATACGTAACCAACGTCAATACGCTACCGAGAGCAGTCGTGGCGGTCTGTTTAGAGAGGGAGAGAGAGCTGATGCGATTGAATCCGCTCCGTTTGTGCCGACGACTCTAATGAACGGTCGAAACATATTTGTTAGACGGAAGCCGCTGAAATAACCCTTTGGCATTCCAGTGAGGGGTTTTCCCTCTTTACGGGTTTTTGGCGGAGGAGAAACTAAGTACTTTTACTAATGCCATCGCACGTCAAAGTGTCGTCGTCGCCAAACCAGACAAAACTACCGTATGTATACGGTATATATACAAAAAAAGTAGGAGACTGTCGTCATCGTCGTCTAAACTTTTCCATCCAAATTTCTTTTCCCATTTCAACCCGTTTTAGGAGTTTGCAACAAGATCATAGGCGCTAAACGACTTGAGAGAGCAGCTGTGTCGAAAATGCCGCTCGGACGGGCTAATAGACAGAACGACAGAACCCACGAGCCCGAACTTTTTCCTCTTTCGCCCGTGTCTTCAAGTTGAGCGTTTTATTTATTAAAAAACTGCAGCCGGCTCATAAATCGGATCTGTCTTTTCCGTCGCCTCAAACTTGGATCTAGTAGCGAATGTTGTGATCTAAAATGCTAAGGCGTTCAAACATTCCCTCTCGTCAGACCAGCCTTTTTCCTAATGAATAGAGATAACCGGAAACCTTCAATGGTTGAACATGTTTTTATTTTCTTCAAATAGTGGCGCCAAATTCAAACAGTCCGGACGTAGATTTAATTGGCCCATTGGAACGTGGCGTTCTGCTAGACATTCTTTTTATATCGATCGTAAACTGGTACTTAAGGGTCGACATGGGAGTGAATGGAAGCCCTAACGATGGTATATAGCCAAGAAAAATCGACCGAGCTGACCAAGGGGCTATGTGGAGGCACCGTCTAAAATGCGCTGGGAATTATTAATGTATCCGCAGTGATAGTTTTTGGTGGGAAAGAGACGCACTGAATGGGCGATCGACCGTATCATCCGGACTGGACTGGTGGGGAGGCTCAGTTGACTATTCTATCTCTCACCACGTTCCATATTTACGAGTTGTGATTGATTAACGTTCGATGAGCATCTCGAGGAGATGAAAAGGATGAGCCGCCCAATCCATCGACCTGCACTCGAGTGTAAGAACGAGCCATCAAAGAAACCGCGCCGTTTCCTCCTTTTCCATTTTGTTTGTTTGCCGTTGCAAGTTGGTTCGCGTGTGCGGCGGACGTCTTTACAAAGACGCCTAGTTGGTATTTATTTATATATACTATATATACCCGTTTCGCTGAATTCCTATTCCCCCGATGGCGCCTCTTCCCCTTTTTGCTCGAGTTTCTCTCTACGGAATGACATACTGTACAAATTCTTTTTCTCTGTAACTCTTCTTTTTTCGGGACGCGACTGCCTTTTTCATGGTTCCACCACTTCAACGCCAACCAAAACTTTCTCTCTTTCTTTCTTTTTTTTTCTAAGCTTTTATACATCCATTTTTATTGATAGAAAAATATCATAGTGCACATACTACGTAGTATAGTAGTAGACTATGTCGTTGAATCAATTCCGCCTTCTTTCATGGAATATTTCCCATCCGTGGTGTTGCGCGATGCGCGCAAGGAAAGAGCTTGTCCCCGTTGTGTTTGTTAGGTTAGACTACATCACCAGGCTACAATCGTACGCCACTTCAGAGGTCCTCTTTCACTTGCTGGTTCCGTCGACTTGGGCTACATATCATCCGTCTTCCTTCTCCCCCCCTCCCCACCTGATAAAGATGTTACACTCGTAATGTATATACATACACTTCGGGGCGGGGTATATATCGATGATACTTCAAAGGGTAAAAGGGAGCGAAAAGACTTGAATCCGTCAGCGTAAAAAGGCCCTCGTAGTTTCGACACTTTTTTATCGTCGTCGTGCACCTAGTGCACTCTCTCTCTGCGCGACTCGTCTCGCTTTTGTTTTGTTTTTCCAACACTGTCGACAGTTTCGCGTCTGTTCTCGCCCGCTTTTTCGGGGTTTTGTCGCGGGACGCCAGCACTCGATGGCGTGAAGAAAAAAGGAAGAAGAAGAATAGATCAATGCCGGCAGCAGCGACGCGGCTGATAAAGAATATAAAGAAACCCACCTTTTCTGTCTTGTTCAGCTATCTCTACGTTAATTGACGTTTCTTTTATTTGGCTCCACAACCAGATGTTCTTCCCTCTTCTTCACTTTGTGGCAGACTTTGTTTTGTTTTCGCCATTCATGGGGCAGAAAAAAGGCGAAGGAAACTGTATAAAGCCTTTTATTTTACCTCCCGCGGAAAGATATGACCTTTATATATACCGTACCGTACGTGTATATATAGAAAAACCGGTCCGTGCTGTGTAGGACGGGCCAGACGGAATCGATCAAGGAGAGCTCGGGTACTGGCCCACGGGAATAAAGGATCATTCCTTGCTTTTCCCGATGCAACGCCGTAGTATAGCCTACTCTTTCTCTATAGAATAAATAGTACACTAACCGTTTGATCGTCATTTTCTTCACAACCGAATCCCAATCAATAAACGCGGACAACGAGAGGCTCTGGAGATGGCGTGCACCGCGTCATTCTGTGAAAAGACAGAGGGGAAAATAAACACATGGAAAAAGAGAACGAGAAAAAAAAAAAGAAAAAACGAACGAAAACTCGGAGAGAAAGAGGCTCCGTGATTTGATTCCAGTCGAGCTTGATGCTTTCGGACCCCAGTTTTTTTTTCCATGCCTTTTTGTTTGATGCGTTCCTTTTCTTCTTGGCCATATTTCCTTTTGGGCTTTGCAGAGTCAAGTTGGCACGCCAAGTCTCATTTTGAGTCCACTAGCGTAAAGGAGAGCCGGGGTAAGGAGCAGCAGAAAGGGAATAATCTAAGAGGGGGGCCAGGAAGCGACAGACCTGCCAGCTGGGGAGTTCCGAACAAGGCAAAAAGGCGCAAAGATCGGCGGAAAGGAAGAAAAAAGGAAAAATCGAAGAAAATAATAAAGAGAACTCGAGTCGTCCGTTATATGATGCATATTTTGGCTTCAAGAGTGCTAGAAAACGTGTCGCCAGGAAAATGATGGAAAAAGAAGAATAGGCTCAAAAGAGAGTAGTATAGTATGGTGACGGCCGTGAGGTATAATCGAGTGTGTCCTCCATTCGATATCGCCTCGATATGCCGCGTTTTTTCCCAGAGTGGAATTTACACTGGATAACCCTCTTTCATCTTCTGCCAGCCGTGCTGAAAACTCATTTATTTGTCCAGCGATCTAAGCAAAAAAGGAAAATAAATAATCAAAAAAAAAAGGACCAGCTGAATGGTCCAGTTAGGAGCGGACGTTTCAAAAGCGAAATAGGCGTTACGTTCTATAGTCGTTATGTTGGCCCACCTTCTGAATAAGTTTGCCTAACTAGATTGGTCTAGGCTACGTGTAGAAACGAGGGCGGTCTGAATAGTCTCGTAGGCGGGCCGTCGGTCGCCTCGGATCAAATCAAAACAAATTCGGGGACGATCTAATAAACGTCGTCTTCGGGCCCCGACGTCAGAATCCGGAAAGGATTCAGAGAAACTGGGCTCCAGCGCCAATAGTTGTCATCAGAAGTGCATTCACCAAAACAGATGACGTGCGAAGGCACGTGCCTACAGCGAAATTCGGGGCTTTTCCCCTCCACCAAATCATCGCGTCTAGGAAGTCTCTATAGTCTAACAAGGAGAAAAGCATCTCTCTCTGCGCCGAGATGTTGTGCGTAATTTCATTCAAATGACGTTTTCGCCCACACCATTTCCTCCTTTATCTCGCAGCGCCTTTTGATATGTGTTGGCTCCGACGACGATCTTCCTTGCGGAGACGACAAATCCAATAGATGACGGGCGGAGATCGGCATTGGAGAGAGATAGAAACTAGATATTCTGTTGTGATCTGAATTCAATTGTTGTATCCGAGTCTCTAATAAAAGGAAAGAAAGGTCGGCCAGAAGCTATCTATATGCTAATGATGTGATGATATTTCCACTTTTTTTTTGTATGATTGGCGGCTCTCCTGTGGGGCGCCCACTATACTACTCGAACAGACAAACCGGACCCATTGTCCAACTGCAGCGTCAGCCACCAGTCGTCCGAGTCTCTGCAGATCGCCTGCAGCGAAGGATTCAGCGGCGGACTGCCGCAGAATTTCCTCCTGGAGATCTTCGACGCGGCCGCCGCCACCAACACGGCCGGCTCATCATCCCACGAGACAGCCGCTACGACACGTCCTACGCCGCCCGAGCTCAAAACCAACCAGACGTCCATGAAGCCCGTCTTCATCGTGCGCGGACTCAGCGCAGACACGGCCTACCTAGCGCATGTCACGGCCGTCAACGCCAAGGGACGCAGCGAGCCGCTCGTCGTCCGCATCGTCACGCTCCGACTGCCCGAGACTCGGAATAACATCGGCTCGGGAAAATCAGAAGGTCGGTACAGTGTCGCTTCTTCTTATTTTTTTTTATTTTTCCAGCCTCGGGTTGTTGTGCGCCAGAGGACGACGCGCACGCCATCGTCCCATCCAAACATAACAGGCATTAGAGAAGGCGTAAGAGGTAGAGAGAGAGGTCGCCGAGCAAATATCAGTCATCGATTTGAAACTCTTGATGGTTAGACCAAAAAGCCAACTGACAAAAGGACCCCTCGAGAAAGAAACAAGAATGGCAGCTCGCGCCCTCCCTCCCCCTATACTCTAGGATAATGGAATTTGGTAAAGCAATAAATGCATCCAGTCTCCCCCCAAAAGTTGAAAGGTGACGTTCGATGGCGACACCAATCGATCCGAATTCATTATTCATAGTCAATTTGAAAATTGACAACTTATAGTATATGCAGAGGCCGTTGTGGCAGGCAGCGCACTTGGACAAAATCTAAAAAAACATTTACGACACATAAAAGTCACGACGACAATACAGTCAGCGCTCGGTGGTGCAATATTAAGAAGGACAAAGTCGTATGACGCGCCGAAAAGAATTTAAGCCAATTTAACTGGAAAGAACAAACAGGCTCTCTCCGGTGTACCATATATAAAAGGAGAACAGGCTCTTTGCGCTAGCGCGCCCAATTCTTCCACTAAAGTTGACAGGAGTTAGCAAAGTTGCAACGATCAACACCTATATGACCCGGGACCATATCTTCGGCGTGATAAACTAACGGCGTAGTAGTGCTAGAATTTTTTTATTTTTATCCTTTTTTTTTTAAAGGAACAAAAGAGTTCGGTGAGGACATGGGGATTTGAAGGGGAGATCCAAATCCGCTGTCAGCTCTCTCTAAAACTTATTTTTGTTCCCCTATTTTTTTTAGACCTAATCCTGGGCGGTATAGTCTGCATCACATAATATACTTATAAGTAGATACTACTGAATAAACGAGAGCTTATCCATATACCGTCGACCTCTGCGCCATTTTGGCATTGACGCGCACCCGCACACACACACACACAACCGACGAGGATCGATATATCATTCCGAGACGGGCGGCAAGCGTCTCTCTTTCCGCTGCTTTGCTCTCAACTCCATCTCTCTCTCTCTACCAGGCTAGCTTCTTTCTTTATTGGAGCTCTATGAATAAAGTTGAAACAGTCTGCGAACTAACTGAATAAACTTGCGGTTTTAGTACATATATCTCGCCCTCGAGGAAAGAATGAGACTTTACGCCAAATTGCGACTAGTTTCACTTAGGTCTCAGTATAACGAGCAAGATTTCCGTATGGGCCGACAGTAGTCCGTTTTTTTCGCGGGTTGCGTGCCACGAGGATTGCTAATGCCGCAGAGAAAGCCAGGGATTGAAATTTTCGGGGAACCAAACTCCGACGTCTGATGTTATCGTGGCGCGCGCGAAAGACGGCCGGCCCGTCAAAGGCTAACTTCTGCTGAAACTGTTGGCCTGTTGAAAGGCCAAGAATATGAACGGCCCTTTGGAGGCCTTGCTGGTCATATTCAAATTCACCAAGGCCAGCAACACGGATGCCAGCAACGTCCCAATTCGATCACGAAGATGAACGGGTCGGGAAGTACTTGGAGACTAGTTCGAGCCACCTATGACACGACGCCGTGTCTCCTTTAGTCGTGGCGGTGCTGGAACAAAAGAGTTGACACTGGATTACGGGCTTCTAAATACTATTACTGACCTATATATTCCAAGGAATCGTGGGGGGGGGGGGGAGAGAGATGCCGAGTCGAGTGAGAGATTCGATCAGTAAACGCTCCAGCATTTTCATATTAAGTTAGAGTTGCGATGGAATAATTCAAATCGTCAAAGCGGAATGGCGTGCGGGCGCGCCGTCCGCAAATATCCGAGTTCGTCCTGCATCAGTCATGAGAGCGGGCGACATTTCGTATTCATAGGCCTAGCACGAACTTGGGAACGCTATTATCAGAGCGTGGATAGAGCCGAGCCCAAGATCCTGAATTAAATTTCATCTTTTTCTTTTTTTTTTTTTTTCTCAATTTTTGGATCCAACGAAAATATGTTTAGTTGATCCGCCTCGACCCCAGCCGTCGTCCAGCAGTCAAATTAGCCCATTGGTGGCCGTCATCACGGGGGCCCTCACAGCCGTCTTTCTGCTCGTCACTCTCCTGGTGGTTGTCCTGCGTCTCCAGTGCCGCCGGCAGCAGCTGAGAGCAGCTTCGGCCGCCGCCGTCGTTATGTCCGCCTCCTCTGGAGCCCTTTCCAGCGGACATCGCAACTCTGTGGCCGGCGGAGCGTCTGGAGCCGGATCGGAGACACTTTTACTGGTTAAATCGGAGCAGCTGCGTTCGTCCACTCCGCTCTTTAACAACGTTGCCGACCCGGACGATCGCAATCCCGATCTCATCCCTCATCGAGACGGTAATTGACGATGGGACCATGTTGGGGACGGGTTTCTCTAGTAACTGCTATATTGCTTTGTTGCTCGGTGCCAGTAGTAGTACGTAGTACGCAGTAGTAGAGATGCAGGTGTAGATGCAATTAAGAACCCTTGGCTACTAGACTACAAAGACTAGCAGCTTGCAACTAATGACTAGTAATAACAGGCTCAAGCCTTGCTGGTTGTAGTAGCAGTAGCCGACCCAGCTACATTTGTAAACAATCGTTTGTTATAGCAACGATCTCTTTTTTTCCCCTTTCTTTTCTTTTGCCACCACTCGGAGCAACAAACAAGAACAGTGTGTTTTGTAATTTCCGTCATTGTAAACGGCTGCCATCTATGATTCAAGAGTAGCGAATGAAAATTGTACCGCCGACCTCCTTCTCCCGTTATTATGAAATAATATTACTATCGGCATCTGTTTCTCGTCCAACCTGTTTTCTGGTGGTTTTCTCTCTAAAAAAAGACCAAACCTGTTTTGTCTCTTTTTTTCTTTTTTCCCTCGGTTTTATGACCGACTGTAGACGAAGAGCTGCTGCAAACGGCCGTGATGATGACGACGACAACAGCGGGAGGTGGACCGCCTCTGGCTGCTATGTTGACCGACTTGCCTCCGCACTTCTGCACGCGCCAATTAGGCGTTACGATGATGCAGGGTTCCTCAGCCACGCTCGGTCGTGGTAAAACTCGATGGGTATGTCGTTATTAGACCTAACGTTCTCTCTTCCTCACAACCCACTTAATAGATCTATAAATTTGTACTTTTTATCATGACCCTTTCGCCTTCCGTTGGGGCAACGAGCTCAATTTTTATCTCGTTTGGTTTTCTCTTTGTTCTTTATCTAGAGAGGCGAACAGGACGAATTTATCAGCCAGTCATTGGTGCATGTCTCCTCGACGCTACCTCGTCCTCCGCGACCTCCGTGGACGAATTCGAACCTCGGCGGAGTTCAGCGCTTCAACGTGACCGCCCCACCCTCGTCAGCCGCGGCTGCTGCCGCTGCAGCGCTCGCCGCCAGCAAGAAGAAAGAGAGCTCCGTTTGAGTGACTGACTGAAGCAACAACAACCCAAAGGAGAAAGAGAGAGATATATACATTATAAAGAGGAGGAGAAGACGGGAGAGGAAGAAGGGGAGGGAAAGAATATCAAGAACAATGCGCATCATTAACGACCCTTGTGTTCTGTTTGGCCCATCAAGTGCAGCGAGCGGAATCGTTTCTCCCACTGTTTCCATCTCACTCTCTCATCTATTCCCGACCCTGCCATACAATCCCGCAGAAAGCAATCACAGCAGATCGCTGGTCTGAGCGCGATCAAATCGATGACACGGGCAGACTTGTCTTTGTTTTCTTTCACTTCAGATCCAAGACGACAAGGACGGAGAAAACGAGACGCGTTACAACACCAGCAAGTCTGCGCAGCAGCAACTCTTGACGAGTTGATCGTCGAACTAAATATGATTGACGGCCACAAGCAGCCAAGTCGAGAGATTAAAGAAAACCATTAGAATGAAAACGTTGTGAAAGTTTGGCTTTCATTCCCACCCGTCGGTTCGATCGCTCATTCTCACCGTGTTCGCCGTTAACCCATATTTTCCACACACACACACACAAAATGTCCCTTAAATTGGACTTTTTTTTCTGATATACTTCCCGGTATGTTGTCTGCCCGACTTGGTGAATATTGTGGAACACTTAAAACACGCGACTTTTCTGTGCTGAACGAAAGAAAAGTTGCGTTTTGATTTACCCTACGATCTCGAAAATATGGGGCTTTGAATTCGGTACCTCAAAGTCTTTTGATTGTTTGTTATTATTTCAACATGAAATTGTCAACTCCCCTCCACGACTTCGACGAGCAGTTGGCTGACGTGCTGTATTCGTTTACATCTTACCGTTAGGCTCAACTTGCTGAACTTGATGACATGATGTGCGAATTTATATAGGAAGAAGAAAAAATATCATTGAAATATTTGTATATATATACTTATCAAATATAAAAAAACAAAATGGCTTCCTGATGATACAATACGATTGTGTGCTGAAAAACGGTTGTCACTATCGAGTCTCTTTTTCGTTCAAATACAATGTACCGATGGAATCCTGAATACGGTTATCCGCTTGTCCTCATTCTGTCATTTACTTTCCGCGGTTTTAGAACGCGCATTCTAGGCGAGTGCAGCAACAATGAGAAAAGACGATCAAAGAATAGAGGAATAGAGTCGCAATATTATTACACAAGAGAAGATCTGGACCACGCATCGGTCTGATGGAAACGGAACGTATCCACCCGAAATTGATTTGGTTTCTGTGTACTCAAGACGCCCCTTTTTTTCGTTTTTCTTGTTTCGAGGATTGGATAAAAACCGAGGGAAATGATGCAAAACCATACTGCGTGAGATCGTCTCTTTCGTTTTTGGGCAAAAAAAGTAAAGAAAAAATAAGAGTCATCGAGCTAACAATACCCCGGCTGATACCGTTATGCTCGCACCGTATTCACCGTTTTCTTGTTCTTTTTCCACCGATACAGCTCAGTTGAATCCAAAAGACTGATGGTGGTTGTTCTTACTTCTGCTTTGCTTAAGTTCCGAGGCCATCAACATTTGAACAACAGCAGTCCAAAGTGAGTTCATTGGGCGGTATTAATTGTTATTAGATCTCTTGGCAGTGCATTGCTAAAGGGAGTTAGTGCGCCACTTGTTCCCTCCGAGCTGCCCTGCCAGTGCCACGGCTTCAAAACAAAGTCTTGAAAACAGACTGAAGCAGAAAATAACACAGACACAGAAACATGGCGGCCTGCTCTAGAGTTGTCGACGTAGTCCTCCTTGTTTTTTTTGGAATAACCTACTGCCAAGTAAGTAAATTCTATTAAAAGTATGTTTTAAAAATTGCTCGTTTTATTCTGCCATTATTTTCAACCTATGCCGTAAGAATTTACCTTCGTAAACCAAGTCCCGTAAAGTTACTGTTAACTTCCGTGTCCTACATACTCCGATCGCTGCAATCCATGTTTATCTTTGCTCATCTACATTTCGAAACCTGTTTTTTTTTTCTCTGCCTAACCTCCAATATTTTTATCACTGTAGGCCACTTACCTCTCTTTTAGTTATGGAGTCTTGGAGGCCAAGAACGGGACAACGGAAGGAAGCTTCTGTGTGATTTTCTATCCAAACATCACAACTTATCCCTCTGACAAGAATGAAGCGGTAAGAACATTGCTTTGGTTGGTGGTGTCCTTTCTTGTCAAATCATAATCAATAATCTATTGTTTTACATATAGGAGTATGAACCGATTGTTGACTTGTCATCATGGGACGGTTGTACTGGAACACCTCCCAATCCTGAAAACATTTCAGGCTCATTTGTGATAACAAGTAATGGAAACTGCTCTATTGTAAAAAAAGCACAAACCATTCAAGTATGTTCTTTTCCCGAAGAAGTATGGCACCAACTTTCATTCAAATTAATGATATATTTTTATAATGTTTTCAGAGGTACAAAGGAAAAGGGCTGCTCATTGTAACAGCTCAAGTGATGCATCTGCCAGCCAATGCAACATATCCAGTGGATATTCCTATTGCTCTTATTGGACAAGGATCGAAAGATATTCTTGTTGTAAGTATGCAATAATATACCCTAAGCAGTATATTTATAACTTTAGTTTTGATGTCTAACAATATTTCATTTTTTAAACATATTCTTTAACAGGGACTTGGAAGCCATGTTCAAATATTTATTTATTCTCCAATTGATGGCTCCCATATGGATTATAGCCTGCTTGTTATTTGGAGCTTAGCAGTTTTAACAGTAGGCATAGGTGCCTACTGGAGTGGACTTGTTCGCCATGATCTGTAATTGACATTTCCCAAACTTGATCCAATTTTTACCCAGATTCCTTTCGAAACTTGAAGTTGAAAGGTGTTATGAATTCAATTGACTGGTCGTATTTTTTGTGTAGACAAAAGCAGAGCCGCCTGATCTCTCAAGGGAATTCAGGTGAAGTGTCAGAAGAGGCCAAAGCCATCCTTCAAGAGGAAGTTTCTTTATCTGTGACACCCAGGCTTGTGATGGTGTTTGTGCTCTGCATGTGCGGCATGCTTCTATCTCTCTACTTTTACTTCAGCTATTTGGGTAAGTTAAGAATGATTGCATAAGAATTGTGGCAAAAAGAGTTGCATCTTTCTTTCATATTGCAGTTTACGTCATTATCGGCCTGTTCGTTTTGGCGTCAACGACAGCTGTTTACCAGTGCCTTGAGCCCATTGTACGTCGTATCCCGGTCGGCGCTGTCAAGTAAGAATCGTGATATCGGTCATTCTACTACTTCCCAAAAACTTCACATAATTCAATGCGTTAATGTTTCGTTTTTACCAGAATGCCTCGTTGTAATTGGGGCTTTGTACGCACCCACGTCGAAATTCGCCAATTTATTTTGTTTGTCGGCGCTGTGGCACTCGCAGCGTGCTGGGTTGTGTACCGCAAGGAGAAATTCGCGTGGATCTTGCAAGATATACTTGGCTTTGCATTCAGGTATGCAAATAGGGTCATCGTCTTAGTCCTCACATCTGTATACTTAATTGCCTTTTGTTACAGCGTCAATATGATCCGTCAGGTGCGGTTGCCCAGCCTGAAAATCTGCACTCTGCTTCTAGTCCTGCTCTTCTTTTACGATATTTTCTTCGTCTTCATTACGCCGCTTTTCACCAAGGTAATGGCTCTTCGTTTAGTTGCTTCTCAAACCCATTCAAGGACTCTCAGCTTTTAATAAGCTCTTCCCGAGCTAGCGAACCAACGCAACCAAGCGACAGATGTGGTTGCGGTGTTCTTTTTTTTGCCATTGCCTTCGGCTAGTCGCATTATAACGACAGCTGTCCTAGTCATTATCCCTCGCATAAATAATACTTGTCTTGACTTGATGATAGTAACAAGCTACATTAGCAGAATATTTGAATAGTTACATTTGTTCAACAGTTTGTCCCAATCAACCTTTAGATTTAGTATAGTACCTTTGCTTGCTGTTTGTCAACCATTGTGTTTCCGTCCGATAGTTTCATGCGCCCTCGTTCACTTGTCCAAAAGTCGTACGGTCCCTTTGGCGTTTCAAAGAGTTCTGGATGTGAGATTAAGGACTGAGAGAAAAAATGTAAATCTTGTTTCATTCCCGTTTTCATTCTTGACGACTTTAACAGAACGGCCAAAGCGTGATGGTGGAGGTGGCAACAGGCGGAGGATCGGGTGTCTCTGGAGGAACGGGAGGCAACAGCGGAAGTTCTTCGGGCGGCGATGAGCAACTGCCCATGGTCATCCGTGTCCCGCACTTGGGTTACGACCCACTGAGCGTTTGCTGGCAACGCTACTCGCTGCTCGGCTTCGGCGATATTCTCGTGCCCGGCATGCTGGTTGGTTTTTGTCACGGTTTCGATTTGGCAACCGCCAACCGCCGGAAACTCTACTACATCAGCACGTTGGTCGGTAAGTTTTATTCAATGAGGGCACGTCGTCATGTGATGACGACTGGGCAACTTTATAGGATTGCCGAGAGATGATTCAAGATGCTAAACATGAAATAGCCCGACGACGATGATACCGAGAGTCCTTGTTGAGGCTCTGGCGGGGGATCTATTTACACATCCACCCTCAAGATGCCGGGGTCTTTCTCTTTCTTTCACTTGGTCTCTCTCTCAGTCATGCGAGCGATATAGGGGCCGTGCCGGCCATGTCTTGTTTGTAAACAAGCTCTCGATTCTGGAGCAACTGGAGGCTAAGCTCGTGTAACATGTGGACTTTCGAGCCCGTCCCAAAGAAAACACAAGAGAAAAAAAAAAAATAGAAAGTGAAAGAAAGAGGGAGAGGCATCTGTCGCTGCCAGGACTTGGGCCTTCTTTCTTTCTTCTACTTCTCATAATTAGCCAAAAAACAGTACTCGTGTTTCTGAACCGCTATTTCGCCTGGAATATGGCAACGACAAATGGCCCACGTCTCAACGGAACAACTGTTGCTGGCGATATTCCGCATTGCTCATTTATTCTTTTCCATAAAACAAAATGGTTATATACTGCAGATTAGTCAGGAAGTGTCTACAACCTAGACGCGGTTTGAATGTTGGGCAGCAGCAAAACAGATGGGGGCTCTTCAATGAATCGACGTCTGTTTATCTGATTTTTTGGGTGGTTGTATGTGGTGTTGTGTGTGTGTGTATGCATGCAACGGAGAGTCGGGAATTGAAACCGAATAAGCTTGGTGGAACGAGGGAAACCAGGCATCCTTGATCTACTTTGCCTTGTATGTAGCCGGTCGCGATGGAGAGTCGCTCGTGAGTGTAAAACGATCCGTCGATGCTATGAATCGGGATAAAGAGTGTATTTTCCCTCCTTCTCATCATTTCTTCCTTCTTTCCTTTCTCTTCTCTCCTCACTCTCTTGCTCCTCTGCTCTTCAACTGTTTGGTGTCTGCAATTTGTTGAAAATGAGCCCAAGTTTATCGCGTTTGGCTCCTTCTAGCCATCGTGTCTCTTGGGTTCTCGCCTTGTGTTTACACGGCTACTTCAGCTCATTTTTCCCTCGCTCCCGTCCTATCAATCCTCTCTCTCTCTCTCTCTTTCTCTCTCTTTCTTTCTTTCTGTCTTTCTCTCTTTCATATGTGTATATATATTTTTATATTTTTCTGATGACCACACTCTTACTAGCTCTGCTGCTGGTGCATGTCGAATGCTAGACAGACGGAACCAGGGAGCGGCACTACTCCCCTCTCTTCTTCTCCAGACTTTTCTTCATTTCATTCCTCTTTCTCTTATTTTCTTTTCTTGTGGTGGTAGCTCCCCTCTTGGTCCATTCGATCTGCATACACACACACACACACACGTCTGTTTCCCTCGTTAAAGAGCCAGCAGCTATGAGAGTCACAACAAGACCCGGCTCGTTCTTTAGCTGGCCAGCCGTCGATTGATACCCCATTTCGATTCTTGTAGCTTGTAGCCATCTCCAAAGAGAAAGAGGTCGTAGTCGTCCAGCTTGCTGCAACTAAGCCGTTCTTATAAAAAATGAAAACGGCCCCGATTTAGTAGACTAGTAGCTGGCTCTTTTGATAGGTTTTCTCCCTCCGGACAGAGAAAGAGAGAGAGAGAGAAAGAGATGATGTCTGGAGGAGCAGCCGAAGCCAAAACACGTAGATCATAACTAAAAGGGCAAGGCCGTTTTGGGCCAGCTCTATCAGCTGCTTCACCAAAACAACTTCTTCCTCTTCATTATACATTCCCCGAACTTATTGAAGAAGCATTGATAAGAATGAGAAACTTCGTCGTCTTCACTTTTGTATGGATTTTGACCTACTATTTCTTTCTAAATCATTCGTCTACTTTAGCGTACGGTCTGGGACTTATAGTGACATTTGCTGGCCTCTACCTGATGGCTGTTGCGCAACCAGCTTTGCTCTACCTGGTACCGTTTACACTGATTCCCGTCTTTTTGCTGGGCTTGTGCCGCCGCGAGTTTACCCTCCTCTGGAATGGAGACGGACAGGTGAGAAACATTAAATTGTAATAAGCCCTTATAACATTTCTCCAACTAAATTGCCTTTTTCGGTTTAAATAGGTTGTTGAAAATACTCGGTTAACGGACAATTCCAATTTGGAAAATGGAGGCGTCCATCATACTGGGGATTCCGATCGCGAAGGAGATGCAAACAAGGATCCGACAACTACGTCAACCAAAGACCGAGACGCTCTGATGAAATGAACATTTTGAAACGAGGAACGCTAAAGTGCTGGTCACAAGAATTGAGACCAAGAATTTATTCTCTACGTTCGTCATCGGTTTGCTCTTTCCATTTTCTTCATAAATTTTTTTTTCTTTGAAATTTCCTCAATGGCAACAATGTCGAACATCGTATCACATATGGTTCACTCCTTTTCGCGGACTTCCGTCCAGCGCTCGTCCTTGTTTTTCTTTCTCTTTTACGTCGTTTACGTGTAAGATTGGCGTGCACGCTTCGCGAAAGTTTGTGCAATACAGTTATTTATCCCTAGAACTTCCGATATCATATAGGATTCGGAAGGCAATCGGATCACAATGCGCGCAGTGTCACGGAAGGACATTCCGAGCATCTAGAATGATTTAGGAAGATGATGATGATTTCCTCATGCTTTATTTTCCAACCGATATAATCTCTCACCTCTTCCTTGCCCTCCTATATCTTTCTCCAAAAAAAGAAACTTTTGTAGATGTTCCATGTTATGTTTCCGCGATGGAGCCATGTAACTGTTGTGGATACGATATTATTAATACAAAACAGACACTCGAAATGCTGACAGCGTTCGGCTCGGACGATGGGGCTACATTTCAACAGCCTGCACTTTCCATACGTTTTTTCGGCTCGCCTAGAGAATAACCGTACAGGGAATGAAGCTTGACGTCACATAGGGCGACTGGCAAATGCATCAAAGACGATGGCCCGCCGAGGTCAATTCGCGCTGCAGACATCCCCCGAAACCACTTGACCGAAGTCTTGAATGTGTATATACTGAACCATTAACTAGCCTTCTCTTTCGGTCAGTTATTTCCGTCTTTTTTTTGTTGTTTTACTTTCTCTCTCTCTCTCTCTCTCTCTTTCTTTTCTTGTCTCTGTTTTGAATTATTTTTGATGTATTTATAATTTTTGGATGGTTTTCCTCCCAACAGCAGCAGCAGATTCACCCAATCTGGAGATGGGCTGGGGCACTGCATAGAAAATAGAAAAGGTTTGATGCGATAATGATTATGACCAAATATGCTAATTGAATTTCTCATTTATTATGGTTAGTAGAGTCGCCAGGGTTTGGAGAAGTCGAGATGAGAGGAAGATGTTGGAAGAAAGAAGGGATGAAAGAGAAGAAGAAGAGAGACGGAAGATGAGATGGACGGAGAAGAAGAAGAGGGGGGATGTGTGGAGGGAGGAGAAGGAGGATGGTCATAGGGCGTCTATAAATGTCTAGCCGAGCGACAGAGTAAGCACTCCTCTTTACTGGGGAGGCCGTGGGGTCTGGGAACCCGGGACCGACGACGACGACAACATTTTCTTGGTGTGGTGGATCCAGTCGGGGCTCAGTTGGTGTGGGTGCCGCGATCCTGGTTCTTAGAGTAGTGGCACAGTAGAAATTGCCGCCGTCCTCGATCACGTTGGTCAGTGTGTGACTCGTCTTCACCGAAGACACATCGAACAAAAGGGAAGTGGCGTATGACTAGGCCACCGCGGCGCTCGGTGTTATCTGTGTGGCGTTCGCTTGGAAGTTAGAACCAGACAACAACGAGGGGAGGGGAGCCGTTCCCGCTTCGTCCCTCACGCATCAGTTTTCTTTCCACATATCGACGTCAAGACCGTTCATCAAGAAATATTCTGTACTATTGTTTGTGTTCTCGGGTGAGCGATCTTCTTTGACGCCATGCGGCTTGCGATGGGCCGCAGTGGCAGGATACAGCGGCTCTCGCTGCTGCTGCTCCTCGTCGTCCTGATCTCGGCCGGCGTGAGCGGCAAGCCCCAACAAGGAGCCGGAGCCGGAGCTGGAGAGGAATCACCCGATGGTGACTACGGAGATAACTACGACGAATACAATCCTGTTGACTACGAACCAGAATACGAAGAAGGTACGTCTTCAGGTAGCCTTCTACCCTACCAATCATTCATTTGCCCAGTTCGTTCGTTCAGCTCCGTTGGCCCAAATACTTCTGGAAAAAATTCATAATAATCTCTAACATTTGACGCACTAGTCGACCGTCTGCCTCACAATGAGTTTAACTCTTGGGTTGTATAGAACCCGTTTGGTTCGCCGAACTTGTCCCTATCAGCACGGTCACCATGGGTCATCTTGTTCTGGCGCTGAGAGGACGAGGTTCAAAAGTTCGCCAAGTTTGTTTTACACAGCTTGAGGCTTGTCGATCATGAGGGAAGTGTTGCGTCGCCGATGAAGGGGGGCAGATTGTGTTACACTCGTGATACTTGGCGCAGAGAGGCGCTTTCGCGGCCTGGTAGGACCTCGACGTCTTCCGACATTTGTAAATGAATGATAGAAAGTGTTTTTTTTTTCTTTTAAAAAGAAAACGAGATCTCCGTCTTGTAACAAAATTTTTTAAAGAAAAAAAAAACGACAGAGGTCAAGCCGAAAGGTTATCGACTGGCCGACCACCAGTCGACGAGTCTGCATGTTTATTCGACAGCGCCGGATCACGGTCGCGCCGTTTCAATCATTCCCCCCTTTAACTTTTTTGGAACACACATTTATTTTTGTTTATTTGTCTCTATACAGTTTCCATATCATAAAGTCTGTTTATTTATCAGAACGTGGTTTCAAGGATTTTCTTTCTTTTTTTCTTCTTTTCTTTTCAAATAAACAGGCTCAGACGGAGGTCGGAGACAGCCCGGACGTAACGGACCTGCTCGAGGTATTTGCATCGTTTCCATTTTCTCTCGAGTTTGACAGACGAGGACAATTGCACTGAGGACATGTCTCAAAGGGCCCCAAACGGTTTGTGCTTGTGAGAGAGCAGACGAAGCTTTTTCTCACTTAGTCGGCCGCCCGCTTTTGCTATCGGATAATCATTGACTTAACTCTCGGGGCGGCCAAAGTGATGACCGAAATAACTTTCACCCTACAAAGTAGAGTCTTTGTTGGGGATGAACCATTTTTAGAAGCGACAGAGTCTTGCATGCTATTTCCCCACTCGTTGCAGTTCATTAAAAAACATGTCCCTTCTTCCCCTACTCTCAAAAGGCCTTTTCCTCATTTTCCGTACGCCTATCCCAACAAAGCAGAGCACTCGTTGTTTTTGCCAGAAACGTTCTCCCGTTAACTTCGCCATCCTCTTTGTGTTTTCCTTGGTTGTTTGTTTAATATTAATTTGGCTTCCCCCTCTCTCCGTCTCGATCTTTCTCCACCCTCCTTGGCTATTTATTTCGGTCAAATCCTTGTGACGATTCAGCTCCCGCTCCAGCAGCCGTAGACGATAATGGCGATGCTGATAGCAATGGAACCCCCACGCAAACAGGTATATCGAGTAATCAAAATCGCCCCACACAAAATATTCTTGCACGCAAGTCAGCCAACACGCGAATGAAACCGTAAACAGCGGACGATAAAATGCAAAAGAGCCGAACTTTTTTTTTTTTTTTTTAATTTAAAAAAAAACTTTAAATGCTAAAACTTTCTTTCTTACGACCTGTGGATTCCGGTCGACACATCACACATAATGCACCACTTCCATTTCATTCACAGCTCCTGCACCGGCTCAACCAGAACCCACAGAAGAAGATGGGAATGGGGAAGGTAAAACTTGGGAAACTTATTTACATCATTTATATTTCGACCACAAATTATTTTCAGATTCCCGTTGTAAAACATTTTTTTTTTCACCTTTCGTCAATCGGTTTTAGTATAATTTTGGTTTCTTTCGGCTTGTATAATAGATTACGAGCCAGGACAGACCGACCCGCCTCCACCACCAGCGCCGGCAACAACGACGACGCAGAGGCCAACTCGTCCGCCTCCCGCTCCACCGGCACCCACTTCCCGGCCAACTCCGCCTGCACCACTAGTGTCAGCAACAGGTAAGTCAAACTGGCTGATCTCATTCTCGCTTCAGATTTTTTTTTTCTTTCTCGTGATTAAAAACCCCAAAGTCCACAGCTGAACTTAAAAAAAAAAAATTATAAAAAAATGGAAATTGCACGTTAGAAGTGAAGCCAAAAGGAAATGATTTGACGCAATCCATTTTCTTCGTAACTTCCCTTGCTAACGGGAAAGAAAGGTGCGCCAAAGCGACTCAAAATCGCCGCTCCACATTTGATTGCCGCACGAATTAAACAAAACTAGACAACAACAAAAAAAAAAAAAAAAAAAAAAAAAGAAAAACAACAACAACGCACGCTCACTTTCGGCTTCTTTCTGTTCAGGCAACGATGAATGCGCTGGAGTCGTATGCCCGGAGGTCGAGTGCGAGACTCAGCAGTACATTCGTCTCGGCGAATGCTGCCCGGTTTGCGCGGGTCAGTTTCTCTCCGATATAATAATAAAACCATTCTCAATCGCTTTTCCCCTAGTTGACCCATTATACACCATCCACATCCTTATTCTTGCACTGCCGCCAACTCTCAAGTCTACTGACCAATTTTTTTAAAAACATGATCTTCTCTTTGGGCAATTACAGCCGTCGGTCCCGAAGATGGAGAACAATCTATGGTAATTTTCTTAGCTCATTTCTTCATAAATTTTTCTGTTTTTTTTTTTTAACTAATATTTGTTTGGATTTCATCAGGGCCCACAAGGTGAGATTGGCACTCCCGGTCGCCCTGGAGAAGCTGGTGAGCCCGGAACCCCCGGAAATCCTGGAACTCCCGGTAACCCCGGCCCTCCCGGACCACCACCCGATGTGACGCCATTCTTGCAGCAGTTGTCCACAGCTCAAGGCGGAGCGGAGAAAGGTCCAGGCCCCGACCCGTTTTCTTTCCTTCAAGCTCAAGTCGGTCCCGTCGGTCCACGTGGTACTGGCGGCCCACCCGGCCCTCCTGGTCCTCAGGGTTTCCAAGGTGTTCGCGGTGAAGCCGGTGAGCCCGGTCCAGTTGGAGCACCTGGAAGTGGTGGACCAAGAGGTCTTCCTGGTCTACCTGGCAAAGATGTCAGTTTTATTTCACTCATTTCTTCAATCATCCATTTGACTAATAGTTGGCGTGTTTTCTTTTAGGGTGAAGCTGGTGAAGATGGCCAAGCTGGACCCACCGGTGCTCCTGGCCCCGCTGGTCCTAGAGGATTACCCGGAATGCCCGGTCTACCCGGTGTCAAAGGCCACCGTGGTTTCCCCGGTTTGGACGGATCTAAAGGTGAACCTGGCCCAAGTGGTGAAAAAGGAACACAAGGTTTAACTGGACCTATGGGCCCTGTCGGACCAACTGTAAGCTATTTCGTTTTATACACAAAATTTGTTTTTTACTCGTGTTTTTCCTCTTCCTATTAGGGTCCCGCTGGCCCACGAGGTGAAAGAGGTCGTGAAGGACCTCCCGGACCTGCTGGTCTTCGAGGAATTGACGGTTTGGCTGGACCCCCTGGACCACCTGTATGATATTGTAGCCTTTAAAGTTCATCCATCTTCAATCTAATTTTCGTTTGTTTTTCGATAGGGTGCTGTTGGCAAAGCTGGCCCACCTGGTTTCCCCGGTAGCCCTGGCTCCAAAGGTGACATGGGAGGCCCTGGACCTAAAGGTAGCCAAGGTTTGCAAGGTCCTCGTGGTGAGGCAGGCAAACCCGGAGTCCCCGGTGAAGCCGGCCCTCCTGGCCCAGCCGGAAAAGACGGTCTTGCTGGAGACAAGGGTAGCCAAGGTGAAGTCGGTATTGCCGGAGCTCCTGGTTTCCCCGGTGCTCGCGGTCCACCCGGTCTTGCTGGTAGCCCTGGTACCCCAGGTGCTAAGGGTCATCCTGGAGAGCCCGGTACCCCTGGTGTTAAGGGTGAACAAGGTCTGAAGGGTGAAGGTGGTGCAGCTGGACCTCGCGGTCTGCCCGGCCCTACTGGAGCTGCTGGTAAACGTGGTAAGATTGGTCCCCGTGGTACAAGCGGTGCCTCTGGACCCCCTGGTGAACGCGGTGCCCCTGGTGGTCGTGGTTTGCCCGGAGCTGATGGACCTCCCGGACCTAAGGGTAATATTTCTGTTCTACTTTTAATATTTCAATTGTTGTCCTTATGAAAAATTATTTATTGTGTTTAGGTCAAACTGGTGATAGAGGACCAGCTGGTCCTGACGGACCTAAAGGTAAACTTGGAGACCCTGGTCGTCCCGGACCTCCTGGTTTGCAAGGACTTCGCGGTCTACCTGGCCGCACCGGACCTCCCGGCAAGCCCGGTAGCGCTGGTGAACGTGGTTTGCCCGGTGCTGACGGCAAGAACGGTGAACAAGGACCCCAGGGTATCCAAGGTCTTCCAGGACCTGTTGGTATTCCGGGAGAACGTGGTCCCATGGTAAATAAGATGAACCATTTATTCTAATTATTATGATGAATTGATCATATTCTAATTCTGATCTAAATTTAGGGTGAAAACGGTAAAGACGGAGACCCAGGACCGACTGGTGCCCCTGGACCTCGCGGTGACTCAGGCAAAGACGGAGCTGCTGGCGCACAAGGTCCTCCTGGTCCCCCTGGTGCTGATGGTGAACGCGGTCCTCCTGGCCCTGCCGGAGCTCGTGGTTTCCAGGTTTGTTGAACTCAAGCTCTTATGAGTCTCTCTCATTGTAAGCGAATTTCTAATTAATCATCCGTCTTTCATTAGGGACTCCCTGGTGTTGCCGGAACTCCTGGCAATCCCGGTAAAGATGGTGAACCCGGTTTGCAAGGCCCTCCTGGTCTGCCCGGTGCAAGCGGACCTCGTGGTGAGCGTGGATTCCCTGGCGAACGTGGACCTGTTGGTCCTCCTGGCGGTCCTGGCGAGCGTGGTCCAGTCGGCATGATGGGAGCTGATGGTCCTTCGGTATAAAAATCTATTATAAAATTAAATGATAACCAATTAAAATTTTCAATATGATTCGTTTATTCAAAATAGGGTCCATCTGGTCCTAAAGGTGACAAGGGTCATGCTGGTCCTTCCGGTTTGGTGGTATGTCTCTGTTGTTTTTATTTGAATCCGTTTTCATAGGGAACTCGCTAATTGCAATTCACTTTAGGGTCTGCCTGGTCAACGAGGTCAACCTGGTCTCCCTGGTGAAAAGGGTGAGCGTGGAGCTCAAGGTGCTATCGGCCCTGAAGGCCCTGCTGGCAAACAAGGTGAACGCGGTCTGCAAGGTATCATGGGTCCCCCTGGACCTCCTGGTGAGCCAGCTGAACGTGGTGACACTGGACCCCCTGGACCCGTTGGTGAAACTGGTGCTAGCGGTATGACTGGTGAACGCGGTCCTCCCGGAGCTCCTGGTTTGCAAGGATTCCCCGGACCTCAGGGTCCATCTGGTACTCCTGGTACTAAGGGAGAACGTGGTCTCTCTGGAGCCAAGGGTGAACAAGGCAACCCCGGCGCTGTCGGTAATCCTGGTGAACCTGGTGCACCTGGTCTTCAAGGCTTGGTTGGACCTAAGGGCGCACGCGGTGAATCTGGCAATAAGGGTGATCAAGGTTTGATGGGACCTCCTGGCCGTGCTGGAGAACAGGGCCCTGCTGTGAGTTAAACTTGTCGCTTTTTATTCTGCGAGTTAAAGTTTTTTATTAATAAGATAATTGTTCAATCAAAAAGGGATCACAAGGACCTCCTGGACCACCTGGTGCAGCTGGTTTGCCCGGTATCAAGGGTCAACCTGGTGACCATGGTCGCACTGGTAACGCTGGACCTCCTGGACAACCCGGAGCTCCAGGTGCTGAAGGCCAGAAAGGAGAACAAGGTAGCGAAGGACCTATTGGACCTGTTGGACAGTCTGGACCTCAAGGTCCTCCCGGAGATCGTGGTCTACCTGGCCTCCCCGGCCCAGTCGGAGCTATCGGCGCTCGCGGATTACGTGGATCACCCGTAAGGAGACAGTACATCTTTGTACATTTATCGACAAAGCTTATTTATGTTTGTTTTTTTTTTTTTTGTTTATTATAGGGTGAAACTGGACCCCCAGGCAGACCCGGAAATGAAGGCCCGCCCGGACCTATTGGTCTTGTTGGACCTGTTGGTCCTATCGGTCCACCTGGAGAGCCCGGACCTGAAGGTACTACCGGAAAGGAAGGTCCTCCTGGTATCGCTGGTCGTCCTGGAGACAAGGGTCCCCCTGGTACCGTTGGTCCTCTTGGTCCCCCTGGACCACCTGGTCTCCCTGTGAGTTTATACTTAAAATTCCCGGGTTCAACACTTTTCTTACTTCCATTATCGCTTGTTTTTAGGGAGCTCCTGGTCAATCTGGACCCCCTGGCCCTACTGGAGAGCGCGGATCTATCGGTGAAACCGGCCCAATGGGTGTTGAAGGTCCTCCCGTAAGTAAAATCGTGCTGAAGTCGAGATTCGGCTCACTTAGTTATTTTTGTCTTGCATAGGGACCTCGCGGCAAACCAGGGTCAACTGGTCTTCAAGGCGAACGCGGAGAACGTGGAGAATCTGGAGCTAAGGGTGCTAAGGGTCATCGTGGTCTCATTGGTCTGCAAGGTCTTCCCGGCGCCATTGTAAGCAATCGTTTTCTCTTTGTTGAATATCCCGAAACAGTTTTGTTATAAGATCGCATTTACACGATATTTTCATATGATAGGGTGCTCAAGGTGACCGAGGACCGATGGGTCTTAATGGACCTCCCGGCAAATCTGGAGAACCCGGACCTAAAGGTCCCGCTGGTCGTGACGGAAGCCCTGGACCTCAGGGTATTATGGGCCCACCTGGTCCTCGTGGTCCTGCTGGTGAATCTGGTAAAGCTGGTCCTCCTGGCTCTCCTGGTCCCGCTGGACCTCCCGGACCTCCTGGTGAATCGATGGGCTACGACGCTGCTGCGTTGGCTGCTATCCTTGGACAAGGTCAATCTAAGGTATGCCAAATCAGTTAATCTGCCTTAATTGTTATTCAGTCGATAAAATTGTCTTGTTTGATATCAATGATAGGGTCCCGACCCGATGGCTGGCGATGACCCGTCTCGCCTGTTTGCCAAACTTACAGACGAAGACCGCAAAGCTCTGGTTGTTAAGGCTTACGAGCAACTCAAGGTCTCGTTTGACAAGTACACTAAGCCAAGTGGAGATAAGACCGCACCCGCCAGGACCTGCCGCGATCTGGCCGTCGCACACCCTGAACTTGCTTCTGGTGACTACTGGATCGATCCTAACCAAGGTGATACCAAGGATTCCATCTTGGTATTCTGCGATATGACTCGCCGAGCCACTTGCGTCCGACCCAAACCTGAAAAGACGAAACAGATCACCTACCTCGGCAAGCCTCGCGCTGAGGTTTGGTTCTCTGAAATGGATTCCGGCTTCCAGGTATTTTGATGAATAAATATTTGCTCCTCACTCGTGACATCAGATCATTGGTTTCTCTTTTTTATGTTTGTAGTTCACTTACAAATCAGACAGCAACCAAATGACATTCTTGCAACTGTTATCTACCCACGGCAACCAAAACTTGACTTACCACTGCCGCAATTCCGTTGCCAACTACGACGCTAATGATCGGTCTTACAAGAAATCCATGAAGATCCTTGGCTGGAACGACATTGAGCTCAACGCCATGGGCAAGAAGAGATTCAAGTACGAAGTGACTGAAGACGAGTGTAAAGTAAGTTCAAACCAAAAGGTTTTCTGATTTTTTCGAACTCAGAAGATTCATTTTGTATTTTATTTATTTACTTTCCAGTTCCGTGCCGACACCTGGGCTAAATCGGTAATCACATTCGAGACGGACAAGCCTAACCGATTGCCATTCGTTGATGTCGGCATTGTCGACATTGGCGAGGCTAACCAACAGTTCTCTTTGGAGATCGGTATGGCCTGCTTCTGGTAAGCAGAAGAGGTCATATTTTAGCGGAGCGTCCTTTTCCATCCGCGACATCACGCTCCCTCATTCTCGAAAACCCCCAAGTTTTCTCATAACCCCAAACCCCCAGATCCTCCCCCAAAAAAATTCATAAAGATTATCATTAGCAATATGAAAGCTAGCCTTACTCGTCGCCGTTTAAACACTGCCATACCCGTAGAAGTCTAGAGCCTGTTTCAATATTTTGATTCAACTTAGAAAGTTTAAGTTTTTTTATTATAACTTGGAACCATATATTTTTGAAATTATTTCTGAATTGAGGACACAGGCTTTACGTTGTTTTGTTTTATTTCTCATTTAATTTTCTTTCCGATGGTCGACCCCCCCCCCTTTTTTTATTGTTTGTCTTCCTTTCTGTCATCTCCTGAAACCCCGGTGTGTTTTTCCTCTCATGACAACAGTTTAATACGTGCCTAAGCAGTCAGACCCTTTTGTAAACGCCTTCATTTTGCTTTTGTTCAAGACATTTGGGTATTCGTTATGTGTTGGAATTTGGACCCCCTCTCCTTCATCTACATTTTCTATCTCTTTGGATTTTCCTATGAATGTGTGGCATTTCGAATCCCTCTATCTGTCTCTCAAGGTTTCTAATGACTTCTGCTTTTTGTAAAGAAGGTTCAATACACATACAAAACAAGCCAGTGATACATTTTTTTATAAATGCGGGTTCTTGTGTGGTCAAATCATACTAACATCTTAAAGAGAAAAATGGTTCTGAGAGTGAAGAACTAGCAATTCTTTGGATAGGTTATTAACTTAATAGATTAGACTAGATTGAAATTTGTCAAATCTTATCACTTAATTTACGTAGGTGGAACAGAGTCATAGAGGAAATTCTTCGGAAAATTCTATGACTCGGTAGGTATATTGAGCAGTATTTGGGTTACTTATTATAAGTAAAAGAAATAAGTTTGGCGACTCTGTGAAGAGAATGGGCGCAAAAAACGGTCATTTCCATTTCCAGAAGGGATCTGAGCACCACACGTGGCTGAGTTTCCCAGGTGAGTTCTAACGACTTTCATTCAGGCAGCATTCATCTGTACCTAGGCTTCCGATGAATCGAAATCTTTTCTTCTATACAAGTCGAGATGAATTGAAAGATCAGGAGCTAAGATCACACCTGATGCCCTTTCATCTGTCAACGTGTTTTCCAGAATCCGCCTTACACAGAGCCATCGCATTAATTTTGGCTTTGAGGCGTTAGTCGATTTTCCAGCCTTCGGACAATCCATAGTTCAATTATTAATTGGTGTTGTAACAACTATTTCAAATTTTTTAGATCCATTCGAATGCGATTGCGGACTTGCCTGGCTCATTCGCGATAACCCGAATCTTAAAAACCACTAACGGAGCAGCCTACGCCAACACTACTAGTTTTGAAGAACTCGACCCCAGTGGCTTCAGCCAACGTTAAGTAATCGTGATTCTGTGTACATCTGCTGCAAAATTACACCGTTAATTGATCCCGTAAGTCATGGGAACGTTAACGAGCTACTTCATTTTTCTGTGTTAAGGCTGCCAGATGTCAGTGAGGCTATGCTACCTTTTAATTATGTTCTTAAGTTATGTTCTATTAGGTGTTCAAGTACAATCTAGAACTGGAACGAATCACAGATTTTCTTTTTTCTCTTGTGTTGTCTGTCTTTTCAATTTTCAAAAATGAAATAATCAACCGCAAGAAACGTGGCAACGTTGATCCTATGTCAAAAAAAGGAAAACAAAACAAGTCTGTAAGTCGGTACCTCGTGTTTCTGATTTTCTGCATCTATGATTAACATGTAAGAACCGCAGTCACGTTAGATTTAAAAATTTCTTGCGCAATTGAGTAAAAGGGATTTTGTAAATGCCTTGTTGGGAAACTTGAATTTTCTGGAAGCCTAGTAAATGAGCTCATAAGATAAACTTGCTTCCCTTGCTTACCCTTGTGAGGAAGGTCAGTTATTGCTCTTGGTACAGTTATCTATCGCCTTATAATAAAATTAATCAACATTATCTGTTAATTTAATGTTTCAGGAGTCCCAAGCCTGCACCACACTTAGGTCTTAGGCGTTGCAGCTAAGTAATGAAGGGTGAATACAGCCAAGCGCCTCACTAGGTTCAACCACATCCCCTAAGAACTGATTGCTTCAGTGACAGACTAAGTGGGTGTATTTAGAAATTGCTAAATTGTTTTCAGATTGACTAACATTTTTTCTTCCAATGTTTCAAGCATGGCCAACCTGAACCCCGTGGAGCTATCGTAGCTGCTTGTGTCATCATATGTACAGCTACTGCACATAGCGGGACAACCTCTGACCACTCCAAATTGCCAAGTACAATTCAATCCTTAATTAGACGATGAACACATGTAAAAATACAAAACCGGAAGTGGACCGGAAGTAAGAAAAACACGTCGTAAAGCAAAATGAAGGGCAGAATCGGATTCCTCGTCAAATTCTGAGATAGATTAACGTGATTTAACCGAATTTTGGAACATGTCAAACATCGAGAATTTTCCTGAACAATAGACTTCTTAAATTTGCGATTTGGTCAATCTCTCATATTACAATAATAACACATTACTCTTGCTCAAAAAAGTGCGCTGATTCCGAATATCTACTTTGTTTTGTGATAGAGGCAGTATTTCTCACTTCCGGTCTACTTCCGGTATCCGAAAATGTGCTCCATCTACTTCATTCCGTGATTTACAGTTTGTATATATTTTTTCCAGGTGATTGCTGATGCCAAGCTGATGAAGATTTGACTGAAGAACCATTTTTTGGGAGCGATATGACTTGGTACGTTGAAACTTGCAACTTGCAAAGTTTTAATTATTGATCAACCAACATTTGGCTTTTAATGTTTCAGGAGTCAGGGACTGGAAGTACGTTTGAACTGAGGAGCACGTTTACGACATGCAGGTAAAATCGAAATGTTTCTTTCTTGATGTCAATTCGTCATCGTCTCAAAGCAAAGTCAAACGGAAGCAGCCCCGTTGATTCCGCACAGCCACCCAGCCACCACCAGAAGTGGAGACTGAACTGGAAGCCGAGACGGATGTGATTGATTCGTCTTTTGGTCCGTCGTCTAATTCTGATCAGGACGGAGACAACACTCTTCGAGGCGGTGCATTCGACAGTATTCGCCCGGTGACTGCCCGCACATGAAAGCGACACGACTAGGTATATGGTTCACTTGATTGTTAATAAACTGAAATATTAATTGTTTTTCTTTACATACAGGTGTTGCAAACCTGCATTACACTCAGGTGTTGCTGCTAAGTGTAGATTCCCCCTGTAACCTTTTATCCTTCCACTTCCGGTCCGCATACCCGCAATGCAGGAGGTAGGGATGGGCTCTGTCTCGAAAGGGTGAATACAGCCAAGCGCCCGACTAGGTTCAATCGCATCCCTGAATAACTGGCCCCAACCATCACTCTTCTCTCTTTCCGGCTTCTCTTAGCCATGCCACTCGTTGGGCGGTACGGGCCGTACCGAGCGACGAGTGGCAACGAACGAAATGATGAATAAAGATATCATCTCTTCTAGAGATGTGTCTGCTCTGATCGTTCAGAAAGTAATAATAAGCTTCACGAAATCATATGATGACATATTGTACACAAAAAAAAAAAATGAACTTTAATAAAAAGACCGTCCGGTACAAAACTGTTGTTTTATTATTTTTTAAATTATGATAGATACAGAGGGTGTCAAATGGAAAATATTGAAGTTATCTGCAATGAGATGTAGTTGTCTAGGGCCCATTCATAACAGCCTGAAAACAGAAAAAGAATGCCCGTTATTACTATATAATGTAAATTACGTTTGATGTTTCCAATCAAAATCTCTCTCTCTCCACGTTGTTGTTCGTTTGTTACTTGATACTTTGATGCATTACAAACGGTAAGATCTCATCTATTGGAGCACAGCAATATTTTTATCTGGCTAGTAGTTTCCTACAAAATAAAAAGAAAAAGTTAAAAGTTGTCAAAAGAAATTCATCACCGTTGAACAGAATAGACTTACCAGATACAGCAGTTTATAGTGGGGTAAGGAAGTCTGGAGCGTCCATTTGCCCCATTATCCATTCCGAAGTATCCGAACCGTGTGTGAAGGTTGCAGCACATTTGCATGCGGCTGCTGGAAACACATTGCTGTCAACGCTTCGAATTCGACTACATATGGCTCATATCCACAGCAGGTTCGGCGAGGGGGGCTATAAATAGATCATAATAAATGCATTTTGCCAATCTTGCATAAGCAAAATTGTAAAAACTTACCAGATACTTTGTCGCCCATTAGCGTTTGCCTGTCTGCTGCCTTTCATAAAGGCTAGATCTAGAACTTGAGGGATTTCAACAGCAACATCCAACTTAAAAGGAGTCCAATCTTCAGCCAAAGGGAATTTTTGCACCTGAAAGTGTGAAAATATCCAGTCAGCTATGCAGAAATTCAGGCGAATTGATTAGAACTTGAATGGCGCTATTAAGGTAGCAAGAATTCCCAAAATTGGCTAGACCCGTGTAAGCCGATTCAAAGAAAGGTACTAACGATTTTCCAGATCCTGAATGGACCAAATTAGAATTTCCACCCAGTGTTGATCTCTTTAAATGTGGCAGACATAGTGACTGTATAATATTTTTCATACCAGGATGACCATTTGCAAATGTGGCTCAACAGTACCTGGTATGTTCACGGCAGCTGTTTCAGCTAACACAAAGTAACCAAGTCACCACTGTTGGTTTGTTTGCTTGTTGAACTTTCTCATTATGGTGTGAAAATATCTAGTCAGCTGCTCTCTTCAAGTTGTTGTCCATATTTTTGGGGAGCTTTGATGCATTATGAGTGACTGAATCCCATCAACTGGATACCATCTTCATTCAACTTGAAATTTCCTAGGAAATAGAATTAAGGTCGTCAAAAGAAACTCATCACGATTGAACATAATAGATTTACCCAGATACAGCAGTTGGTAGTGGCATGTGGGGCAAAATCGGGGCTCATCCATGTGCTCCATGATCTATCTTGAAAGCGACCTCTGAATCTCTTTGTGTGTGAGGGTTGCAGCAATTTTGCATGCATCTTCTGGAAGTCCCATTTCTGTTTTTAACAATGAGAAAATGTTGAAAACTAAGATTAGAAAATGGAGAAGAATAACAAGGAATCAGCTAATATTAATAAACTTTGTATGAAATACCACAAATGAATAATTCCCCAATACATAAAAATAGTCTCTTACTCAAAAGATTTTACTCTCTTCGAATTTACCAAGTAAAAGAAGGAGCATAAAAACCTGAATAACGTCACATAACGGGTTTCATTTACATCTGTCCATGTTTCGGACTTCGGTCGGTGTATGAAGAATATGGCGACAATTGACGGCGAACGAGATGGTGAAGGGATGTTGTTCGTAACGATTTCGTCTTATTAGCATTGACGCGGCATGCCGGATTGCCGCATGCCGGCAGCGCCGCAGCGGCGTACGCGGCGACGGACCACCACCTTTCGGTTGTTGTTTACAGGCAGCAACGCTACCTGGCGTAAACTTGGAATTCATGGAAAGTACAGGTAGAAGCGGAAGCGGTACTGGACTCGGTAGAAGCCGGTAAAAACTAATTGTATTTTCAAGGTTAATAACAGGGGACCTCATCACATTATAATAGTTGGAAAAATCTAGTATTTAAAAGACTGCTATTGAACTACCAAGACATAAGACTACCAAATACAAAGTCGTATGATTCCATTTTCAAAATAAATTTAGGAAAAGAGTTGAATAAACATAAATATAATTTAAGGCGAATTATCAGTCGTGTTATTGAGCTCGTTAAGATGCATTTCTTTTTACAGGATGCAAATGAAATGAAAACAGAAACAAAAATTAAACTAAAACAGATGCGTAACAGACCGGCATTAGTAATTTTCTAACGTTGCAATTCAATTTATATATTATCCACCTATATTCACCTTTAAACGAACGTTTCAACATTTACTTCATTTGGGGGCCTATTTTGCACGCTTTGTAGTGACTCCGTGTTTAGTGTACCAATAGCGTTTTTGACTTCGGTCAGCAAAATCGCTAAACGATTCGCAAACTCTGGGCCATCCGAGTCTCTTTCGGAACTCAAACGCAACAACCGGTCAATCATTAGTCGAACACGTTCGTCTATCATTTCATCCTTTTCCTCTTTTCGTTCTTGGTTCATTTTCCTGATTAAATTTTTCTCACAGTCATAACTAATATCGGATTCGTTAGATGCTAACCTACTTGCCTCATTGTAATTTTTAACTCCACCTATACTTATTAATCGAGTCGACTCTAAATTGAGCTTGGATAAAATGAACTTGATATAAAGCCATCTAAGGAAATTAACGATGTACGAGATGATTGTAATTGGCGGGGGGAAAGTCGGTTTCTCTTCGTATTCCATAACTACTGCATATAGGTTGAACTTCCAAATTTTGCGCGATATTTGATCCATTCGCTGGAAGATGGAATTGAAAATTGCGATGAGCAAATTCACCAGCAGTATGCAGACAGCCATTAAGTAGAGAGTCATGGCGAGAGTGTTGAGCCAACGGGCAGTCACGCATTCGGTCTCCGAAGTGCCATCCGTTTTAGTTCCGTTACCGCAAGGAGGATTGATTTCGTCGGTAAACAATTCCCCATGCATCATAAAATAAGGTTGGTAAAGTAAGTCACTAAAAACATTAGAGTTTGATTCCTTGATGGACAACAGAAGCGAAGAACGGAAGACGCCGTACGACATCATCACAACCAGTAATAAAACGACAAAATACTTTAATTTCTTCATCATCTGACTCATCATATTAAGTAAAGGTCCGAGTTCTTTGGTTACTCGTAGGAAGAGTACGATACGTATGTACCTGAAAGACAACAAACAATTTTGATGACAAACTAAATTTGATTGAGAAAAAAGTAAATTACCAATATGCAATGTTGCAACAATAAAAAACGCGCCCGATATCCGTCGTATTCTCCCACAGTCGAAGCCCCATTCCGGCACAGAACTCTAAGACGAAAACAACATCAAACCAGTTCCACGGATTCCATCTCCAAACTTTCCAGCTTGTTTTCCATAACTCGCGAATTTTTTCAAGCGCTAACGTCATAATACAAGTGCAGACATAGCATTCTTTCCATTTGACCGTCAGCGGAAACGCTGTTAGCATCATGCAGGTAAAAATTGACAAGAAAATGACGTAGAAAATAGACCAGGAGAAGAATTTGGTGACGGGCGCCTGGTAGAATTTAATTAATTTGGTTACACACGCAGGCTGCTCGTCATCAGAGTCAGTGGATGGTGCACCAGCACCACTTTTAGAGCTCCTTAAATGTCTCATCAGTTTCCGAAGACGTAGAGTATTGATTTCTTTCTTCGATTTAAATTCCAATAAACAAGGCAGAAAGAAGGGTAGAATTACACAAAGCGGAATTTTCCAAAAAGTATGTCGCCGAGTTCGCAATGCGCCCATCCACAGGTTGTTGAGAAGCAATTGAGCGCACGGATGGGCTATTAGATCCTTGTTGTTGCAAGCAAAGGCTAATTCCAAGCAGGTATAATTTGACCAGTTGGGCATCCGACATGTCAACATCCGCTGGGCAGACTCGGCGTCTTCGCGGTATGAAACCTCAAGTAAATCAAGCGCTTCTCGGTCGAATTCTCCCGCATGCATTTGCAATTGGTCTACCTCCATTTCCAATAGGTCGTCGTAAATAGCTTCGCTTGCCATAACCCGGTACAACTTGCTGGCTACCAATGCCCTGGCTAAAGCTCCTTTACCGGAAGTCCAAAGAAGTTTGGCCATTGTTTGACGTTTTGTCAAAACGCACCATATGAACAGGTCGTTGATGGATAGGGGAAGATGAAGATTGTCATTCTCATTAGAATTCTTAAAAGAACCATCGAATAATTTGTAAATAACAGAATTGGTGCCTTTCAGAGCTAGTACTTCCTTCTGTAGTACTTTTCTAGTACTTTCCATATCTGAACGGGAATAAATAAAGGGTTCAGCAAGTTTCTTCAAATGGGTTGTCTTGAAAACGTTTTGAGTAAGGGAGTCCAAGTCCGTCTTTAAAAGAAGTAGTCTGACAATGTCAGCATTATTGTTTACTAAGGAATCCGTCACAATATGTAACAGAGCCTCTTGAATAATTCCCCCCATTTTTCGATTCCAGTCAAGCGTCAAGGGCGCTAACTTCAACACTTCAGTTGCTGATAAGTGACCGCTTGGAAAGGAGGCGCACAGCATAGCGTTCTCTTTCGTTGTAACACTCGACATGTGGCAGGAAAAAGTGATAAGATCCCTGCGTTTGACCCATTGCAGCAATTCTTCATGTACTTTATTGGATGTGGGCACCACAGCAGGCGGCAAGTTGTCGACGTAATTCCTTATGGTCGTGATGGTTTCCGTATCACATCCCACCATTAGGCAAAAACCTGAAAAGTAGCAATCTTGACTTTGCATATAATTTTCCAAATCCGTTCTAAATTTAATTTCCGCTCCAAAACGATCTGTAATATAGAAAATGCTCATAATATGCATGGAAGTAAAGTACACAAATGTGGTGAGAGACTCTTACCTGTTCCATCATCGACTAAGAGAAAGCAGTCGTAAAGGCTGTTCAGGGAATTGCTACTATTACCCATCGATTTATTAATACCGATTAAATCTTCACGCCCCTTCACCACTCCCCATGGAGCGATACTGATGTTAATCATCCGGTCGCCTGCTGGAGCACGCGGAGGTTCAGAGGCTTCGTCTAGATTGTCGCTCCTTGTAGTCAAGATCCAACCCTTTAAATCTGCATAGGTGAAAAAGGACTGTTTTTTCGTTTTTTTTTGTAAAAAATCTAGTTAAAGTATACCAGGTGTGTTTGCTCCCACAGCGAATTTTTGTGTGAGGTCACTCTTCAGCTTCTGATTTTCTTTCAAATTGTCCTTGCTGTCGCTACGGATGGAGATAACGAAGTTGGGTTTTCCGAGTTTCCAGTGTTCAATCAGTAGCTTGAAAATATTCGCTGGTTTCGAATTAAATGCCAAGCGGATATATTTAGCGTTGCTCCCGTCCAAGAAATTCACGGTTCCGAAGGCGTCAGTCGAACTGTCTAATTGGTGACTATCCTTCTTCTTCCCACAAATATTGCATTGCGTTGCATCGCCTTGGCTGGCCACATAACCAGTACAAACGATCTTTTTAAAGGTCTCTTCTATCCACCTATCTTCACTCTGAATCATGTCCAATCGAATATCTTCCGTCATCGATATCTTGTTACGTGCCAATTAAATGAGGCAAATTAATAAGACTGCAGAAAGCATGAAGGCTATATTTACCGTTTTTTTTCTTACCGTTGTCAAAGCGCTCTAAGAAAACCTTCGACGTTTCTGATGCGGAAAGAAAGTACCGGGCTAAGACTAGTATTGAAGTCGAGAACTCAAAAAGAAAAAGTGAGCATACGAACGAAAGATGTATAAAGTCTGTCGTTCTTTCTTGTAGACTGAAAATTATTCTGTGTAGGACAAACCACTGAGGCTAACTAGATTAGCGCCTATCAATAAAAGGATTTCCTGTTTCTATATATATTGAAAAAAAAATTGTTGCACAATGGTTCTATTGCTATGAACTTCCTCGTCTTTATTTGAAAATGATTCATATCTTTACATAAACATATTGTAATAGTTCATTTAAAGAGATGATTCCAGCTATTTGTATTCCACGCGCGTCTCCCCGCCACCCTTTTAACTAATTTGTCTGTGTTTACCATATACTTTACCATGGAGACAACATTTATAAATAGTTCGAATAAAATACCAAAAGGCCTAAAAACTTTCTAATTTTTGCTGTTTGTTTCAATTCGCTAACTTGATGACTGCACTATCTTATTTGGGAAGAGAAACTAAATTTTCGAAATAGACTTAGTTGCTGTAAGATATCTGTGAATGAGAGAGTGCATTACTATTTTATAGACTTATTTGTGAAGGGATAATAACAAGTGATAGAGGAAACGACTAACACTACAAAACTGAAGATTAATTTTTGTTAAGTCGCTACGTTTATTACAGAGTATATGATAAATTATTAGGAAAACAAAAACTATATTGTTAAAGTTTTACCAAATTAAGTAGGAACAGATGGATATTACAAGTAGGCTATGATTAGATGGATTTTAGGATCAAGTGAAAAAAAACTGTATATACCGACGGCTAAGGTGTCCCAGCATTCTTTTCGATTTTTTTAACAATATCTTTTAGACGCGTTTCTGGTGATTTTAAACTAACATTATCTGTTTCATCATTCGGCTCACCCATCTGAATATTTAGACTCTTCAGCCATTCACCTAACAGCCTGATATTCTCTGTCTTCGTTTTAACTTCACGATCCACGTTTAAACCTTTCATCGCGTTTTTCTCAAACTGATGCTGTTCAGAAAGGTCGGCTTTGTGAGTCAAGTACTGGTGTGCAGCATCAACGCAATCCAGTTTCAAAAACGCAAACAACTGATCAGTCAAGTGCTCGTGAGCAAATCGTATCTTTCGTCTCTCATACCATTTGTATGTGATATAAATATGGGATACAATCACAAAAGGTGGTGGAAGAGCTGGCTTCTTTTGACGACCGCATACCAGTTAAATTTCCAAACTCTTTGCGAGTTTTCAGCCACTCGATCAAAGATGGAGTTGAAAACGGCGATAAGCAAGTTGAGCATCAAAATGCAGACAACCGATAAATATCCTACCATAAAAAGAGGATTGAGCCAATGGCCAGTGACGCAGGTGGGCATACCTGGATCAAAAGAGCCGTCCGGTTTTGTTCCGTTACCGCAAGGTGGATTGATTTCGTCAACGAACAATTCCCCGTAAATCATGAAATACGGTTTAAAGAAAATATCGCGGACAAGAGACCATCTGAATTCCTCATAAGGGAAGAGCAAAGACTGGCGGAATACCCCGTACGACATTAAAACGACCAACACCAAGATCTCATAGTGTATCATTTTTTCCAGCATTCGTTCGATCATGACTAGGAATGGACCGAGGAATTTGGAACCTCTCAGAATGCCCAAGACCCGAATATACCTAATTTTTAAAAAAATATTAAAGATAAATTTCTTAAATCATTTCGAAAACTTTCTAAAGGAAATTTCCTACCAATAGACGATGTTGATGCTGTAAAAAACGCGTCCAATATCCAGCGTATCTTTGTGTAGCCGAAGGACCATACCAGTAAAAAACAGAAGAATGGAAGCAGCGTCGTAGCAATTCCACCTGTATGAAATCCAGACGGCCAATTTCCGTTTGAATTTGACCGGTTCGCTAGCAAGAACTTCGCGAAACTTGTCTACGGCGAAAGTAGCAATATAAGCGATGACGTACAATTCGTTCCACTCGGGGAACGGCGGCGTTCTGATGAGCAAAGTGTACGTATAAAGGAAAATGAAGACGAAATAAGCCATCGACCATGACAGGAATTTCGTTACAGGTGCTGTGAGGAATATCAACAGTTTCGTTTTCCATCCTAGGTTTTCCACTTTTTTACTGGTCCGAGGAGTAATCCGAGATCTGGAAAGTTCTTGTTGTTTTAAAATTCCCTTTTCGACATCATTGTTGTTTTTGTTCTTAAAGGAGGGTCTCTTGCAACTGAAATTTCCTTCGTGCGTAAACGTATCCACGGCTTGCTGCATAGAGATGCGCTCGATCTCTTCTCTAGATTTGAATTCCAGAAAACACGTAATCCAACAAGGCATGAACGACATCGGGAAGATTACAAGGGGAAGAAGAAATGGGAAGGCTAAAAGGAGGAAGATTCTCCGCTTCGTATGGCGTCGAGTGCTCAATCCGCCCAGCCAAAGATCCCCCAAGACGAGTTGAGCGCACGAATGGGCTAACAGTTTGCAATGGTGACCGGTAAAGGCCAAACATAAACAAGTTCGGAAGGACCAGTTGGGCATTTCGTTCGTCAGCAATTCCTGGGTACGGCCGTTATCCTGGTGATAACAATAATCTAACAACTCGTAAGCTTCTTCTCCAAATTCCGCTGCGTAATTGTTCAATTCTTCTACCTCCACCTCCAAGTTGTGGTCTTCTTTGGCTTCGATGGCCATGGCTCGAAACAAATTGTGAGCAACCAGTGCCCTAGCCAAAACTTCATTGCCATACTTCCATATGAGTTTAGCCATTGATTGGCGCTTGGTTAACACGCACCAGATGAATAATTCATTGAAGGGTTCACGAAATGCCTTTGAAGCGTTATCGGGTGTGTTATTTTTCACAAAATACTTTGAGCGATAAGCTCCGCCCATGTATTTGTTGATGGCCAAGTCGACGTCTTTTAGGGATAAATGTTTGCGCGAACAGGTGATAGGGGTAATGAACCTTAGTGCTTCTATTGGATCTTTTTCAGAATTGTAGAGTTTCGTCAACCACGTTTTCGTCAATAACCTGTTCACTGGCAAACCCTTGTCCAGCAGCAACTTGACGACGTCTACCTGATCATTAACCAGGGCTTCTATCAAGGTTTCCATTGCGATGTCATCATCCAAGACGTCTAGTCGATTCCACTCCAAAGCAAAGTCCATCTGCTCGGCTGCCGACAATTGACGGGCGCGAAGTAAAGCTCTTAAAATTATGCGATCCAGTCCATTACTTTCGTCCAAATTGTAAATAGTGATAAGACTCTTTTTGCTGACACATTGCATTAAGTGAGACAGCAGATTATCCGCTTGAGTCTGGCCATATGGGAAAGTACATTTAATGTCGACCAGCAACTTTCGGTCCGATTCACTTGTCGTCATTGTCAAGTGCTCATGGGCGGAAGCGATAAGATTAGACGTCCGGCCTGAATCTCTCAAAACGACGACGGGTATGGGTGGTGAATTCGTTACGTATTCGTGCATCGTCGTGATGGTGTCAACGTCACCACCCACAATTAGGCTGACTACGGGAATACAACAGTTCGTTCGGCTTGGAAAATTCTGAGTTGACAAATATTTTTCTAGATTCCTTTTCAGTTTGATTTCCGCTTCATGGCGACCTATAAAATGAACAGAAAGATACATTAGTTAGCAGTTACAAAAATAAAACAATAAGTTACGAGGCTTACCCACAGTTCCATCGTCAACAAAGAGAAAGTAGTCGTGCTGGTTATTAAGGTCAATAAATTCGGTACAGGGATCACCGTTTGGCTGGTAGGTGACAACCTTGTTAATACCGACGAAAGATGTTCGGTTTCTCAACATACCCCATGAAAAGATGCCTATGCGGACCAGCACCTGGTCGTTTTTTCCCAGAGCCCTCAGTGATTGGAGACTGTCTTCATGGTGACAAATATTGGTCCCTTCGGTTATTATCCAAAAACCTGTAATTGGAAAGAAAATCATAAATTGACACGAAAAGCAGACTTGAGCAAAGCAGTTACCAGTCTCAGTAGTGTTTGCTACTCCAACGAGTCCTTGCGTGAAAACCCGCTGAAGTTGTGAGAAAAGAGGAACAGATGAGTTACTTCTGTCGCCGTGCTGGACAGAAATGACAAATTTCGGTTGTCCGAGTCCCCATTCTCGAGTCAGCAGTTGAAATATGAGTTCCGGAGTCGTATCAACAGCTAGCCGGATGTATTTAGCTTTGGTGGGATGCGAATCACCTGAAAAGTGAATAGTGCCAAAAGCATCGGTTGGGCTGCTAATCGTAGTTTGAACAAGAGTCGAGTCCTCGTCGAGTTCTTCTATGGCTGCGCGAGTATTTTTTGTTTGACCGCATTGTGCGATTGTTTTAGTCGTAGGCACACATGCGGCACACTCCATTTTCTTAAAGTTCCGCTCCACCCAACCATCGCGGCTCGTTTGAATAGAGCGGCCATCCCTACTCCTTTTCGAAACGCGCCGAACCATGTCCTCTTTCAAAGAAATAAGAAACCAATAAAATCGAGTTGAAGTTGAGTAAATTTTCTTACCTTTCATGTCGAAAAAATGCAGAAAAGTGAATCCCTATGCAGCATTCTGTCACAGGAAATGATGTTATCAGTTTTCGTGTCAAGAAAAAAAATACTTCATCTCTTGTCTAATCGGATGTGTAGATCAGATCAGCAGCAAAAATTGAACACCTTAATGGAACCCTAAAAGCCAAGATAATTATTACCAACATTGCTTGGCTGATTAGTAACTACATCAGCCAAAATTCTTTTCCAGTCCGCAAACTTGCTTTATTCTCTTGATTGAGTGTGAGCTCGCTTTTTTTCAATTTTTTACATAACAAGCAACAATGTATTCAAGCGAGTACAATTGATAGAAGAAAGGATGATAGACAATCCTGTTTTTTACAGCTATAGAATCCATCACTTTTGTAATGATACATTAGAGGACATCTTTATTATAAATAGGTAATAGTTAGCAATGATATAGAGTGCATGGTAGCTAATTAGAAGGATGATTTTGACTATTTCGACTGCTGTGAGGAAGAAAGTTTTGGTTCAATTGAAATTACCATGTTTTTTAGACGTGATTCGGGTGACTCCAAATTATTAACGCACGCTTGAGCATTGGGATCGTCGTTTCTAATCGGGGGACTCAAGTTCAGACTCTTTAGCAATTCACTCAACAAGCGCACATTTTCAGCCGTCGTTGTAGCTGGACGCTCAGAATTTAAACCCTCCATTGCCTTTTTCTCAAATTGATACTGTGCAGTGAAATCGGCTTTGGTTGTCAAGTACTGATGTGCGGCATCAATGCGATCCAGTTTTAAAAATGCAAACAACTGATTCTCCAAATCTTTATAGACAAATCGTATCTTACGTCTATCAAACCATTTGTATGTGAGATATATATGGGATACAATCACCAAAGGCGGTGGAAGAGCTGGTTTCTTTTGATACTCCATCACGACCGCATATCGATTAAATTTCCAAATTCTTTCCGAGTTTTCAGCCACTCGATCAAAGATGGAGTTGAAAACGGCGATGAGCAAATTGAGCATTAAGACGCAGACAATTGACAAATATACCACCATAAGAAGAGGGTTGAGCCAGTGGCCGGTCACGCACTCAGACTCTGAAGAGCTGTCCGATCCGCTTCCGCATGGTGGATCGATTTCTTCGACAAATAGTTCCCCGTAGATCATAAAATACGGTTTGTAAAAAATGTCGCGAACGAGATGCCAACTAAATTCTTCATGTGGGAAGAGTAATGACTGGCGGAATACTCCGTAAGACATCAAGACGATCAGTATCAAGATGATGTACTGTATCATTTTCTCCAGCATTCGGTTGATCATGGTGAGAAAAGGTCCGAGAAATTTGGACACGCGCAATACAACCAAGATCCGTATGTACCTATTATATCGGCAAAGTCTATAGCAACTACAGTTAATTACATATTAATGGATTCGATTGTTTACTTACCAATAGACGATGTTGAGACAGTAAAAAACGCGTCCTGTATCAAGCGTATCTTTTTGTAGTCGAAGGATCAATCCGGTAAAAAATACAAGAATGGAGAGAGCGTCTAGGAAATTCCATCGATTTAAAACCCATACGACTAATTTGTGTTTGAATTTCACCGGTTCACTGGCCACAATCTCGCGAATTTTCTCAACAGCAAAAGTGGCCAAATAAACGATAACGTACCACTCATTCCACTCGGGGAACGGCGGGGTTCTAATGAGCAACGTGTACGTAAAGATCAAGAGGAAGGCGAAATAAGCCATCGACCAGGACAGGTATTTTGTGACAGGGGCCGTGTAAATAATAATCAGTTTCTTCTTCCATCCTGAATCGGTCTTCGCAACATTCCTACGAACAGACTGAGGGTAAGAAAGTAGAGGTTGTTTTTGCTCTAGAACACCACTTTCGACATCAGAGACTCTTTTCTTAATGGAAGGTCTTTTGCAGCTATAATTTCCTTCGCGCGTAAATTTATCAACGGCCTGCTGCATGTCCATTTGCTCGATTTCTTCTTTTGATCTGAATTCTAGTAGACACGAAATCCAATCTGGAACGAACGGAATTGGGAACATTAAAAGGGGAAGGAAAAACGGGAGAACTAATACGAGAAGGATTTTCCGCTTAATTTGGCGTCGAGTTCTCAGTCCGCCTATCCAGTGTTCTCCCAAGACGAGTTGAGCGCACGGATGGGCTAACAGTTGGCAATGGTGACCCATAAAGGCTAAACACAAACAAGTTTTGTATGACCAGTTGGGCATTTCGTTCGTCAGTAACTCCTGAGCACGAACGTTATCTTGGCGAAAACAATAGTCTAGCAATTCGTATGCCTTTTGACCAAATTCCGCCGAATAATTGTTCAACTCGGCTTTTTCCAATTCCAGGGCGTCGTCATCTTTAGCCTCGATGGCCATCGCCCGATACAAATTGTGAGCAATCACTGCTTTAGCCAAAGCTTCGTCGCCATATTCCCACATGAGTTTAGCCATCGAATGGCGCTTGGTCAACACAGACCATACAAGCAGCTCGTTAAAAGGTTGAGGAAATATTCTCGATGCATTTTCCGGTGAGTTATTTTTAACAAAATACTTTGAGCGATAAGCTCCGCCCATGTACTTGTTAATGGCCAAATCAACGTCTTTTAGGGAAACTCGTTGACGCGAGCAGGTGGTAGGGATAATAAATCTAAGTGCCTCAATCGGGTCTTTTTCAGACTTGTAAAGTTTTTCTAACCAAGTTTTCGTTAATAGCTTGTTCACCGGCAAACCCTTGTCCAGCAGTAGCTTGACGACATCTATCCGGTTATCGACCAGAGCTTCTATTAAGGTTTCCATTGCAATGTCATCATCCAAGACGTCTAGTCGCTTCCACTCCAAAGCAAAGTCCAGCTGCTCGGCTGCCGACAACTGACGGGCGCGAAGTAAAGCTCTCAAAAGTATGCGGTCCAGTACGTTCATTTTGTCCAGATTGTAAATGGTGATTAGATTTTTGTTTTCAACACATTGTAGTAGCTGAGCAAGAACATTTTCTGCTGCGGTCTGGTCATATTTCAATGCATCTTCAATGTCGTTTAACAATTTTTGGTGCTTTTCTTGCAGTTTGGTCATTGAAAGCTCGTGGGCGGAGGTAATAAGATTGGCTGCACCTCCCGAGTCCGCTAGGACCACGACTGGAATGGATGGTGACTTCGTTACGTTATCATATACAGTTCCGATTGTGTCAATGTCGCCTCCCACAATTAGAGAAACAACGGGAATATAACACTTAGTTCGGCTCGTCAAATTTTGAGTTGACAAAAATTTTTCTAGGTTCCTTCTCAAATGGATTTCCGCTCCGTAGCGGCCTATGAAAAGTGTTCAATATCAACAAAATTTGAAAGACAAATAATTAATAAAAAACTAGATTTAGGTATACCAACAGTTCCATCATCAGCTAAGAGGAAGCAGTCGTGTCCATTACTGAAAGAAACTGAATCGGTACAGGGATCATCATTTGGTTGGTAATTTACGGCTTCCTTGACTCCAATCAAAGATGTTCGATTCCTAATTCTACCCCAGGGAGCGACTCCTATGCTCACCACCGGTCGACCTTGAAAATTTGGATTACGCACCATTCGTAGAGCTTCGTCGATATGACAAGTGTTGATCCCTTTGCTCAAAATCCACGATTCTGTTGGATAAATAAGACGCAAGTTATTTCAAGTACAGTACGAAGATTAGGTTGAAATCATTTCACCAGCAATTTTTGCCGTTCCAACGAGTCCTTTGTGTAGAATACGCTTAAGCTGCGAATTGAGTTGCACTTCACTCGAGTCTCCGTGTACAGAAATGACGAGTTTGGGTTGTACGTGTCCCCATCGCTTAGTCAACAGTTGAAAAATGTCGTCGGAAGAAGAGTTGTAAGCCAAGCGGATGTATTGGGCTTCGTTGGGGTGCAACCCGTCCGAGAATTTGATGGAACCAAAGGCGTCAGTTGGCTGGCTGATGGTATGTGTAATCGGATTCCATTCGTTGTCGTCCTCTTGGATGTTCTCTTCCCGGTGATTGTTGTTGTCGATGTGCTGTTCCCGCGTTTGACCGCAAAGGCAATGCGTTGTATTTTGGTCATCGGCGACATATTTGACGCAGCGTCGCTCGGCAAATGTTGATTTTACCCATCCGTCGTGATCTGGTTGCATGCTAGATTGGTTGCCATTCACGTGCATGGTCCCTGTTGTTTAAGAATGGAAAACGATTAAATATTTATTAGACAAGAAAAAGGAGTTTCAAATTATTCAAAGTTCCATCAATAAGCTTCAAATTTGTACCTACAATAAATAAAACAAGCAAGAAGTAGAAAACTGAAAAGGCTTACGTTAACAAACAGGCAATAAAACAAGGGAATAGATGATTAACTTGTAGAACACAACTTGTTACCAGACGGAAAATGAACGCTTATCCACGCCTTTCTTGCCCTTGGCCTTGATATACATATATCAAGGACATTTTTTCTTCTTATCACACAATGACTGATATCGAAGATGAATCTATTGCATTGTAGATTTGTGCGCGATTATAAAGCATAATGAATGTTAAAGAAGGAGGTCACCTATTTTCGAATGGCATCAATGTAGTTTATACATGATAGGCCTACCGTTCACGAATGAAACCAGCCCCAAGTTGTTAGGAATTTGTTGGCTGATCGATGTATATTATCATTTTACGTTCAAACACAGATATAAACGATGATTTTAAGATATTTAAATTTAATTTGATTTAATAAATCTGGGTGTTGCCACTTAAATCCGTTTCAGTGAATTAGATTTTCATTCTATAGATGTTGTACGAGCTGTTATAAAAGAGAATTTCAGTTTCAATTCAAGTTGGCCATTATTTAGACATCTTTATGTTATACCTCGATGTAGAGATTGATGTCCGTTGGATCAATATGGGGAGAAATCGTTGTACATACGCCAAATACTACAAATTGGCAGGGGCGGAATCTGACAAGGTAGAATCTTCTATATCGATGGTAAAACTTTTTTGCTCTTTTAATGATTCTATCATCTCTTCTTCATCATCCGACATTGTTATGTCATCATACGTAATGGGAGTGTGGCTATGGCCCATGTCCTAGACATAATCGACATATAAAACATTCGTTTGAGATTAAAAATTAATTATTAATTATAGATATTGATTACCTGAAGGGACACATCCAAGTTCTCCGAATCCCGATGGCGTCTTCGTCGAATGACTCCTTCCATCATGTTGTAGACATGCCCTTCTAATTCGCGCAAGCGCTCTGCTTCCGCTACTACTTTGGCAGAAGAAAACGGAGGATTCTCTCGACTGGTGCTCATCCGGCTCTCAGACCGGAAGAGTGGTGGCGGTAGTCTCATTTTTTCCGCTTGTCCGTCGTGCAAAGCGGCTTTTGGGAAGAAGCAGTCGCAATCATTGAATATTGGATTGGCTGAAGCGGGAGGCTGTTGGATAGCAATGGTATCACTCTTCCTATGCACTTCCGTCACTCGTCGTTTCAGTGTAACCTGGATAACATTTTTTTTTAATTATAAGTTATCTTTCAAAAAATGAGTGAGGTATACTTTATTGGATGGGCGAGCTACTTGAGGTTCATTGGCTGTTGCTAGGTCAAGATCTAATCGGATGGGCGTTCTTTTTAATGATGATCGCCGTTCAAGTCTTTTATTACTCCATGTCGGGCTCATCGGGCTGACCTCTAGAACGGGAATGTTAGCATTTTCCTCGTGCGGAATCGCCTCAACTTTGGGTTCTTCGCATTCAAATTCATCCGAGCTGCTTGGCGATGCAGACAAAAAGGGAGAAGACGTCCATTTTTCACCATCGAGCGCACTCGCTAAAACTGTCGTCGCATCCGATAGCGACATGGATGAAGTTGGTGCGTTAAACGAAGGATGACGGGCCTCTTGAGGTACACAGTCATGATAAATGGCAAGGCAAGTGTTGGTGGCCCGCTCGATGGATTTCTCCAATAAATTAAGACGCGATTCCAGCGAGTCCAACATTAAACTTCCGTTGAGATGATGAGGGTCGTCTATTTTGGAACTCAAGCCCTCCAATCGTTCACTAATCAATCGAACACGTTCGTCTGTTGTTTGATTCTGCTTAGTTTCTCGTTCACGGCCGAGTCCTTCCATCGACTCCTCTTCGAAATCGTACAATCTTTCAAGATTGTCTTTATCGAGAAAAAGTTTCAATCCGCAATCATAAGACTCTTTTACTCCTGTTAAATATCAATTATGTCAAAAGTGTTGTTCAGAAAATCAGTAAAAAATTACGGACCGGCTGATCGTCTGCAACACCATTTGATGATGAGGCAAAGGTGATTGATGGCGATGAATGGCGGTGGTAGGGTAGGTTTTTGGTCGTACTCCATGACAACAGCATATCGGTTGAACTTCCAAATTTGATGCGAGTAGACGGTCGTTCGTAAGTAGATGGCATTAAAGACGGCAATGAGTAGATTGAGCATCAAAATGTTGACCATCAACAGATAAGCTGTCATCACGAGTGGATTGAGCCAGCGACCAGCCTCGCAAGGAGGCATCTCTGGATCAAAAGAGCCGTCCGGATTGGTCCCGTTACCGCAAGGAGGATCGATGGTTTCGGCAAAAAGTTCCCCGTAGATCATGAAGTAAGGTTTGAAGAAGATGTCGCGGACGAGGAACCAACTGAATTCTTCATGAGGGAAGAGAACCGACTGGCGGAAAACACCATAGGACATCACTACAACCAACATCAGCGTGACGTAGTAAATCATCCGTTTCAGCATCCATCCGATCATGGTCACAAATGGACCGAGGAATCTGGAAACTCGCATGATCACCAAGATTCGTATATACCTTTAAAGTATTCAGAAAGAGTTTATTATTGTTCCGAAACATGGAAAAATTATGAATACTACCAGTAGACGATATTGAGGCAATAAAGAACACGGCCAACATTTAGCGAATGTTCGTTCAGCCGAATGAACATGCCGATAAAGAACTCGGCGACGAAGAAAGCATCGCAACAATTCCACACGTCAGACTTCCAAACGGCGAACTTGAGGTTGAGGTTGACGGGCTCACTGGCCAGAATTTCGCGTAATTTTTCACACCCGAGACTGGCCATGTGGACTATAATGTAGCATTCGTTCCATTCGGGTATTGTTGGAGTTCGGATGAGCATTGTATAAGTGTAGATGATTAGGAAAACGAAGTAAGCCATGGACCAAGACCAGAATTTGGTGATGGGCGCATTGTAGAATTCGTACAACTTTCTAGTGAATCGAAGCTGTCGATTACGATGGTGGGGGGCTGTGCAGGACGGGATCACAGCCTCATGAGTAATAGGATCCTGGCCAACGGACAAGTTTTCCGGCTTCCCAAACGAAAATGTAGGAAAGTCGCTGTGGTTCGTATAAAAGTGACAATCTAGTCCTTTGTGATGGACATCTTCCTCAACAAATTTAACTGAAGCGATGCGCTTGTTGGATTTGTTAGTGGTTATGCGTTCACTATGCGAAGAAATGGTTGGTGATGGAGTAAATGATGAATGCTGGACAGTACAAGCAGTGTTGTCTAGCTCGTCTTTGAGTTCCGTCATCCGTTCCTCTTCCGTTTGAGGCATCAACTGAAGTTCCTCTCTTGATTTAAAATCCAATTGCAAAATTAGAGGTGGACAGAGGAGAGCCAAGGCTATTTTTAAATTTGTTGAGCGCCGAGTCCTTAATCCGCCCAGCCATAAATCGCCCAGAATCAACTGAGAGCAGGGATGGGCCAATAGTTCGCGGTGGTGACAAGCGAAAGCTAATCTGAGGCAAGTCTGTCGGGACCAGTTGGACAATTCGCAGGTGAGCAGTTGCTGGGCGAGGTCGTCGTCCTGGCGATAACAAAAGTCCAGTAGTGCAAGCGCTTCTTGATCAAATTCAACGGCATAGTTGCGCAACTCGTCGGAAATTTCCACTTCTAAATCGTCATCCGCCGCTTCAATGGCCATAGCTCGATACAAATTGCTGGCCACCAGCGATTTGGCCAGCGCTTCTTCGCCGTGCTGCCACATCACTTTAGCCATTGATTGACGTTTAGTCAGCACAGACCAGACCAGCAGATCGTTAAACGGCTGCGAAAACAAATTGTACGACGCTTCCATTGTTTGATCTTCAAAACAACTTTGATTTGCCTCATTTTGTTCCGTATCTTGTATCTGATGATGACTCGCGCTACTAAACAATTAAGGAATAATCTTTTTAGTTTGATTGATACTTGATAAATTCAAAAATTGCTTATTACCTTCGTCTGCGGCTGAAAACACTTGAAATGGTCACCGGCGGTCTTCTCGTCAAAATGTTATAATTTTGGCGAAACTTACGACGAGTGTAAAACGAGCGGTAAGCGCCGCCCATTAGTTTATTGATGACTAAACCAATGTCGATTAGAGTGTAAGCGTAGTTGCGCGGCATGTGTGGTCGGACGTCACGGACAATGTATCTCAAGGTATTGGCCGGCCCTTGTTTAGAATTGTAAAGCTCTTCCAGCCGAGGAATCGTCAGAAAACGGCCCACTTGCACGCCATTCTCTAAGAGCAATTTGACAAAGTCTACGCGATTTTTCACTAAAGCTTCCATCATTGCTTCTTCCAAAGCTCCATCCGTCCATTCTCGGCCATAAACGAATATTTCGGAACGAGCAATGTCCACTCGATTCCAGGCCAAAGCCAAGCAGAGCTGCTCAGCTGCCGACAGGTGGCGAACGCGGAAAAGAGCACACAATATTGCATGATCTAGTTCTTGGCCGTTTCCAGTCATGTCCGATGAAGCGGCAGCGCCATCTGATGGCCGGAATATGGTGATGAGATCTTTTTTCTTGACGCATTGAATTAACTCGCCTAGAAGATTGTTTGCTTGAGACTGGTTGACATTAAATGTGAGGCGGATGGTGGCTAGAAGCTCTTGGCGCATTCCCTCCAGTACGGTAGATGATTCGCCCGTCTCTGTTGTGTATTTGTGCGCGAATGCAATCAAGTCGGCTGCCCGACCGGATCCTTCCACCACGACAACAGGAACGGGCGGCGAATCTGTTACGTATTCCAAGACAGTCCTGATTGTGTGCATTCCGCCTTCGACGACCAAACAGACAACGGGAATTGAGCAATACGTCCGAGCTTGCAACCTTTGACTGGAAATGTATTTCTCCAGTTTTCTGCGCAGTGCAATTTCCGCCCCATGCCGACCTTTAGCATCGCAATAAATCAACAGACTTGTAAAAATAAAAATATATTAGATACACGAGTTTAAAACTGACCGACTGTGCCGTTATCGGCCAAGAGAAAATAGGCGTGCCTGTTGTTGAGGGCATCGAACTTTGAACGGGGATGGTCGATCGATTGGTAGGCAACGTCTCTTTTGCATCCGATCAAGGCTCCTCGGTTCTCGACGACACCCCACGGAGCGATACCGATGCTGACGACTCGTCCACTTCGCAAACGTGGAGATCGTTCCGATATTAAAGCGTCTCCAACATGTCGGGTCACGCCCGTGTTTGTTCCTCCCGTCAAGATCCAAGCACCTAAGGCGGCAATCAAAATATGAAGAAAACATAAAAACGTGTTTAGGCAAGTCGAAACTGTGCAATACCAGTCGTTTTGGCTGCTCGAAGAAGTCCTTCATGGATGACACGCTTAAGCCGCGGATTAAGATCAAAATTGGCATTACCACCATGGACAGTAATGGCGAGTTTAGGCAATTCGATTCCCCATTCAGACGTCAACAATTGAAGAATGTGATCTGGACGCGAATCGAAAGCCAAACGGATATACTGGGCTTTATTAGGATGTGGACCGCCCAAGAAATCGATGGTTCCAAAGGCATCTGTCGGGCAGCTGATGGTGTGGTAAGCCGGTGCCCAGACCTCCCCCGTCGATCCGACGCTCCGGATACCACGAGTCTTGTGATAAGCCCATGTTTGTCCGCAAGCGCACTGCGATCCTTTACCGGAACCACTAACATAATGAGCACATTCCCGTTTGCAAAACGTCGATTCCACCCAACCAGGATGTCCCGGCCGGATAACGGGAAGGACGCCACTCGTCACCGTGGACACCGCCGATTTAGCTTCTGCTGGAAATTGATCAATCGAAAAATTATTGTTTTCGTTAGCCAAGTCAAGGAGTCCAAATAAAATTTATCCGCTTTGTAATAGCTGAAATGACTGAAAATAGAAGCGAATCTTTCTTCGTTTTCATTATAAATACAGACAGATTCATTATACACACAGACGATTTTGTCCATCAGCTCAACAAATCCGCAAGTCAGTTTTCTCGCAATTACTGTTTCAGTAAAAATTAAATGTATAAGCCCCCTACTAAAAACGGTTCAAAAACAATTGAATTGTGAATCTTAGTTTTAAAATTTAATTAAGGTTTTAGTTTTAATAAATAAGAGTAATGGAAGTGCTTACCGTTCATGACAAACGAACAGGGTAAAGTGAAGATCAAAGTACATTTAAGTGCACTTTTTGCCCGACATCGGGTAAACAGTCAAGGTGGCGTTTCAATCCTGTTATCTGAACAACTTGTACTGCTTTACGAAAGACGAAACTGTTGTAAAATTCACAAGGCACTCAATTAGCAGCGAATATCAGTCTGGCTTGGTAGATTCGATCAACTGCCCCCACCACAATATAAGCTAGGCAGGCAGCTAAAGTTGGATATCCAGTATAGTAATATAGAACTGAATAACTTTGTTTGATAGCGGCAGACTTGTTGACTGGTCGGTCACAGATTAACGCTACACCACCATTCTCAGGTGCACGTTGCTGTTTCATCACAAACAACCCGTCCGTATCATCTCATGGTCGTCTTTGTTGATGATGCCGACCATTGGAATTAAGGGATCTATGTCTGCGTCATCCCTAGCGTTCTCTAAAGATTAAAAAGGAAAATTTTATAAACAACCTAGATAAAGTGAGAATTTTGTTACTAGCTTCTATTTCATCATAACCTTCACTCATTCATCAAAAATTCAAAATTTAAAAAAAAAGGTTGCTGCTTACCGGTCTTGCAATTTGTAAGGCAGTAACCCGAAAATTAATTATGCCAATGGTCGTCCGAGAAATTTTGTTTCACCTTGGGCACGAACAGTGCGATTGTTTCCGCGCGTCTCGTGATCCACACGATAACAAAACGACGCGGAAAAATCTGGAAATGATTGACGGAACGTGACGCCCATTTTAATAGGAAAATAACAGGAATAAACCAGGTTTTTAGGGAAGATAAGCTGAAAATATCTACAGAAAGTTACGTAAGGCACTAGGAATATAATCAGCGTATGATAATTGGAAGTTTTTGCACTAACCATAAGATATTTCGCACAAACTCCAAATTTTCTTTGATGTATATATTTCCGTGGCCACCAACGCTCTTCATGTACGCGTGATGAAACTATTTCTATTTTGGAAACAACAGAGCTAGAAGGTGGATTTCAGTTTTAAATTTTTTTGGCAAGTAAACAGTAAAATAAAACAACAGTTGTGGACCAATTCCAACGGGCATTTTGCCGTCGATCCATTACCATTATAATCGAGCTGCCATATGGAGATTGTTCAATTTTCCCATCAATTCGTCCGTGCAAATCAATTTCCTTGTTTGCACAACGTCAATTGAACATACAATTTCAAAGTTTTGGGGCTTTGCAGAACGAGTAAATATATTCACATCTGCATCTTGATAAATTTAAATACGTGAAATGAGAAATCACTTTTACCTAAACTTAAAGAAGCCATCACATTACGGCTTCCCCTCCATCAAATACAAATCTTTCACTTCGTTGTCCACTCGTTGTGCCAGTCCCCCCTGAACGTCGTTTTTTTTTTGGCGGGGATCGTCATCAGCACGTGCGGCACGTGCTTGCTTCGTCCATGGTTTGTTTTGCCATTGTGTCGCCGGGCTGCTGATTTTTGCTCTCGATGGCAGCATTACATTCAAACTTAACTGTGATGTCAATTTCAAGCGTGTTTTTTTTTTCGTTTGAGTGAAATTAACTCACGCATCATGAAGTTCGGGTTTTGTTCACCTTGCACTCTGGGAAGTTGCTATTTGTGTTCGACGCGTTCACATGTAAGTCCTTATGCAAAACAGGAAGCACTTTTTTAACTTGGCTTCGAACTGACTCTTAAACAAAACACGTAACCAATAGGCCTACTGAAACTCAAGACTTGAAACTTAAACTCTTAAAGTAAAGTTTAAGTTGTAAGCTCGAGATTGACAACCAGAGATGCCGGTTGCCGTTATTTAAAATGGAAGATTAAACTGCATTTAAAATTACACTGACATCAACTTGTTAAGATTCTTAAGAAATGTCTGGAATCAACTTTTTAGCCCAAGATTACTAGCTCTAGCTCGAATTATTTGGTAAATACGTCGCTGAGCATGGCTGAGCAATAAACGTGGTAAAAACTTCGGTAAATAAAATAAATCCTGTTCGAAACTTATGTTCTGTATCTTATTTTAAAATAGTAGTCGTCCTCTCTGATTCAGTTTTTATTTACGAGACTTTAATCTGCGATCCGATCGCTTTCATCGCTATGATATTCAGAGGATAATGAATCAAATACAGCAATCTGACAACTGGACCTTAAGTTTCGTCAGAAAAATCACAAAAAAGATGGCGGCCTCCAGATGTGTCACGAGTTTGTTAAAATTATCCCCAATCAGTTGTTCAAATTGGCCTTGTAGACAATTTCACAGAATAGTAACAGTTCCCCATAATGTACTGTGTAGACCTAAAACGACAAGTAGTCTCCTCTCAGCTACTAGGCTTCTCCACTTTAGATATTTCAGTCAGAAAGCCGACAGCAGTAACGAACCGCCGGCGACGACGAATAAACCGACAACAGCTAGTCCAATATTAGGATCGATTCAAGGTTTAGGTATAGCTGGAGAGGTTCTAAAAAAGCAAGAGGAAGGCCCTACAGGTGATGGACAAAAGTCTTCTGGTCAAAAGCAAAATAACAACGAAGAAGAAGAAGAGGCCGCCAAAAGGAAGAAAGAAGCAGAAGCAAGCTGGAGAGCCATGAAATATACACTTATTTTCTTTGGTGTCACAATGAGTGGCCTAACTGGATACATTGTTGGCACTTGGGGTGCTCCAGAGAAAGATGAGGAGGGCAATGTGATAGAAGACCAATTTAGCTCGAAACCTCTCGCTCTGCAGTACATCCTCAGATCTTGGAATGCCATGATGAACTACAGTAAAGTAAGTATTCAGTGGTAAATAAACACTTCCCACATGAGAGTCACAGTTTCTATTTCCTTTTTCAGATGATTCGGGATCCTTCTAGGGATAAATTGTTACCTGATCCTCTGAAAGAGCCATACTATCAACCTCCCTACACTTTAATCCTTGAAATGACTGGTGTCTTAGTACACCCAGATTGGACAGTAATTCATTGCCATTCACAAAAAAATTGAGTAAAAGAATATACATAATATGAATTGTTTCTAGTACCAAACTGGTTGGAGATTTAAAAAGAGGCCAGGTATTGATTTTTTCCTGGCTCAAGTAGGCCCCCCTACATTTGAAGTCGTCGTCTACACAGCCGAGCAAGCATTTGTGAGTTTGTGCAAGGTTTTACTGTATATCCGATTATGCAAAATTGGTAATCATGCCGACCTTGTTTTCAGACAGCCTTTCCCATATTGGACGCGCTGGACCCAAATGGATACATCATGTACCGACTCTTTCGCGATGCAACCCGATACGTTGATGGTCACCATATCAAAGATCTTGACTGTATCAACCGCGATCCTTCTAAAGTGATTGTCCTCGATTGGAACACTCAGTCAGTTAAATCGCATCCCCGTAACGCGCTCAAGATCAAAGAATGGAAGGGTAACGATGACGATCGGACTCTTATCGACCTCGCTCTTCTTTTGAAAAGTAATATCATACCAACATTTATCGTCATTGCGCTACCTAACGCTGCTTTTGTTTTAAATAGCGATTGCCACGTCGGATGTGACAGATGTACGAGAGGTGTTGGATTTTTATAACCAGTTCGACGATCCCATCGAAGCCTTCCGGGAAAATCAAAGGAAACTTCAAGTGAGGATGGAACCTGTCACTAGTTCCGTGTTAACTTTAACTTAACTTTGTCCTTTCCCGCCGAGCAGGAACAACAAGAATTGATCGAACGAATGAATCAGGAGAAACAAAATCTACCAGCCACTTCCGTCGCGCGCGGGCTGTTTGGCAGGCGTTTTTGAGCCATAAGTGTCGTCACTAGTTTCACATTTCGAATAAATCACGGATCGAAAGTGTTTTTGTGAAAAATGACTCGATTTATTCCGTTGAGGCACAAGCACGAAGAAATGTGGCAGATGAGAAAATAACGTTATTCGTCCATTGCATCATCATTTTCAACACTATCTCGCTTCCTTTTCCAAGTGGATTGCTCTCTCGTTGAGCATTGGCCGTTGGTCGACACACTCCAATTTGCTTTGTAGATGGGCTCATATTCCCTTAACTGTTGGACAAAGCCTACATCAGAGATCAATTAGTCAAAAGTGTTGATATTGTGAATTGAAAATAACTTAGAACCTTCATTAGGATTGATGCAGAACCTCCTCTGCTGCACCAAACTGAATGCCTCACTGGAATCATTAGATATCAGAATTAATACAAAAAGCCCAGAATTGTGTACATCATGTTGTAAACTTATTACTTGAAACCAAGACAATATTTCTGCATCAGGAAACCCAATACAATTGCAGCACTTCTAGAGATGCCAGCATTCCCATGTACAAGGGCTTTTCCACCTGCAGAGAAGCAATCATCTAGGAAAGTTTTGACTTTCTGGAAGTGCTGGATGATGTTTTCTGTGACTGAATCTTTTACATTGACAACCAAGTACCTTTTAAAAAGAATTTGGGTTAGTATTCTGTAAGACTATAAATGACGGGGAAGTAGATATTACATACTGAAATTGGTTGACAAAATTTGTTTTGATTGCGTGTGCCTCAATATCTTGTCTGACACAAACAATGTGGGTGATGCCATGTTGCTCCAGGTATGAGAACTGAATATGACAACAGGAGAAAAACTTGTAAATAATAGGGAGATGTTGAATAATAATAAAGTATATTACTTTGGAACGAACTGCGACCGAATAGGGTCCTAAAAATAAACCTTTCACGATTTCTTGCATCTCTCTTCGCATCGAGTAACACCAATCATTGGCTTCTTGAAAATCATTCGATATTGACGGATGAGCTGACGGCGATATTCCATTGTAACTTGGTTCGACTTCCATTGAGTTCGTATCCCAAATATTAGTAACAGCAACAATTACTATAAACAATACAACAACAATCAAAGACGGCTAAGTTTTGAAAGACTCAAAAAGTTTCTGTTGTTTGGGTTTAACAACAACAGTACAACACCGATATTCAATCGACAGTTAACAGCAGACGACTCTGGCAAAGTTTTATTTTTTTTCTCTCTCCCACCCAGACTCCCACCCCAATCAGTGTAGCACTTTGCAGCTTTGCAAACCATTCCTCTATTTATCGAGAGCATTTTATGCTAATTCCAAGGTTTTCTCGTTTTGTATAGTAATTAAAGATGAAAAGATTCTCCGACAACATTAGCCCTGGTCGGTGGAAACGGATCTGCCCACCAGCTGATGATTCTGACAGCGACAGTTCATCAGATTCATCTGACGACGCTCAATTAGATTGTGAGTTTTTAAAGTTCCCTTGGTCTGAAAAGTATTGCTGTCATCAGCTAGTCAGAAGTAGCGCTAAGATTTTCATCATATTGATTAATATATTTTACTTAAATGAGTGAGTCATAGCATTTAGTACTGCAACAACCAATGCTGGACAAAATGATCATGTCTTCTTTTTCTTTTTTGTTCAGTTTATCGAAGACTGTATAGGTACGGAGGTCCTAATTGTATCCAATGTGGGTACCCAAATCTGGTCTGTTCCTGCAACGTTAGACATAGTCTAAGTACCAGTTCCAGAGAGCCAATGATCCTGCTCCCTCCTAGTGAATCACCAAGAGTGGAAGGACGTGCTGAAACTGATGGCAGCAACATCAACATAGCAGCCAGTAGCAGCAGCAGCAGTAGTAGCAGCAGCCACCAGTCAACTCTCGGGGGGAGGGCTTCAGCAATTGGACTTGCAGATACCAGTGGCCATGGGGGCGCTTCCGTATCATTTCGAGCTTCAACGAATATTGAACAGTACACAATTCGCGAATCATCTGATCCTTTGCGTTTTCCCTGCACTGTTGCCCGTCGACGAATTAGCTTATTTCCAAGTTCGGAAGAAACGCCGAGCGTATTCCCATCTTCATCGGAACTTTTAAACTTCTCTCGCGACAAGAGGCTCAGAGAATCGACAGCAGCAGTAGCAGCAGCAGCAGAGGCTCCCGTTGCGGAAATACCTACTGTCGGAATCGAAGAAACTCCCACATCTCCGACTCCTTCATCTTCTTCCTCACCCGAACCAACTACAACCAACGAATTGGACGAGTTTCACGCCCGGCTCTTGAGCTTAATCGAATGTCCCGTTTGTTTGGAACCGATCGCTCCTCCCGTTCACCAATGTCGTCGTGGCCATCTGGTACGTAACATCTTCACTGTAATATTACAAGTCTGTGTTCTCAGGATTAACTGATGATGTTTTGTCTAACGATACAGGTCTGCGGCAAATGCAGGAGCCAATTGAACCAGTGCCCAACGTGTCGAGACAAGATGTGCGAAATGCGGAACTGGGCTGTGGAACGCATGGCGGAGTTGCTCAAATACCCTTGCCGAAACGCTGGGCTGGGCTGTCCTGAGGCGACGTTACTGGCCGGCAAAAACGCCCACGAATCGACTTGCCCGTTTCGTCATTACAACTGCCTCTTCCGCACGTGTTCATGGACTGGATTCCAACAAGAAATGCTGCCTCATTTGCGCTCTACGCATCCGCTACGTTTCTTGGAAGGCGCACAGCAGCAGATTGATGTCGAGCTGAACTCACCTACGCTTTTTTACACGGGTGAAATAAGATATGAGAACGTCGTAAATTGACAACGGAGTAACGCCATTTTTCACACAGACTGGGCCATCGCTTGTTTCGGTCGTATCTTTCGCTTCAACGTCTTCCAGCACATCCCCAACTCGATGTTTTACGCATCGGCTTACTTGGTGAGCGGAGGTGGCGGTGGATGCGGCAGCAAAGAGTCGGATTTCACGTACTCGGTGACGGTGAACGGCACGATGGCGAGACAGGTGTCGTACGCTCGTCAGACGCACGCCGAAGCCACAAGGACGAGTCAGCTCTGCCACTCTGAAGATTGTTTTAGTATCCGAGGCGACAAGTTGGAGCATTTCGTCCGAGAAGGGGGCAAATTGCGTCTACACGTGGAGCTAAAGCAGCTGGAAACTTGTTTCGAAGGAAACTCGTAATCGAGTCAAAAATTTCTATTTAAAAAAGCAATAATCGAGTTTGTGTCGCAAGAAAAATTCTGCTCATATGTTTCCTATTTTCTCTAAAGTTTTTTTTTTTTTTACTTTTCTTTCCCCGTTCGCCAAACGGCAGTTTAATGTCTGAAAATTTTTTCCTATTTGAATTTGATTATGTTTTGCAGGGGCACGATTCCTCTGATCGAGTCAAAAGATAAAGAAATAAATACAAATAAAAAAGTGTCTGATTCGAAGGCGACTTTTGTCTGGTGGCCTTGCGTCACAGCCTTTTTTTCAGCTCCGCTTAGAACTGTCAAACGAGAATAGTAATGTGTCTCTAGACGAGCTGTCGTCGCCGAGCTCATTGAGTAAAAAAGTCTTTCTCTGTATAGAAAGGAGAAGATTCTGGGCTAAAGTCGGAGACGTCGGCGGAAAGAAGAACGTGCCGTACAGTGCCGACTGTCGATCCTGGAATCAACCAATATTGTGACGACTGCATCATTAAAGACGAGAGGTCGATTTAAGTGGACTCTGAGCCTGCATTTGTTTTCCTCTCTTTTTTCCTCGTCGCGCTCTTTTGTTTATTTGTGACGTCGTCCCGCTGAGGGTTTCCATGGGGCCCGATCGATACGACATCTTGTCTTGCGAAGCCTCGACTCGTTGCCAATACTAAGAGTCTGACGAAAAGAAATGGCATTGCTTCGCGTACGACCTGCTCATTTGTCACGAAATCGACAAGGCGTGACGGCACAAGAGAGTCGGAACTTTTGCGGCCAACTTGGGTCGGTGCTGAGTACTTGTGTCCTCAACTACGACGTTACTAGTCCGACTACGATTGTTTCACAGCAAGTTGTATTGTTAAATAATGGTCCACCGTAAACAGGACGACAGACATGGATCAGTAGATTGAGTTGACTAAATATTCTCCCAAAATACGAAGGGCAATCAATAGCTCTTTTCGACGCTCGAGTTGTTGATTTATATTATTCCAAGGGGTTGGCAACTCAAAAAAGTTTTTTACCTTTTTTACCTTGAAAAGGCAAGGGTTAAAAAGGGAGGGGTATGAAAAAGCACAGTAGTCCGATACCCCCCCTCTCGTCATTTCACCTTGTTTTCCTCAGATTTTACCTCAAAAATTCTACCTTGATTTGAGTTGCCAACCCCTTGTATTATTCAGTCGATTCCTGATGACATCAAATATACACTCGACCCGGAGAGGAATATATTGACGGCTCTGTTTCGTCGTGGTAGTCGCCGACCAAGTGGAAAGCCGGGCGGACAGAATGTTTCCGCGGCGCTCTTCATTTTTTTTTTCTTATATTTTCATCAGAAGCCAAGCCGTCGAGAAAACAAGGAGTTGTGTACACAAAACGACGAGAGAAGAAAACGAAAGAGAAGACTCTTTTGCTTAGGTTCTCCATTTTGTCGTCTGTTGTGTCTGCGACGAAAAAAATATGGAGGAGGCTCTTTGCTGAATAACATAATAGAAACGGTACGAGTCAAGAAGAAGAAGAAGATCTTTTGATTAGGACATTCAGAACGGCGTAGATGCCGCCTTTAAGTCGCCTCGTGAGCCGGGCCGTCGGAATCCTCAACTCAAACAGAATGTCCAAAGCCCCACTTAATACCCGTTGCCCTTCTTCTTCTACTACATCTTCTTTCTTTCCTTGTTCAGACTTCTTTCGACGGCCCGTTCCCTTTTTTCTCCCCGTCTTTTGTGACTTTGGGACGGACGAACAGAGAGAAAGAAAGAGAGGTCTAGAAGTGAAGAGGATGATGGCATTGTCAAAGGTTGTGTTTGTCGCTGAGAGAAGAGAGCACCATACTATAGAAGAGCCATACGAGTAGGCTAGTATCTGGGTATACGGTGCTATGGGGAATCGAATCCCTTACGACCATTGCTCGTAGAGGCAATGAAAAGCAAGTGGCCTCGCTTCAATCGTTCAGTCTCTATAGAACCGACTGCCACCGCCGTAGTATCGCATTACGTAAATGTCGTTGGCTCCACGTGCGTCCTATCTAAGCCCGTCTTCATTGAGCCTGAAAATAAATGGCAAATAAATCAGACGTGAACAGTTGTAGGTGGCACAGAAGGTAGGCGTTATTTACAGGCTGGTGGTAATCGACTGGGACAAAAGGGTGACACGAGTGGAACGAATCGGCCGTTGGGTTCAACGCTATTTAAAATATATATTTAAAAAATGGAGGCGGCAGAGATGATGTACGACGGGCACTGAAGGAAGATGAAAGCGGCCAGGGCTGCTCGAGTCAAGAGTGATGATGAAAAGGAATAGAGCCGAGATTAGTTGAGATGAAGTAGAAGGACATTGTCGACGACGGTCCTGTGCGATGTCTGCAACCAGCTCAACTTGAGAGACAATGACGAGTACCATCGATAGAGACTGAAGGGCGCCAAATGCGGTCGCGGCGGTAGCGACAGCGAAGAAGACAATGACGACGAATTGTTTGTCTCTTCTTCTTCTTCTTCTTTCGATCCAGGTTGTTGTCCTCTCTGTAATGATGACGCCTCGTCCTCAACCGAAGACGACAATGTTGTCAAATCAAGTGGCGGCCGAGACGTTGATTCTGTTGCTCGTCTCCGCGCTATGCCAACATCAGTCGCCCGGAGCAATCCTTTCAAGCGGCCAGCCCAGTCTGAGGCCACATCGTCCACTTGGCGGCCGATCGATTCCAGGAGAATCTGCGTGACGCACACAAAATAGAATTAATGATGACACAACCTACACCGCCGCCACCACTACATCGCATCGACTAAGCTAAAAGCAACACAATCTCGGCCGGACAATAAGCGCACCGTCAACAGACCCGGCAAAAAAGTTGGTCCCGCTCCGCGTCTGATGGAGTTTTAGACGCCCTATACACGGGAAGAAACTGGTTTCCAACCGGCTCAAATTCTCAATTTCGAGCTTTCAACTAGTCTCCAAAGTGTCTGCTCCGAAATAGTCTGATCGTTTTCCGAGAAAGTTGTGCATCACTTGATGGCATATTTCTCGCTCTGAAAGTCTCTAGACGGCTATAAATAAGAGCCGACTGCCATAGTTGTACTTGCAAATGGAAGAGGAAAGAAACGTGACGATGCATTGGAAATGATAGCTGGCGCAAAGAGAGAAAATGCTTCTTCTCTCTATACACAATTATTAGTTCTTTTTGGGGACAGAAGATGCATTCTTCCAGCTGCCACGTGAAACAGACGTCGCCTGTCACGCAGCATCTGCACGCTCATCTTATGTAACCATCTCGTGCTGCAAACTCCCGTTGCAGTTCGTCGAATGCTTCGTCACATGTCGTTTTAAGCCACGATCCAACAATCAAGAATGCGTTGGCTTATGCGCGCACACAGTGGCTTATATTGCCATATTCTACACAAATATTTGATCAAGACTACTAGACGAGCTTGATGGAGGAATTTACATAACCGAACTGGAATGAATTAGATTTAAATGAAATTCTAATCGATTTATTATTTCCCAGTTTCTTTTTTTTAAGTCTGTTGCACATCATCAAAGGTTAATTTTTTCTTAGAATTTGAATTAGTTAAAGATGAGACCGGAATTCCAGGAAAAGAATTAAAGGTCATGGTTGTATGTATGAATTATAAAATAGGCGGTATATATAGAAGTTGATGTCACCTCCAATGCATTTCTAATTTCAATAATGTACTATCTAGTACAATATAAATCGTTGTCAATGATTCATGTCGGGACCGATTGCGACGTGCCGGCCGCCGTCTCTCGAGACGAGAACTGTCCCACGTATTACTACAACGCCAACGTCGACTCGCAGCAGCAGCAGCTAATGGAGCATCCTGGATCAAAGGTATTGCCACCAGCACCGAGGGGAAGATACGGAGCCGGAAGTAGTCGCAGTTAATCAACTGTCAACAGCAGCAGCACTGGCTCGTATAGCAACAAGGACGGACAGCTTGAAATTTTGCGGGGAAAAAACAAGGACGCATCTTTATTAGTGGCTAGCTTCTGTATAATGGATGACGTACTAGTGTATGTGTGATGATCTCGAGTCCTGTTCTACAATATGCTTTTTCCTTCACGGTTGATACCTTGATTGCGATTATTCAAGTGTAGTAAGCTACTTGTGCCGACTCTCTGATGAGAGAGAGTCGGCGACATCAGCCGACGACGACGACGAGTGTAACAAGTGGAAGACGAACTCGGAGTGGCAGCATTAGTAGTAGTATAGTGCCAGATTAGTTCCGTTTTCGCTCCAAGTGCCTACACGACGACGACGACGAGCTCTTAAGCCTTTTTTTTTCACTCCGTGTAGTACTTGGTAGAAGTACTAGGTATGTTGTCGTCGTAGTAGCCTCCACGAATTAAGGCGTCTAGACATCATCTCTCAAAGGGGACAAACCCGGAAAAATGTTGGTCTGTTGGGTAGGACAACAGACGGCCTTGTAGTTATTCATGCAGTTCCAATCATCATTTAAATTTTATGACGTTCTTTCGATTATTCATTTAATTAGATAGAGAGTTTTATCTATATTCCAAGAGAAGGATGATCCAAAACGTACCCAGGTGGTTCGTCTGAAATATGGATGGAAAGCAAGGGGGATCATGGTAGCGGGCATTTGGAAGAGCTTTAGCTGAAGCGGGACACGGTGACCCAGAAACCAATTTGTGCCGTCTCTTGTTGTTAGAGGTACTTTATCTCCTCTTCTTTCATAGTGAGTTTAGGGAGCTTGTTTGTGCGACTCCTCGGTCAGCACTTCCGCCATCGAGATGTTTGTATTCTTCCGAGGCTAACAAGCCACTCGCCAAAGTTATTGCAGAGCTTTTTCATCTTATTCACATTTACTAGACGAGATGCCAAAAGCATAAAAAAATATAATAAGGCCTTTAACTTTCAACACAATGTAGTATAAAGAAGGAATAACTGCATGTTATTCTAAAAGTATTTTTTTAATGAGGGACCGATATTTCTATAACTTTTGCTTCTGGTTAACTTGCAATTCGCCGAATTATTAACTCGCTTCCGCCTGTAAAGTCTAATGTTTATTAAACTTTTTTATGTATGATCAATTCTGATTAGGTACATGGTATATACAGGTCTCCTATTTTTCGAGTAGTTTGAACACGGATCCCAGAGGGGCTGAGAGCGTCTAGACATGCTCGTTTGGCAAATGAAGACAATCTGGCTATTCCGCCTTCTATTTTCATCATAGAGACGGTCGGATTGGCGCTTAGTAGGCCTTTGGGTCTCGTCCAAAAAAAAGAGGAAGAATTCCCTCTTGATATGATAGCCCTTGGGTTACATCTAGATAGAGGAGATTATGCTGCTTCTGTATAGCAATCATGCTGAGCCAGCGTAATCGCCGAGGCGCCTCTGAACTTTGCTTTCAGATCAATTTCAAGGTATTACACATACAGCCTAATGTCGGAATAAGAAATTGGTAACATCCATGTGGTAGCCGGACCTAGTCGAGAGTCACGTGGGCGCGACAAGGGGATTTACGTAAGCATCTTCAATCCGCTAGGACGTTCCGAATGGATATGTTGGCTGATCTATTATTAAAGTAAAAGGCAAAATGGATTCTTCTGGTCCTCGTTGAAATATACACATAAACTCTTGTTACACTTACACCTACACTGTTGCCCCTTTAGGGAATAACCAAAGCGCGTGCAGATATATGTTTCGTGGAAATAACAAATCGATCCAACGTATTATGTCAAATATAGTTATCCTTTCGCTATTCGGTCTTAATATACAGGAATAGCAACACCAGTTGTAACCGAAAGTTACGCGTATCCTGATAGGTACCAACTACAGACGACTGTGGCATTTTCATTGCCGACCGCGGGAGATGTTTGTGGCATTCCGAGGTTATTCCCCGTCCAATTCTCCCAAATACGGAGTCGGTGGGGAATCAATACGACGCGTGCAAAAACGGGTACCCGCTTCTTCCTTTTTTCGGTTTGAAAAATCAAAAAAAAAAATACCTAGCCGAAATGCCAGAGGCTTCGTAGCTATACAGTCGTCGTGGTTTCTAGACCGGGCTTGGAGCGGGGGATTCTCATTGTGTAAAAAAAAGGGAGAAATCCTGGAATTGGTAGCTGAACTAGAAGAGATCCATCAAAATATGCAAACTCTGCCTCTGCCGCCGCTCTGATTTTTTTCAAAAAGGAGCCGCGTAGTCAAAGGCGGATGGATCAAGGCAGGCCGCGCTCAATTCGAGATGATTTTAATATCGATCGTTGGACCAGCAAGTCATTGTCATCATCCGTGGGCATTACTCACCGAACAAAAGTAATATTGAATAACCCGGCTCTGGTAATACGGTACCCCGGGTACCAAGGTACGTACGCGCGCGCGCAACTTATTTAGGCGCACAATCTCCTTTTTGAAGAAGTTTTTGCATTAGTTGGAATCCCAGCCCACACATTCGCCTAAATATAGAAGAAGAATTGTTCACCTGATGCTGTAGTTCCAAGTAGCTAGATCGACGCCGCCAACGGCGAACGGATCGGCGGAGGCGGCGATATCGTCGTCGTATTCTTTGATGACGTCGATAGAGTTTGCAATAATGCCGTCCTAGAACAGTCATCCTAGATCGACTGTCTAGTCCAGCCAATTCCCAGGCGTCGTTCAAGCGGACGACGTCGTTGTAGCGACCTGAATCACCGCAAGTTATTGACGGACAACGTCCGTTGCCGAGGTAACGATGAGAAGGTGCTATTAGCTGTTCCGGATGAGTCGGATCGCACGTTGCTGTTATTTCGACGTCTGTTTGAATGGCCACTGACCTTTGGATCCTTTGGATCTCGACTGACGTCGTCGTCTCCGCCGCTAGACAAAAGAAAAAGGAAACATCAATAATACATGACGATAGCAAGGGAACAAACAATTCGGAGCCTAATAATGAAGAGAAAGAAAGAACTTGAGTGTAAGAGACCGATGACAAAGGTCACCGAGTAGCCAATTCCAAAAGTTCTCCTTCCAACAATAGACGAAGAGCGACAGAAGCGTCTTCAAATTGATATTTGTAGTCATGGCGATCGCCGCCCGGGGTAAAGAGATCCGTTTCTTTGTGCGACTCGGTCCGTCTCTCTTCTTCCTTCTATCGAATTTCTCAGTCCGTTCTCCGTCGACTGTTGATTCGAGTCGGACACACAAACGCGTTGTCACAAAAGCGGCGTCTAGACGCGATTCAACGGATGAAAAAAAAGCCGTCCATGTGAAAATCGAGATGCCTCCAGCGCCCATCGACCTTCCGCCTTTTTTTTGTGCACGACGGCTCAGTCGATCAAGGCGCCTATCAAACGCAATAAGCTGCGGTTTTCTATAAAAAGAAAGTTGCTATCCGGTTGCGGAAATGCACAAGTTCTATGACCCCGTTTCTTTTTTTTTCAATGGAATCAACAACATTCGTCGTCGTCACGTAGGTCTATAGGCGTCAATAATTCCGCGGCGGACCAGCAAATTGGTTCAGCGCGTTCCTGGTAGTGAAATGATTGCTGGCCCACCCTAACTCTTTGATGGCTTTCAATTAGGCGCGTTACTCACTGGTGTGGCTAATCGCTTGTTTATCCCGCGGCTGCTACAACTTGCCAGTCCGTCCATTATTGATCTCTCTCTCTCTCTCTCTCTCTGCTATTATTATTAGAGAATGACGGCCTCTCAACTACGTAATACAAGTAGAAGAGAACACCTCGAAACACTTGTATCATCTCGACTACAAATTGGCTTTGCCTACGCCGATCTAGGCTTCCATGAATTGTTGAAAAACAAATCTAGAGTGTAACACTAGACGGTGCTATTAACCGAGAATGAATGAAACAAGGGTTCTAATAATACACATGTACCTTGCTGTCGTTGCTGATGGGCTTCTTGCAGCTGCAGTTGACGATAAATCAATTGCAGGTTGTGCTGGGTTTCGTGCAGAGCCTCACGGAGACGACAGATCCACAGCTCGACCGTCGAGGGCTCTTGACCGTCAGCCGCAAGTTCTTGATGACATTTCTTTGCCGGCGCCACTCGGACGCCATCAACGACACGTTCTCCCAAACAGGACGATGACCGTCCGTCCTCATTGGGCAAACTGTTGGTCATCGTCACCGTCATTTTTACGCCGTATTTTCTTGATTCCTCCCCGCGACAACACGGCAACAGCCTATTTCGCTCAACTATAACACGGAATAAGACGGAACAGACATTGCCGACAAAAGTTTCGGCCAACGTCGACTACTATATCGACCATACGTGTCGCAACACGCCAACCTGACGCCGACGGAATTAGATCCCAGACGACGGCAACGGAAAGGAAAGAAAAGACAAACAAAGACTCGTGTTACTAGTCGATTGGTTGCTGGTTGAAGAGATCGGTTACACATCCATAACATCCGTCTCTTTTTCTAGAGGGAAATAAAAACACTGGAGCTGCTTGATGTGGGGATTGCGGTGAGTTCGTTCTTGTGTACTGTTTGACGAGCCAAAGCGACGGTCGTCATGGCGACCCGACTAGCGGCAACCCGCCGAGTTACCCTGCTATGTTCTAGACGCACAAGTGACAAGCCCATTAATACTCCTTTACGCTCTTTCCAAATTCTTTTCTAGATCCGGGAACTCAAAAGTTGAGAAAAACTTGGAAAACTACAGCCGAGGTTTGAAACTACAGCGGGCGTGTTAAGCGTCGCAAATTCGATAATAAGTAGACGACAAAGGAGACGTCAGTTCCTGCTTCCTGGTAGTACTACGCCGCGCAAAGTTCACTTGATCGTGTCCATCATTCTTTCACAGAGCACGTCTCTTCTTCGGGGTTGCCACTTGACGTCTCTTCTTTATATCGTTCTATATAGGGAGACTCGATGATAAATGATAAATAAAGAATAAAAATTTCCCATCAAGTCTCCACTCTAGATTTTATTTTATTTATATTTGTTATGATGGTACAGTCTGGTATCACGTGACCCTGTGACATCACTGGGGGAGCGAACTCGAGTAAAGAACAAAAAAAAAAGACGAGCGATATAAACACGGAATGAGAATTCGACACTGATAATATTGGCAACGACGAGAGTAATTATTATTTGTAACAATTTCAGAATAGAAATATGTATATATATAATGTATATCGTCTTGTTGTTGTACTAGAGTAATTGTATATACCTATCCGTCAAGTAGGAATGAAGGAAAAATCAGGGGAAACAAGGAGTAGGAGGCGACAAGATGCGAGTCATTTGAATATCAGAGGCTGTAATAAAAGTACGGTACCGGAAAGTAAATTTGGTTGTACTGCCGCCATTTTTCAGCGGCTGGGGGAGGTAGACAACTGCGAGAGCTCGCAAATTCAAATATATCTGAGACTGCCTGATGCTGGTGTATACAAAGAAACGGAAGACGGAAAAGATGGTGGTGGATTTTATGTACGTAGTAGACATGTAACGGTCGTTGGCTGCCATCACCAAAATCACGAAAAGAGCCGGTAGAGCTCCGATGGGGGCCATTTTCTGGCCTTTTCCAAATATCATAGAAAGGAGAACACTCGTTCCACCGAGAAAAAAGTCTAGAAAAGAAGAAAAGGATTGTTGTAGGTGGCCAGAAGGGAGTGGCCGCCATCAGGTAAGTGCCGTCGGCATCCATTATGGACAAGTCGGAATGAAGAGCGACGAGCGCGCCTTTTTTATTGAATTATCCGCGTCGCCGGTGTCGGATCGAAATGTGAAGAAAAGACGGCGATGACAACGCAGCAGTAGAGTTGTGTGAGACTATGAATTCGCAGGAATTCGTCAAAGACTCATCGACATTTCCAGGAAGAGATTGTCGCTCAGAGCGCGTGAAAACCCAAAACCGCTTCATAATCATGCCGCCGACTCTGTTCTTATAGTATATCTTCTTCTCTCATCTTCTTCGTTAGTTCCGCTCTCCGCTAATTAAACACTCGCGCGCGCAAAACCTCCCAGTACTCGATAAATAAGGGCGTCGCTCACTGGATCGGCGTTTTGCTTTGTCGTTTCGGCGAATGGATCGACGCCGTACTCAGAGATGTGGCTTTGACTCGGAGCGACGGCGTCCGACGGACCACCGAACTGCTGGCGTCTAGCGACGTCTCCAAAACGGAGTCTTCGACGTCGTCGGTGCAACAGCTGGCCGAGTCGGACAACAATCGAACCACCACCAAAGAGACGGGCTGCTGTTGTTGCTGTTGAGACGCTTCGGGAGGCGCCGACGTCACGGACGAAGAAGAAGACGACGACGTCGACAATGCCGACATTAAAAACGAAGGCGAAGGTCGAACATTAGCACCAGCTTCTTCGTGATTCTGTTGCTGCTGTTGGGCTGCCGGACTGGGCGGCGCCATTTCGCTGGCCTGTTGCGTCACCATCGCGTAAGCGGAAGACGAAACTGGAACGATTTCCTTCATCGGCAGCTGAACAGTCGGCGACGGCTGCAAATTGCGATGGAATTCGAGCAATCGCCGCAAATTGCGTCGTTCCGTGCTCGTGACGTTGACCATCATCTCCTGACTGGCTGGATTGTTGCGATGGTGTCGGTGGTGGTGGTGATGATGGCCGCGTCGGCGTCGACCCAAGAACCGCAAAGAGAATTTCTCCCAGGCCGATCGGAACTGTCGTTTACAAACATTGATGACGTACGACCCTTGGTGATTATGAAAGTAATTGGAATGAAATTACCTGAGTGTTGAGTAGGCCGTAAATGAGCGGATTGAGGACGGCCGATGTCTTGGCGAAGAGCGAAGGAACGGTGGCCAGCGCCGGCGAAATGGAGCCGGCGAATAGGGCGCCGCTGTCGTCATCATCGCCATCGGCAGGGCGATGACCCGGTCCACTGACCCCGCCAAAGGTCTCGATGAGCGCCAGAATGGAATAAGGCGTCCAGGCAGCCATGAAAGCGCCGATCATGCAGGCCACCATCACCGTCACCCGCCTTTCGGCCGCGTCGCTGTGCTGCTGTTGCTGCTGGTTGTTGTTGTTGATGTGTTTGCGGTGTTCCAGCTGTTGCACGTGACCCGTCAAATTCGTCTGCAGCGTCGTCAACGTTTTTCTCTTGATCTCGCCCGTCTATTTCAACATTATTATTATTATTAAACCACAAGGCAATTATTAAACCAGTCCCGAATATCAATTTGCCCAACATAGATTTCCAAGTCGTTACTTTCTCCTCGGATCTAATATTTACAAACAGTTGCCTTCGCTCGGGATTCTCCAGCCTGATACAAGCGTTTAACTTTTTTCTATGGAAAAAATCAGTCGAGGGTGAAAGCCGCCAACAAACTCGCTAGCCTTTCATCGGATCGATATGAAAAGACACAAAAAGGTTCTAGACTCGCCCTCGTCTTATCGTTACACTTCAATTAATCTATTGAGGGCCGAATATACAGGGCGAAGAGATTTCGTCCGAAAAGGAAAAAAGCTAGTCGGGTCGCAGTAGCAACGTGAGCCTATATCCTGATGAGGAGGAGGTCTCGTGCCATTCTATTAATAAAGAGCGGAACGACGTCGATCGATAATCCTCCTTAAACCGCTACAGCGACCTTGATTTCCAAAAAAAACACATAATTAGTGAGTTTCCAATAGCTCCAAGCAATGCGTCTCGGGGGCGGTCGATATATAAAAGACAGGCTCCGAGATTTCGTCTCGGGGCTCCTAGGCTTTTACTAGCCCAGCGTCTAGAAAATGAGGAAAAGAAGGAGTTGACGTCAACGTCTCGACCGCCTTTGGCCTTATGAGGGCAGCCTCGGCGCGTCGCCGACATTGCTACTACTCATCTGCGTATTAACCTCCAGCCGGAGATTCGAAGTAATTGAATTAGAAAACGCGGGCGCGTGGTGACGTCAGACGAGCGTTTAATCCCACTAGTCCTTTCATCTTTCTTCAAATGATTCTCCGCCTCATTTTCCGTTCGGTTCACCTTCCTTTAATAACAGTCGGAATAAACAATTTCCACCGCAGGCTAATATAATTTAATATCTCTTTCACTGATCTCGCTTTCTCTGCTTTGTTATGTTATTAGAGACGGATCCTTGATTATCACCGAGGCTTCACGGCTAAATAATTTTAAGCCAAACAAATTTAATGTAATCTACAGCGCAAACAAAAATATTATGAGACATAACAAAAACTACCTTGCGGACGACGCGGAGAATGCTGGCGTAGGAGACGACAATGACGACGAGCGGCACAATCAGTCCCATGGCGAACATGTAGAGGATGTACGACCGGTTATTGTCCATTTTCGATTCCCAGTTGACGGAGCAGCTGAAAAAAAGGAAACGGCCTTTTTTTTCAATCAAAGTCTTTTGTGTTGACAACAATATGCTAATGCGTCGTCGTCGTCAGGAGCAAGGAACTTTGTCTTTCCTCTACCTGCGCCACTCTCGGTTTATTTTAGACATAGTGATACGTAGTAGAACTAAAGCCTGTCGATGTATTCGTGGACAAAGCCGGGAAGCTTTAGAGACCTATCGCCGGCATAAATTTACTCTCGCCGTGACGCGAAACAGATGCGAATCCGGAAGCCCCTGTCAATCCTTTTTCGATTTGGCGGGCGTTCCCTTTTATTTCGGGGTGAATGCATATCTAATATATACTATGGAGCAGAGAATAGCAATGTAAACAAAGAAAAGCCCTTTTACCCCTGAATCGCGTTGAATAGCAATAGCAAATAAACCACTACATTTTGCAGACTAGAGTAGAAACCAGCCAAAAGTTTTGCTCCAAAAAAAGAAATGTTCCTCGTCGTTTGAATTCTGGACATTTCCGAGAAAACTGAGAAAACTTGTGGAAGTATTAGAATTATTACAGATTCCTCCAATCAGTCCGATGATCAAATGTTTCGAGACGAGTTGCAATTAGCCAACTTTCCTTCCGGAACATCAGTTAAGAAATGTCAGAGCGTAACGAGTCCGCCCTTTTGCAGAGCTTGGAAAAGCGACGACCAAGTTTTGCTGAGCAGAGAAAGCGACTCGTTAGCCGACGGTGCATCCTGCATCTTGTTCATCGCTGCTCATAGCTGAATCATTAGGCCGTCGCCCACGTTTGTAATTGAGCAGAGAGCACTACACTGACCTGATGTGAGCGGCTTCTCTGTCGTAGCGTCCCCATCCAAAGAGCGGCGGTGAAGTGACGGCCAGGGCATAAGTCCAGATGAGAGTCAAGAGGAGCGCAGCCTGGCGACGGCCCAGTTTGCCCGTGTTGCTGTTGAACGCTCCATTACGTTTAGCCGGACAGCAGACGACCAGCGTGCACCGCCACAGGGCCAATGCCGATAACGTCGTTATCGATCCGATTCCTATTAGATCAAAACGATCGATTACTCTCTCCAATCAATTGCTCATTCTTTCATAACGACGGAGAAGGGAAGTAATATAATATCAGGTCACGATCCTGGTAAAATCGAGATTTCTATTCTCGGAATCATTGTGACGTAACACGATTACATAAGAAAGGTCATCGATCCCAATATCGGCTTTAATCAATCATTCAGAACTGTTTTAGAGCTTAATATTCCAGTACAGCCAAATGTGTATTAGTAGTAGGGTCGTCATTTTCTGGTGACATTTGTTAAAAAGACGTACGTATCCCCAAAGGGTCGCTTGGGGTTTTTCTCGGTATTCAGGACGAGGAAAAGGGCAACAAACCTGCAGTGGACATTATCATGGCGTAGGCGACGCAGAGCTCGTGACTAAAATGCCAGCCGGTTTGCAGCGCAGCGGCCGCGGACATCGGCGTCCTTGAATACAAAGTCTAGTATTAGTTATTAAATACCTTTGCAAATCCAACTTTACGATAGTCATTTCTTCCTATTAATAGAACCATAGACTTTGGTGACAAAATATAGTGTACGACCCATCAGCTTCTCATTGGCATTCATATGTTGTTCCACTACGTACTATACTACTACTAGTACTTAGACAACTAGAAGCCTATTTGCGAGTGCCTACGTTGGTGGAATGCTTACCCGAAACCGGCAATGGTCCCGTCGGAGATGGCCAAGTTGAGCAGCATCCAGTTCAAGGGCGTCCTCTGCAATACGAGCACAAAAAAACAGGAACCAATAAGGAAGTGATATAATCATATGACGATGGATGGCTGTCACTAAGCGAATTTTTACTCGTGATCCACATCACGAGGACGTTGCTGTATTTTAGAAAAGGCGACTGATAATTGTAATAGAAGCGCGTCCTTGGTACCGTATAGAAACGTAAGGAACATCAATTCCGAGAAAGCCTTGAGCATCAAAAGGAAACCAACGTTGACACGAGTCTTCGTCACCAACAAGGAGACAAAGCGAAGAAGCAACAAGACTCTAGAAAAGAATCAACAGAAGTGAACTCTGTCTGGATCGGCGCGTTCCCGACGCCCTAGCTAGTGTCTATTTAGTTTCGAATATATAATGGATCAGGAGAGACATTGTTCGACAAGTCGCTGAACATGTCGGAACGCGACGAAATTGTTCAATGTTGGCACCAGCTGACGAGTCGATCCATTTTGAACTTGGTTTCTATTGATTGTTACATCGATCAGACACAGTTGTCGGGGGATTTCCCCCATTTTTCCCATTTCAAGTCATTGCTCATGTTTTTTTTCATTTCCGTTTGTTCGGCCTCCAGCCGGGATCAGCAGCCAGCGGCCATTTTTCCCTACATATTACGGACCTTTTTCTCTCTAATCTTTTCCTCCTAATCTCCAAATACCGAGCGTTTCTTTTTAAGCCAGACTGCTGAGATGCTCCACCCACAATGACCGATCCATGGTAACAGTCCGCCGCATTTCCAACGAAATTAATGCATGTATATCTCTGATTCTCTGTGGGCTAAGTTTATATTCCTAGAACAGATTAAATATATAACACGAGCTTTCGCTCGATCTTGATATGCTCCTTAAAAGCCCTCGCATATGTTACGATCACCTGGCGTCTAACTTTACGTCACGTTTCTAGTTATATAACGGTCTGGTGCCTCGTGCGCCGACTGCTGCAAAGACATCGGACGACCGACGGTCTCTCTCTCTATATCCTCTTGGCAACACAGTCGAATCCCATCAGGAGGAGAGAGAGAGAAAAGTAAAAAGTCGAGAAAAAGAAAAAGTATTAGAGAAACGCTTCCATATAATCACACACGTGCTGTTGGGACGACGTTTCCTATTCCACGCTGAAAGTTGAGCGCGCGTCACACATCCTTTTTTCTTTTTATCCGCGTCATCTATTAGTAATGCTGCTGTTGCGACTGTCCTACTTTTGAACACTTAGCCGTGCTGTCCCACTCGCTTATCTTACTATCGCAATGTATATTATTGGAGTCGTGACCGCGCGACAAGGTTGATGCCGTTCCTCATCTTGTCAAATTGTCAATAGACTATATGATATGTCGGACCATATCGCGATGGCATTTATAGAGTTGTTCATTTCCTCTTCAACGATCATCCGATGATCTATATTGCTGCTAGGCGACATTCGATCGACTAGCGAAGGTCAGCAGAAGTTGCCCCTTGAATGGACGGGTTTGTTGGAAAGCTTTTCACCATAACTACGACATCAAAGTATTAAATTGCCTGTATAGACAAAGGAGACGGTTGCTGCGGTCGAAGCAGGTGACTCGGTTGTAAATGGCACCCCAGTATATTTCTCTCCATATCTTTTGATATTACTATATTTCCTCCGAAGAGTTTTCAACGGCAACTATTATATACGAGGCTCAGAGTGTGCTGCTGTCGAGGTACTCTAAAAGCTATTGAGGAGCAGCTTTTTTGGATCGATGGTCACGCAATAGCTGAGAGAGAAGCCAACAACAGAAAAATGAAGGCTAAACTTTTCTGGCGACCTTTAGGTATAGAGACGACAACAATGAGAGATGATATAGATTCGGGTATATAGAAGTACTTCTCGCATTACTTGTCCCAAAGAACCCTCGCTATGTAATACTCAGCTCTGAAATCTATCTGCACTGGACTAGACTAGCCGGCAACAGCAGAGTGATGATGGATCCTTGACACGTGCAATGGCGTCAACTCGATGCTGTTGGCGTCGCCTTGCATTTTCGTCGAATCCGTCTGCGTCACCAGCCCGTAGGACATTGCTATTATCTGACGTAGATTCAAAACCGACCGAGATATGAATCAACATTATAGAAATTGACAAATTTTCTCGAGAGTCTCATCGCTACAACCCATATTATCTCTGTCTCCTATGAATTAATCATGATGGAGCATGCACTGCTGCATTACGGGCGAATGTAACAGATTGGCGACAACATGCGACATTGTGCTGACTGCTGAGCTATGTCACACTTGTAACTTCATCGCTCGCCGTTCCGAATTCTCTCCGTAATGAAAATACATTGCAGTCGACAGTGCTGCTCTATACGTGCTGATATACTATGAGCTACCAACTGCTGTGTAGATACAAAGTGCGGCCAAGCCGAATGTCATTGTCTTAATCGTGGGCGACTAGCGTCGTCATAATAATAAACGGTGTTGGTAGAGCAACCGGATGAGAGAGCACAGTATCTTTTATGCATTCTCCTAATATTGCATAACGATGCTGTTTCATCTAATAAATGTTAATTCAGCAGGAAGATCCACAGAGCTGCCTACATTAACACGTTCATTTATGGCAACTTCTTTGAACACTGCATGATGATGTAACTTGTTTGTTATCAATATTGAACTAGTTTAATATTCGCTTCCGCATTTACCGGGAGAGTGGCTAAGAAGGAAGTAATCACATCGTTATTTATAACTTAGGAGAACTGGATGTTCGTCATAGAAACAACTGTTGTTGTTGAGAAAGACTTGTGTGATAAAACAAGTTTGCCGAGAAGCAGCTTACGAAGAAAATGTTACGTCCAAGATCTATTCGCCAAGTTATCTACCAATGACGAGAGAAAAGTTGTCTAGTACGGACGTCCGTATATTGACAACTTATATACCATCAAAAGAGTTTTCCCGCGTATTTCCTGAGAAGATCCAGGCTCTGATTTGGATGAGCTGCTGAATGTAATATCATCCTACTCTGTTGTTAGTTCTCTTCTGTAAAGTACGCGAGGATCTAGCTTATATAAGTACTAGTTTAGTATATAATTGATGTTTCGGGTGGCGCACATTGCGTAGAGTATTTCCCGGAGCCTCATCTAAACCGACGGCGAATATTTCATCAATTCCACTGCGTGTACAGTATAATTGGATATATATGTCGGTAAAGGAAAGGGAACCAAACCAATCGATATCGCAGACGCCGCCCTACTATTACAACAAATAGACTTTAACAGCGAAGGAGAGAGGAACGTTTCTACGATCCACTAATCATGTCAGCAGGCGCAGCGTAATAGTCGGTTTAAGAAGGGTCGGAGAAGCGGATGGAAACCGCTTTTCCAATAATGAATAATCTAATACTCATTATTTAGAATGAAGGAGAAAATGGTTCTATGAAAAAAAAATGCTTCCATTTTCCGTTACTTTATTTCATTTGATCTTCCGACTGCTTTCGTAAACATGTCGGCACCACCGCCATCACGGCTCGTGCCACCAGCTAACCTATTTATGTTACTAGGTAATAATCGAGACTTCTAGCTCCTATAATATCTAGGATAAACTCAGTTCCCCATTATGTACTACCTGTTTTTTCAAGTTTATAAAGGCAAGACCTGTATATAGTGTATAATTAAGGAGCTTGTATGCTAAAGAACTGTAGCGGCAAATGAATACACCGGGGAAATGCTAATGGTCTAACGTGACGCTACGTACATATAGGGTGGGCCTTTGGGGCTTGTTGCGTAAACCTAGGTGGATACGACCGTCTCTTCCAGTACGTTGCCTAGGTTATCAGGGAAATGGCTCATCCTCTTATGGATTTTTTTTTTCCAGCCCTAGACTCTCTTTATACTCAACATAAAAGAATCCTAGAGAAAAGAAGCTCGCAGCAGCAGCGGCGGTGCTAGTCAGTGGAATGCAAAACGACCTATTAATGAACTTGGAACCATTAGTCTAGGCTAAATAGATTCCAACACAAGTAGCGGCATCGAGGATTCGCGGAAACAACAGAAGCAGCGACAGCGTGGGGACCAGCAGTCCGGAATGAAACCTTTTGAGGAGAGCCGACGACGTCGATGAAATCTCTCCGAAAAAAGAAAGATAAAAAAGAAAGTAAAAAGAAGGGAATAGCTTTTCTCGCTTGGTTCCTTTCCTTCTTATTACTTGACGGCGACACTAGAAAGAGATATCGAAAACGAGTGGAGGATACGGATGACATCGATCCATCGCCGCAGTAAATGAAAGCGGACGACAAAAAAGGAATTGCGACGACTCTGGTGGACTCGGATCGGAACGCGGCAGCAAGAACAGTGGATAGTAGTCAATAAAGGTGAAAGAAAAAAACGAGTCAAAGAATGGTTGTTGCTCTATAGATACTGTAGTACTGGAGAACTTTGACGAAATCATATTGCCGTGCACTTAATAGCCTATTCTCTCGCTGGCCAACAACTCGATGGATTGGCTAGATCGATGGACGCTCATCCTTGCCCTGGCTTTTCTTTTATAGAAAAGAATCTTCCTCCATTACATGCGTCCCTATAGAAAACTCTGTAGATTTTCAGCATCTCATGTACAAAGGCCCGTCGTATACATAGCACAAAAAGGATGGCAGTGTGAATGCTGTAATCCTACGCCTTTTCGACTCCCATTTCCAGCGAAAACGAACTTTATTTCCAAATGTTTTATACAAAGGCGGAGGGAAGAGCGTCGCAGATGCGAGCGCTGGCATAGACTTCTGACTCGATGAGATAACTTGTGCGCCGGCTGGCGTCCTAATGAAGCCATTTGCTTTTGCTTGACGCTATTTATGCCAAAAGCACAAGAGAATAAAAAAAGAGAAACTCCCTTTGCCATTTCAAATCTTTTCTTCGAATTTTTGCCGCTCTTTTTTCCCTCTTTTGTTTTCGGAATTAAACCACCCACATTTCTTTTTTCCTTTAAATGTAAATGTAGCGCAATACTTTTCAATCCCCTAGACAACAGATCGTAGAAATGTTTTAGAAATACATTGTGGGCGACGTGTACTCGTCGGTAGTCGTATGGATGGGGTTTCGGTACGATAACCGAATTCGTCGATTCCTGATGGGTCCACCGGGGAAACGGCTTTTTTTTACGGTTGTGGCTTCTTCAATCGCTCACTGGTCCATGGGAAGTATACGGACCCCCATTTTTATCCCGGCTACTTCTCTTTTTTTATGTATTCGCTTCCTCTTTTTATTCATAGAACCCACACAGTTCGGTGAAGACAATGCACCCAAATGAAATAGAAGGCGTTCTCCATTGTAGAGGGAACTTTCTTGCCCATTGTGCATCTTATCTAATAGACCTACTCGCCGATATCGTCTACTACAAAGGATGTGCAATGGTACCCACGGTTGAATAGGCTATACAAGTTGGTGTAGGCATAAAGGTCAAACGGGGTAGGCTGTAACGGTAAACCGGCAGCATGCAATACTAAAACAGTGGAATACACAATATACCTGCGGATCGTTGAGAATGACGATGACGACAATGACGTTCATGATGAGACCGAGGACGCTGACAAAGAGCAAATAGATGGCAGCCGAGTGGTAAGCCCATAGCGGCATCAAAAGAGCAGCAGCAGCGTCGTCGTCTTTGTCGCCACTTTGGTCCACACCGCCGTTGAGCAACTCGTCGGCCACGTCATCTCGTCGCTGTCCGACGTCGACGACAAAGCCGAGAACGGCACCCGACACGTTGGCCGTGATGGCCATCAGATGCTGTTGCGGTGCGTAGTGAGCGACAGCGGCCGCCGCCGCCGCTGCCACCGTATCTCGATCGCCGATCCACAAACGAGACGAACTGCTGGCCGTCATCGTCAACAGCCTCAAGGCTTTCCAGTCGCGTCTTCTCTCCTTTTTGCTTTGAAATTCGACTCGTTTCCAATGGAATTCCAGGAATCACTACCAAGCACTAACGATGGCGCTTTGTGTCCGCCTGTCCGACAGCAAAGAGGATAGACGATCCTCTAGACTCGTCCGTTGCATTTTCCCAGTGACGGCCAGAAATCTCTAGAAGTCCGAAAAGTAAACAGGAAATAGAAACAAAACGTCGTCGATCCAGCAATCGGCGATGCTTTTAGTCTGGGCGGATGCGGAGCTACTCAACCGCTGACTAGAGCCGGCCTTGTCGGAAGCGTCTTCTCTTATATACTAGAGCGCGCCGGAGGATTTTCAGCGCGTGGCGAGCGCGCGCGATGCGTCGGCGAGTGCGCGATCGACGACGTCGTCTAGCTCCCGACTCCTCCAGCAGATCCCTTCAGTGCCTTCCTACGTGAAAAGAGTGAAAGCGACGGGCTTTCATTCGTTCCGCACCACTATCTCACTCTGCTGGCCAGATCTGTCGATATACGGACGTCTCTACTAGGCAACCCACTGCTATAGTAAAGTAGGAGCTCGAGTAGTAGTATTGGGCGGGCCGCTACTCCGTCAACGACGCCTGCGCCACCACGTCCGCCTTTTCCAATCTTGTTTCAAGATATAAAATTCTACATTTTATTAATGTTAATCATACTAGCCCCAGTTTTGGCTTACCTTGCATCTGTTTTCTTTTCGATCGTAAAAACGGCGCAAAATTTATAAGGCCCAAAACAGTGCAACTATTCAAAAATATATTGCGATCTGTAAAGTCAATTGATCTTTGGTTTTTGAAAGGTTAGGCCTACTGGGCCCAGAACTGCGTTATCTATGTATTAGGTGCGTTTAAATTAGCGAATACGTTCCCTGTAGCAAAGTTGCCATTTTCGATTAGATCAGCAGCATAGCAGGTGCCAAGCGGATGTTTCAAAGGGGATCCCTGGGCGCCAACAATTTCCTTCAACGCCCAAACAAAACTGAGGAGAGAAAAGAGGTACAGCAAAAGGGAAAAAGGTGCGGGCGGCAGGAAGCGATGGGAAATTGTCGGGGAAAAGTGCGACTGTTGGCACGCGACGACGACGAATGATGAGCGAATGAATAGGGTTTGCGTGATGCTGTTGCCGCCGCGCGTCTTGGCACGGCTAGAAATAGCTGAAAGAATGAGGATGTACTGCCCTTTGTTGACGACGAGATTGTCACGACGACCAAGTCCAAATAAGATGGCATTTCTGGTCGTTCGTTTCCTTAATGACATCCTTACTAAGGTTGACCGGCAACAGTCATCATAATAACAAAGGTGATAATAATAATAATCATATCAAGTGCCGATGCTGCGCTGTTCGTCGCAGAGGTATACATAAACAGAAGGGCACAATTGGAGGAACCGTCAAGCATCATCGGACGTGCGAATAGACGGAAGAACAATGTCGACATGCGGAGCAATTCAAGGGCGAGGCTATATCAATTAATAAAAGAGAGCGCACCATTAACAATCACGAAGACTCTCTCAGACTGAAGTATCGCTACTTCTTCAGACGTCTGGTTTTCCCTCTAGACAAAAAAAACCAATACGGCACGCACAACGACAAATTCCATGTGCTAGGGCAACCTTCATTTTCAGTGTAACTTGATTACATTCTCTGGGAATCGAGGCGCCATCATTTATATTAAAGTTTCTACCAAACTATTATTCCGGTAAAGGATTAATATTACCAAGGGAGTTCCTAGAAAAGCGAGCGGGGTACTAACTAATTACCCCAATAATTTAGAAAACGTCGTCAACTCCATTACGCTATATATTTGATATATTTTAGAGAAAATTCTTTATTATCTTACATTATTAAATATTATAGAGATTACTCGGTGTTACAGTATCCATTTCGGATGAATAATGTCGTTTTTCGAATCAACTCGGGTAATCGACACGCACGCAAAAAGATCGAAAGCAGCACACTGCACACCTGCTGTGGTATATATCGCGCGATGCGATGCGTGATGCGCAAATCGGTTCCAGTTGGCTGCGGCAGCAAAGTCGATTGCAGCAGAGCAGAGAAAAAGGGAGGAAATATGTGGAGGGAGAGAAGACGCGGCGATCTTGAATAACTGCTGGTGCTGGTTTCATTTGCTAATACTATCTTGCTGATGCATGCACCAATAACTCTTTTTTATACGCACTGCAAAGGTACGTATAATAGCGGGGATTCGTTGCTGAGCAGCTGATCACCAAGTTTCTGGTCGCCGCCATTGACCTCGACGCTGCATCCTGGCATCCTTATTAAAGCTAAACGGGCGAGGAATCGGCTTGCTCTCCCGTGTGTGTTCCCGCCGTCTCTTATTCCACCGTAATGCGCTTTCGGCCTAGAGACGACACGGCATGCGGCACTGCATGCTTTTGGCCTGGTATTGATTGAACAGAACAGGCTATTACCTCGGCTATTACTATCGAACTGGTATGGATCGGTTCTGGCTAAATCGACATAATTAGACCGACTCTTGCAATATGTACTAACTTTTGACAACGTTTTCCATTCCACTTGTATTTCAGCCTACTCCGTCTCGTCGTGAAGAATTTGGTGTATTTATCCGCCTTCATCATCTCAGCTAGTAATAACGTAATAGTTAGATCCAACATCCGCATTGAACAGGTCGTAATAATGCATCTAGAGGTTATTAGACGAGGAATTCAAGGGCTTTAATAATGGAAGATTTCATGATAGGAGAGGGAATCTACTCTATCAATATCAGTTACTATAACTCGACGCACAAAAAAAAAGGCCCCGGTATAAGATGACGACGTGAAAACATTCGCTAACGTCGTCTGATTTTTCTCGCTTGCCGCTACTAAAATGTTTTGTTGATCTCCCGACGACGTGCCGTGATTGAATATGGCGGATGCAAGTAGTATAACAACAACAACTACCGTACACAAACAGCACAACCCAAATCGATTTTCTTTTTTCAATTGAATTTGCTAGTGTACGGAGCCGGGCCAGACGCCTTGACGATGGCAAAGACTTGATTTCGATGCGGGATGAAGTTGGCGTTCCCTCAGCAGCGTCCTCAAAATGCGAGTCGTTGTCGACATTGCCTAGACGACCTCAGACGGTGAAAGCCGATCATCTAATCGGAATCGACATTCAATCTCGGGGTGTTCGAATCTCGGATGTGTTTCCCCTGCGCGTTGTCATCGTCACTGGTAGTTTGTGTTTTTTCAACATAAATATACGTAACAATTCACCATGGAGACAAGCGCAACGTTCTTCTACAGAAAACGGGCAGAAGAAGATGTCTCTGTATGTCGACGAAAAGCGGGCCCGTATAGAATATATTTATCTAGTGACTATATCGTTTTGACATCATCACAGCAGCAGGTATCGACAACATCGACGAGCCGAATCTCAATTTTCTCTTACAGCAGACCTTCATATCTGTTTACTTCCTGGAAACGATATGAAATATTTACCGTTTAGAACGGAGCTGGCAGAGAGCAAGCAGGTGGACTGTAATAAATCCGAGTGCAGGCAGATTGCCCGTACTCGTACATCTTCCTTTCAAGTGCTGAATTTAATTTAGTAGTGCGGGAGCGAAGCGGACGTCGCGTTCACGTGTATCCGCCGGGCACGGTTACGCCATCACATATACAGTCGCTTTAAGCTAGACGGAATTGATTGATATCCAGTCGCTGAATCATCCTCTTCTTTAGCTTTTGGGATTTTCTTGATATTCCCTCCTTTTTCTTTCATGGCGGGTTTCAAATTGATCCGACGCGCGGGAGCACGGGAAACTAACTTTCCCACGGCAACTGGCAATTCAATTCTCTATATCCTCAGTTCCTCACACACCACTAGAACTTTGGTTCGGTTGACAGGCAGCAGCATCAGCGGCAGCAGCGGAAAGGGAAAAAAAAACGAAATATAATAAATCGGAAGCGTTTTTAGTAGGCTAGGCTACTATTATCTCCTATAAAAGATGTCGACGTCTCATCAAAGTCGTTGCTGACTTCCTACACCCACCGAAACTTTTCTTTACTTCCACACTTTTTTTATTGCCGTGCGGTATTAGTTTCTTTTTGCAATAGGCTACTGTTCTTATAGTGCTCTCCTCTTTGTGCAGTTGATTGCGAATTTTTTCCCCTCATCCATCTCTGCGACATTTCTTCTTTTTCTTGCTAAAAGAATCTTATCTCTGATTCGCTTCTTAGTACACCACTCTGTCTTCCACCGTCTTCTTCACGGCAACAGACTTTTGGACGACTAGCAGGATGAATTGCACAGTACGGGAAAACGTCACCCTTTAAATGAAGACACTGTGAGACCGGCATCAATTAAGCCATCATAATCCGCTTATGTCTCATTAATTCATTAACAGCTGCTTGGAGTTAATTACCGGACGACTTGGATTCATTTAGGATCCTTGGCCAGTCTTTTAAACATGCAACTTACTCTTCGGTAGTTTAGATTCATTCACTGCGACGAAAACCGACAAGCGAGACAAGCGAGACAAGAGATTGACTTGTTCGTCCAACCGAACGGATGCCGAGACGGGCGACGCGAGTTGTTGGCAATTTAATCAAGTACCACTACTTCGCCACAATTGCGCGACAGGATTGATTTTTTTTTCTCTTTTTCTCTCCACTTTCAACCAAGACGACGCGTTCCAACGGCCAACAATCGTCGATCGTCGAAACGGTTTCCCCGGAACTATTTATCCCACTAAACGGTAGATGGTGATCGAGTTTGTGTCTTACAGCAGACGACGATGCTTAGTCACCGCTTTATTTGCTTTCCCTTTTGAAGTTTGACGTTTCTATCGCATTTTTCTGACACATGAGGAAGGAATAAAGTACTTTTTCCTCCTCAAAAAGCTACAGCGATACCGTCTAGACATAAGTACTTCGTCTAGACATAACTTGGTGTATTCGAATTCTACGATCAAAGCGTTTTCGCCCACAGCATCGCAATGAGCACCCGAGGTGGGCATCAACAACTGGCTTCTTTTGTCTCCTATTGAGCCCTTTTCATGTTATATGCAACTAAGACACATTTCAAATTCATGTAACAGGTGTGGAGACTGATGAGCAGCAAAGAATTCGATTCCAGGTTGAGCTTGAATTTGTGCAATGTTTCGCAAACCCCAACTACCTGCATTGTAAGTTAACAAGTTCCTATTAATTCATGCACACTCACATATATTATTGATTTTATTAGTCCTTGCTCAACGTGGCTACTTCAAGGATCCTTCTTTTGTTAATTACATCAAATATTTACAGTATTGGAAGGAACCTGCTTATGCAAAATATCTAAAGTATTTGATAGATCTTGTATACATCAAGTGGGTCAGAAGTTGTAATTTCTTTATATTGGAGGTATCCCATGTGTCTGCATTTCTTGGACTTGCTTCAGTACGAGCACTTCAGAAAGGAAATTGTCAATGGTCAGTGTGCCCGTTTCATTGACGACCAGCAAATTCTCCACTGGCAGCATTATACCAGGAAAAGAGTCAGGCTACTTCAGAGTCAAGCTGAAAAGCACATGATGGCTATTCAAAATGAGCCAACACCCCAGAAAAGTGTATGATTCATGATAAAGTGTACAACTGAAAGATCTTAAATTTAAGAACCATTACTATATTTGGTAAGTCTGAAAACAATACAGATTATCCTTTTTGTAAGGTGCTCTAATATCTTATTAGTGTGGTCCCAAGCTGCTCATGGAAGACTGAGTGAGAATGTGATAGTTAACTATTAGAGTTCATTATGCACTGGAGCCCCATGGTTCATCAGATCAATGCTCTACATGTGTGATTTGTCATCAAAGACAATGCCTAACAATCTCAGCAGGCAGATTTTTTTCACTTCTTCAATACCAGTTGTGAGCTCCACATCAGCGGAATGTTCCAGTCTTTCAACTATTCCCTTCAAGATAGCCTCCTTCTTGTTCTGCCTTGCACAGATCACAAAAGGGAAACCAAACTTTGCTCTATACCTGCACCAAAAAGAGAGGTTGACTTTGGTACTGGGTAGAATGCAATAAAATATTCAATACTTGGCATTTGTTTCTTTCAGTAAGGCTTTTTCTTCATGAGTGAGGGTGTCCAAACCAGCAGCTTTTTGCTCAGCAGAGCTTTCCTGTGTTAGACTACCAAGTTCAGCTAGCCTCCCAGCCAGATCAGGATGAAGTCTTAGTATCCCTTCTTTACCTATAAAAATGATAAAGTAGAGCTTTTACTTACTCATCTCAACTTTTAAAACATTATAAACCTGAGTCTGGAAGAAGATCAACAAAAGAGCAGATCTCCAGGTGGAGATGATGAACATCTCGGAACGGGCGGTTCCGCCAAACTGCTGCCGCGCAGATGGAACAATGCTCAATTACATTACCGAAGCGATGGATAAAATCTTCGTAGTTTAATTCGTTCACTTGCGAAATGTTTAACAAATCAGCCATGATTCTGCCGGTTATAAACAAGTGGTCGATTTTGGCTTGACAACGGCAGACGATAACCTGCGCTGTCAAGCTCAAGGTCGTATGAAAGTAACGTGAGCAGACGACGAATTGGAATTTATTGACACGTTTTTTTCTTGTTTGTTTGCGAATATGACAACAGCGGCTTTTCTCTTCTCATATTCTTTCTATTACCTGGAAATGTAGTCAATGGTTGTTTGTTTGACCCACTTATGAGATTGGATCCTCGATCGAATATTCGAGGTTGAAGCTTGCTAGCTCATCTTATAGCCTACTGTATCATATTATTTAGCCTTCCGTAAACAGAAAAACATCTCGTCGTCCCAGCATCAAAACATAATCTCTCAAGGACTTTGAGAGTCTATCGGTTTACACATGGATTTTTGATTAGCTGCTGCTGTATTGGCATCAAAACAGAATCCACTATAAATGTTATACGAAAGGTCACGGAGTTATAAGAATCGAATGGAAAACTTGTTCGTGAGTCGCCGCTCCGATGTCTGTTTGTCTACGGTTCACGTGATCGCCGTCAGGCCTGAGGTCAAACGCTAGTACGACACGCAGAGGAACGTCAAGAAAAACCGTGATAGTTTGAATTCGGTATAGGACAAGGTGCCCTTTCCTTGCTATGTCCCCTAGTACGTCTCGTAGTATTTTTAGCTGGCGTGCATTGGTTCACGTCGGATGTTTTTCCCTTCAGCGAGCCGCACGGTTTTCGCTTGTCGCTTCGCCTCTTTAAAAGGAGACCAGGCACCGCCGAACGTAGCAAATAGCCCCGAGCTGGAGACTTGTTCCATTGCGACTGCACGAACGTCCTGTCCTGGTTGTGATCATTCCTCGTCTCTTCGGTCGAAAACTCAGCACCACTGATAAGTAAGTATTTTTACTCTAATCTTCTACATTTTGTATCCCAAACGTATTAGAGGAGGTTTGTACCGTAAAGGAAGAAAGGAGTTTTAGTTTTCATGAATTAAGCATGTTCCTGAAGTATATCCCGTGCCAAGGTGACCTTCGTGACGGGCAAAAGGGCTGGTATCGATCGGGCCACATCTTTCATAGAGAAAGTAGATGACATCCTCGAATATTATATTACACGAGATTTCATAGCCTCTTGCTTGGAGATTTGGATCTTTGACATGACTTTGTTACTTTGTGACTGAAACTCATTCATTCCAAATAGTTTGTCCTTTATTGCCTTTGAATGACCTCTAGGGTGGTAACAGGACAAGGTGATAACAAGGACACTATGTGGTCACAGTCATGTTGAAAATAGTCTAGGATGAGATCAGAGTATGTTATGAATCTTCTATCGTTATTCTATTTTCTTCAACAGAAAATGACTACCTACTTCAACTACCCATCTCCAGCCCTGCAAGAGGAGCTCCGCACCATTGCCAACAACATCATTGCCCCTGGCAAAGGTATCTTGGCTGCTGATGAATCCACTGCCACCGTTGGAAAGCGTTTCGCCGACATTGGACTCGAAAACAACGAGGAGAACCGTCGTGCTTACCGCGAGGTAAACATACACGAAAGATAACAAAGATATGAGAAGTTATGCTAATCAATGTTGGTACGTTCTGTAGCTTCTCTTCACCGCCGATGCCGCTCTCAATGACAACATCTCCGGTGTCATTCTCTTCCACGAGACCCTCTACCAGAAGGCCAGCTGCGGCACCTCCTTCGCCGAGCTTCTCAAATCCCGCGGAATTTACCCCGGCATCAAGGTCGACAAGGGTGTTGTCAACTTGATGGGCTCTGAAGATGAATGCACCACCCAAGGTATGTTCAACTAGGAGTTTCAACGAATATAGTCGAATTATAATCCAATCTTTTTGTGATTAAAGGTTTGGACGATTTGGACGCTCGCTGCGCCCAGTACAAAAAGGACGGATGCCAGTTCGCCAAATGGCGCTGCGTCCTCAAGATCGGCAAGAACACTCCATCCTACCAGGCCATCTTGGAGAACGCCAACGTCTTGGCCCGCTACGCTTCCATCTGCCAGACCAACGGCTTGGTCCCCATCGTCGAACCTGAGGTATATTAAATAATTTAATAGTTTTTCTGAATAAAATTAAAGATTAATGTTGATTTCTTTCCAACAGGTTCTTCCCGACGGTGATCACGACTTGGACAGGGCCCAGAAGGTCACCGAGACCGTCTTGGCCGCCGTGTACAAGGCTTTGAACGACCATCACGTCTTCCTTGAAGGCACCCTCCTCAAGCCCAACATGGTCACAGCCGGCCAGTCCTGCAAGACCAAGTACACCCCAGAGGAAGTCGCCCGCGCCACCGTCACTGCTCTGCAGAGGACTGTCCCTCCCGCAGTTGCTGGAGTCACTTTCTTGTCCGGAGGCCAGTCGGAAGAAGATGCTTCCGTCCACCTCAACGCTATCAACGCCCACCCTGGCCGCAAGCCCTGGGCTCTTACCTTCAGCTACGGCCGCGCCCTCCAGGTGCTTTTCTAGTGATGCATCAATTTTAAAATCTAGACTAACTTTTATTTCAAATATTCCAAAAAGGCTTCCGTACTCCGCGCCTGGGGCGGCAAACCCGAGAACGTCAAGGCTGGCCAAGAAGAGCTGCTTAAACGTGCCAAGGTACCGTCACGATTTCCATATTCTTTTGTCTTGTTAGATTAAGATTTAAAAAGACCTCGTAGATGTTTCGATTGCATGTTTTACCTAATTTAAACCACTCAGTAACATTTTGTTTTTGCTTGCTTAATATTCGACTTCTTTTTGTGTTGTTGATAATATTTTTGGACGTTTTGTTTGTTTTTGTTTCTGTTTTTGTTTTTATGTTGCATTACCACGCTACCCCACAGGCCAATGGTTTGGCTTGCCAAGCGAAATACGTTGCCGGATCCATTCCTAGTTACGCCGCCGGTCAATCTCTCTTCGTCAAACAGCACGCCTATTAATAAGAGTCAAAGACTTCTGAAACCGAATCAAAACGGAAAACATTATACTAAAATGCAAACGTCTCATGATTCCATTCCACCGCGTCTCCTATTCCGGTTGTTTTTCACCACTTGTCTTTCTTTTCTTTTTTTCACAAAGAAAAGAAGAATTCCATTTTGTTACAACTTCAAAATTTTATAGCCGCATGTTACACATGAAGCATGGTTTTGGTGTAGTCACATTTAGCCTGTTCAATATAAGATCCTCCAGATTCGTTCCCACCTTGCCAACAAAGTATATGCTTGATATCTTGCCCTTTATTTTCTTCGATAAAAGAGAAAACATGAATTAATTTTGAACTGGTATCCCAATTATCATTGTTTCGTGGTGCACACAGGCCAACGGCGACGCCGCTCAAGGCAAATACGTGGCTGGAACTTGCGTCGGAGCTGCCGCTGCCTACGACTTGTTCGTCAAGAATCACGCTTACTAGATAAAATGATCTGTGACGGAGTCATCATCGCTAATTGAAAGATAATAAAAATCGAAAATAACCGGACCGGAGGGATTAAGAAGTCGATCCGATTTCAAAAATATGAGAATGTCTATTTCATTTATACCTTCTTTTTCGATCTTGCGTTTTCTTTTCTCAGTGTTTTAAGATGAAAGGACTGGGCTTGCGACTATTGTAGTCATTTCTTATAGAATTCACTCACTTATCCATCACTGGTCCTGTTTTATGGGTGTTTGAAGATTGGAGCTGGTTAGTGATGTAGAAAAAGATCACTTGTATACCATATTTGTTGTTATACCAATACACTACCAGCTTTACAATCAACAGTTGAAACTCAGTTTATTTAAACCTTCATACAAGAAAGAGTCACAGATAGATGGTGGATGGATTGCATCAACTTAAACAACACGTCGAACTTCGAAGAACCTCTTGAGATAATACACCTGGCCGGCGGTCATGGTTAGAAGAACGAAGGCCTCGAAAAAGGACCACATCACAACGCGCGAATTTGTGCTTTCGTTGATGGTTCGGTGAACGCGTTCTCTCAGATTCATGTAGTCTTGCTCGTGTTTTACTGTTCGCAGAGCGCCGGACAGTTCTTTGATCATTTCTTCCAACTTGGTATGGTTTCCATCTAAATTTTAATTGCACATTATAGATAGTAAATATCATGGGAGATGTAGTTGGATCTTACTGGCGGCATCTTGATTGAGTTCGGGAGTTATTTCTCCAATATCCATGGTAAACATGACAATCTTGGGGGTCATTGTGGACATTTTGTTGGAGAAACAGTAGGTGTAGACACCGTCCATGTCGGCCTTGAAGGCATATTTTCCATTGCTGACACGTTCTCCAGACTCGATGGTCTGACCATTTGGGCCAACAATGTTGAAATCAATATCCAAAAATCCACCTTCAGCTACTTCAAAGGTCAAACCTGTCAAAAAGTAAAAATGTTGACTTGGTAAACAGCCTTCTAATGAAACGAGCCTTGAATCATACCTAATTTGGTTCCTGCAGATACTTTGTCAAAAAAGCTGGAAGAAAGAAAAATTAGAAAGAAGAATTAGCCAAGGTATAAAAGGTTGAATTTAACTATGGTACAACATTTTAAGCTATGAAAATTGATTGCAAACATCATGACAGCTTACCATTCCTCGGCATGAGCGTCTATCGTAACATAATAGGCATTTGTGCAGGCGACCAACAATAAAACTAGAAAACTGACGTGATTCATGGCGATTGAATACGAGTTAAATAGATAGAAACAGACAGTTATACAGAGAAAAAAGAAAAGGAGAAGAAAACAATCTTCGTGTTTTCTCCGGCTCTCGAACGAACGCTGACGTGTATCGTACGAAATCGCGATAGTTGGTGTTAAAAATCGATAGATAGACGTGGAATGGCGGGAACTTGAAATAAAAAAAATAAATATTTGTCGAGGCTAAACTTAACGACATAAAATAGAAACTGTAAAAGGAAAGAAATATATTGTGCACAGTACAAATTGTTTGAGTAATGAATGAGCAAAAATTCCCTTGACCGGTTTGGCGACATTGCAATTTGATCAGCGAAAGTGTCAGTTGATTAAGCCAATTGTCGTCGAGAACAAACTCGAGTTACGAGTTCCCAGACAATTGTTGATTTACAAGCGTGTGATGTTGCCACAAAGTGTGTACTCTACGTTTCCATGACTGGACGAAAAGTGAACGCAGAACAAGTGATGACCCGTAAAAGCGGGAATGACAAGTTTGTGCGGTTTCATCAAGTTTGAGAAAGCGTGCATGATGTTGACTTTTCTCTGTCGACCAGAAAAAGAAGAAAGTGAGTCGACTGGATATTTGATTGGCCACATGCAAGAACAACAATAACTTCCCAGGTAAGTTTTAGACTCTCACTTTTTGCGGACTGTGTGCATTATATTCGTCGACGTTGTTTGATTGTTGTGTGTGCATGTGCTGTTTGATTTACGAACGGGCTATATGAATGTGGCCATCTGTCGGTGTCACGAGGAAACGATGGCTTGACACGCTTTCTCCTTCTGCTGCGGCTTTGCCCCGAAGTCTGACTATATGAACAAACACAAAAAATATAAAAAAAGCGGTATTCACCATTAGGGTTTGACGACGTACGACCGACGTCCATAAAACATTCATTTTAACAATTTGATTTTGATGTGAAATGTCGACTGACTGCGCTGCTGCATAGGGAAAATGGAATAGTGGGCCACGGCAGGTGCTGGACACGAGAACAATGTTTTGAAATGTACGTATGGTAGTACAAGGTGGATACGGCCGGAACTAATGGCCAACCCGCCAGCTTAACTCGACTCTTTCTTCGTCTTATTTTTCTGAAGGAGGAAAATATACTTATTATTGTAAATATTGACCATCTACGTGGGGTAATGGCCAGGTGTCGCGCGCCTTGGTTGGTGTTTAACGCCAAACGAACGGTATTCGGTCGTCGTTTCGTTTTTTTCCGGCCGTTTTGAGAAACGAGAACGTTGCCTTTTCGATTCCGCTCGTATAAGCTCGGCTCGTCGTTGGCAAAGTTTTAGGTTTCGTGTTTTTAAAAAAAAACTGGTTGTTGCTGCTATATTTATTCCTTTTGGAAAACGGATGGAAACGACGACCAAGTGGCCTGAATCCTTGCCCGTGTATCCGCTGGAGCTGCTGGGAATCGGCTTAACGGGAAATGAGCGAGAAGTCTGCTTGCTTATTCCATATGGTTCAACGGCATCATCGACATGAATCACTTGTTTCCATCCTCCGTACGTAGCAATTGTTTTTCTCTCTCTCTCTCTGCCAATTACGGTAATGACCAACTATTAGTCAAAATACCACCGAAAATGAACTCGTTATGGTTAGGCCTGTAATCAGGCGTGACCAGTCACCGTCAATCTTTGTCAGTTGCGAAATGAGAAAAGAAGAAGAAGAAGAAGAGACAAAAAAAAAAACATTTTTTGTGGGTTGGAAAATTGAATCAAGAGCGTTCCGGTGCCGTGATGATGCGTGTTGTGTGTGTGCGGCGCTACCCCATTGTCGACGTCGTCGACGACGTCGCTGTGGCCCAGATCACGCAACGACCAACCGAGGATGAACAATATGGTTGCTGCTGTTTCTGCTGTACCGGCACCTGTGCTGATTGTTTTCGTTTGTGTCTGCGTGAATCCCGCGACACGGCGCGCGCGCTCGTCCTGCAACAACAACAACAACTACAAGAAGAAGAACACGACGAGGTCACGACATTCCGTAGCCGTCGGGTAAAGTTAAAGGTCGCTGCCGAGGAGATGTCGGTTCGTCCCGTAATCATAACCTTTGCTGCTAATGATCCGCTATATTTCCTTCTTCTTCTTCGTCTTCATTTTTATTCATTTTTTCCTTCTTCTTCTTCGTTTCGTTTGCGCAGGTGAAATCTTTTTCCCCTCTATCCGTTTCGTGCTGGATGGCAGATGGTTGTGATGAGGCCATCATCATCAACGAGTCGGGAAACGACGACGACGAGTCTTAATCTCGTCTGTTTCTTTCGACGTAAAAGGGAGAAAACGAGAGAAAGACCCCACGTCGATCGGCAGAGACAGCACCTGCCGCGCGCAGAGTTTTGCGAATGGCGGATGGCGTAGTAGAGCACAATCTCGCGTGGAAGAGAAAGGATATGGCGCTTTGCTGGCAAAAGGTGAACGGCCGCTTTTGGGTCTTGTCTTCATCCAACAGATCCGCGTGTGTTGCGGTTCGCAGTCGATTTAAAAAGGGAGAAAAGAAGTGACTTGTGTATGTATGTATGTATGTGCGGCGCTCGGCTCGGCTCGGCTTCGCTCTGACAAAGGAAATCGGATAAGAAGTAGGTCACCGAGTCATCATCCAGTGGGAAGAGTTGAGGTCGTTTCCCGTGTACACTAACCCCTTCCTTCTTTAACAGTAGAGACACAAGAGATTGTTTTCCAGCAGAAACGGAATCACTTCCGACCGTCCTCATTTGATTTTTTTTCCTTTTTTCCTCTTTTGTCTCTTCGATCGCCGCCGCCGCTGAGAGAAAACTTTCTCTCGATAAGTTACACACGGCCTCTTTTTTAATGATTTCGTCGACTCTCTCACTCTCTCTAGGACCGATTGATTGCTGTTTGTTGTACAGAACAGTACGCCTGGAAAGAATGGAACATGTATCCGACTTTCGAAAATGCATTTTTCTCTTTTTCCGCAGGGTCGTCGTCTTCTTCTTGCTTCTTCTTTCTGCTATTTACTTGATTTGCGCAACGGCACATTCCCTGTCGATCTAATCCGCTGCTAGGTGGGAATGAGCACGTTGGCGCTTCGTAACAACGAGCACTTACGAGGGGACGGGTTGCGGCTGATGACCGATTATACCGATCGAACGGGAATGGATGAGTTGATGTAGGGAACGTCACGTCTGACGGAATCGATAGCGTAGTAGTACAAGTGCCTATCTTTTTCTTTCTACTATAAGAACCACGACGACGACGAGAGCCAAGGAGAGAGATAATAATGGCTGCGGATGATGGCTGGATGTATTAGCCTTGCTGATGCGCGGGAAAATCGTGGCGGAAACGAGGCCACGCCGGGATGATGGCGGTTGGTGTTGTTGTCTATAGTATCAGTTGGGCCGGGTATCAACATCACGACGAACGACAAGGACTCTTGAGAGTATCTCTCCCAGGGGGGGAGAACCCTGCGGTCCAGTTTGGATGGCGCAATGGACCTCGTCCGTCCCCATCAGTCACCCGAGGCGGCCCGAAACGAAATCGCGCGCGCGCAAATAGAAAATCCCCCACCCCATTTTCACCGGCCGCCACACCATTTATCATCAACCAAAAAGGCGAAGAAGACCAACTCGATTATATCCTCGGTTTTTCCTCAATTTCGCGCTTCAACGAATTCAAAATGGGTCTCTCTCTCTCTCTCTCTCCATTTTTTTGTTATTTCTTGATCGACGACCCATTCATTTGGTCACGCGTGTCCTCTCTGTGTCTACAATCATAAAGGAAATGTAGCAGCAGTCTATAACTCGATATATCGGAACAACAAGTCTGTTGGAAAGTTCCGTGACCCGAGTCAACAACCCGATTTCTCTCTCCTCCGTCTTTTTTCTTATTGTCTTTTTTTCTTCTTCTCGAGAGTGTTACTTATTAATACGTACCCGTTTCTTTTCTCGAGAAATATCGACTTGCGCGCTTCGGAGGAAATCCATGTCGTCGACGACGGTCACGGCACAATTCCTCCCTCATTAAGAGCTTCTTCTGCTGTTGTTTTTCGGTCAGGATAGCCCGCAGATGAGCATCAAAATCCAATCGCAAATTATCGACGAGATTAGCATTGGAAATGCGCGTCTCATGGGGCCTGTGGAGCTCCGGTGTTATTAGATTACATTAGTTGTCTACCTGTAATATAGCGGCAGTGTTGTTGTGCAGGTGCCTATGTAGTACAGCGGCGGGATTGGGAGAGAAAGAGAGAGAGTTGCTGCAGGGGGTGAAATAAACTGTCAGTGCCGCCGCCGCCGCCGTCGTCTCGCTGAAGAAAAAGAAGAGAATTCGTGAGTCGGCTCGCAGCACGCGGGACCACCGCACTCAATTCCCCTCTCTCTTTTTCTTCTTCTCCGTCTTCTTCTTCTTCTTCTTGTTCCATCGTGAGAGAAGGAGCCAGTGAAACCACACCCCTTGCTGGCTGCTGCTGGCTGCCTTAGGGGGGTGGAATAAGAGGAGGTCGCCGACGCCGCCGTGACGACGCTATACCAACCCAGCTAGTAGTCTCTAGTCCTTAAGGCTGAGAAACGGCCGCCGTTTCCGTTCAGTTGGCGTTCCACTCGCCCTCGATTCACATCGAATTTCCTCGCTCCTCCATAGCTCGAAACAAAAGTCCGAAACATTCCACAGTCCAGTCCGTTGACACTGTTCATCGTGCCCCGTCCACAGTGAAAGTGAACTGCATCCAGTACGTGATATCTGATTTGTGAATAATGGACGATCATTTAAATCGCCTCCTCAATAAGTGAAAAGAAAAGACTGAAAAAAAAAATGGAAACGATCGATTTCGGGTGTCAGGTGAGGTGTCTCAACCGACAGCGGTTGATTCCAGGATCGACGCATCCGCAATTGAACCAATGCGCCTCGAAATTCTTGGCCAAAGTAAAAAAGGAAGTGGCTTCCGTCGCTGATTCGACAGAAGCCGCCAAATCCTCATCCGATGGATGGATGAAATTGAAATTGAGCGAAAGAGGATTGCGCATCATTCCGGCTACGTCCTCTTCGTCCTCTTCCAGTTCATCGTCTTCATCCGGTGGCGGCGGACCGTCCGTCTATCACCACAGGAAAAGCGACGAGGGATTCGAATCCGACAGCGAACATTCCGACGGCCACTTGTCGCTGTCTTTGCAACAGCTTCGTCATTCCACCGGCGGCGGAAGTAGCAGCGGAGTCAACAGCAGCAGCTCCGATATCGAAGAGACGGAAATAACATCCAGCGGCCTTGTCCGGAACAAGAAGAAAATACAACAACAAAGCGAGCGGATGTCGCCCGTCCGCTGTGGATTGTCCGACATTCTTTCGTGCCAGCATCCGCCCGCCCTGGGTCGCCATGTTGTTTTGTTGACGCTCCGATCCGCCGACGACAGCGCCCTCGACATCCTCGCCCTGGAATGCAGCGCCGAAGAGCCGGCCCGTATTCTCACTTTGCTCTGTCAGAAAATCTCCTCCAATCCGTGCAGTCTTCCGGCTCCAACGACCAGTCCGTCCAGCAAATCGGCCGATCCGCCAGAGAAGACTCCGACTCCGAAAAAAACCACAGTGTCGATCCAGTCGTGGTCGGAGCGGGAGAAGATGTTGGACGCTCTGATCGATTCGACGAGGCCGTCCGGAGCTCAGAACATCATCCGCCAGCTGGAACGTCAACATTCTGAATGGAATTTGATCCAGCGACGGACAGACGACGGATTGACCCACCTACAAGTGTCGTTACAGTCTAATCATGTCGCCGCCAGTGGCAGCGGCGGGCCTATCCGTAACGCGGCGACCACATCCGCTACTGTTGCTGCTGCTGGAATGAAGAAGGGCATGCCTTGCGGCGGATCGCTCGGTCACTTGGCCCGCCTAGAAACGGCCCTGGCCATCACCAACAGTCATCCCAGCAGTCGTTCTAGTGGCGTCGTCGTCGGCAGCAGCAGCCAAGGCAAATCCGCCGCTTCTTCGTCCAGTAGCAGCGGATTCCTCCTCAAAAGATCCGACACGATGCACCAAAAACTCGTCAAACCGAACAGCAAATCCTCCGCCGGATCGTCGTCGTCGTCTTCCTCGTGTATTCTCAGTTTGCAAACGCCCGAATTGCCTCTGTCGCCGTCCGTTACCGGATTGTCTCCGTCCGTTGTCAGCAACGCCTCCACATCGACCGCCGACGCTCCGATCGCCTCCTCCCAGAAATCGCGATGGTCTTTCGGCGCACCGTTTCGCCACCAGACGCCGCAATCGATTCGACCTCTTTCGCCGGAATCGTCCCGACGGAATCAAAAACAGCAAAGAGGCAGGTCGTCGGATCGCAAATCTTGCGCTTCGTCCACCAAAGTCCAGCAGCAACACCAACCGCAACTCGACAGTTTATTCGTCAAATCCAGCGCCAGTCTCGGCGTCACGACGCCTTCGAGTCCACACAAGAGCAACAGCAAGATGATTGTCCAAAAGCCGGAACCTGTCACGACGAAAATCAAACGCGATCCGTCTAAAACGCGATCCTTTCTCATGAAGTTGACAACGAGGAAATCTCCGACTCCGCCGACAACGGCGCCGTCGCCACCGCCTCCCAACGACCAAGAGACGTCGTCTCGATTGAGGGGAAGATCGTTGGTCCGTTTACGATCTTCCACTCGATTGCAATCGCCTCCTCCTCCTCCTCCGCCGCAACAACAACAACAACAGCAGCCTCCTCAATCGCAAACGTTTTTAATACCGACGAAATCCGGTGCGGAATTGACTCGCAACATTTACCCGAAAGAAGGATGCCGTTTCGGTGGAGGAAACAACAACGGCGGAGGTGGAGGAGGACCACCGACAGCTCAGCCCGTCTTCCACCTGTTGACCAACGCCGGTCCTCCCGGAGGGCGACCGCCTCATCATCACCACCGCTACAACGGGGCAACAGTTGTAACGGCCGCCGCTGCCGCCGCCGCTGTTACTCCGCCCGGATGGGCCAGTTACTGCTGGTCCAACGACGCACTTCGTCATCCCGTGACGTTTTCCCCGTCAGACGCCAACAATAACCAACAACAACAACATCAACAACAACAGCAATGGATCCTGTTTCATCCGCATCCTATGGCCGCCGTGCCGCCGCCGGCCGCTTTGATGAAAGCGGGCGATTTGAAACGGATCCAGCGGTCGCGTAGTCAAAGTCCCGGTCGCAGGAATAGTCAAAGGTTCTTTTCATCTCTTTAACATCCACTTGAATTAAGCGGTTAATTAACTTGGGGTCGTATAATTAGATGGATAGCTGCGCCTCACGTCCCTCCGCCGCCTGGACACTATTACGCGATGACGACGTCGGGTCCGGCGTCGATCCAACAGCCCGTGTCTCTGCCGCCGGACATGTCGCTGCACTCGATGGTCTCTAGAGAATCGTCGCGATCCTTCCGCCGTTCCAAATCCAGCACGCGGATGTCGAATCGCCACTTGCAGTCGAAATCGGAGCGCTCGTCCAACAGCAGCAACAACAACAACAACAAGGCCGTGACTTTTCACGCATTCGCCACCGTCCAGTTGGTCGACTAATTTGGCGCGAAATTGAGAAAATTTTCGAAAAAAAAACGGAATAAGAGAAACGAGTCTGTGATGGTTTTTTTTCTTCGTCGTCTAGGGCTTAAATCTATTCCTCGCATTTCTTTTGATTGTATAGAAAAAATGGCAAAAATATATTATCATCAAAAACGCAAAGAGAAATCAGCAGTTGGTAGCTTCTCATTACAGACAAAGAGTTGTTCGTGAACGACCCCAACCCTTCTGCTTTCTTTTTAATCATACAATTTTCTAATGGAGACTACTAGAGTCGGATGATATTCATATCATAGAGTCATATCATCTATATATAAACTCTCTCTCTCTCTCTCTCTCTCTACTTCTGGAACCGATTTTGCGGTTTCCGGCTTTGAGGGGGTCGACCATATCTCGCCGTGAAAAATGGCAGAGCATTGACGAAGAGTCGGACGCTCATCTGCCACTTTCTATTAGCTCTGATGTTCAGATATTCTTTCTACGGGGGACGGGAAAGAGAAACGCGGTGCGGACGACGCGACGAATTGTAATGACATCGTCTAAGAAAAACTAGTATAGTTGCTGCTGCTGCTGCTGTTGCTGTAATCTATTCATCACGAACACACACGAGAAAGTTTGTGCCATGGAAATGATGAATTCATCACCAGCACCGTCGCACCACCGCCACCTACTACTACTACTATATACACTCATTTCAACTGGAAGAAGAAACTCCGGAAATTCCGCGTTTCGTCCTCTTTCCGCATCGTGCTGCCGTGTTTTTTTTTTGTTTGTTTGTTTGTTTTGTGTTTCTCTTTTTTCCGAGAGAAAAGAGAAAATAACTATATAATCTGGCATTACGAAATGGCTGGGGTATCATCTTCTTGCCATGCCACACGGCAGCTAGAGCACCTGTTTGAAGAGCTGCACCTTTTAAAATGCCCGTGAGTTCGTTCATCTCTTCTTTTTTTTCTTCAAAGGATCGGGTGAAAGTGTAGGCCGTAAGGAAAATCGGATCAAAGCGAAAGAGATCTAATAATAATCAGGGCCGGTTGATCTCGTTCGGGGGGTTGAAATGGTCCGCGAAGGTGATTTATAATAAGACGAGACGGCAACGCCCTATTCGGTCAACAACGAGGAAATGTCACAGTCAGAAAAACGGCCAAACGACAGGTGAAAGTGGCAATTGTCATGTTGTACGCGTCACAACGGGCTCGGCTCATAGGGCGGATGTTCTACATTTTAGCCTTGGAATCGTCTATAACGACGTAGTAGTAGGTAGCTAGTCGGTTGGTCGTCGTGATCTTGGGCCAACGACGCCCGCCAGTCGAATTGGCCAACAACAACATCGAGCCAGACCGCGTGAATTCGTGATAGAGCTCAAGGCGCTGCTCCCTGCCATTACAGCCCATTTATTTCCCCTACGACGCGCGGCCACCTCCTTCTAGACTACTCTACTATCAGTTTTTTTGTTGCTGTTGTTGATGTAATGATGATTAGGAATAACCAATGTCGGTCCGTCTTATAGCACGAGTCGGTTGGAAATTCCATCTCCGCGCCTGTCAAAAAAATAAAAAAACTCGTTTCCTGACCTGGAAAAAAAGAATGTTTCACACTCTTCCTCCATCGCTACGTAGGTTTCTCTTCTATCGATGAGAAAGTATCCAACATTCCGCCTCGAGGACGGAACATTCAATTGAATTCCGGATGATGTCATATTGACGGCGTTATGCTATAGTCATCGCCGCCGCCGCACCTAGCGCCATTTCCTTCGTCCACAGCTTATATAGCTCTACACTCGCCTATTAAACGGATGTCGTCTGGACGCACGCGCGTAGGTAATCGCCCTTTGGCTATTATTTGCCAAGTTAATAGTAGAACCAGGCCCAAATGGCCGCCAGAAAAGAAAAAAGTCTCAAGTTCAATTCAAAGTCATTTGCGCTATGTTACAACGCATATCTGAAGCGCGGCTGGGCAGGCCCAGCACAGACGGATGGGATGATGTCGACCTTATTGCTTTCACGGCGCTTTTTACGACGGTCGCTTTTCATTAGAGTGGGAAGAAATCAACAGCTAAAGTCAAATGAATAAAGGTAGTATACTGTAGCAACGGGATCGCGGTGCGCGTTCCGTTTCCTCCAAAAGTCTATTACGCACTAGTAACGTAACGTACCAGTATATAGCTGGACGACATCGATTGACCGAAGAAGTTGGGGTGCCGACGACAAGAGAAAGTCGGCGCTAATAGCCGGACGGGAAGGAGGAAATGTCATTTTCAGCGGAAAGAAGAAATCGCTGATGTGACACTCGACTGTTCCGTCCCTGGCCCGTCTCTCTTCTACTATGCAGATGGCGTCAACGACGGGATGGCGTGAGCCGGCCGATCGATAGATGGCGATCGCCTACACGCGACAACAACAACACAAGCAAATGCGAGTTATCACACAGCAAAGCGGCCTCCTCCCCCTACTGGGCGGCTTATCTGCTCTCTCTAGCTCTTAGATCAAATCCAGTCACGCTGGCCCGCACCTGTCCCCGCTATATATCTTCCAGCTCTTCCTCTGTGGAAGAAACACGGAGCTGAGCAGAAGAGACTCGATTTTTGCGCAACGGCGGAGAACAGACATCACGAGGGAGATGAAGATTTCAGGTAAATAGGCGAATCGCGTGCTCGGACCGTCGTCCAAGAAGACGGGGGGGAAATTACCGGCCACTTTGGCCCGTCCTCCCGCACCTTAAACCCGCACAGTCAGAACCGAACAGAAAGGAGGAGGAAAGAAAGAAAAAAAAATCATTCAACTTGTGCCGTTAACCTATCACTGCGTCTCTTTTTCCCTTTTTTCTTTTTCTGACTGGAAATCGAGAACAAGACGATCGTTATCCCGAAAAAGCAAATCAAAAGGGAATCGGTCGTGGCGTGAGTTCACCTCATCATCAAAACAAGAAACACATTCAGTATAGACTGCCGAGTCTCTCGAAGATTCGAGTATTTTTTCGTGACGGCCCGTTTTCTCCCCGTCGTGACCGTGAACCGGCCAAAACGAATGGAAAGAACAAGATCCACACGGTGATTGCGTGATGCCCCTTGCTGTTGCCACTCGGCATCCGCTTCTATCCATGCCTGCTGTGCTTTACGTTGTCCGACTGATCCGCCAATTTGGCTCAAACCAAGTGGTCACACGATTCGACGCCTAATCGCTTCCTTGCGCTCATTAGCCGAATCTCCCACGCGCTGTGTCGCAGGGCAATTACGATCAAGTCCATCTGTTGTTAATATCGACCGCTAGATGGCGACACTGCCGGAGCACCGTCGAAAAAATGATGATTTCCAGGGACCCTGGGAACTCGTGATTTTTTCGACACTTAACTCGTGTGTTCACACACGCGGTGTTGGCAAAGAAAATCAATCGGATTCGGGTGGGGCGTGGCCATAGATGATGGATTACTTCATCTCTAGAAAAAGAGCAACTCGAGCGATTCTCGGAAAATAGATGGGTTTTTTCTTGTTGTCAGGTGGTGGAGGGAGGATGGCGGCGGCGGCGGTTGGCATTCTGAAGGCGTGATCCCGGAGGCGTGAATGACACAACACGACGTTCGAACGACACATCGTGTAGCCTTTTCCACACGTCTTTTTCCAGATCGTCATCGCCCATCAGATGATTTCCCCTATTCGTTTTGAAAATGAGGATATCATTCGATTAATATTCAGTCGCTTATTTCTTGCTGCCGTGCGGCAGGAAAGAGACGTGAAAGGAAGGCCGTAGCCAATTATGACGCATCTGCATAACCTCTCCTACCGAAAAAGAACGAGAATAAAAATGCGCAGCCCTTTCTTCTAATAATAATAAAAAGAAGAAGAAGAAGAAGAAGAAGAAGAAGAAAAAAAAACACTGTAAGGAAATGTTGTTGTGCGTTTCGTAGCCGCCCGGGAATCCGGATTCTTGTGTGCTGCGTGAGTTTTTCTTTTCAAGGTCAACCGCAAAATCCTCTGCATCCATCACGTGGAACAGCAGCAGAAACACACGGGGTCTCCCATGTCTTGAGCTCGAGCTTCCGTTCTCTTTACACCAAAGTGTTTCCTATCTACGCCCAAATGGGCGTGGTGGCCATTGATGGAATCAAAAATCGACCAACAGCTTTTTGTTTTTCTTCTTTTTTTTCAAATCCGAAAAAGTGTCTGTCTTGTTCTTCTTTTTTTTCCCCTTTCCAAATGGCTTTTGGGTTGATTTCGGCAACCTGTTGTTGGGTTGGAAAGACCGACCTTTTTCGTCTCGTTTTAATATTTATTTGCGTCTCGTCTATATAAATATTCCTCCTTTTCTTTCTGTCGCTCTCAACTCCACCTTTTCCACCTCTTTTCGCGTTGCAGGTAGATGGCCGTAGAGGAAATGAGTAAATGACAGTGTTGTGTTGTACCTGTCGGAGTGAAAGGAATGCGACCACAGCCCTGCGGCCATATTTGATTTCTTCTTGTCGAGTTCTTTTCCCTCTCCTCTTCCACGTCGATATTATTTTTAGGCATCTTTTCTCTCCTTTCGCTCTTTGTGGGGTTCTCCCCAGCAGAAAACGTTTCTGCTCATTCAAACAACTACTACTTAGAGGATCATATATATTGTTCCTTTTCTCTGCTGGGGTTACTCTCAGGTATACAAGATTCCTGAGGGTGGGCCAGCCCAGCCAGCTCCGTTAATGCTGCGGCCATCTTCCTTTTCGAGGAATAAGCCCAAGTCGAAAGGAAGCCGCCACCGGATTGGACGGAGGCCGAGACCTTCGTTTTGCAAGATCGACTCTCATTGGTTCCCGTTTTGCAGGCACCTCTAGCCCCAGCGTTGCCACTCAAAAAAGGAACTCTTCTCTCTCACTGACAGTTGTCTCTCTCACCTGCTACACACACGAACTCTCGCGCGTGTGTGTGTGTGTGTTAACAGGTAATGACGGGGGGGTTGGAAGACTGCAGGTTGTTCTACGTTGCGGCGCACCTGTGTGCCCGTGTGTGTGTCTAGACACCGTTAGTCGGGAGCGGATAGAATTGTGAATTTGACTCAGTCGTCGTCGTTCGCCAGTAGAGTTGACTTGGCTGGTCAAGGTTTACTGTCTTTTACCACCGCTCCCACCTGTTTCTTTTCCACGAATATTCCCTTTCGAGCCGATTTATCCATTCTCCCATCAGCCAACACTAGTGGAATAGTCTTGCTCAGGAATCTGCAGAAACAGTGATGTGGTGACCTCCAACTTCCTGATTGTTGCCAAGTGTCTGTGTGTGTTTTTGTGTGATTACCTCAGGTGCCTAGTGATTTCAACTAGTGGACAGGCATCCAACCAGTCTGGAGGTGGGGGGTTCGAGATGGCCACCTTGCAGTACCACCATCACCAACAGCAGCAGCAGCAGCAACGTTACTACAACACTCTTGGAGGACAGTCCTCTTCGGGACAGAACAGGCCACCCACAATGCAGCGCAGGAGGAGTCAGGGCCAGCAAGAAGATGGCCCGACTCCCATCTGCCGCTGCAGAGTGCTCTACCTGGGCTCAGCCGTTCCCCAAGTCACCAAAGATGGCCTTCAAGGCATCCAGGTATTATGAGCAACAAGTGTTTTGTTGTTTTTCTTTTTCTTTTTTTTTCTGTGAACATTGCCCGGGCCGCCGAATGATAATAATTCCGGTTCGTGTGTTGTTGTTCTAGGAACCGTTGAGAGAGCTGTATCCCGAGGGAGGTGCGATGGGCGCCAAAGGAATCGACTCGTGGCTGTCTGTGTGGAGCAACGGTTTGCTGCTGGAGAATGTGGACGAGAACCACCAGCGCGTGACTCGATTCTTCCCCATCGATTCTCTGCACTATTGCGCCGCCGTGCGCTACGTTCTGGTCCCGTCCACCTCTCCGTCCGGAGGGGTGGCAGCCGCTGCCGGCTCTGAGAGAATGGCCCGCTTCCTTCCGCTCGACTCGCCGTTCGCCCGACACCCCAACATCCACCACCCGCCGCTTTTCGCCTGCATCATGCGCCGCACGACCGGCATCAAAGTCCTCGAGTGTCACGTCTTCATCTGCAAACGCGAAACGGCCGCCAACGCTCTGGTCCGGTGCTGTTTTCACGCCTACGCCGACTCGACTTATGCCCACCACCTCGAAGAGGAGGAGCAGCAGAGCAAGCCGGGCGGCGGCCGCCCCAAGACGAACGGCACGGCCGTCGTCGAGTCGGATATGACCCTCAACTCGATCGAGAAAGTGGAAACGTGGAAATTGTACCAACAGCAATTGCAGCAACAGCAACAACAGAACGGCGGAGGTCAACAGGCGAAGGTTGCCGGCCCGGAGGAGACGGCCAGAGAGGGCAGCACGAGCAGCCACGGAATGGGCAGCGCGTCCGTCTCGATGTTGATCCTCGACCACGGATCGGCCGACGAGGATAACGCCTCCTCCATCCTCAACGGAGACCAGAACCACAAGATCTGGTTGCCTTCGGCCAGCAGTTCTACCGGTGTTCCACGCCGCTTGGCCGCATCCGGTCCGGTGGCGCCTGTCGCCGACATGTACGGCGGACAGAACACGAACACGATGAGGAGCGTTCGCTCTTCCGCCTCTTCCATGATGCCCAACACGTTGCAGACGAGGTCGTCCCGTCCCAGACAGATTCTGGCCCCGTTCGCGGCCCCACCGCCTCCGCCGCCCGTCGTCGTCCCGACCAGTCTCGACGAGCCGGACAGCAAATTGAAGAAGATGAAGAAGAAGCGGCTCGGTGGTACGAGGGGCGGTGGCAGCGACGTGGACGACATGTCGTCGGTGGCCACCGGACCCATCAACGGCGGCCGACGGGCTTCCAGCAGCGTCTTCAACTTCCCCATCCATCGAGGTGGTGGTGGAGGAGGGCCACCACCTCCGCCGCCGGGCTATCCCATGAGCTATCCGTTTTTTCCGGGGCAACGCCAACCGCCGCCCGGAGCTTATCTAGTTCCCATGCCTATCCCACTGCCGGCCAACGGGAAAAAGTCCAAGGGTTTGAAATTCGGGACTTTTAGCGCCCGCGGTGGCAAGAAAACGAAACCGTCCAAGAACCATCCGCCCGGCATGATGTTCCTGCCGCCACCTCCGCCGCCCGTCATGGCCCCGCCACCAATGGCCCTCGGCCTGCCCGTCCCCATGATGGCGCCTCCGCTCTCGATGAGACGCGGATCCATGGCCACGTCGGCCGAAGAGCCCATCTATATGCCGAGTCAAGTCCGTCCGCTCAGCCCCATCGCCTCGTACGCTCCGGCCCATTTCCCGCACGAGGCCTATCTGATGCAGCAACACTACACGACGCTGGTCCAGCAGCCCAACAAAGGCTCTACCAACCAGACGACGTTGACGAAACTCAAGAAAAAGGACAAGATGAAGAAGAAGATGATGATGCAACAACAACAACAGCCGCAGCCCATCATCCAAATGGACGCCAGCGTCATTGACGGCATGAGTCTGCACGGCGAGGAAGTATCGCTGACGAGCCAGCCGGGCGGCGGCATCTACCGAAAAGGTCACCTCAACGAACGGGCCTTTTCCTATTCGATCCGCCAGGAGCATCGCTCCCGCTCTTACAGCTCCCTGGCCGGTCTAGGCGGAGCCGCGGCCTTTCCGTCTGGACCCGAGGACCTGCGTGCTCACGACAAGAAGGAACGCGAGCTGATTCAGATGGTTCACGATCTGGATCTGTCGGGCGATGACCTGGAGCGTTCCGAAGTGCCCCTAGCCATGTACCCACATCACCATCGGCAGCAGCCACGTTGATTCTTTCGCCGGACAAACTCCCTCTCTCTTTATCTCTCTCTAATGGTAATTATGACTTTTTTTTTACTATTTCGATCGTCGATTGTTGTTGTTGTTGTTTCTTTCCTTTTCTTCGTAAATGGGTTGCTACTGTCTAGCCACGTCGCCTTATCTTGTTGTTTGCCAATAACGGATTGTTGTTTCGGGCGCAACAGATGCCGAGAGGCGCCCAACCACGAAACCGGCGGCGTCAGACGGGTCTTTTTTTTATATTTTGTATTATTATTCGTTTCTTTCTAGCTCGTGTAGTTGTACACAAGCGGTGGTCGTCGTCGTCGTAATAATAATAGCAAGTGGTAATAACTTCCGCTGCCGAAATCTCCGTTATGTTTTCTCTATTGATTCGTCGATCGTCGACGACGACCAAAACTAAACTCGGTCGTCGTCGCCGTGTGGGGAGACGAGGTCATCCAGCCAGCTATTTTGACACATCCGCTGTTGCCGTGTCACCGGGGGAAACCGGTCGAGTTGTCCTCGAGAACTAAAAGAAAAATCACATGAATTATATATACCAAGTCTGAACAACAGCGACAACAACAAAAAAGAGATCGAAAAAAAAAGAATGGAAAACCGGGTGGGGTACAATGGCCGCCCGGAATGTATATATTAGTTGGACAATAGCCCGCAGGACGTGCCGCTCTTTTTTTTTTCGTTGCATCAGCGTCTCCGTTGAGTCATCCGTATCCATCTCTCTCTCTCTCTCTCTTTTTTGTTGTTTGGTGTACAGCGTATGGGCTTTTGTCGAGTAATCTCACGTTCCACATATCACACCTGTGTGGAAGAGGAGATCCGTATCTGTCACGAGGGAGTAGCTTAGTAGCAGAGGAAAAAAAAGGTGTTGTGTGTTCTCGTCATTAACGCATCCAGCTCGACGGAACGAAATGGCTGTTGGATCCGCTAGTTTCTGGATTAGAGACTTGTCAAAGTCTTGGTCGGAACTCGGCAACGGTTTTGTTTCGTTTTCCTCATTTGTGCGGCCTGGTCCGTGTGAAACACGGGCCCGTCCGTCATCAAGTTGATGCATCCAGCAATTCCTCAGCCGAACAAGCTGCCAGGACAGCAGCAGCAGCAAAAAAAGAAGAGAGTCCCATTGAATGTCATCTGATAAGCGGGAAGGGAAAGGAGGAAAACGAATGACCGGATGCCTCCTGCGACCAGTTTCGTTTGACAAACACCGAGCGTGACTGAGATACCGAACGAAGCAAGCAACTCATTAAAACACGATCATGCGAGGAAAAAAGGAGCAGCAGACGTTTTGATGAGACGATATTTCGATGAAGTAAAGGCGCGTGATCCGGTCGAATTCCTTTCCGATTTGCTCCGTTATTTCGCCGAGACCTCCAACGAGACGACGAGACGACGACGACTCTATTCAAGTTTTTTATTCATTTCTCGTCTCCTTTTTCATTTTTACAACAGGAATTGGAAACACGACGACACCTGACCGGTCGACCTGCTTCGTTGCCTGACCATTCTTCATTGCTGACATTGGATCAAAAAAGAAAAATCTAGAATTTAACAAGAAAAAACGACGAAGAAAGAATGCCGTCCAATATTCTTTTGTCTTAATTTAAAACAACAAATAAGAAAAATCGTAACTATATTCCGTCTACTTTATATTCCATTTTTCCTCTCATTTCATTAACTTTTTTTGTCATTTTTCTTGACAATCCTGATGGAGTTTTTAAAGAAACTATCTATTCATAGTTAGATAAGCCCAGGTCACTTTGATAGCTGCTCAATGACTTTTCCCATCATGTATTCTTTCTCTCTCTCTCTCTCTCATTTTTTGTCTCTAAAATACTAAACCACTCTCTAATGACTTTTTAAAATTTCATTGTCATCAAATCCTGATCGTTTCCATATGAATGAGTGATTGTGCCATGTGTGGAATGGATTGCAAGTGAGTGACAGTCACGTGACCTGATAGTTGTATCGCTTCGATTATTTCATCATCCTCTTTAATTGTGTTGTTGTGTAGACGGATTCTTACGAGATTCGTATCAACTTCGCTGCGTCTATTTGTCTTCTTTTGTTGTTGTAGGGTTTCAGAGGGGATCGGTTGGTTGCAGGTAGGACAAAAGAATGAGTGGTGAAAAAATGATGAACTTTCAAGATTGAATGCAATTGACTGGGAGATAACTATACACACACACAATACACGTCATGAATATTCAGTCTGCTGCTTTCATTTCCACGCTTCCAACCGAAAAAAAAAAAATGAAGAAGAAAAACAGAAGATATCAGCGAGGATACGACGGATTCGATGAGAAACCCAGTCCGAGGCCGCGTTGCGTGTGTGTCGTCGCCCTAGCTACTTGGTATTGCTGGTCCAGTGAAGCGAACAATTCCTGCTGTTTCTTCAATACATCGGCGGCCGATTCTGGCTGATCCTCGGCTACAGCAGCAGCAGCAGACGACGACGAAGGACCTGCTATTATTCACATGTTTAAACATAAGAATGTTCTACCGAGAATTCGGACGCTTTTCACGAAAACCAAGTCAGTGACTGGCACGCTATGCTGACAGAGAAGCAAGTAATTCGTTTTCTTTTCCTTCTCTTTCTTTACCTCCTTCAGATGGATCATGCTTGATGCCCATGAGGCGTTTGAACTTGGCTGTCATTTTTCCGTCTTGATCTTGCGTGAAGGCCGTTGCTTCCCAAAGTTTGGCAGTAGATGTGGCGGGCGGCTCATTTTTCTCCTGCAAGTCGAGCAGGAATTCGAGATGAATCCGTCAGGAATGATAAGAAGGCATGACGCAGGGAAAATGAAGCAAAAACTATTTACCTTGTTGGACCACAACAATTTCCTTTTTTGAATCTGTTGGGCATATTTCATCGGATTCACGGCCGCTGGGTTGTAGAACGAAGGCAACGTCACGCCCGTCACTTGCTGGGCTTCGGCAACTCGATTTTGCAACACTTGCTGAGCCGCTGCCTGAACGGCGGCCGACGTCGCTGCAGCAAATTGATTGGGTTTGTTGTCAGCTGTGGGATTTGTACTTTCGGACGGCATGGCTAAACTAGCCGCTACGTTGGTGACGTCCAGTCCCATGCGTGCGATCGTGGCTAGAAAATACGACGAATAAACACGTCAACACGCGTGCATTCATTATTCTATGGGAGTTCTCATACCGGCTTTCTTTTCCCGTCTTTCTTGGCTACGAGTTCGTCGAGCTGATTTCCGGTCTCTTCTTGGGGAACTTCTTGGGGAACGAGATCTAGAGCGAGATCTGGAACGAGATTTAGATCGGCGTTTCTTCTTTCTGCAGAAAGAGGAGTGAAATTTCAGTTGGATTTCAAACATTAGTAAAGATGGTCTTGTTACTTTTCATCACGATGGCGGTGTTCCTTGCGGTCCCTGGATCTTGACCTTCTCCTGCTGTGACTGTCTCTGTCTCGACTTCTGCTTCGCTTGTGATGCTTGTGGTGTCTGTCACTTGATTTACTCTTGGAACTAGAACTGCTACTTTTATGGACCTAGAAAATGACATGTGGGCAGATGTGGCTTTTGGCGAAAGAAATTAGATCCACAATGCATTCCAAGTGAGTACAATTAATGGGAGTTCCATTTCAATTGCTTATTCAATACTTTCGTTCAATTTTCTAAAAATTCTCACATCCTTATGTTTAAAAAGATACAAATTGTGGAAACTTCTCTATTATTTCAACTAACCTCTTTAGAATGGCCAGATTTTGATCCCTTACTGCTAGAAGTTTTATCGCCATTGCTGGAAGCGTCAGGTAGAGGGTTGGATTCCGATCGCTTACGGCTTGACTACAACCCCAAGACAAAGCAAATAATAATTAGTGATTCAAAAGGAAAACATTTCTAACAACTTTGCTTACTGAAGAACTCTCCTGATTCGGGCTGTCATTACTATCTCTATCACTATCGACGCCGTAGTCCACAAGCCCCGCCATTTTGAAAAAATATGTTTACCTCATAATTAGATGGCTCGTCTGCTTTATTTTGCAGCGTAGGCAGAAATTACTTTACACTCATATTATTTAAGACTTTTTATTTTTTTAAAGGTGAAATTTATTAAATTTTTTTCTGAAATCGATTGTTTCTTTTCCCAAAATGTGCAAACAACAACTCTGATGTCATTCAAAGAATTGGCAATGCTTCCGTCATTTTTCAAATGACGGAGAAAGTCAGAAGTGGAGTCTGGAGAACAACAAGTCTTAAGGGAAACTTACTTAACGGAGACGGACCTGTCACCACGTCACGTTGTATCGTAATTAACTGAGATCATGCCATCATGGTACTAAAATATAAGGTTTCAAATACCAAGGAGGAATTGTGCTTGCTATGGATCAAGAGATACTGCGTGACAGTATTGGTAAGCTTTTCTTAGATCTATTAATGTTAAAATTTCTCATTTATATTCATTTTAATGTTGTTTTTCTTATAGAATCTGGATCTGTAACAATCAATGACTTTTTACTTTGGACCATGGCTGATCGAGCAGTTCAGATTGTATGAGTTGTGTACAGAGTATCTCTGTTGCTGTTGCACCCAAACTGCTTTGTAAATTCTATATAATATGGTGTGTAATTACAAAGACATGGGGATTTGTGTCATTGGCTTGCAGTGTGGGACAAGAAGGTGTGTTTGAATGTTCTGATAGTTTCTTTCAAACTTCAAAATTTTTTTTTCTAGGGCCCTGGTTTGAACTATGTGGACAATGATCGAAAGCAGGACTCCTGGTAAGGTGTTCTCTGTAAGATCTGGATGACTGGATCACATGTATGCCTATCATGTGCTTGAATTTGGATGCAGACATTACCTTAATGATGTAGAGGTATATGAACTTGTTTGTAAAGCTGTCCAACACAACTTAGCGTGATACTAGTAGAGGTGGCATAATTCAAGGTAATTTGTTGATTGTACACTATTTTACTTGATGTTATACTTAAAAATAGCACAGAACTTTGAAGAGAATATGAAGGGTGCTTCTTCCATCTAATTTTAGTACTATCATGCAATGTAAACAACTCCGTTCGTACTTAAATACTGTAACCTATTGAATTGTAACATTTATTTTAAAAGTTCCTGTTCGTCGACGAAGTGTTCTGTAAGTCCTGAATAACTACTGAGAAACAAAGACGAGCAATGCTTGTCTTCTGTTGACAACGTACAGGCGGAGCCATGTCTATATGAGATCCGTATCGTCAACCCAACTGCAAGGCTCAAAATCTTTTCGCTACTCTGAAGCGGTTCAAGGTAGCCATTACTACTGGATGTGAGATACTGGGATGGCCACATGCAATTGCATCTTACTAATTCAATTTTTTCCCCCTCTTTTAAATTCAGAACGGGAGAATGATTCTAGATACGGCGCGGTGGGCTGTTCTCCAACTATTGTGAATTAGCCTGACCGATACGCCTCAGTGGCAAAGATGACATTAGCAGTAAATAGGTGGAAGAGAGTAACAACAGAAACCGACAAAATCTCTGTCGCACTGCTTCGCGTTCTCTGCCTAGCTCGCCGGCTTCACCTCGTCGCCATCCGGGCGTCTCCAAACTTGCCAGTCCGTTGTCTCGGTGGCCTAGAAACTGCAAAGGTGTGTCTCACCTCTTGTCCTGACTGATTTACTTGCGTAATGCCAACGTTCGGTGTTTGTTTTCTATCCTGCTACCCGAAGAACTTCATTCCGAAGAGGCGCCTCCTCCATCACCCCCGATCCTGTGGAAGCTGAGATTGTGGGATCAGAGAAGGATCATGTTGCCGTCCTGATTTTTGAGGAAATATGGGTCAAGACGGTTTCATTTTGACAAAAATACGTTAGTCGCCATCGTGGATCAACTGAATCAGGGTTTTTCGGTTTGTTTTTTCCTTTTCCTATTACGTGTCGTTTATTTACCGCCACTAGCGAGTTGTCTCCTGAATGTTTCGTTTAATAACGATAAATGATATAGTTTTAATTAATGGATAGTTCCCATCGCGTCCGACAAGTGATACTGAAGACTTGGACGGAATTCTCTTTGTTTAGACAGACTTCCTCTTCGTTTCTTTCCCGTCATTTTCATCGTGGACCGTCTTTAGCAGGTCACTCTTCTCTTGTATGTCGGCTGAATATTACTAAGAGGAAATGAAGTGGCTTCGCTAACCAATGAAAAGAAAAATGTGGTTTGTTGTTGCTCGTTTTTTTCTTTCGGTATGCTCAAGTTTCTTCGGTAACTGTATTGTCTCTCAGTATATCAAGTAGTCATGGCCGTGTGGCAAAGCGTCGACATGTGACGCTTAAGGTCAGAGGTTCAAATCCTCATGAAATGACTTGTACATGTGTAACAGAGTACAGAGATTCCATCGAAAATCCTCCCCAGGACAATCGACGAATACATCAAATGACCAAATAAAAGGTTCGAAATGGGATGCTAATGGTTGGAGGTTCAAATCCTCATAAAAAGACTTGTAATCGTGCAACAGCGTCACAATGAAATATATACAATACATACATGAGTAAAAAATTAACCAAAACGTATGAATCATTATATTATATTTATTAAAATACAATTATGAACAAACTTGATATATGTTCATAATAGTCTTCGAGTTTATTTATGAACGATCAGAGTCTCAGACATATCTCTAGAAGAGATAATATCGTTATTCATCATTTCGTTCGGAGCCACTCGTCGCTCGGTACGGCCCGTACCGCCCAACGAGTGGCATGGCTAAGAGAAGCCGGAAAGAGAGAAGAGTGATGGTTGGGGCCAGTTATTCAGGGATGCGATTGAACCTAGTCGGGCGCTTGGCTGTATTCACCCTTTCGAGACAGAGCCCATCCCTACCTCCTGCATTTCGGGTATCAGGACCGGAATTGGAAGGATAAAAGGTTACAGGGGGAATCTACACTTAGCAGGAACACCTGAGTGTAGTGCAGGTTTGCGACTCCTGAAACATTAAAAGCCAAATGTTAGTTGATCAATAATTAAATCAAGTTGCAAGTTTCAACGTACCTAGTCATATCGCTCCCAAAAAAATGGTTCTTCAGTCAAATCTTCATCAGCTTGGCATCAGCAATCACCAAGAAAAAAAGGAAACTGTTAATGACGGAATGAAGTAGATGGAGCACATTTTCAGAGACCGGAAATGAACCGGAAGTTGGGAAGAACTGCCTCAATCACAAAACAAAGTAGATATTCGGAATCAGCGCACTTGTTTGAGCAAAAATAATGTGTTATTATTTAAATCTGAGAGATTGACCAAATCGCAAACTTAAGAAGTCTATACATCACGAAAATTCTCGATTTTCGACATGTTCCAAAATTCGACTAAATCACGATAATCTAGCTCAGAATTTGACAAGGAATCCGATTCTGCCCTTCATTTTGCTGTGCGACGTGTTTTTCTCACTTCCGGTCCACTTCCGGTTTTGTACTTTTACAAGTGTTCATCGTCTAATTAAAGATTAAATTGTACTTGGCATTTGGAGTGTTCGGAGGTTGTCCCGCTATGTGCAGTAGCTGCACATATGATGACACAAGCAGCTACGATAGCTCCACGGGGGGTTCAGGTTGGCGATGCTTGAAACATTGGAAGAAAAAATGTTAGTCAATCTGAATACAGTATAGCAATATCTAAATACACCTACATAGTCTGTCACTGAAGCGATCAGTTCTTAGGGGTCAGTTGATAGGGGATTGAACCTAGTCAGGCGCTTGGCTGTATTCACCTTTTATTACTCGCTTTCGCTGCAACGCCTGAGTGTAGTGCAGGTTTGCAACACCTGTATGAAAGGAAAAACAATAAACATTTCAGTTTATTAACAATCAAGTGAACCATATACCTAGTCGTGTCCCTTTCATGTGCGGGCACCGGCCAAATACACCGTCTCGTAGAGACGGTGAAAGAGAGGAGAGAATGTTAGTTAAATTTGTGGGAACTGGGAAGGCAAAAACAAATATAACACACCTAGTCGTGTCGCAATGATGCTGATTGCAATGTTTAGAATTTGCCTACTAGTTTCTTTGCCCCTTGTGGATGATTTTCTCCTACTGTTCTACAGAAACTTAAAAGATGAATGTATTATGCTGCACAAAGGGAGGCAATAATTTTTTTATTTAAAAATTTAATGATCCTGCAATAGGAAGCAAGATTATACAAGCATACCTGGCAGTTGCATAAATACATCTGATGATGGAACTTGTGGCAATCATTCGGCGTACGATTATACTACAGCAGCAACGATGGTGTCAATTTTGCTGGGGATCAGTTTAGCATCAGTAAAGCGTAACCTGAAAAGCAAAGAAAAGAAGATGAACTCAAAATAAACTTGTATAACCATAAGCTAGGTCGAAAAATAAGGCACATTATATAACGTGGCGAAATAACCTACATTAAGCATCAATGATGGTGAAACCACTGACAGTGCAATTTCACCATGGTGAAATTGCACATTAGACCAGCTGGACAGACTCAGATATCTTGAAAATCTTGAAAATAAAAAAAAAGATATAATTGCAATAAACATGACACAATCTAATTTAAAAATCACCTACATGAACAATACATTGAGTGACACCATTTTTGTGTGTATCCTCTGCACATTCAGGTAGAGAAAAAGGTTGCAGTCTGAGTATAAATAAGAAAAATAAATGAAAATGAAATCTAAGGGCATAAAACAACAGTGCACAGTACCTGTCTACATATTAATTAGGGCCAGAAATCCTTCTTTTTGGCCCTTGTTGTTCTACACTAGTAAGTTGGGCGTAATTCTTTCGACAGCTTCTTTCTATGTCCTTGGATGGCAGCAAAATATGCAACTCCTTGCAAGAAAGGAAATTTCAAGGCATGTTGATACATAAATGCACATCCTTGAAGAAAAGACTGACAGATTACACTGGTCGCAGTTCAATTCTGTGGCCGAACTTGGAAACCGAAAATTTCCGAAACAGACAAATTTTCGAAACCCTTGTTTTTTGTTTGTTTTTTCCTGTCCAAAGAGATATCTGGTATAATAATAGAAAGTTTACAGGTAAAATTAAAGATGTGTGTTTCTATATATATGATTTTAAAACCTGAGGGTAAAAACAACGAAAACCTCGGCTTAGTTTTAATATACAATAGACTTGAATGGCACTTGGGACTTGGCACATGGTGCAGACTGCTGTCTTTGTTTGTGTTTGAACTTTGAAGTTCGAACAGCCGAATGAGCGCCCTACCTCTTCTCCTCGGTGTTGCCATGCTGTAAATTCCCTAATTTCAGACAGCTCAAGCGCCAAGCGGCCAAGCGCACCCGCACCGCCCGCATCGCTACGCTGCTTGTCAGTTGTCACCCAAGACATGTTCATGTTCTTTAAAATTTTTTCATGTTGGGGTCTTAGAATTTTCTAACATTTATAGCTATTTTCAGCTATATTTTCAGATTATATTTTTTTTTTTTTTTTGGGGTAAAACATCCCGAATACTTCGTTCCTTTAAATCATGTTGTCTAGTCGCCGTACTTACGTGAACTCGTCATGTCATCGTGAAGTTACATCTTTCTTATCAAAATTGCAGGACTGACAAAGATTTCAGTGGTGATCACGCTGCAGTCACGCTGCCAGAAGCTCATCTTACACATATGAAACATGTCTATTGTCTAAATTATGTAAGAAGAACTAAGTGATTCCTTGGCTTGATAAAAAAAGATCTACGTTTCTTTAACGATCGTCGTGTAAGTAGAAGACAATTCAGATGGGAAGAGTGATTACTCAATGCTCACGTGAACTGGCATAGTTAACGACGACTGTAATCTGAATGGGGCTGTTTCAACTTCCAATTTATTTTAAAAAACACCAATGATGCCGTTTTCCCATTAAATTTGTTAACTAAATGAGCCTAAAACTTCGATAAATATAGATTGATGTACATCTTTAAATCTCGCATAAATCCGAACATTAAAAACTCATTTGCGTTTGTCATGTTGGTAAAAAATTTCACCACCAGAGGCTGACGTTTTCAATAACAACAAAAACACACAGCAGACAACAGTTCCAAATTAAGTCCGCAAGTGCAAGTCCAAATGTCCAATGAAGATTTAAAAGGTTAATGTGCAAGTACCTGCCCATCGCCCATTTATTACCTTATAATCGGTTGTACAGCTAGCCTTTACACGTCAATTTTAAAATTTTAAGCGCTGCCAACCTATAAATTCAGTCAGTCAGCCAGTTCAGTCAACCATCAAAAGCAGTTGCAGACTTCACTTCAAAGATGTGTATTTTATTTGTTTATGTCAATCCCAACCCTGAACCTGGGGGTTACAAAATCATATTAGCTAGCAACAGAGATGAGCTATTTAAAAGGCCAGCTAAACCTGCTCATGAATGGGCAAGTCACCAAGGAGTGTATGGAGGCAAGTTGTATATCTGCTGATTTGGAACTATTTGGATCATTAAAAATTTTTATACCCTAGGGCAAGATATGCAGCCTGGTAAAGAAGGTGGGACTTGGTTGGCTATGAACAAACATGGAAGAATTGGTGTTCTTTTAAATGTTGGACAAAGTTCTGGTGAGATGGCTGCTGTTGACCCTTCTTCCACACGAGGTCTCTATGCAGTTGAGTGGGTTACCAACATGAATGAGGACATGAAAGGGATATTTAACATTGTCAAGGAGAGGCATGGTAACCGGCAACAGACTTTCAGGCTAGCTGTCTTTGACACAAAGTACTTTTTTTGAAAAACTATGGAGTGTATCAGCAGTTTAATTGAAAATCATCTGCAAATGATTCTAGTGGGGAGCCTAAAGTTGGCACTCTAACTTATGCTGGCAGCAAATACGACGGTTTCCTAGAAGAATTTTTGCCTCCCGGAGTGCATGCTTTAGGAAATAATGCCCCTGGCGTAACATGGAATAAGGTTCTAAACGGTAAAAAACATTTCGAAGCTATCGTCGACAAAGCAGGCTCTTGGAAGGACAGAAAAGAATTGCTGCATACAGTAATTGGTCTACTGGAATGTAGAGAAAAGTAACTTTTCTCTAAATCATTTACTTGTTATTAATTTAAAGAGTTCAAATTTTTAACTAGGTATTGGCCAGATCCAGGAATTGCCGAGCAAATGAAAGCTACAGATGAAGTTATGCAGTGTTTAAGCTCCATATTTGTGGACATGGCGAAGTTTTACGGAACTAGGTAATGTCTCACACAATTTGGTATTTTCATTTCTTGACTGTAAATTTCCATTAGAACACATACGGTGATTTTAATCAATTCGGAAGATCAAGCGTTGTTTTACGAGAAAACAATGGAAGGTGTTCCGGATGGTGAGCCCATTGCCTGGGTCGAAAACTATCACGAATTCACTTTGGAATCCAAGTAAGATAGTATATTGATCATCAACGGGTGGAACAGAGAAAAAAATATCAACAGATTCACAAATCATCACTTGGCTATTTAGTACCAGGGTTTAATGAATGCTCTCTGGTTCACCAAAAGGGAAGATTCAGGCGACAATACCTCGAGATTGTGACTTAGAGATCAACGTTCTTTAAATCGGCGCCTGACGTTGAAGGCATTCCAACATCATCCGGTGGGATAAATCGTCCAATTGGTTGTACAGCTTCCTGTAAAAGAAAAAAAATAATATAACTATCAAGCTATTGTGTTAAACAATTGTTAATTGTTGAAAGTAATAAATAAGACACAGTCTGTAAATCTGGCTAAATATTGTCTTTAAAAGTAAGACACGCACCCTCATTTGTCTAAGTTTCAACATCTCCTGTCGTAATTTATTCAGGATGGCATAGTTGGGCGCGTTAACAGCTGCTTTGCTTTGTAGTAAGGTGATCTGTTGTTCCTCTTGCTTCTTTTCTTTGACTGTTTTGAGCGAATGTGAACCATAGAGACGCAGCAATGATCCCCAACTCGAAATGTGCGGATGAAGCGCCTAATTGCCGACACAAAATTAGAGAACATTAGCTCATAAATGCCAAAGGATTTTTCATTTCAAGATGAATGCACCTGAAGGATAGCTTGAGCCGCGCGTTGTTTGCCGTCCCTTTTATTTTTGCACGGGACTTGTACTGTATGCTTCCCTACCGTCATAATCACTTCGTTCTTTTGGTGTTTAAGTGTCCGTAGCTCGTACTTGACATTCTTGTCGCCCAAACCAAAGTTTCTACAATGTTTTCAATGTTAATAAAAATACGCTCTGGTCAAACGTTTGTTGATTATCACCTTTGAAGGCATGTGAGAAGTATAGCATATGGGGATGGTTCACTGGTTTTTGCACAAAGTTCAGCTACACGGGGATCTTCAATTCGGATTTCGTTGAAAAACTGCTTTATAAAAAAGAGTTAGATATGCCAGTTGGCATTAAAACATGATTACACACATACGGATAGGTCCAGGTCAGATTGATGTGTTGGTCCCTTGTGTCCCGGCTCCGTTTCGTCCAAAATCTTTTCCTTCATCTGAGGAATGAGAACTTCTAAGGTGGCTTTGGCTGCTTCAGCTTTCGCAGCTTTCTTGCTTGAGCCGACGCCAGTGCCGTATTGCATGCCATTTATTAGCACCGTAGCGCTATACGGCGTAGCAGCGTTCTCTGTGGAACGAAAACTGTGTAAAAATTCCTCATAATCTTTTTCGAATTTCTGATTTACCGATTTCTTTGAACTGGTAGGCGGGTTGTTTCTTTAAGGCGTGTTGTACGTATTCGTGTAAGATACAAACGTAGCTCTTTCCCGCGGGGTTCATAATCCACTCTCTTCGCGATCCACTGCACAATTAATTTTAAATATGTAAACTAGTTTAAAAACTTGCTGTGAAGACAGTTTGTACACTTACCCAGCAGCTCCACCTGCAGTACCCTGACCTTCACTCTGGGACGTTGCATCAGCGTGATTTGATGGGACAGAATGTCCTATCGGGAAGGTTATCAATTTGGTCCCTTTGGGTAAAGTTGGTCGACCAAGTTCTGTTTTGGACAGTTTGGTGTCGTCATCCTCTTGAGGGGTTTCACTTGTGACAGCAGCCGGTGTAGGCCCACCTCCGTTTAAACTAAGAACCGGGATGGATGATGGGTACGACTGTCGTTGTTTGCGTAGCTTGGTATGTTTTCGCCTAGCAGCCCAGGTCCTAAAGTATTGCCGTTGTTTGTTAATTTTTGAATAATAAGAGCAGACATTCTAAAGATGTACTAACTTGAACCGCATGAGGCGGACGGTTTTAAAGTGAAATAGCTTAGAGCAGTATTCGCGTAATTGAACACCGTTGAGCGAGTGAGCAGCTTGGTTTTCTTGAACTGATTCAATGCGCGCACAAGGAATCTCTGGAGCAACTACAGCGGTACCGTCTCCTGCTACGGACGCTGAGGCCTGTAGCTCTTCTGTTTTTTGTTCTTCTTTTTCTTTGGCTTTGCGGTAATGTAGGCAAGGTACTGCGCTGATTGGCACTGCATGTTTCTGTAGTAAAAGCAGATAAATGAACCATTAGCATTGTGCATGCACTTACAAATTTAAAATAAAAATTACTCTAGCGCTTCCAGGTCCGAGGAAGTATGGTTTAGCTAGTGTACAGACTCGCGTAGGCTTATGCAGGTAGATGGGCATTCCACTGTTGTGTGTAACTTGAACCCAGTTTTCAGGTAGGACTTCAAAGTGATTCTTGCCCTTTTCTATAATTCATACTATGTACAAGATTGAAAGATAATGACTTCTATAATATATTTACCTTCCAAAACGATTTTTTCCTTCTCTTCATAGGCCATACTTGCATCTCCATTAGCTGGTTTTGCTGTGCCATCTCCCTTTTTAAACTTTTTTCTAGATTTCAGCTCCTCAGGCAAACCTTAACAATTAAATACAAGGTAATAACATAAAAACACCATAAAGTGTAGTAAAAAATTACCTTCTTCTAGCATGGCATCAATTTCATCTTCCTGGATCTCATCAAAGTCTGCTTCACTATCTGCTTCGTTGTAACTGCTGGAAGAATCACTATCTCTGTTCTCCTTTCCATCCTCATCATCATTGGCAGTGGTGTCAATTTCATCCAAAACATGGAACTCACGCATGTTGCTAAAGTCTTTGTACAGTTCTTCATCCCCTTCATCTTCTGGATCCAAATCAGCTATCAGTTGTGCTGTTTCTCCCAGGAGCTCATTGAGTTGTTCCTCCATCCTGCGTATTCTGTGAGTCACGATAGAAAAAAAAGAGGTGGAGGGAACCTAAAACTAATGAATCTTATAAACTATCAATTTCAATGTGTGAATGGAAGAATGAGCGTCTACATCAAATGCCTTGTCTTTTGAGAAAAGCAAAAACGGCCATACGTGAATATAGTACGGCCGGGGAAGACTCTTCTCAAACTATACAAAGCAATGATATAGCGCTGACGTATATGGAGATGACGTGTGAAGACCGCTGCTTTGTTTACCAACTAAATGGAGATTATAAGTATCAAGGGCGAGACAAAAGGGGAATATCAATTCTATTAAACAGAAATAATTTAAAACTCCATATGGCTTTCCATGAGAAACTCTGAGCAGTCGAACTATCCTGTTAAACCTGTTTTGATCACGGTTGGACGGTGGTGCCACCTGAAAACATATATTTGTTTTCTTTAATGCCGGAAAAAGAATATTTAAACTGTGCAATTTTCATATATTAATATTACTACTGGTCATTACGCGGGTTGTTATTTAATTCATGATCGGAATTACAACAAAATCTTCAAGATTAACTAGCTTTCATTTCTTACCGCAGCATGGCGCTGGCATGAACATTTTGTTGACAGCTTTGTGACGTAGTCAGCTCCTGCTCGTTAGTCGTTACTTCCTTTCCCTTTCGTCTCCCTTACCACATATCTCGTAGAGCACGGTGCTCATTACTACGTTTTCTGAAACACAGCTCTTCAAAGTACTAAAGAAAGGTAACTTTTTTGTAACTTTTGTTGTTGCGCTTCAAGCTCACGTTCATATTTGCCGATTATTGGAGATAGTCGGCATATTCCGTTGCTTTGAATCGAAGTGATGCCTCGAATATGTTCAAGCCAAGATGGCGCCTGGCTACTTTGAATCGCTCAATATTTATCATAAAGTTGTTCACCCTGTTTTTGTAGGATGTCGCGCCATCGTGAGTGGGATCTGAAGTGTAAAGTGTATGTTGGAAATTTGGGCAACAACACAGCTAGAGGAGACTTGGAAGCATCATTTAGCAAGTATGGTGCCCTGAAGAACGTCTGGGTTGCTAGGAACCCTCCAGGCTTTGCATTTGTTGAATATGAAGACCCTAGAGATGCTGAAGATGCAGTTCGTGCCATGGATGGATCGTAAGTCATTTGCAGCCTGATCTTCAAAATTTGTATGAGAATGAGATTAATTATTGGACTTTGTTTGTAGGAGGATCTGTGGTGTTCGCGTTAGGGTGGAGATGTCATCTGGCCGGAGCAGGGAGAGAAACGGACCAAGAGGTGGAGGTGAACGTTCTCGTGGTGGTCCGCGAGGCGGAGCCGATTTCCGGGGAAGGTACGGTTAAATTCAGGAATCGAAGCTTTCTTTTTTGAATTTTTTAATCATGTTTACCGAGCTGCTTATTTAAATCAAAACCTATTGCTTTCACAGGAGATTTTCATTCGATTTACCCCACTACCCGATCCCAACAGCAGTAGTATTTGGTTGAAAATAACAAATCCCCTCTTGTTTCTGGTCGACTTTTACTGCGGCGGCACATGTCTGCCAACAAGAAGCTTCCCCCTTCTCGTCCACCAACTCAGCTCAGCTCAGCGCCGTCCTCGCCATTCTTTTTTCTTGGCGGAGAACACAAACAGAGCATAGCCAGCTTTCGTCCATCCCACACACCAGGCTGCTGTCTCAACAGCAGCGAGTAGACTTCGATCTACTTCGATCAGCTCGTTGACTTTCGCGGGAATTGTCAGAAATATCACACTTGAGGGGCAGGGGGCAAGTCACGGCCGATCGCCTGTCAGCGTATCTTCAGCCGACCCTTTAACTGGGGTCGCGCCCACCGTAATCGTTCAGCCCACCGACCACCACCACTACCACCACAAAATTTCATCAAAAAATATTTCACCAACACTTCTCTTCCAACACAACTCGCAACCTCCCATCGCTTCTCTCCTACTCCTACTGAACGAAACGGGTATTTTACATTCTCAAACCAAAAGCCCAAAAGAAAAATTTGACACGTCAGATCATATTGTTTGTTTCTTTTTCAACAAGAAACTGAATTTCATGACCTTTTTTGACAGTTCATTGGTTTGATGTCCCTTTGTTCATCTGCTGCTGTTGTTCTTCCATCGACGATCCGTTTCTAACAACTTTTCTCATTTTCCGTTTCCTCATAAAAAGGTCCCGTTCTCCTCGTCGCCGTACTCGCAGCCCGTCTCGCTCTCCGCCGCGTCGCCGTTCACGCTCCTTCTCACGCGAAAGACGGTAACTTTAATTGACCTAAAAATTATCCTAGAGTTTTAACGAATGCTTTAGTATGTATTAGGTCTCGCTCGAACAGCTATGGCTACGACCGCGAAAAGGACTAAAATCAAAGGATGTCAACTTACCATTTTGTTTGTTTATTCACTGTTGAACGTTCTCATTTCCGTCTCTCCTCCTTCTCGTTCTGATGATATCGCGTTCGTGAATCCCATTTTCTAAATTCTGTCTTAAGCATAGGATTGATTTTTTTTTTCTTACTCTTTTCTCTTTTGATGTATACCGTGGTTCATGACGTATCTTCTACAGACCAAATACAGTGGTTTCAAAACACAAAAACAAACTAGAGTCTGTCCATAAAATATATTTTGCCATGGATTTTTTTTCCAATTCTCAACCATTCCTCAGCTGTTGCAATGAGGAAAACATTTCAATGAGTGTGGAATGAAAAGGTTTGTAAGATTCATTTACACACAGAAAATTTTCAAAGTTGTTATTCTCAGTCTTTCAGTTCCCGCCCCAATTTTTGTGCATGTTGGTCAGTGATCATCTCTCCTATGCCATTCGGATGCTCTGAATGATCTGGAACACAGCTGGAAGAATCAAGGAAAGAGAAGGAGGTTAATTATGGAACTATTTGACCACAGCTTTTCCCCTAGAAAATTATTTTACCTGATCCACAGACAACAAACACAAACAGACCCAAGAGCCATGGGCCAACAGGGGAGGAATCTTCATTGGCTTTCTAAATAAAAGAAATTCAAACAAACTGTCAAAAATTGCTGTTGGAAAACTTGGAAAGTGTTGACAACAGGGATTGATCATAGAAAGGATACTGCACAGAAGTCTGGACATGAAAATTGGATTCAACAAGTTGCGAGGTCAACGCACCTGCTCCGAAACGCAATAAAAATGAAAGTACGTAAAACAACAAGTTGAACTTACGCTTGACTTGGGGACGTTTCCTCTCATGGTGACGTATTTGCTGGCTTTTTCGTTAGCCACCTTCATTCTTTGTGAAGCAACCATTTTCAGAATAACGAGAGCGATAGATTTCTACGAGAAACAAATGGAAGAGACGACAATTGGACAGCTCGGTCTAACGCAAAAGAGCAGCTCTGTTGGCAAGCAACGCTCAGCGGTCAGGCAAACGGGATAGAGAAACCGAAAAGGCCGACTTGTGTTGCACACAGACAACTCCACATACGGCTACGTGTCAAATTTTACACTATTGCCATATAGTGTGTTGACTGATGATTTCATGACCAAGTCTTTTATTGGATGTTACTATTCGAATGAAAAGAATATATTAAATTTAATTAATAAAATGATCAATCAAAACATCTAATAAAAATTCATGAAAATCAAGTGAAATCTCCAGCGTTGCCGCTCCTAAATGAGCTTCCCCCCCCGCCCACCTCAAACCTGGCCCCGCCTACACGAAGTGGGAGCGGAAAAGGCTTCTAGTGTAGCGCATGTTTCAAATTAGTGAGCAGTGAGCGATAGTCGTGTCAAGTATTAAAGTTACAAACGTTCGTGAGTGTCGAGTGCACGACCGTGTTTCAACACTTTTCCTTCGACTTTGTGGATTTTGAGTTCGAAAGCCTGCAAAGTGCCATCAACGACAGTGTTTTTGTTGGAATCATCCGGTGCGGAATCGACTGCAAGTCTCTCTCTCTCTGTCTCCAAAGTTTTCTTTTGGCTGGCTTCCGGGGAATCTCACGGGTAAATAACAATTTCACCTATTGAATGACCGTAGCCTAGTTGCGTACTAATTATGATCGGGGAGCTATAGATAATATCTAAAAAAAAAAGACAAAAAAAGAAGGAAAGTCCCACGTTGATTTTCTCATCGTTTTATAGAGTCCGCCAAAGTTAGTTTTCACATGGGGAGAATTTCATCGTCGTCGTTGTCGGCGACGCGGCGTCGCGCGTTCTACAATCGGCCATTTATTGTGGTTGTATTATAAAGTGACTTCCCCCCAGTTCTTGGTGATGGTAGCAGGGTCTGTTGTGTGTGTGTGTGTTTTTTTTTAGGGCACCCTCACTTTGTGTGTCTAAGGTACACTTGCATTCACACACACACCGACGTGGTACAATAAGAATATGTACGTGAGTCAGTGTAAACTATAGAGTTTCTCCCCTCGGTCTACTCTTCCCCCTTCATCAACCCCCCATCTCTTTGGGTCCCCTTAGAGCGACAGAGCCATCAACAGTTTTCACCTGCGTGGTTGGTGCAGTTTCCGGTTTCCGTTTACTTCTTCTGCCTTGCGGCCCTTTTCGAGTTAGTTTTTCTCTTTTTTTTTTTTTACATTTATGCCTCGGAGACGACCCCCCGCTTTTTTGTAGACCAAAAAGTATTTTTCGATTCACAAGTTTTCTCTTCTTTGACGTCGTCAAGAAGAAGAAGAAGGTTATGCCGATTGGACACGCCGAAAACATCGCGCCGACCATCAAAATTTCTCCGTGAGCCAGGAGAAAACGCGCACAACATGGTGTGTCTGTGTGCTGTGGGTTCGTTCTTTTTATTCTCTCTCCCGCGGGGAAATTATTCAACGCGATATCCTCAAGTGGCCGACATCCGCTTTTGCCGAGCGCGCTAACAGTTGGCTATTTGCGATTCGTTATTATTCATTATTGCTCGACAGGATATGGCCGACTGTTCGTGCTCTCACAATTAGCGCAGTCGAATATAACTCATTGCCTACTAGTAGCACTCAATGTTACAAAGACCGGATGTTCATGACTCATTGCCCAGTGTCATTTGCCGTCCAATTAACGTTGGTGAATCAAACAATTAATCAATAAATTACCGGAAAAAGAGCTTCATGTTTGACGCCAGACCTTAGCCTACACAGCCGAAATAGCTCAGTTGGGAGAGCGTTAGACTGAAGATCTAAAGGTCCCTGGTTCGATCCCGGGTTTCGGCAAATCTTTTTTTCTTTTCAAAGAAAAAAAGATTTGCCGAAATCTCGGGGAAGGAGTTGTAGGAAGGAATCTGAATCTCTCCCCAACACCACGAGAAAAGAAGAATCTGAGGAATTGGGTTGCGCAGATACGTCAAAAGGACAATAGAAAGAATAATTATTGTTTCTCTGCTATTGAAGAATTATTGCGCGAGCTCCTGCTGCTGCTGCTGTGGCGTGCGGTAACGAATGGGAAATTGAGGCCGTGCCGACTTTTTTGTGAGCAATGTTCGCCCGCAGACGTCATAAAGAAGCGGAGCTGGTGGGTAAAAAGAGAGTCGAGCGATGTTTGTTTTTCAAGCTGTTTTTTTATTCTTGTAAATAAAAGAAAAAGGGTGAGAGAATGGCGGAATTTAACATCCCAACGACGACGCGACGGTCTAACGGGAGGTCGTCACATCTCATTGAATCTAAACTCTCCCGCGTGAGTTGAATAAAGAGAAAAGAGATTTTTTGTCGTTTTGGTTTTTTTTTCCTCCTCTTTTGCTTCTGGCTCCGGTCTAGTTCTCTCTCTTTATGCACAACAGCAGCGGCACGTAGCCGAAATAAATATTATAGACGTGCGTATATATAGGAAAAGAAAGATAGGCTATAGAATAATAGAGAGAGGGCCCTATTGACTCGTTTTTATTTCAGCTCCATAAAGCACTCGCGGTTTGATTCAATTTGCAAGCAGCGTGAAGGCAGCACACGCCGCTGTGTAGGAAATTTCCAGGGCACGTCCGTCACTGCCATCATTTCCTCCTTGTCGCATTGACGAGATTCGAAATAAAGAAGACGACGGAGGCAAAGTTACCTAGCAGAGTCTACTACTGAACTGAGGGCAGGTCGCCGTTGATTGCGTTTGGAGGTCAGTGTCTGTGTATATCCTCGATCACGAAGACTGCGGTCGAGCGTCTCCACCCCAAACAATGGCTTTTTGTGCGGTTTCAAACTGCTCGTACTCGTAGTAACAGGAGCCCACTCTAACGGTCTTGACATACGACGTCATCCTCGACCAAGACGGTCGGAGTCTATAAGACAACGTTAGCCGAGTTCTCTCTCTCTCTCCCATTTTTTTTTTAGATAGAGAGACTATAACCAAGTGCTCAGCAAGGCCGGTCATAATAGAGAAATAGCTAGGGCCCGATTTGGCGGTCCGTTTCCTGTCTCGGATCATCAGGTACCGTTTTGCCACCACCACAAATGTAGAAATATACTATAGAGTTTTTGGAGGAAACGCGACTGGAATAAGGCAAGAGCGCGTGGACAGGATGTGCCATTTTTGTCGGCCGGGATTTCGTCGACGAGAGAAACAAACGGCTCGACTCTTATCTTTTCTCCGCCTTTAACAAAGTCCGATGTTAAATCGATTCACCAACCACACAACGAGAGGCCGTTATTCTTTTCCGTCCTCCGTGCGACCTGTCCGCAGGTGACTAATTGTTGTGTGTTTGTTTGCTTGGGCCTAAAAGCGGACGAGTACACCGGATGCCATCGCCATCTACCGGAATGACACAATGAAACCGCCCAGTGATTCACTCCCATGGATATCCTTCGCCATCCTCATTCGACAGCTCTTCTTCTTGTCGCTTCTGCTCCCATTGACGTCGACAACTCAAGGTAGGACACCTTTGATTTTATCTGCATTAACCTCGTTGCTAGATTCTGTATTGTATACCATTTGGTTGGCAATTTTCCCTTCTTACAGCAGCAGATAATCGGTGTTTCCTGATCGGCGGAGGATCGGCCGAGACGTTTTTCGTCAGCGAAAATGCGACCGTCGGTTCAGTTATCGGTAAATCATGACCATAATAAGATTGCGCAACAGTCGGTTGGTGAAAACTGTTTTCTCTCTTCTATCATTTCCGTTAATGCCGAAAAAATGGGAAACCGACGCACGCTCAGGTGTTTTACGGATTGCGGGCGATCCGAGCGCCGATGGCGACATCACACTGCGCCTTGAGGCCAACGAAACGGTCGTCTCCATTGACACGCACACGAAGAATCTCACGCTCATTAAAGCCCTGGACAAAGAGGTAATTAACCCACATATTTTTTTGGGCCGTTTTCACGAAAACGCGCAAGTAGAGAGCCGAGGCGGCAAAAACATTTGACATCGTGAAACGCCGGCGTCATTCATCAATCCTCTGTTTTCTACACTTACCAAGGGTCTGACCGGACCTGCCCAGGTGATGACACGAATTACCTGCGAGCGACGTGGTCCCAACACCGAGCCGGTAATCAATTTTCTCTTTTTCTTACACCTTACCCCGTCTTTTTCGTTACCAAATATATATATATATATGTATCTCGCGTATGCCATCACGTTTTCACATTTCCTCCCCCACCACGCACATACAGAGTTTGACGGTTCCAGTCAACATTCGTGTCACCGATGCCAATGATAATTCGCCCATTTTTCGCAATGCCACCTATTCCGTCAACATTTCAGAGGTAACGACATCAAGTTCCTTTATAACGCAATCCTCGTTTCTAACTCAAACGGGTTTTAATCCAATTTCAGTCGGCGATGGTTGGATCGGTCGTCTTGCAGGGAATTCAAGCACTGGATGCCGACCAGCCAGGACCTTATTCGACAGTACAATATTCCATCCTACCGGGACCCTATTCGGTTTGTTCCAGTTTTGCGTGCGAAAAAATCAAAAATGTATTTTTTTTTCTGACGCAAATCATTTAGGATGTGCTGGGATTCACAAGCAGCTTGGAGGGCACCCTAACATTAAAAAAAGCCGTGGATTACGAGGCCCTAAAACGTTTCAAAATCGCCATCAGAGCGCAGGTAATTTGTTGCACTAAAGTGTCGGGCTCTCTTCGTCATTACGCGTCCTTGACGAAAGCAATTTCCTTCTGCTCTCCGACAAATGTAGGATCAAGGACAGCCTCCTTTGTACACGGACGCTATCGTCAGCATCGACATCAACGACGCCGACGACCAGAACCCACTATTTGGCCAGTCACGTTACTGGGCTCATTTACCCCAGCCGGCTCAAAAAGTATGTGTAATATACACCCAACTAGTAGTCTAGCGCTTTGCTTTTACGTACAAATTATTCGACAACAAAGTCGTGAAAAAAATGAGAGAAAAAAAAACATGATTTTACGACTACGTGCGACTGTGTGTGGGGACAACCTCAAAAGACAATTCTCACTCACCAGCAACCACTCTCGATTTCCCCAGGGAACCGGGCTGGAAATCCGACCGGAACCGATGCGGGCCGTTGATCAGGACGCAGGAATCAATGCATCCATTCGATATGCATGGAACGCTGGTAAGCATTTCTCTCTTTTTCTCCTGCGTATCTCTTACGCCAACCGCACATCTGAAACATCACAACAATTTCTTTTTTACAATGACGACGTAAAAAAAAACAAATAGGTGGTGCGGAATACCTGGACTTTTTTCTTGATCCATTAAACGGTTCCGTTTTCCTCAATCGAAGCCTAGAAGATAATGAGCTCGTCCAGCCAGTTATTCTCGTCGTCAAGGTGCTGAATCATGCCATTCGAGGCATTTTATAAATTCATTTATCACCCGTGGAATTTCCTTATCGAAATATTTTCTTTCTTTTTTTTTCAAAACGGAAACAAATAACAAAAAAAAAAGGCTCACCAAGTGGATAACCTCGACCGTTACGCTTTAACCACGTTGACCGTTAGCCGGAGTTGGTCGTTTTCACCTCAACTGCAATACCTCCAGCGACGTTATTCGGTCCAGGTCCTGGAAAATGTGCCAGTCGACACTATTATTTTGGCTATGGCCATCAACAAACCCATCGATCAGGTATGAAGGTGGTGGAACTCAAAAGGTGCACGCCAATTACGCGATTGTATAGTACAGTGGAGTTGAGTTCTTCTATCTAAAACCATCTTTGCCTTTCAAACGTTATTTGAAATGCCTCCGGCCGTCTGTGCGCACGCCTAGACTATTCGTTTCGTGATGGAGAACCATAATGGGACGGACCTTCCATTTAGCATCGACAAAACCGGCGAAGTGAAGCTGGAACGCACCTTGGACTACGAGACGCAAATGACTCATCAGTTAATCATATGGGTCACCGACGGCGTAACGGTAATTTCAATCCATCGATTCATTATTCATTATTGTAGTTGAATAACGCAGTCCAAAATGTTCGCCCATTTGGTATGTGCAGAACGATACGGCCACCGTCAACGTAACTGTTCTGGACGTCAATGACTGGGACCCGCGTTTCGAACTCGCCGAGTACGAATTCATCGTCACGGAATCGGCCTTGCCTACGGGCGCAATTATCGGTCGAATTCGAGTCCAAGATGGCGACGTAGGCGATCGAGTTAGCTTCCAATTGAAAGGATCCGAATCCAGGTCTGATGATTTGTTTTGTTGCGTGTTTTTTTTTTCGATTTGGCTCATTGCTTATTTTCATCACGGACAGGGCGTTTTCCATCAACGACGAGGGAGACATCATTTTTTCCGATCCGACTGCTCTCAATTCGACAGTTGTCCATCTAACAGTTGTTGCCCGCGACTCTGGCATTCCACCTCGACAGGTAAACGGAACCGAAAAAGAAAGAAAGAAAGAAAAGAAACGGAAATGTTAACCAATGAAAAAAAAAACGCGCGCATATTTCCAGGCATCTGTTCCGGTGAAAATTAACCTACCGGTAGATTTCTTCATGGTGAATGGAAGCGGCATTACGTTATCTCCAGCGGATGGTAGCGGTCTTTTGTTGATCATTCTCGGCATTCTGCTGGGCGTTTTGTCTCTCATCATCTCTGGTCTGGCCGTCTACCTCTGTCAATAGTAAGTTTGCATTGTTTTGTCTTCCGTCTTCCGTCTCTCTTCGTGTGTGACCACACGCACCAGACACTGACCCGACGTTTTCTCTGGAACCTACAAATTAGCAAACGGAAAAAGACGCAACCGAGTCCGTTAACGGTTGTCCAGCCGCAACCCAAAGTCAGCGTCAGCGGACTGTACAGTGGCGACAGTTCGACGCCCATCACGGCCACTCTGCGCCGAATGCCCATCAATCCTCTGGCGCGGCCGTCGTGCCGTCGGGTCGTGCCCATTCAGAGTCCGACTCTTGTTCCCGTTCAGAGCTCGCCGCCTCCGCCGCCGCTGCCGCCTACCCCGCCGCCCAGAACCGATGGTAGGATGGTCTCTTCGGCGACAAACGGCAACCACCACCATCACCATGGCAAGATCTCTTCCAGCAGCAACAATAACGAAGAGCCAGCACATCACCATCAGCAGCAACGAACTTTCAGCGGTCAGCCGGCCTGGCCGACAGATGCCTCGCTACCCAGACGAGTCAAGAAGCTCAGCTGGGAGGACGAGTTCAACGTCTTCTTCTAAAAAGACAAACAACGCTGACAAAACAAACTTACTGACAAGACAACGACCAGACTGTGGAAAATCAACATGAAGATGTTGTTCTTCATTTCGTTTCGATTTTTTCACGACAAATCTCAAGTCAACATTCGACCACGAACTTGAATCACATTTCCTGTACAGTGATATGAATCCGAGTGTAGAATTCTCTCTTCTGAAACGTAAATAATCATCATCATATTTTAAAAACATTGTCTATTTTTGTTTGGGGAAGCTTGATCGTCTTTCAAACACACAAATCACCGAGCACACTAACAAGCACTATAAACTTATAAATAAGACGACCAGGTCCTAGCAATCTTGTAAAAAAAAAATGTTGACACTCGTTTGGGTTACCAGGGTATTTAGAAAAAATTCGATTCGGAAGACGTCGTCAAATGGGTGAGCTGGGAGCTGTCAAATGGAGATGGAAGGTTATCTTGTTGGCAGAGAAACGCGAATAGCTGTTGTCGAAGTAAATGTAGTAGCGACCGGGAAGGGCTAAGTCCGCTTCTCCTTCAACGAAAGCCTCTTCGGATTTATGTAAGGCCGTTTCGACTATAATTCGTGTCAGGGAATCTTCGTCGTCTTCGTCTTCCGCGCCGACAACGGCGAATGCAATACTCTTAAAAATTACAACCGAGGTCAATTACCACTTTCAACATAAACAAAAAACCTTAAGGCAGTCACCTTGGGATCAGTCTTAAATTTCCAGTAGAGAGTGCATCCGGGACGATCGACTTGGAACGGAACACGATAAATCATTCCGGCACTTACAAAAGCTTCCGATGGAATATCCTCTCCATCTAATTGTCGTATCAACGAATCGAAAGTACGGAGGACTGCCGTGCGGATGTTTTTACTTTTAAGAGACAAAGTAAGAATTAGTTTGAGATGGAATTTACAGCAATAATAAAAAAATTTACTTGACGGGGCCATTGCTGGGGCTGCTGTAAGGACTAGAGTCATTAAGAGACTGGACGATTTCGTCATCGCTGATGACGCTAAATCCAGCACAGGGTTCAGCTGAATCCGGTTGTTTCTGTACGACAACCGGATCCGTTGTCAGATCTTTACCATCCGGCGGATCGGTAATTGGCAGTTCGCTGAGCTGGCCGGTAGCACCCGGTTGACTAAATTGGCGATGAATGGCGAAACATTCATGACAGGTGCGCGTCGGTCGAGCGCTGGAAGCGATTTTGAGCCAATAATCGGAACAAGCGTGACAAAATATGCGGCCACACAATCGACAGTGATGGCGACGGACGAAAATTGTGAAACGTGATTGACAGCTTTGACAGTCGCGGATCGATCCGTCCGCCAGCCACTGATCTGTCGCCTGGATCCGCTGCAAGTGTAAAAGTCGGTCGCTGCGTTGCCACAAGCAGTCCTTTTCCCTGAACCAACGACACAAAGAAACACCGGTTAATAACAGCAAATAAAGAGCCTAATTTCAGCCAATTATACTTGATGAGTTGGACGATTTTATCACGCAACATGAGAGATTCTTCGCGTAACATCTGGTTGTCTTTTCTGGCTTGAGATTCAGCTTCTTGCATTCTTTTCAGTTCTTCTTGTAATTCCATGTGCGACGTTCTCAGCTGATCCATCTCGGCAACCGTCTATTAAAACGACCCAACGGTAAGTAAGCGTTGAGTGAGACGACTGGGTGATGATAACTTACGGAGCGGATTTCGTTGACTAAACCTTCGCATTCTTCGTTTCTGGTCATCAAAGAAAGTTCCATCTGCCGGAATTGGGCGTCTAACGATTGACGCTCTTCCTGATTGCGGCCCGTCAGTGAACTCAACTGTAACCGAAGCGATCCGATTAACTGCTCATTGTCGGCCAGTTGATCTAAAGCGGCCTTGAGCTGCTCCTGCTGCTGTTGGTAGGCCTGGAGAAGAAAGTTCCAATGCTTGATGGATGAATAATGATAACCCATCCGATTGATGGACCAAGTCTTCTTTTCCTCAATAGCATTCGAAGTTATTTACCTGATTCTCCCGTTCCTTCTCCAGTTGTCGAGTGGCTTGATCGAATTTGATGGCTTGCAGTTCTTCTTTCAGCACGGCCAACTGACGGTCTTTCTCTTCCAGCACCTGTTCTGCATCTTGTCCCTATTCACAACATTTAGAATTAGTTTCAGTTAACAACCAGATCTGATGACGACACTGATTAACATTCCAGTCAGTTTTAGTAATTAAACGGTTAAAGAGTCAAAAACGGTTAGAATGGGGGGATGCATCAGAACGAGGACACTCCATGCAGAGCAGCTCACTTGATCTCCCACTTTTTCCATCAAATCTTCCGGCGCGACAGAATCCGTCGGAGTGGACGGTTGTTCTTTGATGGCGTAATGCTGATGGAGGTTAGCAAGTCGGCTGACTAATGCCGCGTTCCGGCTGGTGGAATTGACCAGTTTGGCGTAGAGAGAACGACACTGCTGCTCCATTAATTGCAAACGTTCTTCTCGGCCGTCTGTGGAAGCTTCGGTTGGCATTTCGTCGTCAGTGACGTGTTCTTCAACAATGTCCGAGACCAAATCGATAGGTGGGACGAAAGCTGGTTGTTCCCTCTCTTCCACTCTGGCTCCAGCAACATCTTGCTCCTCTTCTTCAACAGTTGGTGTGAGTGGGACGCCTTCCGCCATTTTACGTTCATCCAGCTCGTCGCGAATGGATTGCCACTGTTCTTGATTGGCGTCGTTCTGATGGCGAATCCGTTCCCATTGTCGTTTAGATACCTCCAATTGCTCTTTTAAACTGTTGATGAGTTCCCTCTTTTCCTTTAAATCGTAGCGATTCACGGATTCGTCCGTTTGCAATTGACTGGCCTGTAATTTTATCTTGGACAGCCAAACCCAAGTTTGATCCAATTGGTTTGTCACCGTAGACAGGCGATGTCCATGTTGGGCCAGTGCCCGAAGCAACGACATGTTAGCTTCTTTGACGGAATCCAACTCTTTGGCAGCCGATTTCTGGGCGCTTAACAATTCTTGTAGTTTCTTCCCCAACTCTTCCGCACCATCCAGTTCCCGAATTGATTCTAGTTTGATATCGTCAGCGTGAATCGTTTCTGACCATTCGATAGCCACCTCTTTCCATTTCTTGAGTTGAAATTCCGTCAAGGCCAATTGATTGGCCATCTTGCGCACTTCACCCATTACGACCACTTTCTGTAATTCGTGGCGCTCTTTCAAAGCATCAACTTTAGCTTCCGTAGAGACTAGTTGTGCTTTGAGAAGTTCAACCTCCCCGTCGCGAACGGCCAACATCTTCCTGCCCAACGCTTCTGCCTGTCGCAAACTCTCTAGTGTTTGTGGGCTCACCTGTTTTTGGGCCAGTTCCAAACGACGCTCCAAATCCGTTGATTGTTCTTGATACCGACGTCGCTCCTCCTCCATTTGCTCCCGATCCTTTTTCACATTCTCTCGTTCCTAATTAGATCACAAACATTAGGTTGAGACGACACTCTGAAAATCAAGTGCTATAGTTGACAGACCTCTTGCAGCTGTTTAGAAACGGAATCCACTTGCAATGTCAGATCCTCTTTGTCCTCTGTAAGTTGTCGTATGGCCGTAATGAGACGATCGATTTCCAGCGGATCTTGCGGCGGACTACTGCTGCTGGCCATAGTCGAATTGAGCGGCCCAACAGACAACGGTGACGTGAGCTCGCTGCGAAAGCTGTTGACACTCTGCAACATTGTCCAAGTCAAAACAACAAAAAAGAATAACAAAAGAAACTCAGACTAGACTACTAGTGTGTGCGCTAGAGAGTATTCAACTCGTCTTGGCATTGAACTGGTTTGATCTAGCAGGTAAAAAAGACCAGGGAGGATCTAGCGAGGTCACAATTTGTGACCTTAGAGGATAAGGTCATTGCAACGAGATCGAAATCCTCTATCGAGACGCCGTCCCGAGGGAGAAGACACGACAGAGACAACACCCTTGTTCCACCGACTCATCTTGTTTGCGTAATTACCTGAGATTCTGATGCGGAAAGTAGACTGACGGAGAGCCTCGAGGAAGATTGCTGTCTGCTCCAGTTGAAACTGCCAAACTGCTTCCTGCCGTTAGAGCACACGATTGTGTTAGCTTGAAAATTCTCACTCGCTGTCTGGCCCTCACGGCTGCATAACAACACGGCGAGCCGACCTTTAAGCTATAAATAGATTACAGTCGTAGACGGATATTGGCTCTAGCGCCCTCCGCCCCAAATCTCTCTGAGACGTATGTACACGACACACACAAGTCAGCGACCTCAGCTTCATTACGCTACGTAACTATTAGTAGAAAGAAACGAAAGGAAAGATTGATATCTAGATTACCGGGCGAAAGTGGGCCACCCGACGTCCAAATCATAGCCAGTCGGAGCTAGGTCGTACTGTATGTCGTTGAGTTCGTAGAGTGATGCAATAAAACTTGACCTCCAAGTTTGTTTTGAAAATAAAGAATTTGCACTGTAATATTCACCGGTTACACTTTCACAAAGTGTACATTGCTGCAAAGTGTCTGCCAGGCACTGATGCACAAGGCAAAATCTAAGAAAGGACCGAAGTCTCCCTTTTGGAGTTTTGAGCTAGAACACAAAGAGTTTTAAAAACATACATTTAACTGAACAACAATGAATACAAAATTTTGCAAACCTCAGACAATCCCCTGACAAAACGAATTCCATCATGGTTGTTTTTTAATTTCCCCAGACAAGTATTTATATAATGCCAAGGGGTTCTTGATCTGCTGAATACTCCAGAGCTTTCTGTAATTAAATTAAGTAAATTGGTGCTGAGTCTAAGTAGACTGTTTAAAATCAGTGTGATAATGGCAATGCCCATACCTCTCAATCCAACGTGAAGTAAAAATTCCAACTTCTCACAAAGTCTATGAAATGTGATATTGTCGTCGTCGATGGGAAATTGTGTCTCTTCAAAGCACGTTTTCAGACTTTTTACACAATCTATTGTAACATACACATCCAAGTTTAAGATATATTCTCAATAAATGAAGCCATTCTATCAACATACCAAAAAGGTCAGAGAGATTCTTTTCAATGCTGGATCTGAACACATCAATGGGATCACGACCGACACTCGCCATGATTAAAAACAGGATAAAATAACAAATATATTCACTTCAGTTGTAAATTGAGCGGCTCATTTGAGCAAGAACGAGATTCGGCGCCAAAGAAAATAAAACATGTGAACTCTATTTTGGTTTACTTTTCTGCCCCATGTATGAACCTAAAGCCAAGTCGGTTCAAGTAGTATTACGGAATTCTTTCCTCTACAATTTCTACAAAAGTTTTTTATTTGATTTGATTTCAAAAGTGAAAAAAACATGTTTTTATATACTTAATTAGAACTGAGTTGCAGAGATTTCTGTCTATCTGGCGACTTCCAAAAGTAGAAGAAAAAATAAACGCGACGGCTGCTAAATTTGTCTTCTGCTAGACGTCAATAACATAGGCGGATCGGTGCAGCGCCCAGTTTTTTTTGCAACTTTAGTCAAGTTTGTTCTAGTCGGATTCAGATTTTCATAAGTTAGTTTGTACCCATGTTTAAATGATGGAGTACAATAATACTTTGCCTTCACAAACTTCTACTCTATCTAGAGCTGAAAAAGCTCTTGTTAAACGCAACGTCAGTCGCCCTGTTTTGGTCAATGCGTAAGCTAAAGTTTACATTTGCGAGATAATGCCTGGGAATAACGTCTTTTAACTCTAGACCTGATCCAATATTTGCCGAAGGGTCTGCCACAGAGGAGAGTTTGAAGAATAAAAAGGCAAAGAATCAACCAAAAGGTGTTCACTCTTACAAAGTTAGTAACAAAATCATTTGATTATATTATTTATTGGTTTTTCAGGTTACACCTTTTGGGCACTGGTGTTTGCTTTATGTGTTGTTGCTTTGGCCAACTTTTTCCTCACTGTTACTATTTTCAGGTACTTTGCAATAAAAATACTACCATTCATCCCTTGAAAATGAAACATCTTTGTTTAGTGTCCTTCGTCTAACAAAATCTATGGAGAACATTGAAGTGGTTCCCTCTGCCAACCTTATTAAATTCTTTGGCGAATTAGAAATGAATAAATTGATTAAAGCTGATGGAATAATCAGTGGCTTTAATGAAAGTCCAGTTACCTTTACTAGTTATGGATCTGACATCAATCTGAAGGTTGTAAGAATTGATTTCTTATAAGAGCAAGGACTAAAATAATCCTCTTTACTTCCTGCTTTAAGGTTATGAGTGACTTGGAACCTGAAATTAGCATCAACCAAGATAGTGTGGAGTTCATGAAAGTTGAAGGCTTCGAGATATTTGAGCCGAGGAAGACTCCCAAAACGAACGCATTTTCTACTACTTTTCCGAATTTCGGTTTACCGAAGGGTGTTCAAAGCTTACATATCAAGAAGGCAACAGCCAACAGAATCGCTAGCAAGTTGGACGGCTCGTTGTTGATTCGATCCGAGAGAGCAATTCGTGTCAAGGGCAACGAAGGAATGAGGATTCGCGGTCGGGAAATTATGTTGAGAGCTGATCAAGATCTCCAACTACGAAGCATCAACGGAAGTATTATACTGGATGGAGCCGACGGTGTCATCATGGATGTGGATAACATGGCCGTCGCCGGAAAAGATGCGGTCCCAAAGAAAAAAATTACCGAGTATAAATTATGCATCTGTATGCCGGCCGGCCAACTCTTTCGAATCCCTGTTTTAGAAGGTACTGACACAATTAACTGCGACTCTGTTGATCTCACAGGGGAAGATAATCCCTGCAATTGAACTTACTTATACTCACAAAACCTATTTATTTCCTAGTCACGAATCGAACCAAACTAGTCATTGTTGTTAACACAATACACAGAAAAACAACCAAATGTTTTAAATATCGGAATCTGCTTCTTTGTCTGTTTTTACGACATCTTCTTCTACTTCCTCGTCTTCCGGTTCTTCACCTGTTTTTCTGTCGTACAGTGTAGAATCGTACACATTATCTTGGGGGGTGACGACGATGCCATTCCATACTGACAATTCAGCCGTAGGGTCGTCTTCGAATGAAAAGGACGTCGAATAAGGAAATGAGGGCAATCAAAGTTAAAACAAGTGAATTACCATTTTTTTGATCGAGACCAAGAATGGCATTGTATCCTCCGTGTGAAAGGATTCGCAAGAGATTCTGGGCAGTGCGACAAAGTAAGTCTTCCTGCTCCATTGTCATTACCATGTGCACGCGAATCGCTCCCACCTCGCAAGGATCCAAAATTCCTGAAATGGTTAACTTGCAGCTGATAATATTGAAAGGCTTATGCTGAATTCTAATTACTAACCACATGATCCGGGAAGGAAGAAACCAGCAGACAAAAGCTGAATGACGCGACGAAATGCAAGATTAACAGGTAAAGCTTGCCGATTAGGGGTATTAAGGACGCTAAAATGGGCCTAATATAAAGTATAATGCTTGTTATGGCAAGGCTTAGAAACCATGAATAAGACAAGTTCAAATACCAGAAGATCGATCATCCAAGGGCTCAGGGGTTCAAGTCCTTTGATGCGCGTCCTCATGTCACGCAACAAACGAATCAAAACTTTAACCGAGGTGTGGTTAACATTCTCTTCGAACCAACGGCTGAAATGGTAACACAAACGTTGGTTGAATCAAAACAGGAAACGAATCTGAATAAAAATAATTGTTACCTGTGGCGGACAGCAGCCAAGTGGGACTGGAGATATTTCATGTCTAAGTGCATTGATGAGCTGATCAGCCGAAAATTGCGGCCAATTGTTGTAATCAAAACGCGCACGATTGCTTTAGTATTTTCGGGCGGAGTCACACTGAGTATATTGAAACCTCGGTCAGTTATCTCCATTTCGTGACCTGGAATTCATTTCCCAAATTGTTAGTCTAAAACATTACAGGTTTGAAATGGAAAAGTATCCATACATTGTTCTACTTGCTGTTTCTGAACTTCTTCCAAAATTTTACCACCCAACGCACGAATAGCTTCATGTGTAGGAAGAGTTTTTAAAATAACAACCAGATCAGCCACATTGTGCCCACGAACCATAGTCCCTTTTTTGAAAGATCCAACAATCCTCACTTCTTCTAATTGCTTTACAACAAAGAAGAATTAGCCAGAATATTTTAATATAAAGGTAAAGAAACTTACGCAAGCTTCAAAACTTCCTGGAGCCACAGTAAGCCCCTCTAGAATACCCTGAACTTTGAGGAGAAGAGACTGGATAGAAGTTTGTTCATGAGTAGGAGGAACAAGTTCTGCATGCCGTTTCAGTAATGCTTGAGTGAGATCTTTATCATCAGGTTGAGGTTTAAGCCGGGGATAAAAGGATTCAGAAACGAACATATCAAAAGGCATTCGAAGAATATGTGGACGAGGTTTGAAGCCGGACATGTGATGCATTGGCCTTCCCCCCATCATCATCGGAGCACCGCCTCGCCGCAACATACGCATTCTTCCACGACCTCGCATTCTTGTTATAATATTAAATAAGAAGTTAATAAAAACACGAAAGAATACTTCAGAAACACGACTACAGATTCCTTAATTAGTCTACTAGCTGTCAAAATGCCACGATGTACTGACAGTCCCACACTCGGCTACAACAATGAAGCCAAGCAGACGAATTTCGAATTGTCCATCGTCAAATAGGTCATCTAGCGGTGCGGATGTGGGGAGATGGGAGAAAAAGAAGAGCGCTCCAGCGTTCAGCTTGACGAACCATGGCTCCAGCCGAGTTGCTCTTCAAACTGCAAAATTTCTTTCTTTTTTATCTGCCTTCCTAGTATACTATACCTCAATTAGAGGAAGCTTATCAACAGGTTTTGTACTGTCATCTGAATAATGACCTAACAAAACTTGGTCACTGTTTGTCGCCATACTACTTTGTTTCTTATTATTGGTTTGGACACTCGGAAAGCGGCAAAGCGCAGACAAACGCAAGTCACGTACTAGGGATCCGTTAATACGGAAGAACATTGTGAGAAACATTAAACGATAATAATGACGTCTTTAAAGACTTGCCCAAATTTCTATCCTGATAAGCCAAAGTCTATCACGGTTTATCATCACGACTTGTCCGTACTCTGATACAGCCTTTATGGAAATCAATCTACCTTACATGTGGGAAGGTTTCGACAGATGATCATTTTAGGTTCTATAATGATGATGTCGGCGTTGATGTCTGGCGCAGCTGTTTGGCCGACGGAGGGCAAGAATTTTGGCAGCAACACGGAACGTCAGACACTGGTCGACACAGGTCACAGAAGGTCAGGAAGATAATACAAGGATAGTGTATATGCATCGATTATATCGTTTTACTAATCTTGAAAAGGATTCAATTTCTTAGAATCCCATCCGCGTTGGTGAACATATATCTGCCAGATCAACTTGTTCACAAATATATTTTAGACACAGGAAAATTGCATCTCACAAAGACAAAAACTGCGCATACCTTAATGAATCCATTTCTGTGCTCAATTTCCATAAGACAAGTAAAGTTCAATTAGCAGGTGAAGAGCGAAGCTGAAGTAAGAAAGCATTTCCAATTCATTCTAGGTTGGCGGGCTTATGCCAGTAGGAAAGAGTAAAAAACGCGGTCACACTATAACAGCTGAAACAAATGTCCCACCTTCAACGGGTGATGTTTCGTCGGAAGATCGTAAATTTGCAATAGCCAAGACAGAAAGTATATCAAAGTAAAGAATCTCGAATCAACAGTTTCCTGAGAAATATTTGTCTGGTGTGGCAATTGCGAGAAGTCACGGTCAAACAGAACATTTTATATTCATTAACATCAAACGTGTTTTTGTCGCAAAACCAATAATGATCGATTTGCAATAAATCACAAATGCAATCAAACATTACTTCTTTGTAAAATTTTAAAAATGGAATTCCAACAGACGGCTGGTTTTAGTTATTAATTAGCAGACTTAGCTACTCTTGAACGCTTCCTATTGGCTTGATCAGGTCGATGCTCGCACATGTGCCTCTTCAGAGGGAAAGGACTGTGAAAACGCATTTTGCAGACGGAGCACTCATACGGATTGTCACGTGTGTGGATTGTTTCGTGCAGAATCAAACCCGACTTTTTTAAATTGCGAAAAGGGAAAAAGGAAATGTAACTTACAGGGTTCGAACGTAAAAAAAAAGCCGTAACTAACCTTAGTCGTCAGATTCGCCGGACAATAAGAACAATGAAATCCCAATGAATCATCATGTTTAGACTATAAAACATTAAAAACAGTTGTTACGTGAGCAATAATGAAGTGTGAAAGATAGCGACCCTACCTGGTGGTTGGCAAGATTCCATTTACTGAGAAAAATTTTGGAACAGACTGAGCAAGAGAATGTTTTGTCCGGGTGATTTTTTGTCATGTGATCCTTCATGTCCATCCCAAATGGAAAAAGGTTAAAAAAATGTGATCTTATATCAAAATTCCATATGACAAATTTCAAAATACCCAGAGCTGATGCAAATCCGAGTAAGTAAAATCACAATCTAACTGTCCGCAACGCACGGCAACAGGTAGACCTGTATGGGTAGCACAATGCCTTTCGAATGCCAATTTACGGTGAAATTTTTTTGGGCATGATTCGCAACAGTAAACGACAACGTTAGGTTTTCGAGATCTGCATTTGAACACGTTAAAATCATTAGCAAGGAAATGTAACTTAAAAGTGATTTCTTAATAAGGCTACAAATTTGTAGCTTTTTCCCCAAAATGTAAGTGGAAGTTTTATGTTAAAAATCGAAATGCCACACCTTCGTTTTTTAGTCCCGTCGTTATTACCGTCGGATTTTTCCTTTTCATGAATCTTTCTGTAGTGCATGACGTAGGTACTTCTGACGAAATAAACGCAAGAGCAAAATTACTTCATTAAGATAACATTATAAAAAGCAAGGCAAGCAACAGGAAGACGCATAGCTAAATATTACCTTGCAGTATATGATGTTCCACAAATATTACATGAGTATGGTTTTTCATCTGTGTGGGTTCTAAAAAATTTTAGATTTGAACGCCAAGATTAAGTATATTTTCTATCAACGCTCCCTCATGTTGCAATGTTACTGTACCGGATATGTCGCTGGAGGGCCGGTTTCTGACTAAATTTTCGGTCGCAGTATCGGCAATCAAATGGCTGTTAAAGAACCAGTAAATTAACATTTAAAAATTTCTTCCAGGGAAAATTCTAATTAAGTTCTATTACCTTTTCACCAGTATGAGTCCTTTCGTGAGTCTGAAGTCCAAACTTTGAATCACAGGCAAAGTTACATTGCGTACATAAGAAACGTTTAGGACGTTTTACTCCTTTGTGATTATATCGAATGTGTGCATTGAGGGAGGTTCTATGCAAAAAACTTCGACCACATAGATCACAAAGATGAGATCTTCCGACGCTGTGTATCTTGAGATGTTTTGCCATATGAAGAACCAATTTACCGCAAACTTTGCACTCTGTTTTAGCTAAGAAAAAATAGACAAAACTCATTTTAAGAGTGAATAAGGAAGCCAATAAAATACATCTTACATCTAGGTTTCTTCACTTTCTTGGGGGCTGGTCTTTCAGACTTCGCTTCATGAGGTTGATGGTTAGGGGATACTCGCTGGGATTGTTTCGTCTTCGTTAGAATGGAACTGGCAATTTTTTTGTACCTAAAATGAACAGTTTAGCAATATTCCAGTTTTAGGTCTCAAAAATAATAGTACCTGGTAAGCTGCTGAGACAAGCGCATGATTTTTTTTTTGTAATATTGATTTGATCCGACTTTCTCTTTTTACAAAGCTTTTGGCTAATGTCAAATCATTCTTATCTTCCTCATCATCACTTGATGATGATTGGTGATCGTCTGTAATTCCTGCTAAGCGACGTAAAGCAATCGCTGTTTCGACATGAAAAGGGTTGTGGTCTAAGATGGACTGGATAGGAGATTCTCCTTTCATTGTAACATGGATTTTGCCGTTAAAGGTTTTCATATCTTGAATTTCATTCAAGTTCACAACTGCGTTGTTCTGTAGCGGTTGCTCACGAAGAATGTCTTGACGACGGGGCTCGTAGATCCGTAATGGTCATGAAATCAGGAAACTAGGTTGCTTCGAGGACCAATCGCGAATAAAAAACGGACGGACGTCCTTTCTTTTCGCACTGCATTGGCCCACTTCGGAAGATAAGGCAACAGGTTCGAAGGGCGAGTAAACACCGTAGCGCCACGTATGTGAATGATACAATGCTAATGAGAACATAGTAGATGATTTTAGAGGATTAGGTCGTTTGATTATGCGCTGTTCAAGATTCCATACAGATGCGTTTGGGCTAGAAAAAAACTGGGCAGTATTTTGCAATGTGACAGTGTCTCTATCTGGTAGGAGGGCTAAGTCGACATCAGCATTATTTTCATTAGTGTTGATAATATAATTGGGAAGGAATTGATAGTTTTCAGTTGGGTTCGTTTCCCTAGACGTTCCAGTTGTAGTCGTTTCAACAGATGTTCCAGTTGAAGATTTTTCAATCAGTAAAATCGATTGGTCATTTGTTTCATGCAAAGAGTGGTTTTCATCATGATTAGTAAAAACACCTGGTTCTTCATGATGGTTAGTAATATCTGAGAGTGGTGCTTTGGATGTAAGTTGCAAAACTTGAACTTTGCTCTGAGGAATATTTGATAGCTTTTCAGAAATGGGTGGATCGTTAATACGGATTACTCCTTGTTTGGTAGTCGACGGAGATTTTGGCGCATTTTTGTCCCAGGTTTTATTCATTGACTCCCGTTTTAGTGATTGGTATAATTTTAAACACTCACTGCAACAATTTTCCCCAGCCAAAAGAAGGCACTTTTTTGAACGGATTTCTTGAATTTCAATGACATCGGATGGCGTGTTAGGTTCCGGTCGTGGGTCTTTACAGCCGCCGCATAAATTTGCGTCGTCAAACAGCTTAATAAAAGCAACAAGCTCATGCAATGTTGAGAATCGAGTCTCGAGATCTTGAGAAACAACAAGTTGGCCGCGGACGAAATGGCGAATGGTATTTCTCTTAACGATGATCGACTTGATGTACTCAAACCTTTGTCCCTTCTTCAGCCATTCAAATTTTGAGCAAATAGACAAACCATCATTCAGACAATCCTCTTGCCAATACCAGGACGAAGGCAGTGAAGCTTCCTTAGGGTTAATTTTGGTTGAGGCAGGAAGTTTGTTTGGTGATGGAAGTTCACAACTTTGTACTTCAGGTGGACTTGGTTGAGCCAAAGTTCTTTGTGGTTCTCTTGATTTCTTTTTAGGTTTTCCTATAATATACAATAAATTTATAACTATTTATTTCATGATAATTAAACAGGCAGCCAAATTACCAAGGAAGAGTTTAGGTATTGCTCCATTAGCAAGCTTCCAACAATTTAGTTCAACCATTACTGGGCCATCTAACCCCTGAATTGTCTTGTGTTTAATGATATCTGAATCCTCAAAGTGATTTTGGCACAATGAGTAAGTACTATTCCATTGAACGGGCTCCCCCTGTATGGCTTGTTGCCACAGGTTTAGAGTTTCTTGATTTTGTGGGCGGAAAAATCGTATTGGTTTCTCAGATTTTTCACGGCCGGATTTGCATCCTGTCACATTGCATTTAGCTCCCATTCTGCTGTAAGTCTGAAACAATTAATCGCGAGAGAAGTAGGATAAATTTTCATTAAATTGACGGTGTACTGGTTCAATCCTATAAAAATCTTCCACAACTTTTACCTAAATTTGTGAAATCCAATCATAGCCAAAATACTTCTTCCTGCCAGTTCGTTTAACCTATCCTCAGCACGTTGTGTTTACACAGTTTTTATTTCTGATCTGCAGCAGTTCTGCACGAATTTTAAAATATGTAGCCTATAACGATCGAATTTATCCAGGCAAGTGACAAGGAACCGTAAGCATAGCTGATGCAGAGATTTCATTAAATTCATTAAATTCTCTGAGCTGGTTTTTTTTTTTTTTTTTTTTTTTTTTGTTAGGTGCCACTGCAGACGCCCGGCGTTGCCGAGTCGTTGCAGCACTCTGGGTCTCATATTGCATATGGCTTGAGTCCCTTACGCACCGGCGGACTTGTAATTCGGTAATTTGTAATTCGGTACTTGTAAGGCAGGAACGAAGGTAAGGGGAATGGAACGAGGATTTTTGAGCGGTATGTTTTTCGACTGATTCGTTGTTAGTAGGTATTAGTAGTGGTTCATCGGAATGGGGATTGAACCCGGAACGCCGCGGTGAGCCCCCCCCCATGCTCACCCGACGCCCTAGTCCACTCGCCCATCCCTCCCCTTCTCTGAGCTGATACCTGATAGCAATAAGCAAACGGAATATCGTCTGCTATTGTTTTTGTCCGCGCGGCGATGCCTAGCCCTTCGGACTTGGACGTGGTCGGGTGCCTCCCGTTCGGTGTGTGCCCTTTCCGGCACTTTTTACCGGCACTTTAACAAGTGCCCGTTACGGCACCCAATGTAATTACCCTATACCTTACAAATATGAACAAGTGCCCGTTCCGGCCCACAAACTACCCGTTCCGGCACTCAATATAAATTTGTATTTCACAGCAGCATTTTTCAATACACAACACAGTGTAAAGGATCGTGAAGGTTATTCTGTTTCCTGTTCACTGTTCAAGTTCACATTCCCTCTCATCATCAGCGTTTGATGTATAACGTTTGGTGTTATATTTAGTGTACATCTCGGCACAGTTTGTCAAAAGGTCTTCTGTTGTGAGTTTCGATAGGTGATGAAGTTTCCATAATCGCTTCAACTTACGGTTCAGCATTTTAAATGCCTTCGTTTCTCTTCTTAGTTTTTGTCCTTGACGCAACTTGACTGTGTTTTTGTCTACAAGGACAGCTTCACAATAAAGGACGTCAAGAACTAGATACATGTTTAGGCTGGGTCGAAATAAAAAATTCACGATCTTGGAATGAAAAATATCCGCCCTCAAGCCGATTTCAGACGAATTTTCATTTTGGTGCCGGAAAGGGAACTTTGGGTGCCGGAAAGGGAACTTTGGGTGCCGCAACGGACACATTGGTGCCGTAACGGGCACAGATGGCGCCATCCATAAATTACGTAACGCGATTTTTGGGAATTTTTGACCCCCTCCCCCCCATCGTTATGCATTTTGCTATACCTAATACATGGGCGGTCACACATTTGAAGACCCCCCCCCCTCAACGCGTTACGTAATTTATGGATGGTGCGTCTTACAAAAGTGCCGGTAAAAAGTGCCGGAAAGGGTAACAACCTCCCGTTCTAGTCTAGTTGAGGAGTTTATTTTTTAACAAGTATAGTATAACACCTCTGCAAACATATTGTTCAGTTTGGATAACAACTACTATCAAAATATAACCGTCTAATTCATTTCTAAATTTATTGAAAAAAGGACATCAATGAAAAGAAGACATTTGCAGTTAACTGTTTGTTATCACTGCGACGAATGTTGCTCACATCCCAAAAAGGCAGGGAAAGAAATATCAAAACTTCCCATTTCGACAAGCTATGTTGCTACCTTACTGACATTCTTGGAATCCGGTGTTCGAACTAGCTTTCATGATGATTTTTTTTACTGATTTTCTTGAGCGCTTCCTTCTTGGACCAGGCTTATGCTCGTACATGTGCCTCTTTAGTAAGAAAGGACTATGAAACCGCATTTGGCAAACGGAGCATTCATGCGGCGTTTCGCGAGTATGAATCTTTTGGTGTGTCACCAGACTCGCCTTCAATAAAGTTTTGGTAAGTTAGACTATCTGTAATGCTATAATACCATACTAACTACCTTGGTTGTACCGACGTAGGGGCAAGAAGAACACGTAAATCCTAAAGCAGGATCATGGGTCACCTATCCAAGGCGAACTTAGTTCTCAAACAGCTAAATTTCATATATAGATGTAAAGTAGTTATTTTTACCTTATGACTTGAAAGACTTCGCTTGGTCAGAAAAATTTTAGAACACTGAGCGCAATTATATGTTTTGTCTTGGTGGTTGCTCGCCATGTGATCCTTTGATTATAAAGGGAAAATTCCAAATATGTTAACTGTTGGAAAGTAAAATCCAACCACTAGTTGGTCGATGTATTCGCTGCTGTACTCTGGTAGCCAAGTGGCAAGATACCCGACTCACAGATCGGAGGCCCCGGGTTCAATCCCCGAAATAGGCATAAGTTGTTATACACCAGAATGAATATGAGAATTATCCTGCATGTAGCAGAAGCCCACTACGGTGGATGACAAAACCATTTCTTAATTTCTAACAGGTTATGGGCCCAGCTTAACGCTGATGAAGCTCCACACATCTCACCCAACGCAGTGATTGAGTGTTGGAAAGTAAAATTTTGGTCGATGTATTCGCTGCTGTACTCTGGTAGCCAAGTGGCAAGATACCCGACTCACAGATCGGAGGCCCCGGGTTCAATCCCCGAAATAGGCATAAGTTGTTATACACCAGAATGAATATGAGAATTATCCTGCATGTAGCAGAAGCCCACTACGGTGGATGACAAAACCATTTCTTAATTTCTAACAGGTTATGGGCCCAGCTTAACGCTGATGAAGCTCCACACATCTCACCCAACGCAGTGATTGAGGGAGAGTGTTGGAAAGTAAAATCCAACCACTAGTTGGTCGATGTATTCGCTGCTGTACTCTGGTAGCCAAGTGGCAAGATACCCGACTCACAGATCGGAGGCCCCGGGTTCAATCCCCGAAATAGGCATAAGTTGTTATACACCAGAATGAATATGAGAATTATCCTGCATGTAGCAGAAGCCCACTACGGTGGATGACAAAACCATTTCTTAATTTCTAACATTAACTTTTTAGTTTTTTTCGATTTAATTCACTGAATACCTTCAGTTGAGCCAGGTCAGAATACGTGAAGTTACAATTTAATACTGGACAACGAATGGCAGTAGGTTCACCCGTATGAGTGGTGCGATGTTTTTCGTACGACAGGACCCGAGCAAACGTTTTCTGGCAAAATTCGCAGCGGTAAATGACTCTGGTTTCTTCGGATCTGAAAAATTTTGAGGAAAACCCATATAAAATGGAAGGAAAACGTTAATTTAGAAGGTGTCTATGCTCTGGGTGTGTTTAGCTCGACTCGGTTCTGGTTGAACCAATTTACCTTTCTCGTACTTTACTTGCGTTATCTGATATATTCTTTTCATGCATTCTCCTGTAGTGGTTGACGTACGTATCTCTATGGGATAATTAATGCGAAAAGACGCACATAGACATATATATTTTCGTAATAGTAACATAAATGTCTGATTAATTGGCATATTAAAAAAAAAAATTCCCATTACCTTGCTGAATATGACGTTCCACAAATATTGCACGCGTAAGGTTTTTCGCCCGTATGAGTCCTGAAAATTAACAAAAACAACGACCAAATTCAAGTTATGCCATAGTTTCGTAACAGAATTTACGAATAACCATTTTAGTTACCGAAGATGGCGGACGAGAGTACATTTATCACGAAATCTTTTGTCACAATAACGGCAAGCGGCGGGCTATTAAATTACAAAAGTAATATTAAATCTTTTTTATTTCTCCACAAGTATATTGGCTTACTCTTTCGTCTGTGTGGGTTCTTTCGTGAAGTTCCAATTTCGCTTTTGAAATACAGGAATAACCACAAGTGGTACATAGGAAGCATTTAGGACGCTCAACTCCGCGATGATTATATCGAATGTGGGAGCTGAGAGAGGCTCTATGCAGAAATCCTCTACCACACAGATCACACAAATAAGACCTTCCGGCGCTGTGCGTCTTGAGATGTATCGATAATCGAGCAGCCAAAACTATTTTGCCACATGTTTTGCATTCCGCCTTAGCTAAAAATACAAGTAGATAAGAACATCATATATGTGAAGAGTATATATGTAAACAAAGTGTCTCTTACGGCCAGGTTTCCTAGTAACTGCTATACTGTTGGGCTGTTCCACTGCTTGCGTCTTCATTTCCTTGGTCCTCTTCAAAATAGAACAAGCAATATTTTTGTGTCTAAATATGGAAAAGAAACAATTACATTACGTTTCCACAATAATCATGTGCATATAATTACTTGATCAGAACTTTAGATAACCAGCCGATTTTGTTTCGAAGTAATTTCTTCTTCTTAGTTTCTTTCTTCAAAAAGCTCATGGCTAGCGCCAAGTCGTGTTTCTCCTCTTCAATTGATATTTCATCGACCATTTCACGGTCGTTTTGACCTTCCTTAACTTCTGAATTGCTCTGAGGGAGCCGAGCTTGCTGCTCAGGCACTCTGAGTTGGAGCAGAACAGGCTGGAAAAGGAGGTTTTGAGGAAGGAAGGCTTGCTGTATGATGGGCTTGGGTAAAATAAGTTGGAGCTCCTGATTTCTTGTAACTTGGGAATTTACTGTCTGTGTGCCCATGCTTTCAACGTTGCACGCTAAAGTTGAAACTGCGTTGTTTGAGAATGGTTGTTCACGAGGAACGTTTTTAAGGCACCTTACGTGGCTTTGCCGCCATGAAGCTATGGCAGTTTGTGGCTGTTGGGAAGAGGTCACGATCTGTTCATCAATTCGGACTGGAGCGGTCACTTGACGAGGGGCGTAATAAGGTTTTGGGGGGTTGTAAATCCCGACACCCCATGTCTGTGAAATGTAAGCCTGTAACGCGCAATTTGTTTTTTTGAGGCTTGCAGTACGGTTGATTAAGCTTCCTTCAAGTCCTTTGGGAGACACGACAGAGCAATCCAATTCACTGGGAAATGGAAAGGTGACTAGCTCTCTGTCTGGAATTTCCTGAATCGTGGGGCCAGACTCGGCTATACCTTCATCCCGAATGTTGGGACCGGATGGTAAGTGCACATGCTCTTCATAATTCAGATTTGGTGTTCTATTGCTCAAATTTCTAGGTGATTTTGCAGCCCCCAATGAAACCGACTGAGAATTCGATGTGTCGTACGAGTGATCCTCAAGATGGCTACAAATTTCATCAGCTATACTGCAAGTAGTGTTGAACAGCATTTCAGTAGGTGTCTTATTAGTTGTGGCACGTTTATTCTTGCGACTGTACGTTATCTGCGGAACACTCGGTGTTTTTTCAATCAGCTTTTTTTCAGATCGTGGAACACTTTGGGTCTGAGTCGTTGTTCTAGGTGAAATGAGGTTGTTTGATTTATTTGATGTGGCGCCAATGAATGTTTGGTTCAATGCCGAACACTCGTTGCAACAATTGCTTATGTTTGACGTAAGCAGGAGACAACGATTTGAACGAATTTCGCGTGCTGTTAGCGCATTCGATAAAGTTGCAATTTTCAATAATTCTTGGTCGGTACAACCAATGCAGAGCCGCAGACCATCAAACACCTCCAAAAAGGAGGTGAGCTGATTTGCAAACAAGAATTCATTCTTGAGATCTTGATGAACGACATTTTGGCCGCGGACGAAATAGCGAACGGTATTTCCATTGACGACGACGGACTTGGTATACTCAAACTTGTTGCCATTATCTAGCCATTCAAACTTTGAGCAAATGAACTGATTTCTTGTTGGACCTCCTTCCTGCCAGAACCACGATGAAGGAAGAAAAACATCTTTGGGTTTTAAGGTGCATTGAATGCGTATTTTGGATGAAACGGTAGATGGAGCAAGTTGCTGATTATCTTGAAGAGTTACAACATGCACACCATCTTTGGAGCTGAGGGAGTTCAAAGGTTTTCCTAAAAATTTCACAAATTTGTATTATTTTTTGTATGAATTTACAAACACCCTACTTACTTAGAGTAGGTATAGCCCCATCAACAAGTATCCAACGGTCAAGGTCAGCTATGACTGGCCCATCCTTACTCTTCAGAGTTTTGAACTTGATTATGTCTGTTTCCTTAAAGTGCTTGTGGCAAACTGAGTTAAGAGATTCATCTAATTTCCGATCTTTTTGTGGTATAGCATTTAGCCACAGATAAAGAGTCTTTAGATCTTTAGGGTAGAAAAAATGAAATTTCTCCTTGCTATCATCAAAACCAGATGTACAACCTAGAACAAAACATTTATCATCCATCCTACACTGTTAGGGGGAAATTTCCAAATCATTGGAAAAAAGCAAGCTTTCTTAAAGTGAGTTATTCCCGCCACTACAAAAAGGCATGTGTTGAGTGTTGATTGTTGACAAAATCAAGAGGAATCGTCTGCTAGAGACCTAGAGTCGACAGTCGAGCCATCTAGCGATGGCAGTATTTATGAGCATGACATTATGAAAAATGCATGGTAGTCATGACTTGCGGTTTGTTTACAATTCCAATTTCCAACTGAAGTTTCTCAATTTTAAAGCAGACGATCGATCGGCTAAAAATTCAATTAATCAACGTGCAGAAATTTGCGTCCGACTGTCGTCGACTAGGCACAGTGATTACGTTTACTGTGCGCGAAGGACGTTCATTTTTTGGTCGTGATATTACTTCTTTGGTAGTTTAAATTCTCATGTAGGCTTGACTACATCCACGTGAATAAAAAGCTGCGTCATTCTGTTACATAATTACGTGCTTTTTATAGAAGACTAGTGGTGTACATATGACATTAAGACACTGGAATGGACATCAGCGAAACAGTTATAGAACAGGAAGTTTCAGCTGTAGGATCTGAAGTTGTTAAAAGGTATAGTCCAAATGTATTTTACAAATATAACTGATTTGAATACTACTATATATATCACTTTAAATTTCAAGTTGGTGGAGCTGGAGCAGTTATGTCCAGTGGTGTCCAACTTCAATGTCTCTATTAAAATTGGCTGAAACACGGATCCTAAGTGGTAACCTTTGACTGCATGCCTTTAGTTTATAATTCTCATATTTACCTATTTTTCTGTAAATACAGTTATCAAGACTCCATTTCAGGCCAAGTTTGTCAACATAGGGAAGTGTGTTGGTCAAACTGAAAACAAAATTTGGACCTTGTCTTTAAATGAAAAGGGAGCAAACACACCACTAGTGCTACTCCATGGATTTGCTTCAGGAGTTGCATTGTGGTGTCTTAATCTGGATACTCTGGCAAAACACAGACCTGTGTATGCTATTGATTTGCTAGGTAACTCAAGCGTTGTGCTGAGTCTGCTGAATATCCAAATAATAACTTGTTATTTAGGTTTTGGCTCTAGCAGCAGACCAAATTTCAGTAGTAATGCCTTAGAAGCTGAATCCCAAATGGTAAAATCAATTGAGGAATGGAGAAAGCAAGTTGGGCTAGAAAAATTTGTCTTGTTAGGACACAGGTAGATTAGTGAAACCAAAGTTGAGCGTGCTGCTGGATGAGTAAAAAAATTTTCTTTTTTAGTTTCGGAGGATTTCTTGCTTCGGCCTACGCGTTACAGTACCCTGACCGTGTTTCACATACTATTCTGGCTGATCCTTGGGGTTTCCCAGATCGGCCAACGGGTAATGATGCCAATAATCGTATCCGAATTCCATTCTGGGTGAAGGGAATAGCGTATCTGCTTCAACCTTTCAATCCTCTTTGGATTATTCGCGCCTCGGGACCGTTAGGTAGTTTAGAATTTTAAAATCAAAATCTCATTAAGTTTGTTTTAAAGTATCATGTTGCATAAACTCGATGAAACACAGGTCCTCGGTTAGTGCAACGAGCTCGTCCGGACATTTTTCGAAAGTACGCCGACACGGTCGAAAACGCGGATACAGTTATCTCCGAGTATATTTATCACTGCAACGCACAAAATCCAACGTAAGTTTAGAAATTCTGTACTAATGATTCGGCAATGGGTAATAATGATTTCTGGTTATTTACATTTTAGAGGGGAAGCGTGCTTTCACGCAATGGTAAGTCGCACCTTTTTCGTATGAGAACTTCAATGAAGTAGTAAGTCTATTGCCTAAATTTCTAGATGGCAAGTTTTGGCTGGGCTAAATACCCCATGTTGCATCGGATATCCGCATTGAGAGATGATGTACCTCTTACTTTCATCTATGGCGCGAGATCGTGGGTTGACAGACATCCCGGACAAATAATTAAAGACAACAGGAAGGGCTCCTCTGTGGAACTTCACGTAATTGAACGAATTTCTTCATAAAAATTTCACGAACAATGTTTACTAATTTTCCTTTTATAAATAGATCATTGGCGGAGCGGGCCATCATGTTTATTCCGACAAGACAGATGATTTCCACCGAATTGTTCAAGAAGCGTGTAATAAAGTAGATGCTTCTCCTGGAGTTTTACAGATAATCGCAGACGAGAAACCGACCGCGGCTGAGGAACGGGTGCACGAAAAGCAGACTGAAATGAGCCATACCGTCTTGGGTGGAATGCAAGCGACTGAAACTATTGAAAGTCCTTAAACCCGCCGGTTCAGAATTGGACGCGTACCTAAGCTGTGATTTTGTTGATAATTTTAAATCAAGATCATTCGTAAAAACAGTAAGTTTTCTGCAAAGACGAAATTGTACGTCCTATTGCTATCTTCTAGTAGGAGACAGGTGTGTATCTCCGTGTGCCCTGTCAAGATATTCTATGTCAAATGACTTTATATTAAGTTACAACGGTTTTAAAAAATGGGTTGTTCCGCTCCTGTGAGCTCAAAGAGTTCCTTAAAATAAAAAAATCAAGAGTTTTTCTGCGGAAAATCGTTTGTAAGGTAGCCCGTTATTTGCTTGCAATCGTCACACCGTTTTGGTTTTTAATAAATAAATACCATATTAAATACAAGAGAGGTGATTGCTGTAGAGCTAATGTTTAATCTTAAAAATGTGTTCCAAAAACCCCTGAGTAAAGACGGACGCACACCAATTGCAGATACAAAACTCACCAAGACAAAAGCTGGAAATAAGGAATACGTTAGAAAGTTAAAAAAGCGGTTATTTCTCTGTCAATGGTCAGATGTGCCAGAACAGCAATTCAGTTTTCGCAGCAGCTGTCAAGGGTGGGGAAAAAAATTAGGGAAAATTCTTCAAGAGTAGTTTCTTTTGAATAAACTTACGTCGGCAGACTCCTCAATGTGACACTGTTTCACCAAGTCTCGAGAGAGACCTACGGCCTCTGGTCCCAAATCTCTCGGGAGACATTGAATAGCATCCGTTAGTATACGTGAGCTATTAGTGAATGGTAAAGAGATCCTCCCGCACAGAGTGGAAACCAATCTACGTAAGGTGCCCTTTAAAAATACCGAAGAAAATTAAACTTAACAAGTGCACGGTTACCTTTCAGCTTGTAAGATGTTTGAGTTGAGTAGATGATCAATGAAACGTCTTAAAACGCCCACATCGCTCTCGTGTGTCAACTGCGCGCGATAAACACAGTCAACAATCAGCGATCGTAACGAAGCGAGTGAAATATCTTTGGCCGACATCATGGCGTCCTTCACGAATAGAAAATATCAATTGAATGGATTTCTAGTTATTTTGACTGACAATTAGAAACCTTGATGAGAGTCAAAGCTGATTTCAAATCGAAATAGGTAAATTCGACGGCGCCGGCAAATGCAAGCGAAGAATATCGGTTTCTCTCTAGGAGCAAAGCATGAAAACAGAACAAGGCGAACGAAACGCGTTTCCAGGATTCACTTCGGAAAAGAACGTTTTCTTTCTCTAGTTGAGATGGGTTGGCCGACTGGAAACTGGCTTCGGCCGAGGATGCGCGAGCGCTCGAGAAATCCAATACAAAGTCCAAGCGGAGGATTTCCAGCAGGCCGTCTCGGAAACAGGTGGGGGTTTCGCATACAGTTTTGACGCCTGCAAGTTCAGCAGTATAATGCATTACATGTCAAATAAGTGGATGTCACGTAGATGAAAAAATAGTTTACAATATTGCAAAGTCATGGGATTATACTGCGACGAAGCGTAACCAATCATCCACAGACGAAATTCGTGACCAAAGTCTTTTTTATCCGTTCGCAAGTGATCCAGGATCTCGTCCACTAAATTCGGAAACAAATGCATATTATGGAGCACGGCCCAGTTGCCTTCATCGACACATCTGCGAATAAAGCTGTAAACGCTCCGATTCTGTCCGTCCAAAGAGAAGTTCATTACAGGGTTCGCAGAGGGGTCAATAATATTTTGTGTTACCGATCCGCGGCCGAGAGCAAATGATTTGACCCTGTTGCGGTTATCCAATTTGTTTTCACACAAGGATGAAATGTTTTGAAAAGGATCGCTGTTTCCTGAAACGAAACAGATTACAGGAATGGTTGCTCTGGATTCGTCATAAGCTCCTGTTAGATCACTGCTGATATTCTCAACATAGTTGGTCCCCAATATTGACTTGATGAACGTCTAAATAGTCAAGTAAATATTTTTGTTATAAAAAGCTCTTAAATAGATCGATAGGATTATTAAAAAAATTCATACCGAGATGGAAGTCATGAAGGAGTCTGGTTTTAAGTTTTTGATAATCAAGAGTTGTTCCAGAGCCTCCAATTTGTTCCACGGAGCAGGAAGATGAGCAGTTACATTTGTCGGAAGACAGAATTCTTTCCATATTTCGGCATTGCTCTCCATGTGATTAGGCAAATCTTTCAATCTTATAACAGGTTATTGTGTTTTCATATTAAATTCTATCTATTAAAGTACATTAGTCATTACTTTTCGATTTTTAGGCTCAGTTCCATAATGTGTTGCCATTTCTTGCTATCAATCCAGGATGGCCCAAGCCAATCACTCTGAGGTAAAGGAGACTCGGCGTACAGCCGATCAATTGTTTCTTGCTGGACATGGCTCTGCACGAATAATGGAAAGTTCAAATTAGTTTGTTTTCATCTGTTTCCTAGTCAGGAAGTTGTATACCTTGGAACGAAGTGCCGCAAAAGCCAAAAGGACAGTAAACACTTGGCGATCGCAGTTAAACAAAGCCCTACAGATGGAATGGTGTAGAGTTCTGGTAAAGTGCTCGTTTACATAAACGATCCGTTCGTTAATGAGGATCGATGTCTGACTCCCAATGGCTGCCTAATATTCGTCAACAATCAAAACATACTATGAAACTTTTGGTATTGGATGCCTCATGCAACAAACGTACGTCTCTGAACAGATTGATGAACCAGGGAAGCGAAAATTGGTAGACCTTGTTGAGATGTCTCAACTGACCAATGCACGAGTACAGACCGGCAGCGTGAGACGAGACCGCGCTAAAAATTCAAACAATCATTCGCACGTAATTTTGTTAAAACCGACTTGAACTTGTTACCGATAACTTTCACGAACTTCGTCGATTTCTTGTTCGGATTTCTGGATTTCTTTCTGCTTGACACTGATACCCTCTGACGTAATCTAAATAAAAGAATACTCTTGCTAACACTTTACACCAACAACAAATAAAATAAAAGAAGGTTAAGTACCTTGGAGCTGTAGAGAGTCCGCGTCGCCGTTTCGTCTTCCAAAATATTCCCGCGCGAAGAAGAAAGAACGTAAAGGATACGATCTTCCAAATCGCTTGAAGCAAAATTAAAGTTGTTAATGCTCACGAAGGAAAAATTCCCAAAGAACAGAGGACATTTACATACCGAATTTGACGTTGATTGGTCGCGCTTTGCAACATTAGCATTTGCTTCTGTTCTTCTAATTCCGGCCGTTCGATCGATAAGAAAAGACTCAGGAACTTGTCCTCCAGTCCCGCGCGGCTTAGTCTGAAGTTGATTATTGTTAACTGTCGTCACCAAACAGCAAATGATGGATGAGATTTTAATATAATTAACGAAGATGGATTGGATTTACTTTTGAGGCTAGTTCCAGATTGGAAGCCGCGTTTTCCTCTTTGGTGATTAAATACAAACGAAATTTTGGAGACCACTCGATAACTTCGGAACCGATTTCAATGACCGTCTTCTCGTCAGAAGTAAATGTTCGTTTCTCCAGCAAGTTGTCGAGCTCTGGATCCAGTTTATCTCTGACGTTGACCAGAACAGCGACGTGCCCAAGCGAAATAGCGCACTTTAAACTCTTAAGGTAACTAGGATCATCATAGCGAATCTGCTGAACTTGATTCTTGCACTCGATATCAACGATCCACTTTAATCCTTGGTCTGTGTAAAAACGAAAATTCACAAAAATTCTTATGGTTATTCGTTTTAGCCTTGCATTTTCATACCTTGCGGATCGAATAACAAAGGCCAACGCTGGCAGTGGGTAGTGATGATTCCGTTGTCTAACGAATACCTATCGGACGGCAAGCCGGCAAGATTCCACGCCCGTATTTTGACATGGTCTATCAGGCAATCCACCAAAGAAAAGTTTTTACTGTGCGGAATTTCGCACTCTTCGATGAGCTGCAGCCACTTTCTAAGACAATCCTAATGAGAAACGTAAAACGTATAATACAATTTGAATGGTACTTCTCGCTTGTAGCCTATCAAATAAAACACAACGTACGCTTCTTTGCTCATTGTTGACTGCTCCCAGATAAGTAATAATACTGGCGGAGATAAGTACGTCTCCGGGCAATTGCTGAAGTCTAAAATCGAGGTTGTTGGACGAAGTTCTCCAGTTTTCTTGCTCTCCACCTAATCCTCCAATCAACTTCTCGGCTCGTTCCATCTTTTGTCGACACTGATCAATACTATCCTCCAAGTCCTTCTTTTTCTTAGACATTGCCGCAAAATCGTCGTTCAATCCTTGCAGTTTATCGGAAATCTATTCAGATAATAAAGAATTAAACCAATGATCAATAAACTGCTAGATTACGATAGCGCAGTTGTTACTTGTTGTAATTGACTATGTTTCTCGGACAACCGCTTCATTTGTCTAGCCAATTCTTGTTCGGCCTCTTGTAATTTGGCTCGTTTGGGGGAAACAATTTTGATGACTCGGTCGTAAACTTCCATGGCCCTTACCCACCTTTGATTGGGATCGTATTTAGTTATATTGATTATTTCAAATATAATTTGGTGATTTTTTTGTTAAAAAGATGAAAAATTTAACCCAGATTTAAAGAGAGCAGTTGGAAAGCCAAACAATAATAGATTTGACTCACAGCCAAGAGCTCAACAACAAAAGCATACGCTAATCATGAAAAGAATGGAAGATACCTACCGACAAAGACCTTCGCAAGCGGCCGAGACGTGTCGCACAATATTGGGATTGAATTCGGGATTAGGAATATACCTGTGTGTGTAGTTCAAATGTTATCAAGATCCATTTCTGATTGATAACTAAATCAACGCTTCTTACTTTTCTCGGATGCGTTTCATGACATGGACGGGAATGTTGTCTTTATCATAGGATCGCAAGAGATCAAGAAAGCGAAGATCTCCCAAGATTTTCTGGGCAGCTTGCCAGTAATTGTCCGTCATCTTGCCGGTCGCCATATCCAACTTTTTGACGGGCGGAATTTGTTTCATGACGCAAACAGCTTCCATGACCAGTTTGACGATAGTTGGCGGATGTCTCATTGACTTGACTAGAGTAATATCGGCCGGCTTCAGCGTATCAAGAGCATTAATGGCTGCTTCCAATGCCGGTGTGGCTTCAGCCAAATCACTTTCGCATTCGTCTTTGATCGCCTGGGCAGCCGCGGCAGCTTCGTTGGCCAGACTTTCATCTGCCGCAATGATCTAAAGCGACAGCCAGTCAGTTATAAACTCTATAGAGAAAATATGAGTAAAGATGACTTACTTCTTTCTGCGCTTCAACTTCGACGGTATCCTGTTCGATTTTCACCATGAGACTCTCCGTCTCAGCGGATGTGTCGACGAGTTGCGGCTGAAGACTTCGGAGTTCCTCTTGCATGACGACGACCTGTGAAGCGGCGAATTGCAATTTGCCCAGACCGACATTGTAACGTTGTTTCTGTTGCAACAAATCGTTCTCTTTGTTCAGCCATAGAGTTTTGAAATTTGACAGGAGTTCTAAATATGCAGCACTCGAATGTTGCGCCATTCCTTTGCTGTAAGCGGGCCAAAATGAGAATTTTTGAAATTAGCAAATAATGACCAATCAAGGCATTTCAGAAATCTACCTTTCACTGTACAATCGCATGCTGTTGTGGACATTTTTGAAATAATTGGAATAATTCAATTGTAGTTTGTCGCTCAGTCCCGGAATGTCATCCAACCATTTTTTAGCTATAACTTCCAAGGTCTCCTCTGGCCAGGACTCGAACCTATGTAGCACAATGAGCCCATGAATGATCAATTGATTAAACAAGAAAGCCGACTAGTGTACCAGAGAATGGAAGCAAATTTGAAAATTGTCGGATACTGGGGGAGGTGACTATAGCACGAATCACGCGGTGAAATGCAAAGAGCGACACGCAAGTTGTCTTCAACGTGGGCAAGTATCTGGCTGAACTTAGCCTGCTTTTCAAACAAAACGAGTGATAGCAGTTTACTGAGAATAACCCAACACGTTATTTGACTTACGACTTCTTTGGTTCGCTTCTGGTAGATTTCAATCATTTCCATACGTTCCTCGTTAGTAAATAGCTCGGAAATTTCGTAACCAGAAATCAACCGGCCAATATAGTCGAAATAGAGCCGCTTTTGGAAGTCACTGGCATTGCACATAAAGACAAGTTTCTCTTGTTGGATGCCGGAACGGTGGATTAATTTCTTAATATCTTCTTTCCATTCGTTAATGTCGTAATTCCTTCCGGCTTTGATCTAACAATATTGCATTTTTGTCAGAAAGTTAAAACAGAGTCATACTGAACTACATGTGCTCACCTGAACCAAATTATAGTCGAGCAACAAGGCGGCAACGGTAGCGCAACTTCTTCGGCCTCGTCCAGCGTCTCCAATGAGGATGACATGACCTCGCTGACGATTCAATGCGTGGCTGATGTGCAGAATGTGATAGGCAACATTAAGCGAGATGACTAGTTTGATGGGCGCCAACGTCGTATCCTTGTTGTGTTGTTCCAGCCTGTTTTCCATCAACTGGATCATGGCATCCATATCAGTCACCTACACGGACACACGAATCAAATAAACGGAATTCGATGTAAAAAAAAATCTAAAAAAGGCCGTACCTCGTCGCAGACAACTTCGGTGGCAGTCAAACTTTGTAGTTTGGAAAAATGAATTTTGGGCAAAAGTCTGTAATCGGCGCCGCCCATCGCGGAGGCGAAAAGGTATTTGTCCAAACTTTGTTTGAAATAAGTAACACCGACCCGGTCCAAGTGGACCATAAACCACTTTCGATCGTCGTCGGTCATGAGTCGATCGGCCCAAACACGACACGTTTCGTGGATCCACAATCGGTGCAGTTTATTGGCGTTGATGAGATTGGCGGCGGGAACACTCATCAGTCCCTGGATCACGCGGTTAACGCAAGACACGCTTACCGAATAATGCGCTACCTTGTCTTGTTCCTTTTCTTCCCAAACTTGGAACAACTCAATCGTAGCTACAGACACATCCTGAAAAAAACCAAGATCATTCCGGAATCTATTGCTAATATTTAAGTATTGAACAAACATTGGCTAATTTGGCGACGGAATTGACAAATCCATCGGCAAAATGACGTTCCATGATGGTCGTTGTCATCGTGACGAGATCGTCAGTAGTCATCGGATCGATGAAGATGGTGTTCATGTGCCGGAGTAAGCGGACGTCAAACTCTTCGTGAAAACGGTCGCTCAGTCGGACGGACGTTATGAGGTGCTGAAACAAACAGCGTAAGTCAATAAATTGAATGAGGATTATGTTTTGTAAATTAGCTTACGATATCGACGAGCTCCATTTTCGATGCCGTTTTCCCTTCAAATACGCATTCGTAGTTGAGCCAATGACGTAAGAGTTCTAGCGGTGTCCGGATGCTTCCTTCCGCCGGATCGCATGCGATAAGATCATCGACAAAGAGAACACATCTTCGACCAAGAGCCGGACCGTAAACGCCTTTTCTTCGTCTGTATAACAACGACATGAATGTGAGAACGTTTCAGTATGATCCGATAATTTCAGGATTATGTTTTACCGATCTAGGCCAATCATGACAGAGTTGAGTAGTGATGACGATGTCGTTATTGGTGTCACATGGACAATGTTGTGAACGAATCGGTCTTTGGGCAAATCTTCGATGGCGAATTGAGTCACTTGCGATTTACCCACACTGGCGGGACCAAGGATGACGACGGGAACGTTACCGTTTGAGTAAGCCTTGATGAAAAAATTGTGTATGGCTACCGACTCGTTGCTGACGATGATACGAGGTCCCTGTTACAAAGTTTTAGTTCATAGCGGATTGCATCAGGATGTCAAAGTGCGCTGGACAATTTACCTCAAAGCTTTCAGGGATTTTAGGAAGAGAATCCGCCCATAGAATCCAGTGCCCATTCGCCACATCCAGCTTGTAAGAGAAAATAGAACCTTCATCAGGAGGCAAAATCCTTTTAAATTCAGCCCCAAATGTTTCTTCCGTTTCCGCCTTTTCCATTAACTCCGTAAAATATTCGTGGAATTGGTCTTTGCATTCACCTATTTCACGAAAAGTTTTAGCAACTCGGTTTAGTGTTAAAAACGTCTTCAACAATTTACGTTTGAAAAGAGATCCAACAGTCCAGATTGCCGAGAAGCACATGACTTTTAATGCTATTAGTGGCTTCATTTGATGGTTTTCATTATTGGTCATTAAAGAATTGGCCAGACGCGAAAAACTCTGATAGAAAAGCATTTAAAATTGGTGATTCGAACAAGTGAATCGGCTCAAAATTACCACAAAAAGATAAGGAGGAGACGCCGGAACGAGGCAAGATGCCGAAGATTCTTTCACAAATGTCAACGTGGGCTTGAGAATCTCCTGCATAAATGTATCAAACAATGGGCGCAAAATCGCCGAAATATTCGACCGTTTCAACCAACTGAGGTAGAGAGAATCGACGCTGACTATGTCTTCGGCGACGCGAACGACGCCGCAACGAGTAATAGTAGCAGGTGAAGCATAAGTCAAATCAGAAGTTTCGAAAATAATTCGAAATGATTGCGGAATCTAGCGACAATGCGAAGACGTGAATTTTCCAATGATATCCTTGACTATAAAACCATCAAAAACTGACCTGGAGAATTTCTCCGGATGGAAGTGTCAGTTTCCGGCCAGCATCTAGCAACGTGTGCAAGTGTCCGACCAATTCGGAATGAACGTGCCCGTCGAGAATGAGCCAACGAGGACTAGTCGGTGAATTGGCCGATAGCTCCCGCAAAGCCTTGGTTATAATTCCGTCGTTCCACTTGTTTTTCTCCGGCTCGCTCCATTCGTACAAGTATTTAGAAGGCAGCGACCACGGACTGATAATGTGCATCATGACGCGTCCATCATCGTTTGAAGACGCGCTAATAAGTTTTGGATAAATCTTAGCTAGGACCTTGTAGAGAGTGCTCTTGCCGGCAAGAGTAGCTCCGAGGAGGATGACTCCATTGCGGGCCATCAAAGTCTCGTGCAATTGCCACACTTTGTCGATAAACGCTTGATTTGGTATAAGGTTGAAATCGTTGCAAGCTTCGTTGACACTTTGGACAAAAACATCTGATCCTTTATGTTGTTCTACTACCGCCGGGAAACTTTTATTGACGAGATGATGCAAAATTTCTCCTTGCTGTTAAAAGCATCGTTATTCAAATTATGACTAATCCTTATCGCGAAAGGAAAAGCGACTGACCGTGGGTGTTAACTGGGTCTCGAAAAATGAGATGAAAGCATGGTGAATGATGGCTGCTTCGTCTGTGATGATCCCATCCGCCTTCATTTTGCTAGAAATTTTCAAAATTTCTCGAAGTGAGCGCAAGTTGGCTGTAGTCGCCACGTCGGGGATCTCTTGGTTAATGTCGTGAATGAGTTTGAAAATTCGCGGTCCGATTCTAAGCCACATTTACGGAACTCATTAACAACAATGTTCAAATGAAAACCTCGTATTACTTACGACAAATGACTTTGGAATCCTTGAGATAGAAGAGAGATCTTGATGATGTAATGCAGATCAGGCGTAAGAATGGATGCCATTCGGAACAGACCCCGGAAGCTGTCGGGTAGGAGCTCCCTATTCAAACAGTCACGAATTATTCCGGCCAACAGATTTAAACGAAAGAGTTGGCTAACTTGGTTCTGGTGGTGATGAAAATAGCAGATCCAGTGGTCACTTGGACGTCCGCTCCTTCGAAACTAACTCGTCTCAAGCGTCGACTCAGAGCCATTTGGAGAATGTTGATTTGGACGGCCATGACGGACACGACATCCGGAGCCACTTGGTCTATGTCGTCGAAACAAGACCAAGATCCTGATTGGGCGATACCCTGTTGGCAGTGCAGCATAATTCAACCATTCAAAAAGTTTATGTTTACGAGGCTATACCTTCAAAATTCGACCAATGGATTTGGTATCTAACCCGTTGAAACAATTAAACACCAGACACTGTTTGGCTACAGCTCTTGCTAGTTCTCTGATCGTCTCCGTTTTGCCGACGCCTTGTAGCCCGTGAAGCCATCCGCCTTGATATTGTTTCAAGGCAAGCATAATAATCCTGCCGTCCGAAATCATGGTTAGTACTGAAATATTTATTTAGTGTAGATGATAGACAGCTCACTGGAATCCTTTTTCGGTGTTTGGCGTCAGAACAAGACGGAAACAGTTGCCCATGTACTCGAACCCGTACGGAACTTGAGTTTCCACCTGTGAGCGTTTAGTCAGTTTCAGTCAATTCAAATTGATTGGACAATCAACAAATGAGATATACCATCGCTACAGTCAAGTGGCCGAGTCCTTCTAATGCGTCCGTATTCCAGTAATACCTCAAATTCCTTTGCCAGTGAAAGTCATCAACACTTGAAACGTATTTCGACTTCATCCGCTGGATGACATCTCGACCTGTGACATAATACCATTTTGATTATACAGAATTTGATTGTTTTGGCATTTAACGCTACCGTGGAGGTAGAACATGACGAGATTATTGAGCGTGATCCGCACCGTCGGAATGGGCTTTTTAACAATTAACGATATCAAATGTTGCACCAACAAGCTGCACAACGAGTCTAGATCCTGATTAAAAGCAGCGACAATCAGTGGTGTATTACTGCTTGTCTCTGGATAATGAAGGGTTTCTTACGCTCCACTTGCTACCGGCTTCAATGGTTTCGGTGACGAGTTTTGTCCAATTAATTGCCGAAGCGCAGTAAATGGACTGGCCGGGAAATCGTTCCAGGTAGTCCATATCCGGCTGATAGTTCCATTCAGTCATGGCCGTGAACGTGTAATGAATCAGAGCATCTTTCATAGCGTCGTCTACTTCAGACATCCACAGCTCAACCATTCCCTATAAAATTGACAAACTGACGACCAGTGACATTTTATGGAATTAAATTAACGAGGTAGCACCTTGCTTCTGGCCGGAACGATGGGCTCCCGGAAGCGGACAATTTCGCGTTCTTTCTCGTTGCCTTCCGAGATCATGGCTTCAATCTCTTGATTCGAATTAAAGAGGAGACGGCCGATTCCGTCAAAACACTTGCGCAAGTGCGGCTGAATTCGCTCCGGTTCTTTCGTTTTCGACAAAATTTCCAAAAGTTCATCATTGGACAAAAAGTAAAACCTGGAGAAAAATAGGCGTTTCTTCTCCAGATAATCGTGCAATCCCTTCTGGATGTCTTCTAGGATTGCGAAGGCTTCCCTCAGCTCATCCAAGAGTCCGTGTCGCGATGCGGCCACCAAAACACGAGGCTCGTTGGTCGCGCTGGACATTAACGAACGCCACATAGTGTCCACCTGAGTAAATTTGGCCGCGTCACTGGCCATCTGGCGCTGGATATCTTCTGAGCTGAAGATGGGTTCCAAATAGAGCCAAGTGTTTTGCACTTTCATCCAAACGTCCATCGTGTCCTGGACGCCGACTAACTGCTCTTCCCACGACTGAAGTACAGGCTCGAGTGGAGCAATGTAGGCCGATGCGTGCATCGTTTGCGCTCGCAAAATGTGGTCGTCGACGAGAGCTAAAAACAAAAAATTTATCAAACTTAACATCGATCCAAATGTATTAAACACTTTTAGAGGATTTAATAATATTACCTTGAATTTCTTCGATACCCGTCAACACGCAGACATCCGAGTCTCTATAAACAGAGGCAAACAAGACAGTAAATACTTACTAAGAAGAAAGCAAACTTTGAAGCAGAAATGAATACCTGTATGGTAAGAATTCGAAGCGGATTTCATTCCACTCTGATTGCATCCGCTGTAAAGTTTCTTCCAGCGCAAACTCTTTGGTCGCCGTCAAACTGACTTCTTCGATGCGGCTAATGTATTGCATCAGGCCGGCAGAGACCAGTTCAGCCAACGACGTGTCCGGCTCCGGACACATCGGCTGTTCGAAATTTTGGCTAATCTGTTTAAAATCATTGAATTATAGATTCAACTGGTATCATTGATATCACTAGATTATATTTTTACCAATATCCAGTGTCTCTCTCGAAGTCCAGGATTGCACACAGCGTGCAACAAAGGTAGGAAACCCATAAACTTTTCAATGCGCTTTCGGACGGTATCAGCCACTCGTTTGGCTGCGTGAACGTCCGCAAATACGGCGCCCAGCTTCAGCATTTCCTTGTGCATAGCGTTGATTTCAGTAGCGATCATTTGCGAGTCCAAATTGCGAAAGGGGCCTGGAAAATTATTGTCAATTATATATTTATCAAGTCATGATTATTATTGCACATCAGTATTGTTCAACTTGCCGTGAAACCAGACGTCGTGACTTTGGTGAAACTTGTACGCTACATGCCATAATTGATAGTAGGGCTCGATAAGTTCAATGAGCGAAGGTAATGTGGGAACCTCAGTGATGGGAAATTCAAGTAACGATTCGTCGTTGTTAATTTCCTCCAATTCAACCTTGGCCGTTTGCAATTTCTGATGCAGGTCTTGAAGTAAAGTCGTACTGCTCTTCATCTCTTCGGTCGTCAAGGACGTCGTTTCCTTGTTTTTGAAATTTTCCAGAGCTTGCCCATACTCTGCCAATCTGTCGATAAATGATTTGGTATGATCTATCAGATGTTTGTCAATTTACAGTAAAAATCTTTAAAAAACAACCTCTCTAAAAAGTCGTGGGTACGTTCCTTGAGTTCCCGTTCCGTTTCCGTTCGGATTCTTTGTAGACGAGCGGAACTGACTTGCAAGACGGAATCCAAATCTTTTGGCCAATGAAATAGACGACAGCTCAAAGACAAATCGTCCTCTGAAATAGTATCAATCAGACGTAACAGTTTTACTACAGTCTTTATGAAGACGATGACTCATTGTTTACTGTTGAGGACGGTGTAGTTGAGCAGCGTGAGTAGTCGCGCTCCAGCAGCGTTCACTTCGAGCTTCATCTCGGGTAAACTTTGTGTCTGCGATTTCCGAACAAATTCTACTGATTCGACCAATTCGGCCGTGGTTTCCGGTACATGGCTCACTTTTTCCGTCACCATTTCAAACCGAGTACAGACACTATGGAGTAAGACATGTATTAGACACGTGCTAATACGGGAGGAATAAGTGTTAACTTCCTACTTTCTGACTAGTTTTCGATTGTCTTTGAGAATTCTTGCAATCAACGTCGACTTGATCTGATCGATGAAATCAATCAAGTGCTTTTTGAGGACTCGGCAGTCCAAATAAAAGAGTTTCAAGTAGACATGAGATTTGAGGAGCAATAAATTATCCTTGATGGCATCCAAGTCCCTGATTCGTTTCTTGAACAACTATTACCATCAAATTCATAGGCGGCTCGTTAAGCAATAATTTCCACCAACAATGAGAAACACAGATACCTTTTCATTCGCCCGCCAAGTCATTTCGCCAGCTGAGTCAAAGGAGTCGCTAAACGGTTGTTGAAGTAGTGGTTCGTAGTGGCCGTAGACGTCGATGATGTACCGTTCGGGGCCAATTTCGTTCGAATCGACCACTTTCTTGACTTTTCTCAAAATGTACTGAACATGATCGTCTTCCCAAGCAATTGGCACTAAATACTCTTCTCCACCCGTGTACCCTACATTCACAATTTCCCATCGTCATTAGGTTCAATATTGTCACACAAGTTTCGGTACACGTGGCTCGATCAACTGACATCTCTTGGGCTAAGCTGTTCCATCTAAATTAATCACTGCTCTCTACCTCAATTAAAACATTAGGAAATAGAGAATGCGAGCACAGAACCTTAGATATTTCTATATATATCTATGTAGGCTACAACCCTTTTGACCTCCCAACTTAAGAGAGAGACCAACTGTACATGACTAGAGAAGCAGACCAAATAAAAGCAGACGGTGTCGCGAGGCTACCCGTGTGGGGGAGCCACCGCTTCTACGTTTGTCAGACACAACGCAGCGCGAGATATCTTTAGATAGGCAAAATTAAATACCGAATTGCGAATAACAACGATGACCAAGTCAGATTACTGATAGTGGTTTACCTGCTAAGAAAACCCGTTCTATACGTGGAATCTGGCTACTGACGTCGACGATGGTGCACAAGACTCTCTTCATCTTCTTCTGGATCATGCGGCGTTCCGGTTTGACGAATATCTTCCGATCGGACAAAGTCAGTTCTAAGCGGATGAACGGATGGATTTTGTCGGTACCCCGAGTACTGTCCATCCTGTGCTCGTCAAGGTCGCTTTCCGTCATGATGTAAAACGACATGAGAGCCAGCCATTCGTCCATCCAGCTGTACAAAAGGCAGCGAATCTGCAAGGAGATGAGTCGCGATAAGCTGTTGAAAAATCGCATCACTTGCTGCAGAGATTCGCCTCGTTTCAGAGGCACCATGGAAGACCAAGTCGGTTTGTGACGCGTCAAAACGGAACAACACTCCGGTATCCATCTTTAAATTACAGATTTTTCAAAATTAATACGACCAAGTAATTGATACCATTTTAGATGAGGAATTTTAGTACTGTTGTATCAAAGAAGTTTTGAAAATGTCGCATCGCTTCCGGATCCAGTTAAGAAGAGCTTCCGGATCGAGAGGATGCGTTCTGTCCCAGGTGCTATCAAACAATCGAGAGTTGCGATACTTGGAGTCCCAGATCCGTCGCAATTCGATTGATACTGGGTGCGTTGCGAATAGGTTGTGAGTAGCAAACTCGCGGGCGATGAGGTATTGCTGGTGCCACGGTACCGGAGCTCGGATGATGAGACATCTGTGCTTCTTCGGCTCACTGAGCGCCGCCAATCTTAAACATTTTGTGTTGACGTCCGTAAGTTCCTGCATGGCCCAAACGGAGTGGTCTACCGGCTGAATCAACTTTGGGATGCGCGTTATCATCAGCTGGAACAATTTGGCTCGCAGCGTTGCATTATCATCCTGTTATATAAAATTGTCGACGAGCCGTTCTTAGTTGACTTATACATTTTAGGTTAATTTACACAGTAGGATCCTCGTGGTTTTGATCGGTAGAAAGGGTGCGTGTCTCTTTGTGAAGCGAGCGCCCGACGCCTTTGCTCTTGCGGACTCAATGGCGGACTTGCCTCCGGACACAACTGAGAAATCCTTCGACGAGCAGAATTCGTCATAACAATTAACTAGTCTACCCTTAGCTTTAAACTAAACGCTTACATGTAAATACTCGTCTCTTGCTGTCTGGCAGAGGTTCTCTTCCTCTTTTTCACCGGCTTCGGTCCTTCCGCTTTGCGATACTGTATAAAAATCGTCGTATAAAACAAATTGACAGGGGAATACAGGACAATTACACGTTACCTTGAGCTGGACGCGACGGAGGACGCCGTCTTTCATGATGTAAGCATGATTTGAGCTGCCTTCACCATCCATGCTGTCGAATTTGTCAACTTGTGCTGTTGGCGTGCAAGTTCCGCTAAACCGATGACAGCCGGCCGATACCGTCACTAATAACAACTGACCATTTCTTGACGAACGTTTCGATTCAACGAGAGGGTAGTCATGGGGACGAAACAGGCGGTCGCGGGCGGTATCAAATGGCTGTCAGGGGGGAACGTTAAATCCGTCACTCCCTCTAGCCATCGATTTATTAATAATGTCTGACAACTGGAAACTATTAACAAACTATAGTTGTATTGTATTAATAAACCTAGTACTATTGTACAAATATTTATTACGGTATGTATTTCTGCTGGTCGCAACTTCTTAAAAAGTATACAATTGTTGCATCACTAGCCTCAGTCAATTTGGAACCTTATGGTTGATTCTACGTAAGGTATAGGACTCCTCATCGTATTACCTTTTGAATGTGGAAGACGCAAACAACAGGGACAACATAGAAACTGGCTTTAATAAATATTCCCGTGAAAAATTGTTAGCACGCCGAAGGCAAAGCGACAAGAAGAACACTTATGCTTTATGCTCTAAAGCAGACTTTTGTGCTCGCTCCGCCTCTATCCTCTGAGCGGTATACATTCCACCGTGCTGCTGCTGCTGTTACGTGTTACCTTTACCTGTTACGTTACACCAACCTTCTTGTACTTAGCGCTGTTAGTAGTATATAGTAAACTAAATCTCGTTAAGACAATTCGAACGGTATAGCGTCGAAGTTTTGCATTTATTGCCGGACAACTAAGATTAGGTATCGGCCATTGAAGCGTCATGTCAGAGGGGAGTTGGGCACCCCTGTCCCGGAACGGACCATATCTCGTAAGTTACCTATTAGATTTAACGGGCTTATGTCGGTATTTTGAGATTTTGAGCCTACATTGAGGTACCGAAGAGAGAAAATACCAACGAGAGCTTGAATCTATCGAAATGGACTAAAGTGGTCATATAAGAACCGAGAAAGTAAGGGCCTATGTTACATCATGCAGTTGGGAATATGGAAAATTTCTTCCTCGGGCTCTGCATATTCCTTCTAAAGCTGTTCCCATACGTTTTATACGTTTACAAAGCCGGTTTAAAGCGGTTGGAAGATAGGTATCACGCCGAAGGCAAAACTAAAACCTGTTTTGCTGTATATAGACTTTCTGTCTTTCTGTGATCGTTCGGCAGTTCTGCTGCTGACTGCGTGTTCGTTTTGCAGCAGTGTTAGTGTGCTACTTTCAAAAGTGTAGCTAATGTTATGCCTTTTATGTGTACAAATTTTTCTTTACGATTTAGTTGTCTAGTACGGTACTTGGTCTGATTTCAGAAACTGCATGTGAACTGATGAAACGAGAGAGATTGAGCATAAAAAATGTTACCGAAAAAATGTGGAAAAATTTGAACGTGGATGTTTTGATTTGTGTCTGTGCAGCATGGTTAGTCAAACAATAATTTAGACCATATCACCTCTGGTTTCAAATGTTTCGTTTCGTATTTTACGTGTTGCTCGCGGCGTTTTACGCTGTTAATGTTATTGAAGGATTGAATTTGTCCACCGTTTATCCCGTAAGTTATGCTGAGCCTTTTCGATTCCCATCAATGTCCAATGAACACCTGATTATTGTTTCTCTATATTTAATCAATTAGGTCGAACAACTAGATAAAGGTATGACACGAGACCACTTGGAATATGATAACTATAAATTTTTCATTTTTACGACGGTCCGTATCAATTTTAAGAGCGATCGGCATGTCCTGCAAATCTTGGAGAATCGTCGCTGTGCTTTGAAGAAGAAGGATGCTACTGTATTGTTGACATTGGAGTGAGGAAAATTTTCTAAATAAAAAAAAATTCAACTTTGTCACAATTCTCAGAATCGTTGTAACTAGCAATATACTGCGTTATGTTAAATTGTTAGGTATACGTTCCTAAGTTGTTATTATGTCCCTTTAATTTGTTTACGAAAGATGAATAGAACGGATGCTAGGCGATTTTGCCAGCTAAATGGAATGGAACTGCTGTCCATCGAGTCAAAAACTGAAGAGGAATACATTATCAATCTCTCCAAGACCTACGGTTTTTAGATTCATTTACATCATCGCTATGTCGTCAATTTAAAAATGATTATTAAGATTATCATCCGGTTTTTCTGCTGTAGGGATACCGCAAATCTGGCTGTCGGCTTCCAATCCAAAGTTGACTAACCCCAATGAATGGTTCTGGAATGATGATCCATTTCGACCAGTGCAGTTCACCGACTGGTGTCGAAATGAGCCAAATAATAGAGAAGGCTACGAGTTTTACACGGCTATGATTCTTAACTGTTGGCACGATGTTCCTGGCCATTTCAACTGGAGTTTCATTTGTGAATTGGAAGACACTACCATTGACGTTAGGCTTGGACGACAACCCCATTTTAGCTTCGATATTGGCAATAAAAGCACCGTCATTCCGTGCCGGCTCACGACTACTGATTCCGGAACGCAGGTGGACATTTGGAAACAAGATTACTTCTCGGGCGTCTATTACAAGGTTTTACTTTTGTCACAGACAATATTCCTCTTACCATTTTGCATTCGTTCTCACTTTTGCCTGCTAAAACATTTAGATTATTCAAAATGGCATAGCCCAAGAAACGGAAAAGTATAAATATATTCCGAATCAAGGTTTTGAGATTTTGAATGTGTCAACCAGTGACGGTGGGACATATCGATGTTCAGTTTCTAGAAATGAGGAGTTTGTAGTTAATTTCTACATCATTGTAGTAGGTAGATTAAACACAGTACTACAAATAATAATCCATGAATTAGAAAGGAGGTTACTGTATATTTTATAATGTGACTGGAAAGGAATCGAAATCAAACGGCTCGATCGCGACCCAGTTGAAGGAGATACTATTGTTCTGACGTGCACGTCATTTGGCATTGATTTCTCGTCCAGTATGACTATGGTATGGTTCGTGACTTATGCGAACGATTCCAGTTCAAAAAAATCTATTCGCGCGGGCGATCTACCAGGTCTCATATCTAGGCTACTTGTTTATTACATCTCTGAATATAAGTAATTTTTAACAGAATCTTCTACTTAGGATCGCGGGTTTCAGTCGCCAATGACTATGCAAGGAAAATGCACAGCTCGATTCTGTACATATCCAATGCGACGACGGCTTCGTCGGGCAATTACAAATGCTTTCTTGAAGCTAACAACAGAAGGTTTTTGAAGTCAATCGACGTAGAAGTGTTTCCAAAAAAAGGTAAACTTTCCTTTTTCATTATATTGCACTTTCCTTTTTTTAAAATAGAGCTTGACCCGTTAATTCTTATTAGTTAAAGGAGACAAACAGACATACCTTGATTCGACAACCGTTGTCGTGGCCTCCGTAGTTAGTGTTGTAATTGGTGCGGCATTGATAGTCGCCATCGTTCTTGTCATCCGTTTCTATAAGGTGAAACGATGGATTATACTACACATTGCGCAATTTGAATATATCTGAAAATACATTATTTACGGAATTACACAACATTTGGCCAAATAACACAGGGAAAACAGGAATTCAAAGGATTGCAAGCTTTTCTTCAAGGAAATTCTTCCCAAATCAATCCCGATTCGCCCCTAGAGGACCAAACAGAATTACTGCCTTATGACGCTCGATGGGAATTCCCTAAAAGCCGTTTGAAATTAGGTATTAGATTATTAGCACACGCCCAGAAGTACTTTGATCAACCCATTCATATTGTAAGACCAACATTTGTTAGATCAAAATATCGTTTGTTCTATGTTCATAGGGAAACAATTAGGAATCGGTGCTTTCGGTCGAGTTGTAGAAGCAACAGCAGTCGGCATCAGATTGATGAACAAACTTTCTTCAACATCGAATACGGTCGCCGTCAAAACGACCCGCTTGCCCACTACCGTCGGTGCTTTGGAAGCTCTCATCGGTGAATTGAAGATTATGATCCATTTGGGATTCCATATCAACGTTGTTAACTTACTCGGAGCTTGTACTACGAGAATCAACAGAGGTTACTAACGGAAGAATTTTCACGAACCCTATCCTTACGATATAACACGTACTGGTTTTACTTCACCCGAATTGCAGGAGAGTTGTACGTGATTGTGGAGTACTGCCAATACGGAAACCTACGCAACTATCTAATTAATCATCGAGGCACTTTTGTCAACCAGGTCGACCCATCTGGCAATTTGATTCTCTCTAATAGTAATGAGCAGCAACAACAAATGACGGTTGAATCAAACGGAATAGATGAGGGCATAGACGCTGTAACTACTCGGAAACTCATTTGTTGGTCGTTCCAGATAGCTCGTGGAATGGATTACCTTGGAAGCAAAAAAGTATTCACTTAATATAGCGAATATTTGATCAATTGCATATTTAAAAGGCAAAGTTTTTTGGAATAGGTTGTCCATGGTGATCTAGCGGCCCGCAACATTCTGCTAAGTGAAAACGAATTGGTGAAAGTGGCGGATTTCGGTCTGTCGCGTAAAACCTATCATGACGAAAACTATTTAAAAACCAGTCAAGTATAACCGATTGTCTTAAGATTCGTGTGAATAAGAAAATCCGTTTAAAAGGTTTCATTTCACACTAAAGGGTTTTCTTCCTCTAAAATGGATGGCCATCGAATCGTTGACTGACCGGATCTATTCCAGTCGATCGGATGTCTGGTCTTACGGCATTGTTTTATGGGAGATGTTCTCTCTAGGCCAGACGCCCTATCAAGGTTTTGCACTGGCTATTAAACATTAGTGCTTCTTATCAATATTTTTAAATATACTTTAGGCCACGATGATAACCTGAAATTTATTGGAGATTTAAAATCTGGTTACCGTATGGAGAAACCAGAGAATACTCCAAATTGCGTGGCCGAATTGATGCAATCGTGTTGGAAAGCAGATTCAAATGATAGGCCGACATTCAGTTCAATTGAACAGACGCTAAGCAGTCAGCTGGAATCCTCCGTCACATCCTATTACTTACAACTCAACGAGGAATATGTGAAACTGTACGTAGAAAGGATGAATTCCATTGAAAGTACCAAGTCCAGTTTGGGACGAAAATCTTCTAATCGGTTTCCGACGCGTCCCGTTTCATCACCAGCAAACTTTTACGCCGACAACCCGTACCCGACTCGTTCAAACAAAAGGCAAGACAGGTTCGTATTTATTCATGTTGGATAAAAACTGAAAAACTTAATAGAATTTCGTGTAAAACTTCTTAGTATTCTGATTCGTTTGGCCACACTTGGATGGGCCCAGCGTTTCGAGGAAGAAAAGACAGTTGAATCTGCGGTCGATCCTCCAAAAGCCGATCCCTCTGATCAAGAACAAGAATGTACTCATCTCTAAACCAAGGTGTTCTCGTTGTTACTAGAATTTACTTTTCGTATTTTAATGCTACAGGTTAATTATCTCCGATGACCTCGCCATCTTTATCACTTTCATGCGCTCCCGCGACATTATTTTTTCTCGTGTCTTATTGAATCTGTTAACACATTTCTTCCTTCGAGACATTACAATCTCAGTCGGAAACCATAAAAACTAATACCTCATCGTTAAATTCTAGCATTTCCGATTTGCAAAAATGAAGATTATGGGACGCGCGCTACCATAATAAGGCGGCAAGCTTTAAAGGATTACAGTCGGTTGGACAAAGAATTTCCAATAGGTTAGATTTAACGAGCTGCCCAGCGCTCTCTTCTCTTTGTCACGCAGCTTGCATAATAAACAGCACAGTATGACACAGCAGAACAAACCTATTCAAATATTAAAATGGGCCCCGCCCTTTTTCCGACTATAATTGATTTGTCGATCTATTCTCTTGAATTGAGTCTTGTTGACACTGGCCAATATATGGGGCGGATGGAACACAAGCTCAAAATCTGGTTCAATAAGAGATTTCGTAAAAAAATTAAGCCAAGATTTGAAAATCGAGGTTTGAATTCGTAGGAGATGAGAAGGGGATGGGATTCCCTAGTAGAACGAAGAAGAGGTAAAAAGCATCGGTGCTAAAATGTTAAATGTATTGGACCTCACAGCAGTCACAGGCTCACGCCATCAGGTGCTTCAAGTTTTGAAGGGACGCAGGGTTTCCCGTTGCCAAACCCGGGTCTTTTAAGCTTGCATCGTGAGGTGCTCCAATTATCCAAAAGCGCTATTGAACCTCACGAACGACACGTAACAATCCCTCATTTAAATTTCCCCGATTTCCTATTAAGGTGCGTTCAGACTGGCATCCGTTTCTTATGTTTTGGTGCCCATGACTTATGTTTATGTCTTGACTTCATATTGCATCACTGTTACACACCTGTATGAGTTTCAGTGGGCCCTTATAATTTCTATCTAGAAAGATCGTAATGAGAGAAAAGCGGGTAAGCGTACGCACAGAGGGTAAGGCATGGACATTGGACACTTGCAGCACCTCACGCTGCAAAGGGCGTTCCGCGTTCCCTTCGTTGTAGTAAGGGATGGGTTTGATTTCAATTTTTCTTCGATGTTCATACCTTGGCTTCAATTCATTTGAATCTTGTATCAAAACCCGCTTTTGCCGACCCTCATACACAATAAGTCCAAGTTGGTCTCCAAGTGCAAATGTAAAGTGTAACAAAGGACGCGAAACAGGAAATATTGAAACATTGAAACTGGAAAGACTGGACCATCCGATCAGTTAGGAAAATTTCCCTCAAGGCTATGCTCTTTTACTTCATTATTGCTAAGTTATTTTTTTCAAAGGACGGTTGGATGTCGGTAGATACCATCGGCAAGAAACAACTGGCTACGACTTGCACTAGTTAATCATTGTCTTGTGTTTTGGAAGAAACGTTTCCATGTTTTCTTTCTGAGTGGCCAATGTTCGTTTGGTGTGGCTATTGCAGTGTTATATAGTGGTATCTTTCTATAAAAGATAAAACTTTTGTTTTACTTGTTTTAGCTTTTAAGTGGTCGACAGTAAATTGTGGTAAATATTTGAACGACTCACCAACGAAGACGATTGTGCTAGGAAACAAAGTGTGGGCAAACCCGCTAGAAACTTTTCTGTTTGGTTTAAATTTTGAATTTCGGTGTTCTCTTATAACAGTTTGAAGCCAATTATCAGTAAAATTACAATGCTCAAGTTGTTGTTGCTTTATTACGTTTTCGTCGCGGCATTTCGTGCCGCTTCAGTTAAAGGATTTAATTCAGCCGTTCCCGTAAGTTGTTGACTCATATGTTCTAGACTTCTAGTTCGAGCGTTTAAGTCACTGATGTCCGACCCGCCTAACATATTTGTCTATTTCAATTCATCTGTGTTTTATAGGTAAAAAAGGCAGGAGGTAGGTTATTTGAATCCATATGCCATTACAAAATGCCATGGATTGCGAGGCTGTCGCATACAGATGCCGAGTCTAGTACCTAATGAAATTGATATCGTCTTTCACATTATATAACAGGATCGCGAACATGTCTTACCACTTCCAATCACAAGTCAATGCAATGCTTTCAAGAGCAAGGTTGCTACTGTGCAGTTGATTTGCAAGTAAGAAAAACTTTGCTTTTGAAATTATTTAACAAGGACTGGGTATTTATCGATAGCATAATTTTACGTTTGTGTTGCTTGTGACTATTCGCACCCGAAAGTTGAATAGGACGGATGCTAGTCAGTTTTGCCAAAAATATGGGATGGAGTTGCTGTCTATCGAATCCAAGACGGAAGATAAATACATCATCGACCTCACTAAGTCTTTAGGTATTTCTAATAGATTTTTAAAGATCAAACGGGTGTTTCTTATTTCTGCTCAAAATTACAAATCAACACTGAGTGATGTAGGATTACCGCATATATGGCTGTCGGCTTTAAATTCTAATGAGACAAGCCCTAAAGACTGGTTCTGGAACGATGATCCATCTCGACCAATACAGTACACCAACTGGTGTCGTAATCAGCCGGACAATATTAATCAATTTGGCGAAAAGATTTTCATGGCAATGATTGGAGGCTGTTGGCATAACGTAGTCGGGGAATTCAACTGGAAATTTTTTTGTGAATTGGAGGACTCAACTTTTGACCTGGCTTTAAGACAACGGCCGCATTTCACTTTTGATATTGGCAGCAAGAGTACCGTCATTCCTTGTCAATTAACGACTCCCGGCGGAAAAATGAAAGTTGACATTTGGAAAGAAGGTTTCCAGTCGGGCGTCTATCATAAGGTGACGTTAGGTTCTTTACATCCACTTTCAGTCAATAGAATTAATAAGTAATTTGTTGTGTTCAATGCAGATTGTGCACAATGGCACAACCCAAGAAACGGAAAAGTATAACTACATTCCCAATCAAGGATTCGAGATTTTAAGTGTGTCAACCAACGATGCTGGAACATATAGATGCTCCGCCCCTACAGTTGAGGAAAAATTTGCAGAGTTCTTCATTACTGTCGTAGGTATGGTAAAATTTAGTATACATAGGATCCTTATGGTTTGAAATTCTAAATCTAAAATTTTTTTTATTGGATATGGTAAGGCATCGAAATCTCACGACTCAAGCGCGACCCATTCGAAGGAGAGTCTATTATTCTGACCTGCACATCATTTGGAATCAATTACTCATCCATTAAGGTTATAGAATGGTCCACGACTTTACACACGAGCGGTCCCAATTCAAATATATCACGCCACATCGGCTATCTACCAGGTTCATCTACATCTTGATTACGCTTAAACTTACAAAGGAATTTGTTGAGGAAAAACTTGATTGCGAAACTCCTATAAAATTTTGAATGTGACACATGTTTATATTAGCTGTAATTTGCATATTTAAAGGGACAAAGGTTTATTTTTAACAGAATCTTCTACTTAGGATCGCGGGTTTCAGTCGCCAATGACTATGCAAGGAAAATGCACAGCTCGATTCTGTACATATCCAATGCGACGACGGCTTCGTCGGGCAATTACAAATGCTTCCTTCGAGCTAACAACAGGAACTTTTCACAGTCCATTGACGTGCATGTGGTTGCTAAACAAGGTGCGTATACTGTACCGATTAGTCTCCTCGGGTAGGACGGTGTTAGAAATTAGAAGCGGATGGCTGGTAGGGCTGCATTGAACTGTGGTACGTTTTTTGCTACTATTTCATCAAAAACATGTACAGATCTAGTTGGAACCAGCAATTCGCCTTTCGACTCGACAATTGTCGTCGTAGCATCTGTGATAAGTGTTATAATGGGAGCTGCATTGCTGATCGCATCGGTTCTTCTCGTTCGTTTTTACAGGGTTTGTTTAAAAGACGGATCACATTGTCGTGTTGTTCAGTTTGATCTGTAAATATTAAATCCAAGCGATTTTGTAGGGGAGAAAGGAATTTGGTGGAATGCAAGCCCTCCTCCAAGGAAACTCTTCCCAAATCAATCCCAATTTGCCCCTGGACGAACAAACGGAATTATTACCTTACGACATTCGATGGGAATTTCCTAGAAACCGGCTGCGATTACGTAAGAATTAAAAACAACACTACCCTTGCATTCCCTTGACTCAATAAAGAAAATATTGTTAATGCTTCGATTCCATTTTTTCTCGGTATTAATAGGGAAACAATTAGGAATCGGGGCTTTCGGTCGAGTTGTCGAGGCAACGGCAGTGGGCATCAATAGAAGAACAACCAAAAGTTTCTGTTCATCAATAACCAACACGGTAGCTGTGAAAACGACTCGGATGCCGATCACAGTCGACGCATTGGAAGTTCTCATCAGTGAACTGAAGATTATGATTCATTTGGGATTCCATGTTAACGTCGTCAACTTACTCGGCGCTTGTACTACGAGGATCAACAGAGGTGACGGATAGACGAATTGAAGTTATCCTCACCGTTACGATCTAACATTATTGGTCCTATTTCACTCGAATTGCAGGGGAGTTGTACGTTATTGTGGAATTCTGCCAATACGGAAATCTGCGTAACTATTTAATCAATCACCGAGACTCTTTCGTCAACCAGGTCGATCCAACGGGCAGTTTGATTCGCACCAATAGTGACGAGCAGCAGCAATTTCCGGACTCAACCGGAAAAGATGAACCTTTAGATGCAATATCAACTTGTAAACTCATTTGCTGGTCGTTCCAGATAGCGCGTGGAATGGAATACCTTGGAAGCAAAAAAGTATTCTTGAAAGGGAGTATTGGAAAAATAATGCATAAAAAGTGCAAAATGTTCTTAAAAATAGGTGGTACATGGTGATCTAGCACTTCGCAACGTCTTGTTGTGTGAAAAAGACTTGGTGAAGGTAGCGGATTTTGGAATGTCTCATAAAGTTTACCAAGATGAAAACTACTGCAGAAACAGTAAGGTATGTGACCAGCGGGGAAGAATTCGTCAATTCTTATTTTTAGGCAGGGTTGGGCCATTCTCGAAAGCGCGTTCGGAGTGCGAACACGCTTGTTATCTTTCAAAGTATTGAGCGCGCTCATATTTTAGTAATATAAATTATGACAGAATGTCTCAGATTCTACATTACTAACTGATATGCCAGTTGGGACTGCACTCAACTTTTTTTTTTTAAACTAGCGCGCTCACAGACACACGAGCGAACCGGTAAGCACATTTGAAAAAGATGGCGTTCGTCCCAACGCTGTAAAGGTTTAGACGGGTTTGATCATACATTTTCATATAAATTAAGATTATTACGTAGGCTACAATTTGAAAACAATCAATGATTTATTGGGTGTATCTTTTTAAACCAAAGGGTTTGCTCCCGCTCAAATGGATGGCCATCGAATCTTTAACTGACCGGATCTATTCCAGTCGATCGGATGTCTGGTCTTACGGCATCGTTTTATGGGAAATGTTCTCCTTAGGACAAATGCCCTATCCAGGTAAATCTTTTATCCATTTTAATTTGTAGAATGGAAATTAAAGGAAAAAAAATCTTTTTTTTTTCATTTTAGGTTAATTCTTACTGTCTGAATTTAGGATGTGTTAATTTTTATACATTTTCATGTAGAAAGTAGAACCAAAAGTCTTGTGCTAATTATTTACGTTTTTACTTGAAACTTATTTAGGCCACGATGACTACAAGCGATTCGTCGGAGATTTAAAATCAGGTTACCGCATGGAGAAACCAGATAACACTCCTAACTGTGTGGTAGAATTAATGGCTTCCTGCTGGAAGGCAAACCCTAATGAAAGGCCGACGTTTAGCTTTATCGAGCGGACGTTAAGCAGCCAATTGGAGTCAACTGTCACATCCTATTATTTGCAACTCAGCGATGATTATGTGAAACAAAACTTGGAAAGAGTGAATTCACTGAGCTCCGTGAATGCTGGTTACAAGTTCGGCCGTAGATTTAGCCGAAATACTAATCGTGGTATGTCACGTCAAGTTTCGACGAACATTTACGTGGGGAATCCGTGTCCTCCTTTGCCAGACCGAAGAAAAAACAGGTGCGTTTTGGGTTTTATTAGACATACAGCATCTAATCGCTTAACGTCAAATCCATCGATTTCATTGATTTCGTAGCATCTTGGTCCGATTGGCTTCCTTCGCCTGGGCGCAGCGTGTCGATGAAGAGTTCGTACCAGCTCCTCCAGTCCACCTTTCAGCAGCCGATACTTCGGAACAAGAACAAGAAAATACTCATCTCTAACAGAATAGTTATTGCGCCTTGTAAGTTTCTTCTTATCGCCTTTATATATCTTCCTCGTCTTTCTTTTTTAATTCTCTTTGTCCGAAACACTTTGGTATGTTATGCATGTAAAATGAAGTGTGTTTCACAGACTGTGAAACACTTTCTGGGTACACTTCTTTGTATCTGGTTATGATACTTTGCCGCCCAGCACGATTACAATACATGTCCTTTTCTAAAAATGTAACAATTAGAACTTTTCTGGTCGCATTGGAGTCACTAGGCAATAGGGATTTAGTTGACGAATTTCGTCACTGTGGCTTTGTCTAATCTCAACCTACTGGCGGCTGTGACAACCTTCAGCACCGGACTGGAGAAGGTCACCTATAAAAATGCAATAGGCATTTAGTTGACGAATTTCGTCACTGTGGTTTGTCTAATCTCAACCTAATACTGGCGGCTGTGACAACCTTCAGCACAGGACTGGAGAAGGTCACCTATTTCTCCTGTCTCGGGAGCGTTACACTTTAGTGTCTTTGGTTGAATTGGAACCAACTGGGTGGTCAAACAATCGACAACATTCTCAGTACCGAACTGACAGTTCACGCGATCGCAACATCATCGACGGTCGCCGCTGCTGTCCAAATATGACAGATAATCCCCTGACACGCACTTCGTCGACTTCGTTACGTAGCGTTTCTTAGTCAGCTGATGTAGCTGGACTGCTGGAGTTATTCAACAACATTTTCCCAGTATCTGAGGACGGTGATCTCTTTCAAAATCCATTTGGATCCAAAGCTCATCAAGTTTCCCCGGCAAAGTTTTGGTTAGGTTATCGGAAAAAGATAAAAAAATTCGTCGTTTTAACAAGATGGCAGTTTATCAAGTGAGAAAATACTAACCAAACAGAAAGAGGATGGGGGATCCTGATCCAAGCAGATCTAATGCCCAGCACTATCCACGACAACAAACTTTCCTAATATTAGACGTACAGTATATTTACAATTTAGTCAGAAAACGTTATGTAACAAAAATAGATCGTCGCAACATTATAGAACGCTGCTAGCTTTTAGAAAATTATAAAGGCAATATGAGGAAACTAGCGGCTATGAGAAACTTCTAGCGCTCTCTCTTCTCACGCAACTAGCATAATAAACAGAAATGTGCGCGCGTCGCATACTGATGTTTAAAAAATTCAATGATATTCTGCTTTTTTCCAACTGTAATTGAATTGTTGATTTTTTTTTTTTTTTTTTTTTTTAAACGAAGCCTTGAAAATTGGCATTGGTCCCAGAGCCCAGCCGGGAGACATCTCTGGTTCTACGAGTCCGAGCGCAAAGTACAAAAAAAGAAAGGACACGTAACCAGGAAATATCCAAGCTTTCAAACAGGAAAAACTGGTTGTCCGATCGGCTTAAAACATTCCCTTCAAGGCTATGTTCTTTCACTCCTCAGATTGCCATGCAATTTTTAAGGGCGGTTGGATGTTGGTTTACAGACCATCGCAACCAAAAACAAGTGGCTATCTGTCCAAGTTGTAAGTTGAGGCGGAAGTTAATAGCTGCATTGTCTAGCGAACGAACGTTCCGTTGTTTTGCTAAATTGAATGGTCAGTGTTCGATTGGTATCGCAAGTGTAGTCTTGTAAAGTTGTGCGTCTGTATAGAGAGAATACTTTTCGTATTTACCGTTTTAACGGGTCAAGGATATTTGACGCAGAAATACGTTTTGTGAAATCGCACAAGGAATCAAAATGTGGGTCAATCCGTGAACAAGAAACTTTTCCGACTCTTCGTTACTTGAATTTCGGTGGCCTCACCGTTTGGAATTATCAGTGAATATTGAAATGTTCCAGTTATTGGTGCTGTGTTGTGTATTCGTCACCACATTTTGCACCACAGGATTTCATTCGTCAGTTTCCGTAAGTTATCGCGATTTGAGCGAATACACAATTACACATGTATACATCTTTGATTATGGCATTACTTTTGGGTCACATCAAAGTTGACCATATATATATTCTCTCGTGGGGGTGTATATATTCTTTTGACGCGAAATATATATTTTTTAAAAATTCATTTGTATTTTCTTGTTTCCAGCCGTTGAAACAAAGAAAATCACTAAAGACATACTTTGACTGCGGGTTCTTTTTCACAGATTTGTGTTTGAAAAATACCGGCTAGGTGTCTATTAATCAGAATGACTAAATTCGTGAAAGTTAAGGTAATAGTTAAACGTTGTGGGTGGAAGAGAGGAATGCGTGTGGTTCAGGCCATTACACTTCAGGCCACTACACTTCAGACCATGGCCTGAATGGTACCTTCTTGGGCCTGAATCGAACAACATTTGAGGCCATGTGACCTGAAGTGTAATTGGGCCTGAATGTAAATTTATTTTTCCTTCCAAGTCCATGCCACCGATCCGAATTGAGTACTACTTTTTGCGATTGTAGTCAGCTGATGTGTTTGCTGAAAAAATCAGACTAGTTTATATATTCTGCATCAGACTCGTTAACACTCGTTCAACACAACTCCGGAAGAAAGGCCTTTGGGGGGGGGGGGCGTTAGGATGTTTTCGTGAAAATTCGAATAGCGATAGTTGTAAAGATGATGATATCTCGTATACTTTTGAGAAAAATAGGTGCGGCGACCGGCGACCCACACACCACGGGGGCGCCACGAGTAGCCGTTTTTAAGGAGCTTTCTGCCCTGGATATCATCTATAGATTTCTTAATGTAATGTGTAGTGACAGCACGTTTCGCCTCCGCTTTTCCCTCGACTTTCTAAAACATTAAGGCGAATGTCTCGGTAAACAATAACAAAAGAAACAGAAAGAGTGGAAAAAAGAATGAGGGAGTACCCCTGGCTTGTGCGGACTCTCGCGGTGAAAATATATATCTCGCGTCAAAAGAATATGTACACCCTCGCGAGAGAATATATATATGGTCAACTTTGATGTGACCCAAAAGTAATGCCATATTTGATGAATCGGCCGCCTATTAATATATTTTTTTTAAAATTCATTTGTATTTTACAGGTCAGAAAATCAGGAGGTAGGTAGGCCTAGCTATTTTAGAATTTGAACTCATCTGATGAATGGCGGTGAATGCAGTAGCTGAGCAGTAGTGAATGCAGTGGCCTATCTTATACTGTACTGCATATCAGCTTAGCGTTTAATGGTTCTCCTTCGACATTTAATAACAGAGCCGCGAACGTGTCCTTCCACTTCCAATCTTGAGTCGATGCAATGCTTTGAAGAGCAAGGTTGCTACTGTGCAGTTGATAGACAAGTAAGCAATAAACTTGTCTTTAATTTGCTTTTTCAGCACTGGGTATCTTGTGTTCAGGGCCGTCCCAAACCCACTCGGCGCCTGGGTTAAAACGTCAATTTTTGCGAGTGCCGGCGGCCGGCGCCCGCGCTCCTCTGCCTACCTCGGCGCCCAGCAAAGTCTGCGGTGTCTGGGGTTTAAGACCCCACTTAATCCCCCCTTCCTTATGATGTCCCTACTTGTTATTGCTAACTAGCCTAATAAATAAGTGCTATTACTAATCTTACGATTTGTACGCGACAGTTAAATATAACGGATGCTCGACAGTTTTGCAAAAAAAATGGAATGGAGTTGCTGTCCATCGAATCCAAGACGGAATATGAATACATCATCAATCTCACTAAAATTTATGGTATTTTTGGCTAATTTAAAATAAGAATTGTGTTTATTTCTTTCCTCATATAGAAACCATGTAATATTCATAATAACACGATATAGGGCTACCACATATTTGGCTGTCGGCTTCAAAATCCAAGATGAATGGCTCGGAAGACTGGCTTTGGAACGGTGATCCAACTCGACCGTTACAGTACACTGACTGGTGTCGAAACCAGCCGGACAATCAAAATCAGTTTGACGGGGAGAATTTCATGGCAATGATCGGTGGCTGTTGGCACGACGTAACCGGGGATCACAACTGGAAATTTATTTGTGAATTGGAAGATTCTACCTTCGACCTGGCGTTAAGGCGACGACCACAATTCACCTTTGATATTGGCAGCAAAAGCACCGTCATTCCGTGTCGATTAACAACTCCCAGCAGTTCGGAAATGAAAGTTGACATTTGGAAAAAAGATTACCATTCTGGCGTCTATCATAAGGTGACGTTAAGCTCTTTAGATTGATTTTAATCGAATTCAATCATACTTACATTCCTGGGCTCAGTAAAGATTGTGCATAAAGGCGAAGCTCAGCAGACGGAAAAGTACAACTACATTCCAAATCAAGGATTCGAGATTTTAAATGTGTCAACGAGTGATGCCGGGACATACAAATGCTCAGTCTTAAAAAATGAAGAGCAAGTTGTAGTTAATTTCTACATCACCGTAGTAGGTATAAAATTGATACATTACTATTAAATTTATAAGCTAAATAAAAAGCTACTGTGCCTTTCGATGTTGCGGTTGGAAAGGAATCGGAATAACAAGACTAGATCGCGATCCAGCGGTCGAAGGAGAGACTATTGTTTTGACGTGCACATCATTTGGCATTGATTATTTATCGAGTACATTTATGGAATGGTCCGTGACATATGAAAGCGGTCCTAAAGCCAACGAATCACGCCGCATTGGCAATCAAGCAGGTATATTCTACATGTAACTACGTTTATACATTCACGAAGTTAACGTTGAAACTTAATAAGCTTTTGCCAAGTCCCGAATGAGATGAAATGCTGATTTTCGTTTGCATATTTAAAGGGACAAGGGTTTCGGCCGCCAATGACTATGCTAGGAAAATGCACAGTTTGATTCTATCTATATCCAATGTGACGACGAATTCATCAGGTAGTTACAAATGCTTCCTTCAGACTAATAACAGAAATTTTTCGGAGTCCATTGGCGTGAGAGTGATAACCGCACCTGCTAAACAAGGTGCGTACTGTACCATAAGCCGTTTTGCGGCTGTTAGAGTGTTAGGACTACCTCTGTTCACGAGCCTTTTCCTTTAGCCTTATATCTTGTTTTGCTCATTAGTCGGAACCAACAATGCGTCCTTCGACTCGACAATTGTCGTCGTGGCATCTATCACTAGCGTTGTAATGGGAGCTGCACTTTTTGTCGCTACATTTTTTCTCTTTCGTTTCTATAAGGTTCGTCGGTTGAAACATCGTAACCATTTGTTACATCGAATTCTATCGTCATGTTGTTCAGTTGGATTTTTACATAAATGAAATCGATTTTATGTGTGTAGGCGGGAAAAAAGGAATTTGATGGATTAAAAGTACTTCTTCGAGGCAATTCTTCACAATTCAATCCCGATTTACCTCTGGACGAACAAACGGAATTACTGCCCTACGACCTTCGGTGGGAATTTCCAAGAAATCGTCTGCAACTAGGTAGGTTTTAAAAGTATAGTACACTATTAGGATGTCCGCGGTTTGTGCGCTTTCTGTTTCAAAGAAGAACTTAATAAATGTTACTGGACGTTCGTTTTCCGATTTCACCCGGGATGATGTATCTGACAGGGAGACAACTAGGAATTGGTGCTTTCGGACGAGTTGTGGAAGCAACGGCAATAGGCATCAGAACGACAAGCAGTCAGACTCAATCCTCAACAATGTCAACATCGTCCAAAACGGTCGCCGTTAAAACGACCCGGATGCCAACCACAGTCGATGCTCTAGAAACTCTTATCGGCGAACTGAAGATTATGATCCATTTGGGATTCCATGTCAATGTTGTCAACTTACTCGGCGCTTGTACTACGAGGATCAACAGAGGTAACTGACAGACGAATTTCAACGATCCTAATTGTACAAATAATATTGGTCCTATTTCATATAATTACAGGGGAGTTGTACGTGATTGTGGAATATTGCCGTTATGGAAATTTGCGTAACTATTTGATCAATCATCGAGACACTTTCGTCAACCAGGTCGATTCATCCGGCGATTTGATTCGCACCAATATCGATGAACAGCAACAATTAGTGACGGAGTCAACAGGAACAGATGAATGTGTTGGTGCAATAACAACACGTAAACTTATTTGCTGGTCGTTCCAGATAGCGCGCGGAATGGAATATCTTGGAAGCAAAAAAGTAAGAACAAAAGCAAAAGTATTTGACAAAACTGATCTTGAAATTTATAAAAATTTGTTCTCTGAAAGGTCGTCCATGGTGATCTAGCGGCCCGCAATATTCTGCTGAGTGAACACGAATTGGCGAAGGTGGCGGATTTCGGCATGTCCCATAAAATTTATCAGGATGAAAACTACCGTAAAAATAGCAAGGTCTCATAAGTTTTATTATTATTACTTTTTAAATATAGAAATTGTTATTCAATAGACTTAATCCAATTTCTGGGGCTAGCTACGAGCTACTATCATTTTGAAATCATGTTTTACTTGTTGTATTTAATTTCAGGGTTTGATTCCACTCAAATGGATGGCTATCGAATCGTTAATTGACCGGATTTTTTCTAGTCGATCGGATGCTTGGTCGTATGGTGTCGTGTTGTGGGAAATGTTTTCGTTGGGACAAATGCCCTACCCTGGTAAATCTTTTTATTTATTTTTAATTTGTAGAACGAATATTCTAGGGAAAAATTCTTTTTTCCTCATTTGTTGTTAATTGTTACTGTCGAAATTTAGGCCATGGGGGTGACTACACGCAATTCGTTGGAGCTTTAAAATCTGGTTATCGAATGGAGAAACCAGACTACACTCCTAATTGTGTCGCTGAATTGATGGAATCGTGCTGGAAAGCGGACCCAAATGAGAGGCCAACGTTCAGTTTCATCGAGAAGACACTAAGCCATCAGCTCGAGTCCACTGTCACATCCTATTATCTAGAACTCAGCGGGGATTATGTGAAACAGAATAACTTGGAAACGGGTCAATTTCTGGAGCTCCGGGAATGCAATAACCAAGTTCGGGCGCAGGTTTAGCCAAAATACCTACGCTTGGTGGGTTGCATCAAGGTTCAGCGAACATTTACGGGGAGAATCCGTTTCCTCTTAGGCCAAAACCATCAAAGAAAACAGGTGCGTTTTGATCTATATTGAGCATTAATAAATTCACGCGCGCCATTGTTTTTTAACTCTTATAATATTCTGATTCGATAAGTTTTTAATTCGCCTGCAGGTAAAGCGGCAGTCAGTTTGCAGTGAATTAAGAGTTCTGAGCCGGTCGTCCAATCCATCTCTCCGATCTGTGGAGAAGAATTTAAAAAATACTTCTCTGTAGGTCGCTGTAGGAGTCATGCAATAAGATATCGCTTGTACAATACCTTCCTCGTTTTCCATCTTAATTTCTCTCCTTTGTTGTAAAAAAGACTGTATTTTGTGATATGAATGCAATTATTGCTGTGGCACATTTTAGCAAACGATATTCGTTCATCCATACACTATCTCTTTGCCAGTTGCCTTTAGACGTTATTTCGTCCTGCCAATACGTTCTCAATTATTGCTTAATACATCATGATCATATAAAGTAATAGGTGCAGCTCCAGTTTTGACATCGTCAGTACAATGTATGTTATGCGCAACGGAACTTGAGCAACGATAATTCGATATTAGAGGCATATGGTAAATATTGTCTAATGTCGTCTTATTGATTTCGTCATGGACAAATAAATCGATGATTTGAGTTGACCTATTGATTAAAAAAAAAAGATAAGAGGGGAATCCTAAGTTTTCTTTGTTCACTTTCTCTTGACGACAATCCAGTAATGCATCAACAATCCGGATAAGATTGACATGTTTGTTTCACGTTGATCTTTGAAGAAATCTCGCCGCGCCTAATGAAGTTAAAAGCCGGTCAAATTTTCTTATCAATGAAATGCTGAAATCCGATTTGAATCCTGCTGCTGGATGAGTTATATGAGAGAGTCGTCACTCGTTGACGTGATGGCCGATAAGGCAATCTTGCGCAATACAAGTCACAGTGAGCGGCCGATATGTACGGTAATCTCAATTTGAATGAACTATATAACAAAGTCCTTCTCCAGATCGGTAAACTAGTTTCTACATTGATATTCAGCATGCAAACATCTAGCTACCTTTTAATTGTAAGTAAATACCAATACTAAATCAATAGCCGATAAATGTTTTATATTTATTAATAATTCAGTTTTCAATTAAATCCAGGCTCTACTAGCCTCTGGGCTTGTGGCAGCCAAACCAGCTGTACAACAGTCTTTACCTGGAACGATCCTCAAATGGTTTGGTACCCCAGTCAACAGCCGGGCCGCGTGCCCGGAAAGTTACGCTCCTTGCACATGTGATCTGACAGCCAACGGTCTGGAAATCTCCTGCGTCGACGTTACAGTCAACGATATCCAGAACGTCTTTTTCCGCACGCAAAGCCTCACCGTCTACTCGGTCACACTGACGGCGTCCGATCCCGGAGCCGTCGATTTACCGGCTGATTTGCTCAGCGACAAACGCGCCGAGAGAATTTACTTGAATTGTCCGCCGTTAGCCTCGCCCAAAGTCAATTTGACCATTGACTCGAGCACTTTTAAATTTTCTCGCATCAACACGACCCATTTCGAAATCAACGACTGCGATCTGCTGGCTCAGCCAGACATGAGTTTCTTGGATGGTTTTACGATTTTGAACACGCTGAAAATCCAAAATTCTTTGAATGTCGAAGCTTTCGAAACATTGCCCACCAGCACTTTGCCCAGTCTCAAGGAGATCGTCGTTGCTGGTTGTACTGGTTTGGAGAATATCGCTGTAACGTTCCCCGACCTGACTCCGGCCAGAGTGGAGCGATTGTACCTGAACAGCAACGGCTTGATCGACTCTCAGGTCAACAACATTTTGATCTCAGTCGGTAGCTCTTCGTCGGTCAGCTCGCTTCAAGAACTCAATTTGGCTTCCAATGCATTGTCCAAAGTGCCCAGGATCGCCTCATTATCCAAATTGACTTCGTACAACCTAAACGGCAACGACATCCCATTCATGAGTCTGTCGGCGCTCATCTTTGGCTCTCCGGTGACCTTTGTCGGTCTCAATAGTGTTGATATGACGGCCATCGAAGGAGGGGCATTCCAAGGTATGTTGCTGCTGCTATGACTATAATAATGAAATTGATAATGAACGCTCGGCGTATTAACAGGTGATTATACAAGAGCTGAGGTCAACTTGGAAGGAAACCGTTTGATCGAATTCAGATCGGAGGTTTTCAAGACGATGCTGGAACAAATGACGGTTCAGCCGCCCGGTGTGGGAGGTCAAGTCATCGTCACTGGAAGTAAGAAATAGTATAGAGTTCGTTGAGCACCTAAAATCCCTAAAATCTTCGTACTAACAACAACATTGATTGGTGATTGGACAGATCCATTCGATTGCGGATGTGGTTTGGCCTGGCTCATTCGTGACAACGCAAACCTCCTACCAGCCGTCAAGAACGGAGTTTGTGGCGGCTTTTTCAGATTCGAGGATCTCAATCCCGATTCCTTTGCCACCTGCCTGTGAAGACGTTATAAAAAAATCTTTATCCCGTCCTGAGCTAGCTGGCGCTAGCTAGCGCCAAATAATGTAGATGTGACGTTTCGGAACTTCAAAAGTTGTTTCGTACTAAAAGTATTGTTTTATTACCAACTATATACAAATACACTAATTGCATTGCGCAGTAAATAAAGAATCGCAACACAATGTAGAAAGCAGAATTTCGAATATAACAAAACAAAATAAATTACAATCTAAATTTATTTGACCCATGTTATATTATTGCCTAATGGGAACGCCGAAAGTTTGGCTCCGAGAGACATAAACTTATATATAGTTCATCTGTTCGTCACTGATCTGTTCCTGATGATCAGCCAACCCAAACTGGCCGGAGCGGGCCTGATCCAATTGATCCACGAGATTTATTGCCGACAGCAGGTGACAACACATACAATCTGTAAACTAAAGCTATAAAGAGCGATGATGGTTTGATACAGTCACGTGATTTAGTAGTGAGTTAGCCTTACGTTAATAAGCTGACACATTATTGCTTAGTGGACATTGGTCACTGTTTATAATATTGTAATCATCAATAAACCGTTCCGTATGTTGCTATCCGATGCCGGCATTAAGACCCAAAACACACACGGAGCGATTTAGACACTCGTGCAGGATTGGTCGGAATTCGGTATGTGCCCATATCGGCACGCCGTATCGGCACTTTCGGTTTTTTCCGTTTCGGCCCGGCGGATTCCGTTTCGGCCCAGATTGTTTCCGTTTCGGCACTCTTAAATTTTGAAGATTTTATCCGGTCAATTTTTACTGTCCGTTTCGGCCCTCGCTGGATCCGTTTCGGCCCTCGCTACAGCCGTTTCGGCCCTCATTGCAGTTTCCAACGTTATTCCTTCAATGGACTCAATATGTACCTTGTTTTTGACGTTTTGTATGTTGAAGCAAGTAGAAAAATACTCTAAGAAGTTAATGCAAGGACAGAAAATTATGAGAGAGAACAAAACTTACCAAAAACTTAACGGCAAGCTATTAAGTACCAAGCACACGCGTGAATGCATCAAAGTTCACGAAAAATGTTGATGATGACAGGGAATTGGAACTTGAAATAGATTAAGTGTTATTCGTCGTTTATATTCCCTCGTTTCCCTCCGTTGGAGGAAACTGCAATGAGGGCCGAAACGGCTGTAGCGAGGGCCGAAACGGATCCAGCGAGGGCCGAAACGGACAACAAAAAATTGACCAGAAAACATCTACAAAATTTATGAGTGCCGAAACGGAATCCATCCGGGCCGAAACGGAAATCATTGGGCCGAAACGGAAAAAATCGAAAGTGCCGATACGGCGTGCCGATATGGGGTATAACCCGGAATTCGTTTTCAAGCTATGCTATGCCTTTCTATCATTCGTTAGTATTTGATGTGGTCGGCAATTGGCAAAATATAGAGCTTATTTGTGTATTGAGTACGTAGTTACTGGCTCTCGGTGAACGGTTGAAAGGAAATAAAAGGCTCACAGTCAGAAACAAAAAGTTCAAACCAAGGATATCTGGTTGATTTTTGTTTCGATATATCTGGCTTGGAATAACAGCAATCCCACCGAGTCTTACTTGTTGGCTTAATAGCTTTAAAGATCAAAAATAATAAATAAACCCAGACGGCACCACTAATACGTTGGTTCAAAAATTCGCAATAAGTCACTAGGCTTGGCAGTCCTTCTTAACTTGCCACAGATAAATAAAAAAAAAATTTTCGTTACGAGACACGTAGACTATTTTCCCAGCGAGTCAGCACAACCACAAGAGACCACAATTTCTGAACACTTCATTCCGTTATTGACTGACCGAGCTGATTTTGATTGTACTGTTGCGAATTCATTCCAATGAATTTGGTATTATTATCTTTTTATTTTTATCTTATTTTTTTCTCCATTTTTCATCGTCAAATCACCCACTGTTATCCTCTTTGCTTTTCTGGGTAGCTAAATGATAAAATCTTAAAACTGTGAAAGGCAGCGGAATTCAAACTTGTTCTCTTTTTTTATTGATAGTCGTCTTATTAAACATCCCAGTTGGTCCCAGTTGAAAATCACAGTTGGAAAACATTATGGTTAAAATATTTGCAAAAGGCAAAGGCAATTAAAATAAAAAATCAGAATGAAGATTTAGCAAATATAAAAAGGAATCATAACATTTTATCAACATGAATAGTCAGTGAGTTAAAGATACAATATTAACGCGATTTTTCTCGTTCAAATAAAATATACAAAAATATACATTAAAAAACGGTAAGGCATGCGCCAATTAATATATTCACAGCATATATTTAAGAGTCATATAGGGACTGACATTTCCCAACTTGGTCTAATACTCGATCAACACGATAATTCAGTATCTTTATGCTTTCTTCTGGTAAGAAAGGCAAAAAATCTAAAAGTGACTGGTCGTGACTTTCGAACATTTGGCGCAATAAATTACCAACATTGTTCTTCAACTTTAACTGACGCAATGATTCAACTGTACTTCGGCGAAAAATACATAGCGAATCGATAAGTTTCTTGTGGTAAGCTTCGTACTTGTCTAAAAGTCGGTAGCCATGTAACAGACCGCTTTCGTTATCAAGAAACACTAGTAATCCGGTACGTGAGTCACGGAACAGATTGTGAGCGGGTGAATCCATCATCGTCGGATTCCACTGCATGTTGTAAAGGTTGTTCACCATTCTATCCAGATTGGCGGTCAGGTAGTCAAAGACCAAAAGGTCAGACCATTGGGCAAGCGTAATCAGCTCAAGTCGGTCCGCGCTCTTCTGTAGGCGATGTTGATTCACGTCCGATGGAGTCAGATGACGATTCTGACGAAACTGCAAAGGAATGTAGGCTGGCTCCAAATCATTCAAGAATTGCGTATAGACAACTGGTCGATCTTCTTTCCACTGAGCTTGAATGAGTGACGAATGGACATTAATCCATTGACGATCTCGAGGCTTCACCAATCCGAGAGACGAAGGTGGCAAATTGCGAATACCAAGCAACCGGCTCAAATAGAAACTGAATATTTCACCCTGAATTTGGTCATTATTCTGTCGATACCGGGCACACGATTGTCTACCACTTTCAAAAGTGATCAATCGATTTGGTGTTCGACCGCAACCGTCTTGTACACGCACAATTTTGCTACGACGGTTAAAATCCCTCCACTCTTTGTCATCTTTCTCCTCAAAACCTGTCGGGAGAACATTTTCCACGTTTTTTGACCAAAAGATCCCTTCCACAGCTTCACCCGAGACTGTTGCTTTTTCCAGTTCATTCGTTTCAACAGCAGGCAAAAAAGGCGTCTTCGACTCGATGAAGGTAACAACATTCACGACGGCGGATTCCTCTTCTATGGTAAATGGGTTTTCTGAGCTCGATTCTTGTGTTCGAGTTGATTCTTTGATAATTTCTTCCTTCGTATTAATAAATTCCTCCTTTAGGGGCAAATGCGCCTTCGTTTTTGATGGAGAATGGGCCAGAAAACGCGCAATGCTCCCATTTGCCGGTTTTAAATTTAGAGGTAAATGTACAGCTGCTCGTGAATTTTCAACATTTGACCACAAGAGAGTGTTGTTAGTTTCTTCAAATACGGTCGTAGAGTAGATAATAGGGAGAGTGACACCAACTCCAACCCCGAACATGAATGTCAGAAACGTAGTAAATAAACAAAGCCACTTGGAAGTGCGGTTAAATCCACCTATTTTCTGGAAAGGTTGGTGGTTAAATCTTTCGTCAGCACTGAATTCCCAATGGACAGGTACTGAATATAGGGATTCCATATCGAAGAAAGATCTAGGCGATCACATTCACCAATTCATAGTTAATCAGGGTCAGTTACCGCAGAAATCTAAGACGTATCACAACCGATGAACACAAACAAAACAAAAAGATAAGTCACTTTTCCTACGATTTCACACAGGTGATTTTTATCTTGTCCGGTGAACGGACAAGGCAATCTCTGATGAAGTCACAAATGTTCCAAGATTGTCGTTCCAAGACGTGAACTTACTATGTGATAGTGATTGACAATCGTAAAATAAACGTACACTGAGAACTCGAATAAGCAGCAGATTGGTGAGGGAATATACTACAAAACCACTCTAGTCGACTTTGAGACTCGTTCTGAGATGGATAGGAGAGACCAGCAGCCACTTTACATGGTTCCCTGTTCCGAAGCCGCTAACACACGTACCTCCCTCTTTCTCAGAGTGAAACGCCGATGGCGATTTTGTCCTGTCTTGGCATACCAACAAGCTCCTCCTAATGCAGCTGAAAGAAAACGAATTCAGGTATCCCAAGCCTACCTGGCTCGTCTATTCCCACTGACTTGTAAATAAAAAGAGTCAATGGGACTGGTTGCTGGTATGCTGGAAGCACAAACCTACCGTAGCTTAACTTTTCGTGAAAAGAAATGCCTGTTGGATGGTTTACTTATTCCCCCTACCTTTTTCTCACACTTTGCTGAGGATTTATCCTATTGATACCCTGTCTTTTACGATTTTTACGAGTTTACCTGGCGACTCATTGAAATCAGATCGATGATCGATGTGGGAACCACGGAAACTGCGCTTGAGGAAATAATGTCTGAGAATTCGAAATAACTCTCACTTGGAATAACTTCCCTTCCCCTCTCAGATCCGCCATCGAATGAGAAGTGGAAAAACATTTCTTAACAGTGGGGGGAAGTCACGGTGTCTAAGGAATGCGAAACTCTGACTCCAGTCATAAAAAAGACAGGTCTATTTCCATACTCTCTTGGTATGCCATCTTCCTTTCATATTTCCGTTCTTTTTAAAGCCAACAACCCGTTTTACCTTTCTCCATTCTTTTGAGACCAGCTAGTTTTATAAAGAACATGCTGGACGCCCAGCATGTTTCACTTATCTTTTTATTGTTGTAAGTACGATCCCAATAGTTTTTATGGCACTACCTTCACAAGTACACCAACTTAACTACCAGCATACGGGATTTCGAGAAAATGACCTTTTTGTGACTTTCTCCTTGATTTGAGTTTTAACAGTTTCGAAATCAGTAAGTCGGTAGTATAGCCTCGCCATTATAAATTTAAAATATTTAATGATTTATAATACTTCCGTGTCCTTAACATCGAATATTTTGCTTCGAAGAATGGAAGAAAGCACGTAGAATACGCCAGGAATGAAAGATGAACTTTCTATGCGTGATGGAAACGGGAAAATTGTTAGTGGTCACACAGCAGAAAGCCAAATCCTCATTGAGAAAAAGAAAATGGGAAAATTCCACTTGCTTCAGAAGTTTAGATATCGTGCTTTGTATTTGATTATTCGAATGTTAGTTTTTCATCGCGCCCCTTTTCATTTAAGTATTATAAGTAACTTTAAAAATTGCACGACTATTAACACGTATAGATATTTTAAAAAGTTCGTACGAATATATTCGTTCCACTCCTTGCCATTGTGAACTCACTAGCTTTGAACCGTTCTCTTTATGCATTTTTGCATTTTTTTTCTGTGCACTGTACACAGTGCGCGCGGGTCGGATAGCTAACGTACTTCAAATTTTTTCGAGAGACGACCAAAATTTTGTATGTAGAAAGGTCTTGCATATGTCAACTGGACCCACCCATGAGAGATTACCAAATTAATTTTCAACCCCCCCCCCTTTTTTTTATTGTTTACTTTTTAGTTCCAAGTTTTTGAAATATAAATAAAATAGGTCGTAATATATGCATATGTATAAATGTGTAATTATGAAACGTAATTGAATAAGTCAAGTAGTTATCACTTTACTATCTGGTCATTGTTCAGCGGTAAAATGTATAGGGTTAGTGTTCTTAAATATGTGAACAAAGGACGAAGCATTCGAGAAAAAAGGCGAGCTTCGGCTAGCTCATCTGGTCGTATACACTAGAAAAACGTTAGTAAGAAAAAAAAACTGATCGTGTGTCTAGAACGAAAGGAAATGAATTATAATTTCGTAGTTTGTAGTAGAAGGTAGAACGTACAATAAAAGTGGATTTGTTGAACGTTGCTTCAGGAAGTAAAAAAAATCAGAATGCAAAGAAAAGAAGCCGGCAGAATCCCCGCTGTTCGGTTCCAGCTGGCTATGGACGCTATCCAAAAGATGGGATCTCTCTTTAAAAAAAAAAAAGGAAGAGAGCAGAAGAAAGATGAAGATGGAAGAGAAAAGGTCGAGACGAAAGCCAAAAATGCGGGATATCCTGCGGTTTCAACAACTTTCTATGATAGTGGTACCTCGACTTGCCTAGCAGTTGCACAGCATGGGGATGATAGTGGAACCTCGAATAGCAGTCGCACAGCATGGGACAAAAATCGTGGAGGGGAGTAGACCTGCAGGCGGCTTATTCCCGTCGGCTACGTCTAGGTCAGGCAAGCAGTCAGCTGCAGTGCAAGGAACCAACTTGCCTTTTCTGCCCTAAAATATTTAACTTTCTTCATAAAAAAAAAGAAGATTTCGAATGATGTAGCTAATATAATCAGCAAATAGACAAATATTAAACGCTTCGTTGTAGCTAACTTTGTTAACGTTTTTTAAGGAATCTGCTCTGAAAGAGTAAATAAAATAAAACAATATTCGTCTTATTTAGTTTTTTTTTAGAACAGAAATGTTAAACATTTCATTAGAATCATATACCCATAATCAAAAAAGGGGAAAACAAGGTAGCTGCCATTCATCAGTAGCTACAACTGACGCCCGAACAATCACAAGACAAGACAACTCAGGTAAAAATTGGACTCTATAATCAGTTAACAGAGGTACGTGACTCAAAAACCCTTGAGGCGCTTCACTAATAACAGTTTTTGGTTGCAGCCATCACTACAATTTAACAGTAGCCCACAAAAGGTTAGCTGGCACATGATTACAAGCCAGCAAATTGACTATAGTGTTAACTAACGACTCTACAAACTGCTACCGCGAAACGCTACTACACGGGAGCTTAAAAAAGTCATCAATGAGTTTGCAATAATTTTGTATCCGAGATGTTGCAATAGATGAAATTAATAATATTTAGTGCAATGAACATTGAGAGTTTTTTCCCTTTGTTCTTGTATTATTGAGGAAAATTTTATTTTATATTTTATATGTTACCACTACATTACATTCAAATCTTGTTTTCATGTGCACCATTGAAATATGAAAAAAAGAAAAAAGAGAAAAAGAACCTCCATTCTCGTCTTCGTAGGGAAATGGGAGAAGTACGCAATGGGAAAGCGCTATACCACGTTCTATACCACGTTTTAACAAAAAAGAGACGACCTCCTCCTCAACAGCACTCCTGGAAGCCCCTTATACGAATGCATACTTGATGGTAACTCGTTTGTCAATGTCAGAAACGTCAGTTGGAGTCATGCGAAAATGCGACCCGACGTCACGAGGAAAAAATCGAGTTGAGAACTTGAGAATCGAGAAATTCTTCTTTCATATGCATTTTACCGTGCTCTGTTGCCATTTCGATATTACAAAATCCCTTCGGGCTAGTTTTTCACATTTTGTAAAATAAAGAAGTGACGAATATAGTAGCAATTCGATGGACGTGTTCGTCTTCTATGGTCGTTCAGAGCTAACCAGTTCCAGGTTAAAGCGTTTCGCCCAGAGATGAAGGGGTTTCGCCCAAATGACCTATTATGTGTCGTAGTGCCTTTTCAGAGGTGAATGACCCTCCAATGCTTCCTTCCATAAACAACAACACACACAGCAGCCATTTCTCTTTTGTGACGATGATCCTAGCTCTTGAATCTGTTTTAAACATTTCAATAGTTTTTTCTTTCACTCTAGCTAAAATCTGCTAATCATCTCTCAAATGCTGAATCAATCCATCGCCGTGACTCATGGCAATGGATAATTAATCTCCCTACTCTACTCTCGGTCACACTTTTCATCATCCAGCCGAGTTTTTTTGCCTTTTGAGAATCGCAAGAAAAATTAGATAGGAGCAGGTGTGTCGGCAAAATTTTATACTGAGGTAGGTATGTCGGATAGTTCGGGTAGGGTAGGTGTGTCGTGAAGTCAACTAACTTTTTTCAGGGGTAGATATGTCGGAGATTATGTGAAATTTTTTGGAGGGGAAGGTGTGTCGGGGTAGTTGTGTCGGAGAACCTTGAGGTAGATATGTCGCGGGGTAGTTATGTCCTCATGCCCTCCACTATGGAACGCCACATGGCCCCCTAAATAATACACATGGAAATTTCCCCTTTTGGTCTATTATTTTCGTTTTTGACCATATTAATACACATGCTGTTCGCTAAAAATATATAATAGACCAGATTCCCGAATCGCAAAAAAACGCAACTTGATTCCCCAATGGGACGAATAGCTTTTCGTCAAAAACAACAGCAGAAAATTTCGGCGGTTTAGGGTTCCCTGCTGAAGCACTTGTTGAAACACACGAATGTTCAAATCAAAAATTTTCTGTTAACTTTTAATATTTCAATAGAGCTTGATAAAGTTTGATAAATGAGGAAGTTCAGCACTTTTTGGATATTTTTAAAATTACAACCAAACAAAAGAGAAACAAATTTCCATCATTTTTCATTTTTATCCTATACCAGAGAAGAAGAGATGGGAAAGGCCATTTAATAAGCGAAACTAGCGCCTATGCGGTTGGCCCGAAGAAGCTTTTGGTTGCTTCCCTACTGATTTTCATTGTGTATAAGAAGTCCTCGAGCCAACCGTTGGATGGCTTCACTCTTTTTGCTCATATGCAATTCCTTATGATCTTTCCCATCCCCCCTTTATTTCTGCCCTTTACCAGTACAGTACAGTATCCACCGCAAATTTTAGTCCCTTTTTTAGTCCCACCCTTTCTTGTAAAAACGGCAAATGGGTCTGTTGGGAAAATCGGGTTTTCGACCACTTAAAATTGAGCTAGAATTTTTTTATTTTTCACAAAACCGGACTCTTTTCTCTACCGAAGTCATTAATTGTTTTGTAAGGCAATGTTATCTCTTATGGGAGCTCACTTTGGGAAATTCTCAAAGTTTGGCCAATTTTTTTTCCCAAACCCACCGTTATCAGTTTTTATGCAGAATTTAATCCTTGATTTTTGGAATTTTTGGGAAATTCAATACGATTTTTAAATGACCAGAATAAAAAAACAAAACAAAGAAAATGCTGGAGGCAACGCGATTAAATCGCCAAGTAATCGGTAGAAGCCATCTCTGTGTAGAAGCCCTCGGTTCCCACCTAAAGGTGGGGACACTCAGGGATAATTTTTTTAGGTATAGGGATATATTAATGAAAAATGATCGGAATTTTTCTCTTTTTTTGGTGGTAATCATAAAAATATCCCAAAAGTGCTAAGCTTCCTCACATATAACCGCATATTACATATTAAAAGATATCGGAAATTAATCGGCTTGCTATGGAACGCCAAATGACGACATAAATAATACATGCGCAAGCTTCAGTTTTTGGTCTATTAATTTGAATTTTTCCCTCAAATAATACATATTGTATACCAGTTTACTACACAATAAGTAACATTTTTACCGATTTCCATTTTGAGTGGGGTAAAAGGGCACGCTAGATGGCGGCTTATATACTATATATTATTTTCTGCGGGAGTGAGAATACGTATAATACATACCGCACATTATTTGATCTACTATATAATATATCGTAAAATTGTGACTTGTATATATTGTGTAGTAAACTGTATGGCATCCGTTTTGGGTCAATTGGAAAAACTAATATATATATATACATTCTTCCGAACTCATATTATAAGTGTTCGCATGGAAATATATATTATTCTCAATGAAAGGCGGGGGGATACCCGTTTTTCAAGCGGCGTCTTTCTTATTAGATCATTCCGCGTAATTTCAGTTTTCCAAATCCAGCTTTTTACTATTCAGTTTGGGCTGTTTGGCGTTCTCTGGGCGTTTGACTCTTGTTGTGTTCGTTGATTTGGAACCTGACGGGCTAATTTTTGGCCTTAAATTGGCCGGTTTTCGATAATTTCTACTGTTCCGTACCAGAATCAGATAGCCTATCTCACATCTATCTTCAAAATCTTATCAAGATTGTGTTGAAGCCGGGTAAGTTTTTTTTTTTGCTTCATTTGTAGGCTAATTTGTGTTTCCAGATTCATCGTTTTGTAGAAATTAACAAATGGTCAAGTCTCGGAACACAATGCTTCATCTTTTGAGTTTTCCTTGCGTGATTTTAAACTAAACAAATTTTTTTTCCTGATCTATAGCTCACCCAGATTGAGAGCCATGTCAAGCTGACTGATGACCCACGGCTCTGCCACCAAATGTCCACCATCCTTGAAACAACCAGCAATGTTCACCAACTTGGCAACTGAACTGCTACTCTGATTGTATTGATTCAACCCTGATGAGTGGTTCAGCTCTTCTATTTCAAGACTGGATCGATCTCACGTAGGTCTATTCCAGTTAACAGTCAAAACTCAAAACAGACCCTTGAATGACTTTTGTTATTGCCCTAAACAGGTCCCTACATCCTCAGTCTAGGCTTGACCACCTACCTCGTCCTCAACAGGCAGTGCATCATGTAGCCTGTGCCCATCTTCATCCTGGGTGTGGATATAGTCAAGAAACAGGGTCCTGCTGCTGTCGGTTCCGGTTCCGTTAGTGCTCTTGATTGCGCCATATATAAACGTTTCTTTCCCTTCTTTGTATTTGATGATTTTTAAGAATATTTTGGACGAAAATAATTATCAGTTAAAAAACTTATTCCCGGTTTCATGGAGGAGTGTTGGTGCTTAAAAATAAAGTGTATTCAAAGATCGTGTAATGGACGTGCAAGGAATAGCCTATCGACTTTTTATTTCGTTTACACGGTTTTTTTTTAAATGTGTAGTTCGGTGTTTTGCGTGTTTTTACATTTCCCTAAACCAATCAACTCTAAAAATTGTTCTCTTATTTCAGTATTCAAGCTGACCGCATTTTCGAAATAGTGATGTTCAAATGTTCAAATGTTAAAACATTTTTGCCAATATTGGTTGTGGGTTCTACGACCTTCAAAAGGGTCTTCAACAATACCCATTAATGATTCTGGTACGGAAGAGCAGAAATTATCAATTAACGGCCTAAAATTAGCCCGTCAGGTTTCAAATCAACTAAACACAACAGTTATTCAAACGCAAAACAGGTAAAACAGTCCAAAATCAATAGTAAAACGCTGGGTTTGGAAACTTGAAATTACGCGGAACGATCTAAGAAACGCGCCGCTTGAAAAATGGGTATCCCCCGCCTTTCATTGAGAACAATATATATTTTCATGTGAACACTTATAATATGAGTTCGGAAGAATGTATATATATATATTGGTTTTTTCAATTGACCCAAAACGGATTCCATAAAACTGGTATACAATATGTATTATTTGAGGAAAAAATTCAAATTAATAGACGAATAACTGAAGCTAGGGCATGTATTATTTAATGTCGTCATAAACTGGTATACAATATGTATTATTTGAGGAAAAAATTCAAATTAATAGACGAATAACTGAAGCTAGGGCATGTATTATTTAATGTCGTCATTTGGCGTTCCATAGCTTGCGGTTGCCGAAATGATAAAATCGAGTTTAACCTTTCTTCCTTTTTTGTGAATATTTCACGTTATTTGTATATATTTATATGTCTTATTGATTTGCTGTTGTTTTAGCCTTTACAATTTTTTTTTGACCGCGGCTAATGGTTTCTGGAACTTTTATTGCGAGTTCGGTTTCGGCATTGTGACAACTGGACTGAAAGTTTGTTTGCAAGTGGAAATTTCCGTTTATATTATTAGGGGACCGTAATGCCGTATGGCGTTTCATAGTCCCCTCATGATTTAAAGAAACCGTTGCAAAACTTACAACCGGCGACGGACAGACTGAAGTCGTTTGGGTAACAACGTTGACCATTTTTTCCGGCAAACAGAAATCAGTTTTTGGCGGTTCGGTTCAGAAAAACTGATTCTATCTGAGGGCATGAGAAGCATCTCCTTTTGGATGAGGTTTCTGGTCAAACATGTATTATTCCGTTAAAAATACGGATACACAAATCACACGGACATAAATTAACAAACTTGTTTTGTATTAATTAACGGGTCACATGGCGTTTCATAGCAATAAAGCGGACGTTGACGTTATCATCACAAACTGTTATAAGGAGATCCATACTTCCGAGTTGGTCGCAGTCCTCGTTTGTCCATACTCCCGAGTATAAAACAGTTTTGGCATTTTGCTACAGAGGGTTTAAAGGCAAAAGTTGTTACAACGGTGGTGCGTGATTCAATTACGTGTTATAAAGTAAGTTTCTTGTATAATACAATTATGGTTCTTACGTACCACTGACATACAATCTTTTGATTGATTTCTCAAATAACATAATGCAAATGTTACAACAGATGGTCGTTCGTGTAAATATATTAATTCGTCCTCACTGGGTTATAAGCAATCAGTTGACTGTGCCGCTGTTATCGGCAGACGAAACAGGAAAAAATTTTACCATTCGGGGATTGATTCAAATGGTAGTTCCGGTTACCATATTCCTTGATACGCTCTTCAACGACGATAAAAAAGGCTTGACTTCAAGGTATAACATTATGCAAAAAATGCATGCATTTTTTCATACATAAAAAAGAATCATGCCCGTATTATGTCAATGGGATTTTTAGCAGAAACATAATGTAGCCTAGCTATTTATGTCAGATTCAATTCAGAAATGATACGAAATGACTGAGTTTTTCTACTTTGTTTGTTTATAGGCAGAGCTTCGATAACCAACAGTTTGAAATCTACAAGTCTGTGGAAGGAATTTTGGAGACAATGGGAGTAGATGGAAAAGGGTGCCTGCTCCGCACCATATGCGAAATGCAAGACAACCCTATTGGAGACTTTACGGTTGTTGGGGAGATCTTAACAATTTTGCTTACGTAAGACTATGGCTACATCTTTTGGGGGTAAAGTAATGATTTGCAGAGCGACATTTACCAGTAGCTATTTATTAAGACTACTCATCAAACAGTATTACCGTACTTAGGATCGAAGTACCGCTGTGCAAATCGTTACTCAAATTCCAAAAAATTTAGAGAGTATAAATATCATTCTTATTTAATTTGCTGTTTTGAATGCTGTTTGAATTTGCTTTTTTGAAAACAGACCAAAAAGAGGCATCAATGATTTTTTGCACGAATATCTGGAAGCCGAACATATAGGACAGTCCACTCACACGACTTGTAGGAAGGAATACTCATCAGTCTGCCCGATTTCTATGTTTAATCTATTTCAGTCTCGTGACATCCCAAACGAAATAACTGATGATGACGAGAGGAGAGTCGACGAAGGCAAAGAATCGAAAAACTTTGAGCGTACGGAAATAGAAACGTCTCAGCCGATCATGAGCAACTCTCAGCTGAAAGCTCATGATAGCTATTTATTTAGCCACCACTAGAGAAGGAAAGGCCAGTGGGAAATAGGCTCTACCTTATAACTTCCCACAATAATTTGCTCTCTACGAAACGGTCCATTTTTTGTGGACAGTATGTTGAACGGCGCTTACGGACTTTTATACTATTAACCTACAACGAAAGAAATATTGTCCAAAAGCTTACCAAATTTTGACAAAATATGAACAAAATAACTTGAAAAATATGGAAAAAATATTTTCTTTTTTACAATGAATGTCGAATAACTCCGTTCAACATATATGCTCACAACAATTATGGAAAAATTTCGTAGAGATTGTATTTGTCAGATCACATATGTATATCTTCTTGCCATATATTATGTAACCGGTTCATTCGCTACCCACTATTTTCGATTTAAAAAATTTATTACGAATAAATAAATTATCAGACCCGTTTTTTTGAAGATTTACTATAGCTACAACAAGAAGATAATCATATTCAACCCTGAATAGAGTACCAGGGATAGATGCTGGCCCCTAAAAAGGTTTTACTTGTACTTAATACATCAATGTTGTAGACATAATTGAATTTGGAATAAAACATCAAATAATGTTATTAGACGATATTGCCTAATTGGAAACCACGAATGAAATTGTGGATGCGTGGCATATAAAAGTGGAGTTAAATTATTCAAGATGTTCATCGGCAGATTCGGCATTGATCCGTGCTCCTGATGAGATCAGCAACTCAAACCGGCCGGCACCGGCTTAATACGAGATCCATGAGATTTATTGCCGACAGCACATTTATAAACTATAAAGCTATTTCATCCAGTCATGTGTTTTAGTAGTGTGGCCGCATAAGCCGACATTTTATTGCTCAGTAGTCAGTAGAGCTTGTTCATTGTTTATGTTGGAATCATCGGTCCCCTATTACCACGAATTGACATTGACATTCAGGAGGATTGATCAGGATTCGTTTCCAAGCTCTCCGACTTGCTAATTGGAAGCAAGCGTTAAAAGCTTGCCGTGTTGCTAATTGGAGGAGACTGAGGAGCCGTTTGCCTAGCAGCCTTGGGCTCTTGGCTTCCATTGATGAGTCGGATGAGTCTCATCCAGAAAACTAATGGCGTTTGGGCGACCATGCAAATAGTTTATCCTCGCAACTAAGCGGTTGCAAAGCAACAGACAGTAAGCGCTCATCGCTCATCTCCACTACCGTACTAATCAGCCCTCCATAATTTCTTTTGAAAAGCCAAGCCCAGGCCTCTCGCAAAAACGACTACTTATTATAGGTTAGGCCGGACTATGATTGACAACTGAATTGAAATTTGAATCTTAAAAATTGTCAAATAGTTTGTAACCTACTATAGAAGCAAGCCGAGGAAAGTGCACTTTCACTCTAATAACTAGGAGAAAAAGATGTTAGGCTTACATTGTGAAAATGGATCGTGATTGTCACATGGCTTCTTTGGCCCTTCTTTGACCTTTCCTTTAGCCATCCACCTTGCTAGATGCGCGTCATAAGTCAGGTCTTGGAAGGTAATTGACCGACTATGATGATAACTCGACCAGCCCTTATCAAAATGCTGGCGGCAATTATTATGCGTAGGCTATTCGGTAATGAGAACCACCAGCAGAAGGCGAATAGAATGTTTCTTATTCTCTCAGCTATAGCAATGAGATTGTCCATACCACTCAATCTATTAATTTGGATTTTGTTTCGGTTAGATAAAACCACGGTACTTAATACCGAAAATTAGTCATTTCGATTCATTTCGACAATTTACACTCTTTCCGCTTCCTTTCATCGTCCGTGTTTTAGCAATGGCTAACAAACCCGATAAAACGGTGTTTTTTTTTACCAAACACCTTCCAATAATCGAATTCTCGTATGCATCAAATTTCATTTTAGACACAGTCATATAGCGTATTAACATTTCCTGTTAATTCGACAACGATTTCAAAACCACGACTTCCTCCCTTGTCAATGACTCTCCTCCCCGTTCGCCGTAGAATTGGTTTGTGACAATATTCAAAAATGCGCTTCCCCGCGCTACAGAATAAAACGCGACCATTCAGCTTAAAATGAGGTCGATTGTTTAATACCCAAACATCCGGGTATGTCGAGCTCGGAGCTTCAACTAACCTGCTACGGCGCTGTATATATTATTATGGGTCTCTTCGTAGTGCGACGATTGCCGACTCACGTTCCATATCAAAATAGAAAAGGCGATGCTGGAAGGAAGGCGCGTGCTCGGAGTGCATAGAGGAATATTTAACAAACAAAAGATGAAATATGTCTAGAAAATCGAAAAATAAACTTTTGGTCTTGTATAGTTTCTTTAGTCGTAGTTGTTATTTTTACTCTCTGACGACAGATTGCTATCTTGGATATGCTTGTTTTGCGTCAGCAGCAGCGTGAATTTTCCACGAGCGGTTGCCTCTGGAATTGATAAACATAAATCCTTCGTGAATCAGTAATGTTATTGTAATTCATTCTCAGTTGCTCTTATATGCCTGCTGTTACACGGAATAATAAGGACATTACTTCCCCCTCACCTGTTGTTGAATCTTTATTCATTTTAGAATGTTGTTTAGACTGTATATTGTAACGGACTGACGGCGTCAGCAATAGGATAATCCGAAGCTGTAGCCGTGTGTGGAACCAGATGTTCCGTACACCTGCAAATCAAGCATTTACTCTTGTTTCCTGTAATGTCATCACGGGGAAATTTGCCCGACTTTTCTGGCTCGATTTCGCGTATCAACCGGTTTCAAAAAAGTACATGATTTCTACTTTCCCGTCTAGCCATTCGTTGCGTAAACGTATACGGTCGGATAACTATATAGATGTTTAATAGTTCCGTCCCCTCATCAAATCGTCTTTAATGATATTGTCATCGTTCTAACAAAGACCACAAAAAATCGTTATATTTTATCTATCGGTTGATCTGAAATTGCGTGCAGCCACAAACAACTGGCGGGGTACGTTCTTATTTCTATACATAGTGAAACTCTTTCAAACTTATAAAAAAAAACTCCTCCAAATTTTGTTTTGGTTTGGTTGCCGGACCCGGTGAAAGGGTACTCACTCGGCGGCTTGAAACTGTCTGGCCAGTGAGAATCAACAAGCGCGCGCGAGCACCAGCTACTTTTCAAAATCGCTTGGGGCCACGAATTGTAAACAGGTTTTTCAACGTCACGATCCCTTCCTCCTAAAACCTTTTCTTTCCCATTTTTTCTAGTCAGTCCACCGATCAAAGTCAAACGTTGACTTTTTTTTCTCTAGCTCTCAGGTCTTAGGTCCTCTAGCTAACCGGTGGACTCGATTTTCGTTTCCACGGCGGTCCAGAGTTTTGTGTTTCCCATTGAGAAATGCGTCCAATTGAAGTTTTCATTTGCTATCTGGCTTTTAGTGTAGTTAGTGCTAATGTGCCATACAAAGTGGGAGAGGATGACTTGTAAGTTTTTATCTTCTTATTTCTGTGTTAAAACTTTCTTCTGTGTGTTGTAAATTTTGAATTTGTCTAGGACTCAGTTCTCAGATGGCAAAGAAAAGAGATCAGCTGACCTCCTCACACTTCTGAATATTGTTGGAGAAGATGATGCTCGTTCCTTCCTCACATCATATGATCTCAGAGCTTCTGAAATGTGTTACCAGTCAAATATTGCAGAGTGGAGATATGCTTCTGATATCACTGAAGAAAATGAACGGCTAAAGGTTTTTCCTATTTATTCATTTACTTCACCTTTAAAATGTGCTGACTGTCATCCTCTATCTTTTTTTATCAACAGTTGGAACAGAGTCTAGCTAGTGCTCGCTTTGAGAAAGAAGCTTGGAAAAACATCACCAAATTCAACTGGGCACCCTTCACTGACCTGAATTTGAAACGTAAATTTAAGCTTCTCTCGGTTTTAGGTGTGTCTGCTCTTCCAGAAGACAAATTGACGGAGGTAGGAAAATAAATTTATTTTAAATGCCACAAAGATAAAATCACGATTTTAACTAAAACGCACAGTACCGCAAATCTATCGACGGAATGGAGAAAATTTACAGCACGGCCAAAATCTGTTCGTTTAAGGATCCCGCTAATTGTGGATTGAGTCTTGAACCCGGTATGTAAGATGAAAAGTCTTATTTTTTAAATGTTCACCAAATATTCCTATACTTTCAGAGATTACGGAGAAAATGAGTAAGAGTCGTAACTTTGACGAGTTGAAACACACGTGGCACCAATGGCACGTGCAGAGTGGCGGCAAAATGCGTAGCAATTACCAACGGTTTGTCGAACTGAGCAACGAAGCCGCTCGAATGAACAGTAATTCCAAAGTTTAATTACCGTCACGCGAGCAATGATCTTACGATTCCGGTTGATAGACTACAGCGACACTGGTGCCTATTGGTTGCGCAACTACGAGTCGGACACATTCAAAGCCGATATTGAGGGACTGTGGCAGACCATCAAACCTTTCTACCTACAACTACACGCTTACGTTCGCGCAAAACTAAGAGCTCATTACGGGGAAGAAAAAGTCCCCAAGAACAAGCCTATCCCAGCTCATTTATTAGGTAACCGATTCAAGGCGGGTTCATTTGAATCGTTCCTTAAATTTTATTTTACCTATTCAGGTAACATGTGGGCACAAACATGGGCAAATATTGATGATTTGGTTTTGCCTTATAGCGGCAAAACATCGGTGGATGTTACCCCGGAAATGCTTAAACAGGTAAGTGCAGGGTTTTGTTTGAATAACTTTCTCATGGGACTACATGATTTCGTAACTTGCATCGACAGGGCTACACACCTAAAAAGATGTTTGAGAAATCCGAGGAGTTCTTCACCTCGATGGGTTTGCTACCGACGCCGCCCGAATTCTGGAAAGAGTCCATCATTGAGAAACTCTCCGGTAAAGAGATGGTTTGCCACGCTTCAGCTTGGGATTTTTGCAACGGAAAAGATTTCCGTATCAAGCAGTGTACTCGGGTCGACATGGAAGACTTCATCACTGTCCACCACGAAATGGGACACATTCAATACTTTTTACAATATAAAAATCTTCCTCTCGTTTACCGCGAAGGCGCCAATTCGGGTAGATTTTTTACTTATTCTTGTTGTTTGAAATAGAGATAACGTTGGTCCCTTTTTAGGATTTCATGAAGCGGTTGGTGATACCCTTGCATTATCGGTCCAAACGACCAAACAGTAAGAATTGCAATATGATTTCAAATTTATATATACTTAATCGCTCTAAAACAATTAAGTCTAAAGGAGATTGGTTTGCTGGACAAGTCAGTAACTGTAGACCAAGAGACGACCATAAACTATCTGTTAAGCACGGCATTAGAAAAGATTGCCTTCTTCCCTTTTGCCTACATCATGGATAAGTGGCGCTGGGATGTTTTCGATGGGACCATTTCCTCTGCAGATTACAACTGCCACTGGTGGAGGCTACGGTTAGTATTTTAACGAGGGAATGTTTTCAGGACGTTTCGTAAATCTGTGGTACTTTTCTCATACAGCGAGGAATACCAGGGTATCCGATCACCAGTCATCAGGTCCGAAGCTGATTTCGATCCGGGTGCAAAATATCATATTGCAGCCAACGTCGAGTACATTCGGTAAAGAAAAGAAAAAGTTTTTTTTTCCAATTTCCAAGGCGAAAGCTGATAATTACTTGGGTGAAACAGGTACTTTGTGAGTTTCGTCATTCAGTTCCAATTTTACAAATCGCTGTGCATCACAGCCGGTCAGTACGACCCGTTCGATGCTACTCGACCGCTCCACGAATGCGATTTTTACCGAAGTAAAGAGGCGGGAGCTAAATTAGGGTAGGGTACCCATATATGGCGAGTTCTTACATAACTACAACCATGTCCTTAACTGTAGAGCTATGTTGGCTATGGGGTCATCGAAGCCATGGCCAGAGGCAATGAAGGCCATCACTGGACAAGATCGAATGGACGCAAGTGCTTTTCGCGAATATTTCAAACCACTTGAAACCTGGCTTATCGCTAAGAACAAGGAGCTTGAGGAACCAGTTGGCTGGAGTACTGGTTAGTATTACACGCAATTAGTCACTTGTGTTGGTAAAATGCGGTACGGCAGACTGATCTCCTGCTTAAATTACAGAGGGCTTCAACTGCCAACGCGATCCACCACCCACCGAAAAACCGGCTATAGACCACAGCCGACCCATCAATGGTGGTCATTCAATTACTCTGCTTTCTGTCTGGGTAATGGCTGCCGTTGCCCTTTTCAGATTGATCTTTTAAATAGTTAGGTTGCCCATTATTCTCGGGTAAAGATCTAGTATTGACGGATAGTGCTTGATTTTTTTTTTTTTTTAAAGAATATTATTATCTACAAAGTTATTTAGATAAAGAATGTTTATAAAAGAACCGTGAGCACAGTGCATCGAATGTGGTTGTTTGATAAGGTTTATACATCTTGTCTTCGAAATCCGCTTTCTGTTTTTTTCACTTGTTAAATTAGAGGAAATGCAGTTTCAATATGTCCTTTGCGCCAGCAAGCGAATATGGTAAAAAAAGAAAAGTGAGGCTAAACCAGATTTTAAAATACTTCTATTTATATAGATCCCATTGTTGATCTACAGGCACTAATAGTCAATGTTCAGAAGGGCTATAAGCCGCCGACTTAGCCATTTCAATTGTACCAGCTTAAAAACAGTGATCAATCGTGCTAATTAAAGGCAAAATTGAGAAAAGCTTCTGAGAAGAGAGGAACCATTAGTTTACACAGCTCGCAAGTGCCATTAGATCGCATTAAGCAGGAAAACGATTGCATTAGATAGATTCAACGTTTGCGTACTTCTTGGAGCGAGAAGCCAAGATCAACTTGGCAACAACAGCGCAAGAAAAACCAACAATGAAGAAGCTGCAGACGGCCCACAGACTGATGTACTGAGTTGATTCCAGATAGGTCACTTCATCCGATAGCTTTTCGATCAAGTCGTCGTTCTGTGAACAAAATCATCCATTCAAATTCAGGAATTAAAAAAAAAAAAATTTATTCATACAAGTAAAAGAATCTCTTCGGTTTCGCGAGAGGCTGCTGCCTTAACGTGCACAGGGATAGACTCTTGTTTAACCCAGAACGTCTTCTTTGACGCTACGTAGGTAGTCCTGTTATAAAAGCTATCATTAGACACGTACAGATAGGTTACGTAATAGCTGACCTACTTAAAAACAATAGCGCCTGCAAAGTCTGCAGGCGGAGTCCAAGTCAAATGTACGATGCTCTTGTGCGACTTGCTTGAATGTGTTGCTGCATTCTAAAACATGAGAAAACAATAATAACAAATGAGTCAAATAGAATTATATAATAATATAACCTACATGTGACATTCCATGGCAGTTGATGGTATGGGAGCCATTGTAAACTTCAAATGTTCCCAAGGCAACATTTCCTCCAGACTTTTCCATTGCCATAATCATGTAACCTAGTAATAAAAAGGTCAATCATGTTGAAACAGAGTGGACATGGGGAAATCAACATGGAATTACCAGTGAAGTGATCAATGGTTTTCTCAGATGAGCTTGATGAGCCTGAACTGTCAGAGGACTGCGACAAAGTTGATGTGTGGAGGGCAATTTTCACACTTGAATCTGAAAAAATCTCTGTCTAAAAGGACATTTAGCATTATTTCTAAAATTACTAGGTTTTCTTAGCATGAAGAAATACCTGATATGGACGTGTTTCGAAAGGGCAAAGAGAAGTTTGAGAACTATGTTTGTGCAAGGGATACATGGTGTCGCAAGCCGTAGTGGGGGCTCCATGAGGATGTCCGGCTACGTGACCGGCCAGTAATGCCAACAACATGACCCAAAGACTATTCATCTTGATATCTGTTGGTTTTAACGGGTTTGTATTTTACCGATTACCTCAAGAGGCCCTCAAATGGCTAGCAACACCACCCTGCACTTGTAAAGCTTAGAAATTAAGAATAGATTGGGTATAGAAAGCTTCCTTTCGGTTAGAACGCGATAACAGTCTTGCCGGAGGTGACCGAGGGGCTACAATTTCTTGATAATTGATCACAGAATCATAGACTTTGCACATTGGACAGCAGCACATGACAAGAATCAAAACAATATAGCAGACGACACTATTTCTTCCGGATTCGAACAAATGAATGTTGCATGCCGATCCTTTTTATAATTTATTTATCTTACTCGGTTAAATGAAATAAACTCCTCCCATCATTACTATTCCCAATTACTTGATTAATATGAATCGAATTTTTAGCTCAATTGTTTGTTTTTTGTAGCTCCAAAGGCCACCTAGCGGAGCGATTTAGGCCGCCTTTCGAATAGTTCCGTTGGATCTACCATTCGAGAAGTGACGGGGTTTTTACGCGTTGATTCGTCTTGACCTTGTGAGAAGTCTGAGAACCAAGATACTCGTGTGTCGGAATAGTAATGCGCACGAAAGGCATCAACCAGCCCACTCTCTACCTGTTTTCTCTCGCTGGGCGGGACGCAGGTATAAAAACTCAGGTAACAAGTCGGGGAGTTGTGCTAGTCTTTCTTCGTTCTCGATTCCGTCAAAATGTACTCCACTCGCAGTGCCGGTCAAGTCTTTGTCTTGTGTTTGTTAGCGTTTTTTATCGACCAAGTGGTTTCTAGACCTGATGGTGCTCCTATTGGTGCCTGCGCTGATATGGTACCTCAACATTTCAGTTCGCCTCAATCATCCGTAAGCCCGTTCACCACTAAAGCAGAAAAGGTAAGTCATATTAAATATTTTGAAAGTCCCTCGACTAGGGAAAAAATTAATTTTGTTGTGTTGCGTAATAGGATGAAATCTGGTCGAACGGGACCCTGGACGTGACGCTGCAACTGGTTGAAGCCGGTAGCACCGACAAGTTCAAAGGTAAAAAAGTAATTCAAGAAAGCATAGTTCTATTTTAAATACTTAATAATACTTGTTTTTTTTGTGTATGTAAAAAATAGGATTTCTAATGATGGCCTTTGACAATGCCGGTTCCGACTCTGCCCCAATCGGGACCTTCAATCTCAAGGACATGGGTCAGGGCATTGACTGCAGGAACGACGGCTCAAAGGTGAGTGCCCCCATTAATCTTGTCTTGTTCTTTTTTCGAGGTATTAACTTTCAGTTGACTTGCACAGAGTGCCGTGACTCACATGGATAGAAAGGACAAGAGCATTGTCGTTGCTACCTGGACTCCACCACAGGAATTTGAGGGATCTGTTGTTTTCAAGTATAATTACAGTGCATTTCTTATCTTGAGAGCTCAATAGAGTTGGGCCGTGTGAGAATGTTGCCAATGGTGAATCGTTTTTTTTTTCTCTCTCTCTCAGGACAACCTTTGTCAAATCCGCCTCCACGTTCTGGGTTAAACAAAAGTCTTCTGTGGTTCGAGTCAAACGGGCTCCAGTTGCTACTATGGATGAGACTACCACCACCACCAAGTCTAGCGTGACTACTGCAGCCCCGGCTGGTGGTAAACCGGCAGAGGAACCTACACGGGTACGAACGAAACGAAATAATTTAAAAGTTTATTCTACGTCTAACTATCTCGATTTTTTTCTCTCATCGCCTAAGACGACTCCAGCCCCGATACCAGGTTCTGCTTCGCCGATTGGTCTCCTGGCTTTCTACAGTGTTGTAATGATCGGCCTCACTGCCGTATTTATGGCCTAATATGATCTCTCCTAACTTATTTTATAAACTGATGTAGTTTCTCGTCTTTTACTTTTCATCTCGTGTAACATATTTTTAAAATTATCGTCGGGTTTCGGTAATGGGTCAAACGAATAAAATACACATCCTTTTCGAGGTTAATAGATAATTGTTATTAAAGTTACTGTAACTATCAATATGTACTCTAGCTATAAGAAAAAGATGAGACTAATTCCACCAATAAGGGCATGGTAAAGGAGATGTTGGGTTATTTTAAACTAGGCTCACACAAGTCGTAACTCATTTTTAACAAGGCGTTAGGACCTCAACGTATCCAACATAGAGTGTAATTTATCTCTCATGATTGTTTACTTTCCGCCGTTCGATTTGTATCTATCGGATGTTACAAGGCAAATTGAAAAGCAGGATATTCTGTGCTGCGCGCTATTGCGCATGAGTTAATGTCGAACTGATGATGTTACGGATGCGAAACTTGGCTTTAAAAGTTCTTCACTGGCAATTTTTGTTTGTCAGGGTGTGGCACTATTAGTTATTTACCAACCAAGACCATTATAGCTTAAAAAACAAACAAACAATAAAAATACTAATTTAATTTTGTTATCATCAAAATGGATTAAAACAATCCATCTAAAAATAAAAGAATAGCTTTTTTTTGCTTTTTTGTCTTTTGCTCTTTTCTTTCTTGTTCTGGCGCATTGCCCCATTTGAACTGACGCGGGAGAGCTTTGGTCCAATAAGAAACGAATTCGTGGTTTGACACGTCGCCAGGGCATTGGCATTGTTTTACATTTGGTAATATTTTCAAAGAATTATTTTGAAAAAATGGAGCAGAAAATTTTTTTCTGTATGAATGTATGAATGTCGCTTCGCTCGAGAGGTTCCCGATAGGGATAAGCCATTAAGCCTGGATTTCTAAATACGGTTTAGCGGTGGACGCTAGTGTCAAAATCGCCTACGTATAACTTTCCTGAATCAGGTGTACTTGATTGGGGGGGGGGGGATAAAGATAAGGTGAAGCATTTCTAGTTTTCTATACTAAAGTTTCGGTACTTAAAAAAATACGCTAAAGCGACACTTTTCAGAACTGCAAATTGTTTTTCAAACCAATCTAAACGAATTTATTGCTAAAAAACGTTCCAGCCGTACGATTTTTCCTATTTTATAATTTTAGGATCTGCTGAAAAACGTTCTTAATAAAAATGTCAAATAAGCTTGATATTTGATAATATAAGTAACTAAAGCGGCAGTTTTTGAAACTGCAAATTTGTTTTTGAAACCCTTGAAAAACGAAAATTATTGATTAAATATGTTGTCTGTTCTCAATTTTTTTTGTGTGGGTGGGTGGGAGGTTGGGAGGGGTAGGGGGTTTTTTGGGAAACTCTCTGGAAACCTCGAACCCAAATACCAGAAAACTTGCAATGAGGAATCAGTGGTAACCCTGCCCCCATTCTCTCACGCACTAAATGATAAAGAAAGCCTGGGGGTTGAGGGGAGCTTAATGCCTACTGAGGGCGCCACCATCTCGATTCTCGAACTAAGTTAGTAAGTTATTAGGTAGTCAGTTGGAAAGTTGACCCCCTCCGTGGTGGGACGACGGTTTTTTCCGTCCCGTGTTTTTCTTCTTGGACATAAAACATTTCTGCCATAGGAATACCATAGGTGTTGTTTCTCTTTGGCCACGATCGTCTTACGCACGATTTAGAAGCCAAATTCAACCGGCATTGGATTACTTAACTATTCGCGCATTAGTGACTGGGTGGGATTGGATCCATCCGGATAGCCTCCGCTTCTACAAATCACAAACAAATTTGATTTTTTTTTCTATTTAAGAATAAGAAAACGTCATTGTGATTGGGATTTGTGTTAGTGTTAGCGAGTCTCCTTATTAACACAAATGTCGCATCCTGTAACCTTGTGGTCGGCGGCGGCAACCTAACCTTGTGTCGTCGTGAGAATAGGTCAGTAGCCCGGTTCTCTCTGTGGATTAGCACTAGTCTGGTGATGATTGCGATTCTCGTCATGCTACCATCCCTTTCGCAATCAGCAGGGGCTTATGATTGCGATTTGATCGGCAGGTTAGTTACTTTTATTTTTGAAATTTCCCGGTAAATTTTCACTGTCTCATTCCAATTATCTCGTTCTAAAGAATTAATAATCCGTGTTTCAAAACACTGCCTGCTGATTTAGAGTCAACTGAGGACAATCACACGACAGTGCTCCAACGTCGGCGTTGTTCGAAATCGTTCTTTTCGGAAACTGAATTGGTGGTGGTTTCCAACCGGCCGCCATGAGGATATAGGTGCATGCCATGCGAGTCGCTCAAGGTAAGATCAATTGTTCTCATCAATCATTTCCCTGAAGTGCTCCTTCATATATTGCCCTTTTTTTCTTCATTTCATCTCTTCTGTACGATATTGACCGCTCTCTGGTAAAGGTAAGAGTCACGGCAATTCCCAGTATCGATGCGTCGTTTTTCTTTCTCTCCTTTGGATTCGGCCCGATGCCGGAGATAGTAGAGAGAGATCCTATAGCAGGCTGCGCGCGCCAGCCGCCGAAGCCGCTGCAAAAATTCGCCTCCGTCTTCTTAGGGCGCATGTCTTTGAATCTTTTTTTTTCTTTCACGATGACCACGACGTCGGCGACCGCCTTTCCTACTACGACTCTTCCCTTCTTTTTCACGATGATCCCGGCTGTCTGAATGGGCAAGCTGTGAAGCCGCAACGTCCAGCGAATGGTCAGTGGACGCATGCGCTTGTATCCGCTTCCGGATTTGCTACAAATATTTGCCTTGGAAGAAGTTTTGAGTAGATTGTGGCAAACTGCGGTGTCAAAATGTGACAGTAATCAGAGTCCTGTGCCTGTTTGGTAAATGGCTTTGATGAGAAATTGGATCGTCGCCTGTCCAGAAAAAACTCGACTTCTTTTTCTTTCTCTTTCTTTCAATTCGTTTCTAATCGGGGGTGCGTCAAGTACTCGGATCAGTCGGATCAGTTGGATCAAAACACCATAAGGTTTGCTAGTACTTTTTCTCCGCTAGGGGGCTAGAAGAATCAGACGAATCAGTCCCTATGCTACAACATAGGCCTGATCCGTCTGATCCGAGTACTTGACGCACCCCGGGTTTTTCCTGTATTACTACTCTATTCCTTTTTTTTTCTTCTGTTTTGGTTTCTCCCCTCTTTTCATCTCGTTCTCTCTCTCTCTCTTGTCTCTCTTTCTGTTATCTACCTTTAAATGTCTCGGACCTGATCTTTTTTTTCTCACCTTTCCTCCGAAAAGCCGAGACATGAAAATAAGACAAGAGAGAAAGAAAGAAAGAAAAGAAGCTAGAGGAATTCCGACAATCCGACTAAACACAAAAAAGTCTCTAATTCTCTTTTCTTCTTTAGTTTTTTTTTCGCAAACCACCTCGACTTGTCGAAAATGTAGATTCTTTTGTCCGTTTCAGGGCTAGTTAATTCGAGCTCGATTCAATGACAATCTCTCACTTTTTTTATTACCTTCTTCGGTTGTGTTTTGTTTTGTCAAATAAACGGGGAACAGGCCAGTCGATATGGCTATTATATAACAACTGTTCTCCCCCCCTTCTGTTGAAAACGGCCATGGTTTTTGCAAAGCCTTCCGCGTGCGATGTGGAGAAAATCAATTTTTTTTTCTTTCCTTCGGTTTCTTGTACTCTCTTATTTCATTCACAACTGCGGAAGGTAACACTTTGACAAAAGATTTCGCTCCGTGTGCGCACATGTATCGAAATGTATTTTTATTCGGTTTTTGAAAGGGGGAAAAATGCGAAGGAAACGACAAGAAAAAAATAACAGTCATAGCAGTGGTGGTGGTGGTGGAGGCCTACTACTACCAAACCAGTTGGCAGAGGAAATAGAATGGTTGTTTATCGGCTCCGTTTTCACTTTTCATTCCTCCCTTAATTTTTTTTCGTGGAGTAGAGTTGCCTATTCTTTTTAATTTATTCCAACTAGGTCCTTTTTTGTTGTTGTGCGTTCACAATTGAAGAGAGAGAGTGAGAGTTTTGAAGAGCTGACCCTTGGGCAGCCGGATGACCCGCTTGTCATCCATCATTAACGGGGCTCGTGCGTCAGATCTTTCGCAGTCAGCGCGGAGCAAAGAATCGCCCCTCCGATTTTCTGATACTTCCCCTGTATGTGTATCCGATGATTACACCTCTTTTCATTCATTCAAAACGCAGCATGCAACGATAAATCGATAACAGAACAATCGGGGCCGGTTCTGACGTTGAATCGACCAGAAAAAGTTACACTCGGTTCTGTTGCAGTTTATTTTATCTTCTTGGAATTACTTCCCTTCAATAAACAACATGACTGTCTCTCTCCGATTACAAAAAACTAGTACATCTAACATTCCCTGCTAATAGACCAGAGCACCACATGCTTTAGGAATTCCTAAAGGAACTGAGATTAGAGGAACACTTTCTGGTAATTCAATTTTCTGCAATTGAATTAACCAATAAATACAAAACGAAAATGGAAAGTACATTGTGAAAATTATGCGGTGCTCTTCTTTTGCTTCTTCTGTTTCAATTGGATTTCCCACTTTTTCTTGTGGTAGCGAATCCAAACTTCACGCTCTACGCCAGGCTTCCCCATTGGTGGTGGTGGTCCCAGAAGTTCTCGCCAGCTCTTATCTAATCCATTGGCCGATTCGTTGGTAGCTCGTTTCCTTTTTGAATTCACGACCGGGAGATTATTTCCGCTCCCACTACTTCCAGTCATATCTTCTATGTCACAATTTTCTGATAGATCTTCAATTGATGTTCCAAAAAATTCGGTAGTAGTCTAAGGAAAAGTCACAAAAAGAAATAAATTAATTTGTTTAATGACAAAAACAATTAATTTACCTTTCTCCACTGCCCACTAATTAGGAAAGATTGGTAATTAAATACTATTCCCAGATCATTTCTTTTCTCCACCAATTTTTGTTCCAAAACCTTCAAATCCTGAAAATAGTGAAGTAAATAATTGTCACAGAAATAGGTAACCTTTAATTGCTTGCCTTGTCAATTTCAAGATTTTGGTTCCTATTGGCAGTGTTTGAAACTTGAAGTCTTTTAACTAAATCCAGATCGATGTTATCGATGTCCTTCTTAAGCTCCTTTAATCATTCAATAATGAAAAATTACTTAGAATTAAAGCATTTAGTATACATAAGTACACATGTCTATTATAATTACCATATCTATTTTTTCCGTGTTCTTTTCAATTTCCTTCAAATACTTTTCCCTCATTTCAGTAAGCATTTTGATGAAGCCACCAATTTCTTTTGTGTGTTGAATCAAAAGGTTGATTAATCTTTTTTTTTGTCTTAAAGAATCTTCCAAATTGAAATTTTCTAGGTAAGATGGTAGTGTTTTCTTTTCTTCTTCTTCTTCCTTATTTAACATTTCGATATGATTCACAGTCTCCTTATTTAATAACTTTATTTCATGCAGCAATGAATCTTCTTTCTCCTCTTTTTCAGCAAGCGACTTTTCGGACATTTTTCGAAATGGAATTCTTTCTTCGTCGCTCATGGTCCGCCATTTTTTTTGGAAGTCAAAGTTTAGGGGTAGAGGATTTTCGTTGTTTTCCCCTTCTTTAATGGAAAATTGTTTAAAACAATAAAAAGGGACTTCATGCTGAAGCAAACGAATTTTTTCGTTAAAAAAGGACCTTTTTAGTGAACTAGATCGCTCTACTTCTTTTCTTTTTGCAAAAAAAATCGTTTCAATTTTTAAATTTATGATTTTTTGTTGTAAAAATTGGATGTTTCCGTCAAAGGGTATGGAGGGGTTCTGTAACGCCCATTTTAATGCATCTAAAATGCTTCGAATTTCCAGAATCAGAGATTTGAGCCTCGAATTTGCTGGACTCCACTGCCACTGATTTTTTAATTTAAGTTTGACCCGTAAATCCATCATTTCTTCACTTACTAACATTTCAAAAGCCGTACTTAAACAGTCGATCTCTTGATTAAAGTTCGACATTTTTGTAACACACACGGATAATCACTATTCAACAGGTGACACGTTTAGCAAAACTCGTTAGCAGTTAATGATTTGACACAGTTACTGACACGAGTTGAAAATGTACACTGCGGAGTGGGACAGGCCGAGGCGCCGGGGGGCGAATGATGTTAGGCCAAGGGCATTTTCGAGGGCATTTTTTTTTTACTTGAAAACGATACACATAAGGCCTGTTGCAATTTGTCAGGCTTTTGGATTTTGTATATTGTCACGTTTTCTCCTGGCTGCTCAATCCGAAACGTAAAGGCCGTACTCGATGGTAGAACTCTTGTGTGTCTGTGAGAGCTCGTCAGTCATTTTATTTGGGTGGTATTGTTTCTCAAAGGAGAATAAGAAAGTAAAAGTTTGCGCTTGGAAATGGATGAGACAGAAAAGCCTTATTCGCCGTTGCCGTTGACTCCGAGGAAAATGGCTTCTCGGTAGTCAAAAAGAAGCGTGCGTGATGGTGTTCTTGTCTGATTCTCACGGCTGCTTTCCACAATGAAATAGATTTACCTTCGACGCTCATTTGACCTGCTCCTCGTCGGCTCGAGGAGGTCTCGACTCGTTCCGCCTCTCCTCTATACCAACAACGAGTTCTACTAGTTCTTTTATTTTTCTTTCACTCTCTCTTCTTCTTCTTCTTATGACTAGTTTTCTAATATCTTTTGTGTAACCACTAAAAAAGAAGAAAAAAGAGCGGACCAGTCCCTCCTACTCGGCTTGTCGTCGGTTTCCTTTCTTTTCAACTTGATAATGCCAGTGATATGCGCGAGGAAAGTAATGACGAAGATGCCTCTGCGCCGTGAACTCGACTTCACAAATATTCCACTTTTCCTTTTTTTTTTGACTAGTCTCGACGCTCTTCTCCGTCTCGATTGGATGTGTTTTGTGTGTGTTGTTTGGTGATGATTTGACGGTTGCCTCGTTCGTTACATCCGCCCCAAGACGAGATTACTACTCGACGTCGCCGTCGTAGTCGTCCCCAGCATTCGTGGATGATAAGACTGGCGTTACTTTTAGCACGTCTCACTAGTCCCGCAGTGGTTGCTCGACGGATAACCATCCGTCCCGAAGGAGATGGCCAGTGTTGGTGGTGCGCTTTTTCGTCGGATTTCGTCATTCGACGATAGTGCGACACGGATTAAAGCGACGCGGGTGGCATCTGATAGCGGTCGTGTCCGCGTCGAAAAGCGCGGACCGCGCGCGCATTAACAAAGTGGCGGCGGTTGGCAGTGGCGGGCGATTCCGCAAAAACAAAACAACAAAAGGGCAAGATAGAAGACGAGATTGTGGAAATTTGTTGGAGACGGCTTGGTTGGCTTGGTTGGCCCGAGCCGTTTTCCCTTCGCTCAGTGGTGGCCAGTTGTGACGATGAAACTCAACGACATGTCCATTCCCTTATTGCTGGACACGATTGTCAACGGCGTTCCGATTAGACGCCGGTTGCTGAAACCCGCCAGCAGGCGCAAAAGCAAAAGCAAGCGTGTGACGTCGCTCCATGGCCTACTGAACCTGTTGGACGCACAGTTGACGAGACGGGCCGCGGCCTGAATGCTTGATGCTCGCCGCCGCCGTCAGTTTATATTTAGCGCTCTTTAACGTAAATAGAAGACGAGCGAAACGAACGACGTCTCCAATTCGAATAAGGAAAGAAGAAAAAGAAGAGGAAAAAAGGCAATGAAAAAACAAAAGAGAATTGAGAATGAGTAGTTTTCTGTGTCGCTTAATGGGTGCTCAAGTTTGGGAGCCACTGTTTACCTTCCTCGTGGTAAAAATTCAAATGAGCTTTGCCGCCTCCAACGAAGCCGACTGAATTAAAAACGAAGAAGGAAGCGCAAGGGAAAACAAGAGGACGCTGTTATGGTTTTCTCTTTATATCTTCTACACCCTTCTTGCTTCATCTAGATATGGTTGTTGATTTCTTTCTCCTCCGCCCTAATCATCAGTCCCTATGGACGCAACCTCATTTTTTCTTCGTTTATTTTTCATTTCTTTCATTTTCTTTTGGGGCTTTTCTTCTTTTTCTGCGACTAGCCAGGCAGTTATCTAACCCCCTTGGGTTAACAGGAAACGCGGAAAATTCATTAAGAGAAGACCTACACTCGGCAAAACTTTGGCCGCTTCCGACGTTCAATTGGGTTGTTGCTCTCGTGTCAATCTTGTGGCGGTCGGGAGCGCTAAATATGTGGGTTTCGCGCTTGGCGTAGGTGGAGTAGGTGGGCTCGAGACTTATTTGGAGTCCTCCTTTATTGCGACCTGCGGACCCGTTGGCACACACCACCAACCGCTCCAATCGGCCGACTTTTCTAAAGCGGCGCACTACGACGAGTCCGCGCTATGGGTTCCCGAGTTATTTCACCTGCTGCCTACTTCTAATTCTTTTGTCTGACCTTTTTCGCGCCCATCACCTTAACGCTCTGCCTGCCTTTTCAGTCGCAATTAGTTGTGTAACAATCCTGAAATACGGTCGCACGTCAGTTCGTCATCGCAACAAGTCGACCGCAGTCGCCCGGAAAAATTTTTTTACGACTCAATCGACTCATCTTTCATGACTTTAGATGAAAATTTTTACGACTCAAAATAACTCTATTAATTAAATTTCTATTTTTCTTGATGTTGTGCGCAGGTATCGGACATCAAGTGGTCACCAGAGGGTCTTTGGCCATCAGCTTGCCAGCAATTAACTTCCACTCTGATGCTAAAATCGAGGAGTTGAGACCTGGCAAAGAGGAGATTGCAGGCATGAAGAGGTGAGTTTAAGTAGACATGGACGTATTACACGATTTCGCGGTTAATTAAAAAGTAGTTGAAGACTAGATAGAAGAGAGGAAAAAAATAACTTGGTGAAATTCCTGGAACTGGCGAGAGATTAGTGGCAGGGGGTGCAGCAGTAGATTTCCATCGGCGCAGATAATGGAAGTTCATTAACATAAGTTATTGTTGTCATTCTTCTTTTTTTCCTAACTCTACTCGTGAAAATCGTGATGCGTGAAACGCTACACAACATTTGAAAATGATTGGATTGGCCCCCTTTTGCTTTCGTGTTTTTCTGGGGGTTTTGTTTGTTGACTTACCTTTTCAATCGCCGGTTCCAAACCACCACCACCAACACCCCGGCCGCCGCCACCGCCATCAATCTTTTCTTTCATCCTTCGCCCCGTTTTTCTCTCTCTCCGTTCTCTCTTCCTCTCTCTCTCGTAAAAATGCGAATAACGACAACTAGAATTGTTGCCGAATTGACGCACCACTAACTCTGTTCTGTTTTTTCTTTTGTTTGTTTCCTTCGTCTTTAGTTGCGTGTTCTGGACGACAGTCCGAAACGACCGGAGCAGCGACGAGTCACCAAACTCAAACGGAGGAAAGCTTATTACCGCCACAAGAAAGATGTAAGTCGCCAATTCAGTATTTTCTTTTTGTTCCAAAATTTCATTCTTTTTCCTGTTACTGTGTTGTTGTTGTTGTTTCTTTCGGCTTGGCCCGCCGAGTGTTTCCAACCGGCTTCTCTGCTGCTGTCGTCGTATACCGACGACTAGAGAAAATACGATTTAACGACAGCTGAAAGTAGTTTGTTTCCGTTATTCTTTTCACGTAGCAGAGCATCAAGTTTTTGTCAAATTGGATGCATCTGCCGCTTGTTGTCTTTTCTTTCTCTCTTATGATATAACGAGAGAGATATATAGTAGCCTATTTTGGTAGACATGCTTGGGTGTACGGTGTCTAACGGTTTTTGAGGTGGGTTTGATTTTAATGAGGCATTTTTACCTCGAACGAGGGATGGGAGGATTTGCATACCTTTGGGCGACGCTTTTCTGTCGGCTGATGATGGAGGATCTTCTCGTTAGCACTCCCTCCCGGTTTTCTTCCGCCCGTCCGCAGCGATTAACTCGGGAAATTTCTACCGAACGATACGAACCAAAGAAGCAAGAAAACTGTTTCTTTCTTTCTTTTTCGAGAGAGAAACTGACCCTACCGTTCGTGCCGGCCGGCCGGACCGCTAGATGTCCTCTGGGAATGGGAAAAAAAGATCCCGCAGCTTGTCCTTTATTCTCAACGACAAGTCGACAACGGTGCCAGGATCGTTTTCCTCAGTGCGTGTAGCATAGCGACTCGCTAAACGAAGGGAGAGTGAGTGTAGGCAGAGAGACACAAGTTGGGAACGAAGGTCGACGGAAATAACGTTCTGGCAGTAGTAGTACCATTGTACCAATCGGAGCCTTTCAAATCCTTGACCCGATGGTTATATACTGGTTCAATTATCTTTTGTGTGTCGGTGCTGGGCTGGTGGGGACGCGACCTCGAACGGTAGTCGGCGGTTGTTGATAATAACAGAACACGCCTTATTATTGCTTATTACGGCGGCTTCATGACTATATCGACGGGCTTTCGTGTTTGTGTTGGACAGAAAAAAAGTTATGCCTCTTTCGTCATCACTACCCCGATGGACGGCTCCCGACAACCGTACAGCCGCTGTCATCGTCGTATTAGTTTTACGTCCGTCCCGTGGGTTCACCCTTTGATGTTGTTTGTCCCTGGTGACCCCATAACTAACAACTGTGTACAGTCTCTTCCTCTCAGTCTGCTTCTCTCTTTCTATCTGTTGTCTTTATCTATTACTCTTAGCCAGTTCCGTCCGCTCCGCTTATGGCTGCTGGCAGAGTCCCCCGCCTTAAATATCGATACCATCTCTCTCTCCTACGCGTCTCCACTCCAAAGCATTCTCTTGAATCCCTTCTCTTCTAGCTACTAGCTACTACTCACTTTCGTTTGTGTTATTTGATTTGGTTGTGACCCTGTTGCCTCATCAGAGCGAGAGGCTCGTCCGGCGGAGAGAAGAAGTATAGTCGGAGGGGAAAAAGCGTGTCACGGGAACATCACGCGAATGGAAATAACAAACAAAAGAGTCGTGACGATCCCTCGGCGATGAGCTGTGCTTGTAGACGTCAGCTAGTACTGCGTCGGCGGGAGTTGTTGAGGCGACCTTGTTTGGTTTCTTCTCCGACTTTCCTCAGTGTCTAAATCAAGTCGTCGTGCGAGGGAAGTGTTTTCCCAAAGAAATTCGACGGCGGACGTCGACCGAAAGTGGGCGAGAAGCGTCACTGGGAGCGAAAACATTACAAGTACCGTTTGCCTCAACACAACTCCCTCCTCCCTGCTCCTGCTCACCCTCCACCGAGAGACGTACGACTATGGATAGACCGATTGGAATAGATTTATTCGTATGTACCGTTCCGAACCCGTTGGTGCAGTGCCTGGGCCGTTGAAAATCGACGCATCCGTGACATCAAGAAGAGAAGAAACAGACGGCCCTAGCCATGCGTTCTCTTTGATCCCACGGCCAAGTTGACAGTCGTACTATATAGGCCATTAGATGGGTGGATCCTTCTTTTTTTCTTTTTACGATTATTTCGTTTTTCCTTTTATTTTTGTTGCTCCTTCTCTCGTTCCTATTGCTGCCGTTAGTTTAAATCCGGATTGTCGCTCGCTTTCCAATAATAAAACCCAAAACTTTTTTGACGCCAACCGTCGCCGTCGTCGTCGTCGTCTCTTTGGAGACGAAATAAAAACAAAGACTCGTCCTCCGCGCAGGGAGGATCGACGCTGGTGTTGAATCCCTCTTGTCGAGCCAAAGGGAATGTGAACTGCGAGGCTTTTGCCATGCGATTTTTCCTTAGCATATTTTCGATCCCTGTGTTTGTTTTGGTACCCATCGACCCGGCATGCCAGATTTCTCAGCCCGGGCGGGAGCGATAATAAAATGTTGAGCCCTAGATCGAGCTTCGGTCTTTTTTTCCCTTCTAGATAAGAAGAAGAACAAAAAGAGAGCTCGGATTTTAATTCCGCGAGTAATTGGTTCCATATTCGTTGTTTTAAAGCGACCAATCACGTATTTCCCAAAATACGAGACCATTTGTTGCATTATTTCAAAGGAAATTTTAATAATATCGATTGAACTAAATGTAGAAAACAGTTTGATGATTCAAAACCATGAAGTTTTATTAAATAGCCAGCCATGAACGTACATATAATGTATAATAAGGTTGGGGTGTTGGCAGCCAAGTGGAAGTAGGAGATACGGTAGCAAAAAAATACTAAAAAAATATGTACCAGAGAAAACTAGATATATAAAATGATTTTGCATATGGATATAGAAAAACATTTTATGAAATTCAACTTAACCGCAAACAGAATTTAATTTTTTTTAAATTGAGCAAAACCGAGGCTACAAGGCTAACCTCCCGCGGATAATGGAAATACATTTTATAAAATTCAACTTAACCGCAAACAGAATTTAATTTTTAAAAAATTGAGCAAAACCGAGGCTACAAGGCTAACCTCCCGCGTCCACTCTTTCGTTTGACAACACGTTCTTCGTAATCTAAAATATCAAATAGGTTAAGTAATTGGGCCAGTTTTTTAATGCATAAGCTATTTTTATTAATATAATGCATTACCTTTCATCAAACATTTGACGAATACCTCTACAGAGCTCTCATTCTTGGGTAAAGCACCCTTTAGTAGAAAATCTAGCAAGTCTTTCCCGTTTATAATGTGGCTTCCCCGGGTTGTTTTCCCTTTATCGGTGTGGGTTCCAAAGATGATGATGAATAAGTTTTTCAAATTCACACCTCCTTTCTCCAATTTCGTAAGAAATGTAATCTATAAATATAGAAGAGGTACAGATTAAATGTCTTTCAAATAATTTTCAAATTATAAAAATCTTTATCCTAGTGGAACTTATTTGATTATTAGGCTAAATTACATTCCGCATATTACAAATGCAAAAACTTGCAAACTATGTAGGTATTAAATACATCAATTACCCAGTGACGTGCCACACAAGGAGATTGTGCAGATGTTGACATCACAACGTAGTGGTACACTTCAGGGGCTATATCGTTGTTTAGGATAGCCTCTCGAAGTGTAGATGATGGCAAATGAATGTTTCCATTATCATCGGTGAATGTTGATACATAATGGAGATCAAAAGATGCCATCCCACTAGCGTGGGAGGAGAAGCTTCCCGATGGAATAAGAAGACCTCGAATTCCAAATTTTTTTCTATTTTATAATGTAATATATTAGAAAACGTTTTAATGAATGTAGATAATTAAAGACCTACTTGTAGCTTTGCATAAATGAATCCAAATCAGGAAAATAGCTTACATGTGGCTTTCTACCACCAGAAGCGCGGTTTAGCTTGTAATAGTAGTTGCGACGATGTGATCCACCTATACATAATAATAATAACAAAAATCTAAATCATTTATCATTAAATTGTGATTTGACGAGGACGAGGAAGGTAAAAGCAACCGGGCCAGTAAATCCGCTTGGATCAAAGTGACTGGAAGTAATCGGCGCTTTGATAGACCCTTACGCGAACGCGCACTCATATAGCGTCGCGTCTCCTCCCATTTTTTTTAGTGGGTGGGGGAGGGTAAAAGAGAAGAAAAAAAGGAGAGCAAATGAGCTGCTGACGTCAGAGAATTGAGGTCAGACTTGATGATTTCTGACGTGAAATCAGATCGAAATTGATGATGTAGAGAGAAAGAATATGAATTTTCGAATAGACTCTGTGCAGCAGCAGCAACATCTAGTTTTCTACCTTTTATGGTCTTTTGAAAGGAATAGACTATGTCCTCCTCCTCCTCTCTCTTTTTTTTGACTTTTTGATCCGTCCGTTTTGTGTGTCTTGCCCGGCTCGTGCGTTTTTTTCCCCTCCCGTCTGGTTCACATGTTCAAATATGGTCACACATTTGTGTTGTTGTCGGGGTTGCAACCCATGGTTTTTTTTTCTCTTCTCTCTGAGACGTCGAGCATAGTAGAGGACGGAGCATAAAGAAGAAGAAGGTAGATAACCAGTTGTTGTTGTTGTTATTCGCCTCGAGGCTTTCGACGTCGGCAGACTCTACATATATATAGTGACGTCATCGTCTCTTTTGTAAAAGAACAGTCTGGAATTCTTCGCCCACATCTAGGCCAATTCAATTTCGCTGCAAGGATATTTGATCCTCTTTTTTCTTTAAGAGTAAAGTTTCAGCCTTGGAAGTAGAGCAAACAGGCGCCAACAACATCATGAATCTAAAGCTGTCGACTCTCTTCTTGGCTGCATCATTAATCGTCTTTCGAGTCTCTTCCGCTTCACCTCGTAGTAGGAAATGTTTCGGGATTTTTCGGGGCGTCGAGTAAAGCCTACCAAAACTCTGCTCCATCGTTTGTTTTGCTCCGACGACCAAAAAAGAGAGAGGGGAGGAAGAAAAAAGTTTGGAAAAATAATCTGATTTCCGATTTCTGGAACGATGCAGAAGGAGGGAGGGAAGTAGTCTACATCGTCGTGAATACTCTTTTCTGTGTGTCTAGTGTACACGTTGATTGGGTCAAAAGACTTTTTCTCCTTTTTCTTTTTTTTCTCTTTCTTTTTATCTATAAATCTAGCTCGTCGTTCTTTCTTCTTTCTCTTCTTGTAGGCAGCGCAAACTATGTGTCGGAAGTCTGTGACTGCCGCCCACCTACGCCGCGTCGGCTTCGATTTTGACACGATGCAACGACGGCGGTGGCGGCGGCGGAGCCAATCCGTTTGGGGAATTCTTCCTCTTTGCACTTGGCATTGGCTTGTGATGGGCTGGCGGTGTGGCAGGCGGGCGGCCCGACTCGTCGTCTTGTTGGCTCGGATTTCCATGGAGGCTGCTGGTGGTGGTCGCAACCAACTTGGATCGATTGCCGGCGACACAATGGAAATTCAAACCAGCAGAAGGAAGAGTCTTCTAGTGCCGTCGCTCACCTTCTTGACGAAAGTCATCAACGGCGACCAACTTGTCGTTGTCGTACAAGTTTGGTCGGAACCGCACGCGCTCCCTCTGCTCTCTGCTCTTTTCAATTGATTCCAACACGGACTCGGTTGTCGTCGACGACGAGTACTTAACTTGTACGTTGCGACTACTTTGATGTGGATGCTGCTGCTGCTGCTGTCGTCGTTGGGTTGATTAACCGGTCCAAACTTGTGGGGTCGCCTCGTTCATCATTAGTCGCCTTGCTTGCCAAAGACTAGAGAGATCTCCCTTCCGATCCTGACTGTCTTTCTCTCACTCTGACACGGCGACGACGAAGAGAACAAACGACTTTGTTCCAAGGCGCAAAACTCTCAGTCGATTGTCATCTTGGCTGCTAGTTATCACATCATATCGGTTGACGTCGATGCTATGTATAGTAAACAGAGTGGAAGACGCCGGGAAAATGTCAATAGAGAGACAAGTGGAGAGAGACAAGTGGAGCCTTCCCTTTTATTTTTTTCCCTCTTTTCAACTGCGACGTTGCTCCATCGACGACGACGGCGACCTCTAATTGCTTTCAACGTGAATTTTCTCTCTTGTTCCAAAGTTCTCGGGTGACGCCTGTGATCTGCAGTATCCCAGAAGAATCTTCTTTTTTCATTTCTACGTTTGCCATTTCTTTCTGTTCTTCTTCATGAAAAGAAAAGCGACATCTTTTTGTTGATCCCGTCGTGTCAGCAATCAGAAGGGGTTTCTCCTCGTCTTTCTCTTTTTCTCCGAGAGTAAAAGAAATTCTTTTCTTTTTCTTTATTCTCCCTATACAGATGGAGCCTTTCTAGTTGTCATCTCCCTCTCTCTCTCTCCAATTGGATATAGATATTTATTGGAGAAAAAGAAACTACTACTCAAGTACTAGAAATTCGGACTCGTACCATTTACGACGAGAAATTTGACGAAGAAATAAGAGTATAATAAAATACTTGAATTACCTTGAGGTAAAAAAATTGGTGCTTTTTTTTTTGATGCCTTTTTTGGTGGATGATGAGTACTTATATCAAGTTGGCAGCAGGTTCCAATACAAAACCCTTCAACAGAAGAGTATATGTACGCACAAGGTTGTCCGCATTCAAAACAAATTGTTGTTGTTGAAGCAGAAAACCAATCATGCGATGGATAATGCGATGAACGATCTGGGAATCCCTCAGTCGCTTCTGAGGGATTTAAATTGTACATCGCCCATATAATTAAGACTATATATAATTAGAATAGGAGTGTTTTCTTGTTACCTTTCGCAGCCTTGAAAATTTCTCCAAAATCATATCCATCATTGGGTGTGGGATCTGGGCATTTTTCATGGCGTCTTTCGTGCACCAATTTTGTGTGTTTTTCCCTATAATATCAATTGAATTGTATTTTATTAGAAGATTGAATAACGTAAGTATACTTTATATTTACAAATAGGTTTTAGAAGCGAATATTTTGTCGCAGGATTGGCATTTTTCATGGCGTCTTTCGTGCACCAATTTTGTGTGTTGTTTCCTGTACAATATCAATCGAATTGTATTTTATTAGAAGATTGAATAACGTAAGTATACTTTATATTTACAAATAGCCTTTAGAAGCGAACGTTCTGTCGCAGGATTGGCATTTTTCCTCGAGATTTCCGTGCACCAATTTTGTGTGTCTTCCCCTATAATATCAATCGAATTGTATTTTATTAAAAGATTGAATAACGTAAGTATTCTTTATATTTACAAATAGGCTTTAGAAGCGAACGTTTTGTCGCAGGATTGGCATTTTTCCTCGAGATTTGCGTGCACCGTTCTATTGTGTTGTTCCCTATAATATTTACCGAGTTGTATTATCTTAGAAGATTGAATAACGTAAGTATACTTTATATTTACAAATTTTTTTTGGAAGTGAACTTTTTGTCGCAAGATTGGCATTTTTCATCTCGTCTTTCGTGCACCAATTTTGTGTGTTGTTTCCTGTACAATATCAATCGAATTGTATTTTATTAGAAGATTGAATAACGTAAGTATACTTTATATTTACAAATAGCCTTTAGAAGAGAACGTTCTGTCGCAGGATTGGCATTTTTCCTCGAGATTTCCGTGCACCAATTTTGTGTGTCTTCCCCTATAATATCAATCGAATTGTATTTTATTAAAAGATTGAATAACGTAAGTATTCTTTATATTTACAAATAGGCTTTAGAAGCGAACGTTTTGTCGCAGGATTGGCATTTTTCCTCGAGATTTGCGTGCACCGTTCTATTGTGTTGTCCCCTATAATATTTACCGAGTTGTATTATCTTAGAAGATTGAATAACGTAAGTATACTTTATATTTACAAATTTTTTTTGGAAGTGAACTTTTTGTCGCAAGATTGGCATTGATGATTGCGGATACCGAGCATTTTTTAAAATGTGGTCTTCCCTGTAATTTTAATAGAACCCAATTTTATGCATTTATAATATTAGTTTTAAAAAAATGTATTCTCGTATTCTCATAATAAAATAAATAATTCTCATAATATGAAAATACATCAATAACAAGTGGCTTTTAATTTATTTGACTCTAAAATGTAACCATACTACTGATGTATCTTTTTCTTTTAGATGTTTTTGTCGCAGTGCTAATAGCGAGATACAGAAAGTATTTCATCACGGTGGCCACCAAGACAACAACACCGAACGACTTTTACTCTTAAAGTCAGTTACCTTACTGCAATTCTGCAAATTCAACAACATACACGACGAGATGTAGATGACCGATAAAAGTTAATGTTTCATTTTAATCAAAATAGAGCCACGGACCAGAAAAAACTCATCGGAACGAGTGAGATCAGAAGACGGCACAGCAGCAGTTGCATTACCTACATATAGGCTACGCATCCCATCACCATCGGCCGCACCACCAAATCACCCGATAATAGTGATCACGGCGACTATTACAGGTAAACCAAACTCTTGTTACGTATTCCTCTTCATCAGAGCTATAAATAACTATCGTCAGGCTACACATTCCACTTGGACATTAAATGGAAATTAATAGTTGGCGAGGTTTTGGCTGGAAATTTGATTACCCTCAAAGACTCATACGGCAATTAAGTCCGACGTCTAGAGCACTCAATCTGATGTGCTGGCCCAACACTTTAGTGTCAGCTTTTTGGGAGTCTATTCTACATGAACGACACGGAAATAGCTATAATTATAAAGCACCTGCACCTATGTAGTTGCCCCTTGCTTGTGACACTCGATTAATTGCTGTCTCAGAACAACCTATCTTCTTTATTCAACCTACCGTTTTGTTCATCTTCCCAGTCTTTTTCAAGACTATATATAAGGAGAGAGTGTTGAGAGATTCCATCTCGGCTGTGATTTTCTCGGATTTTCATCTCTATACTCTTTGCTATTTGACGATAGTGAACCTATGGTATGTGTGCGCCGATTTGCGCTTGTGATTGGATTACTTGTAACGACCTTTTGAAAATTTTTCAAGTGCAAAAGGTGGTGCTGAGTGCTGATGAGCAGGAGTGAGTCCAGATACTCCGAAATCTCATGCATGCTGTTCCGGACTGGTGCGAATTCTGAATTTTCTGCGTTCTCCTTGTCAAATTCGTGCCTCGCCAGAATCAGCTAGCATCTCGTCGCCGATCGTAAACTCCACCGCGCATGAAAGTAGGAAACAGCCACACATCATTTCTCAACTGTTTTCATTTCCTGCTGCTGCTGCCTGCTGGTCACGAAGACACGAACATTCTGTTTGTTTTACTTTTCTGACTCGCCAACTTTATTAGTAGGCCTATATTTGAAACAAACACTCAATTCTTTTGGAAACTTGTCGGGGAAATTCGGATCGTTTAATTTCGATCGAATAGTTTGACCTCCGCTTTGTAAACCTTCTTGTTGCGCCACACAACCCTTGGCTAATAGCAATATTCCATTTTGCTGTGCTCGATTTGATGGTTTTCATCAGTCGCTGCCTGGACGACTAAGACTACAAAACAGTGAGCAAGTTAGGCGAGCCACGAGCTTGTCGAAATGAGTAGGCCTAAAAGAAAAGCCAGTGGCGGAACAACGTCAGATGGAACGCAATCGTTGTCTGAAACCAACAGTCAGAAAGAGGCATCGGGTGGTTGCGGATTGAAAAACTCGCAACACGGTAACGTGTTCCAACTGAAATTACAAATGTTTTTCTTGCTTCGGGGGATCGAAAACCGATACCATTTCCGAATGGCGACGGAAATGCGAGGCGAAGGGGGCAAATTCGACGACTTAGTTTTTAAATACCGGAAAATTGGGTTTCAATATCGGACAGTTTGGGGTCCTAAACGTTTTGAATGGGTATGTGCGCCGTGGAAACGGATTCAATCCAAAGCAAACGGTTCCCGTAAGAAAACACGGGCTCATCTTAAACGGTTAGGTCACCTACAGGCCAAAAACTTGTGTACCAGCTGGCACTGGCACAAATGGGTAGGTGTGCCGTTTTTAAGGGAACGGATTCAATCCAAAGCGAACGGTTCCCATAAGAAAACACGGGCTCGTCTCAAACGGTTAGGTCACCTACAGGCCAAATACTTGCGTATCAGCTGGCACTGGCAATACCGATACCTGCAGGCCGAGCACAGACAGGACGAAAGCAAACATAAAATCACGGCGACACAGTTGCTTAATGAAAACGACGGCAATTTCAGCCTGGCCAAGTATTTCCGCTCCTTTAATCAAGACATAATTCCGGGTATAAAAGAAAAAAAAAGAAAGGCGAAATTGCTGTCGTCAAAGACTGCATCATGTGTACTAACGTTACTTTTGAAGAAAATGGTAAACTCAAGGAAAAAGGGATTGTTCTGAGACCTCTCGGCAAACTAGACAATATTTTAAATTTCGACAAATTCTCAAAAATAATCGAAACGAAAACACCAACTTGTTACAAGTTGAAACTTACAGCCAAATTACAAGAAAAAATGGAATCGTGGTCTAAAATTCATTTGTTGGCCAAAAAATTGGTGAACTACGTACTAATAAAAGAACAGTTAAAGTCAGTGGAAATTTCGGCACACCGGAAACCAAAAACCCTCCAGAAAAAAACGTCGATTCTGGGAACGAATCACTAGACGACAGAATGAATGTTGCTGGATTTTTAGACAAGCTCGTCTTTGCCATGAACATGCCCAACGAAGTCGAATTGGGAAAGATTTTGACTAAAATGGCGGGCAAATACTACAACGTCTACGAAAGTGATTTCCAGTCGTCTTACATTTTGGGAAAGATGCTAGACTGGTTCAAGGATAAGGATTCGAAATGGTATTCGTCGGCTAAAGGGGAGAAACTGCTGAAAGAAGGGGGAAAGAAGATGTATTCCATCCGTGCGACAAGTCGATCGCTCGACTACCAAGAAGAACTGGAAATCTTATCATTTAACGATGGCGATGTTCAAACAATGGCAGAGGAACTGGAGCAGTTGTTACTGCGCTGTTCCAAACCGGTGAAATTCAAAGTGATGCACATCACGACGCCGTCGCCAAAGTTGACGTCTGTTAAAGTCATTGCAGCACTTAAACAAATCGATTCAGAATCCATGCCTGATATGAATTTCGAAAAGAAAGACAGTTACTTGGTGACGTCATCGAGTCGCTTGAAAAAAGGCAGAGAAAAAGAGTGGATAAGAAATGCCTTCACGAAAAAGGGAAATCCTCAACAACTTTTGATCGTCGTTTGTGACGACGGTGGCCCTGGAATTCCAATCGTCGGAGACAGCGAGGTTGCCCTTTTCGATCAAGACGACATTAAATCTTTGAAAGGAAAACGAGTGCTAGTTATTGGCAAAGACGATGATAAAGCCAATGGCATCACATTGGAAGACACGATCGCCTACGAGCAATTCAAACGAGAATCGATCGACACAGTCTTGCTTCCCAAGACTGTTTCGTTCCAGAGGAATAAATCTACTGAAAATGTCAGCGAGGTGGATCTGCTGACTGTCGAGAAATTGATTGGAACCGATGAACAATGCGGAAAGGTTCTCGATGCGTCTTCCATCGAGGAATTGATGTTGCAAGGAGTACAAACGGATATCAAAATACCGTCGTACAGCGCAACTGCATTCGAACGTTCTCTCTACATCAAAAGGGGAATGCGATTTTGGGAAGATTTCGACGACGCATTCTGGGAAAATGTGGCTGAATCCATCAACAAAAATAAAGAGAAAAAAGAAAAGAAAACAACTGTGAATGAACTTCGAATGCAATGCAAAATCGATTCGGAAACAGGAAGCATCGAGTGGATGAGAGACATCAACGAAAATATGAAAAAGAAGATATGGGGAAGAATAACTGAAAGGACCAGAAACTCGTCACAAAAGAAAATCCCCGAGGACAAATTGCTCATTGGAGAAAATTGGGAAAAACGGGCAGTGATCATATCTGGTGTGGCCGGGACGGGCAAGTCCACTTTACTCTCCCATTTCTACGAAGAAATCAAAAAGAAGGATTCGTCTACTTGGGTGATTCGAATCAATTTGACCGATCACCAAAAAGCTCTCGAGGATTTCGACATTAATAAAAGGGGAGACGGCCCAGTAATTTTCCGTTTTCTCGTTAATCTACCGACCGTACTGGTGAGTGAAAGTCCGTTTGCTCGTTCGCTTTTGAAGTACCGACTAGAATCGGGTGACCGCATCGTCCTCATGTTGGACGGATTTGACGAAATCGTCAGAAACTGTCAAAAGAAAACGATTCATCTCGTCAAATCTGTCGTGGCAGACAAGACGAGATCAATTGGTTTGTACGTGACGACTCGAACTCACGTGGTGGACACTCTGCAATTCGAGCTGGGCCAGTTGGCTTATAGTTTAGACAACTTCAGTCGGCAAGATCAAATCGACTGTTTAACTTCGTTTTGGAAAGCTCATTCAGACGAAAGCGAATCAGGCGATGAAGAAAAAGAGAAAATTGACAGAGAACAGAAAGCAAGGGAATTAGTCGATAAGGTGACAAAGTCTTTGAAAGACAGAGAAAGATTATTCATCGGTGTCCCCCTCCAGTGCCGAATGGTGGCCGAATGTTTCCCCTGGCAAAGATCGTCATCTGCTTCTGATGAAGGGGCCGACGAGAAATGGCGAAATTTCAGTCTTGCTAAGCTGTACTATTTATTGGTTCAAAAGAAGCACGACATTTACCTAGATGAAAAGGCGAAAGCCCACAAAGCTGAGAGCCATTACGTGAATTCAGACGTTGATGCGGCGGTTGACCGATTGGTATTTGATTCAATTGGCGATCGAGACGATCGTTTCGGACCCCGAAAACGCGAATGTGTTGCTTGGACGGGAACAGTTTCAGTCCGAAGCCGATCGAGAAAAGGAAGAATAGGAGAGAAAAATATAGGTACCTTATTGCTTAAATCCGCACAGATAAGTGTTAATAAACTTTCAAATCAAACTACAGAGGGTTTTCGAATAAAAAATCACTTGTGGACGTCACGAGCTTTGATTCCCTCGACACCGGTCTATGAAATTTCAAACGGTTAACGGTTGTAAGTTTTCAAACAACCCGTTTAAGTCTTAACTGACTAGTAGCTCCATCAGCGGTTCGATCCCAAAAGAGACACGACAAAATAAGAACTAGGCTTAATTTGACGTAATGACCATAGACTCAATGGTCAAAATAAATGCTGATTCCAGTTATATCATTTGAGCAAGTCAAATCGGTGAATATAGTTTATTGGAAAGTTAATATCAAATCGTTTTGCAAGATTGACGCAAAATGGCGGCGTCCGAGTATGGCGCGTGTCGATGGGAGTGGGAGCCCTATCAATGAACTGATGTAACCTTTTGGGCGTTCATTCCTTAAAATATTTTATATTTTCACTTGAGAGTGCAAGCTTAATTGAATGCATAGGGGTTCAGGCTTCATTTTTTTTTCGTTTCATTATCAGTTCCAATTTTTTAAGCTTTGATTCCACAACAGTCTTTGATCAACGGTTCTAAGTTTTCAAACAACTAGCAGCTCTACTTAGCTCCGCCCAACACTCATCAGCGGTTCGATCCCAAAAGAGACACGACAAAAATAGAACTAATAGGCTTAATTTGACGTAATGACCCTAGACTTAATGGTCAAAATGAAAGCTGGTTACGGTTTTATCATTTGAGCAAGTCAAATCGGTGAATATAGTTTATTGGAAAGCTAATATCAAAATTTCGCTTTGCAAGATAGACACAAAATGGCGGCGTCCGAGTATGGCGCGTGTCGATGGGAGTGAGAGTGGGAGCCCTATCAATGAACTGATGTAACCTTTTGGACGTTTATTCCTTAAAATATCTTTCCTTTAAAGATGCAAGCTTAATTGAATGATTTTTTTTTTGTATTTTATTGTGCTGAAGTTTAGCTGGCGCTTTTTGAAAATGAAGTTTAGCTGGCGCTCAAACAAAACTCCGCCAGATGGTAAAATGGTAAAAAGACGCGTAGCCATCTAGCGGCAGACTCTTCATCCATTTCGGAAAAAAACCAGAAACCTCCACCTACCCAAATGGCGTAGTATATGTATACGTGTAGCGTAGTATATATACGTGTAGTAAAGGTATTGGTAAAGGCAATAATAGGTATAGTACCGTACACTACACAACAACAAATAAGATATTTCGTCACATTGTGTATTTTGTAGTGGTATGCAGCACAGCTCACTGAAAAGGTGTTCATTTAGCTGATCGGCCGTACTTTTCCCGGTTTTTTTATTATTTATCGTCTTACTAAGTTATTCGAAAGGTTTTCTTTGATATGGCTTTGGACAAAAGGTTCCTGCTGTATGCTTCAGGCATATTTATTTGTTACTTTTATTTCGGCATACTTCAAGAACGAATGTAAGTGTATTGTGAAGTTTAATATGCCACATTGGTGTCGTAACCGGCTTCTTTTACTTTGGTTTACAGAACGAGGGGGAAATATGGAGATGGTGAAACACAAGAAAAATTTACCTACACATTGGCCCTTGTTTTCGTTCAATGTGTTGTCAACTTTGCCTATGCCAAAATCAGTGAGTCTTGATTAAAATATATGATACTCTTTAAAACTAATGTAACCAATATCTGTGTTAGTGCTGTCTACTGTGATGAAGCAGGGAGAAGATAAAACAAGCAGAATGTATTATGCTTCATCTGCTCTCACTTATTTACTCGCCATGGTGTGCAGTAACATGGCTCTGCAATGGGTCAATTACCCAACCCAGGTTACTATTCAACACATCAGATAATATTTGTTTTATGAATTAACTTATGGTTGTCTTGTCTGTCATACAGGTGGTTGGAAAGTCATGCAAGCCCATTCCCGTTATGATTCTAGGAGTTTTATTTGGGAACAAATCATATCCTATGGCCAAATACTTATTTATTCTCACTGTAGTTCTAGGTGTGGCCATGTTCATGTACAAAGACAAGCCTGTAACTGCCAAGCAAGAAGCTGAATCAGGAATCGGTATTGGTGAAATTCTTTTGGTAATATTTTTCTTTTGAAACTACATGTTTATGGTACATGGTACATTGTTTTGTTCATTTCAAAATATGTAGATTTTGTCCCTTATCATGGACGGACTTACGGGCGCCATTCAGGAGCGAATGAAGACTGAATATCAGTCAAAGTCTGGCCATATGATGCTTTACATGAACTTGTGGTCTGTTGGATACTTGGCTTTTGGTAAATTCTTTTTTTATTTATTAACTCAAAACAACTTTCACGGTTGCTTCACGGTTTGTTTTTTAAAATACTTTTTTACAGCCCTCTTGATCACTGGCGAGTTGTTTGATTTTGTCGGGTTCATCAGCCGCCATCCGTTCGTTTTGTGGGATCTCACTACTTTTTCCATCGCAAGCGCACTCGGCCAGGTAGGCTAACTTTTATGAAGCCAGGAACTTTCATTCAATGCCAGTCTTATTTTGTCAATCGATGCTCATCCATCCATTTGTCGTTTTCAGTTTTTTATCTTCCGTATGATAGCCGATTATGGTGCTTTACCGTGCTCAATCGTTACCACAACAAGAAAATTCTTCACTGTCATGGCTTCCGTCCTCTACTTCGGTAACCAGCTATCGGGTCGGCAGTGGACAGGAGCCATCCTCGTTTTCGTCGGTCTTACAATGGATTCTGTTTATGGCAAGAGAAAAGCCCCCACTCCCCCCAAAAAAGCGTGACTTTTCGATATTTAGGTGCCTCAACTATAACAAAGAGCTATTGTTGTGATTATTGTTTTGTTTCATGTTTTGCGGCTAATAAACAACGTAATACAACACTTCGAGTCGATGATAGAAGAGAATAAGAAGTAAAAAAAAGTGTTTTTCTGATGTCTGGTGGGGGGTGATGGGGAGCAAAGGAGACAAAATCACGGAGCATTGGTAGGTGCGTGAGGACACGCGCTTAGATAACAGATATTTTGTTGCTGATTATTTTTCACGGCTTAAATTTGACCATTGGTATGTTCTTAGACTGGTAGCACTTGTCACACACCCACTCAGCGTAGACCTCGGCTGTTAGCAAGTGGTAGGCCGCTTCCGTCAATCCTGTACAGATTCTGCAGAAAAATGAAGATCGGTCAATACTTTTGAAATAGCAAGTTTTTTTGGAAGTCAAGAAAAGTACCTGTGAAACCAAAAATTGCATCCGGATTCGCATAGTATTGCTTGGTCGTTGTCGTGGACCTCCTTGTGACAAATACCACATGGATAGATAGGTGGGGCATTAGGGTTCTGTGGGTTAAAAACCATAGGCTGGTCAGGTGGGTAGATTTTGCCGGCCGAGACTGGCATAGGTTTAGGACCAGGTGGGCCACCTGAGTTGGGTTGACCAAAGACATTGCACGCTGGACTGCCCATTGGCCCCATCGGTCCCGCGCCACCACCCATCCCACCATGCCCCATCGGTCCGGGACCCATGTTCATGCCGCCCATGTTGTTCATGTTTCCACCCATTTGTCCCATTGGACCCATATGGCCACCATGGTTCATGCCATTCATTCCACCCATACCCATATGGCCCATCATTCCAGGAGGACCTCCCATACCTCCAGGTCCTTGACCAGACATTGGGCCAGGACCTTGGTGCATCATTGCATGGGGTGGTGGTGTATCATCAAAAGGATTTGAGGCAATGATAGTATCACCATAACCTATGTAAACACTCGAATAAGTACTGATATATTGGGTTTGTAATGTTATGAAACATTACCTGTCAGAGGAGGTGGAACAAGATCATTGATTGCTGGAGACTGCTGCGCCGCCTGAGCTGCAGCATTATTGGACCCTCGTCTTGGCTTCTTTTTGTTGTTGGCTGGGCCGTCCGAGTTGGGTCCTTGGCCGGGAGACCGAAAGTCCCCGGCCAAGGGTTGAATGGGCTTTCGCTTCGACAGGGCTATACATAGGCAAATTAAATGAGGTACAAATGAACAGAGATGGTTGTAATTAATTGATAAAAAGGTAACCGTACTTACCGAATAAGAATTGGACGAAATAAACAGTCAAAAGTTTTTGTATCGAACTGAAATTATTCCATTTAATCAAGGCTTCACGTCAGAAACAAGTCCAGCCTATGTTTTTAGCGTCTCCAAGTTGAGCGTTGCCAAGTTTAAATAATAGTGATTTAAAATAACTGTTACAACTAATACATTTAGATTTTAAATGGGATTCAGAAATAGTTTTTTATTAAAAACTGTATAAAAAATAACGATTTACAATAAACATTAGATGTTAAAAACGTCGTCTGCGCGTGAATCGACCAGAGATTCCGGTTTAACCATTAACGCTTAACGGTAGTGTTTTTTTCATTGAGTTAACCGGTTATTCCAATTAACCGGCAACGTAAAATAGACAAAATGTAAAAATTTAGTATTCATTAAAAATAAAACGACTGATCAGCTATAATTGTTGACAATCAAACACGTTTATAAGAAAAATTTAAAGTCTTCGGAAAACATCATGAATTTTTCGAAAATTTTAACCATTTTAACCATTTATTTTTTCAAACTCGTTAATTGGTTTTCAAAAAGTTTGCGCCGGTGAATCGAACCAACAATTAACCGGTTACTGACGGTTAAATGCACATCTCTGGAATCGACTGCGTGAATAGCAGAATTTCAATATTTTCAAACAAACATGGGTAGCTGATATGTTATTGATTTGAGTTTCGTGATATTCTAGAGCACCAATATTTATTCCGTTAGATGTAGACAATTTTCCTAATGCTTGTATCCTTTCACAAAATGCCCGGTCAACATTAGAAGCTCTTGAACTGCTCTTGAACAACGTGAGGCCGACAAAACGATTCTATAGCAAATAGCACTAACAAAAATGCCTAAAGACAAACGGCGATCCTCTCGTTCGCCCAGTCGCAGAAAAAAGTCTAGGTCAAGATCAAGAAGTCCAAGGAGGCACAGGAAAGAATATAAATATAATGAAAAAGAATCATGTGAAACAAAACATGCCACCAAAGTCAAACAAGAATTTTCTTTTGAAGACTATGTAAAAGATTTAGATACACTCTTTTTTACTGATCGTGATGTGATAAAGAAAGGAACACCCCAATATGAAGAATTTTGGAAGTTCTTCAACAAATATCAGATGATGAGAAAGAGACAAGGAATAACTAACTGGATTGCACCAAAATCAAAACCATCAAATGAATTGGGCATCCCTACTGTTTACCACCGTTCATTCTTGATTAACTTTGGTCTGAACCTGCCACCACCAGAAAAGTTATTAGACCGACTACCTGCAACAAATTCTGAGAGAAAGTCATCTCGTCCAAAGTTAACAAGAGAGCAGTTGATGGAGTTCCATCAAATCATTCTTCTCTATCTGGAATTTCTGCAACGAGAAAAAATGGTCAAATTGAAAAAGCTAAGAGAGAGTCAAGAAAAGCTACCAATTGCCCAATTCAAAGATGAAATTATTAAAACTGTCTCTGAACAGCAAATTATTATTATTGCCGGTATGATTCTCATGGTTATTTTATAAAAATCCTTTCATGTCTTGTCTTCTTCTTTATTTCAGGCGATACCGGCTGTGGTAAATCAACACAAGTTCCTCAATATTTGCTTCAGGCTGGATTTTCACGGATCGTTTGCACTCAACCAAGACGGATTGCTTGCATTTCGCTATCGAAAAGAGTTGCATACGAAACACTAAACGAATTCGGAACTCAAGTTGGCTATCAGATTCGTTTTGAGAAAAGCAAGACTCAAGCTACGCGAATTGTCTTTGTCACAGAAGGTCTTGTTCTCAGACAAATCTCCACTGATCCCACGCTATCTGACTATGACATTATCGTGCTGGATGAAGTTCACGAAAGGCATCTTGCTGGCGATTTTCTTCTCGGTGTCATGAAATGCTTAGTACAGTCTCGTAAAGATCTTAAACTGGTAATTCCATTCATAAATTCTAATAAAATAATAGAAATAACGAAATTTGAAATTTGATAGATACTTATGTCGGCCACAATCAACATCGGCCTATTCCAGCAGTATTTCCAAGGCCAGGCTCCTGTCATTCAAGTTCCTGGTCGCCTGTTTCCTATCCAAGTGCAATACTTGCCCATCTCACCAGAGGAAAGAGTAACAAAGACGGGCAAAATGAACCCGACACCATACTTGCGCATTCTGCAGCTTATTGACGGCAAATACAAAGTGGATGACCGCGGCGATTTACTCATGTTCCTCAGTGGAATGAACGAAATTACTGCCGTTGAAGAGGTAGCAAGAGAGTATGCTCAGCAAAACCAGCGTTGGATTATTTTACCGCTGCACAGCACCCTCTCCATCGCGGAACAAGATAAAGTCTTCGACTATCCACCGGAAGGCGTCCGCAAATGTATCATCTCCACGAATATTGCGGAAACCTCCATTACATTAGGTATATAACAAGTCCTTTTTATTACGTCCACACTTAATTTAATTTCATGAAATTGCAGATGGGGTTCGATTTGTGGTCGATTCCGGAAAAGTTAAAGAAATGAGTCACGATCCGGTTTCCAAACTTCAACGATTGCAGGTAAGCTGATTAATTACAAGAACATGTTCGACATAATTTAATTCAACTTTTATGTTTAGGAATTTTGGATCAGCCGAGCGAGCGCAGAGCAGCGTAAAGGTCGAGCCGGTCGAACGGGACCAGGTGTTTGTTTCCGCCTTTACTCTGAAAAGGAATATGGAGATTTTACCGCATACTCTACACCAGAGATCCAGCGGGTCCCTTTAGATTCAATGATCCTTCAAATGATTTCAATGGGTCTGCCAGATGCTCGTCTTTTCCCTTTTATTGAACCACCATCGGGTGACGCCGTGGAAAATTCTCTTACAGCGCTTAAAGTACGTAACTTTTGAGACCTTTCAATCAAAATTAAAATTCATGTTCCTGTTTTTATTTGAAGGAAAAAGAAGCGCTGACGATTGACGAAAAATTGACGGCCATCGGCAGATGTCTCGCTGGACTTCCTGTCGACATCACCTTGGGCAAAATGTTATTGATGGGTTCCATTTTCGGTCAGGTGGAAGCAGTTTTGGCTTTGGCTGCCGCCTTGAGCGTACAAACTCCTTTTACAAATCGTGCCTACCGTGATCCCGACTGTGAATCGGCACGCAAAGAATTGGATTCGGACCACGGCGATCCGTTAACGCTTCTCAACGCTTACAGGGCTTGGCTCGAGATTAAGGCCGGCAGCCAAGGCCACACCAGCCGAAAATGGTGCAAGAAAAGAGGACTAGAAGAGCAACGCTTTTACGAAATGACAAAACTTCGACAACAGTTTCGACACATCCTCTCCGACGCTGGACTACTTCCTGGACAGGATTCGAAGAAAGATAGTAGCTCATCCCAGCGAGCCGTCCGACACGGTCAACTGCAACACCTGAGATCGCTTAAGCGGGATTTTATTCGTTCCGGTCAACGGAAACGTAAAGTACTGAAACTCGGGGAAGACATTGAAGACATGGATGAGGACGAAGAAGAAAATCCCGAACAAGCGGAGATGCCGACTGGAGCCAACATCGATATCCGAGATGTTGAATTTCGATTGCAAAATGATACGTCAACAGTCAGATCACTGTTGAGTGGTGTCACCTCCGCCGCAACTTCGCATCAAGATCTCATGCTTTTGAAACTGATCTTGGCCAGTGGTCTCAGCCCGCAAGTGGCGTTGGCCGATGAATTCAACAATTACAAATCAACGTCCGACCAATTGTTCCACACTAGAGCCAAACCGTTCACTGCTCTTCATCCTGTAGGCGTCTTTGCCAATCATCCCGAAGCGCTTCAATTGCAAGAACATGACATTATTCAAGTACCTGATTTCGTCACGAAACTACCTGTCTCGAGCAAACATCAAGTGCTCATGTACGTTACTCTGCTGGAGACGAACAAGTTGTACTTGATGAATGCCTTCCGGATGCCAGCTGCCCAGACGCTTCTGCTTTTCTCCCAGTCCATCGACACCAACGGCGATTTCGCTCGCCTCGTTTGCGATTCTTGGTTGGAGCTTCATTTTGTCGATGCTGCAGCCTCCCAGAGCCTTCTGCTTAGAGCCTGCCAACTTCGTCACCGCTGGAACGAACTTCTTATGTTGCGGTTGGACCCAAATCGTCCATTGAAAGAGAAAGATGTCCAGAAATTAGAACAGAAAATGAAGCGGATGCAGAGAGAGTTACATTACGACCTCATTGCTTTTACGCAAACGCAAATTTTGTATACAATCAAGAGGTTGTTGGCAGCTGATCTGAAGGTTATCTACCAAGGCCACGATACAGACACCGACGAAACCCAAAAGGACGATGAAACGCGAAACGAAATTAATCCGTTTTGGCCCGAATTTCAGGCAGTCGTCCACCCGAGGAAAGGCGGACTTCAAATGGCCGACTTTCTTGTCTACGGCTGGTGAGATTTGTTATTTTCCCTCAGACCTACTACACAGATGATTTCCTCAATTGTCTCTTCTAGCTTGGAGGAACCTGATTTCACTCAAGATTATCTCAGTACTCCATGGGTATGTCCGATCTGTCAGCTAAATTTTTACCTGACCGGCCTAGGCCGACTGAGACATCAGGTCCAGTGCCAGAAGACAAAAGAGCTTATGGAAGGTATAACGGTCTTTCTAGAAAGGTCTATCTTTTATTGGAATTCTGGAAAATCCCTTATTTTTGTTATTTTTTTAGGTCAGGGTGAACAGCCGGATACTTCGTCTTCTGCGGTAGAGACGGGTTATTTCTGTCCAGATTGTCGCACCAGGTTGGAGCTGAGCGGCATTGACTTGCTGCGTCACCAAAGGAAGCACCAACAGGAAAAGCAAAACATTGCAACTGACGAAAATTAGCCTTTCACTTACAGAAGCCTGACCAATGTCCTTCATCACGCGGCTTGCCCACACCCTATATACCGCGCTTCCGGCGACTGAATTAGCGAATCTTCAAGGCTACGAGTTCATGAATTTTAAAATCTTGTCTTCGTGTTTTCATACCATTCGAATTTTGATTTGCTATAAAATACATGTTCGTTTTCAAATCGTGGATGCGTGAATACATCTCCGTTTTTTCTGTGGCCTGATAAGAAATTTCCCCTTTTCTCTCGGTTTTCCTGGTTGGCCTTTCTTTTCTATTTTCTATGCCATTACTTTCTAGCATTTTTAAAGTTTCGCCATTTGCTAAGCCGCACGTGGTACACTTTCATAGTTTTCTGCCATCACAGAACTCGTAACCTAGTTGAAACCAAAAAAGCTCAACAACGTAACGACTAACGAGGTTCGTCATAATATATTATTTCCTAAATAAATTCATTTGACAGTCAATGAAATCGGGCTTTTTAAAAAGACGTTCACGATTGTATAAGGCTTTAAGCAAATAAACCAAAGGAAGATGTCTGTCATTATCTAGAAATATTTAGAAACATCCAGACAATTTGCACTGTATTTCAAAACCAAAGATATGGGTGCGTCATGATTTCTAAATCAATTGTAACCGTTCGTACAAATGACGTCGTGCACTGTCTCCCTATTTCTCTTCCCTTCTGGAAAAGACACGACAGCCAATAAGCGTCAAGCTCTTGGGTCTATAAAAGAGCATGACGGCGGCCATTTTGCTCAATACGCGTCTAGCACCCAAACAGCTCAGTCGTCCAGATCGTTGCTCCAGCAGCCACAAATTTTTACTATCACTTTATCAACGGATTGATTCCATTTAGTAAGTTAAATTTTTTCCAATGTCTAGTTCAAAGAATCCCAAACAATTGTAATATCGGTGGAAAACTCTGGAAAATGTGGTTTTTAAGGAAGTCCGAAATACGAGGAAAAATTCATGTATCCTTTGTTCGATAGACGTCCGCCATCTTTACCTCGTTAGACCCTAGTAACAAGTTTCGTGAAAGAATGTTCGAGTGTTTCGTTTTCACTTAAAAATGCTATAGTTTCCCGTTACTGATTTCTTCAGTTCAGCTCCTGTATTTTATCCCGAGGGAATAGGTAGATTATTTTTTGTGCGTAGTTAGATCAAGATTAAGCAATGGGCGTATCCGTCCTTTGTCTGATATGACGTAATGAAAACGATCTTGTCTGGACTTGATATTTAACCTGATCAAGTCAAAATAGTTCAATTAAAAATGTACTCCAATTGAAAGTTATTAATTTTGACTTAATTGTTTATAGCTACAAGATGCAGATCTTTGTGAAAACATTGACTGGCAAGACCATTACCCTCGAGGTTGAGCCTTCTGATACAATTGAGAATGTAAAGGCCAAAATTCAGGACAAGGAAGGTATGTGATCTCATCATGAAGCCTATCAAAGAAATATTTTAACTATAGGATGCATATTAACTGGCATGTTCCTGTGTTAGGTATTCCCCCTGATCAGCAGCGTCTTATTTTCGCTGGCAAGCAGTTGGAGGACGGACGTACCTTGTCCGACTATAACATCCAAAAGGAGTCAACTCTTCATTTGGTACTCCGTCTTCGTGGCGGTATGCAGATCTTCGTCAAGACTCTCACTGGCAAAACGATCACTTTGGAGGTCGAGCCCTCTGATACTATTGAGAATGTTAAGGCCAAGATCCAAGACAAAGAAGGTAAAAATTTCAACTACCTAACTTACTGATAAGGTTAGATGTTTTGATGACACACTTAGGACACCTAAAGATAGACAATGATTGCAAATTTTGTACTGATATTCTCATTTTCAATATTGTGTAAGTCATCTGAAACTCTCGACTAAAAATCATTTGTTACAGGAATTCCCCCTGACCAACAACGTCTGATTTTTGCCGGCAAGCAGTTAGAAGATGGACGTACCCTGTCCGACTATAACATCCAAAAGGAGTCAACTCTTCATTTGGTACTCCGTCTTCGTGGCGGTATGCAGATCTTCGTCAAGACTCTCACTGGCAAAACGATCACTTTGGAGGTCGAGCCATCTGATACTATTGAGAATGTTAAGGCCAAGATCCAAGACAAAGAAGGTAAAAATTTCAGCTACTTAACTTACTGATAAGGTTAGATGTTTTGATGACACACTTAGGACACCTAAAGATAGACAATGATTGCAAATTTTGTACTGATATTCTCATTTTCAATATTGTGTAAGTCATCTGAAACTCTCGACTAAAAATTATTTGTTACAGGAATTCCCCCTGACCAACAACGTCTGATTTTTGCCGGCAAGCAGTTAGAAGATGGACGTACCCTGTCGGACTACAACATTCAAAAAGAATCGACTCTGCATTTGGTACTTCGTCTCCGCGGTGGTATGCAGATCTTCGTGAAGACTCTTACTGGAAAGACCATCACTTTAGAAGTTGAACCTTCAGACACCATTGAGAATGTTAAGGCGAAGATTCAGGACAAAGAAGGTAAACAATGCAACTATTATGCATGGATGTATACATACTATGATGACACACTTAGGACACCTAAAGATAGACAATGATTGCAATTTTTCCCTGATGCATACTATTTTACGATTGTGACGAGGTTCATTACTCTATATAACGTGGAAATCCTTGTTTCAGGTATCCCCCCCGATCAGCAGCGACTCATTTTCGCGGGTAAACAATTGGAGGATGGACGCACCTTGTCCGACTACAACATCCAAAAGGAATCGACCCTACATTTGGTACTTCGCCTCCGCGGTGGTATGCAGATTTTTGTGAAGACGCTCACTGGAAAGACCATTACCTTGGAAGTGGAACCCTCAGATACCATTGAGAACGTGAAGGCCAAGATCCAGGATAAAGAGGGTAAGCATATTAACTATTTCATATACTCTTTTTGGGCGGATATGATGACACTCTTAGGACACCTAAAGAAAGACAATGATTGCAAGTTTTCCCTGATGCAGACATTCTCATTACCGTGTACGTTGTTTGAAACTCCGTATAATAAAAAAATCCTTGTTTCAGGTATTCCCCCTGACCAACAGCGTTTGATTTTCGCGGGTAAACAATTGGAGGATGGACGCACCTTGTCCGATTATAACATCCAAAAAGAATCAACCCTACATTTGGTACTCCGTCTCCGCGGTGGTATGCAGATCTTCGTTAAGACTCTAACTGGAAAGACCATCACTTTGGAAGTGGAGCCCTCAGACACTATTGAGAACGTGAAGGCCAAGATTCAGGATAAAGAAGGTAGGTGATCTTATCACTGTTGCTTTTCATTTATTTATTACTGTTTCATTAAGAATACATTTTAATTTCTTCCTTCTTGTTAGGCATTCCTCCGGATCAACAGCGTCTGATTTTTGCCGGCAAGCAGTTAGAAGATGGACGTACCCTGTCAGACTACAACATTCAAAAAGAATCGACTCTGCATTTGGTACTCCGTCTCCGCGGTGGTATGCAGATCTTCGTTAAGACTCTTACTGGAAAGACCATCACTTTGGAAGTGGAGCCCTCAGACACTATTGAGAACGTGAAGGCCAAGATTCAGGATAAAGAGGGTAAGCATATTTACTATTTCATTTTCAATTTTTGGTTGATATTATGATGACACACTTAGGACACCTAAAGATAGATAATGATTGCAGTATTTATCTGATGCAGACATTCTCATTACTATGGGAATTGTGTGAAACTTCAAATTATAGAAAATTTCTTGTTTCAGGTATTCCCCCTGATCAGCAGCGTCTGATTTTTGCTGGCAAGCAGTTAGAGGATGGACGCACCTTGTCCGACTATAACATCCAAAAGGAGTCAACTCTTCATTTGGTACTTCGTCTACGTGGTGGTTTTTAAGCGATTGGGAGGCGATACCCAGTTTCAAGCTTTACAAGATTTCCTTTTTTTATGTAATCAGAAAAATTTGTCCTCGAAATGGCTTTTTTCGTTTTTGAGTTGATTTAATTTGAAATAAATCGGAATTGCAGCATTCATACTTGTATATGTAATTTTAATTTACATACGTTAATTTTAACTTAATTGAGATGAAGTCGTCGGTCATGTTAAATTAAATGATGAGCCGACGCAATGGTATATGTCGGTCGGATGGTCGGCCGAATGGTCTTTTGTCAGTACGGTGAGATTGTAAGTAAATGGTATATATGCAGACATATACAAGGCATAATTGTATCTCAATTCAAATGAAATGTAACTACAGTAATATTCAGCATGTTTACATCCTTTGGGCAGACAAAGCATTCCTTATTAAATGTTCTAAATATTGAACCTTCTTCACTAGATTTTCTCTGGGGTCGAATTCTGTATGTTTGACTTTTACCACTCGGTAACCTGACTGAATGAGAAGCCTCTCACGTAAGCCTTGAGCTCCCGTACTAAAGGATTTGCCTTTGCACAAATCTTTATAGTTTAGCACCATTACTGCGACCCTAGAACAAGAAAAAGAGGTTCAATAACGAAGGAAAAAACATTAAGTTAAGGACAAACCTTGCAGTATTAGCCGGTAACGACTTGCCATCATCATACTCTGCCAACAGAAAAGGTACACCTTTTTCATTCATGATGCATTCGGCATCAATTTCGATCCCTAATGAAGTTTGACCGCCTTCACGAAGGTATTTTCCGGCAGGAACAAAGTTTGACAAAGCGTTAACGACTGCTTGATTCAAAGAAGATATCTGATTTCTAGGAGCTGGAAAGTCGAAAGGGAAAGGCATGTTCGTCGACTTTAATCCTGTATATTATAAAAGGATTAAGGTACGACGATTGAATACGTTTTCTTTTTATACACAGTTAAAATACCACTCAATTCCCATTTCTTCAAGACTGCCATCGCCCAAATCTGATTCAGTTTCATCTGTGCTCCTTTGTTATTTGCTGCAGCAGGGTCTAAGACAGCTAAGATGTTAAAAAAAGAGAGCGCTCTCAATCATAGCTCAAGTTACCTAATACTTCAGTAATGAATTCGTCGTTCAGAACAGACTGGCACATCGTGGGTTCGAGATGATTAAGTACGGCCAATGACCAAACAAGATCCAACTGAACAAATTTACTTAAAGATACATTTTTCTCCTTCAATAGTTGCGAAATTTTATCCCAAAGTGGTTCCCAGCTTGAAGGTAGAAAATCCAATGCAGCTAGACAAAAAATCAGAGAAAGGACGTCTTGATGGCGAACCTTCGTCCAATTAAGGTTGACCCAATCGCATAGGGCATCTAGACAACCTGGAGGGAAAATATATGAAATATGTACAATTGTGCGAAACGAGCGCAACGCCTATCTAAGAATTACGACCTTCATGTCGATATTTCAGTTGGCCGATGCTGGTGAAGAGAGATCCTATCGTTGACGATTTAACTTCTGGTGTCAGTTGGGTCACGAGATCATTGCAAATGCGCTCCATGAGTAGATGATCGTGATAGGAAAGACGGTGTAGAGAGAAAAAGATATCAGAAGATGTTCGAACAGGCAACTTATCGGAACCCTTGTTCAGGTGGTAAGAAAGAGCACGAAGCAATGGAGTCGATCTTCTCTGAGTTGCACCTAATACGGCCAACAACTGCAAAATGGAAATTCGATTACTATGAGTTTCGATCGTAAAAAAAAATTAAAAACCTTTGTCTGCTCCTCTTGGTTGAAGCCTTCAACCAGCTCAACAAGAACATCTTCCATTTTCTCAATGAATTTTGGGTTGAAGTGAGAGGCATATTTGAACAAGGAGATAAAGTCTTTTGCTTCAACCAGCTCAACCCACCGTCTCTGGATGTTGTTTACTACCTCTTTTATTACTTTGTGTTGTATATTTGATCCATCAATCTGACTGTGGAGGCCAATGACCAAAAAGTGTTGACCAACTGTTATTTTTCTCAAAATCCAAAGGATTTCATTTTCCAACGATTCAACAACTTTGGAACTCGGACTGAACCCTAACATCAGTAAACCTTTCAAAGCCTGTAATGGAAGAGAGAAGCAAGGCACTTATTAAACTGCTAATACAGGGTTTTACTGTATTAAGGAGAAATACCTGCAAAGTACCAACAATTCCTACATTAAACTCTCCTTTCAGCAGATTTTCTTCCAATTTGACTCTTTGTTTCAATTTCTGGAAATCTTCTGCAGTGAATTTACCTTCTGCTACCCATCTACTCAGAATATTCACCACATTGATGGCACATTTTCCATCAAAACTTTGGTTATCGACAAATGATAGTAGTGAATGTGCATCGGAAGCGTGATAAATTTTTTTATCCAGTGGAGTTTTAACCCAAGCCGGTTCGCTAGACAGACATTCATCAGTTTTTAAATCGCTTGCCCTAAAAGACGGGCTCGCCGAGGTGGAACACCATTTTACAGACGTTTGCACCACGGGGCAGGAACTACTTATGCGAACGATCCCGAACTTTACAAGTAATCCAGTGCGAAACATTTTGATAATTTTTTCAAACTGCAAAATAAATCCAACTTGTCAAACTCGGCTGAAGTTCACTCGTTTATATACTGTTGAATAATCGGTCATAGACAACCAATGAGACAGCAGACGACTTTTTTTTGCCGGTGAACAAAATCAACAACATCTCTTTTTCTCGTCGCTTGGACGCGTTTTCGCATTATTCATCGACGCTTCGACGTCTTTATTCAACTCGTTACACGGATTCGAGTAGGAAGCGTATTCTTGCGAGTAGGTTTTCTAGTTAAAGAACCAAGTATTTGTTTAACATACCTTGTCGAGCTGAAATTTAAGGAACAGAGTTTATTGCGCATTACTTTAGACGTGTAAGGGTGAAAACAACAATACATTTGTGATTTTTATATGAATGAAGTTAATTTGAAGAACCGATGCTGAGATCAACTATTCCTCGGGCTATAGCCAATACTACTAGATTGGCAATGAGCTCTTCTTCTGCCCCTACAAGGGTTATTGTTGTGGGAGAACTAGAAGTTCTTCATGATCCTGACAAGTCAAAATTCTTCATTCCACTTGATGACACAAGTAACCACATAGTTTATTTTTCAAAATTTGTTAAAGTATGCAAATTAAATATTATTGTTTTCTTAAAAGGTGAAGCTGTCCTGGAGTATGAAAAGAAAACAGATGTTATAGATTTGTTCCATACAGAAGTTCCAATGGGTTATCAAGGAAAAGGCATAGCTGGAGTGCTGGCCAAAGTATTTAAATTTATTTAGTTTCTTTTTCAGTCAAATTGTACAAAGATGTAATGTCCATATTTTTATTTAGGCTGCTTTCAATCATGCGGTAGAGAATAACATAAAAATGAAGCTGTCTTGCACGTATTTGCAGAATTACTACAAAGACAACCTGAAAGAAGAGTACATTAAATTGGTCATAACGTAGTTTTTGACTACTAGATGGCCGTCGTTGTGATGCCCGCGGAGTATGCCGCGCATCTTTCATATCCATATCAAGAAAATACACTTATTTTACTTGAAATTATGAATTATCAATTATTTCTTTGTAAAGTATTAAAATATATAATATATAATTAATATTGATATATATATTAGTTAGTTTTTCAAAGTTTTCTTGTAATTCTACGGAGGAACTGATGTCGACCAAATATCGATATCATACGCTGATGACGTTTCAAACCAGCTACTGCGCTGCACACTTTGACAAGCTCTTTTGGGTGAGTTGGAAGCAACAGACCTCTTCGTGACTCCGGCGAAACTTAACTTTTTTTTAACTCGGCCTTTGGTTTAGTTCATTTAAAGTCGCGTTCATAACAGAAGAAAACAAAATGGATCAGGTTATGACTTTTATCGAGCCTGGCCGTCAATTCGCCAAGGATTCTCTTCGTTTGGTGAAAAGATGTACTAAACCCGACCGGAAAGGTAATAACTGTTTCTAATTTTTTTTTCTCACTTACTTCAGCTATTTGTTATTTGATTTAATTTAATTTACTTGTTCTGGAACATTGGAAATATTTCTGAATGAAAATGTCTATTTGGTTTTACAGAATTCCAGAAAATTGCCATGGCCACTGCTATTGGGTTTGCCATTATGGGCTTCATTGGATTTTTCGTCAAGCTCATCCACATCCCCATCAACAACATCATCGTTGGATCCTAATGATCTACCCAGAACATACCTTTTAAAGGATTCCAGAGTGGTACTTTGTGTGTGATGGCTGAAGAAAAAAACACATGAAAAATAAATCTTGTTTACTCCCAATGAAATTGTTGAATATACGAAACAAATCTATTGGATAGCATCAACACATAAATAGGCCTTTTTTACACACACCTGGAACAAAGGGAATTGCTATAACACAAGTCACTTGAACTAGAACCTTTAAGGCTCGTTAAGTACAACGGTTCGCAGCGCATCCTCATCTATTAAGTCAAGAATAGCGACAGTTCCGTCATTAAAAGGGTAAGATAATCCACCATCGATGACTAGTGAAGCGTCAAAACAGCGGGAGCGGATCTCGAGACGCTTGGCGAATCCACGCGGCTTCCTTTCTCCTGGTACTGGCAGAGTTCCGTCCGAAACCGGATCACGTACGGTATAGCCCATTAATGATACTTCTGAAACATTAAGTTTCATATGTTAATAGCTGAAAATGTTGGATTAGCGATACTGAAGAATTTAATTTACCCGGTCCAAAAATAAGATTATCATTGAATTTTGCTGTGATTCGATCAACGAGTCGGTGATCCTTGTAATCAATAGGCAAGCGAGTCTCTTCTTGAATAAGTTTCATCAGGTCGGTAACACTTTGGTGAGTAAGTTTGTTGATGTTAAAAGTCCAGGAAGTGGATCCCGTTCCAGTCGAGACGCAGAGACCCGAGCTTTTAACCTTACTGCGCTCACTTCCATCCACTGAAAGTTCATAGTAAGACACCCTGGCAGATAGTGCTTCACCTATAAAAACCTACGAAAAAGAGTAATGTAAGATAGACAACCCGAAGAAAATGACTTCCTCAAATACTGTACTTCGTTTAGAGCCTTCACAGGCAAAACTCGTTTGTTTTTTACGCTTTCTTCTGATTTAGCAGGTACGTCATGTTCCTGAAAACACTCTAAAAAGCGGTTCTCCAGCTGTTTAAGTTGTTGATCGTGTAGCTCTACGGGATTATCGAAAATTTTCTCGCCAATTAGAGACACTCGTATACGCTTGCGAAAAAGCCAGCGGAATCTCCCCTGATATTAAAAATGTTGAATGAACACTAACAGAAAAGAGGGATGTACAAGTGGATAAACCTCTAGTAGCTTGTCAATAGCATCCCTGATGTTGTTTGAATACTTTTTTGGAAGGCAGAGATAGCCCTCTGATCTAGTAGGATCGCTGTTGAAACCGATCAGCGTTTTTTCAGGATCGTGAATTTTGCTTGCACCAAGCAAAAAAGTTCCATCTCCTCCAGCAGTAAAGATGACATCAGCCCAGTTGATGTTTGCTTCATTATAGTCAAATCTTGTCACAACTTTGGTTTCTATATTTTTTTCCTCCAAGGTGTTTTTCACCATGGCTTCACAATTTTTATGGAGAGTATGATGGTAGAGTAGCATATCTAAAAGGAAAGTAAACAAAATATAGCTCTTCACATTAGAAGGGAAACAAAAAAACTCACTGTAATCAGAGCCTCTTTTTTTAAGAGCCTTTTCTAATTGAGTTTCATTCAGATTGCAATGCCTCAGCTTTTCAAACTCATAGCGAGACAACTTTGTTAACACTAATGCACGCTTTGGAGAAAATGAAGGGACTTCTGTTGAACTCCATCCACCAATACAGTTTCTATGCTGCAATATTAAATCAATATTATTATCCCTCTTAAGCAGTACACTCCTAATTGGCTACAATTACTAGTACCCCTACCATTTTGGCAAACTGCTGCAAATTGCTGACCCAAGCAATATTCCGTGCAGCTGGAACTTGCCCTGTGATACTTCTCAGAAACATTTTAGCGGTAGTACGAGTATTCAATTAAGAATAATTGAATAAATGTATTAGCGAGTATGATTTCAACGTGTCACATGCGAGAGTATGTGTCAATCACGCTATCTTTTTTTTCTATAATATCGCTGTCATCGTTACGGTTTTCCCATTAACAGGATACAGCTGGTACGATTCAAAACATAGCAGACTGCGGAGAGATTACAAAAGGATTTTCGCTTGTCGACAGATGGCGCTGTATACGGGTAGCGACGGCGTTTGCAACTAAATTACCGACCCCTTGAATGTGAAAGAAGACGCATCGAAAAGCATCAAAGATGGCTTTCGCACCCAAAAAAGACGGAGGGCCAAATTTGAAATTTTACGAAGCCCAAGAAACGTTGCAGCTCTTCGAAGGTGTCAAAACATGGCTTTTAAAAAATTGCAAAAAGGTAAATAATCACCGGCAGCTATCATCCTTTGTCATGGTTCCATGGTGGCTGTCACCTAACCGGCTCTGTTTCTCGTTTTCAGTATGTTCAAACAGAACCTCCGACGGCAAAAAGTCTTTCGACTTGCATCACTCAAGTTGTCCAATTCCAAGAAGATGCCTGTGGAAAAAATGTGACCAAACCACCACTTACTAGAATCCCCACAAAATGCTTTTTGGACTTCAGACCAAATGGCGGGCTCTGCCAAATTTTGGCCACTGTTTACAAGTAAAAAACACTTCAAACCTCAGATTTATTTGCTCAGCTATTCACATCTCTTCCTAAACAGATTCCGTACTGATCATGGTTGGAGGCGCATGGATTTTACTTCTCCAGCAAGAATGGACCGTCACATTGAAATGATGATGGCCATAGAAAAAGCACTCATTCATGCCAAGTGTTTGGTTCAGCCTGCAATTTATATTATGCCAGAAGTTGACAAGGGAATTGTTGGTATGTTTTAGAATTTGAAATTGTGTTCAACAAGATGAGTAAATAACATGCATACTCTTTTAGGTAAACTCAAAGAGATTGTTAAAAGACATCAAGGTTTGATTACTGAGACAGAAGCTGAAGCTACACACTTGATCTACTCAGCTGCTGATCCCCTTGAAGAGGAATTTGCACGTCCAGTATTCCGTCGCGATCGCAACATCTGGCTCCATTGGTATGAAACATCAGGATGATTGAATAAATGAAGCCTGCTAACTCTTTTCCTATTATCAGGTACTACTTCCCAGACTCTTACGACAAGTGGGACGCGATTGACGTTCCAGTCGATCCCCCAGAGCAGTCCGATTACCTCGAAGCATTGAATGAGCCGCATAAAACATATCGTGTCGCTGCCAATTGGTTGTTGGATCTTGATCAGTACAATGAGTGGATGAATGAGGAAGATTACGAAGTCGACGCCACTGGTGAAATTGGATTAAGAATTTGTTGACCATCCAATGTATTTACAATCTTTGTCGACTCACAGGGAAGAAAAAAGTGCACAAACTCCGAATGTCTGTTGAAGATTTAATGATGAGCGAGAGCAAGCAAAAAGGGAAAACCCCGTCTACTCTCAAGCGAAGGAGATCTCCTTCTCCGGCTGGCAGCGGTTCAGCCAAATCCAGTTCAACGCCTTCGACTGCTAGTGGCGCCGCTGGAAACAAACGTAAGAATGCTCGTCCCTCCGCGTTGGGCAAAAAGTTTAAAGGCGAAGAAGACAGCGACGATCTCACCCGGGATATGGAAGATCCCCCTTCAGATACGAATCTCCGTGAAGTTGAAGTACCCAAAGCTCACCCTACTCCGGGCGTAAGTGCCCCATCAGCAATTAAGAAAGACGCCGATTGGCTGCCTACTAAAGGTATTGCGGACCTCTTAATGTCATAACTGGACCGTCTAATCTCATTAATCCTCTATGAAACAGGGGCTGCTTTGACGGATCTCGACGAAGAAGGCGAAAAGTTGGCCGATATCACACTCATTACACCACAAGAGGAAGCCCATGGGCAACAGGTATGTTTAAAGAGTGACAAATCAATTGGTTTCTTGCAATTAAAATGTTTCCTTTTTCCTCAGCATGACGACAATGTCACCGACCAGACGCACCACATCATTATACCCAGTTACGCCGCCTGGTTCGACTACAACTCGATTCATTCGATTGAACGTCGCGCCCTCCCCGAGTTCTTCAACGGCAAAAATCGATCAAAGACTCCCGAGGTGAGAAAACGGATCTATTTGTATGTATCAAATGAATTCGTCGTAATTCGGTCTTTAATTTGTTCCAGGTTTACTTGGCTTACCGCAATTTCATGATCGACACCTACCGCTTGAATCCCACCGAGTACTTGACGAGCACGGCTTGCCGGCGTAACTTGGCCGGCGACGTTTGCGCCATCATGCGCGTTCACGCTTTCCTCGAGCAATGGGGACTCGTCAACTATCAAGTGGATGGCGATTCGCGACCGATGCCTGTTGGTCCGCCGCCAACGTCTCACTTCCACATTCTGTCAGATACTCCATCAGGTCTGCAACCGGTGAACCCGCCTCGCACTACCCAGCCGTCGGCTGCCAAGACGTTGATCGATATGGATAAAAAGACTGGCGGAGCTCGTTCGGAAACGGCTCCGGTGGCCAACAACTTTGGTCTCAAACTCGACCAGTACAGTCGCAAAAGTGCGTCGGTGCTGAAGAACAAAGCCACTCGGGAGTGGACCGAGCAAGAGACGCTGCTCCTGCTCGAGGGCTTGGAACTGTACAAGGACGACTGGAACAAAGTGTGCGAGCACGTCGGAACCCGTACCCAAGACGAATGCATCCTCCACTTCCTCCGCCTTCCCATCGAGGATCCCTTTTTCGAGGACGTTGAACTGGGAAGTGGCGGAGCGCTGGGCCCATTGGCCTATCAGCCCATTCCCTTTAGCCAGGCCGGCAACCCCATCATGTCGACAGTGGCTTTCCTCGCTTCCGTCGTCGATCCTCGCGTCGCTGCCGCCGCTGCCAAAGCCGCCATGGAGGAATTCGCCAAAATCAAGGACGAAGTGCCGTCCGCTCTGCTGGAGACGCACATGAAGAACGTTGAGACTGCGGTGGCTGAAGGCAAATCGGATCCGTCTGTGGCCGCTTTAGCTCAGTCTGGTACGCATCCATTTCCCCAATTTTCCCAAAGTTTTTGTAATGACAGTTTTTGTTTTGTTTCGATTAGGAATCGCCGGAACCGTCCTGGACAAGGAAGATGCCGACAAAGAAAAAGAGAAAGAAAAGGAGAAATCGGAGGAGAAGGATGCGGAAAAGAAAGACGAGAAGAAGGAAGGTGACAAGAAAGAAGAAGGCGACAAGAAGGATGCCGAAAAGAAGGAGGGAGAGGATTCGTCTGAAGGCAAAGACGCAGAGAAGACGAAGGCGGCCGGCGAGACGGGCGAAGAAGACAAGGACAAGGCGGAGAAAATGGATGTGGACGCACCTGCCAAAGAGGCCGGCAAAGAAGAGGAAGGAGCCAAAGATGCAGCAAAGGATTCTGGAGCCAAGGAACCGGAAATCAAGGAGGAGAAGATGGATCAGGACGAAGCCAAGAAGGACAAGGAAGACGAAGAGGACAAGGAAAAGTCTGAAGAAGCTGCGGCCGCCCTCGTTGTGGCCACGGAGAAGCAGAAGCTCGTGAAAGACGCGCAACTACAATCGGCAGCAGCCGCTTCCCTCTCTGCAGCCGCCGTCAAGGCCCGTCACCTCGCAGCCGCAGAGGAGCGCAAAATCAAATCTTTGGTCGCTCTCTTGGTCGAGACGCAAATGAAAAAGCTCGAGATCAAATTGAGGCATTTCGAAGAGCTCGAAGCCATGATGGATCGCGAGCGCGAAACTTTGGAATACCAGCGACAGGTAAAGACAAGAAAAGATTAATTAAATTGAAGATTGTCGATGACATTTTTCATCTCCTTTTTCTCGTAGGCTTTGCTGCAGGAGCGCCAGGCATTCCATTTGGAACAACTACGGGCGGCCGAAGCCCGCGCCCGTCAACAAGCCCAAGTGCAATTGCAACAGCAGCAGATGCAGCAGGCCCAAATGCAGCACCAGCAACACCACCAGCAGCAATTGCAGCAGGTTCAGATGCCACCGCAATTGCCCATCGGTCCACCTCCCTCTGTAGCCACGGCCGGCTACACGGGCAGCTCGCCACTTCCGCCGCAAATCCAACCCAGTCCGCAGCCTCACTTGCCGCCACCCACGACACCTGTCCCATCATCCGACGTTCCAACGACTCTGTCGGTCTAAAGACGCAAAAGGAAAAAACAAAAGAAAAACAAATCATTTGGATCGCACTTTCATCATATATATTTTTTTTGTCGATTTTTTTTCCCTCTGCCACCCAAAAATGTCGCTGTTCTCCTCGCGCTATCATAGGTTTTCTCCATTGACTTTCGTTTCTTCTTTCTTAATAATACAAATCAGGAATCATTTGAAACGGCTGCTGTTGCCATGATGTAAAAAGATCGCCCCGTCTATCGGGTGGAGGAGAAGGGATTTGTTGGAATTGAAACCCGTCGAGTTGTCTGGTGGTCGCGTGTCGGGTGGCTCTCGAGTAGGTCGGGTTGGCAATGTTGTATAGTGGGTGCTAGGCTTCACGAAGACGTCTCTCGGTCTAGCCGTCCGATCGACCGCCGTCCAATTCCATTACTACAGGAGAAGAGAGAAAGAAAAACACGACGCCCTCCGTAACGTTGACCGTCGACTTGGATGGGATCGGTAGGAAATGGGGTTTCGCGTGACGCGATGCCTTCAATCTCCAATGACGATCTCGCTGCTGCTCGCCTTCTGCTGGACAGGACCCCCAATTTTTTCCTCTCTTTCTCTTGTTCTCCTTCTCTCTGGATCACGATCGTGTGCTTAACTAGAACGACACACAAGATCACCGGATCGGACGAAGAAAAACGACACCGTCGGCGCTACGTTCCGTACTTTGCGCGCAAAACTTCCGTGGGATCAACGTCGACCGAAAACTCGCCGATGGGAAATTGCTCAGCAGTAATCACAATCCCCATTGAACCGCCCTGGTCTCCGCCGGAGCGCATAGCAGACACCTCATCGCCCCCATTCGATTCTTTCTCCATCAGACGGGCAGTCGACCTCCGGATTATTGAACCATATATATATTGTCCAGCAGGTTCATCAACTCTGCTATTGTCGTCCGGACAGAAAAAGAACTGTCTCTGTCTCCTAGTGACGGCTCTTCTCCAAGCCCACGAATAAAAGGCTTGTTGTGGTGCAACGGGCAATTCGTCGGTGCAATAGGAGCGCAGTGCGGTTGATTGAAAAGTCGCGGTATTAGAACAACACGCAATTAGGAAAGCATTAGTTTCTAGCAGTCGACGCCGACTCGCGAGGAACGTTGCGGTTTCTCGAGAGTTTCGAAACTTGTTTGTGTGGAATGACGTCAAAGAGTGTGCGTCGGAAGTTCTGTGGCTTTTCCAAACTCAATTTATAAACTCGCAGCCCTGATTGCTGGTTAGTCAAATTCTTCTTATCTTCTCATCTCAACCTTCGTTCGAGTGGACCAGACTGGAATCATTCGCTTTGTTTTGGTTCCATCTCCCGCGTTACTGTGGCGACCACTCTTTATATCGGTGTTGTTTTGTTTTATTCTTCTTGTTTTCTTTTCTTTTTGGGTCCAGCTTTCCCCTATCTTTTGCCTCATTTCAATACTTGTTAGCCCACCAGTCTGCTCTCGTCCAATTAGGGCAAGACAGCCACTTGTTTATTTGGGCAATACCCAAAGTTTATATTCGCTTGAAATCCTTTTGTTGGAAACTGCTCGTGTGCAAGTTTCTTCAACCTTGAGGTCAGTTACATTCTCCTCAGCTGTGTAGGAGTATAAGATGGAGCACGCTCCATAATGGATGGGCCACCCCACCTACACAACCTTTCAAGGTCCACAGTGTATTGAAAGGCGAGAAGATCAAAGCTTATTTAACAAGTCTGCTTCTAGAAGAAGATGAAGGCTTCACTTCCAGAAAAGTCTGGAAGTTTCTTCTTCAAAAGTTTTGAAGCATTTTACATTCAATCTCCTTGTGGAGTGATTTGAAAGCTGTCGTAACTTTGATGGGAGGGATGAAGAAAGTTGGTTGGTGGGTCCAGGCATTATTGGAGTTTTGTGGGGCTTCGTCCCGACGTACGCTATTGCTAGTTCGCTAGGACGTCCACGACGAGGATTAAGCTCGGTGTATCACATGATAGAACACTGGTGAGCAATCCCATTGTCAGCTGCCTTTGTTTTTTTGGTTGTTCACCTAAAAGTTGTAGTGCTGTATTGCGCTACTGCTATCGTAACTGTGTCCCGTATAGTCCGACCCGGTCCTCTCTTTGGACCACGACCCCTCGCAACGAAGTAGAAAAATGGATCATAAAAGAGGTAGTGTCGGACGGGGTTGTGGCTCACAAAGCCCTCGGCCAACGATCGAAACTGGTGCTCGTCGGGACGTGCTCTCTCGTCTGCCGTTTTTCTCCCTCGATTCGTTCGCTCGTCTTTTTTTTTTCTTTCTTTTTCCTTTGGCTTCTCGGCTAGTTTGCCGAGAGCAACAGTTTCAACGGAAAAGTGTTTTTTACGATTTCGTCTCTCGGCTTTTGTTCGTGATACGATTTTGACCCGAATTTTCTTGACCCATATCGTAGCCACCGCCGTCGCCGCCACCGACTTTCTCACGTGAGTTTTGATCTCTCTGTTTTTGACTTTGAGCCTCGTCTATTTTTTCGGATTTCATCGGAGGCTGTCTTGGGAGTCAGGTTAGAAAGCTTTCTTCCTCTCTTGTCCATTTCTCTTTGGGAATCAACTTTGAGATGATCCGTGTAACGAAAGATGCCAGCTCGTCGTATCGCGTTACTCTTCTTTTTTTCTTTTTTTTTTTTCGCTAACTGGCTTTTCTCCCTCCTAATTGGTGGAGACAAAGTCATTCTGGAATCAAAGAGAGTCGCATTGTTCTAGAAGAAGCCGGTGATAATGAAGAGGCCCGACGATTCCGTGTTTTCGTCGAAATTGGATCCGTGGGCGATTGTAAATCGTTGATTGTTTACAATAATCTCGGGTCTGCTAAATTACAACCGACGCCATTGGCGCGATCACGCGATCCTCTCTCCCTGCGTGCGTGTGCCATTGTTCTTAATAATGATGTCTGGCTTGTTTGTTGTCTGTTTTGCTAATTCAGGAGGGCCTTGACTGTTGCAGTTTGTCCACTAGTTGCGAGTTGCCGAGTTGTGTCTGTGCCTGGTCAGCCTGCGAGGACCGAACAAGAAGCGATTCTGCCTTGAGAGTGAAGAATGCTGATGGGCTTCCGCCGTTGGACGACGTCTTTTCCGTCCCATCCGGAGCAACAACCCGTTCCAGGCACCAGCAGGGAGAAGCCGCCATAGAACATCAGACACGAATCTCTCCGCCCGGCTCGATCCACTTTTGCCCGTTTTGTTTGTTTGTTTTTTGAAAAAAAAAGGAAGGAGAAGAAGAAGAGAAACGAGACAACGACGAACGTTTCAACACTTTCTGTCTGCATTTCGAAACCGTCCTCCCATTACCCGCAGAGCCCCGCCCAGCCCGACACCCAGGTCGGTTCTCCCAACTCGCAAACGGCCCGCCTGAAGCAGCAGCGGCTGCAGCAGCTCCACAGTTTTTGTTTTCACCGTCGCCGCTTCTAGTCAGTCCAGTGGCGGTCATGGTGACGTCCAGCCCCTCCGTCGTCCAATCAGCAGGTTCGATTCGTCCGTCATCGCTCTACGGACGGACGCACCTGTTTATTTTTCTTCTCAACTGATTTAGGAAACTTGAACTTTTCAGATGGAAAAGGAATGCCGACGGGCGCTGGTGGAGGAGTCGGACCGGCTCTCGTCTGCCGGCCGGGCGATCCCCGCTGGGTGGAGCAGTCGTTCAGCAAACGCGATTGCTCCCGTTTTGTGACGAGCGCCAAAGATGTCGGCCAGTGCGCTTGCGGCCAGACGTGGGCCTACCACAAGACCCACGGCGTCGAAAGTGTCGGCGAGCCGGGCGAAATCTGGGCGCCGGCCTACCACACGACCAGCAGCCCCACCGACGCCTTCGGCACCATCGATTTCTTAGGCGGACCACATCCCAACAAGGCCCAGTTTATCCGGCTCGGATTCGACTCCCGGCCCGAGCTCATCCTCCAGCTCCTGACTCGCGAATGGGGACTGGAACTGCCGAAACTCGTCATCTCTGTCCACGGCGGCAAGGCCAATTTCGAGCTCAATCCGCGTCTCAAGCGCGTTTTCCGCAAAGGACTACTCAGGGCCGCCAAAACGACCGGTAACGTAGCCGACCCAGACCCGTTTTTCTCTGAGAATTTATGATTTCATCACGGAATTTCGATTGATTGCAGGTTCTTGGGTTTTGACGGGTGGGACGAGCACGGGCGTGACTCGTCATGTCGGCGACGCTCTCATATCGGAACGGTCACCCCGATTGAGAGGTGGACGGGTGGTCAGCATCGGCATCGCTCCGTGGGGTGTCGTCGAGAACCGAGGAGCTTTGATCGGGCGGAAGAAAGACGTCGCCTATCAGTCGATCGACCACCCGCGCTCGAAATTCGCGGCCCTCAACAACCGGCATGCCTACTTTCTCCTAGCAGATAACGGCACAATCTGTTAGTTATCCGTCGCCATTTTTAAAATCCGTTTTTTCATTTGTTTCATCAGCCGGGAATTTCCTCATTTTTAAATCACCTTTTTTTGTTTATCTTTGTGGCAGGTCGCTATGGAGCGGAAATCGCCCTCCGCCGGAAACTGGAAAAGTACATCTCCAGCCAGAAAGTGGCGGCCAGGACGTCCTGTAACATCCCGGTTGTCTGTCTGGTCGTCGAAGGCGGAATGCACACCATCAGGACCGTCCTCGAATACGTGACGGACTCGCCGCCCGTCCCCGTCGTCGTGGTGGAAGGATCGGGCCGGGCGGCCGACCTGATCGCCTTCGCGCACAAGTACACGACGGAGGAGACGGACGACTCTTCGGCCGTCCTGGACGGCATGCGCGAACAACTGCTGGCCGCCATCCAGCGCACGTTCAACGTCCACCAATCGCAGGCGGACAAGCTGCTGGCCGAGCTGCTGCAGTGCGTCAAGAAGAAGAACCTCATCACCATATTCCGTCCGTCGGACAGCACGGCCACCACCGACATCATCGGCGACGGCCACGAGCTGGACCACGCCATTTTGAGCGCCCTCTTCCGTGCCCGTCACCTGACGGTCGCCGAGCAGCTCTGCCTCTCTCTCGCCTGGAACCGGGTGGACATTGCCCGCTCTGAAATCTTCGTCTACGGCCAAGAGTGGGCGGACGGAGCCCTGGAGGAGGCCATGATGGAAGCCTTGGTCAAGAACCGCGTCGACTTTGTCAAACTCTTGCTGGAAACGGGCGTTCAGATGGCCCGATTCCTCACCATTCCCCGACTGGAAGAGCTCTACAATTCCAAACAAGGGCCGGCCAATACTTTGAGATACATCGTCCGCGACGTCCGACCGCACATGCCGCGCAACTACGTCTACACGCTCATCGACGTCGGTCTCGTCATCAACAAGCTGATGGGCGGCGCCTATCGCTCGTCCTACACCCGCCGCAAATTCCGTCACAACTACACGGTGCTCATGAAGAGGCCGCAGATGTCTCCGTTTGCCCAGAGCGCCCTGGCCCGCGTCTACAGCAATCACGTCCTGCGAAACGGAGGCAACGGCATCAACAACCAGAGTCTGCTGGACGACAGCAATTACGCCCAGGTCGAAACGTCGTTCAGCCTCTTCTCGCAGCCGTTCAACGAGCTGCTCATCTGGTCCGTCTTGACGAAACGCCAAGCCATGGCCAAGCTCATGTGGCACCACGGAGAGGAAGCTCTAGCCAAAGCCCTAGTGGCCAGCAAACTCTACAGGGCCATGGCCAGTGAGGCGGCCGACGACGATTTGGAAGTGGAAATTTACGACGAACTGCGCAGCTACGCCGCCGAATTCGACCGCGAAGCGCTGGAACTGCTCGATTATTGTTACCGGCAGGACGACGACCTCGCCCAGCAGCTGCTCACCTGCGAACTGTCCAACTGGTCCCGGCAGACTTGTCTCAGACTGGCCTTTGCCTGTCATCACCGTGAACTGCTGGCCCATCCGTGCTCCCAGTTGATACTGGGTGACCTTTGGCTGGGCGGATTGCGCACCCGTCGCTCCACCAATTTGAAAATCGTCCTGGCCATCCTCTGTCCGCCGCTGATCTTGCGACTGGAATTCAAATCCAAGGAAGAGCTTCAACTGATGCCGCAGACGGAAGAGGAGCACATGATCGACCTCAAAGACGAACGGGACAATAACACGAGCAGCGACCATTCCTCGTCCAACTCTTCTTCCGCCTCCTCCTCTCCGTCCAGCTCGCCGAGATCAGAGCGCAGTCAGAGTATCAGGCGAGTCAGCATGGTCGACGGTCTCGAAATGGCCATCGCTGGTCGCCAACGACTCCATTCCGGCTCGTCGAATGCCGCCGTGGCCGCTGCCACTTCGTCCACCGGTGCTCCTATGGTCGCCAAGGACCAGGAAGAAGAGAACGCCAGTAAGGAGCATATGGGCGATGGAGTGGTGGATCCTGGCGTCATTTACGAACGTCGTCGCATGCGACAGCTGCGCATCAAACGGAAATTCTACGAGTTTTACGCGGCGCCCATCACGAAATTCTGGTCGTGGTCCATGGCCTATTTCTTCTTCCTCATCGTTTACACTTATACGGTGCTGATCCGAACTCCGCCGGTACCCGAATGGAACGAGTTCTACGTCATCCTGCACATGGCCAGCTTCGGAGGGGAGAAGGTGCGCGAAATTCTGGCCAGCGAGCCCGTCAAGCTCAGCCATAAAATCTCGGTCTGGGCGTCGGGCGTCTGGAATTGCTGCGACGCCTTTTTCGTCATCGAGTTCTTTATCGCCATGGTCTTTCGTCTCCAGGAGGACACTAGGGAAATCGGCCACGTCCTCTACTGTCTCAACATCGTCTTTTGGTAATCATCCGTCACTTTTTAATTTGTAAATGATCTCAACGATTAATAACGTCCAATTGTTTACGGCGGAACTTCAGGTACATCCGGATTTTGAGGATCCTGCAAGTGTCGAAATTCCTCGGTCCGTTTGTCACCATGATCGGTCGCATGCTGGAGAAGATGATTTACTACATCACGCTGATGTTGGTCGTTTTGATGTCATACGGCGTCTTCCGTCAGTCGGTTCTCTATCCGCACGAGGAGTTTAGTTGGTTCCTCGTCCGCGACATCTTCTTCAAACCTTACTTTATGATCTACGGAGAACTCTTCGCCGGAGACATCGACCCTCCTTGCGGCAACGGAACCAAGCCGGACGGCTCTTTCGATCCGGAAATGCCACCCTGCGAAACGGGCCGCTGGCTCAACCCGCTCCTGATGACGTGCTACCTCCTGGTGGCCAACATCCTGCTCCTGAATCTCCTCATCGCCGTCTTCAACTCGATCTTCCTTCGGACCAACGTCTTCTCTCACCAGATCTGGAAATTCAACCGATTCAGCGTCGTCATGGAGTACGAGCAGAAACCGGCCCTACCTCCGCCACTCATTCTCTTCTCTCACCTCTATCTCATCGTCAAATGGTGCCGTAGGTGCTCTAAAGGTATGAAGGAATCGTACGACTACGGACTGAAGCTCTTCCTCGACAAGGACGACCTGGAACGGCTCTACGACTTTGAAGAGGAGTCGATGGAGGGACTTGTCCGCGAACGAGAAGCCAAACAGCATCAGAGCACGGACGAGCGAGTCCGGCTCATCGGCGAAAGGTATTGGACAATAGCTACAAGTTAGATTGTGGATCTTTCATTATATAAATCATCATTATATAACCTTTATTAAGGCTGGACGCCATGGGTTCCAAGATCGAAGACTCGTACCAGAAATCGGCCCAGCAGAACGAAGGGCTCCAGTCGCTGGATTTCCGTCTGATGAGGCTCGAGGAAGTGGCGGAGCAGACGAACGCGTCGCTGGCCGTCATCCACCGATTCATGTCTTTCCAGCGGAGCGTTAGAGCGGACGAACAGCTTCCGCGCGGCCAAAACAGGCGATCATCCAAATCGTCGCCCAACGTGGCCGTCCAGCAGCCTGCAACCGTCCTGACGGTTGAAGATTTCCGTCGACACTTGACCACGACCGACCCGGAACGGAATCGCGGCAGACGGTCCAGTTGCGCCGCCTTCGATCCGGTCGAAGATGACGACGACCAAACGGATGTCGTCGCTCCCAAATCGCCGGGCCTGACGCGCCAAGTGGTCGACCCGCAAGATCTGGCCATGCTCCGATCTCTCGGTAGCGATCGTCGAATTCGAACCGTCAGCGAAACGTCCAAAGACGGAGTCAACATCATCCAGTCGATGGTAGAGGCCGCTGATCGGGAGCATTCCCTCGCCCATCTCATTCTTGCCCGGGCGTCCAGCTTAGACGTCCCACCTTCACCCAAGGTAAGCGTTTTTAACAACTAATGTATTTGACTGAAATTCTCATTGTTTTTATTTGTGACAGCGAGTGACGCGGATCAAAGAAGAAGACGACGACCTGGGAACAACGACCCGGGCGGTGGCGTCGTACAATTCCAGCGAGCGCGGCTCCATCAGTCAAATACTTAGCACGCCCATCGATGACGGAGATGAGGAACTGACGGAAGTCTTTGAGCACGGCAACGAAATGGACGACACGGTCGTCGACGCCAGGGACAACGTCCTCTTGAGCACGTCGCCGCAGTACCAGCGGTCGTGTAGCGTCGGAGCCGGCGCCAGCCAGTGCGGTGGAGAACTGCGCAAACGATTCCGCAACTGGTCCGGCACCCAAAGTGGCTCCGACGTCGGTTTCAGTCCGCGAGGCAGCCGACGAAATCGGCGCAAGAGTCCGACGCCGATCGACGACGAAACCATGTTGTGTTTCGACTGTTCCAATCGCCAAGGTATTGGTTCTTTGTCCGTCTTTTTCTCGACAATTTTTTGTGACATTAATCTTTGACTCGTAGCGGATGCAGCGGAACAACAACAACAACAACAGCAACCCCGCCGGGCTCGTTTGCAGACGATGCATTCTTACCCGGCTAATTTGAAATGGAACACGACGTGCGCTAACTGTCAGATGATGCACACGAGCATGAGCTGCGGCAGTTTTACCCCCCAGCCGCCGGTTGTGGTTAGCGAACAACAACAACAACCGCCCAAGATCAACATCATCCCGGCCGGGCCGCTTTCTCGCAGTCTGTCGACCGGAGCGTCGACTTCTCGCTCCAAACATCCACCGGCCGCCGCCAAAGTGGAAGCCGAAGCGGAGCATTTACGCGAAATCGAAGGACAGGACTATCAAATGATGGGGCCAATCATCCGGCGACGTCTCCATCGTGACTCGGAAGATTTGAACAATTCGCTAGAGGACTTGTGCAACGCCCCGATTCCGTTGGAGGAAGCCCTGGACAGCTTCGACGAATCTCCTGAGATCAATCATGAGGCCATCAATTTCCTGGTGGGCGAATCGCTCATCGAGTTCAAAGAGGACAAGGAAGAAGAGAACAAGCCGAAACAAAAGACTACCACTGTCTCCTCAGCTGGCCTAGTCTCACCCACCAATCCATTTAGCGTGTCAAACACGATCAAGTCCGGCAGCGAGCCGCCGGCGACAGACGGGCCGAAGCGCCTAGTAGTATTAGCCAATCGGCCGGCTGTTACAGCGAAAATGAAGGCGCCGGAAGAGGAGGCGGCGGCCGTAGCCAGTCTGGCCCGTTCAGCCAATTTCATTGCCATGTCGCACAGCCACGTCAAGTCGGAGGAAGATGTGGCTATCCTCGTCGAAGACGAAATCTGCTAAAAACTCTCTTAGTACAACTGTTACTCACTGTACCAACATAACAATGGGAATTCAACGGACGGAAAGAAACGAACGGGGGCCTTTCTCTTGACTTATAAAATTTTATACAGTTGTTGCGCTTCTGTCAGTACTGTGACCGCCATCAACCAGTTGTCGTTGTTCTTTTAGCTTCAATGTTCTCTCTGTGCCAACATATTCCCTTCCGGAAAGTGTCCGTGTGATGTGTTTGCCGTGTGTACAATCTGTCGCTCGCCAACTACTATAGCGGAAATTGTATAGTTTGTTTGTGTGTCCGTCGACGACACGAAATTTGGACGACGGCGGCGGATTCCCCCCGTCCATCGTTTGTTGGACAAGCGGGCAACGTCTCGCGCAGAGACCAACGAAAAGGACGAAAAAAACAAAACAAAAAACGGTCAGTGTCGACAGGCTGGCCAGATATTTTCATTCAACTAATAGGTCAAAATTGATTTCTTAGATTTATTCTTCTAGGTGTGATTTTCTCCCCCGCCCCCTTAGGTTTTATTATCTTTTTTTTCCTTTTTTTTTGTTGTTATGATTATTACAGTATACTTTTTTTGACATACTGGCTGTAGGTCCCCGGTGCGCGCGCAAATAAACTAATCTTCTATGGCTTTCAAAGCTGCTTGTTTCATTATTTGGTGTTTTCAATTCGTTTTATTTCTAGATTGGCTTGCCTTGTCTCAAAGAAACAACATGGGTTTCATTGGAAGTGTTTTAGTTGACAAACGGGGCATTCGGTTGGAAATCGGTTGACCTAGAATTTTCATGTCATACCGACAGAGCGAGGGTTTGGAAACTCAAATTTTCTGACTTGGAAAAAGTAAATGAAAAGTAAGCCAAAGTAGGGAGGGGTACAAAAACGCATACTTAGGGCTTATATACCCTACCTTTCATTCTACCTTTTCTTCCCCTCCTTACTTTTTCCTAAAGTAAATTTGAGTTGCCTGAATGGCCACTCTGCATAGTGCATACGAAGTTGGAGGAAATCAGTTCCAAGTAGTAGGGGAAAGGTAAGATTTAAAAAACATAATTTAAAATGCTGAAGAACGGAATAACCGCTTATCTGAATTCTGGAAATTTTCATAGATTAAAACGTCAGCCATCTTAATTGATTGTTTAATTTCGTGATAAGTTTTCTAAACGACGCGAACTGACGACCAAATAGCTACAAAAGGCAAAAGAGTACCCCGACCCTTGTTGGCTCGATCAATCGGATACAAAGTACAAACTTAATGAACACAGTGATAAATTTCGTTTGTTTTTTGTATCACATATCTTCTTACTGAATACGTAACAGCGTAACTAAATTTGTCAAACATCAGCAAACGGACTACAAAGGAAACAATGTGCTATATCTTTTCGGGAGTGTTTACTCTGGGGTAAATGTACTGATTTAAATTTAAGGACAAGTTGGAGGTCCAAATGAATCGGGATTGAGGTCTTCGAACCTGAAGAAGCCGCCGCAAACTCCGCCGTTGACTGACGGAATCAGATCTCGATTGCTGTAGATGAGCCAGGCCAGCTCACAACCGCAATCAAATGGATCTACTCGATCAATGGAACACAACTTTAGTTACTATGTACGTTAAAATTATTGGTTCATTTAACATTACTTCCTGAGACGATGACTTTGCCTCCGTTGCCGTCTTGGGCTGATGCCATTTGTTGCAGCATCGCTTTAAAGACGTCCTCTCTAAGTACGGGTAAACTGTTATCCGACAGGTTGACTTGAGCGAACGTATAGTCACCTATTAACAGAGTAATGAAACTAAATCGACTAATCCTCAACAGATATCAAGGTATCAGTTACCCTGGAAGGCTCCGCCCTCGATTGCCGTCATTCCAAGATTTGAAAGTCCGACATAGGTCACCGGAGAGCCGAAAATCAGAGCTGCTTCGCTCATGAATGGAATGCTGTTGTAGCTGACGCTGTACGAAACCAACTGGGAGAACGAAGCGATCCTGGGCACTTTGGTCATTGTATTTCTTTCGAAAGTGATTCCTTGTAGCGAGCTGACCGACGATGAGCTACCGACCGAGACCAAAATGCCGTTGATCTCAGTGTCGGTGAGCGCGTTTCCATCAAGGTGCAACTGCTCCAGTCTAGCGGGAGTCACATCGGGGAATGTGGCTGCAATATTGCCCAGCCCGGTGCAATCGGTGATGGTCAATTCCTTTAGGGCATCTAATCTCGGAAAAGTGGCCACGGCTTCGACGCTCAGTGTGTTCCTAATGCGAAGAGTGTCCAAAACCACAAATCCCGTCAGGAAATTCAAATCCGACTGCCCGGACCAATCGCAGTCGTTGATTTCGAAAACAGTTGTGAGCGGACCGCAGAATTCAAATGATTTGTCGTCAATTCTCAGTTGGACTTTGGGTGAAACGTTGGACGGACAGTTGAGGAAAATTCTTCCGGCGCGTTTGTTACTCAGCTGATCGGGCAACAAATCCACCGTCCCGGTTGTCGTCTTGGCCAACGTCACGGAGTAGAAGTCCAGGGCAGAAGTGCGAAAAAAGACTTCCTTGACGTCGGCAGGGGACACGTCTATGCACGTGATTTCAAGTCCATTGACCGTCAAATTGCAAGCACAAGGAGCGTAGTTTTCTGGACAGGTTGCACGCCCTGCCGGATTGGCCAGGACGGCTGTGAATAGAAACCCAAAAGCCAATATCTGCAAATCGAATTATTACTAAGCTATTTTCAAGTTTAATTTGATCAATTAAATGTGGAACTTGCCGTGAAAATGTTTCGCATGATGAAAATAATTTTTTTCTGGGCGCTCGGATGGCTAGAAGAAAAAGTGAGATGCAACTCTGAATTGTGTCCAGTTTCGTGTCCGATGTTTATAGGTCTTGATTTCATCGTTATCTTATTTAAGAATCCATTTGAGAAATACCTCCTATCAGCTAGGAATTTCCCTTGGATTTCGGCTTTCTTTCTTTATGTTTTTTGTGTCGTTTTAAATGTCATTGGCGCCGACTGTTTGAACTCAACCAAGATATCACAGCGCGTCAATATCTGGCCGTCCTACATTGGATAGTTTCACAACAGAAAACTTTCCCTAAATCTCTCATCTGTCAGTTGCATTACGACTCATATGTCACACGTGTCATTATAAATTTTACTGAGCTTCTTTGTTTTTAACTATTTCATATTTATGATCTTGGTTTTTAAAAAGTCATCTTATGTAAAACATTTTAAAAATCTTATCGTCTTTTTTGTGATTTCTATATGGCCCTTATACTTGTGCACTTTAACACTAATTCCGTCCATTTACTGTCGTTTGCCCCTTTCGTACAGGCATTTCTTAAATCATGATGGACAAGAATTGTAGAAGACGACATATCGCTATATTTTGAGAACTTTGCGACCCATACAACTGAATTATACACCTCAGTCGAGAACAACATTTTATTGGTGGATCGTTGTTGTTTGTGTTTGACAATTTTCGTACGAATCGGGATTGATGTCCTCGAACCTGAAAAATCCCCCACAAACGCCGTTCTTGACTAAGGGAAGAAGATTGGCGTTGTCGCGGATGAGCCAGGCCAGACCACAGCCGCAATCGAACGGATCTGCCCAATCAAACGAACAGGTTATCGGCAATTCTACGTAATATATATTCGTATACATGGATTGATAATTGATAATTACTTCCAGTGACGAGGACTTGACTTCCTATGCCGGGCGGTTGGATCGACATCTGTTCTAACATTATCTTGAAGACGTCTTCTCTAAATTCCGTCAGTGCATTTCCTTCCAAATTGACTTTGGCCTGGCCGTAGTCACCTATCAAGCACAAAACACCATTTATCGTGGACTAACCAATCAGAGGTAAGTGTCGTACCTGCAAAAGCGCCGCTTGTGATGGTTGACAGACTGACGTTCTTGAAAGCAAGAAATTTCACGAATTTGAGACTGGCCAATGCCGAGTTGCTCAACGAAGGTATGGAGTTGTATGATAAGTCTAAATAATTGAGAGAGAAAGAATCGAAATTGGGGACTTGGGTCAATCCATTAGAAGCAAACGAGAGTTGCCACAAAGAGCTGGCCGACGAGGAACTAGCGACCGAGTTCAAAATCTCATCGACTTCCGCGTCCCCTAAATTGTTGCTGTCCAGGTACAATCGCTGGAGTTTGACTGGGCTCAGATTAGGAAATGCGATATTCTCCAATCCTGTACTGTTTAGAATCGTGATTTCTTTAAGAGCGGGCAAGTTGGTAACGGGGAAACCTTCAAAGCCTTCAACGTTCGACGTATTGCTAATTTTCACCGTGTTCAAAACGACGAAATTACTCAGAAATCTCATGTCTGGCTGCCCGGCCAGATCGCAGTCGTTGATTTCGAAACGAGTCGTGTTGAGTCGAGAATATTCGAAAGCCAAGGGGTCGATAGTCAAACTAACTTTGGAAGAAACGTTAGCCGGACAGTTGAGGTAAATATTTTCGACACGTTTGTCGCTGAGCAAATCGGCCGGCAAGTGAACGGATCCGGGATCCGAAGCCGTTAGCGTCACCGAAAAGAGACCGAGTGTTCGGGTGCGGTAAAAGACATCGACCACGTCGTTGATGGCGACATCGAAACAGATGATTTCCAGGCCGTTGGACGTTAGATCGCAAGTGCACGGAGAGAAATCTTCTGGGCAACTGCTGGAACGACTCTTGGCGTTGCGCTGTCGTCCAGCTGGATCAGCTAAAGCTGACAGTCCGGCTGCTAGGACCTAGAAATAAATGATGAAACTAAGTTAAATGAATAATCTAACACATATGCACCAATTGAATAAAAACGCCGAAACTTGCCATAAACAAGTAGCAGATGCGTTGCATGTCAAACAACACAAATCAGCGTGCGTTACCAATTGAGATAGTCAGCACTGCCGGTAAAAACAATGAATTTGCGCCGTTTAAGTTTTATTTTATCATTATCTAATCTGTTGCTCATCAACAGATGGCCTTTTCTGGACAAGATCTTATCTATTAGGGTAACAACTGAATAAAATTTTCATCGATAATGGCACAGACCAGCACGTTTGTTACTGAGCTGATCGGCCAGCCAACTGGTCTTTTCGGTAGTCGTATTTGTTAACGTCTGAGTAGAGATCCGAGAGATCCATTACGGTAAAAGACGCCCTTGACGTTAGCGGGGGTCCGTTGTCGGTCAGATCACTAACACAAGGAGCGTACCGTAGCTGATCCGTACTGGTACCACGTCCTGTTGTTGCTTGATTGGCCAGGACGATATGAGCCCACAAGCTAGAACCTGCCAATTGAATCCATTTCAGTAAGCTCAATATTTTCCAGGCTAATATTTCTTGGCCGATTACGCGAAAAACTCAGCAACTTGCCGTGAAAATGATGTTGAATTTTTTTCATGATGGAAATTGAAACCGTTTGGTTTAGTGAAGAATATTATCAGCTAGGTATTTGGGTTTTTTTCTCTTTTGTTTATTTTATAAGCTGTAAAGGACCAATTGCTTTAGATCAAATAAGATTTCTCTACTCATTTCAATGGTCGTCCTCCACCATTCCAGTTAAAAAACTTTCCTTAATCTTACATCTCTCAATACAAAGTTGCCGCAGGGAGAGAATCACAACTTTTTTTTTTTTAACTGATTTTATTGAAATAAAGCCACATTTTAGAAATAGTTTTGTTATTTCCGACTCATTTTCTCAATGCATACAGAAATGGCTTGAATAGCTATGAAGAAAATGGAAATGGAAGACGAATTAATATCCGTTTCTATTAAATGCTAAGCTACACTTGGCCAGTTTTCAACTTAAAATAATAGTAATGGGGTCTGGTTTATTGAAATCTCTTCTCCGCCTATTGTCGAGGGCATTTTTCCGGAGTGTAAAGATCGGGATTGAGGTCTTCGAATTTGTAGGAGCCGCCGCATACTCCGCCGTAGACAGACGGAATCAGATCTCGATTGTCGTGAATGAGCCATGCCAGCTCACAGCCGCAACCAAACGGGTCTGAACCCCATCAAAGAGACATCAAATTAGTTATGACTTCATATGTCAATATTGATGTATGCGGCTGCGTATACAATCTATGATCATAGTATAGCTAATCATTTCATCATATTATCACAGATTTATTACTGTTATTGACAAAAAGTTGTCCTCCGCCGTTCGTTGTTGGATTTATTGTCGTTGTTATGTCGGTGTTGTTGCCCCTTTGAGCTGCCATCTGTTGCAGCATCACTTTGAATACGTCCTCTCTAAATTCAATCAAACGGTTACCCGAAAGATAGACGTGAGCGAATGAATAGTCCCCTACTCAAGAAAAGGAATCGTCAATGTGAACGGAGCAGCCAAAGAGGTTTGGACTTGTTCGGGAATACTTTAAAAATAAACAATATCGTAGTACCTTGGAAAGCGCCGCCGGCGATGGCCGTTATATTAGCATTATTAATGAAGACCGCAATGGGCTGTGAGACGAAAATCATGGCCGCCTCGTTCAAGAAGGCGATGCTATTGTAGGCGACGTCGTATGAAACCAACTGGGAGTAAGAAGTGATCTCGGGCACTATGCTCAATGCATTACTACTCAGAGAAAGTTTTTGAAGTGAACTGACCGACGAGTTACCGACCGACACCAAAATACTGTTGACCTGCGAGTCGGTCAATCCGTTTCCATCAAGGTACAACCGCTCAAGTCTGGCTGGAGTCAAGTCGGGAAAAGTGGCGGCGACATTACCCAGTCCACTGCATTCGCTAATGGTTAATTCCTTTAAGGCATCAAATCTCAGCATATTGATGAACTCGACATTGGGTATTCTTCGAAAGCGAAGGGTGTCCAAAACTTCAAATCGCGTCAAGAAATTAAAATTGGACTGCTCGGACAAATCGCAGTCGTTGATCTCGAAAACGGTTATGTTCAGAGCGGAATATTCAAATGATTTGTCGTCAATGGTCAGCCGGTCCTTGGGCGAAGAGCTGATCGGGCAGTTGAGAAAGATTTGTTCGGCACGATTGTTGCCTAGCTGATAGGGTAACAAAGTGATTAGCCCGTTTGGATTCGTGGTAATTAAGGTCAACCTCACGGAATAAAGGTCCAGGTCAATAGTGCTGTAAAAGACGGCTCTGACGTCGGCAGGGGTCAAGTTTGTGCACGTAATTTCCAGTCCATTGGCCGTCTCATAGCAAGCACAAAGACGAGTGTAGCTTTCCGGACAGGTGGCGCGCTCAGGCGGATTTGCCAGGACGGCCGTAAAAAGAACCCCAAAAGCCAATATCTGGAAAACAAATCATTACTAAGCTATTTTAAGTTTAATTTGATCAAGTGAATGTGGAACTTGCCGTAAAAATGTTGTCGAATTCTCGCATGATGAAATCTTTTTTCCCGGGCGCTCGGATGGCTGGAAGAAGTGAGGTGCAACTCTGAATTGTGCTCAATTTCACCTCCGATGTTTATAGGTCTTGATCTCTTTGTTATCTTGTGTAATCCATTCAAAATGGTTTTGGTGTCAGTTTGTTTGTTTGCAAGTGCATGGGCCTTTACAACTCTAATCTAGCAACTGTAAAAGAATCACTTATTCTCTCAAAAAATAATAGACTCTTCAAGGCGCATACTTTGACATTTGTCGATTATTTTTAGTATAGACTAATCAAATCCGCTACTCGCAGGTTGCAGTATAGACACTATAAATATCGCGTCCATGATTCATGTCAATGAATTTTTGTAGACTATTGTAATTTAATCCAATACACAGGTTTTCTACAAACCAGTCGAGACTGTTACAACGCATCGTCATTAGTAGGCCATCACGATAGCCGTGCTAGCCGTGTTTTGTTTTGTTTGGTAGTACTCTCCTTTCACTGCCAGCCATCACTCAACCGCCATCTGGCAATAGCGTAATAAGGTAAACATAAGCAAAAGCAGACATCAACTTAGTTTCAATACGAAAAGTGAAAGCGCATGCGATGACACTGTGACGCGTGGTGACGGCAACATCAGTCATTCTCGTCCTCTCCCAAGAGATTCCACTCTTTCACGTGTTTTTTTAATCTTTGTCAAACTTGAAACGTGCCGAAGCAAGTAAGGTAAGTGATTTTCAACAATGTTTTTATTGTTAGCCTTTGTGCGTGCCATTCTGGCAGAACTAAGCCTTTCTCGAATGAAACCGCTTAAAATCCATCGAGTCGACTTGTCAAGACATGTCGATGTCTGCAATGGAAAAGTTTGTCCAATGTCCAATGGAATGACCTAGTTACCTAGCTTTTAAATTTACATATTTTTGTGTGTTGGGGAGCGGGGATCGAATTTCACTCCCTTTTTGAAGAGGCCTCCGGCGCAAAAGCGACAAAGAGCAATAAACTATAATTAGCGCGTTCCGTGTGGTTGCGGCTATACTAGCCGGGCGGCAATGTTTTTTCACATATCCCCATTAGATGGCTTCTCAAGTAAAGAATTTCAACGCAAGCCTTAAAAAAAATCGTCTTGCTTGATTGACAACCAAGTTGATAATCAATTTCAGGAATATGAAAAGTTATCATTTTCGCGTTAGGACGCGCTTATGGCCTAGAATAATAAGCGTTTACCCGCGTTTACCCGTTTCTGAACATTTGAATTCGAAGTAAACTTTAAGAAGATTATTATCAAAACTCGAAGGATACTTTGATCGAAAATGCCATTTACTTTTTTTCTTTGTTGTGCCTGTCCAAAATTATCTATAGTTGATATGCTTCGATCAACAACACCTGCCGGCAATGGTGTGCCCGTCAATCAATCTATGGCTAGCCAAGCGGGCAGCTCGGATGAATGGGAGAATAAAATGATGAAAGCACTCAAGGCCAATCGTGTCGACATTGTTGAACAGTTACTGAACAAAAACCCACCCGACCTAGCAGTACCAACAATGAAGAAATTCTTGACAAAAAGCCGGTTAAAAGAGTTGTACAATCTGGGAGACAAAACTCAGGAATCAATCGAACAAGGATTCATCGCTCCGCGGATTCCAATCTCTCTTAAGGACGTCAGTTTAACAGTTAACCGATATTTACCGGGCCGTAATTTTTGTTCAAGTTACAACGATGACTCGATTACTGAATTACCTCAACCAATGAACGAACTGCTCATCTGGGCAGTTTTAACAAAACGCCATTCGATGGCTATTTTCATTTGGCAGTATGGAGAAGAAGCGTTAGCCAAAGCGCTGGTGGCCAGCAAACTCTACAAAGAAATGGCCCTCGAAGCTCAATCGGAGGGCAATTTGACAGAATGCGAGATCGACAATTTGTTTTGCAACGCGGCTGAATTCGAAAGAGAAGCGCTTGCTCTGTTGGTTTCTTGCTATCGACAAGATGCCTACGTTGCCCAGCAATTGCTTGCCCGTGAAATGCCAAACTGGTCGAATCAGACCTGCTTGGATTTGGCTTACGCCAGCCAAAATCGCAAAATATTAGCCCATTCATGCTCTCAGATTTTGCTGATGAATCTTTGGCTGGGCGCGCTGGCCATTCGAATGAAGGGCACCGTCAATGTACAACTCTGCAAGTACGGCATACTAAGGGTTTTATTTGCTTTCTTCATTTTCCCCTTTGCTCCGTTCTTAATGAAGTTTAAACCGAAAAGGGATATTAAACGCTTTCATCTGAACAATGGTCCATGCCCCAACAGTGTACAAGATAAGCAGTCAGAGTTGACATACCATCAGAAAATGTTCCTGTTTTTCACGGCGCCAATCGTCAAATTCAGTTTCTGGTCGATCGCCTACGTGTTCTTCTTGCTAACTTATACGTACACTATATTAATCAAAACACCACCAGAACCGCGCTGGAACGAATGGTACGTTATTGCTTATATGACCACGTTTGGTGTCGAAAAGGTGCGAGAAATTCTAGCCAGCAGACGAATTCGCAAATTGAATGCCTGGTGTTCAAACGCATGGAATTTGTGCGATGTTTTCTTCGTTGTCATGTTTTTTGACGGTCTGGCCCTTCGCATGATGGAAGATACCTTGGATTACGGACGAGTTCTCTACTCTCTTAACGTCGTTTATTGGTACATATTACAACAGACAAAAAACTAAACTTATTTAAATTTAAATAAGTAATGGGCCATAATGAAAGTTTATTGGCTGATGGTTTACAGGTACATACGGATTGTCGTAATTTTGCAGGTGTCCATGTTTTTTGGTCCGTTTCTAACAATGATTGGCCTGATACTGACAAAACTGACTAAATACGTTGTTTTGCTCCTGGTCGTTTTGTTGTCTTATGGTGTCTTTCGCCAGTCGCTTTTATTTCCCAATGAAGAACAGTTCTCCTGGTCCCTCGTTCGCGATATCTTCTTCAAACCCTATTTTATGATCTACGGTGAATTGTTTATAGAAGACGTCAAGACCATGTGCAGCAGTGGGGCCAATGAAGACGGCTCCGTCGATCCGGATGCGGCTGCGTGCGTTACTGGCAGTTGGCTCAACCCTCTCCTGATGGTGTTGTATTTGTCTGTCGCTAACATTTTGGTAGTCAATTTGCTCATTTCCGTATTCAGTTCCATCTTTCAACAAGTGGAAGAGAATTCGGCTGAGATATGGAAAATTAACCAGTACGCCGTCGTCATCGAGTACAAAGAGAAACCAATCCTGCCACCACCTTTCGTCTTTTTCTGGCATCTCTATCTCTGTTTCAAAAGTATCGTGTTGAAGCGGGCACCTACTACTGGTTCAACTGAAAGCGGGAAAAAGAGAATGCCAGATTTCAAATTGTCCATGAAGCTCGTCGAAAGTGACATGGAGGGTGTCAACAAATTGGAGAAAAGCGCCATGGAGAGACTTATTCAAGAAAAGAAAACTATCAGTAGTGATGATACAAACGACAAAAAATACGAGCGTTTCGTTCTAATTGAGAAACGACTAGAAGAATTGAGCTTGAAGATGACAGAGCTCCAAAGCCTCCTTCTTCGTCCATTCGACCAGAAATCTGTGAATTTAGAAACACAAACTGAAATGACTAATAAGAGTCCAGTTGTGTATAGTGAGCCTTCGTCTCGGTCTTCTTGTTCATCTACATCAAGCTCTACAACTGACGCTAATCAGAAAGAAAAAAAGGTTCTCGTTACAAACTAAATTATTATCCTCTCTTAAAATACCGTATAATCAAAAATGCGCGATTGCAAGCTCCATTTTCGTTAATATAATAATAGAGCTTGTTCGCTTTAAAAGTTTAAATTGAACCCAAAGAAATTTAAACCAAAACCGATCTGTCCATTAAGTATGCATACATTATCATTATTGTTATATACCGTAAATTTCGATGTAATTATTGGATAAAAATGCTGGTTAAATAGTTATACTTCTCCTTGCAGGCTATTTAAACAGCATCAGACCCAATACACCTATCTACGTAACAAAAAACCTAGTTCTTCTCACATTATGTATATAAGAAGCCATTTTCATTGTAGTGTAAAGTGAAGTTAGCTAAATCTAGCTATTACAAAACTGAATTGCAGCCGAATCCACCAAGACCACCTCACGGTGGATAAAAGCTTGGATAAAAGTTCTTTTATGAGTGATGGAAATGGATATGGGTACCGGTACCCAAGATGAAATCGAATATGTCTGTTTCTATTTTAGATGCTAAACTACACTACGACATTTTTCAACTGTATAAAATAGTAGCGGGGCCTGGTTAATTGAATTTTCTTCTCTCCGCCTATTGAAGAGGGCAATTTTCAGGAGTGTAAGAATTGGGATTAAGGTCTTCGAACTTGAAGAAGCCGCCACAAACTCCGCCGTTGACGGACGGAATCAGATCTCGATTGCCGTAAATTAACCAGGCCAAACCGCATCCGCAATCAAACGGATCTGCTCAATCAAAAGAAGATAGCATTAGTAATACTGTAGGTTCCGTTAAGAACCATCGATGATATTACTTCCGGTGACGATTACTTGGCCTCCGTTACCACCTTGGGCTGCCATTTGTTGCAGCATTGCTTTGAAAACGTCCTCTCTAAATTCGGTTAAATTATTGCCTGTTAGGTTGATAACAGCGAAGGAATAGTCCCCTATTAAAGACAAAAAATTGAATACAATAGTTAAACAGTCAAAGGTTATTCGACAATACCTTGAAAAGCACCGCCCTCGATGGACGTCATATTATCATTAATCAGAAGGACTTTGCTCACTGAAGAGCCGAAAATCAGAGCCGCCTCGCTCATCAAGGCAATACTGTTGTAGTTGACGTAATAGATAACTAACTGAGAAAATGAAGCGATCCGGGGCACTTTGCTCAATGCATTTCTGTTGATTGAAAGTTCTTGAAGCGAGCTCACCGACGAAGAGCTACCTACCGAGACCAAAATGCCGTTAGCCTGGTTGTCGGTCAACCCGTTTCCATCAAGGTACAACCGCTCCAGTCTGGCGGGAGTCAGGTCGGGGAAAATTGCAGCAACATTGCCTAATCCGGTGCAATCGCTGACAATTAATTCTTTGAGTGCATCTAGTCTCGGCAAAGTGGCGATGGCTTCGACATTCAACGACGCCCGAATGCGAAGGGCCTCCAGAACCACAAATCCCGTCAGAAAACTGAAATTGGACTGTCCAGCCAAATCTAAACCGTTGATCTCAAAAATGGTCGTATTTAGCCGAGAAAATTCAAATGAGGCCGAGTTGATTGTCAACCCTAAATCGGCTGGAGTACTGAATGGACTATTGAGGATAATTCGGCCAGCACGTTTGTTACTCAGCTGATCGGGCAACAAATCGACCGTTCCAGTAGTTGTCTTGGTCAACGTAACGGAGTAAAGGTCCAGGGCCGTAGTGCGGTAAAAGGCGTCCTTGACGTCGGCAGGGGACACGTCTGTGCACTTGATTTCCAGTCCGTTGTCTGTCTGATCGCATACACAAGGAGTGTAACTTTCCGGGCAAGTGGCACGACCTGTTGGATTGGCCAGGGTAGTGGTGAATAGGAGCTGACAAGCCCATATCTTCAAATCGTGAAATCGAACCGATCATTACTAATCTACATTTTTCAGGGTATTAATAATAAAAGAAGAAATGAGCAACTTGCGGTACAAAAAATGTTGAATATTCGCATGTCGAAATCCTTTAGATGTCGCTCTCACACACGTTAAGCAGATTGCTAGGCGAAAGAGAAATGAGATGATGGAACATCCCGTAGTCAACTTAATCCCAATTGAGATCAGAATCTTATCGGTTGGGTATTTGAGTATATTCCTCTTTTATTTCGGGTTTTCTCGTTGTTTATTTTATAGACTATCAGACTAATGGCTTTACACGTCAATCTGGCTGTCATCCGTCACAACTGTAAAACACTTGGCCTAAGTCTCTCATCACTTAAAACGGTTTTTCACTAAAATAGTTTTTTCATTGTTCATGTGCGCCTTTTGCGTGACATTTTTAAAATGTAAAAGTCATGTCACGGTCATGTCACGCACTTGACAACTTGATTGTCAACCTGATACAAATATCATCAGGTAGATTTCTTTAATAGAAAAGAATTTCCAAGCCACTCCGATTGTTATCAATAAAACGATAATTTGTAGGCTATACTACTATAGATCTACTAGCTGACTACTACGATGGTAATACTTATATTATCAGAAGAGATAGATTACCGCTAGCAGAACAAATCCTTGAGGTACTTGAAACAATTTTCAAATTCATTGGCCTTTTTCCAACTAGGAACATTTCTAGAGGAATCGTTGTTGTTTCTCCACTTACATCCTCCAGTTTGAACACAAGACAACCCAATAAAAGGTATTTAAAAAATTGTAAGACAACAATTATGAGAAATTTGTTTAGCAAAAGCTAGTCCAGTAATAATGTAGCAATTAGTCAAGAAAATAAATGTTTAGTGTCCCTTTGCATCTCGTGAACGACTGTTAAGAATTGAACCCACGAGACAAATCAATCATATTTTCCCTATTATAATTTAACCTTTTTTTTTATAACCAGTGGTTCCGATATTTAACCTATGATCACACCATTGAATAAAGCGCAAAATTTTTACGAATCAAATTTGTATTTCAAGATATGAGTGAGAATTTAGAAGTTACACAAATTAAGACAATCACGCACGCAAAGCACACACAACTGACACAAGATCGCACAAGATATCAAAAATTTCTTCCGGTCTTTCTAAAGTTCTTTCTTTCTTCTTAATCTTTCTAAGAGTTCCGATGATTTCTTCTTTGATAGTATGGATGGTAGAAGATCTAAACTCCGGGACACGACAGAATTGTTATGGTTTAATCCCTCACGAATCAAACCATATCCTCTTGACAATCGACCGCAGTTTTTGTTCTTCTCTTCTTGTCAGTTGAACCCACCCGCCCGCCCTGATTGTTCAACTGACCATCGGAAGTTTTTTTCACGTTCTTTGTTCTCTCGCTTCTCTTAGGATGACCAGGAGAAATCACGCCGATTATGTTCAGAAGAGCTAATGAATCCACGATGTGATCATTTCAGGTAGATTTCCGACGATTTATTTTTTTTTAATATGGATGTAAAAGACTTAAACTCCGGGACACGACAGAAATTTTACGATTTAATCCCTCACGAATCAAATCGCAACCTCTTGACAATCGACCGCAGTTTTGGATCTTTTCTTCTTGTCAGTTGAACCCGCCCGCCCGCCCTGATTGTTCAACTGACCATCGGAAGTTTCTTCACAAAATCTGTTCCTTTGCCTTCTCTTATTTATAATATTCAGAAAAATTTTCGCTGACAATGTTCAGAAGAGCTATTGAATCACGACAACATTTCAGATCTGGTTGTCAATCCCTGACTCGATCATTGTATATCCAAGTAGATTTCCGATGATTACTTGTTTGATAATATGGGTGTAGAGAATCTCGACTCCGGGACACGACAGAATTATTGTGGTTGAACCCCTCACAGATAATACCACAATCCCTTGACAATCAACCGCAGCTGTATTCTATACTCTTGTGTTCTGTTGAAAGGCCGGCTAAGGCGATCCAGAGGCGATCCATGACGACAGCCATTTAAGGCAACCGTTTGCGTCTGAATGGCCGGTTAAGGCGATCCAGAGGCGGATGAAGACGACGGCCAGTGAAGGCAACCGTTTGCGTCTGAACGGCCGGTTAAGGCGATCCAGAGGCGGATGAAGACGACGGCCAGTGAAGGCAATCCTTTGCGTCTGAACGGCCGGCTAAGGCGATCCAGAGGCGGATGAAGACGACGGCCAGTGAAGGCAATCTTTTGCGTCTGAATGGCTGAGGAAGGCGATCCAGAGGCGATCCAAGACGACAGCCAATGAAGGCAACCGTTTGCGTCTGAATGGCTGAGGAAGGCGATCCAGAGGCGATGAAAAACGACGGCCAATTAAGGCAACCGTTTGCGTCTGAACGGCCGGCTAAGGCGATCCAGAGGCGATCCAAGACGACAGCCAATTAAGGCAACCGTTTGCGTCTGAATGGCTGAGGAAGGCGATCCAGAGGCGATGAAAAACGACGGCCAATTAAGGCAACCGTTTGCGTCTGAACGGCCGGCTAAGGCGATCCAGAGGCGATCCAAGACGACAGCCAATTAAGGCAACCGTTTGCGTCTGAATGGCTGAGGAAGGCGATCCAGAGGCGGTATAAGACGACAGCCAGTTAAGGCAACCGTTTGCGTCTGAACGGCCGGCTAAGGCGATCCAGAGGCGGATGAAGACGACGGCCAGTGAAGGCAATCTTTTGCGTCTGAATGGCTGAGGAAGGCGATCCAGAGGCGATCCAAGACGACAGCCAATGAAGGCAACCGTTTGCGTCTGAATGGCTGAGGAAGGCGATCCAGAGGCGATGAAAAACGACGGCCAATTAAGGCAACCGTTTGCGTCTGAACGGCCGGCTAAGGCGATCCAGAGGCGATCCAAGACGACAGCCAATTAAGGCAACCGTTTGCGTCTGAATGGCTGAGGAAGGCGATCCAGAGGCGGTTTAAGACGACAGCCAGTTAAGGCAACCACTGATGTTATGAAAGGGCAGTGAAGGGGATTCGAAGTGTGAAGGCGGGGGAATATACAATTAAATATCTTCTATAGAAATTTTAAAACTAAAAACACTTTACATTCTCATCGGCACAAGGATTGACTCGAGAACCTTTAGGCTCCGCGAACTAATCCCACGTTGTGGAAATCGATTGTAAAGGCTTAGTTAATTTTTCCAGGATATAGATAACTGTAAACGATCCGATCGGTTTCTATACCTAGTTGCCCGACCGCGTGGTTGACGTATTCTTTGAAGAAATCGACAAGACGGTTGAAAAATTCTTGATCGGTGTCCGCAAACACTGCCGCCATCCATGGTAAACGTGTAATTTCATACACTTTCTCAAGGTATTGTCGGGTGGAGGGTAAATCGAAAAGGATGACCTTTGGACCGTTCTCAACGGGCCACCATCGGCCTGTGATGACATTGACGCCAATCATTCTCATCATTCCTATAGCAACGCCTATTGGGCCATAAGGGTCTACTTCGCATAGAAACACTCGTTCGCACGTTGTTTCTCCATATGCCGGCCCCACGATGAAATAATTGGATTTAATTAGAGATTCCGATTGGGAAGCAACTATTTTGAGGGTCTCGAACATTTCTGTTTCTTCATTGCAGGCCTCAAAATTCACTTCGAAAGCATACAATGCATTTCGGACTCCTTCTGGAGTAGTGTAGTTGCTGTAAACAGGCGGAGTGTTGGTGCATTGGCTTTCTGGCTGGGCTTGTTCCACCCAATCCTTTTCGACGCTTTGTTGGTCTTCGTCAGTCGGGGTGTAAAGAACAAAAGTTTCGTCTTCGTCGTCGTCATCTTCGCCGGTATCTTTATTGTACTCCTCCATATACGCTTCGTCTTCTTCTGTAATTGCGTCACGACCGCAAGCGTTATCGTAATTGACAGAGTCGGAATCGTCTGGTTCTTGCTGCGATTTTTGTTCATTGTCCAATAAAAAGTCATGGGATAATTGGTCTGGTTTCTCGACCTGTGCTGGATCGTATTCTTCTTGTGACAATGGTTCATCGTCATCCAACAAATGATCGTATGAGGATTGAGGAAGTTCCTCTGCGGAATCATTTGGTTCTTGTAATTTTTGTTCGTCGTCCAACAAATGGTGGTAGGAGAATTGCGGCAATTCGTCGACGGATATAACTGGATCAGCTTCGGTAAAGGAGGAAGAATCGATTGAAGATGTCCATTGGGCCCAAGATGGCAAAGAAGTGGTTTCCCAAGTGGTTCCCCAAGAGGTTGCCCAATCATCTAAACCGCTCACCGGGGAGCTCTCAGGTTCGTCGGGAGGTGACAATGGTTGTTCGTCATCCAACAAATGATCGCAAGAGAATTGAGGAAGATCCTTTGCGGAATCATTTGGTTCTTGTAATTCTTGTTGTTGGTCATCCAACAAATGGTCGTAGGATGATTGCGGCAATTCGTCGACGGATGTAACGGGATTAGCTTCGGATGAATCGGAATCGTCTGGTTCTTGTTGCGATTCTTGTTCATTGTCCAATAAAAAGTCATAGGATAATTGATCTGGTTTCTCGACCTGTGCTGGATCGTATTCTTCTTGTGACAATGGTTCATCGTCATCCAACAAATGGTCGTAGGATGATTGCGTCAATTCGTCGACGGATGTAACCTCGGATGAATCGGAATCATCTTTCTTGTTGTTCTTGTTCATTGTCCAATAAAAAGTCATGGGATAATTGGTCGTCATCCGTCTTCTTGACAATGGTTCATCGTCATCCAACAAATGAACAAATGGTCGTAGCGTATCCGTCGATGGTCTCGTCATCAACAAATGGTCGTAGGATGATTGCGGTAATTCGTCGACGGATGTAACTGGATCAGCTTCGGTAAAGGAGTTAGAATCGATTGAAGATGTCCATTGGGCCCAAGATGGCAAAGAAGTGTTGGTTTCCCAAACATCCAAATCGCTCATCGAGGAGGTCTCAGGTTCGTCGTTCGTGGATGGTGGAAGTTCAGATGGTGGAACGTCAGGGGAGGTTTCTGGAAGCGATGCGACGGATGCGATGTCAGCGGGTGCAAATGCGATGTCTTCGATGTTCTGAGGTGAGGGCTCAGACGTCGGAACAGTTTCGCTTCCTGCATTCTTTCCATCCTCTCCTTTTCTGTTGTTTCTCTTGTAGTAGTAATACGCCGCGGATGCCACTGCCGCTCCGGCCAAGCCCAAGCATATCCAGCGTTTCATCATTTTATATGTATGAAATGGAATTTGGTTTCGATTAACTATTCGGAGGCGAATAATGTCGACTATGGTTAAGATCAAACAATTCGGGACTTATATTGTCACAAAACCTGCCAGAAGTTAGAACAGCAAGGTTCCTTCGTGAGGTTTATTTTCTTTTTAAATATATTCTATTAAATTATTTTTCTTCTTGCTAATCAAAATAATAAACTCTATGTCATTTCATTTCTTGTTCAAAAGATTTCAACTTAGAAATATTAAACCATTTAAATAAAATAATTATTTGAAGCCGACAATGTTCATGTTTATGTGGAGACTTTGACAGCAGTCGACCGGATCGTCATTTCAAACGCTAGAAGCCTCTAAGCCGTGTTCAAACGTATAAGCGTTAATTATTTACGTGAACAGAAGTAATGTGAAAGTGTCAAACCTTTAGAATTATTTTTCTTTTCCTGCAGTGCACAATCTATTGTTTATTTTGCTCCTGCAGGCTTTGACCATGAACCAGGAAAGACATCATCATCCATTTAAGTAGACAGGTAGCTTTAGGCTTACCTATTAATGTGGGTATTTTTCCATTTTCCATTTCCTCTTTATATTTTTAGAGTTGGGAGAGAGTTTAGAATGGAATATGTATAGCCAGCTCACCATTTGCAAGAACACTACCCCCACCATGACAGTTTACCTTCATAATCATTTGTTTTCATGCCTGTTAATTTACTGCTTTTCTTTGTAGCTTTTCTTAGTTGTAGTTCTAACATAGCTTTGTTGTTTTCCAAAACTCAGCTGAGCAGATCCAAAACAATAAGTGTGGACCCTGCTGTGTGTCGGAAACATTGCCCCGGCCCACCCCCCAAATAAAGCCTTCCTACTCACTTGGCTTGTTGAAGTAAGTTTTGAATTTTGATATTGCAACTATTTGTGAATCACATCTCTAATGGGCATGTTCCTTAATCAATAGGCTTATGAATTGTACCACCATTATCATTAAGAGACTTTATCTTTTTGGTCTTGGGCTTTGGCCATCGCCATCAAACTTCACAGAATACAACACTTTCTGGCTTCTTTTACCTAACCATGGTTCTCATATGGCGAAACTTTGTTTTTGAAAGGAAGCGGGGTTTTAATGCAATGGCGCCAAACCAGCGCCAAACGGTTAGTGGCTGATGTTATAGCAATACAGTCGGCTCTCAATGTTCAATATAATAAAACCCCCTTTCTTCTCCGGCGCGAAAAACTCGATGGCTGCGTATAGTCGCCAACAAATCTGAAATGATTTATCGTCCGTATTTCCTTTCACTTACGCACCTAGTAGCTACTTACAATTTGGAATAACATATTTTGTAACAACTACAAGAGTCGCGGTTCTTGTTAATCTGCTTTCCTTCTCCATACAACTTTCTCCCCTCTGCAACTTTTTTTCGTTCAACAGATGTTTACCGTCTCAAACCTCTTTCTCAATACACGGCTTAATTATTAAGCACAGAGCGTCAGCATAGCAGTTGACCTGGGTGTACTCCCGGCCTTCTCTTCTCTTTTAAGCTTCATCAGTACAGCCATCCATATCAATGCATCTACTTCCTTCATTTAATTCCCTCTTTGTTCACTACTAGTAGAGAAAATGTGTTTTTCATCCCATCACGAGTCGAGAACCTTACTTTTGGAAGGGAAGGCGTGAGAGTGGGCGAGAACGCCTGCGCCTCGTTAGAGAAACGACATATACATCGTAGATCGTATGCATATATACATGGTAGATTTCGCCCGGGCAATCAAACGACAGAAGATTGGCAGTCTTACTTTGACATCTAGGTAATGGTGTTCGGTAATGTGATACATCCGTATCTAAATGTCAAAGGAAGGATTTCCAAATTTGCTACCTATGCCACAGTAGAAGTCAACACCCGCTCTTTCCTCTTTTCTTTTGCTTTGAAGCCAGTAACTTGTAACGGTCTTTATCATTTACCTTTTTTGTCGCTTGGAATTTGTCCTATTTTATTCCGGTGTTTAGGTAAACGCCTTTCCCCTCAATACATTTGTAAGATCTTACATGTACACGCGTGTACATCCGAATCCAATCATCAAACGACGTGCGCGAACGTCGTTTCTCTAACGAGGTATAAGTGTTCTACACCAAGCACAGGTAAAGCTTATTGTAATATGCATTAACCAACGCACACGCACTGTACTATTAGTTAACGCTAAATTACAACTTTCTTCCCTAAGCCGGCAGGCAGTTATCCGTGCTGAAAAGGACCTCATGAATGCACGTAGCTAGTACAAAAGCGAAAAAGGCCACCTAACCACCTTCGACCGCGGCGATAAATAATGAACCTCGTTAAGTACAGCTTGATAGAGACGGCCAACGCTAAAAGCCGCTTCCGGTTCCATCAGCAAAGTAGAATCGTCATTGCTGTACTTCAAGTCTTCCACTAAATCGAATATGAATATCAAGTCTTCAAAGTCTTTCATCTGGACAAGAGTTCTCCTTCAGCGTGTGAGTAGTAGTCGAAAACTCCAAGTACACGTTTCAGCCACACAAGACTACCGACTGATTGGCGCTGGTTCATCATGGCGATTCGGGTTGGGTTAAGAGTTGTCAGGTGAATTGTCGCTCAGTTGGATGTTGCACTCATTCATCCTAAAACTTTCAACTCGTCAGTCTCCTCCCACATCTGGTATAACTTCCTCTACCGTTCTATCATGACTAGAGTTGAAAGTTTCCTGTTTATTTGTTGATCTCACAAAAGTTTACCAAGCCCAAGTAATTTGGTTGTATTATTACCATAATAATGCATCTTTGAGTTGGTGTTTGTGCACCACTGAAATGAAGGTCTTGATAACAAACTGATTTTGTTATATTTCTTACATTCTTTACTGCTATAAAAGACTTAAAGTACACTATGCATCTTTCCAGAATGGTGATTTAGTTTTCCTGTTCAAATATCTGTAGAGGTTCTTGATGCGCAAGTTGAGAGAAGCCCACTTTGTAGGGTGGCTCAGGGGATATCCTTTGGTAGCAATAAACTTCCTTCTACGCAGTAAAATCTGTTGAGTTAAAAAAAAAAAATGATGTATGAGTCATCATAGTTAAACCATCACATTGACTGATAGTAATTTAATACTATACCTGGTATTCATTTCCCTTGACTCCTCTCAACCAATGAGGCACATTATACAACAACTGTGTTGGATGAAGTGTCTTCTGAGTTACTTCATTACTTGGTCCAAGGATATCAATGTAATCATTTTGTCCAAAAAGAGCACGCTTTTCATTCCACACATTGCGGGGCTTGTATTCTGGGATGGGCAATGGCTTGTCTGAGTAAGGTGTTCTGGGTAAGAGACCCCCTTTAAACAGTGGATCCTCATAGCCATGACGACGCGGGACTGGTCCTTTCGCAACTTTTTCAGCATGGTAACGAAAACGAACTGATGTCCAAGTTGGGTCGAAGAATGCACCAAGTGTTCTTGAAGCTTGAAATGACATGCCAATCCTGGAGCTATTGACTAGGCCCAAAGTTGACACTATGGAACCAATAAGTGAAGTCATTTTATAAGTTGATCTGCCTGAAAAAAAAATGACATCATTATATCTTTAGTTTATTCGGTAATAGTTGTCGAACTGAAATAGGTAAACTTACAGATTTGTACTAGAATTAGAAAAAAAGTTGCTGCCTCCTTTTTCTTATCACTTTTCGTCTGCTGCTGTATAGATCTCCGTTCCGGTGGTAAGTGCTCTCTATCGGTCAAATCCGCAAATAGCTATTGCCGAAAGAGGGCCTTATGGTTCGGGAAGGTCGGGAATTTCTGTCACGGTTTATCGCTCACGTGGAGTTTGTTGACATCCTTAAGGTTGCTGTTTATTCCGACCTTCACGTGTTCAATTGTCTTTAATGGCACAAGTAAAAATGACACTTGAAGTTGCCGACGAAGGCGCGGAAAAAGAGGTCGATGTTATTGGCCTGGGTTGCTCTAAAGAATCTTTTACAGAGCATGAAGAAGTTGAGAAGCTCATTGACGAATTAAAAGCATCGGCTCAACACCAGACCAACCCAACGGACATTCGTCTGGTGGAGAGAAACTGGCAGAGGTTCTCGTTCATTCTAGACCAATATCAAGAGCAGCCACATTTAGTTGATTCTCATCTTGATGGACTCCTTACCAAAATCATCAACATCATCCGTGAGGAAGGATTGGATTTGGAGGTGAAACATGTTGCTTTTCGATGCTTGTACTTCATATCCAAAGTCCGAGGCTACAAAGTGGTTGCAAGGCATCTACCCCACGAAGTAATACAACCATTTATTGATTAATTTTCTAATTTGTGCTAATGTGTGGACTTCTATTTAGACTGCAGATCTTGAGCCATTACTGCAGTATTTGGAGAACCAAGATCCATCTGTTCAGATAAAATGGGAAACCCATTATGGCCTTCTCCTCTGGCTCAGTATTGTGGTCAAAATCCCTTTCCATCTTCAACGGTTTGACACAACTACTTCTCAGCCAATTATGGAACGGTGAGTTGGCTGGTCTCATTATTGGAAAATTTTCCACCAATACCACAGTATGTGATGTGTCTAACAACACTTCAGGATCCTAAATGTCTGCAAGAAATACTTGTCTGGTGCAACCAAAGCCCAAGATATGGCTTTTTATGTTTCTGCTATCTATCTTACAAGACCTGATGTTAAAGACACCTACCTACCTGGATTCATCCATTGGGTTCATGAAGTAACAAACATGTTTTCCCAAAACGTTAATAGATGAGATGTCTAAACCTTGGTCCTACAATTTAGGTACTGCTTAAAGAAAATGCCCAGTTTAAGAAAGGTGTCATCTCAACGTTGGCCGGCGTTTTTAAACATGGACAGAGAGAACAAATGATGGAACATGCACAAGCTGTTTTACACACCATTCTAAAATTCAAGTTCCAAGCGTCAGAATTACTCGTCGTTCGTAAACCGTTGGTGAAGCTTATTCAGCGAATAGGTCAGTGGATGAGCAGCCCTTAAAATGTTTTGATGGATTAGTAATCATTTATTTAAATTCCAAAAAAGGTTTGATTTTTTTGAAACCTCGCGTTGCTACGTGGAGGTATCAACGCGGCAGCAGATCACTAGCGGCCAATCTGCTACAGACACAACCGACAGAGAACAAAACAGCTCCGGCAATAAATGATGAAGATGATGACGACTACGATGTGCCAGAAGAAATCGAAGAAGTTTTAGACGAAATCCTTCAAGCTCTTCGGGATAAAAACCGTGAAGTTCAGTAAGTTTGCTTGGCATTAAATGTTAACAAATTTTTTGAAAGGACTCTTTGTTTCCAGATACTCTGCTGCAAAAGGAATTGGTCGGCTCACCAGCCGGTTGTCAAAGAACTTTGCTGATCAAGTCGTTGAATCCATTATGGAATTCTTTTCCCTACGAGAGTCCGATATGGCATGGCACGGAGGTTGTTTGGCTTTGGCTGAATTAGGTAGGCGAGTTTTTCCCATTAAACGAGAAACGTCATTTAGAAATATCCAATCATTTATTTCCAGCACGACGTGGACTGTTACTGCCCCAACGGCTGTCCTCTGTTTTGCCTTACGTGGAGCAGGCCATGTTGTACGACGAATTGCGCGGTAACTTTTCCGTAGGCTCGGCCGTACGTGATGCGGCATGTTACCTGTGCTGGGCTCTGGCACGCTCCTACGATCCGTCTTTGCTCCAGCCCTTCGTACACCAGTTGGCCAAAGCGCTAGTCATCACCACCGTGTTCGATCGTGAGGTCAACTGCCGCCGGGCAGCTGCCTCTGCTTTCCAGGAACATGTCGGCCGTCAGGGAACTTTTCCGCATGGCATTGACATCCTCACAACTTGCGACTACTTTGCCGTCGGCCTGCGCAAAAATGCCTATCTCCAACTCAGGTTTATTTCATCTCATTTTACTTATCGCAATTCAAATTTTAATTGTGTTTTGTTGTTCTAGTCTCTTTGTGGCTCAATACGAAGAATACCGTCCTCATCTCATCCAGCATTTAGTGGATCGTAAGATCTCGCATTGGGATACAGTTATTCGCCAACTGACCTCTCAGGTACAAATATCTCTATATTTCCCACCAGCCATTCTTATGATCGACGTCTTTGTTAGACTTTGCATAAAATGACGTTCCTTGATCCGGAGAAAATGAAAGTCATTCTTAAGAAACAAATTCTTACTCGCTGCGCGAATCCGGAACTCTACCTACGACACGGAAGCATCTTGTCCAGCGGAAAAATCATCAACGCTCTTTGTCGAGTAGCCAAGGATAATGGACGAACTGTTGAAGACGAGCTTGGTATACTATCTTCTGTTTCTTTCATTAGCTAATCAAAATTAAATCTTGTGAATGGCGTTTATTTCAGGACAAGAGCTGACGGAAGCCATCATTCAGACATGCGGGGACATCTTAGAGGAACGTTTTTGGCGCAGCTTTGGCGGTGACCAAATGCGCGTGTCCGTCTGTCATTTTATTGAAGATTTGAGTTCAGGACACTTTCCCCTTCCGGAAACGGTTGTGGATCGTTGGTTGCACTCATTGCGAGAGTGCCTTGCCTCGGCCGATTCGAACGTACAACAATCGGCTGTTGGTGCCGTTACGTCTTTGATTGGCCAATGTTTTCAGCAGCAGCCATCCGAAAAGCTATTTGCATTGTTACAACACTTTCTGCCCGAAGTGACGAGCAATAATCAACAAGCGCGAGTTGGAAACGCATTAGCTCTTGGTTCGATGCCACGTTTTCTTCTCACTGTCTCTTTAGTCGATGTTGTCAAACAGCTATGCAGCTGTGCCCTCATCACAGAAAAGACACTTCAATGGGCCGAGGCACGTAAAAACGCGCTTGCAGCTCTCGCACTCGTCTGCACCACCGTTGGCATTGCGCCATCCTGCCCAGGTACTTGAACTCATTTGGCCCTTGATTTGAATCAGATAAATTCACACGATCATTCATTTGCCAGATGGAATTGATCAAGGGCTATTGGCGGATATATTCCGCACTTTGATTGATGGACTCGAGGACTACACGGTGGATAGTCGTGGAGATATCGGAGCCATCGTCCGCGAATCAGCCATGTCGTCCATTCAGGTATTGTTCCGTTTTAAAGATTTCCCGGAACAAACAAATGATTTCTTCGACATTGAATTTTAGGTGGTTTTGGTTTTGACTAATAAATCCCATCCAGAATTTTTAAAACCGGATTTGGTCAGAAATGTACTGCACGCTGTAGCCAAGCAGTCAACGGAGCAAATCCGACGGACGCGGTTGCTTGCTGCCAACGTATTTTCTTCACTCATTTACTGGTATTCTACCTTCAGGCTACTCGTGTTTCATTTACACTTATTCTGCAACTCTGTTTCGTTCACAGTGATCCCCCCATTCCGCATGTGGAGCAGCAAGAAGAGTTGCGTTCCATCATTGCGCCTCCTCCGCTGGATATTTCAACCGAGAAGGAATGTTTCGATTTATGGTTAAAGGTGATGCGACTTGACTCGTACCGTAAGGCCGTCATCACCGGACTCGTCTCAAGTATTGGAAGCCTCACAGAGAGCTTGGTAAGTCATTTCTGACAATTCAGTTTTCGCAGAACTACAGCGACTCCAATTTGATTCCGTGTAGGTTAAAAGTGCAAGCGCCCCCTTTCTGAGCTATTTACGTCAGTTGGTGTCGGAAAGTAACTTGGTCGAGTTGAATTTGGTTACTCAGGACATTCTAGACGTGTTCAAATCAAATCTGAACAGTGTTCGGCTGATGCCGTATATTTTCAACTTCCTGGATCACATCTTCTCATCCGGATGTCTGGATATCGTTTTCAAATCGATTTCTCAGCCACTTTTGGCCCTGGTCCGCACCGAAATGACTAGCGGTAGCAAACCTCTAAAGGTAATAATCTGATTTTAACAATACTTGGTTTTTAAAGCAGTTGACTGTAAATTTTCCATTAGTTGCTGATTTCGTCGGTCGATTTGTACTGTCACTTGCTTCGAGGTGATCAAGCGACCTTTGACAAATCCATCGTCCATCTTCTCAATCTGCTGGTCAACAGATTTCCACGTGTGCGCAAGATCACGGCCACAAAGCTTTACGAGACCCTACTCACTCTGACAGATATTAGTCCGTCTTTGGCCAATCACCAAGACGAAATCCTAGCCATCCTCAGCGACACAAACTGGGACGAGGATGTTGAAGCCCTCAAACCCGTCAAGAATCAACTTCGTTTACTATTCATTCCAGCCTCAAATCCTTAACGTTTTGGTCTTTTAATAAAATTCCCCGCTTTGTCTAGCCTAGTAATCTATTAAATTAATTACTGAAGAAGAACAATGCAATTGTATTTAAATGAATACAATTTTCAACAGCTTGCGCAACGCTGTCTCGTTTTCTGTGTCGTCTGCTCGTCCATGTGACGGGAGATTTTTGTCGGCTTGGTTCTCCTGTTTTTGTTGTGGAAGTTTCCTTTATATTCCGGCAAATTCCCTTCAAGAGTTCAACAAAATGTGGCTCACGCAAGTTTTGTACAATCGAGCTACCAAAGCAGACAATTTTTGGAAAAGAAGACGAGTTTTTAAGATGTCCGCTGTAAGTTATTCATTCTACACTTTTCGGTCTTTAACATTGTAAATGGCGGGTCTTTATTTATTCATTTAGCACTATTACGGGCGAAAAAGAAACTGCTACAGCATAGCTATTAAACATGTCCACAGAGCTTTGGCGTACGCTACAAGAGGTCGTAAACTGAAAAAACGAGACATAAAAGAGGTATAACATTACACAGCACATTTTTGTTTGGAAAAGTAATCTTCAGAGAGCTAACTTTTTGTAGTTGTGGGAACAAAGAATCTCAGCAGGATGCAGAGAATTGGGTTCATCCTACGAAGCCTTGGTGAGGGGAATGGCAAGATGCCAAATAGCCCTCGATAGGAAAACCCTTGCAAACCTGGCCATCTGGGAACCAAGAACATTCAAGGTGACACTTAAATTCATGTGTTGTGTTCACATTGGTGCTAAATGCCTTCTTCCTGTAGTCATTGACTGAAATTGCAGCTGCCAAACTGAGACAAGATCCCGTCAAGGGCTTGAACGATATTGGCCCTCCACCAACAGGAGTGATTACGAGAGGAATGTTGTAGGTTACTATGTGTTCAACTGGTCAGCTGTAGATTATTCTCTAATAAACTTTCACATAAATGTTTCTATCCCCTTATTTGGAGGTAAGAACTATTAAAATATTGCTCTGAAGCAGGTAGGCAGAATTGGAGCCGTTTGCTGTTGATATAAAGAAAGGACGTGTATTTATTGGATAATCGTCGACTCCCTCAGTGTTCCGTTCGTGATTTGGAACGCTGATAATATGAAACCGCCACCAGGGAACGAAATTGTGGAACGAGGAATAATAAAGATAATGAGCGATCGATGCACCGACATTGAAAGGTAAAAAAAAAAAAAGAGGATCCGAGACTAGTGCGCCTGTGTTGATGATGAAATTCTCCGCGCTCGTATTATGCTTCATTGGTGAATTTTGGGTTCATCTTGGAACTGAAAATCTCGAATCGAATTAGCCGATCTTGCGGTGGACGCTGCTGTAGGCCTCCGATCGCTGGAAGGAAGTGTACTGGCCGGCGTCGTGTAAATCGATCACTACAAAAGAATTCATTTAGGATTGTCTTTCATTTTGAAGCTGCCAAAATTTGAAATTTACCTTCAATGTCGGCACTGAACCCGGTAGGAGGAATCGATTCATCGCGCTGGGCCGATGGGGATTGCGGGTCGAGAGAATTGTTCTCTCCCTCGCTGGAATGGATCTGATTTTTGAGTAGGGTCTTTTTGTTGCTGTAGACGGAGACTCGGACTTCTGATCGGGCAAAGATGACGTGCGACCTGACTCCTCTCTGCTGCGAACCAGAAAAGGCGTTACTGTGGGACGTCCAGCAGATAGACTTTACTGGATAGATTACCTGTCCGATGGGATTTCCGCACCAACGAGCTTCAAAGCCGTTACCTTCTCGCTCGATTTCCACATAGGCTCCGGCGCAATCGACGGTGTAGGGAGCGCTGAGATTGTGGAAAGTCAACAACAAATGCAATCCGGGGTCCGTCTATTGAAATATAAGAAAAGAAATGTATCCAGTTGCATTTCGGGGCTGGAAATCGAAACTTACTTTGATGTGCAAGTCGCACTCGTCACCCTCATCCTCTCCCGTAGGGAACTCCATGTCGGGATGCATTTGACGACTAAAACGGCCGTAAAAATTGGGCGAAAGGGCCCGTCTTAAGGGCAGCGGTTGGGAGCGCAGGTAGCGGAGGAAAGCCGGACTGCGCACCAATTTGGACGGATCGAATTCTTCGGATGGCGACCGTTTTGTCCGTTTGAAAACGGATTGGAAGAGGTCGGAAGTGCGTCGGAGGAGAATGGAAGACGTTTCTCTCGGGTTTGTCAGTGAATTGACGATGGTGCGGATCCGGTTGATGAGGATGTCATCGTTGCGGAATTCCGGCGGAGATTCCTCTTCTTCTTCGACGGCGATCACTTGATCACGTGGTTCCGGCTCGTCGACGACCAGTTGGACGGACAACGATCCGCTTCCTTCCAACTGATCCAATTCGGCGATTTTCACGGCCGTTTCAACCGGATCGGATCCGCTTCCTTCAATGTCTTTGGCATCGACCGAAGGAGCGTCTCCGCTTCCGTCCACCTTGAATTTTGGTTCGTCGGATGATAAAAGAAGTGTCTCGACTGGTAGGATTTCATCGAATCCGCTTCCTTCGTCCGTCGCCTTGAACTCCAATTCGGCCTTTGTGGCCGTCTCGGCTTCTTCTTCCTGGATAACGACGGCATCTGGCTGGACGCTGACGGAATTGGCCTCAACTCTAGGTTCTTCCGTCGCCAAATTGATGACGTCGGATGCTTCGGTCACGGATTCGGCAATTTCCTCCGAGTGGATATCGACAGCAGATCCGAGTTCACTTTTGAAATCGAGAATCGTCACCGTTTCCGGCTCTTCCGTCTGGATGAATTGGCTTTCTTCGTCTTGTTCTTCTTTGATTTGACTGTCGGATTGGGGCAGGGCTGGAATTTCCATCAAAATGTGAGTGATGTCTGACTCGACGTCGTCCTTGAGCTGCGAGCTGACGGAAAGATCCAGCTCTTGTTTCTCTGCCGGTTGATCTTTGGTGATTTCGATCTGGACGCTATCCGTCGAGAAAACAACGGGCTCTTCCGTCACTGACGGACTCGCAATTCCTTCGGCCGGTGATTGGCTTGTCGGATGGATGAGCTCCGCATTCTCGATGGTCACGGACTCGGCCGTCGTCGTCGAAGCCGCGTCTTTTTTCGATTCTTGGTGCGGTCGCAAGTCTTCTTCTTTCATCAAATTGTCCAGCATTTCTGCCTTGTTGTTGATTTCGATTTCAGGGGTCTCCGTCAGTTGGGCGACAATGGGATCCATATTGATCTCTTCCGGTTGGGATGGCTCTAGTCGGATGACAACGGGCAAATCGCCGCTCCCGTCATTTTCTGCGCTGCCCTCGAAAGTCTCAACAGCCTCCGCGTTCACTTTGGAAAGAAGAGAATCTGGTTCTTCCGGCTGTTCCGTCATTGTCAATTCCGTCACGTCCGATCGGAAAGTGTCGGCAATCGACGACTGGTCTGTAACGACGTCGAATTCCTGGTCGGAGGCAACAGCGCCGTTGGGTTGGTCATTGACCCCATCAGTAGCAGCAGCAGCATCGTCGGGCAAGATGGTCGTGACGTCATCAACGTCGGTGACCTTCAGTCCCGTATCAGCAGCAGCCGGTTCGTCGGTGGTGGTAATAAAGGTAGCCAATTCCGCTATGGCAGGTGAATCGGTTGGTTCATTGACGAATTCGTCGTCGTCCATCCGCCATGTGGTCAATCCGCCAGTCGTCGTTGACGGAGCAGCCGATGTTACCGGAGTCTCTTCTTCTTCTTCGTCTACCTGGACATTATTTTGACGTGATTGAAGCGGTTGCAAGTCATCGTCTGCTGGTTCGGGCGGAGGCACCCAGTACTCGATGGAGCTCTTGTCTCCTCTTTTCAGGTAAATCTTGGACGGATTGGGCCCGCAATTCCGCGCTCCTTGAATTAAATCGATTTCATTACAAAATGTAAATTTATTTTGTTTGGTTAATTGACGTTGTTATACCTTGAATGGAGGCGATGAGGGACCCGACGACGAGGAGATAGCGGATGATCATAGTTCTGATGTTGAACTTGAAGAGTTTGTCAGAGTGGAGTGGAAAGCGATCCGCTCCGTGTGAGGTTGATGGAGCGACTGCGTCGAGTGGCCGGGCCGGTGGAAAGCAAAAGTTCTCCTGACTCGCTGATGCTCTTGCTCGTCGCTCTGCCTCATCCCTTCGGATCTTTTTGGTGCTCGCCCGGCAGGTCAACCGCCTCTTCTTCTACCGGGGGGCTCCTCCTTCTTTCTTCTGGGCTGCCGGTCCGCCCCACAGAGCGAAAGAAGAAAACGACGACGGCCGGTAAAACTACTACTAGTTCATGTCGCAGGTAAACACGTATAGTCATCCGCATTCCTTTAAGTTTTATGAGAGAAAGTGAGCCAAGCAACTATAGGGGGGTTTGAAGAACCGAACCCCCTTTCTTCAAAACTACGTCTAAGCTGAAAACATCATATAGAATAAAGGCGGATCCACCCCCGCGTCTTGACCTTCCCGTGTCCTGTCTCTCCCTACACAAATGGAGAAAGGCTGAAAGGGAAAGAAAACCTTAAAACCTTTAAAAAATCGAAATGGAATTGTGAGCCCTCGCCCCCTCTCTTTTGAGGGCAGGAGAAAATCCGTTCGTTATACTATAGTAACTGTTTCCCTTTCTCTAACTCATCTCTTGGATGCTGTTTGTTATTCATGAGATGATGACTCGGTTCAAGTTCAACCGACCGGAATCCTTTCCCCCATTTGAATGAATTAATACGGTGAAAGTGGTTTCATCTCTTTTCTTTTTCTCAATTCGCTTTTTTTCTTCTTCTTGTTGGATTTCGATGGTGAGCGACCGAGAAAGGTTAATGGCTTCGTCTCTAGCTCTTCATTTTGATTGTTTTACAATCATGTTTTTCTCCTCCCTGAGACGACGACGGTTCTTGTTGACGTTTCTCATTGTCGAGTTTACCCGTTTCCTCTAAGTTTCTTTTCAGTTCACTTCTTTTCCTGTGTTATTCCACGAGTTGGGTTTTTCTTTTTTTGTTTCTTTTGCCAGTCGAATGACCATGAACTGAACCGCGAGCTGTTCAACCCCGTCATTAGACGTAGAGGCACCCCCTTGGTTGTGCGCGCCGCACTTTTGATTACAACAACACTTGGTCGTCTTCGTCGTCGTCTTCACTTGTTGTTGTTGTTCACTTCATGAGAAAAAGGTCAGAAATGCCAGGCAAAAGAGTCGACACACGCGAAGCGAATACTTCCATCTTGCTGATGGTGCGTGCACCTTTCCTATCGTCTAATTGGAGGTAGTTATCATCATCATTGGCGGCGGCTCGGCTTTTTTTTTTTCCTTCCCATTGTCGACCTTCAAGGCCGTCCCGTCCGCCTCCTAGCCGGCTGATCGTAGGCTACGCTCTTTCCATATAATGCGCGGGCCGAGTGCCGTAGCGCCCGCAAAAATGGATCCTTATTCATTTCGATGACCGTGGCCTTTTGCCTAGCCCGGAGGTATTATCACTACCTCAATTTTTGTTAACTCGATTCGTCTACATAGAGTTAAGAAAGAAGAGTCAACATTGAACTAACGGTATTTAAACTTACTACGTACGCGCTGTGAGAGTAGCGACCGTTTTCCGCGTCGTTTGTCGACGACGCCGATCGGTTTCACCAGCAGAAAACCTCAACGTATTGCCCGTTACGGGTCATCGTCACCAACGGGGCCAGTATGGAGCAACAATGGCGACGCTACCGTGCTTCTCTATCCAGAATTTAAAAAAAAACACTCTTTTTTTTCGTCATAAAGGGTAGAAGAAGGAAATGAAGAGGAAAAAAAAAACCAGTTGTAGCGCCTTCGTGCTGGGCCTGAAGCGATGCCGGTTCAACAAATGTCAAGTCGCAATTTTCTATTATTATTCTTTTTCTCTTCTTCTTCCTTTTTTATAATAAAAAAGCTGTTGTTGTGTTTCATCTGATAATAGAGAATTTCAGAAATGGAGATGGAAGAAGACAAGGTTTGTGCGCAAGTTGTAATCATAACGGGTCCCGTCCAAAATGGCAACGACGTGCCAGAACAACAACTTGTTTATCCGCACAATCTCTCTCCGAGCGCGTCATATCATCGGAATTGCGCGTTTGAATGTTATTGATGGAGCGGCGTCGGCGGCGTGTATTATGGGAACCGGGTTGGATTTTTCTGTCCCACGTGCGTCGTTTTCTCTCGGCTGATAAATTTACGACATTGACCGTGAATCCAGCAGTCGATGCTGGCCAAAACTATTTAGAAATCTTGACCCAGTGACGATTTTCTATTTTTCTTCTTTTATTTTCTGGGGGATGTCGAGAGATCGCGCGGGCCGTGTGTTCCTTATCGGCTAGAAAAGAAGAAAAAGGAGAATTAACGATGCGACTTCCCGCCGTGGAGATGTTGTCCATTTATTCGAAGAAAAAAGGGGGACGACGGATGGAGGGGGGAAACAGACACGGACAACAGCGGAAAGAAAGGGGGGAAACTGTGCGCCGGCCACGAAGAAATGGATGGCCAAGGGGTTGGATGTTGCTGAGCGCTTCACCAGGTGAAAATCGGGGTCATCCATGTCCGGGCCCCAGCTATCACTGTACCATTGAATATATACTACTACCACCCCCAGAAAAAGAAGAAGAAGAAGAATATTAATGGAGGACATCAGTTTTATTTTTTCAGGGGGGTCGTGCGCTACAATAACACGAGGCGAAGGAGAAACTCGGTGCCATCAGCTTTCTCCAAAAAACTCGATTCAAACAAAACTGGAGAAAAAAAAAAATCCCCCCTCGTCTCTTGGAGCAACCTCCCACGCGCTCATTTAAATATATTCAGAGATAAGACGGAGAGATCGAGGTCTATTTTGCACAAAAGACAAACAATACGAGAAAGCGGACGATTCTCTTTCAATGGTGAGCCGATTGTATTCATAAAGAGAAAACGAGTCGGTGATCTACTGCTAATGAGCAACTATGTCCGCCAGTGTAAATGAGGTCGATCTATACGAAATGAATGAAGCGGCGGATTAGTTTTAATAGTGGCGGCGGCGGAGGCGGCATATGGTCATTGGTGTTGACACCTGTTGAACGTTTCTCACAAGACTTTCACCAATGTTTTATAGGACGCTTTTTTTGCCTTTTCGTTGTTGTCAATTGTGTAAAACACGGGCGATAATATTTATATTTAGGCCGGCATCTGCCCGTCTATTATCTCCCAATGAGATGACGTATCCATATCGCATACTGGTCCACTGTCGGATGAATGGTCGTGATTAAGCCAACATCACATAGTCTTGGCATTGCGTCCAGTCCAGTCTTTGCTGGCCGTCGTCCTATTTTACGGTCCCAATATAAGACGAGTTTCTTTCGGGAAAAGCCCTCGGGTGATTCGCCTTGGCAGAGCCGTATAGTGGGGGGAGGACTATAGCACCTGTTTTTATCGGATATCTCTTGTGTATTGTAGCCAGCACAACAGAGGGCCGGGTGCTGCTGCCCGCTCTATCCGCACCTGCACCACCTACGTGAGAAAAGAGAAAAGAGACTTGGAGTATAGTCGTCGTGGGCAGTAGAACCTACTTCGTTTTTTTTCCTACAAACAACACGAGGAGAGAAAGAAAAAAAGGCCAGTGCTGGATCCCGTCTTTGCCCAGTCTCCGTCCAGCCTCCGCATTCTGCACATCCGTTCTCCTAAAACTTACTAGTACTTTTGGCTAATTGGCGCGCGCGGTGAGTTTTGTCAACCCCTTCTTATTTCTAATCCATCTTATCTCTTAACCATCGGGTTTATGGTTTTCCATATTGTTTTCGCTATCTTGTTCTTCGTCGTCTACCTGTTATTATCAAGCGCTTTGTGCCGACCAAAACGGGGCCATAGTTCACCGCTTTTCCGGGTTTTTTCATTCCGAGGGGCTTGTCTAGCGCTTGTCAAATTGTTGTCGAATGGCCCTGGTACTCGGACAATGAGGCTATAAGGATAAGTTCTCATATTCCTCGTCTTGTTTTCTGGCAGACAGCAGCAGACAGTCGAGAAAATGCGTCCATCAAAGACTACAGCAGTTTTCGTCGTGATGACGGCCTTCGTCGTTTCCATCGCTTCAGCAGGTATTTTAAGAGATTGACGTTGAATTTTCATAATTTTAATGTATCACGTGGTGCTGTATTGGATATTCAGGATCAGTGTCGGATCGTTTGAAGAACACGATGGATAAATACCAAACAGTGGAAGTTGACGTGCCGGAACGCGCCCTACCGACTGCCCAAGGTTTGATTCTTGTAGCTCAGACTGGATCATCATTCGCTCCAAACACCAATGTGATTTGTGTCTTCTAAAACAGGAATATTGCAAAACATCAAGAATGCCATTGGCGACCGCCAGTTTACTCTGCGGATTCCTGCCATCCCGTTCGTGTCGTCGCTTTGGCGGAGCAGAACCAACGTCACCGCAGACAAGAATTCTTCCTCGCTAGCAGCTGAAAACGGGGTCAACAGCACGGCAATCCCAACAAAAGCCGGCGGACAACATCCAGGTACAAAAACTACAAGTCTCGTCATATCATAAAAAGAAATTTGTCCAACTTTTTTATTCGAAAAATCGAAAGGGCGGGAAAATGAGGTCAACCTCCCTTGTCAACAGTCTCTCCGCGTCTATTAGCATCAAACCCCCAATTTGTTAGCGAGGGGTTGAAGAAAGGAAGCGACATGACGTATTGATGTTTGTTTTTTTAAATAGAATGGAGAATGGATATAATAGATTTTATAAGAATGAATGACCAGCGGCCATTTCACCGTTTTCTTTTTTTATCTTTTTCCTCCTTGTGTAATAATCGAACGTTTCTTATTACGCAGACAACTGGTGCGGTGGCAATATCCTCGTGGATCTCAATTCCCGCAGGGAGTTAACCTACAAATCGACTCAGTTCCCGGCCGGACGCTCCACCCCTTACGCCTGTTCGTGGGACGTCAAGGTAATTATAATAGCGGGCTACTACATACGTACGTACAGACGGCTGTTTTGTCCGTTTTGTATGGGCTCGTGTAGTTTGGCTTTCATAAATCACCTGCTGCTGCAGTTACCGAGTGTTTACATAGTGCACAAGACGGGCGAAATGAGTCGAAATGAGCTGTCGTCTCCGTGTTTAACGATGGGTTGATGATTGATACCGTCCGTCTTCTAACTGCTGTCCGTCTCTCAATGTTTATACAGGTGAGCAAAAACTGCCGTCGCGGGCGGGTGACTATGAGGATGGACGGACGCAGTCGACTGGCCAGCGAACAACGTTGCACCAAAGGATATTACCGCATCGCTCCATTCATGAAAGAAGCCAAGTATGTCACTCGTCCGCTTTCTCTACGTATATTTACTGGCTTTATAATCTCTACAATTCAACAAAACAAATTTGAAGGATTTGCGGACGCATCGGAGACGTCCCGGCCTACCAGTGGTACGTCGACGAACAAAACCCGGAGGAAGTCAGCATCATTATGAAAAATATTGGACTTAATGACGGCCATTCCGAGGGCCTTTCCTTCACCCTTTCAGGTATTTTGTCCTTTCTTTACACAAATTTCTATCGAATAGTAAATTAATTGATTTTTTAAAATAAAAACAGGCGAATGTTTGACCGATTCGGCCAAGACGACGGAAGCCGCATTGGATAATGTCGACATCAACAGTCGCTGGATGTACCGACTTTTGCTCGATTCCGCACCGGGCGGCCTCCACAGTCAAGTCGTCGTCCACACGGCCAGCATGTCCTTCATGCCCAGCTCTAAATTGTCGGCAAAGGCCTCGGAGAAGATCAGCTCCGATCTCGGCCAGGCTCAAGCCGAGTCCAGCACGGCCGCCTCGCCCGACAAGAAGAAGAAACCGTCGACCGACAACAAGATCACCTTCTATTCTCCTCTCTACCTGATATTCCGCAAACTCAACATCATCTAAAGACCTTTTCATTTGCAACTTGAAGCTGCTGGCCGGCATTTGTTATACGATTTTGTCTTAATTATGGAAAACAAAGTTATTTAAATTCGTTGAAACGCTCTATTGATTGGATTACACTGTAATCACACTGTCGGAATGAAGTGGAGCATTTCATTTTCTGGCTGTTGTTGTCGCCGTCGTTTAGCGTCGAGGGCGGAGCTGTTTGGACACGTCGCCACCGAAATCGTTTGTAGGGGCGGCCGTTCTAATAATAAAACGGGCGACGGTATTTTTGCTGTCGGAAGCGAATGAAGAAGAAGACGAAGACGAAGAAGAAGAAGTTTTGGGGCCAAGTGAACGGCATTCGACTGGAAAAGGGCCAGCCGTCCGGTTCGCCCGAGTTTTTCTTCTTCTTCTTCTCTTCTACTATTCCCTTTCTTTTCTACTTCTGGATCGCCAAGCGCCTGCCGTGTGCACCCAAAACGGAATTCCTCTTCCGCAGTAGTAGACATACTCCCTTAGAGAGTCTTTGACTGGGACGCAAAAAGGCAGGAATTCGATTTTTTGGATGCGTCACTATAGTTGACCCGATTGCCGTCATCGACAAGAGTGCTGTTCTTTTTATTTTCTTTCCTCCTTTGCCTTCTTGCCCATTTGTGTGTTGTGCCCGGCGTGCTGCTGCAGTGTGTGTTTGACGTGACCAAGTAAGGTTTCGTGCTTGTCATTCCGCCTACCTACTGCGCTCAGTGTGCAGTCGCCCGCCTGTTTAGTAGAGCGCGTCGGTCGAACAAGTACGTCCACCTAGCGGTCGCTACCAAAACTTGCAAGTCAAAGTTGCTGGGAGCGAGTTTGGCCGTCCTTTTTTCTCTGGGCTTACACCACTACACCAGGCACACACACAAGACACACCGACACATATACACAGAGAGACGAAGAGCCGTCTCCTCCTGTTGACGCCATGGCTAGTGAATCGAAAGGTTTGGTGTTCGCCACGGCCGTGAAGAAACACGCTGGACGGGCAAAAGAAAAGGTATTTCCCATCGATTCTCATCTCAATTAGAGTCTTCATCTCGATTGGCGAACGTTGAACGTTGTCGGCGGCCGAGAATCGTTCGCTTTGACCCAACCACCGTTCACTTATTTAGCAGATGGTCGGTACAGTGTAGTAGTGTAGTGCTGTTGCATTCCCATCTTTCTCTTTTGGCCCGTACGTCAGCCACTCACTACGGATAGCTCTTTGGCTGCTTGTTGCTGCTGCAGAGTCGAGGCCTCTCTTTTTCGGCTGCTGGGGCGTCCAGAATTCATGACCTTGTATGGTCAATGGTGGCAACAGGTTGTTTTTATTCCCTTTCTTGGCCCGCCGTTCCCACACAAAAGCCATCCAATTGATTCGATTTCATCGTTAATTACGTCATTGTGAGCTAATGGCCAGCGTTGGGGAACGGTTTTCTCGCGCCCAACGTCTCGCTTTTCCCTTTATATTCCCGTATCGTTTTCATCGTGCAGGGAATTTGTGTCATCGGTTGAATGCCATCGCGACTCCCCGTTGTGTCCATTTATGATAATTTCAATCAAAACAGCTGGGCTCAACTTGTATCTTGTGTGTGTGACCCACATGCCCAATCTTGCCCCACCACCAGCAGAAACCAATTGTTTATTCGAAGAAGCACTCTACGAACAAGGCCCACCTTTGATCTGGTTGTCCTTTTTCAGCAGACAGGCAAAGCAACCAGCTATAGGCCACCAGACAGGTTAAAAAGACTCTTCTAATGGGATTCCAGCTGTTGTTACTTTTTTTCTCTCTTTCAAAACTGGATCACCACACATTTTCCTTTTTCTCCACCACCCTGAAAAGTTGGGACTCTCTCAACCTCGTGGTCAGACGAATCAGAAACCCATGGCCAGATGGTGGTTTTTTGTTTTTTTCCATTTCCTTTGCAACCTGCAGAAATATGCACTCAGATAATATTACAATATACAGAGAGGGGGGACAGGAGAATGCGTGACAGGCTCCGTCCGTCGGTTGCTGGATATCGTTGTGGGTATATAGAGTTGCCTGCTCATACTAATTTTAGACGAGAGAGTATATATGTATATAGGTGTAGATGTGCACATGCATCGTTCGTAGAGGCGAGAGACAGAAGAAGAAGAAGAAGAAGAAGAAGGTCTAGTGTGTCTAGTCACTGCCAAGTTTCCGTTGAGCTCGTCTCCGACTTGCCCAGAGAGACTCGACTCGACTTTGGTGATGGCAACGGAGCAGCAAACGGACAAGTCGCATTTTGCTCGTGGTGCCAAGTAGCCAGAACGTGAATGGACCAACTAGAGCACTAGACCAGCAGCAGCCACCAAACCGGGATCCCGGTCACGGAAATAGAACGCCCACCTATATTCCCCTTTTTTTCTGCCTCTCTCTCTCTCTTTTCCTTGTCCCCTCTTCTTTTCTCTTTTCGCTTCTTTTCCCTCCCTCGTCATTGCTGTCATCCACAGCAATGAGTTTTGTGTGTGAGCCGGTGCCGGCTCTCATCTTCTTTGTCAAAATAGAGTCGAACGAAATAGACGACGACCAAGAGACAATTGAAAAAAGCAGCAAGTAGCAATGGCGATGGGTTGAAAAGAGGAGAATGGCGCGTAGAGACAGGAAACGACGGCGGTTGTCGACTTTCACGGTCTCTAATGATGGAGCCGTTCTCGCCCTGAAGGAGGTTCAAGAGTGACGATGCCTGAAGGGGGAGATCGATTAGGCTGCAAACTCTCGACACGACGCAGACCACCCCTCTTCTCGACGAGGAGTCATTTCCTCTCGCTATCCGTTTTTCCACTCTTTTATTTAATATCCTGATTTATTTTATTTTATTTTTAAAACGTCAACAGATCCTCCAGAAGGTGGGCAAGGTAGACCGGACGGCCGACGAGATCTTTGACGACCACGTCCAGAATTTCAACAAGCAACAGAATGCGGCCAACAAACTGCAAAAGGAGCTCAACAACTACATCCGCTGTGTCAAAGGTGATTCCGCATTTTCCACGTTGATACGTTACGCGCTTTGTCGAGTTGCAGCCGAATCCCACCGGTTACAGTCTCCGTAGACACGATGGTGTTTATATATAATTCAGCTGCAGCCGGTAAACCCGCCAACGGTCGCATTCGATTCTCTCTCTCTGCTGTCCTCCTAATATGAAAACGGGCATCGCCGTCCAAAATTAGAAAATCTCTACACACACACATGTAGCCGGACGGACGGGCCGTAGTTTCCGTGATGGATGTAGCTTCCTCCCCCTTTCTACTACCTCCTCGTCTACAAATCATGATTTATTTTCATTTGATTTATTTATTTACTTTTTTTTTTGGCTTTTTTTCTTAACGACTTGTAGCGATGCAGGCGGCCAGCAAGACGCTTTACGAGTGCATGTCTGAAGTCTACGAGCCAGACTGGACGGGCCACGATTTGTTAACGGTCCAGTCGCAGAATATCGAGATGCTCTGGCAAGATCTGAGCCACAAGATGACGGATCAGGTCCTCATCCCGCTCAACACCTACCAGGGACAGTTTCCCGAAATGAGGGTGCGTTCCATTGCCAGATGACCTAAGACAATTACGGTTCTTAATTGTCCCCTTTTGATTTTCATGGCGAACAACAGAAAAAGATTGAAAAGAGAGGGAGGAAGCTTGTGGACTATGACGGACAGCGACACAGTTTCCAGGCGTTGCAGAGCTCGAAGAAGCGCGAAGAAGTCAAGATTGGCCGGGCCAAGGAACAACTGGAGGAGGCCAAGCGGACGTTTGCCGTTTTCAACGCGGAATTGAATGAGGAATTGCCGGCCCTCTATGACTCGAGGTTGCCTTTCTTCATCACCAATTTGCAGACGTTGTTTTCGGCCGAGCAAGTCTTCCACTCGGAGCTCTCAAAGGTCCACGGTGAATTGGAATCCATCATCGACAAACTGGCCAAAGAGTCGAGCGGACGGACATCGTCGAGCCATTACAGGCGCAGCTCGCCGCCCACGCAGATGCTTTCTTCGCCCGCCAGCAACTCGCTCAACAGTCCCGAAAATGGTAAAATATCTCGTCCTCCCTCTTTACAGTCCGTCTCTCTACTCCCTCCTCGCTCTTAACCAAAACAAAAACTATGGAAAGAAAAATCCATCATGTTAAAAGAGAATGGAATCCTTGCCCGTCTCTTTCTCACTGACTAACTGAACGAACCGTTCAATGTCTATGCGCTGCCGTGAACCGATTAACAGCCCGGTTAACATTGCTTGTTTCCCCCATTTAATTCCTGACTTGACTAGTTGTTCGCGTCTCGAGACTTAGTCGGCCAGAGGACGAAGACAACAGTCCGTTCCATGACGACATCCATCGTCACTTGCACCAACAACCGCAACAACAGCAACCAAGCGTGCAAGGGCTGAAGGATTACGAACCGGTTGAAGTCGGCGCACAAGTCGGCGACACGCCGCCGTCCAACCACGGCGGAGGTAGCGTACACTTGCCCGTTTTTGCTCTCTCTTTCTCCCTGCATTGCCTTGTCTCTTTGTGTCTGAGTGTCTGCTTTCACGGGTAGTAGCGCGATGGAATAGACGAGCCCGGCTTGACTTGGTTCTTCTCTCTCTCCTTTTTTCTCCCAATTAGCCACGACCAATGGAGTGAACAAGAGCCCGCCCAGCGGAGGAGCAGGTGGAGCAGGCCGCACTAGGCCAACTGGTGTTGAAGAACTCTATGATATTCCCATAGGTGCGCGACTCCTCCTACTTTTTATTGACCTGTGCTGACCCTTTTATGGTTGTTGGATTTTGTCAACGTCGACGACTAACACTTTCACGCCCTTCCGTTTTATACGTCACTTCCGGCTGAAATGTTTTTTTTCTAAAAAAAAAAATGGTTTTGCTCCATAGGTGCTACGACGGATAACCTTCCGCCCGGTGTGCTGTACAGAGTCCGAGCCACTTACAAGTGAGTAGTAAAATCAAATGTTGGTGAAGGACTTGCCATTTAATCGTGTCGTTTTCTCAGGTATCAAGCGGAAGACGAGGATGAATTGTCTCTGGAAGTGGGCGACGTGGTCCAAGTGATCGAGTACGAGGATCCTGAAGAACAGGTAATGAAAATGATTTGTTCGTCCTTTGGACCAGGCTGTTTGAGATGTGCATTAACCGTCCAATGTGATTTTTCGGTTCCCGGAGCAGGAGGAAGGTTGGCTCATGGGCATCAAAGAGGCGACGGGACGCCAAGGTCTCTTTCCGGCCAACTTTACTCGTCCCATCTGAGCTGCTGATTGGAATGGAATGCAAAACGACAGCAAATAGAAAGAAAAGAAGATGATGACAGCCAACAAGAAAGAATTAAACAAAAAGACAAAAAAAAAATCATTTGAAAAAATCAAGCAAACTAACGAATCTGAAATAGATCTGGAACAAAAAAAGGAAGAAGACGATGAAGAAGCTTAGCAGCTCAAAAACTAAAACAACAACCAGCTACAAAACAAACAAAAAAATACTTTTCTTTTCTTCAAAAAACAGAAAGTCGAACAATTCTCGTGGATAGATCTGCACTCTCTCTCTCTCCATCATCATCCCTTTTAAGTTAACCATATTATTATCTTTTTTTCCCCCAGCCCGACACAAACCCTCCCGGTCGTAGGTTTATAATTTCCTCCTCCTCTTACTCTCTGCAAGTGTGCCATGTTTCTAATTTCCGCCTTGCTCTATTAGGTGTCGCTCGATGAAGAAAAAAAGGAAATTTCTGAATCGGTTAGCATTATTTGACCGTCCGTCTCTATTATATCACTTTTTGATTTTTCTTTTCGATTGAATCCGTCGTGTATGATTTACACTTTGAATCGGAAGACAACGCATGGGTTTCTCTCTCTCTTTCTCTCTTTCGCCCTCTGCCTCTCTTTAAATGATTTATACTTTTTTGATTAGTTTATAATCCTTGTTGATATAATATAGCGATACAAAAGAAATTGAGTTTATTATCATAATAATAATGGCCATATTTAGAAGACGCCTCCACCCGCTACTGCTGCTCCTCCACTCTTCTCTCTCTCTCTCTCTCTTTGGTGTACTCCCTCAACCCCTTTTTTTGGTTATTATTCCTTTTTGATTTTGAAATCCAATTCCCGCCTTTGCCGAAATGACGTCAACGTGATCGACAGGGTTGAACTCAACTCAATCGAGAGCTCCAACTCTAAAAGAGAAAGAAACAAAAGACTAAAAAAACCAAACGAGGTGCCTTGTGTGTCTGTGTGATGGTGACGATGCAAAATTGTGACAGCTGCTGTTTAATATTTTTAGCGACGAGGAGATTTAGTGACGATTGATATTGGATTATCCACTGCTGCACAATGCGATGGGCTTCCCACAGAAATTCCCTCCCCAAAAGAAAGCCACCCCTGCCCCCCTCTCCAATCTTTTTGAAAACCAATAAAAAGATAGTCGATTAATCTCAATTCATTCGTTCGTGTTCCGTTCTTCTTCTTCCTTATGGGATCGGCTCGTTAGTCTTAATGAATCCCGTTATCTTTTGTCTCGATCCTTGCATCACTCAACATGTTTACCGAAAGAGAAAATCGTTAAAAAGAGGCCCAATGGACTCTCTTTCTTTGGCTTTTGCTGCGGTTCTCTGTCGACGACGAGTTTAGTCGTGAAACAGCGGTCTACCTGACCGGACACGTTTTCTTATTCCTCCACAACAGTTTCGAAATGAAACCGAATAACCGTCTCTACCTGTTGATCGTCGTCTCATCCTGTTGGACTATCGGTGCGTTTGGTGTCTCCTTATCTATTCGCCAATTCATTAACCAGCTCGTTGGAGCTATTAACAAGCAAAAAAACACCGTTAGTTTGATCCGAGTCAGCGCTCGAAAAGAATCGCATCTCGTAGCGGCTCTTTCATTTTCTTATTCTATCGAAAAAAATAACGTTTTTGTTTTGTTTTTCCTGGAGATAAAAGATCTGACGGGGTCAACAGCATCCGCATTCTCACGGACGGATGATTAATGACGTCTTTTTTTGTTGTTGTTGATTAAAATGGGGGAAACAATACAGGTAGCTGCGGATCGTTACGGAATCGCGAGGAGATGTGGAGACGAAACACGCCATCACTCGTCGGGATGAAAACTGGCGACGACTGGGCGCACATTTGGAACGATTCGCGGCGCACCGGAGAAAACCAGGGCGGCGGTGATGCTGTCCCTCATGGGAAAAGCTGGAATGCTGGCGCTCTCCGTTCCGGTCTGACGACGCGGATGAGCCTCGTCCGCAGCGGCATCAGCCGAATTCTGGGCTTCCCTTCGAAATCGGCCTATTTCGCTTTTTGGAAGAAACTTTTCCTATTCGATATCGTGGCCAATGTCGCCCGTGTTGGTGGTTCCCTTTTCCTCTACGTTTTCGCCCCTCAATTGTATCAATTGCTTCCGGGTGGATTAGTCGGTTAGATTTAGTAGACCGACACTCCCAAGCACGCCCATTTCCATTTTGACGATTCCATAATTTATTGCTATGCTAATCGTGCCATATCACGCGAACACGTCTCTCTCACTTTTTTATATAAGGGTTTGTTTGTTTCCTCGTTAACGGATCTCTTTATTTGTTTACCGACACCGAAATCTGGCAACACGGGCTTCTGGACAATGTTTACAGCAGACGTCAGTGTGCAGGTGGGAATCGGTGGACCGACTTAATTAGACGTCAGTGCAATGTCCGTGACGTAGCCGAGCGGGCGTCTCTCTTTCTCTCCTCCACAAATGAACTATTTGAAACTAATTTACTGCCTCTACTAATGAATTCATATTATAGTCTAATAGTTGCGATTTTCAATAAGAAATGCGGTTCAAGAAAACTAGTCTATTGTTTGGCCTCAGTTGCCTCATTGTTTTTGGGTTCGTTGTGTTGTTGCTCGGAAGGAGCAAGAGTCTGACCGGCGAAGATCAGGTAAAACTAACTTGGTTCAGTTTCCTCATGTTGAGGGTAATGTAATTGAAATCTCCTCGACCAGGATGGTGTCGAGGATTTGGAAAGAAAGATCAAGGAACTCGAAAAGGACTTGAAGCGCAACTACGAGATTGTGCAGAAGATTGGCAAGTCTGTTGCAGACCTCCTTAAAGAGTCCTCTGGAAATGAAGGGGATGTTGCACGCAAACCAGGTCAACCTGCCAAGACTTGGGAAAAGCTGGACGGCAAGACAGACACCAACGACTGCCTGTTTGCAGAAAACAATCCACTCCAGCCAGATGTACAGATGCTGGACCTGTACACCAAGCTACCATTTGATAACCCTGATGGGGGAGTTTGGAAACAAGGGTGGGACGTTCAGTTTGATGACAGCCAGTTCACAGAGCAGAACAAACTGAGGGTGTTTGTAGTGCCTCACTCTCACAATGATCCTGGCTGGATCAAGACTTTCCAGAAGTATTATGAAGACCAAACGAGGCACATTTTCAACAACATGGTACGCAAACTAAGCGAAGACGAAAGCCGCAAATTCATTTGGGCGGAAATCTCTTACCTGGATCTGTGGTGGAAAGAGTCTGACCAGGAGGCGAGAGACAAGTTTAAGCAGCTGGTGCACAAGGGCCAAATCGAGATTGTCACCGGCGGTTGGGTGATGAACGACGAAGCCAACACTCACTACTACGCCATGATCGAGCAACTGACGAGCGGGCACGAATGGCTGAAACAGAAGCTGGGAGTCTCTCCCCAAAATGGCTGGGCTATTGACCCTTTCGGCCTGTCCAGTGCCATGGCCTATCTGCTGAAGCGGAGCGGACTGGAAAATATGGTCATTCAGCGAGTCCACTACGCCGTCAAGAAAGCCCTGGCCGCACAGAAAAATTTAGAATTTCGCTGGCGGCAAAATTGGGGCGAGTTCTCATTTATTAGCTGTGACCGTTTCTAATTGCTCTATACAATAACTCGCCGTCCTCTCTTTTCCTTAGACCACGACGGCCAGACGGATATGCTTTGTCACATGATGCCTTTTTATAGCTACGACGTGCCACATACTTGCGGGCCGGACCCGAAAATCTGTTGCCAATTTGACTTTCGCCGTTTGAGGTTTTGAATTATTCGATTCATTTGGTCAACATCAAACTAACAAAGCAATTGTTGTATAAAGTTCGCAGGGACAAACGCCAATTCACTGCCCGTGGAAAATCCCACCGGCGCCCATCACGGAAAAGAACGTGCACAAGAAAGCCGCCATGCTCATCGACCAGTATCGCAAGAAATCGAGTCTGTACAAGACAAACGTGGTGCTTGTCAGCTTGGGGGACGATTTCCGTTACGACACAGCCGCTGAATTCGACCAGCAATTCGTCAACTACCAAAAACTCTTTGATTACATGAACGGCCGCCAAGACTGGCTGGTCGAGGCCCGTTTCGGCACCTTGAAAGATTATTTCGAAGCTCTTCGCGCCAACGCCGGCCATTCGGTGGACAACTTCCCGTCGCTGTCGGGCGATTTTTTCACGTACGCCGACATCGACGACCACTACTGGAGCGGCTACTACACGACGCGTCCTTTCTACAAGCAGCTGGACCGAGTGTTGGCCTCGTACCTCCGTTCGGCCGAAATTATTTATTCAATGACGTGGTCGCACCAGCACCGTCTGGCCACCATCCCCGATCGAGTCCAGTACTGGATGAGCCGCATGATGGGACTTTTGTCCGAGGCTCGTCGCAGTTTGGGCATTTTCCAACATCACGATGGCATCACGGGCACGGCCAAGGACCATGTTGTCCAAGACTATGCCAAAATGATGCAGAAGGGCATTCAAGATAGTCAGTGCATTATCGAGCAGTGCGCCCACTTTTTACTCCATCCCGAGCAGGTAATATTTCCCCATTTTCTGACGTCATTGTCGCGGTTCCTAAACGCATTTTATTAACCACAGGCCGATTATTTGCCGAATTTGGAGACGCAGCACTATTTCGTCGACGACGAATACTCGAAGCCCAACGAATTGCCGCTAAAGAGTCTCATTCGTTTGGGTAAATTAAAGCGAGTCGTCTTTTACAATTCGCTGGCTTCGGAGCGTATCCAAGTCGTCACGCTTCGCGTCTCCCACTACAACGTCGAAGTAAGTCGGTTAATGGCCATCTAAAAAGAGCAGTCCCCTCTTTGACCGCCCGCCTTTTGGTTTTAGGTAACAAACGACCAATCGGAAGCCGTCAAAGTTCAGTTGAGCCCGGTTTTTATCACGCGACATCAACTCTCTTCCGATGAGTTTGACATTTCCTTTATCGTTGCGATCCCACCGCTGGGCATGTCGACTTATGTCATTCACAAGTTTGACGGAACGCTGGAGGAGAACACGTAAGTCTTTATTCCTATTCATCGAGTGTCTTGTTGTATCATCTTCTCTGGTTGTTGGAGTACAGGAACCTAGAAGTGGCCCGGATCGTGGTCAAAGAGTCGCGATCACTGAATTCTGTATTGCCGTTCGTCGTCGACATCAAAGAGCATCTGGAGCCTTTCTCGTTGTCCAACATGTACTTGAAAGCCTCGTTTGATTCCAACGGGTTGCTGACGTCGTTGGTGCAAGAGAACCGGGAAACGTCCGTGTCGGTCCAGTTTGTTCACTACGGCACTCGCAAAGGTCAGCAGGCGATGAGTGGAGCCTATCTCTTCCTTCCGGACGGCCCTGCCCGAGTGCTGGAACCCGAAGCGGATAGCCACGTCCGCACAATCGACGGCTCGATCCGCTCTCAAGTGATCGTTCACATGCCGTTCGTCGAGCATCAAGTCACGCTACATCGATCGCCGGGAGCTGATGGGGTCGGCCTCGACATCGACAACCTAGTCAACATTGGCGGCCAGGGCAACTTGGAAGTAGCCATGCGTCTCGTCACCCACCTCGACACGGGCGCTGCCTTTTACAGCGACCTCAACGGCCTGCAGGTAGTGTACGACGACATTGTCCGGCATTAGATCGATTTATCGATTTCCTCCGTTTTCGCAGATGACGCGACGGCAAAAATGGGATCAATTGCCTATTCAAGCCCAGTTCTACCCCATGCCGTCGATGGCCTACATTGAAGATGCTACGGCCAGAATGACTTTGGCCAGCAAACAGCCGCTGGGCGTGGCCAGTCTTCAATCTGGCCAGCTCGAGGTAAGCACGTCAATTACGTCTTTTTCATTGAATTTTAACCTATTCATTGGGGGACGGACAGGTGATGCTCGACCGACGATTAAATCAAGATGACAACCGAGGATTGGGCCAAGGTATCCACGACAACGTTCTCCCAACATTGAACGCCTTCCGGCTGCTCATCGAGCCCAGGATCTTTTCTTGCAAAGTATAAATACTTCTTTCAACATTTCTAGTGATTTATGGAACAGCTAATGTTTCATTGTCCCATAAAAAAAAAATAAAAACAGGGAAGCCGAGGCCGAGCGGATGGATATCCTTCATTGACAGCTCACCGTGTCCTTCACGGCCTTTTGTACCCGGTCCATCGGCTGGTGACGAACGGCGAATGGGACGACGTCCGATTCCATACGACTTTCAAGCCGGCCGTGGCGGAAAGCGGCTCGGATATTCACGTGGTCAATTTACGTACAGGCACCGAGCTGCCGGACGACCGAGCCGTCCAGCCGTCATCGTCTTCCGTCTCTCTTGTGTTGCACCGTCTCGGCTTCGACTGTTGCTTCCCGGCCGTCGGCCTCAACAGTTCGACCCGTGGCGGCGAGTTCAGTCTCGACCGGCTCTTCCCCGACTATTTCGGCAACAGGATCCGCTCCTCGTCGCTGACGTCGCTCCACACAGGCACGACTATCGAGAAAACATTTACGATCGCCCTGAAACCCATGGAAATTTACACATTTGAACTGCAGCCCTAAAAGTGCATTCCCCTTTGATATAGCGTCCGAGCTCCCTTTTTGCACCAAGGCGACATTCCCCTCGCATAAAAAAAGCATATTATTACGTAAACTAGGTCACGATTCTTCACGACGCAGATATTTCACTCTCTGTTAGGTTCCATTTTTCTATCGTTGCCTCTTTGGTCAACTACTATCCGTTTTTTTGTCTATTTTTGGGGTGGGATTGGTTGTTGGCTTCTTAACTAGAATGACTAAACCTGATGACAATTCTATATACTACGTGTTTCTTCTTTTGTTACGTTCATGATGGCCTTTACGGTTCTTGTTCTATTTTCTGCTCCTTCATGGTGGTGGATGGCGTGGCGTTTGCTCTTTGACGGACGAGACATGCGAGCATGCGTCATCCATATATGATGCGGTCGGAACTGGTGCTGCCGAGCTGGGCAGCGTGTATGATTGTACTGTAGTTTGTGCTGGGCCGTCGCGCGGCGTTGTGATAGAATACATCACGAACATGGTGGCTGTCGCCCAAGGAACAGCTGGAGCAGAGCTGCTTTTCTTAATTGAATTAAAAGAGGCTTCGTCGTTCATGACGGACGTCGACCCGAGGACAAGGAGCAGTGAGTTGGCTTCAGTTTGCAAGCAGAACGGCAGTCTCTGCGCCTCAGATAGTCGTCAGCTAGACGGCCGACTTGCTGGAACAAGAATGCCGTCCGGATGTTTGGCCGACCTTATCATTTCCAGGTAAAAGTGTTAACTTTTCCTCTAATATTTAGACGGCCAAGTTGAATTTGTTTTTGAAGGTTTCGGGTAGAGAAGATGGAGGGCGGAGTCGTCGTGGCCGGCAGATCCTTCCGGACGACAAGCCAATGCCCTACGTTGATCCTTCTCTTCTCCGGTTGTTTCCTGGTGGCCGGCGTGGCCCTCACCGTCCTTGCCTACCGTCCGCTCACCAATTCCAACACCCATTACCTGCGACACCTCAGCGGATCGCAAATCGGCGGACCGATCCTCGTCGTCGTCGGCCTCCTCTTCTTGGCCATCGGGCTGGCCCTGCACATCGTCTCGAAGCGCCTCAATTTCTCTGATCAAGGTGATTGACATTTGATATCTTTGTCCAGCTGTCGCCCAAAGATTTCTTGTTGTCCGGTTACGATCCATCACACACGATGTTTGAACGGAGGATGTTTGCGCCATGTTTTTTGTCTTTTTGTAACAAAAACACAGTCGCTTTGATATAATGTAAAAAGTAGCCCAGCGCCCGGTGACCCGACGACCATCGACGAGTTCGTGGCAACGGACTCGGTGCTGCTGGATCAGAGCCTCTAAATGGATGAGTCGCCCGGCCAAACGCATTTCCAGCACCAGGAAGAAGAAGAAGGTCATCGAGGACTTGATGGCCAGCACCGAATTCGTCTGCATGTGAGTTTTTCCAACACTACTAATACTGGCCATTATCTAACTGGATTGTATAAGCCGTGATTTTTGTTGGCGATTAAACAGGATCGAGCGGAGTCATAGCACCTACAGCTACGAGAGCCACGACGTGGCCAGCTTTCCCAACAGCAGCAGCAGCACGTGTCCCAGTGGCGCCAATCGACCGCCACCTCTCGCGTCCAGTAGAGTCTCGTCCATCAGTCCCGTTTTGAAAACGAGGTTGTAACCATTTCGCCCTCCTTGCTATCGCCTCATTCCATCCAAACAACAAATGCAAATGCTGAATTTTCTCCTTTCTTTCGTCCCAACTATTTGAGAGATGTCGGTCGCGGGAATTCTCAATAAACTGTTTGCCACGGATCGACGCTCGTTGGTACCTTGACGACGGCCATTGACATTTACCAGCTGCAGCTTGATATCATCTTTTGTTCGTTTTTGTGTGCGTTTGATTAGAAAAGAAACGCCAGACAACGAGGGCATAGAGGAGGTGGAATCCATTTGGCGACGTCAACGATGACGCCATCAGACAAAAGAAAGGAAAACAAAAAGAATAATTATTGATTTCTCTTTCGAGTCTCCCACTCATCGAGCGCCGCCAAGCGGATCCTCTCACAAACCGAGTCGCCTTTTCTTAGGCAGAAAGTTCAACACTTGAGACAATCCAACTGGCCAACTAAAGGCAAGTTCCACCAAATTGGATTTTCTAAATGAATTTAACATTTCGTTGAGCAGAGACGGCTGGCCATAAATCACGCAGCCGCCTCCCACGTTCAAGTGGTCGGAAAAGACCAAAAAAAAAAAACATGATGGATGAGGTCAACCACAGTACGAACAAGGAACCGCACAAATCATTTTGATTTGGGGATAAGAATTGTGCATGTCGCTCGTAACCCGGAGCAATGGATCCTGCGGGACCAATCTGCCCGATTGTCTTTCGGATCAATCCGTCATTAAATGTAGCGTAGTAGCAATAATAACCAGGCCACCGGTTGCTGGAATTTGTGGTTCCCCCCGGTGATTTGAATCCTCTGATTGGTGCTCGTTGGAACGACCTCTAATATGAATATCCCCATCCATCCGGCGCAGTATTGTGGCCGGGTATTTTCACATCAAAGCGGCCCGAGATCCTTTATATCCCGCAAAAGTTATTGACTACATGAAAAAAGAACGAGTCTATTCTTTTTTGAACGACTTTTGAAGGATTTGTTGGGTCTCCATATAATTCCGCATGGACAATCCGGACAATAGGCGCCATTAAGCTGCTGCATAATGAATAAAGAGCTCTCTCAATGGTCTGGACACATTTCTACCTCTCTCTTACTCTCGGTTTGTTTGGATCGGCTGAAAGAATGTATGCGTGTTGTGTCCGATATATAATCTCGGCCCGTTTCGTAAGAGCGCCGGACTGCGTGTTGTGCTGGATAGATTGAGCCAATTTGCGCTCGGAGGGGAAACGCCGGCCGCGGAGAGAATAAAAGACTAGCAGTCGGTCAAAGGCTTCTTCATCTGACGAGCGGGCCATCAAATCTACCGGGAACGGTCGCCTTCGTCGTCGTCCTAGTATTGATTTCCCTGCCGTCGTCGAGTCATTGGCGTCAGCGCCTCCAGGCGGATCCCGAGCGAAGCCAAGGTACTCCGGCTGCCGCCGCCCGTCCGGAGCTGATGCAGAGCTCGCGTTCAGTCGATCCCCAGTGACGGTCTCGTCTATGTGTGTCCTCACCTCCTCTCCCTTCTTATATTCTTTGGTGTTTGTGTCTTTTTTTCCATCCGACACGTCAAGGATTATGGATCGGTGAGAGTCGTCGTTGGATTTCGTAGCGGCCCGTATTCGTCCGTTGAAAAAAAAAAAACCCGAAAACATCATCATTCTCCAATTTGCAATTGAAACCTCAATCAACCATCAGCATGGCTTCAAACCCATTTGGAACTTATTACGCCTCGTCCAATAGCCAACAGCAGCAGGACAATATGGCCTATCCGATGCAGGACAATTCCAGCAGCGGTTACGTTTACGAATCGACGGATCAGCAAGGCAGCAACGGCATCACCATAGATTCGTCGGGTCTCCAGCAGCAACAACAACAACAACCAATGGGTGCTGGAATGGCCGAAGTGGATTTGTCCAGATACCCGGAACCCAAAGAAAGCACCAAGAAGATCCGAGGCCGTGCGGACATAATCGAATACTTTTTCGGCGGGCCCGTTAACCGTGAGCTGATCATCGCCAAAGCGTTCTACTTTTGCTTCTTTTCGGCTTTCGGCTCCCTACTACCTCTCATGGCCATTTACTTTAAGAACATGGGCATGACTCCGACTCAGGCCGGCATCCTCATCGGCATCCGGCCGTTTGTCGGCTACCTTAGCGCACCCTTTTGGGCCGACCTCGCCGACCGGTAATTTGTAGTTCTTTTTCTTTTATATTTAGACGTCAAAGTTATCTGTCATTGCTGCCGTGTCGAGTATCAATGGGTTTCGATGTGTTGCGACGACGACAAAACGAAACGAGTTGAAGAAGAAGAAGAAGAAGAGTCAGCGGAGAAAAGCGGCTGGAGCGATCAATATTCGGTGCTGGCCGCCCTATGACGTCAGAACGCTCCTCTACGTACACGACGGTCCCTTTGGGCCGCGTTCCAATTCACCAGTCGAGCATTCCCCACTCTTTCACTAGAGTTCCACCAGCAACTCTCTCCTGGATTATTCGCCCATCTTTGTTGGCCGATCTGACGGTAGAACACGGTGTGGTGGCCAACGATCGATCATCTATCGATCGACAACACGGCAGCAACTCTAAACAATATGCGCGTAGTTGTTATTCTAAACGGAATTTTATATTCGTTCGTCTTCTTTTTAGATTTAAAAAGGGCAGGATCATGCTGCTGGGATCTTTGGCGGCCTGGATCATTTTCAACGTGCCCATCGGATTCATCAAACCGCCGGCCACTTCCTGTCTCGTCTTCAATTCGTCGGGATTCTTCATCGAAACGCCAAAGGGAATGATCAATCGGATAAGCAAACGCAGCATCGCCCAGTCAGATGCCGACTACTACCTCACCGATTTCCAGCAAGAGAATCTCATCGAAGCCGGCTGGACACCTCGGCCGTGGATGGAGGATTTCGTCGATCATTCCGGAGACACCGCGACGGACGCCCTGATCGCCTCCAAGTTGCCGTGGAATCAACTGATGGCCATGGAAGAGGAGGAATCTGTGGACATTCCCTTGGCCGACTACGGCAACGACGATCCGAGACTGGTCCGCGTTCGCCGAAACACGCCGTCGCCGATGAAACCCACCCACGAAGTCGGCATGTCGCCCTACACGCTCGAATTCGCCCAGAACTACAAGGAATCCACCAACAACCAATGGGTCTCGCCCACATTCTCCTACACCATTTTCAACCGCAACGACATCCGCAAAGTCTTTTTCCTCTTCCTCCTACTCATCATCATCGGCGAGTTCTTTTGCTGTCCCAGTATGACCCTCGCCGATTCCGCCGTTCTCAACCTGCTCGGCAAAGAGAATGCTGATCAATATGGACGGCAGCGAATGTTCGCCTCGATCGGATGGGGTCTCACCATGTTCTTCGTCTGCCTCACTCTAGACCACTCGCATTCCTTCACCAATCATCCTTGCCAGGTACCGAGCCAACTGCTCTTTTGTCCGATTGTTGGTTTAGACTCATTAGTAGAAGAAAGACTCATTAATAGGAAACTGTAGTAGACCCAAGGCATAATAATAACCCGAGGCAATTGGATAGCAGACGAAACTTGCATCATACCATTCCCGCGTGGGCTTCTCTTTCTCTCTCCGTAACTCGGCAGAAAATGTCAAATGTCGAGGGCAAAGAAAATGCCAAGGATCACAGATTTCATTTGGATACTGCTTTCTCCAAAAATCGAATCACGTTCGGGGTCGAGTGCCTCTTTGTTTGCCTGTAGATGCAGGGCTAGACTTTTTGTATGGATTCGTGCTGCTGATCGAAATCCCGACGAGGATAGGAATAATTCAATTTAAGGCTGTGTGCAGCATCAATGTTTTTCTCCCAGTCAATTGAATCCCCCAAGTTCAGAGATGGTGAATGGATTTTTACAACCACTGTTGATGTGTTGCAGATCCATGAAAGAGAAAGAAACTACACAGTCTGCTACGTCTCCTTCACCCTGTTCATGCTTGGCACAATGCTCATAGCCACCAGGTTGCCGTTTAATTACAACACACCATCCCACGACTCCTCAGCCAACCTGCAGAATGCTGCCACCGTTTCTTCTCCCAGCGAGGTATGCCCAATATTGCAGCAGAAGATTTTCCCAATAATAAAAGTGTCATAAAATCAAATACTTATGTGGTCGTCTCTATAGCAACCGTACGTCGCTCCGGCTCCTGGTTCCTGGTACCACCCGAAACCCGCTCCCCCTCCGCCGGGATCTCAGCATCACCACTCGACAAAAGAAGTAGTGAACGACGCCCTGAAAAACCTTCTCGGAAAGGTATTTCAATTTGCATTGCATCGATTCGTTGTCGTGTATTTTTGACGCTCCACTGCACCTTCTTGTTGGATAGAGCAAAGTTTTCGCCCAGACAACCCGCCAGATCCCCGAATGGATGCCCGTCCTTCGCCACTTTGCCAACATTAAATGCGCCTCCTTCATGTTCGTCGCCTGGTTCATGGGTTTCGGCATCGGTCTCATCTTCACTTTCCTCTTTTGGCATTTGCAGGTGACCTTTCCTTCCCAAAGCGCTCCTGTTTGTCCTTTTTATTTATTCTATTTGCGCATTGACAGGATTACGGTGGCACTTCAACCGTCTTTGGCATGGCCTCGGTCGTCAACCATATCTCGGAAATGTTGGCTTACTTTCTGAGCTACCCGCTTATTCGCAAGATCGGCCACATCAAGGTGACGTCGATTGATAACCCATTAGTAGCCCGTGTGCTTATTCCCTCTCTGGTTTTCTGCTCAGGTCTTGTGCCTGGGTCTTTTGTGCAGCGTCTTGCGCTTCCTCTACATTTCGTACATCCGTGAACCATGGGGAGTCATTCCCTTTGAGCTGATCCAAGGTGTAACTCATTCGGCCGTCTGGGCTGCCGCATGCTCCTACATCGCCCACAACACCCCGCCCGAATTGCGCGTCTCGGCTCAAGGCGTCCTCTCTTTCGTCCACAACGGAGCTGGACGCGCTTGCGGAACTATTTTCGGTGGCATCTTTTCCACTTATTACGGTAATCATCCCGTCTCCCTTCCTTGATGAAACTTATTAAAGAGAAAGAGATGTTCTGCATTTAGGCACGACGGCCGTCTTGAGAGGCTACGGGTTCGCTTGCATCTTTGTCCTCGTCGGCTTCTGCTTGGTCTGCTTCTACCACCGAGGCAAAGGTCTGACGGCCGATTTGACTCCGGCAGAAGATCCCCACCATGTTGCCGAAGAAATGGCCCATTTGGCGCCTCACGGAGTGCCGGGCAATCCGACCATCGTCCGCACTGCTTCGACGTCCAATTTGGATCATTCGGCCAGTAAATCGGCCCTTCATTACAACACCAGTCAGGGTAACTTGGATATTCCTACTATCGGTGGTAATTATTGACCCAACGTCATCATCTGTCCAGGCTACTAGATTGACTCTACTCTTTTTGGCTTTTGAATAGGTCCAGCTCAGCCGACGAACCCGTTCTTGCCATCCGGCGTCAGCCAACAACAATCGGGAGGTAGTTTCGGCTACGGCGCCGAAGAGTACAACGGCATTTCCATGAATCCGACTCAAGGAGGTGGTGGTGTCAACTATTCATCGTCATCGGGCGGTGGGTCGGGTTACGGCCACTACAATAGTCAATATTGAGCGCAGAAGGTATTTAGGTTTTGATCGCCAGAAGTCCAAAAAAGAAGTGAAAGAAGACAAAAGAAAGAAGAATCGAATTGGATTTAGATGTGTTTTGTACTTAACTCATTCGTCAGTGTCCTGTGTTTCCATCAGCACTTCCTACAGACCCAGTATAATGTCTCTGCACCAGTTCTTCATCAATCGAGGTTTTTTTTTTTTTCTTTTTATCATTCCCTCCTCTTTTTTATTGATTTCTTCTCCGCCCCAGCAGAGGAAATTCTCCACCCAAAATAACAAAATCGTGGAGGTGTATGTCGTTCTTACTAGCAATACTTGTCTCGCGCTCTCGTTCTCACTGGGCATGTTCCTTCTATGGAATAATGGTGGCCCGCGATATAGCTAAATAGCCCCCCAAAAACAGGAAACAACCAAAATATTGTGTTATATTTCTCGGTTGCTGGACACTTATCACTCACACATATGTATCGACTTGTGACGATTGGATCTATAGCGTTTGTTAACTATGAAATGATAGAAAGATTGGCGAGATGCACTTCTACTGTGTCACTGTGGCTTTCCTCTTTTTCTTCCCGATGGATGTTACAATTAATTTTTATCGCCGCGCTATCGAGTTGAGAACGAAAAATTCTCTTTGTTGGTTCTTATTTTAGATGTCAAACATCCTCCTCCGTCGTCATGATCATATCCGTTTCCGTTGACAAAAAAATGCAGCCGTTTCCAAAGTATATTATGCATCTACCGCGTCTACTCTTTTATTGATTTTAATGTATAAGCGACCTTTTTCTATGGACAAAGAAGAGAAATCCATCGCCGCCTACACTTGTGTGGGCTGGGCCGTCGGGTCTATTGGGCTAAAGGATTAGCAAGAGATCAGGATCGATTTCAATCCGGCAGCTAGCTCGATCGGCAGCAGAGTTTGTTTATGCTTGTCGAATTGCCAATTCAAATGTGCTCATTTGATACTGTAAGAAATCGATGGACCAATGGCGAGCCTTGGGAAATTCGTGGGTTCGCCCAATCACCAGTCGAGATTGGATAAATCTGATTGCAGAAGGGCGAAGCCGCGGTGCGGATCAGGCACGTCTCAAGTTCTCGCGGCTACTACAGTCCGACGGCGTAGTTTGCACACAAATCAATACGCAGAAAGAGAGAGATCGAGTCTCTGGGGTGGTGTTCGCTACAACATCAGGTAACGAGATGAAACGCCCCAATCTAAGAAGGAATCAGAGCACCACACGTGCAAAAGTTTCCCAGGTGAGTTCAAACGACTTTCATTCAGGCGGCATTCATCTGTACCTACGCTTCCGATGAATCGAAATCCCTTCTATACAAACCGAGATGAATTGAAAGATCAGGAGCTGAAATCACACCTGATGCCCTTTTCATCTGCCAACGTGTTTTCCAGGATCCGCCTTATACAGAGCCATCGCATTAATTTTGCATCAAACTGGTAACAGCTTGTTATTTTATTTACCTTTGGCATTTGCAAAGTAATTCTGTTGTTTTATGTCGACCCGAAGCAGATCGATCCGACATAATTTATTTCCAGCTTGCCTCGTGCACTTTTAATGCAGCCAGCATTTGAAAAAAAAAAAAAAACCTAAGATGAAGACGCCTACTTTATTTAATCTGAAAAGTCGTCGGGGTTGATCCAAAGTCTTCTTTCGTGATTAGATAGCTTTAAGATTAGATACAGCTACAAACAATGAGGTAATCGACGTGATGACATACAACCGTTTGTTGAAATATTTGGTATTAGTATTAGTATCGGTTAATCATCTACGCGACCGGTGCGCACTTAAATACGATGAAAAGCTTTTACTGTTTTTGGGTAATTTTATTCAATTTTCTTTCTGTGGTCCACCGAGACTCATTCTTCCTTTTAAATATAACTATAGGCTGTGGCACTTTTCGTTGCCGGAACTGTGCCCGAAAGCAATGCGGCATGCGAAGACTACAGTCCGTGCAACTGCGGTGAAGACGCTCTCGGCAACTTGTACGTCAACTGCATCGAAGTTTTGCCTATCGACATCCAAGCAGCTTTCAGCAACACAACCGCCCTGGATATCTACAGCTTAGTGTTGATACTTCCAGCGGCGGGTGGCAACATTCCTGCCGATTTATTGTCGGGCAAACGAGCTCTCATTATCGATCTACTCGGCCCCAATAGCGACAGTTTTCAACTTGTTATGGACCCCGGTGCCCTCCGTTCTTCCAGCAGTTACACCAAGCAGCTGGTCATCTCTAAATGCAATTTAGTTCAATTGGATTTTAGTTTCTTGAGAGGTTTCTCCAGATTGGAGGAACTTCGCTTAGATTACGCCACCAATATTAAACCCATCGAAAATCTTCCTCCACTGTCGAGTTTGTCGGGGTTAGCTATCGACAACAGCAGAGGATTTGAGGCGTTAGTCGATTTTCCAGCCATTGCTTTTTCGAGACTTAATCGTCTGTACTTGTATAACGATGATTTGAATGATCAATCCCTGACAATCATCTTGAACGCATTTGCCTCTGCTACATCCGCCAACACGCTGCAAGTAGTGACGCTTGGCAACAATCGAATCACTCGTGTCCCTCAACAAATCCTTTCGTTCCCCAGTCTCCTCGATGTAGCTTTCACCAACAACAACATTTCCCTAGTTACCACTGGAGCATTCAGTCTCTCCGCTCCCGGAATCGAAAAGGTTTACCTGAACAATAATTCATTAAACACTATTGAACCCGGATCGTTTCAAGGTTTTTTATAGAAAAAATATGTTAATTTAATTTTATGATTAAAATCCCTTTTTTCAGGTGATTTCAGCCGCGCTCAAATTCAGTTGAGCTTCAACAACCTTACCGCTTTTGACGCGGCCGTGTTCCAGACCGTTTTAACACAGATGAGCGATGTTGGAAATAATGGCACCATCTATCTTGAATCAAGTTCGGATAGTCCATATAGTTTAAGTATTAATTGTGTTGTAACAACTATTTTATTTTTTTTATAGATCCATTCGAATGCGATTGCGGACTTGCCTGGCTCATTCGCGATAACCCGAACCTTTTAAAAGCAACTAACGGAGCAGCCTGCGCCAACACAACTCGTTTCGAAGAACTTGACCCCAATGGCTTCAGTCAATGTTAATAATCATGATTCCGTGTACACCCTCTGCAAAATTACACTGTTAATGGATCCCGTAAGTCATGGGAACGTTCACGAGCTACTTCATTTTTTTGTTTGTTTGTTTAGGCCTGTCAGATTTCAGTGAGGATATGCTACCTCATAATTTATGTTCTTAACTTATGTTCTCTTAGGTTTATAAGTACAATCTAGAACTGGAACGAATCAGCACAGTTTTCTATTTTATCTTGTGTTGTCTGTCTGTCTTTTCAATTTAATTTTCAAATTTTCAAAAATGAAATAATCAACAGCAAGAAACGTGGCAACGTTGATACTATGTCAAAAGAAAGGAAAACAAAAGGAAAACAACAGTCGCTACCTCGTGTTTCTGATTTTTTGCCTGTATTTACATGTAAGAACCGCAGTCACGTTAGATTTAAAAATTTCTTGCGCAATTGAGTAAAAGGGATTGTGTAAATGACTTGTTGGGAAACCCGAGTTTTCTGGAAGCCTAGTAAATGAGCTCATAAGATAAACTTGCTTCCCTTGCTTACCCTTGTGAGGAAGGTCAGTTATTGCTCTTGGTACAGTTATCTATCGCCCTATAATAAAATTAATCAACATTATCTGTTATTTTATTGTTTCAGAAGTCGCAAACCTGCACCACACTCACTCAGGCGTTGCAGCTAAGTAATGAAAGGTGAATACAGCCAAGCGCCTCACTAGGTTCAACCACATCCCCTAAGAACTGATCACTTCAGTGACAAACTATGTGAGTGTATTTAGAAATTTGTATATTGTTTTCAGATTGACTAACTCACTTCAGTGACAAACTATGTGAGTGTATTTAGAAATTTGTATATTGTTTTCAGATTGACTAACATTCTTTCTTCCAATGTTTCAAGCATCGCCAACCTGAACCCCCGTGGAGCTATCGTAGCTGCTTGTGTCATCACATGTGCAGCTACTGCACATAGCAGGACAATTTCCAACCACTCCAAATTGCCAAGTACAATTTAATCCTTAATTACATGATGAACACATGTTTTATTTGTAAAAGTACAAAACCGGAAGTGGACCGGAAGTGAGAAAAACACGTCGTAGAGCAAAATGAAGGACAGAATCGGATTCCTCGTCTAATTCTGAGCTAGATTATCGTGATTTAATCGAATTTTGAAACATGTCGAAAATCGAAAATTTTCCTGAACTATAGACTTCTTAAATTTGCGATTTGGTCAATCTCTCAGATTTCAATAATAACACATTATTCCTGCTCAGAAAAGTGCGCTGATTCCGAATATCTACTTTGTTTTGAGATCGAAGCAGTATTTCCCACTTCCGGTCTACTTCCGGTCTCCGAAAATGTGCTCCATCTACTTCATTCCGTGATATACAGTTTGTATATATTTTTTCCCAGGTGATTGCTGATGCCAAGCTGATGAAGACTTGACTGAAGAACCATTTTTTGGGAGCGATATGACTAGGTACGTTGAAATTTGCAACTTGTTTTAATTATTGATCAACTAACATTTGGTTTTTAATGTTTCAGGAGTCGCAAACCTGCACTACACTCAGGTGTTCCAGCTAAATGTAGATTCCCCCTGTAACCTTCTATCCTTCCAATTCCGGTCCTGATACCCGCAATGCAGGAGGTAGGGATGGGCTCTGTCTCGAAAGGGTGAATACAGCCAAGCGCCCGACTAGGTTCAATCGCATCCCTGAATAACTGGCCCCAACCATCACTCTTCTCTTTTTCCGGCTTCTCTTAGCCATGCCACTCGTTGGGCGGTACGGGCCGTACCGAGCGACGAGTGGCAACGAACGAAATGATGAATAAAGATATCATCTCTTCTAGAGATATGTCTACTCTGATCGTTAGAAAGTAATAATAAATTTCACAAAATCATATGATAACATGCACGTTTTGTGCCAAAAAAAAGAAAGATAAATTTTAATAAAAAGACCGTCCGGTACAATACTATTGTTTTATTATTTTTTTAATAATGATAAAGACAGAGGATATCATATGGACACTATTGAAGTTATCTGCAATGGGATGTAGTTGTCTAGGGCCCATTCCTAACAACCTGAAAACAGAAAAAGAATGCCCGTTATTACTACACAATGTAAATTACGTTTGATGTTTCCAATCAATATTACTTACTCCACGTTGTTGTTCGTTTGTTACAGTGGGCACTCAAATTATTAGAACACGGGGCGCATTCCCATTGCACCCCGTGTTATTTTCGCGTTTATTTTTCCGCCCCCCTGGGCTCAAAAATAGTGCTAAAATTTTTTTTCTGATGCCGTTTAATTTGTCTTGGCGAGATCTCTTAGTGGGTTTTTTTGTTTTATCCTAACAATAAAACCCTAGAAGCAGGGGCAAGAAATTTATTTATTAGAACAGGCCTTTTTTCCCCATCCTTCGTACACAAATCGGTCAATTTTAACAGCCGACAGCTTGTTTTTGAAAGATTGCCCAAACTTGAAATTTTTATATAAAATCAAGTGAGACTTCTTCATTGAGTCTGGAAATTTTCATTAAGTTTTGATAAAAGGCTCCGAGTTTTAGGTCTAAAAAACTGAGTCGCGTTTCGAAAAAAACGGCCGGGATAGGCTTTCGACATGGGGAGCCGTGACCTTGGTCGAAAAAACGACCTTTTTCGAAACGCGACTTAAATTTATCACCCAAATTTAATGAAAATTTCCAGACTCAAAGAAGAAGTCTCACTTGATTTTATATAAAAATTTCAAGTTTGGGAAATTTTTCAAAAACAAGCTGTCGGCTGTTAAAGTTGACCGATTTGTGTACGAAGGATGGGGAAAAAAGGCCTGTTCTAATAAATAAATTTCTTGCCCCTGCTTCTAGGGTTTTATTGTTAGGATAAAACAAAAAAACCCACTAAGAGATCTCGCCAAGACAAATTAAACGGCATCAGAAAAAAAATTTTAGCACTATTTTTGAGCCCAGGGGGGCGGAAAAATAAACGCGAAAATAACACGGGGTGCAATGGGAATGCGCCCCGTGTTCTAATAATTTGAGTGCCCACTGTACTTGATACTTTGATGCATTACAAACGATAAGATCTCATCTATTGGAGCACAGCAATATTTTATCTGGCTAGTAGTTTCCTACAAAATAAAAATTGAGGTTGTCAAAAGAAATTCATCACCGTTGAACAGAACAGACTTACCAGATACAGCAGTTTAAAGTGGGGTAAGGAAGTCTGGAGCGTCCATTTGCTCCATTATTCATTCCGAAGTATCCGAACCGTGTGTGAAGGTTGCAGCACATTTGCATGCGGCTGCTGGAATCACATTGCTGTCAATGCTTCGAGTTCGACTATATATCCCCGTATCCACAGCAGGTTCGGCGAGGGGAGCTATAAATATATCATAATAAATGCATTTTGCCACTCGAGCATAAGAAAATTGTAAAAACTTACCAGATACTTTGTCGCCCATTAGCGTTTGCCTGTCTGCTGCCTTTCATAAAGGCTAGATCTAGAACTTGAGGGATTTCAACAGCAACATCCTACTTAAAAGGAGTCCAATCTTCAGCCAAAGGGAATTTTTGCACCTGAAAGTGAGAAAATATCCAGTCAGCTATGCAGAAATTCAGGCGAATTGATTAGAACTTGAATGGCGCTATTAAGGTAGCAAGAATTCCCAAAATTGGCTAGACCCGTGTAAGCCGATTCAAAGAAAGGTACTAACGATTTTCCTGATCCTGAATGGACCAAATTAGAATTTCCACCCAGTGTTGATCTCTTTAAATGTGGCAGACATAGTGACTGTATAATATTTTTCATACCAGGATGACCATTTGCAAATGTGGCTCAACAGTAAACAGTCAACAGTCTGTCCAAACGAAAGAGTTCCATCCAAGTCTTCAGGCCACTTATATCGAAACAGCACCCGATTCTTGGACGCGAAGCGAGCTATCCACTATCAAACGAAACATTCCGGAGACAACTCGCTAGTGCCTTCATCTCCAAACACTATAGAAATTGAAATTGGAATTAGTAAATAAACGACACGTAATACGAAAAGGAAAAAATAAACAGAAAAACACCTTGATTCAGTTGATCCACGATGGCGACTAACGCAATTTAGTCAAAATGAAACCGTCTTGACTATTGCCTAAAAATCAGGACGGAACCCTGATTTCACCATCTCAACTTCCACAGAATTGGGTGATGGAGGAGGCGTCTCTTCGGAATGAAGCTCTTCGGTAGCAGGCTAGAAAACAAACACCGAACGTTGACATATGCAAGTATCTTTGTCAGGACAAGACGTAAAATACACTTTGCGGGTGTTTCTAGGCTTACCGACGGACTGGCCTAGTTTGGAGACGCCCAGATGGCAACGAGGCGAGCTATGCAGAGCATCTTCTTCATATTTGTAATGAAGATGATCTCAATATAATCTCACTTACAATAATGGCCTTGAATTATGCCATTACTGCTGACATCATGTTAAGTTGAGAGGTGGATAGCTATGACCAAGTTTGTATGCCTCTTCATCACTAAGGTCATACCTGCATCCAGAGTCAAGCACACCATAGGCATTAGGCATACAGTGGTCCAGATCAAACACCTTACCAGAAGTCCTGGCTTGATCATCGCAAAAACCAAGGCCTGAATAAAAACAACAACATAAAAAACATTAAGTATGATAGAGATCAACTAGAACATTCAAACATAAAGGTCTTCTTGTCCTGCAATCATTGTCATGCCTTTGTAACTTTACATACAATATTATCAAAAAGCAGTTGGGTGCAACTTGCAAGCAACGACACAGATGCACTCATGAGTACAAAACTCAAAACAGAAGTTGCACTGCTTTGAAAGAACACTTTCTCGATAGGTACAATCGGACCATGGTTCCACCAGCCATGGTCCTAAGTAAAGTCATTTGATTCCATGATTTTTAAACAGATGCAGACTTTGTAATTTAAAAAATTTTTAAAAGGGAAAATATAACATTAATCTTGATTGATTTACCATGTTCATATACAGGGTGCATTTTAAAAGTGTTGCTCACTCAACATGTCAAATATTAGAAGTAAACTTACGCAATCCAAGGGCGGCAATACTAGAAGACAAAGGCTCCCAATGTTGTAGCGCAGTCTACGTCGTCATTTTCATCATATTTTTGAAGTTGGACCGAGAATTAATGTCGCAAATTTGAAATAAGGGTGATCCATGACGGAATCCAGAAATGTGACCCAGTGCAGCCAGTGCTATAGTCTGAACTCTGAAAGTTGCGCTACTGCTTCGGAATTACATAGCAATTTTGAAATTTACAACTAAAACTAAATAAAAGTTAAACACAATATTTCAATTGCATGTAATCTGATATTATAAGATTTTAAACTTAAGCTACTGATAAGATAAGCCTTTAAAATGAAATCGAATGAGAACCGATTTTCTCGCCCATCCCGTTTCCTGTGTTGCCATCTGGCTGCTACGGGAAAGCAAAGGTTCAGTTATAGAGGGGCAGGGGAATCCCCGCTATAATAAGTCTGACATTTCTTTTCCCTGCTGAACTGAAACCTGTTCGGAACTGAAACAAATGATCGTACGAGGTAGATGCGGATGCGGATTTCTCCACCGATTCTGAACTCGATCGAGTATTTCTACCAGCGTCGAACGTAGGCTGTAGAAAAAATCAAAGCATCGCAAATGACAGTCAGGTCTCATACCCAGAGCCCATCTCCACCTGCATCCACAAAAACACGCCCAATGTGAATGTGTGTATCCGTTGAAAAGTTTAATTTGATGAATGCAGGAGTATTAAGGTTTAAACAGCTTGCACTTCGATGAAATAAACTTTCTGCGTAATTCCTCCATTCGTTGATCAATTTTCGCCATCACGTCTTCATCTCCTTTGTTGTTTAGAAGATTTAAGTGCCGTAAAAGTACTCTGGGCTTAAGCTTTCCAAGTAAAGGATTCTTTCCAGCCCTTTAAAGCGTCCGTAAATATCTTGAGGAACGAATAAATTTTTGGTGAGCCTCAAAGGGTTTTCCGTGTTCCGAAGACGCTCTTGAATAGCAGGAGTGAACTGTGCGTCAGCCATTGACGAGGCATCAGGAACTACGGTGTGTCTGTGGTTCCGCATGTTAACGCATCTGAAGACTAGGAAAGATGGAGGGCAACATAACATTATCTGAAAGTTTCAACAAATGTAATTTTACCTTTCAGATGGCTCTTGCTTATGGGTTGCGTTTATGCTTACGGGCCTGATGGCTTTGGTACGAGCACACAAGTTTTCAGATTCGTTCAATGGTAGCCGGCGGGAAAATTCTTGTGAATTGAATACGTCCGCTTCCGTTCCATGAAGGCCAATATGTTTCTCCAGCTAACGCAGTCAAAAGAACTTGTGTTACAATAAGGAAACTTATAACCAACTTGAGCTATTTCAGAACCTTTTATACCACAAGGCTAACACAGATAATTTCGAGATTGAAAATTAATCATTACACACAAATCATGAAATCATTAAATAGATTTAAAAATTGTGTGATCCTGATATAACGACTTTCATGAAGTCAAATACTAATGCATCAAACCTGGAACAAGGAGCCGTATTTCAATCTATAAACTTGATCCTTTTATATGAAGTTACAGTATTATCTTTGTAAATTTCAAGCTTTGATGGAATATTAATTTCTCTATTCTTTTCCCAGTGGGCTATTGTAAGTGCACCCACTGCGCACTGGAAAGGCAGGGCAACAAGCTCAACCTACCTCTTTGCATTATATTTATTAACAGGGAACTACAAAATATTGTGTCAAGACCTGCTAAACATTGAAGTATTTTCGAGTGATTTTCCGAACAAAAAAAAAGTTCGCGAGGTTAAGGCTCTTAAGTGAAAAGAAAAGCGGATTTTAAGTTTCTGATGAAGTCCTCTTTAAAAAAAGCCATCGATTCCATTGATGTTTTAGGAATACCTGGAACGAGATTGAAGCGCACATATTTTCCAATTAAAGCTCTTCGCTTCTCCAGGTTGACGTTCCAAGGGACGCTAGTAGTATCAAAAACTGTTCTTGGTGGCCGCGCCCTATTTTGTGGAACACTGGATCGAAGATGTAGGAGCTGTACTCGTGTACGACTAAATCAACAAGGAATGCCAGGTTCGAAGGGCTTCCCGGATATTGAACACCCAGCCGCTGGATTCGGGTTAGCGCAGTGAGTCCCTGAATAAAAAGAAAAGGATTATTAATTGATATAGTTTGAAAAGTAATTGGCGTCACGATGGTAGATCTAGAATAGCATTTAGGTCTAACGCACTGAGGACACGACTTTAAAAAAAAACGAACAGCGTTGGCTCAAAACCAGTGGAACAGAAGAGTTAGAATAGAAACACGCAAAATCTAGACAGCACCAAACCTCTTACGTCCCACCACCCGGTCATTTCCCAATCAAGTCCCCCCCCCCGAAAAAAAAAACAAAAAAAACAAACAAAACAAACAAAGTCTTCCTCTCTCAATCAGAGCTCTTAATGGTTACTAAAAATTTGTTTATCTTACTTTCAATTGTAGTTTCATCTCTTTTGACAGTTACTTCAGCACATTTCATTAATAATATAACATTGCCTGCCTTACTTATTCTAAATCACAAGGAAACAGGATAGGTTATACAAACTGATTAGTTCTTCTCTTGAAATTAGTACATTACACCCACACCATAAAAGCAAGTCCTCCAAGAGGCCAAAGAGGGTCATCAAACACTGAAACATGAGGCTTATAATAAACTATAAAGACAAGGGGGAAAACTGAAACCACTCTCCTACAGATAGAAAACGAATTAAACACAAAAACTAAGGTAAATTTACATTTTTATACGATAGTTTCATACTTCATGCTACATACTTCGGCCTTTCACAAGGAAAACTTGTTTGTCAAACTAACTTATCAAGTTTCGTTTCCGGTTAAGATTTTCCCCGTAAGTTTCGGAAAAAGTAGAATTCCTGTATTCAACAAGTTGACAATCGACAGTCCTTAAATTGCCAGAAAGCCTTCACGCATTTTTTAAAGAAAATCACATTGCTGTTCGTCTTCTTGTTTTCGTATCTTTTTGAGCCTTTGAAAGAAAAACTTGATGGGCGTAAAACTTGCCAACGTTGCCACGTAGTTAAATTCTACAAAATATTTTTTCCCTCGCAGGTCGCGGCAGCCCGCTAACCACGCCCACATGCGCTACAGCGGGTGCAGCTCACTGGTAGTGGTTTAGCTATTAGCTTTAAAGTCCGGCTCCAAATCTTCGTTAAGTTCCAAATGAGGAAAGTTGGTTGAATTAGATTCCAATATTTTTGTGCTGAACAAGATAGGAAAATAAAAGGCAAAAAGTTTCCATTGCAAATAGCTGCATCAGCGCAATTTTACAAGAATTGATGCCAGGGAATTTGACGCAACACCACGCATGCTAATCAAGTAGGCCTTATGCACCGGTATTTAGTTATCAGCTCGTAATTATAGGTACCTAAATCCAGCTGAATCTCTTCGTTGCGTCGAGAATATAAAGCAGCCAAAAATGGGTTGTCTCCGCAGATTCTTCATGTGTTGGATGCAGTGCTTTTTATCATGCGCTTCCTGTTGCCACAAATGCGCCACTAAAGACGAACCGGTTGAACCCACTTATCAAGAAGAACCTTCGTTCGTCCCGGAAGAAGATCCCGGACCTGATGTCGTTGGGTATGATGCTGCAGAAAACGAAGCCGTCGAAAACGATATAGCCCATGCCGAGAATCAACAATAGAAAAAACAACCTCCATCGACTATTAGTTTAAAGTTTATTACTATTAAGACGCATTCATGGCCGCCTATGATGTTTGTTGATTTTGAGAACGAAAAATAAAAATAATCGCACACCATCAATTTCTTAATTCGTTTTCTTCTTAATCGCGTCGACATATTTTTCGGTTCGCCCTTGTCCATGAGCAAGGAAAAACAGGTCATTTGAGGTCGAGTTAACGGAACCGCCTGTTTCCATGACGACCGGCAGGTCATTTCACTTTTTCGTCGTCCGCAAAGAAATTGATTTTTGTCATACACCGTTCTTTTCTGGCAAATGACGATCACTATTTGTTCCATCGGATGAAAATGACTTTGATTATTTTACCTGACTTGCGCTCTTTTATTTATTTGATTTTTATTACAGCTCAACTGACTGAAGGAAAACCTGGTTTGTTTACTTACTTATTGCTGAGCTGTCAAATACCGACTTTTCCTCATTTTTTCGTTTGCATTCTAGATGGATGTGGAATCAGAGCCAATATTCAGACGAGAATCGTGGGTGGAGAAGTATCATTCCCGGGTAAATGGCCTTGGATGGCAGGTAACATTTCAATCTCTATCCTATGTTTAACTAAAATCAGCATAAAGTGCAATCTTTGTTTAGCTCTGTATCGTTCAACTTCAACTCAGTATTGTGCTGGGGCTGTGATTTCAGATCGTCACATACTTACTGCTGCACATTGTGTCAGTGGGTAAATATCAGCTGTCAAGCTTTTGATTGATGCCCTTGTCCTTAAGTTTTCTATTTTTGGCTGCCACAGGGTACACCCAAGTAAGTTGCATATCAAATTGGGGGAATTTGATATACCGGGGAGGTTACCTGTGAAAGAGGGCATCCCCACCAATACCTCTGGCCGTGAATTGGATGATGAGGCAAGAGTTGCTGCTAATAATGCTCAAAGCAATCTGTTTAACGCGGAAAAGATAATCATCCATCAACAGTACGAGCCACGCTCTCACCTGCACGACATTGCCGTCATTCGATTAGATCGAATTGTCCAATTCTCCCCCGTGATCCAACGCATCTGTCTGCCTCCGCCGTCTCTTCCGTCGCTTGAAGAACGAACTGCGTTCGTGGCAGGTTATATCAATCAAATCCATTCATTCCGTCAAATTCCCTTTCGTCTCAAATCGTTTTCCTTCATGCTGCCATATTAAGGTTGGGGAACGACTGCATTTTTAGGCAGTTCCAGCCCGTCCCTCCGCGAAGTGGAGGTGCCCATTTGGAACAATCAAGCCTGCCTTGAAGCCATCGGAAAAAATGTCTTTAACACGACATTGTGCGCTGGTGGCCGAATCAAATCTGCTGACGCTTGCCAGGTAACATATCCGATTTCTCGTCCGTGAAATTCAATCTAAATAGCTTCACGCGAAGGCGAAACGAAGCCAGTTGCTCAATAATTGAATAGGGTAACTGGAGCCCTTTCTGTGTTCATAAAAGATGGCAATTAAAAGGCGAGACTTCCTTATCTTCTTCGAAATTGGTCGAATCCAACTGTAGTCATGAATTAGCGGGGCTGCTGTGTCACGTTCCGCGTCCCCTTGGTCTAATATATGGAAATGTGCTTTGCTGATTGCGGATCTAATATATTCATTCACGTAAATCGTGCCAAACGTCAACTGAATGGCAATTACCCGACCGGGATTTTACAGTAGTCCAATATGATCGTCATTTTTGGTACATTTGTTTCTAGGGCGACAGCGGCGGACCGTTGATGATGCCGATGGTTGACGATCGTTGGGCAGCTATCGGCGTCGTCTCCTGGGGTATTCGATGTGGAGAGCCGAACAAACCGGGACTCTACACGCGAACTAGTACGTACATAACCTAGTATTAGCTGTTGTACGTCAATTGATTTCAGGTGTGCATCTATTCTCACATCTCGCCGATACTATCTGTTTGCCCCGCAAAGGTCATTACACGGACTGGATCCTGTCGGCTGTCCAACGTACCTGAAATCGATATGCTGTTGCTGCTGCAGCCCGGAATGGAAAAAGGAACGGGTATCGGATCGTCTCATCTGCGGCTGATTTAGGCTAATCCGACCACCACTGCTGTTCCTAGTAACCTTGTCCCTGTTTAGAAAAACAAATGATCGTTAGTTATTCGTCGTCGTAAATTCCCAACGTGTTGCAATATCTGCGTGTTGAACATGCGGCTCTACAGTCTTTCACTCTTTCTTTCTCCTTTTCCTCGTACATTTTTCCTGTGTTTGTTTCAAGATTTGCGACCCCCTTTTTCTTTCTCGTTGTTTTGCTGCCTCGGCTGCTCCGATTACTCGCGCGCCTCTCTATAAGCAAGCCTATTTGTGACTGGGCGGGTGGCAGAGTTTTTCCTTTGCTGACACCCGAGATTTTCGTTGGCTATCCTTTGTCGCCCAATTTATGGGCTTGGCCTCGGTTCGACTCGACTCATAAACGTGTACTATATTGTTCTTTGCTACTGATTGAACCATTTATCTCGGCTACGACTTCCGTCGCCGCTGCGGTGCGTCACCAATCGAACCGCGTCGCTGCGTAATACACACGTCGAAAAATGGAAACTTGGTTTCACACTCGATCGACTCTCTTTCTTGTTGACTATTCAAGATACGGAAAAGGGAAAACAAAAGAACGCAAGTGTCGGTGCGATGCGACAGGTGCCGAGTGGCGTCTTGTGTCCACCTGTCAAGGCCCTACGCCCACATTTTACAGATGTACGCAACATCCCGAATCTTCTCCCACAAAGTATCTAGAAAAAATCCTTACTCTTGCGTCAACTGATGAGCATATTGGCGAACGTCTTTCCCAGACCCGAGTCCATCATTTGCCAGAAGGAAGCTAGCGAGTCGTCTAGAACAATGCGATGGGAGGATGTTTGTCTGGCCGCGACACGGCCGCAATTATACGAAAAAGATGTTGTTTGCCAATAGTAAGAGCAAATGTGTCTGGCGCAGGCCAAGCCGATTGGAAAGGCCGTCATTAACAAAAACAGAGTGTGACAAGCCGAGAGAGGGAACGAGAGAAAAGGGAAGGAAATCGCATCAACTTACACTTATTGTTCCTGCGTAGGAGAAGACGTCAAAGAAGAAGAAGATGTGCCGTGTCGGCCGCTTGGAACTGCGCGGCTGCGTCGACGTGTCCAGCAGCATCGGCAGAGGCAGAGGTATATAAGGTACGCCGAGGAGGCATCCAAAGAGTCGTCTTGTACTGCAATCTCGTCCCGCCACACACATTCCCACCGAGATCCTCCTCAACCCAAAGAAAATGTCCAACAGCATCCAGCAGATCCGTCGCTCCTCCTCTTGTTCGCTGGTCACCCTAGCTCTGCTGGTGATGATGGCCGTGCTGGCCGTTTACGTCACCAGTGTCCACGCCGATGGAGACGGAATGTCCGGCGGTGAAGGCGGCGAAATGACGGCCATGGCGGACGCCATCAAATATCTTCAGGGATTGGACAAAGTCTACGGCCAGGCAGCTCGACCCAGGTACACATTTTCACTTTTCTCTTTCATCTTCTTAGTCTGTTTTCTTCTTTTTTTTACTACTCCGTGTCTCTTGATGGATGGAAATTGAAAACTCGTAAACCGACTCGACTTTTGAGGGACACGGTCGACGTACTTTTAGTCGAAACATATCAAACACGCAATCGATGCTGCTGCTGATGTGTTCATTCTGTTTGGTGCTGCATTTCTCACTCTGATGATATTGTAGTGTAGCATGACTTATTTTCTCCTCGTCGTCGTCGTCGTTTTTCTTTGATAACATTTCAACATTTCCATCCTTTTTCCGTCATCAATCGTGCTGGTAGATTGTAAAGGGAAAATCTCGGGACCAAAGCTGCTCTCCTGCCGCAGGATCGGCGACGCGTGGTAAATCCCATAGTCAATTCAAAAAAAAAAAAAAACCACACCATCAGACTATATTAGTTTTCGCTTCTCCTTCCGACTGGTTTCTTTCTTCCACTCTCTTTCATCGAAATCGTGTCATTTTTATTTCAATGACGATATTTTTTAAGTAATAAAAAACCGAGAGGAAGACGTAAAAAAGTTGCACCAAAGTACCTGGCGGGCCGAGTTCCGCCTGACGGAACTTTGATAACGGACGTTCTTGATGACCAAAATCAAACCAAGGTCAATCAGCAAGAAATCGACATTGCCGTCGTCTTCGTCGCGATCGCTTTACTCGACGTCAGTCGGCTCATCCAGTCACGGTGACAGAGGCGGCCTCGGCGGTAAGATTGTTCGACTACTGCAGCTAAAACAACTCGACAGGCGCTACGACAACACGCTCGTCCGACCCAGGTAAGCTCTTCGCTATCCCAGCCTACAAAAAAATAAATATTAAAAGAGCACACCTGGCCGGACCACTACACCGCGCACCACTAAACCATAATGGATAATTCAAAAAAATCGCTGAATTATTTAAAAACACTTTAATCTAAATACCAATACCAAGTCACTCACCATTCTGCTACCAACCGACCCGAATGGTATCGATCACGGTCAGATTCCAAGCACGCGGTATCACCAAACGCTTCTATTCTCTCTTGCACGACGTAATTTAATAAAACCATTTTTGGACTGCATGGAGTGTTATTGAATGGTTTCTTTGTCGTCGTCTTTTGTTTCTACCTCCTACAACACAATCCAAAGAAATATCATTTTTTTTTCGCCTCCCACTCAAATAGATTCGGCAAACGGGGTCGCTATCCTTATTTCGATCTGGAAGACCTTCCGGCTGCTGTTCGTCCCCAGGTTCGTCTTTTTTCCTTCTGTTTATTCATATATATTGAAAAAACAAAGAAAAACAGTTTTTAGCTAATGAATTCTACAAACACAGCACGTCTATTAGTGAGGACAGACACGTCGCCATCGAATAGCTGATGAAGAGATTTCCATCGTCGTTACTCGGGCTAAGGATAAAAGCGGAGTGGTGGTTGCTGATGCAACTTTCTCATCCCCATAGGAAAGAAGAAAAAATGTCGTCTGTTGTCGAAGAGAATTATTTGTAGTGTTATTTTTTCCTCATTCTTTTCCTGCGTCGCGTCTCTTTACGTTGTTCCTCTCCTACCGCCGTGTACTACCTATCCTCTGTACTCGATTTAGATCAAAAACTATTGCGTTTTTTTTCCTCTCTCCCTTGAACCGTTCACTTCATTCCTATATTACGACGACGGAGACGCCCAGAACGGGTGTGTCGTCGGCGCATTTCATACGAGCCGTCCGCACGCTCGCGTTTTCTTTCGTCATCCCTCTGTAATGATTCCTAAATAATCTACTGGTGTACAATACACGCCTGGTTCCAGCATCTCGCTCCCCATCGTCTTCTCTACCCGCTTCTGTCGGGATATGCGTGATGCACGAGGAAAAAGGGCGCCAAAGGAAACGTTGTTTCGATCCGTTCTACGCCTACCTTCATAGTTTATGTAGTCGCCCTTGCTGTTCCAAACACTGTCCTCGATTGCTTTTTTAGGCCACCTCGACAAGGCCTTTATTGCATATCTTCATGGGACCATCGATCGGCGACAGCATTCGGGCTCCAAGGTACAAAGAGCCAATTAAAACGGATCCACTATTTTGTAGCACCCAACATCAAAGGTCAAACATGTGCAAATGCGATCAAGAGCCATTATACCACTGGACTGCTGAGCTGGAGAACAAAGCACTAGTTTGTCTCAACTCCCAGGGAAGCTGCATCAACTCTCCCTTTGTTGGGTTACATAACCTTCTCCATTGAACTGCCGCTGCAAAACTGAAAAGAGAATTGAATCATTCACTATATTAGCATTATTCTTAGAATATGTAGTCTGTTCTTATTAGATACTTGCTAAAAGTTTTACAGAGAATTTCTAGGGATTACCTTGTTTAAACCTGTTTACGTAGCTTTTGTTTGTCTTGATGTCATTTGTTGACAAACAGATTTGTAGAAAGTAATCTAGCTTATTGTTGATAATAAGCAGGTCAGTCCATTCTGCTAGCTAGTTACTTGCTGATGCAACTGATTAAGTGACACACATCAGACACTTCTGCCATGAAGGAAATTCCACTTGCAACGTGATGTCGGCCACGCGGCAGAGTATATCTCCACCAAACTCATCTCCGGTTCGTGTGCCAGTTGTAGACAAAAAACGAGTAGGACCACGTGAGTGAAAGATGATGTTCAATGGACTTTGGCCGATAAAGTACACAAAAGTGCTGATAAGTTGAGATGAAGGTCATCAAGTACTTATTGGCTGTAGTAGAACTTTGTACAGCAAATCTCCCCCATCAAAACAGGATGTCATAAATTATGACTGTAAAGACGACAGTTTTAATGCCACTAGGACTACTACTAGGCAGATTTAATTTTGATTATCACAACGTAAACATTATAAAACTGTCTGGTCTGCTGCGACATTGCCATCAATTAAAAAGTTACAACTGAATAAGTGTATTATTAAATCGGTATTTTAAGCGTACAACAATACCAGAATAAGAGAGGGATCGTAAGAAGTAAAAAAGGAGTGAAAAAATGGGGATGGAGATTTTGCAATTTAAAATAAAAAAATGAAGAAAAATGTTTGTTATTGTTGAGGGGAAAAGGAAGTGCTGACCCATCGAGACACGGAAATTTGGAGAAAAAACGGATTGAGGCGACTGCAAAAGTGTTACAAGTGGGTAGATTTTAAGTTCTCTTTTTCTCTTCCATTAAACAGCAGCACAATTCTCATCATCACATCTAACGATTGCATTCACCAAAACGAAACCATTTCTTTCTTCCTTTTTATCGTTTCTTCACTAATGTGTCACAGTGCGTCAAAATGAAACAACAAATCGACGGCCACTTTCTTCTTTTTTTGTACCGTCAAATGGCAGTTGAAAAAGGGATGAATTTTCTCGACAATGAAAGAAATTTTATCGAAACAAAATATTCCGACGTCTCCAAAAGCGTCACGTACAACACGATCGGAACAACGCGCGCAATACAAGTTGAGATAGAGAAAGATTAGGTGATAAAGAGAAAATGAAACGCGCGTAAGTAGGTGGAAGGGGGGAGTAGAGAAAGTTGTTTTTGAATATGCACCACCTTGGATGAAAAACGATGGAATGGATCCCCGTCGTGTAAAAAAGGAGGAATTTTTTTCTTTCATTTCTTTAAAATAAACCGAAATCAAAAGGAAAGGCGGATGAGTTTGGGAGAAGGAGAGAAAGACGAGACGAAAATTCTATAAACTAGAAATTGGTTTCTTTTTTTTTGGAATTTTTGGCTAAATTTTTAAATTTTTTTTTGCTTTTTCTTAACAAGTAGGATCGACAAAATGTTCTCCGGCTAGTATTATAATAATCAAAGAGCGATAAGTGAATGTGGGGATTAGTCATAGCAAAAAGTAAACAAAAAAAGAAACAGCAACGACGTCGTGCAAGAACACCATATTGGAGAGCAAAGAGACAAGAGAGAGAGAGAGAGATTAGGAGAGCTACGGTGTTGGGTGTTTTGTTTGTTTTTCTGCTTCTGGCAGCTCTAGAAATTCAGTCAACGACATCGCATCCCTCCTCTTCTTCATCAATCGACAATCGGACTCTCTTTTTCCAATTTACTCTAGACTGCAAGCGAGAAAGAGGTTGTTGGAGTTGGCCGGCACGAGCTGGTGGCCCGGTGGCAGCACAGAGAAGCCGAGGAACATGAAAGTGCGAATGACGTCGGCCCGATCAGCCCTCTCTTTCGACAGGGCCAATACGACGTGACTGCATTGCAACTCCTCCTCGGCGTACTCCAACAGAGCCACAAATCCCTCTTTGGAGCCGGTCTGGACGAGACGCGACGGGACCTCCAGATAGAGACGTCCTCGCCACAAAACACCTTCCCAGCGCCAGTCGCGGGTGGCCGTCAGTTCCAAAACAAAGGCCAAACGAGTTGGTTGCTGTCGCGACGCTTTGACCAGTTCCTCTCCCTGGATCGAGCCATAAAAATTAGTTTTCCATTTTACAAAATCCTTTATATAAAATTAAAAAATTACAATTTGCTGATTGTCCTGCAGAGTGTTGACAGAGAGCTGTTGTTGTTGTTGCTGCTGTTGTTTGTTGTTGCTGTGATTATTCCCCACACCACCGTGGCTACTGTGGCCCTCTGGCGGTGTCGATCCTACTTGTTGATGCTGTGAATTGGCGGCGTGGGGCACATCAGGACCACCACCGAGGCCCCACCCCCAGCCTATAATAACATCATAAACAAAAAGATTGAGTTAAATTTTGTACACTAATAATAATGGTGAAAATGACAACATACCTCACGACGAATGGCTCGACGGCGGCCGTGCTGACGGCGGCAGACGAACTCGAGACTCCTCCCCTCACCTCACTAGACGACCTGAATGTGCCAAAAGCAGGAAAGGAAAAAGAAAGAAAAAGACAATTCGTTAGTGGACTTGAATGAGACTGTTGACACGAATTAACTCATCGGGTGGAACAAGCAGCAGAGACATGTCACATCGGAACCCCTTCCGGCAAACAACTAAACTCTAGACTGGCCCGTTTCGTTCGTAGGATCGACTTGGCCCACGCCATCGAGATAGAGCAAAGAAAGAGGAAATCGGCTCAGAGCCAAGATCGCCATCCAAAGGGTTAACCAACGGGCAAAGAGAGAAGGGAGGACACATTCTTTATGTCCAAGGTTTCCACCAACCCCACCACCAGCGTCTTCTCTCTCTCTCCCAACGGGCTAAAAATACAGTAAAACCGAGACTCCCTCCCTTACACCCACTACACAGCATCACACAGCACATTCATTTTTTCGTGTCCATCTGTACGCCCGCTTTATTTACATTCCGCGTGACGTCAATAACCGAGGCGGCCGAAGAATTGGCCTGCAAGAGCCAAACAAACAACAATAATACTACGAGTCCACGTCGTCCTTGTTGCTGCTGCTGCTCCTCAACCGGATTCGTGTACTTTCATGACTGCTGCCCAGCAAAGTAGGCGGATTGCACACAAAGAGTCTCTGTTTTTGTGCAAAGCCAAAAGTGAAAACAGAACCGACTCTTATTCAGTTACCATGGCGATTTTCTGTTCGGCCCTTATCGATTTCTCAGTCCGACTCCAGCAGTACCGGTGACGTCACAACGCAGCGGGGTAGCAGCAGAACAGCAGTGAGGGCTAAAGAGTGCCAGTGCGGATCGTGACGTCATACTGGCACATATCGATCTTTTACGACCCTGCATCTACCAGGGACAAAGTGTATGTGCTTCTGCCAAGAGAACCGAAACACAAAGACGAGTCGATTGCAAAATTCGATAATAAAAAAAGGAAGAAAACTGAGAAAAAGCAAAACGAGGCCAAAATGCATGGAGGACAAGGACCCGCACAATATTGATCGGAGAAGCCTCTGGAACTCTTTGCCAAGAGCTAAAGCAAACGGTCTCTTTGTCTTGTTCCCTGTGTGATGTCACCTAAATCTGTTATCTTTCCTCTTTGTGTGTTTGCTACTGCTAGGGGAGCTGACCCGAAGGCGGTCGACGGATCCGTTGCCAATCTACGCCGTCGATTGAGCCCTATCGATGGCTACTGAGCCACAAGGCAAAACGGGCAGGCCATGTGCCATTTGACGCCCCGGATGCAGAGATTGGGGCGGTTTTGAATATCGTCGAGCGAGCCAAGACACGAAAGACGACGGTCGAGGCGAAGACGATCCTTTGCCTGGGCTGAATCTCGGATGGAAGACGGCCAGGTTTCTTCGGTTCCAACACTCGACTCGGGTCTCACCATTTCTTTCGCCCCCGCCCGATGCAAAAAGCCAACAAAAACTCAAAACTCGATGCGCAGTTGGAACCAAACACTATTGACGTCGTTCTCCTCGTCGAACGAGGCATTCAACGTCTCCTTTTCGTTATCGACGTGAAACTTACGACCGATGTCAGCATGACGTCACTAACAACAGAAATTTGCTTTGATCTCGGATCATCTACTATTAACTTCGACCCCATATCGCTACGTGATCAAATAATTGATCCAACAGATAAGTTGGCCATCGAAATCCATTGCGAGGCTACGTGTCGGTCATTAAGAATACAGAAAGTCAAAGTGTTGATTATGAAATAATGCTCCACCGGTTAGCACCGCTTCAGATAGGACAAGGAAAACATTCGGCTGTTGCTCTTCTTTGCTACTTGCTACCCCCCGAGACATCTAATCAAGTAGTAGGCGAGAAAAGAAACTTCTAGAAGAAAAGGTCAAACGGGCTCTGCAGATGTGCCGGGCTGTGTGCAATAGACGGATGGGCCAGAGAGAAAACGAGGCCGCAAATCGAATCTGCGCAGTACTACTACTCGGCCAATAATACGACAAGAGGAATGAAAAAATGGCACAAAAGAAGAGAATAAATAAAAAGTGGATGCATGACGTAACTCCATTTCTGCCAATATCACATTCTATACGAAAAAAAAAACGATGAAAATAGGAAAAAAAGAATAGATTCAATCATTTTGGTGCTGCTGGAATCCATCATCAACCTGCCTGCCTACTTGTCTGTCCCGTTTCACCCCATTGGGTGCTGTTGGGCTGCTGTTGCTACCCGGTGGTGGCAGCCCGCAAGACGACGAGCAAAAAGACGTCAGACGGCAAGATGGCCGCCCCCCTTCCTCTTCCCTTTAGTCCTATCCAACAACACCAGTGGCTCGTACACAAGAACAAAAGAGCATCGCCATCAGATGATAAACACAACCCGACTATAAACTCGTGACTCGCTTTTTCTCCACAAACACATCATAGTCATTACAAAATCTGACATTGATAATCGAAAGAGGAAACGGGCCGACAAATCAGTACACGACAAACATATTACACAAAGAGTCAAAAATGAAAAAAAAGGGATTACTTACTTGTGAATTGTTAGGGCTGGCATGGCTTCTAATTGATCTGGACTGCTGTTGACTTCTCCGGTTAACGATAACGCTTCAGAACCGAAAATAATCATACTCACTAATTAACCACCGTTTGTCTTCACTTATCGAATCGTCGTCTTCTGCTGTTACTTCCAACATAGGGATCCAATTATGGATGGATCCGTCGCGGTGAAATGTCCGATGTAGACTACATTGTGGCCCTGCCCCGCAAAAGCCTTTTTATAACCTTCCATTCCGACAACGGCTCTCGACCACCCTTTTCGCTTTTCAGAGCCATCTAGCAGTCGATGTAGTCACCGATCGCCCACCAGATTTCGTCAACAAACCTCAGCTGATTCGTCTCGTTCCTGGCCATTTCCTTCCACCGCCCTTTGTTTTCATGTCGATCTCCTTGAAATGCACACGAAAATCAACCGCAAACCGAAATGATATTTTGTTTTCTCAACGAGTTTGCCTGTTATTAAACTTGGTAAAACGAAACGAGCGACGGTCAGCGCCATCTGGTCGGCTCATTGTTCTGTGGGTGTTATGCAACGCGGTCATAGAGAACAAACAGACCACGAGCCATTTCAAATCAGCAAATCGATGATGCTTCCAGACGTTTCCCGTACGAACAGGAAAGCTTTTGATGGTGAAATCAGTGCAGGCTTGTTTCACCACGGGCCATTGTTAAATCATAAATAATAAAGATAAGCGATGCAGTATCATTAGTATGTTTTAATAGGTGTATAAGTGTAAAAACAATTCCGTACAGATAACAAAATTATAATGGGCGACTTTTGTTTTTTTTTCTCTTCAATGCAATTAGCGCTCTGTGAATCAATCGAAAATTTCGTCTTTTTCTTTTCTCAATCATCTGCGCAGACACATAAGGATGAGACGCCTCGTCGAGGAATCAAAGGCGGACCTGATTCTCGATATTGGCGCACGAGAAACACAATGGAGACAACAAATCATGACGAATGGATGACGCAAAAATACAAAGAGGAAGAAAGTATATGGGCAAAAAAAAGGGGGGAAAAAACGAGGCAAGAGGAGATAAATCCTGGCCAAACTGTGCGGTGGCGGGCACGATTTGAATGAAACAAAACACAAAAAAACACAAACGAATATGCAAATCAAATTCTCCCTGTTTTTCTTCGTCTTTTGACGGCCACTCAACTAAACTGTAAGCCACACGAGCAGCGCACCGTAACACATTTCTAAATGTACAAAATGAGCCCATGAACGGGCCGCTACCGAAATGCTAAAAACAAAACGACTTTCTTTCGTTCACACAAACATTCGATCTTCCATTCACTTTCTCCTAGTTTGTGGGTTTTTTTCAATTGTAGTTCTATTTGTAGTTGTATTTTATACAGGGGATTGCACAACGAGAATCGTCAAAACGGCTTCCTCCCGTCCGGCTCTCAGTTCATCCATTTGCGGCAATTAGGGGCGCCGCAAAGGCACGGGATTTTGTGGTCGTCTTCAATGTCGAATTTGTAGTCGTACGACAACTGGAATGGTGAAAAGAATGGAAATTTAGTAAAGAAATGGGACGTCAAAATATATAAAAGACGGAACGGACCTCTTCTCCGCGCGTAATCCGCCGGTTGGCAAAAATAATGATCCGCAAATCCCTCTCAACCTCGACGGCCTCTGCGACGCAGTTGGGGTTGCATGAATGGTTGATGTAGCGGGCCAGACCACCGCAGAGCGTGGCGTCAATGACGCGCTGCTCGTCCAGCCGGAACATGTAAATGCCTCGGTTGGCCGCGTCGTAGCGCTTCTCGCGACACTCGGCCAACTCGGCCCGGATCATCTCGCCGATGTACTCGATGACCATCGTGTGTTTCTCGATGTCGCGGGCCGCGTACAGGCCCAGTCCCTGGATCTTGGAGCGGGCCAGGAAAATATTGTGCCGCCACTCCTGTTTCATCTTCTTGTACTGCGAACTCTTCGAGTGGACAAACTGTTTAGAGTAGGGGCCGGGCAGGTCGACCATCACCAGACTGGCCAAACTGACACTGCTCGTCGACGACGATGACGACGACGTGTTGGAAGACGACCGCGTCGTGCCCGTCTGCATCGAAAATCCAATTGAGGCATTATGAAATTGTCAAACTGGAATTCTAGTCCGTCTTTAGTCTTTACCGTCCGCTGGGCGTGGAATCGCTTGAAATGGGTGCGCAGTTTGGGCTCGGAGCGGGCGGCTCCCGTCGGATTGACAGCCAAAGGCAATTCCAGCAGCGGATTGCGCCCGTATTTGAAGTTGTAGTCAGTAAGGGATTCGATGCCGGGCAGCGACTCGAGAACTCGGACGATGGCCGGCTCGGTCAGTCCGAAAAGGTCTTCGCCGTTGAGGAACTGAGGGAAGAGACGGACGACGCCTTCCTGTCGCCGCATTTCCTCGATGGCGCCCAAAATCTGTTGCCAAACTCCTTGGCACGTCCAATCCTGATTGATTGAAAAAAAAGAAAATGAAATCCATTGCCCGTTTTGCCGGGTAGTCGTCAAAATTTCATACCTTGAAAGAGAGGTCGGGCAGCTGGCGCTCGGGCTCCTGGACGATGACGGTAAACCTGGGCCGTCCTTCGCAGTCCTCAATGGAGCAAACGTAGCGACAGCGCTTGTGCACCTGACGCGGCGACCAGTAAAACCGGACCACCTGATAGCCGATGGGGTAAATGCAATTGGTCGAGTGGAAGGCGGGCAGTTGGTGGGGCAGCAGCTGGCCGACAGAGAGGAACGTCAGCGAGCCGGCCCTCAACAGGAAACTTTGTTCGCCGGCGTCCGTCAGCGACCCCGGCCCGCCGTGGTGGTGCATGACGGTAGCTACTTGGCGGTTCTCGTCGCGGTTGATGTAGACTCGCCGGAAGACGGACAGCGTCGTCAGCTGCTCTTCTTTGATGTCGACGACTGAAGTGGAGCTGGTGCTGGAACACTTGGGCAGGTGTTGCGAGCAGTAGACGGACTTGTTTTTGAGGAAAACGGCGCCCTCCTTGACGGCGCAGCCGAGATGGAAGACGGACGAGCAGCGCAGCTTGAAACACTTGACGCTGGCCCCGTTGCGGCCGCAGTGGAGGCACGTCTGCGTCAGGCTCTGCTTCAGGGCCGCGTCAACGTTCATCAGGGCCCCGTTGACCATCTCGAAGACGTCCTCGTGCCACAGGGCGCAATTCAGATGCACCCAACGGTCCACGTCGTAGTTGATGAGACGGGCAGGACCGTCAGAGACGCCGTCACCATGTCCGTGGCAAAAGAGACACTGACGCTTGTCCGTCGCCTTCTCGCCTGTCGGCCGGATGCAGATGGCCGCCCTGTACAGCATCTCCGTCAGCTCATTCTCCGTCGGCGCCTTCTTGACGGGCGGCTGCTGTTTCCTGGCCAGCTGCTGGAAGCCTGGCGACCAGTTGCGGTAGCGAGTGCCCTTCCATTTGGGAGTCGGTGGGACGACGGGCGCGGGAACGACAGGCGCCGTTACAACAGGAGGAGCTGTCGCGGCACTGGGCACGTCGATGGACGGGCGGAGGGCTTTAGCGGCCGCGGCGGCGACGACGCTAGCTGCAGCAGCGCTAGCGGCCGTGTTACTCGAAGAATGGCCGACCAAGTGACTGGGCGACGAGACGACGTCGCCGCTGATGTGGGCCACGACGGCGTTGGCTTCTTTAGCTTCGATGGCCGACGGGCGCGTATTATGGGCCACGGCGAACTGGACGAAACAGGCCGACGAGCAGAAATGGTAGTCTTCTTCCTCGTCGTCGTCCGGCTGGGCCGTCGCCAGCAGCGGATTCGTCTTTTTCTCGGTTTCGGCCAGATCCCGCTGGACGTCGGCAAAGAGCTGGGCTTTTTTGCTGATCATTTTGTTGTTGCCTAAAATGACAACGTCGCAGTGGCGACAGAACTTGGCCGTCCCGTTGAGTATCGACTGAATGTCCACCGGAGCGCCTTCCTTCCCGTCTTTGCCCTTGAAACGATAAAGGCCGAGTCGTTGCGACGCAGGAGCAGACGGCCCTCGTTCCACGATCTGGTAGCCAGTGGGCGGAGGGACGCGCAAAAGGGCGGCCAATCGGCACAGCACCTGATTGACGTCTTCGGCCGCCGAGGCGCTCAACGTCAACGTCACTGTCACGTTCGTACTGTCCCTCAATGGCTGAGGAGCGGCGCCGAGACCGAATTGGCCGCTCTTTGGCTGTTGTTGTTGATCTCGGGCCATCGCGCAAGCAGCCGGTTGGTTCTCCGTGTCCAGCAGTGGCGTTTCTTTCTTGATGGCCGGCATCGTCGGTTGCGCCGCCGCAGTTGCCGGCGTCTGGTTGGAGGCTGGAACGGGCCGGATGGGAACGGGGACGTAGATGGGAATATCGGGCGAATTGCAACTGCTGCTCCGTTGCTGTTCCGGACTGGAATTGCGCTCTTCGGCCAAGTCGATGAATCGAAGGCCGGGGAAGCGGACGATCGGCTCCGGCAAGACGCATTCGGGCGACGAGGAACTGACGACCGTGTCGGGAGTGTCGCATCCGTCGCCTCGGCTCTCCAGCAAAATGGAACAGCTAGAACTGCTCCGGCTGCGCGATTGGTGCTCGTTGTCGTGCAGCATCTGAGAGTGCGGGCGCGGATCCCATCGAGGCCAGCCGAATTCCTGGTGGTAGAACCCTCTCTGGCTGCTGCTGCTGTTGCTGCCGGCCACTGGCGGAGGCGCCGGAGGAGCTGGAGGAGCCACTGCGGCCACAGGCTCGGCGTCGCCAAACGGGCGGGTGTTGTAGTAGTCCGAGACGCCGGGCAAAGCGGCTGAGCCGTAAGATCCTTTGAGCGATCCGTTGCGATCGACTTTGACGGACGGGACAACGGCGGGCGAAAAGGAGGATTGGACGTGGTTGACGGCCAGACGCGAAGCGAACGGCGTCAAATCTCCGGCCCCAAAAACGGCGCCCGACGTCGAAACGCATCCGCGTCCCAGTTGAGGCTCCTGAACCGTCAACGGAGGCAGAGCCGTGCGGATTTGTGTCATGATGGCGTCGATGAAAGCGTCGTAGTCGAGTTCTTCGTATTTGGATCCTTTGCGGCTTCTCTTCTTGGCCGGAGCCAATGAGATGCCCGTCGTCGGAGTCGTCGCCCCGGACGAAAGGCCGCCGCCACTTCCTCCGCCGCTCCCTCCACCGGGGATCGTCACGGTGGGCATCATGGAAAGGGCCGATGGCACTCCGGCAGTGACGGAAGTTGTCGAGATGTTGTTGATTGCGGATCCGGCAGAGTGGCCGACTCCACCGCCGCTGACGGCCAGCTCTTTATTGGCGACGCTTTGTCTCCGCTTCTGTTGGTATTGGCGTCGTTTCATCTTGCGGATCTCGTCGCTGGTGGCGGCAGATGTCGCCGTCGTCGTAGCTACGGCGGACGGGCGAGGAGGTTGTTGTTGCTCCTGCGGCGTCGTCTCTTGCGATGTCATAATGACGGAATCCATCGAATGCTCGTTTTCGTCCAATTCCATTTTGACGGGACCCGTCGTCGCTGTCGGCGTCGTCGGTTCGCCGACGATTTCCTGTTTGACGACAATGGCCATCCTTTGTTGTTGCTGTTGTTGCTGGATGGGATGTCTCACGACGATGCCTTGGGGCCGGATGTGATTGGTTGGTTGATGCTGCCCTTGTTGTTGCTGTTGTTGTGTCGGAGTCGGCGGCTGGGGGACTCTGGAGACCATCTGGGCGATTTGCGACGCCGGAAGGGCCACCGCAAGGGAAGATGGAGCGATGGGCTGGGCCAATTGGGAGGCCAAAGACGTCGCGGCGCCAAAAAGCGAACGAGACGCCGATGGAGTCGCCGTGGTATAGACGACTGTCGTGGCCGTTCCAGGATTCGTCATCGGAGCCGCCGCTGAAACGGCGGATGAAGCCGAAGAGGAAACGGGCACTTTGCTCGGCGTCAGCGGTTTGGCCAGCAAACCCATCAAGGATGTCGGTTTCGAGGCCGCTATCGTCGTCGTCGAGGTGACTGGAGTAGTCGCGCTCGTCGGCGACGCCGTGACCGGAGACGCGGCTGTTGAACTGGTCGGTGGCGCGGACGAAGCTGCCGCAGCTGCAGCGGCCGCCGCGGCTGATCCTTGCAGCAGTTGCTTCAGTAGCGCATTCTGTAAGTGGAAAAAAATGACAAAGAGTTCCAATTAGACATCGTCCAAATAAGAGAATAATTGAAACCAACCTGTTGCTGCTGCTGGGCCAAAAAAGGATTGCTGCTTTCTTCGGCTGCCGGCTGCTGAGAGTCCGGTTCCGTCATTTCTTGTTCTGCTTTTTCCACTTTGACCGCCCCAGTCGCCGTCGCCGTCTGTTGAGGTTGGACTTTGGGAGACGATTCGGGCGCAAGAGGCGGATTAGACGAAGGCGTCAGGGTCGGGACGGACCGTTGGATGAATGGCGTCAATCGAACGGCGGTCGAAATGGGAGCTCGCACTAAAATGGCCGTCGGAGCGGTGTTCGATTGTAGGACGACCGTCGTCATCGGAGCAGACGATGAAACAACAACCGGACTCGATGTCGACGACGGCGACTCTTTTGTCAACGTGATAGGAATGGCGGGCGCCACCGAGGTAGTCGGCTGGCCAGCTGCGGTTGAAACAACCGAAACCGGAGCAGACGACGAGACGATGGGATTGAGCGTCACCAATGTTGGATTGGCCGCCGCTGGAGCAACGGGTCTTGTTGTCTGCGGAGGTGCCGGAATTCTGACTGAAATCGTACTGACTGGATTGGCCGGATGGACTGGAGGAGTCGAAACGGCAGGAGGAGGAACTTGAACAGGAGCCGGAATCGATACTGGAACAGGAACAGAAACAGGAACTGGAGGTTCAGGTTCAGGTTCAGGCTCTGGTTCTTCTTCTTCAAAGACGGGCGTCACCGGAATTGGGTCGGCCAAAAATTGATCAGGAACCTGATCAGGAACAAGAGTCGGATCCGAGTCGGACGACAAAGACGGTGTCAACGTCAGAGCTAAAACGGGTTCCTCTTTTGGAGACGAAACGGCCGAATCCGGCGCGGATATCTGAGGAGGAGGAGGAGGAGTAGGAACCAGTGGAGTGGGTTCGACCAAGACGGAGGAAAATGTCGACGATTCGGATTCGCTGACGGGCAAAATGGGCTCTTCGTGATGAAAGACCATCGAGTCTTCTTTGATCATCTCTTCAACGAGACCAGTGTCCATCGACTGCAAGCTGGACGGGATGATCAGAGGTGCTATCGGTTCCGTCACGACGGCAGGGTCACAATTTACCTCCTCTACAATCACGGCCGGTTCTGTGGCTGCTGTAGGCGGCGGCAGCAGCTGGACTAGCGGACTGGCTCTCGGACTGGCCAGCGGAGTCGATGAAATGATTTCCAATTCAGCCGCTTCAGTCACTTCAACCATCTCCACCGATTCATGTTGGACGTCCTCAATGACGACTTCCGCTTCTTGGGCGATTTGAGTGGTCGCGACGGCCAAAGGGTCCACTTGAGGCTCTTCTTCGACGGCCTTGTCCGTCACCAAATCGGCCTCGTTTTGAACGACGACTTGGACAACTTCTTCGCTAATCGTCGTCGTGGCAACTGACGCGCTTGAATCGGCGACGGGCATTTCTTCCGGTTGCTGTTCCGTTTTCTCCAGAGTCGACTCGACTGGAGCCGGCGGCTGAGGAGGAGAAAGCGGACCTCCTGTTCCGCCTCCTCTTAATCCGATCTTGGGGAATCCGTACGAGTCGTATTCGATACGGAAGGGAGCCACGTTCATGGCGTTCATTCCTCCGCCACCGCCTCCACCAGCCGGATGCGACGGATCGCTCGGATCGTTGACAGGCATAGGTTGCTGTTGCTGCTGGGCCATTGGCTGAGAGCAAGGTGGGGTGCCAGCAGCGACTGCAGGACTCTGAGGCGGAGGAGGGACGCTCCTAGGCGATCCTTGATGAGATCCGGCGGATGACGTCGTCGAATCCACCGACATTTGTTGCTGGACGGCCACTGGAGTGCCTGGGGCACGAGGTCGCATCCCGGCGTTGTAATTCCCACCGTAAACTTGTTGCTGTTGCATTTGTTGTTGGGGCATCTGCTGCTGTTGTTGTGGGGATTGTTGGGGCATCGGTTGCATATTTTGTTGTTGTATCGGATGCTGTTGCTGCTGAACGTATTGCTGCTGTTGTTGTTGCTGCGGTGGCTGATTATTGTTGCCGAAAGTCTGTTGTTGTTGGTAATGTCCTTGCTGCGGTTGCTGTGTCAGCTGGCCCTGAACAACTTGCTGCTGCTGTTGTATCTGTTGTTGTTGTGGCATTTGCTGTTGGGGCATTTGCTGTTGGGGCATTTGCTGTTGCGGCATTTGCTGTTGCGGCATCTGCTGTTGTTGCATTGGATGTTGCATAGGCTGTTGCATTTGCTGCATTTGTTGAGGTTGTTGCTGCTGCTGAAATACAAAGACGTTAAGAGACTGATGACTACAAATCATTAAAAATTTTTAGCTGGTGAAACAAACCATTGGGAATTGCTGTTGATGTTGTTGTTGTTGTTGCTGCTGCATCATTTGTTGCTGTCTTTGCATCTGCATTTGCTGTGGCGTCGGCTGGACTTTCATCGGCCCGCCTGGCTGTTGCTGTTGTTGTTGCATCCCCATGTTGGGCTGTCCCATGTTTTGTTGTTGTTGTTGGATGTGCGCCGCCTGGTGTTGCAGTGCCGACGCCATGGGAAAACGCTGACGGATCATCATCACAGGCTCTCCAGCTTGACCAGGTTGTTGCTGTTGCACGTTAGCTGGCCGGACGAAACGCTGTTGCTGCATCATCTGGCCCGGTTGCATTCCCTGTAACAAATATTACAACAACAATTAAATGACAGAGAAAATCAAATTTAAAATCGACAAATCAAAGACAAACCATGTGTTGTTGTTGCTGTTGTTGCATGTTTCCAGCTGGTCGTTGCATCATCACTTGGCCTTGTCCGCCTTGTTGTTGCAACTGCTGTTGATGTTGTTGCTGTTGCATCTGATCGACGTACTGTTGTTGCTGCTGTTGTGGGTGCATTTGCTGCTGTTGTTGCATCGACGGACGGATCATGACGCCTCCGCCGGGATGGCCCATCATCTGCCTGACGGCTCCACCGGGTACGACGCTCTGCTGGACGCCGTGCTGCTGCTGCTGTTGTGGAGACGGTAGTCGAGGAGGATGAGCCTGGGGCGACGTCAATCGCATCGTCGACATGCCACCGACTGGGCCGCCGGCGGCGCCCATCATGGACACAGGTTGAGGCGAGGCCATCGGACCCGGACTGAACGGACTGTTCAACGGCACAGCGTCGTTTTCCGAATGCTGCGACAGAGGCGTGCCCACCTGCTGGCCCATGCCGCGTGGCGAAGACGACGACGAAGACGACATTTGCATTGGACCCTGGGCCACTGGTCCGCCTCCGGCATTGGCGTGCGGCGACGGCATGGGACTGGCGCTGCTGTTGTGTTGGCCGCCAGCGCCCGGCGTCATCGGTCCAGGAGTCATCGGACCGGCCATGGGCATGGGTGAGTGAGTCATCATCATCGAGGGAGAAGGCGACGGGGCGGGCATGGGTCGTTGTTGTTGCTGTTGCTGGCCCTGCTGCTGCATGCCGGGCACACCTCTACCCATTTGCATCTGGGGACTGGGCGAAGGTTGGGGCGTCGTCATCATCGGACTGGCCACCTGGTGCGGCATTCCCCTAGGACTCTGAACGGGTCCCTGCGGACCGCCTGAAGAGACGACCACTTGGGGACTCGACGGGCACATGGGGGAGCCGTGGGGTCCCGCCATTTGGTGTTGTTGTTGCACTTGCTGTTGCCGTACCTGCTGGAACTGTTGAGGCCCTTGTGGGCCGACAATATTGGAGCGGTTTGGCTGCTGCATCATCATTTGGCCGGCTGCTGGGTGTTGCTGTTGTTGCTGGGCCATCATTTGTCCAGGTTGTTGCATTCCCTTTATTGATCAGAAATATTACAAAACTGAATCGGCTTCGATTGTGAAAAAATTCGTGTACCATGTGGGGATGATTCTGTTGCTGGTGCTGGACAGCGTGAGGCGGAGTTGCGCTGGGCCCGACGTGCTGTTGATTCATCATGCCCATTTGTTGGGGTTGCATCATCTGCCCGCCCTGCATTACCTTTACCATAGAAAGACAAAAGATTTAATGAAACGCTTTAGCAATCAGAAAAAAGAGAGAGACGGACCATTTGGGGGTGGATTTGTTGCTGCTGTTGGACGACCATTTGCGGTCGCATCGGTCCCGCCATGCCCATGTGGCCGACGGGCGACAAGAGCGGATGAGGCGACTGCGGAGTTCCAGCTCTTCCTCCTCCCACCATTGATCCTCTCGGACTAGCCTGCTGCGGCTGTTGTTGCTGGCCCTGTTGCTGGATTTGCAACTGCAACTGCTGTTGCGGCTGGCCAAACCCACCAAAATTGCCCGACCCATCTGTAATCGAATGAAAATGTAGAATCAATGGTCAACAATGTTCCACCAAGGTCAGAAAGAACCAAATCTTACCGGCCATAGGCGAGGGAGAAGACGGAGGTTGGCCGGCAACGGGCCCACCTTGCCGCTTTTGCTGTTTGTTCCTGTAGTCCTGGAAGAGCATCGTGTGCTGCCTGGCCTGTCGTCGGACTTGGTCCAGCGACTTTTGCAGTCCCTGTTGCTCGGTGGTGATGCGGTCCAGCTCGGCGGCGTCCGCGTCGTTCAGCTCTTGGTTGTTTTTGCGTAATTGCCTCTGGCGGCTGTTGAGCGACTTGCGCTGCTTCCGCAACTTGCTGACTTCCGTTTCGTAGTAGACTTGGTGCTGGCGGATGAGGTGCTGTTGCTGTACCAGCCACTGCTCGTACGCCACTTGCTGCTGCCTTTCCGGCTCGCTCGTCACCGTCTCAGGCGGAGCAGCCATGGCGGCCAAAAGCGGCGGTGGCAGAGGAGGACGGACCGAAGGCGCCGAGGCGTTCGACTGCGACTGCAAAAGCGCCGGATGGAGGCCCGGATCGGCCACGGGAATTCCAGCAGAGCCGGGCGATCGCTGTTGCGGGTGGACGTGCCATTGCTGCTGCTGCTGTTGTTGTTGTTGCTGCTGTTGGATTGGAGGTCCAGCAGCTCGGATGAATGGCTGCTGCTGCTGTTGCTGTTGAGGCACCATGTGATGGACGGCCGGCTGGAAATTGCCTTGAGGCCGATGCATCTGCATTGGCGGTTGTTGTTGCTGTTGCATCTGCTGGTGCTGGCCGACAATGGGCACGTGCGGATGCTGAAAGTGTTGCTGTTGTTGTTGCTGCTGCTGCTGGACAGGGCCGCCCTGGTGCAAGTGTTGCATGTGTTGCTGCTGCTGCTGCATTTGGATATGTTGCGGCTGTTGTTGTTGCTGGCCCTGCATCCCCATGTGAGGATGGACGGCGGCTGGTGGTGACAGAGAGACGGACGGGCCACCGGCCAAGACGTCGGCTTTGAGTTTCTCAAAATCCGTGTCCGAGAGGAAGGGCTTCTCCGGGGTGGGGGCCGAGTTCATGACGGCGCCGAAAGGTCCTCCGGCTGTTCCTCCTCCTCCACCAGAGACGGGCGACTGTTGATGCTGCATGTGCTGCCTCTGCAGTTCCCTCTTCTCCTGTTCCAGCAAGTCCTCCAGCAAAAGAGGCTGTTCCTGCTGAGCCGCATCCGACAATGAATTAGTTTCTTTACCAAACAGGGTGGAAGACGGGCAGACGAGACGGACAGACAGACGAGAAAACGAAAAAAAGGGAAGGAAAGTAGGGCTCCTCACCTGTAGCAGCAAGGAGCGTCGTTGCTGGTGGAAAGGATGAGAGACGGGCAAGCCCGCCACCACGGTCGCTGCGCCCGCCGATGCCGGAGATGGCGACGGCGGCGCCAGTGGAGGCGACACCATGTACGAGACGGGACTAGCGTTACCCACGTGACCGACACCACCAGGACGGACCATACAACCGTAGCCCAGCTGACACACGAAACCATTCGTTTATTTCATCGTTAGTAGACAACAGAGCGGCCAGACGGGCCCAAAGTGAAAGAAAAGCCGGAAACGGAAAGGAAAAAGAGACAAGAGACGGGCAAAAATGAACCAACCTGAGATGAAGATGGAGCTCGTGGTGTTCCCGGATAAGGCGGTGGGGGTCCGCGGTACGGCGGAGGCGGTTGGGCCGCTTGTTGTTGTTGTTGTTGCTGGTAAGGGCCGCCACCGCTGAATTGTTGTTGTTGGGGACTGGTCATGACGCCCATGGCGGCCGCTGGGTCCGTTTGCATCTGGATTTGCAGCTGTTGCTGGGCACTGGCCGCTTCCGCTTTCAATTGTTGTTGCTTCTTTTGCTCCGTCAGTTCCAGCAGTTTCGCCTGGAACTCGTTCATGTCTTGCGCCACCTTGGCCGCCTTCTCCTCCGCTTCCTTCTTCCGGCGGTTCAACTCATCGGGCGTCAACTGTTCGTTAGCGGCGGCCTGTCTGGCCGCTTCTTGGTCTCCTGTCGTTGATGTCGTTGTAACGGCCGAAGACGTTCCGTCCAGGTCGGGATCGGCGTATTCGAGGATGTTGAAATCGCTGGGACTGGCGCCTCCGTCCGGCGGGGAAGAGGATCCGCCCGGATGGTCGTCCTGGCCCATGACACCGTCCATGGCGTCGTGCAATTCCGGATCGGCGTATTCCAAAATGTTGAAATCGTTGCCCAGTCCGAGGAGTTCGTCGTCGTCGACGCAGCCCAGTCCCAAATCGCCGAAATCGTCGTCCGCCTCGTTGGAACCGCTGCCACCACCGCTCTCGACGGCTGCTACACCAGCGGCGCACGGTTGCGGCTGTTCCATCATTTCCACCTTCATCGTCGCCCGCTGCTCCGGCTGTTGTTGTTGCTGTTGCTGGACCGGCTGCTGCGCTTGCTGCTGGACCACCACCGGTTGGACGACCATTTGTTGCGGCTGGATCATTTGATGGATGTTGGGCTGTTGTTGTTGCATCGTTTGTTGTTGTTGTTGTTGTTGATGCATCATGGCAACCGGGTGAATTTGGCGCATTCCGCCCGGATGTCCAGGCGCTTGTTGTTGCTGCTGCTGGACTTGTTGACCGGGAAGCCGTTGCATTTGAATTTGTTGTTGTTGTTGTTGCTGTTGTTGCATCATCATCATCCTCATGCGCGGGTCAGGTACGAGTTGTTGCGGCGATTGCGGAGCAACTTGAATCGGCTGGCGGAATTCAGCCGCACCGGGCTGGAACACTCGTGGCCTCGGCTGTTGTTGTTGCTGCTGCATCTGTTGTTGCATGAGTTGTTGTTGCTGGACTTGCTGCGGAGGCATGCGAGGAGCTCCTTGCATCTGCATGGGCATCCCCGGACCGGAAGCGACCACACTGGGTCCAGCTGCAGAAGGTGGTAGCGGATATCGGAATTGGGGCCTTTGCTGCTGCTGTTGTTGTTGCTGCTGGTGTTGCTGCATGGCAAACTGTTGCTGCGGATTGACCATCTGGACAGATCCGTCCATTCCGTCCTCCCTCTTGATGTTTTCCGTCTTGATGAAATGCTGCTGTTGCCTGTGTTGTTGTTGCTGCTGTTGTATTTGCTGCCGCTGGAGGAGATCGCGCAGTTGCTGCCGCGACGGATCGCCGCCCGTCGGATCCACCGACACAGCCGGCTCGACTTGATTGACTGCGACGGTCATGGAAGTCTGTACGGGTGGCCCAGTCGGCTGTTGCTGCAACTGGATTGGGTGCGGCTGGCCGCGTGGAATGAAATTGGGTCCGGTAACAGGTTCACCGGGCGCTCGGACTCGCGACACTTGGATCGGAGTGGCGAAACCTCCTTGGATTTGCTGCTGCTGATTGGGCATGGAAGGTTGGAGCAGTAGCTGCTGTTGTTGCTGGACGACGGCAGACGGATCGACTTGTCCAGTCTGCATGCCCATGACGGGTACGGCCCCTCCACTGGCCAACTGTTGTTGGTGTTGTTGCTGTTGCCTGAGCGCTTGCAATTGTTTCCACTGTCGCTCCTGTTCCGTCTCGACAACGCCGCGACGAGGAACGGCCATCGGCGTCGGTTGCGTTTCCTGCTGCGCCAACAACAAAACAAAAGAAAATCAAAGATTAACAAAACCGGTTTCTTTCTCTCTCTTTCTGTCAGAGGCATGCCCGCGATCGATTTCGATCGGAATAGAATTGTAAAAAAAAAAATCATAAAAATAAACCAATCAACGATCAAGAAACAAACGATCTGCTAAAAAAATTCGACGGATCCATCCAATACCAAAGAAGAAGTGTCCAAATCTAGAATCAATAAAAACGGGGGGAAACGATAATGTTCGTTCCTTTCGATTCGTACAACAACAACAAAAAAAAAAAGAGAAACGGGCCGTCGTCGATTGGGTCTTCAGAATTGAAAAAAAAAGGCGACGATTTCGACGACATCCACAAAACATGCGAGCCCGATACAACTCCGATGGAGAAGAGTTCCAACAAGTCGAAGAAGAAGAAGTTTCATGCGTCCATGCAAGCGAGTCATTTCCAGTTGCTGTTTCACTTCCACCACGGGCGGTTCCGTCGCGTCGCGTCCATCCAAATGCCATTCCAAATGAACGAATCGTGAAAAAAAACCAAACAAAATGGTGGACAGGGGAGAGATGAAACGATAACGACGGGCTATATCCATCAAACTGTTGCTGTCGCTCATCGAGTCCGGTCTTTTGACGGGCCAATTCGAAACGGGCAACAAATGAAATCGAGAAAAAAAAATAAACGAGAAAAAAAATAGGACGACGACGAAACAACAACGAAAAACGTCTAAAGGACAGGAGGATGACGGGCAAAATGGATGGATAAAGAGGAGAGTTCGTGTCCAGCCACGCGATCATCCAAAATGCGTCAAGCATCCGTCTCTCTCACCGTTCCACCCAGGACAGTCGCTGTCGCCATCGCTGCCGCGTGATGAAGGTGCAGTTGTTGTTGTTGTTGTTGTAGGTGATGGTGGTGAAGTGATTGGGGAAGAGGAGGCGGGTGGTGGGCCAGTTGCTGGCCACATCCACCGTAGTTGTTTTGGTGGCCGATCATGGAGGCGTTGTTGTTGCTGTTGTTGTTGTTGCCGATCGACGGCAGAGTTCGCATTATTTCGGACGGAGTCAGGACCCGGATGCCATGAGATTCGACTCGTGACCCGCCGTTGCCCATCGGCGGACGGCAGACGGACGGATCGCAGGACGAAACGGACGGCTCTTGGTCGCCGGCAGAAGTGACGACGGCAGAGACCAACGGCGAATCGCTCGACCTGGCCGTCTCTCGTCCCGTCGACTGCGTCGCAAAACAACAACTCGACCCTCCTCCTCCGCCACCCATCGACAGTTTGATGCAAGAGGCCAGCGGGGCCATGGAATCGGCCACCGTCGTGACCACTGGCTGTTGCTCCTGTCCGTCTGATCGACTCGTACTGGAACAAGAAGAAGCAGAGGTAGGGACACCGGGCGTTGGCGGTGGTGCAGATTCACCGTTGGAATTGGAGGGCGGCGGCGACGACGACAAGAAATCGCCGGCCGTCGGAGAACAAGACGAGAAGAATTTGTGTTGTTGTTGATGCTGCTGGCCACCAACAGATTGGGGGGCCTCTCGAGTGCTGGGCTGCTTTGATGACGGCGATAAAAGGAACAAGGAGGTCAAGTGAAAACACATTTCATGGAGACGGGGGATTTGGTTTTGGCCGTCAGAGCTTATTTGACTTATTCCGTTATTGACAAAAGAAGATTTGAAGGGAAAACAGCAAATCAATGAGAAAGAGATGAACGGATTGAGAAGGCTGATAAAATGGCGCCGACCACAATGTCCATTCGACACATCTTCTAGCCAGTCTGCCCTGTGGTTGCTAAACGGGCACCTGGCGGACCTACTGCGCTAGACGGTGGCAAAAGGAGGAAAGAGACTAGAACCCATTTTACCTGTTGCGTCTGCTGTTGGTGGTGCGTCTTCTGGAGGCGGACAGCTGCCCGGTTTTCGCGCGCTTTCTGCAGGAATGGGCCCTTCTTATCGGCCGGCAACGACCGCCAGATTTTGGCGATTTGTTTCCATCTCTCCGTCCAGGCTGTCGTTGAAAAAAAAAAAAAAATGAGAAAAAATGAGGAAAAACGTGACGAAAACGACAAAGACGTACCGGGAAAGTCGCGTTTGAGTTCCGGGTGATTTGTGTTGGCAAAGAGGACGGCCGAAATGGTGGCGTTCAGGCCCAGGGCCTCGTCCGCTTCCCATTTGAGCGCATTGCGTTGATTGGCCGTCGCTGGAGCCTCTCCCGGAAGAAGCGGCTCGGCTCCCGATCCGTGATCAGCGCCCATACCGACGCTCCCTCCGCCACCGGCCGAAGGCCAAGGACTGGGCGGCGGCTCCGAAAAAGCCGGACTGAATCCAGGACTGGAACTGTATTCGGAGAAATAGGGCGAAGGTGGAGGCAATTGCTGTTGTTGAGGTTGTTGTTGCTGCTGCTGCTGCTGGACGTTGTTGAGGTTGCTGGGCGAAGACGTCCCTTGCGATTGCTGCGACAGGGCTCTGACCATGGCCGGACCCGACGGACCAGACATCATTTGCCCGTTGGAATTGAACGAGGAAGGAGCCATGGAATGTTGCTGTTGTTGTTGCTGCTGCTGGACAGGGGCGGCGGCCAATTGGAAGTGGGCCGAAGTGTCGGCCGACTGCGACTCTTGAGACTCGTCCGTCAAGACGCCTTTGAATATGTCTTCGACGTCCTTGCTGTCCATGTTGGGCAGTCCGCCCACCGAATCGCTCACCACCACCATCGTCTCCAGATTGAGGTGGTCGCTCAACAACATGTCCGTCAACTCGTCTCTGGCGTGCTGTTGTTGCAGCGGCTTGAGCTCGGGCGGTTCGTCGTCCAGCGTCGACGGGTCTTCATCGTCGTCAACTCCTCCAGCGTCGCCTTCCTTCATGATGGAATCGACGAGATCATCCGAGTCCAGCAAATCGCCGGCCAGAGGCAAAATGTCTTGCAGTGACTGGGCTTCTTCCTCTTCGTTTTCATCTTCGATTCCTTCTTCCTCCATTTCAGGCTTGACTGGAACGACCGAGGCCGTCTGGCGGACGGGAGAGTAGCCCGTCGGCGTCTGTCTGTTTTGAGGCGATGGTGCAGTTGGGACGCTGGCGACCGGCGTTGTCTGTTTCGGTGGCTGGGCCAGGACGGCAGTTGGCGGGCCGACGGGCGTCTTGGTCCGACTCTCCAAGTCGGCCACTTCTTCCTTCGATAAGTGAATGATGGACGGGTCTTTGACGGCTCGGATGGGGACATCGTCGCTGGGCTCCGAATCACTGCCGCTGGCCCTGGCCAGCGTCTGGCTAGAGTCGTTGGCCGAGAGCGAGTCGCTGAGGAACGAGCCGGCCGGCTTGATCATCAGATTCTGTCCGAAAAAGGCTTCCTGCAGGTAGGCCGGATACGTTTCGGCCAGCTTGTTCTTGGCCTTCCGTCTCTGCGGTTTCCGTTTGGGTTTTTGGCCGCCCATATGCCCGTTGGCTTGGCTGCCTGATGGATCCGCATCGGGTGTTGGCGTTGGTGTCGGAGTAGTTGGAGCCGTCCCTCCGCCGGCCGGATTCTCTGTCGTCTGTTTTAGCTGCTGCAGAGTGACTTCGGCCGTGTTGTAATTGTCCAGCGCATCTTCTTCTTTGTCTTTGACGCGGGCCCAGGGCCGTCGCACCTGGAACCCGCCGATGCCCAGCTTCTGCATGTTGCGCTGCCTCTTCTTACGCAGAACCAATGCGCCGTTCTCTCCCTGGACGACCGTGTAGCCTTCGGGCACGTCGGGCATTCGCCCGTCTTCGCGCGGCGTCAGCAGCGTCCCGTCCTTGAGGAGCGAGTCGACGACGGTGCCGCTGTCTTCCACGTCGTCCTTGCCGTCGCCTCCGTCGGCCGATTCGAGACTTTGCGCCTTGTTTTTGCCTCGGCAGCGACGACGCGGCTGGTCCAGCTGGAGCGAGCGCAGGTGGTTCATTCCGCCCTCCGACAGGCAGACACCGTCGACAAGGAACTGCGACTGAGACGAGGCGGAGGATTTGGGACGCGACGACGATCCGTTGTTGCGCTCGTCGACGGCCGAAACGGGACTAGGTGGCGGACTGGAAATGGAGGACGAAAGGAGCAGCAACTGCTCCTGTCTTTGTTGTTGTTGTTGTCTGGAGACTTTCTCGCCGGCTGCTAGTGCGTTGGTGTTGTTGAGAGCGGCCAGCGCGGCGGCGTTTGCGGGGTTGAGGTGCGGCGGCTGCTGGTCGGCCGGCCGGCAGACGAGGCAAGTGTATCCTTCCTCGGCGCAGAACTCGGCCTCGCGCTCGTTGCGAATGAGGTCGCAGGCGGCGTGGAGCCACTGGGAGCACTGCTGGCACTGGATGATGAGCTCGCCCTCGTTGTACGACGACGAGCACGACGGGCAGTTGCGCAGCGAGGCGCAAGGGCCGCACAAGCTCCCGTTGGCCTGATGGGTCCACGTGGCGTTGAGTCCGGGATCGTTGGATCCGCAAACGTGACAAACGGCGCACCATTTGCATTTCCCTGTCATTTTGGAAACGGAATCAAACGGAACGAATTAGAAATGCATGAGAAGAGACGGACTGATTGGAAATACGTACAGTTGCCTTGGGGCACGTAGTCGAGCGGCGGCTCCATGCAGTAAATGTGGTAGGAAATGTCGCATTCGTCGCACAGCAACAGACGGGCCTCGTCGTGACGTTCCCCGCATCCTTCACACACCGTGCTGTCGCCAGGTGGAAAAAAGAAATGATTAGCAACGACGGTCAAACGGACTTGTCCGGAACTGGGCACTCACCAATCGAGACAACGCCATCCCTTTTGCAGAATCACTTTGGTCACTTTGACGTTGGCGCAAAACGGGTGGTAACACTGAAATGAAAACAATTAGGAAAATCAGTCAAAGTTTTCAATGGAAACGGAATAAGGAACAGGTCCAACCTGTCCACACTGAGCGCAGGATATGAGACGGCCTTCCTGGTCGAGCCCAAAAGAGCCGCACATGGCGCAGGCGTCCTGATCGACGACGAAACCATCCGTTGACGAACACAGAATCAACTTGTTCTCCAGACACGGCTCCCCCTCAACCGTTCCAGACGACGAAACGCCACCGCCGCCAGCCGAGCCGGTCGTCGCCGAGCCGTCCGCGGAGCCGGCGGGGCGTTGGAGTCCGACTCCCGGGGCGCCGAACACGCCGCGCATCTTTGGTTTAGGTCCGCGTTTTCTTCCGAAATCGGCCAATTTGTTGGCTTTGCGGTTGTAGGCCGCTCCGGCGGCTCCGCTCGCCGCACCGAACGACGAAGTCTTGCCCGATCCTTTGGGCCGACCACCGGCTCCTCCGCCAGTCGACGTCGGCCCGGCCATCCGCTTCCTGGCTAATTTACCACCAGACTGCTGCTGCGACGACGCCATGACTTTCTGTCCGGCTCGGACGGCAGACGGGCCGACGAAGGGCTTCGACTCTTCCATCGGTTCTCGACTGCTCGTCGAATCGTCGGCGTAGGTCGAGGGATGGGCAGTGCCAGAGTCCGTCTCGCTCGACATCATCGAAGACGAAGACGACGACGCTGGTTGCTGGGTCGTCTGCTGCTGAGGATCCTGGAGATCGACGCTGGCGGAAGATGAGGACGGGTCGACGTCGATGGACCTGCCCTGTCCTGTGAGATGGGTGGGCGACGTGACTTTGCAAGGCGGGCAGAGGTAGTCGTAGTCGGCGTTCATTTCTTTCTTGCGCTGGACGAGAGCCCGGTCGGCCTCCGGGTCGCATCCCGTGTGGACGTACTTGCGACATCGCTGGCACTGGCTCATCTCCCTCTGCGAGTGGCGATACGCTTTTCCGCACCTGTCGACAAAGAGAACGTTAGCGCGACGGAAGAGAAGTAGGAGAGCAAACGGGCAAGAAAAAATGACAAAATAAAATGACAAAAAAAAAAGTCGACATATTACATGGGACAAGAGACGCCCTTGTTTCTCTGTTGGTAACAAGAGTCGCAGACGGTGAAACAGGCGTGCCATCGCGACGAAGGGCCCGAGCCGGGCGTCCTCGAGCCGCAATCGCCGCAGACGCGACAGTTTTTGCATTTCCACCCGAGTTTGGGGATATTGGATATCAGCGGCCTGTCGAATCAAATTCAAGTTAGTCTCAACGTGTCTTCAGTTAATTAGTAGTCCAAAGGCCGCCTAGGGCATCAGGATGCGTCCATTCATACCGAACGCACGACGGGTGGTAATTCTTGTCGCAAGTGTCGCAGACGAGCATCTTGGTCCGATCCGTCACAGCTTCGGCTCCCGTCCCTTGCTGCGCTGCTGGTGTCCGGCAAGTGATGCAGACTTTACACTCGTTGCATTGCCAGGCCGTTCGAACTGCCGAGACGAAAAAGAAAGGTGAATCAAACAATCGAACCAATGAAAAATTGAGAAATGACTATACCTCCAGGGCCGCTGCCCAGTCCCACACAGGCGCCATGGTAGTGTTTTCCGCACGTCACGCAAAATAACTGAACGACAAAAACGAATAAATTTGATTAATGAATCGAATCGATAACCAACCAAATGAAGCAATCAATAAGTTACCTGATTGGCCACATTGGATGGAGAGCGGCAGACGGCACACTGTGCATCTGCCGGGCCGGCCGTGATCGATCCTTGGTGGATGTGATCCGGACAGTGCAAACTCCGAGTTTTCGCGTTCAGAAAGGCCTGAAAGATAGAAATAGGCAAGAGAAGATCGTCAGATACAGTTTGGCCATCAGGGAAAAAAACGGAAGTCGAGGCGACGAAACTTACTCCGCAACTGACGGCGCAGGGAAAGTGGAAAGACTTTGGACATCCGCCGCCTGCCGTCGATGTCTGTTGGCACGACAACGAAGCGCCGAAAGAGCCGCACGAGTGACACCGGAGCGAAGCCGCCCGGATCAAGGCCGAATCGGCGCCGGCCACTTCCGGCGAACTGGCACTGACGACGCTCGGCCCGTCGCTCGTGCTCAACACCGTCACGCCTTTGGACCACGTGGCGCACATTCTGTGGGCGTAAAAGTATCCGCACGGCTCGACGATGCCCAGCAGGTCCGGCTCCTCGGCGTACCCGACCGCGTTCAACTCCTCCTGCAGCTCCGAGCACGACTGCGACGCGTCAAACGACGACGTCCGTCTCCCTTTCAACGTCAATCGCGGCTTCTTCGGCGCCCCCGACCCGTTGACTGGGCCAGTCATCATCGATGTCTTATTGTTGCCGCCGTTGGTTCCAGCTCCGGCGTTGGCCGCCAGCGACTGGAGCCGCTCCTCGCTGTGCAGCGTACTCTGACGCAGACTTTCAAAATCCGATCCGACTTCCAGTCGTAGCATTTCACCTTGGCCCAGCTGGGATCGTTCGCCGAGGTTGCAAAAGGCGCACACTTTGCCCGGCCACGTCTCTTCGATCAGCTCCAGCTCGCTGTCGGCGCCGCCGATCGAAGACGGCCCGCTGGCTCCTGACGCCTGTTCCGCCAAGTCAACGACGGAATCTTCGCGCTGTGGCCCACCGTTGCCGTCCGCTTGCTGTTCTCTTGTCGGCGACTGGGATGAAGTCGAGACTTCGTCGGCAGCCAGGACTTTTCTGAAGCCTTTGACATTTGGGCCCCCAAACACTGACGTCACACCACCAACACCACTAGTTAACTGTTTTAATTTGACACTGGGGTTCTTCCTCTGGGTCAGAACTCTGCCCACAGCTCCACCACCACCTACACCACTGTTGAGATCAGTCTTCACGGGTCTGCCCACAACATTTCTCTTGAGGTTGAGGGAACCACTTCCAAGGACTCCAAAGCTTGTCGAGACTGTGTGAATGGGCAGCCTGACAGTCACGCTGGATGCCCCACTGCTGCTCTCCTCTGCCATGATTCCGTGACTCCCCCACGCTGATTTGGACAAACCCTGGGCTGCCCCCTGACTTGACGTGGGCACCATCGGAGAAGCTCTGGGCAGTTGGGCTGTGCTGTCCAACGTCAGCATGGATTCAAGAAGGGATGAACCTGGTTTGGTGACTTCCTCTCCAGAATCCATCTAGGCAGGCACAAGAGAAATGGAATGGGGAAAGAAAAGAAAATACACTTTTAGTGTTTTCGTGCAAAACAACACGGAGCCAAAAACACCCCAAGCCGTTTGGTGGCGGCAGCGCCTCGGTCCGAGGCGGGAGAAAGATGGGCGTCCTTGAATCCAAACGTCTTCGGCCAAACACTGACCCAGCAGGTCCACAATGGGCGAAAAGAAAACAAGAAACTTGCTCAACACTTTTATGTCGTTACCTTTCCGAATATTTGTCGGCTAGCCGGTTTCAATTTCAACTTGTCACATCTCAATATTGTTTCGAAATCCACGTAAGCTTCGCTTTCGGATTCTCGGCCGCCATGTTGTTTGCTATTTGGCTGTAGAGCGTTGGATTACTTTGCCGCTAGATGGCACTCGCCACGCACAATGGCCAAAGCCCGGGTTGTTTGAACAAGTCGCGCTTTCAATGCGCGTTTTCAGTTCTTGGGGTCCTCGTTTGTACGAAACTCTAAATTAAGAAAACTCTAATGCTCAACCAAAAAGTTAAATTAAATACAAATAAGAAATTACTGCTAGAATTTAGTTCTGTAAGGATTTAAAATGTTGGCCAAAGTGTTTTCAGGTTTCGCTAAAGACCTCGTAACATAATTCGGGAAAATACCGATTGTCACTTTTCAAGCTTGTCTATCAAGGAATTTTTATAATCCTTAAATTGGAGCTCACTTGTGGACAACTGGAGTGATCCTGTGCACAAGGAAAAGTTCCCCAGCACGTTTCGTCACATAATGAAATGCTCCTGTCCAAAGTGCCGTCTAAATTGAGGCATTTGCCCCACTTTTGTAATCTCTGTTATAACTACCACAATCTTAGTGAACATACTCTCACCTATAAAGATAACGAACGGACTATAATAGTAACAAACCGTTTCTCCCTCTTCCACCTTACTTTTCCATTTTTTACTGATAAGAACATATCACACTTGTAGCAACTCGGCAACGTTGCTAGTGATTTTTTTTGACAGAATTGCGCAATTTTTGTTGTTGACGTTTATCAACGTGCTTTCAAAGACTTTGTTTGATGGCTGTCGTCTTGCTATCTAGTCTAGTCGACAATTCCATTCGCGAGTCTTTCCAATGCAAACCATGAGGTCGTCTAAATTTCTAATGTCATATTTTCTGTTTATTTGTGTATTTATTTGGCCGTGCATTTCAACACAAACTTGGTATGAAGAATTGGACAATGAAATTAATTTGACGGCCGTGAGTAAATGATTCGCAAGTTTCATTGTAAATCATCTTATGTAATTAACTTGCCACATCTTTTGCAGGAGAATGTATCGTGTGCTGAAGACCAGTATCCACCACCAAGCAGGTAACTTGTTTGTCAGCCACCATTCTTGTCTTTGAAATAACATTCCAATAAATAATTGGAAATGTTTCAGTGATCGGGTGCCCAAGTACATCATCAATCTGGATTTGCCACCTGAAGAGAGATGGACTCAGCTCATGGTGGACAAAAAAGAAAGTGTAAGAGACTTATCACTTTGTATCATTTCATGTCCTTGACTCATTAGGAATTCCAAACATATTATCTTTATCCAGGCTTTGAATCTGTTGCAAGACATCAAGAACTACACTGAGTCATTCTTCAAGGGAAGGCTTTTCAAGTTTGTAGACAAATACCTTCCACTGATGGCCAAAACACTGCCAGAGCCTTACCTTAGTGAGCTGAAGGGCATTGCAAAAATTGCTGACATCCCCCTGGGAGAAATCACTCTTTACAACATTTTCTATGAAGTCTTTACTGTGTGCACATCTCTGATATCACAAGGAGCAGATGGAAAAGTCTACCACGCCAGAAACTTGGATTTCGGGCTGCTTCTAGGGTAACCGTCCCATCGGTTTGCTAGCAATCATATCCAGTTTTTTTCGTGACTTGCAAAAGGCACTAAATTGCGCGTCCGTTTATATTCCAGTTGGGACGTGAAGAATCACACGTGGCTAACCACAGAAGCCCTCCGGCCGTTGGTGGTGGAGCTCGACTTCCAGCGCGGCGGCCAAACGGTCTATAAATCCATCAACTTTGCTGGTTACATCGGAGTGTTGACTGGGATGAAGCCGCAAAAGTTTACACTGTCGTTGGACGAGCGTTTCAGCATGGACGGTGGGTTCGTCGGCATCATCCGTTGGTTGTTGGGTGATCGCTCCGCACACTGGGCCGGTTTTCTCATGAGAGACGTGCTGGAAGAAGCCGATAGCTACCACAAGGCCCTTTCGACGCTGGTGACTTCCAAACTGTTGGCACCAATTTATTTTATCCTTGGCGGGAACAGTACAGAACAGGTAAGTCAATTCTAGTTGGATCTCCACTGTCAAATGAATTTCAACGTCTGGTTCGGTTCAGGGCGCCATCATCACGCGAGGACGGAACGACGCGGACGTTTGGTACATGGGCCGAGGCAGCGTGAGCCAGACTTCAACGTGGTTTCTAGTGGAGACGAATTACGACCACTGGAACAAGCCTCCGTTCTACGACGACCGGCGAACACCTGCCATCCGCTGCATGGAAAAGATGGGGCGAGATACGGCCTCCCTTTCCGGCATCTACAACGTGCTTTCGACAGTGCCCGTCTTGAACAAGGTCTGCACTGACGCACTCTTTCATTTTAAACATTTCTTAAAAAATTTACAACTCGTTTTCTCTATTCGTTCTAGTTGACTGCTTACACTTGTCTCATGGACGTCTCGACCGGTCAGTTTGAAGCGTGGATTCGGTATTGTTCCGACCCTTCTTGCAAACCTTGGTGATCTTTTTACAATATGGTATCGATTTTGTTGATCCTCTTCCTTTGCCTCTTGACAACAACGATATTTACGAACGCGCGAGTGGCGTCAGAGGTTATGTTAATCTTTTAGTGGAGGCTGGGCATTAAGTCCGAGTACCTGTATTCTGTGTTATTCCCTGCTACTAAAGTTCCGTACATTTTTGTTGTTTTTGTTAGCCAATAATATATGTTGGAAATTCGGTACTGAAGAGATCTAATTGGTTATTCTTCGACTTTTTTTAAAATGAAAGACAGTCGCATCAAGACCTACAGTATTTGTGAATCAGAAAACGGCAACAGCGTTCTCAGTCGTCGGGATAAATCGCCGAATCAGCATCGGCTTTCAACAGTCTCGGACTCGAATAGACGGCCAATGTCTGGCAATTTTGTCTTGGATCAAAAAGATCAGCAATTGGACGAGACTTGTAGCTACTACCCGTTGGTCGTAGACGCAACGATTGCATCTTGATGTCAATAGGTTCTCGGAGAAAGGAGAAGGCGACGCCCGACTCTATTTCGGCACTCTTTCTCCGAATAAAAATTGTGCAACAAAGTGACTTTGATCTAAAGGGCTCGCTAAAGAAATTCATTGCAAGGGAAAAGTGTTTGAATATTTGATCGCAGCTAGCTTTGAAAAAGACAGAAAATTTATCGGCTGGTAACGAATTCCGTCGACCGGCTAGATAGCTACCAATCGACAACACGTAGTCGTTTAACTTAGCTAGTTTAACACCAAATGAATCATTTTTCACGGAAGAGATATCAAACCGAGTTGAACGACACTTGTAGATAACTGAAGTGTTGCATGGTGGTCTCGATGTTATTACGTATGCGGTCCCCTGTTATATGATGTACGTATTATCAAGATGAACGGATCTCTTTGATCCGAGATCTACATGAACTCTAGACGTTTCAGGAGACGACGCAATAACTCGAGGTTAACAGAAATTTACCCCGACAACAGTTCGATTAAGGCAATTTATTTAACGATCGAGAAGGTCGATTTCCTCCATCACACCCCTGAATTTCGCCCACTCTTCAGTCAAGTTGTTATAGCCCACCCTGATTGTGGACGACATATTGTAATGTTGGCATGACGCAATTACTTGTTGGCCAAACGATCAAAGTTTGTTCCGTCGGTTTGTTTAGACTTGCGCGTTCCCTATCGACATTGCAATCAAAACGCCAGACGATGTGGCGAATGTCCCGGGATATTTCGGTTCTTCATTTGTTGTTCGCAGCATCTAACCAAACTGATGACGCCCAGGAATGGGAGGGTACCTAAATAACCGGGCTGCCATTCACCGTCAACTTGTTTCTGGTTTTATGGTATTCTCATTATATAATCCACCCCATCACGTCCCGTCGATCGGGCCGAAATGTCTTAAAAACGAACGCGGCGTTCCAAATGCGATCAGACATAGAGGTGCTGTCGGGTCTTGTCCATTTTTCTTGGATTTTTAAACCCAATCGTTTGAAAATGACGTTGAAAACAGCCAAATCATTTTTAGTTCCTTTTCTTTTTACAATGGCGCTATGGGTCTTTGTCGCGCAGACCGTCGACGGTGTCGTGATAGGATGCAAAAATGATCACTTGTACGTCGGTAGATCGTGGTGCGACCCCTGGGGAGGCTTGTGCGGCGAATGCGTTTCCTTCATTAAGGTAATAGGCAGTTTGTATTATGTCGTTTCGGTAATATCACTAATAATATGAGTTGCTAAACTTCGCCGTGTTATTTCCACACGTCTTGTTCACACCACTAGATCTGCACGGGCAATAGAGAAACGACTCACCAGTGGCGACCAACCGCTTGGGTTAGGGAGACGCCGGCGCATCGGGATCGTCGGCCACCGTACGGGACTGCCATCGCCACGTTCCCCAACGGCCGCTACTTTGGTCACACGGCCATCTACATCGACCAGAACGAGAACGGATTGTGGGTCTACGACCAGTGGAAGGGAGTCAACTTGGAGCGGCGTTTCATGCGCTGGGACGACGGGAGTCTCACCGGATCGGGCAACAACTACTACGTCGTCGACGTCATTCCAACACCGCGCTTTAGAATATTACGATATTTATGAAACTTTCCTCTTTTTTGTTTTATCTGATTCGTTTTTCTCAACAAAAAAAGTATACACATCAAATCGAACTCAAAAAGATTGTCTGGAAAAAAATTTAATAATGCATGGAGATGGAGATCCTATGGTGAAGACACGTCAGTTCATACGATGTATACAAACTGGTGGCGGCGGCGATCAACACCTGTCTCGCTCTAAGTACAACTTACAACTTAGGCATTTTCCGACCGATTAAGCATAGTTTTTGGTAGATTTGATTGAGTGTGTTTCCCAATGAACGGGTAGAGTAGAAACGGGTTCACTTTCTCGGAACCGACCTGTAAACATTTGACTTGAACACGTTGGATTCGCGAAGCATCGTCCAAATTCAAATGGGCAATAATAGCTCCCGGGTCTAAAATGGCACCCGGGCGTTTGTACAGGTAGTCCGACTCAATCACTGTTATTGTAGAGCGAGTTGCAATAGATGACGCCACGTTAAGTTGAAAAGTAAAAGAACTGTAGTCGATCTCTCATCTCTGATCTCGGGCCAACTCTGTAGAAAAAATAGGGGAAAAAACCTTGTTAGATTGAGGTCTATGCATCCTTAACTTTGAATTTTGAATTTCACGTCATTTTTAGATTGTCGGGCCGGTGAGGTATTTCGCCATTAGGCTCGCACGGCGAAGGAGGGGGGACATGCCCGTCCTTGAGGGGGCTAGGAAGGTCGTTCGGCCTGTTTTGGCTCATTCTTTTTTGAAACGGTACGAGCATTGGTACGAGCGTCGGTGACAATCTCGTTTGCTGTCAGTGTAGTTGCTGCCGTCTTTCTGCCACACCGGAAAGTGAGAAATGGAACCGGTTATTACACCATTTGATGAGAAAGGTAGTCGGGTTTTTATTATGTTTTTTTTTTTTAGAATTGGTAAATTAGAATTGAGTAAAAAAAGGTGTTAGTGGGTGCCAGGTGAGTGATTATCTGTGATTGGTGTGGGGTAGCCGGGGGGTAGTACCATCCACATAACACGCGGACATCTTTTTCAAGATTGTCTTTTTGAAACGCCGTTTTATTCAATTTTCTGTGACGAAGTCTTTTATTTGGGATTGATATTTTAATTGACGTCTTGGGGCGGGGCAAAATCGCATTAGAGCCGGTCTAACTGTAAGAAAATTCTAGGTAGGCGACGGGAATGGAATATAGTTAAATGAAATCAACATTTATGTCACGAGCATGCGATCGCAGAATGGTTCCTTGAATTACCATTGATGGAAGTTACCATTTTTACTATCTCTTCTTGTTAACTGGAAACTATTCTAGCCCGCTAGCCATGAGGTATCTTACCGACGTTTAGCCAAAAGATGTCTTAAAGAACAAATTGGGGCCGGACATTTTTTCAAAATTGGGCTCAATTCCTGACCTAAAATCGGGACAAAATGTCTTGAAGACATCCCGGTTCTATGCGGACAGGTCTTACCTATTTTTATTTATTTATTTTTAAGAACGTGCCAGCAACAAAGACACCATCTTCGATTCCGAAGGCGACTATGGATCCGTTCGCCATGTCCAAAACCGAACGAAGAATGAAGGTGCTGGTCTTTTAGACGAACTCCAGCAGCGAATGAAGATTGCCGAAAAAAACAAGGCAACTTTGGAAATTCGTATCGAAGAACTGGAACGTGAAAGTTTAACGGCGGATGTTGGAAGGGCTCAGGACATGATCCGTTTGCAAGAGCTTGAAATGGAAAACGCGAAAATCAAAGACGATTTGAAGAGTCTTCGACGTCAATTGGCAGCTGAAAATGAAGCTCAGTTGCGTTGCAGCCAGAATGTATTAATGGGTCAATTTAACGCCATGTCCGATGAGCTTGATCGTCACAGAGTAGAGTGTATTCATCTGCGGAATTTATTGGCTAACCGTAATACATCTCTGAGCGGCCAGCTCAATGAACAAACTACCCTGAGTGCTTCCGGACTCAACGGAGGTGAACCGTTTATAGAAGACAAGGATATATTAATGGCATTTGAGACGCAAAATCGAATCATTCGTCATTTGGAGAACGAACTTCAAGAAGAAAAGGCGTCTTCTCAACGCAAAATTCAAAAAGAACGGGAAGAGGTGGAACGTCTGAGATTAGACAATGATCGCCGACAAAAAGTGTTAGCCGGAGCCTTACACGGAATATCACAAGACCAAACAGAGGCTGGAATGCAACATGAAAGTGCCCGTTTGTCAACAGACATCCTTGGAATGATTGAGTTCAACATGAGCGATGTGAAGAAAATTGTAAGAAATCTCGTTTGTGGTGAGTTCTTTATTCTTTTCTTTGAAATGTCTCAATTTCATAATTTTGTTTCGCCCATTTCTTTCAGAACTAAAGCCTCGCGTTGCTTTAACTTTGTTGCCGCCGGGCCTGCCCGCATACATCATATTTATGTGTGCCCGTCATGCGGACTATATCAACAGCGATGAGAAGATTCGGTCAATCATTCGCAACAGTATCAACGCAATCCTCTGGTTGTGTAGGGAACGGGAAGATTTTGACACATTACTTTTCCTTCTCGTAAACACATGCCGTCTACATCACAATATAACACAATTCAGAAGAGAAGAGGTAAATGTAGTTTTTCTCAATTTTCTTGCCACTGTTTAATACATGCTTTGATATCTTTTAGTCCGCCCAAGAGAACACGCCTGAACAAAACGATCAGTGTCTACGGCACTTTGATCTTTCTAAATACCGACCAATTCTTAGCGACACCGCGAAGTGGATCTACCAGGTAAGCTTTTATTGTTAACGAGCATGTTTTCTATAAAGTATTATAATTTTATTTTGATTTTAGACTGTATTCAAGCATATGAAGGATCGTGTTCAAGAGCTTATAGTCCCTGCTATCTTGGAGCATGAGGCCATCTCTGGTCCAGTCGGACAAGGCGGCCGAGCAAGGTACGTAGTACGTACTACGTTTGACTGTTTTTTTTTCTCATGTTTAACCCAAGTGCCCTTTGTTTAATAGGTCTGGTTCAATGAGATATGCGTCTAGCAGTGTTCACCCTCAAGAGGCGATTGCCCTTCTGTTGCGCGAACTCACCATGTTCCATCAGGCTTTGCAACAATATGGGGTCGATCCACCGCTCGTAGCCCAAGTCTTCCGCCAGGTAATCTCCCACTATCTATTGGCCTCATTTTCTGTAACTAATTTCTACTTCCCAAATTTCAGGTGTTTTATTACATTGGTGCTTGCGCATTGAACAGCTTGCTGGAGCGGAAAGAGATGTGCAACCGGTCCAAAGGCATCCAGATCCGCTACAACATTTCACACCTGGAACAGTGGGTTCGAGATCAGCACATTCATGGTCAAGATACGAGCACGTCGATCACCGACACGTTACAGCCGATTATCCAAGCGGCCCAGCTTTTACAAGCTCGAAAATCGAACGATGACGTTGCAAACATCTGTGCCATGTGTTCCCGGCTAACCAGTGCCCAAATAAAACAAATAGTGTATCTTTACACACCTGCTGAGTTGGAGGATCGCGTTCCAATGACTTTCATTTGCAAAGTTCAAGAGGAACTCCAAAAGCGAACAGATCCACAGTCTCAGCGAAAACTCCTGATGGACATCGATTTGCTTTTGTCTGTGAGTTTCCAACTCAATCCGTCTTCAATGAAGTTACAAGATATCACCGTTCCAGCCATTCTTAACTTGCCAATGTTGAAGAAAGTCTAATAAGGCTTAATTTTTGCGCTCGTACTACCCTTTTTTAAATTGTAAATTATTTTATCTGGCATGATTCTTCTGGTTGGAGTTTAGATTTGGTGGGTTTTATATGTTTCTTAAATTACTATTTACGATCGGGTCGTTTTTGTTTCTAAAATTGAAATACATATATTTGCGATTGAGCTAAACAAAATTTTTGGGGTTTCTTTTACTTCCGTATTTGAAGTACATCATCCGTGTGAAGTACATCACCGGATCGGGCAACAACTACTGCGTCGTCGACGTCATGCCAAACACCGCGCTTTAGAATATTACGATATTTATGAAACTTTCCTCTTTTTTATGTTTTGTGTGATTCGTTTTATCAACAAAAAAGAGCACGAGAGTGTCCCCATTGACGAGCCTTTTCTAATTCGTGTCGTTATCTGGTCAAATACAATGGTTACTAGTCAGCCTACTGTTGATTGCGATTTAACTATTTAAAGAAAAATAGTAATGCAAAGACGTGTTGTCCGAATCTGTATAAGAAATTAGGCAGAATGTATTCGCAAATAAAATACAAGCCAACAAAACCTACAACTCTGTACACTATATTATGCAGTGTGTGTTCCGCTAACAGTGGGAAACAAAAACAAAACGACGAAGAAGAGACATAATGGTGCATACAATGCGCAACAGTTGACGAGTACGTATAGCTACAGTATAGCGATCCAGAAACTTGAAAAGGGGCAAATGGCATGACGGGGCTGAGTTTGTATATGGCGTCCTTATTACGAGTTATCCAATGAAGTTTCTAATGAAAGAAGAAAGAGAGAAGTCAAGTCCTTCTAAGAGCGTCCAAAAAGTGTTATTTAGTATTTACGTCCAGACGGCGGTCACGAAGAGTTCTGTTGAGACCGCGCAACTCGAACTTGAGATCGAGACAAGTAAGTCGACCACTATGATGAGGCTAAATTTCGATGATATCTTCCGGATGGTTAGGGCTTCTTATTTCAACAGGAGATAGTAAGCCCGACCAAATGAAAAAGTAACACACCAGGAAGAACAATACAACGAGCACAAAAATCAGGTAGAATGAAACGAAGTCGTTCGATTCAGGGTCCATGTTTACTGTACCGATTAATCACTAAAGCCTACACACAACAATTGAATGAGGAATATGGCTTCACCAATGCAGGTGGAATGGAGGCCGATCAGCAGATCACACGAAACGAAGCTAAACATCATAAATCCTACGGCTGATCTGAGGCGTAGCCTACACAAAGACATCACTCGTGATCTGCGTCAGCATCATGTCGATGTGACAGACGTGACAAACGGCTTTGCCTAGTAGCAATAGACGGCTTATTCAGCTTATCATCATGCATTACACGATCCTCGAGACCGCGGCTTTTTTTAATGATGTTTTTGTCTGTTTAAAATTGTATTTTGCCTTTCATTTGTTTTGTTTTTTTCAGGAAACGGACTGCTTACTATGAGTGCATCCCTCGATCATCCATTTAAATAGTTTTTTAAAGGTGGTATAACATTGATCTCAATGTTTCGTTTTCTGAAAATGATTTCTGATGCGTATCGATTCAGCATTTGATGCCCCTCGGGGAACCACAATTTCAAAAATTTTCAAAACTATTTATCAACAGTTTTCCTGAACGATAGCTAGATGGGGCCGAGATTCCGTCTGGAAAAGTAAACAACACTTGACTGTTGCCTAGGCTAATGCAGTAATGCTTTAAAGCCATTTTCTTTCAGACTGTGTGCGACATAGGCTTGCATTCTGCTGTACTGGCACTATTGCTGTTGTGTTGAATTTACAAAGGCCGTCAACAAGTTCCATTTACAGTCATGGTGGCCATTCCCGTACTTGATCTAGCCGACTTGGGTATCGTATAATTATAGCGCGCACAAGAATCGGCTGCTAACGATAAAATTTTATATTTTCAGGACTCCATAACTTGAAAGCAGAAAAGGTCAATGTCGACCGAGTCGCGAAACAGTTGGACGAAGCCTTTTCCACCGTCGGCTTTGTCTTTTTAACAAATCATGGAATAGACCCAAACTTGGTGCAACATTAATTCAATTTAAAATTCCATTCTTCATCACTTTATTTCTTGACTTAACTGTTGTGAAAAACTGTCTAGATTCGTAGGGTTTTTAATGTTTCCAAACAATTTTTCCAACTACCAGACGACACCAAGAACCAAACACGCCGAGATGCGTCGAAAAGCAACGACGGTTATGTTGGAATCGACCAAGAAGTGTAGGAAAATTATGCACTGTTACATCAGCTGCAGTCAATGGGTTATTTTATTGCATTACAGATTAGGAAGTAATGATCGTCACGAAATCAAAGAAGCTTACAACGTTACTGGAACAGAGAGCATCTTCCCAGACCAATCCAGTCCGGAATTCCGTCCTGCTGTTACTGAGCTTGCCTCGAAGCTGTGCGAACTGACTAGACGTTTGCTCGGATGCATGGCTCTAGCTCTTGGTAACTTTTCCAATTTAAATTTACTTTGTTTTCTAAATACTAATACTAAATTTCAAACAGGTTTGGAAGAGAATTTCTTTAGTGATCGCCACAAGTTCATGTTCCAAGGGCTAGATAAGAATGCCTCCACTTTTCGGACTTTGTACTATCCACCCCTATCGGATTCTGACATTCAGCCCGGCGTAGTCAGATGCGGTGCTCATTCCGATTACGGGACCATCACGTTACTCTTGCAAGACGACGTCGGCGGTTTAGAAGTAAAAAATTGCGTATAATCGGAATCATGTTCTTAAAAAATTCTCTTTAATTTTGTGAAAGGTCTTGTCCGGAACTGAATGGATACCTGCTACCCCGATTTCGGGCTCCGTTTTGATTAATCTCGGTGATTTGATGCAATTCTGGACTGCTGGCCGTTACACGGCAACGGTATGAACTCCAGTTAAACTTTTCACCTCATTATAACTAAGCCAATCATTTGAATATCAGGTTCATCGCGTATTGATCCCAGAAGAAGAAATCCGTCGTAAATCAATCCGGCAATCCATCGCATTCTTTATCCATCCGGACAACGATGTCATGGTCTCACAATTGAACGGCTCTGGCGAACTTCCTCCAGTCAGAGCACTGGATTACGTCCTATCGCGTCTCTCTGCCACCTACAAATTTTAACTCGAGTTCTAATTTTTTTTAAAGCAGTATTTTGACTGACATGCACGAAAACGAATGGAACTTTAACTCTCATCTTTAAGATTTTTCATTTTTTTTAAGTAATAAAACAGTCAATCTCTATCGGTTGCGAACCCCTCGGTCTACGTGATGTTTTAAGGGGTCTTGTAAACGGCACTTAATGTCCGATGGAACTTGTTGATTTCTTTCGAAATACCAACGCTATCTCTCTTTTAAAAGAATGCAAAATCGCTTTTATCTCTTTGACGTCCTCCACTACACATAAGGTCAAGCGCAAAACAGAAAAAGCAGCAAAATATCCCTAAGGCGAGAGACAGGGCGAGAGATGGTTGATAAGCGCGTCACGTGACTTTAGCGCATTCCTTTATGGCTGTCAAGTGTTTTCTCTCTTCGAGAGTCTGACTAGAAAGGCGATCAAGAAGCTACAGTTGTTATCCGGCATCAAAACATGGAGGACGTTATCCCCATCGTCGATTTGGGAAATTTAGGTAATACCAATTCGCATTCTTGTACCTAATCGTTGCAATGTCTAAAGATTCTCTGAATGTCAAGGTTTGCAGACGGCTGACGTCGAAGCTGTCGATCAATCGACCATCGATCGCGTTTCGAAAGAACTGGACTCGGCTTTCTCCACCGTTGGTTTTGTTTACCTCAAAAATCATGGCGTTGATCAACAATTGGTAAAAACATGTTTAATCGATAAGCTTCAACTTTGATCTTATTAATTCGACGTCGGTGATGTAACTTAGGTGGAAAACTTATTCTCACGTTCCAAATCGTTTTTCTTCCTGCCGGATTCTGTTAAGGAAAGTTATCGTTGCGGTGTTGAGAATTGCGACGGCTACACCGGAAGAGATGGAGAAATGTAATGTGATTTCATCTCTTATTTTTCTTTGATTCGTTTTAATCTCGTTTTTATTGCTCAACAGTTTGGATAAAAGTGCACTGCACGAAATACGAGAGTCATACGACGTCTCTTCACCCATCGGCATCTACCCGGATGAACACGCTCCGGAATTCCGAGTGGCTGTCAACGAATTGGCCCCGCCCATGTGCGAGTTAACTCTTCGTTTGCTCCGATGCATGGCTGTAGCTCTCGGTACGATTGATGATTTAACTATAATGCTTCTGTCTTTTCTTGCCAAATTAACTTTTATTACTTTGATAGGACTTGACAAGAATTTTTTCGGCGATCGACATGAATACATGTTTAAATCTGATGTGAAAAACAGAACGATATTCCGGACGCTATACTATCCGTCGCTGGCTGATACTGAGACTCTGGCCGGTGTGGTGAGATGCGGTCTGCATTCGGATTACGGAACAATTACTCTTCTCCTTCAAGATGATATGGGCGGATTAGAGGTACTTGCTAGGTAATTGGATTTGAGAAAGCTCTAATGGTTTGTCGTTACAGATTCAGTCGCAAGGGAAATGGATACCGGCTAAACCCATTCCGGGGACAATTATGATCAACCTGGGAGACATGATGCAATTTTGGACGGCTAATCGATACCTCGCAACGGTAATGTGATGGCAGTTGACAGGGGTAATATACCTGTTCTGAATGTTCTAAATTCATTTTAGGTTCACCGAGTTGTGGTCCCAGAAGAAGAGATCCGCCGTCGGACTGCTCGCCAATCCATCGCTTTCTTTGTCCATCCCGATAACGATGTCCTGCTCGATCCAATTGACGGATCCGGCAAAGAAGAACCGGTCGACGCCTTGACTTATGTAAAATCTCGCCTTGTAGCTTCTAGTTACAAATAATTCCAACAATGCAATGCAATTTCAATTTAATTTGTTTAACATTTCAACATTTTAGTCTAACTTGATTCAAGCAAAATACAATCTCGGTTAAGATATTTGAAAACATCGTGACTGGTCACGATTTTCAACAAAACACAAATAACATTTGTGTTTTCCATGGAACGGGTTGCAATGAGCCAATGAGTGCTCGAATTACTGTAGTCTCTTAATCGTTATTTGTCATGTACGAAGAAGGCAATAAGATAATGTGTGATTATTGGCGCTTATTGGGTCATACTTTTTAGTAAATGGAGCACAGCCAATTAAAAGGCAAGTTAGTTGAATCTTCGAATAGGCCTAGTGATGAACAACGGCAAAATGTATTCTTAAAAACGCGAGCCAACTACGCAAAGGCGACTTCAAACAAGGCCCTATAACACTAGACACTAGCAATGGAGCCGATAGCCTGGCAAAATAAAAGGGTAATAAGGAATAACAAATCTGGAGCTAGAGCATCCGAATGCATTTATGCAATTCAAAGAATCCGGTAGAATGGTCGAGATCGAGCAAAGATGAATCGCTATGTAAAATCCGAGTGACGGACTTTACAAAAGAAAATAACTTGGATGATGTAGTACACGTAGCCCTATATTTTCGGATGTTTCAAATTATTTAGACGTCATTTCTGTCTTCTTGATGTTAGTGATGAAACGCGGAGGAAATAGTTGTTGTTGTTGTTCCACGCTATGTTGATAAAAGCATGGTTCTGCCACAATAATTAGACATTTTATTTAATTTGAATATTGAAACCAATTTTTATTATGTAGCATTCGTGCTGGCGATCAATCTCTCAATACTAAATGAAAAAGATTCTATAACATTTTCTTTATTATTCCATACACGTAAAAAACATCGCATGCGTCAGCACGCTTTTCAAGAGCGTCGTAATCAAAAGCGATCAAGCCTAGTCTTGACGCAGCTATTATCATATCAGTTGAATGTTCAGGACAGTTGATATATAAATTTATATATGGAATACGCTTTGTTTCCCTATTATTACAAAATCCAGTGCGCGCATCAGGTCTACATCAGTCGACACTTGCCAACCAATTAATAAAGAGAAATGGCTCGTTACCTGAATTTAACAACTGTCTTGCTATTGCAATTAATGGGCATCTTGACTTTGTCGTCTTCTGCTCATCCGGCCGATGGCCTTTCTCTTTCCTTGGAGGATCGAGACATCGAGTGCAGCAACTGACCGAAAAATTTGTAAAATTGAATTGTTCTATATTTATCTTTTAATGTAAAATTCACACTTATATATTTTGTTATTGTTATTTCTAAAACCAGATTAACGACAAAATTAAAGACATTTTACTAGCGAAAGACGCTCGATTGGAAGAACTCGAGTCGAAGGTGACTCGATTGGAGTTGAAAGTTGAAGAACTGAAAACGGAAAATCAGCAACAACAGGAAATGATTCTTGTACTGCAGCAGCACATTGACGAACAGCAAGTTAATTTGGATCATCCCAAATCATCATTTCCTATTAGCGCAGAGAAAAGCAGCAAGCTTTACTCCGGGCTGGCCGTCGCCGCAATTCCAAAATCCTGCGCGGATCTTAGATACTTGGGACACAGTTTAAACGGATTGTACCTGATTATGGGGACGGAACACGTGGAAACTGTTTTCTGCGATTTTTCAGTCCCTCTGCCTAGTGAGCCGAGTATGCGACGATTTTTGTACATTTATTGATAAGTTATATACGTAAATTATATATATTTATTACAACGATGTGTTAATTGTGTTACAGATTTCCAGACGTGGATCGGGCAAGTTGACGTCAAATCGTCACCCATCTACTTTTACGTACAGAAAAATTTTGATTTCAGCACAGCTAATACGCCGATCCCATTTGAATTGGAAAGACTCAACATTGGGAACGCCATGAACTTGACATCGGGAAAGTTTACAGCGCCGCGAACTGGAACTTATCACTTTTCCTTCACAGAAATGACTTACTTTTCGGGAGACCCAAATAGAGTTTCACTGGCTATAGTATTGATTTTGAACGGCAATCCAATTGCAAGAGCATTGGCTGATGAAACAAGCTCTTGGACACCTGGACAACACGACACGGCTTCCTTGGATTCGACACTTTATTTGCAAGCGGGAAATCAAGTTTGGTTGGAGATTTACGCGATTTCACCAAGCGCGTTTCTGCTTGACAGTTCATTCCACTTCACTCAATTTAGTGGCTGGTTACTAGACGAAAACATTTCGCAGTCGCTCAATGCTTTGTGAACCCATCAGTCAAATTGCGGCTTGCGTTAAAATGAAAAAAGAAAAGGTGTCTTTCTGGGTTAATTTTTTTAGTAATAAGCTGTGGGTGTATAAATGTAATAAAAATGGGAAAAATCCTACAAAATGAGCCAATCACAACACATTTAGTTTATGAGTTTTAGAAATTCTGAAATTTGTGCTCACTTGTGGAGTGTGGACTTCGATCGAGGGCGGCTATTTATGATTAGCAAATTGCAAGACTCCATCTATTCGTTCTTAAAGGCTACCTAAACAGACGGCCCTATAAAACGCATACGGAAATAGCTTGAACTTGAGTTTGGAAATTTAAAACTAGAGTTTTTTTGGTTAATACGATGGACGGGGCCGTCGGTTCGGTCTTCAGTGGCAATGCGCATACTGTTGTTGTGAAGGCGAACGGAACGTGTCAACGACCAGGTCCTGCCGATAATTCCATTTTTTGGTAGTAGCTACTTTTGGTGGCAAACGCCGGAGAGCAATAACCACATTTCATTTTGAAACCCCCTCCCCCTTTCTTGCACAATTCTGGTTTTCACGCCCTTACCTCCTCTTCACTGGCAGACTAACAAATCACAACAACCTTGGATTTTTTGTGTGTTTTCAGAGAAAGCGAGAACAAAGAGACTCTCATTTAGAGGTACCTTGGATTTAATTTGGCGGAAGTAGGCCATAAACTTGGTTCGTTAGTCTAAGGTCTTTCAGTCTGGTCGTCAGTTTGTTTTCAAGCATCGAACGTGCACAGTCGAAGCCAATATTTGTCGACCGAACAAACCAGTGACAATCTCGAAAGATGAGTCTTTTCCCCTTCATCTTTGTTGTGTTGATGGCGTGTAGCGACATGTCAGCCGGCCAGCTCGCTACCACCAAACGGCCGTCATCTCCGGCAGGCAATAGCTCGCCCGGACGACCCAATCAATGTACGTATAGCCACCTCAATAACAAAGCGCCATCGGTCTCTCATCGGTGTCAGCCAACAAGTTTGACTTCACTAATACAAATACGTACTTAACTGACTTACCTCTATTAGTTGACGTTACCGATGATGCTTTGATGGACATTTCAAGCCGGCTTTACTCCATGGACGTCAACGGCGCCTACGGCCAGCTGGAACTCGACCTCCAGAGTAAAATATCGTCTGGCAGTCGCGTTGACAAGGCGCCACTTCCGTTTGTTCTCTTTTTCCCTATTCCCTGAATATAATGAACATCATTTAAAATGTAACGTCACTTCGCCTGTTACGCAGATTATTCAAAAACGGCATACCCAAGGATATTCTCGCCCGTCCAACCTACGCCAAGATGCTGGCACTGTTTGACAATTATTTGGCGGCCGTGAACGAGACGGAGCAAGTGACTCCGCAAGAAACGGCCGAGGAGTCGGCTTTTCTCGACGCCCTCCTCGCCACCGATGTCATGCGGTCAGCTCAACGGTTCCTCGTCGCCCAGGGCCTTGCCGAGTCCAATGTTGGGCGTTTCAAGGAACAAATGCGAACCCTTTGGTTTGGGCTCTACCAACGGGCTCCCGGCAAACAAGGATCGTCGGGCTTCGAGCACGTTTTTCTGGGGGAGTTCAAGAATGGCATTTCTGGTCTCCACTCCTGGGTTCGCTATCAGACAGAAGAAGCAAAAGGCAATGTAAAATATTTGGGATACACGAGAGTTCTCCCAATTGGCAAGGTAGGTGCAACACTTTTGCCATTTAAATCAACTAAGACACCAATACAATAGTTTTGATTCTATCCTACAGAGCCCAGTGGGATTGATCGAGTTGCCCATGGTGTTACAAGGTGTCTACAAGCCACACTCTACATTGATGGTAGGAAGCAGCCCAGAACTGGAAATTGCTCTCTACACCATCTGCTTTTTTGCAAGACCCGATTCTCTCTGCCCAGTCAAAGGAAATTCTGACGGCAATAGTCGAGTTACTAAATTCAACATCCAGACGTTCGTCTCCAAATTTCGTGGCCAAAGATTCGTGGGGTCGGCTTTCCCCACCTTTTAAGCTGTTTTACATTGAGTTTACGATATTGTGTTTACAACTGGGGATTTATTTTTATTTCTTTACCTTTAAATAAACTGCAGTGCAATTGCGATTAGTACACCAGTACTATAGTGTAGTGGGTAAGTTTTGAATGAAGAGAGATGCCGCCATTTGAGCAGAAACAACTGAGGAAACAAAAAAAGTGAAGCTAGTAGCCGGAAATTTTCGCTCGTGTCCTTGAAGTCTTAAATGGCAAATTATAAGCAGAGTCATAGATATATGGTTGCTTCTCGCCGTGCTATAGCCCCTCTCGGTAAAGCGGTACCCCTCTGCTGGGTTTCGTTCTAAAATTTTGTGGCAGATAGGTCAGCGCCTCTCGCGGGTGTGTGTGTACTACGTCAAGAGCACCAATCAGAGCAAAGGCGGCAAGTCTTAGCGAAATAAGCAGAAGACAAAATTGATCAACGTTTCCAAGTTCAAAAGTTTATTAGTTAACTTTGTTTTAGCATTGAGAAATACAGAAAAATACAATTCCTTACATAAAATTGGAACTTATGTTTCAAATTAAACAAGTTTTGCCAATTTTTTATTTTTCTTCACATTTGCGGATGCTTGACTTAACAAATTGCGCTTCAAACGTTTTGATTCCAAATGATATCTCACTTGCACAAGTTCCCTTATCAAATAAGGTAAAAAATGATCACGGTGAACATCACAGAAGAGTGGAATAAGATGAGCCTTTGAAATGCTCGAAATGCACGTTTGAAATGACTGTTCGGCGTACATCTGGCCAATTGGCTCAAAATGCTTTTGAATGATTTTTTCAATCACGCGAAATGTTTCGAACATTTCTACCGTTACAAAAATTAAATTACCACGATTGAGAAGAGCAGTATAGAAGTCCGCATTGAATTGCGGCGGCAATTTTAGCTCATCACCAATTACTGTTTTTTTACATTCTTGACATTCTGTTATATTAGCGCGCGAATGTAACATGTATCCGCACAAATGATAGAGCATAATATCTCTAATAAAATCAGGAGTATCCGAGTCACGAATTTCAGAAACATAGCGAATTGTGAGTTCCTTTAACAATTCATCCTCAAGTACGGCTTTCAGATCAGCGGCTTGGATATCGCACTCTTTCGCCTGCCGTTGCAAGCATTTAGACATTGTCACCAAAATATCCATATTCTCGGCACTATCAACGTTTGCCCCCTTCACGATAGTAGAAAGCCGCGCTTCTAGAGAAACGGACCGTATTGCGTTGGAATGACGTAACGGTAGGATGGGCATCGACAGACCGGATAATACCAAATAATCTCTGGAATATAATGACAGGAGAGATTTATAATAACACACTCGTTTTCGTAAATGATATCCAATTACCTCAATTGGGTCCTGGTTAAATTTTCCTGTCAACACAACTGTATAACCAGCGTTAAATTGTTCCTCGGTTATCGCAATGGCACTCATAATTGACAATCTCCAGCCGTGTAGTGTGGTAATAGAGCAAAACATTTTCCTTGATTTGTCATTGATGTAAATTCTCTCGGTTGCTGCCAAAACTGCTAGCATTTGATCAAGTATTCTTTTCTTCGCATGCCATTTTTCACCGTTATGCCTTCTCTACAGAAACGACCGTTTAGGACATCAAATATGCCGTTTAGCAGTCGTGTCAACCGCTTAATGTGTTCAGTACCTGGGATGTAAAAAACTAGTTATTCACTATTTTTGAAATTAGTTAAATGAACTATATGTTACCAGCAAAGGATCCTTTAATTCTCTTTTCCTCGTCCGTTATCGCCGGCATATTGCGATAAATGTGGAATCCGACCGCGTTATTGTTAGAAAATGTCTCTGCCACCATTCTAACATTCATTTTCTGAAAGTTGTTTGGGTTAACATGGGCTTCGGTAAGCTTGAAACACGGTATCAGTTGCTTTCCACGTTGGGCATGTAACAGGGTAGTATAAGCCTTGAAATTAACGTCGTATCCTTGAAACTAATCGAACGATAATTATAAACGTTTCAACTACATCAGAGTAGCCAAACTACCTGAACACGCTCATGCTTGTGCATGATGTTTCTTGTACATTTTAAAAGATGTGGGACATCGTTGAAAAAATATGTCTTGATGGATGGGGCGAGTGGGTTTGTAATGTAAATTTTCCCACCTTCTTCTCCAGAGATTCCAAACTGGGACATCATTGCTTGGTTCGTCGAATGTCCGTCACTCACACAGGCTTTCGCGATTGCGTGGTTATGGTAAAGAATTGATATGCCTTTTGTTATCAGTTCAGTCAATATTTCCCCAGATTCACCACCCTTTGTTCCGAACCACGCAAAAGGCTGAATCCACCCGCCGATAAATGGTCGAAAAACGAACACTAGTATGTGATCGGCCAAGCCGTTTGGGACCATAATCTTTGTTTCCCCTGCAAAGTCAGTTATCCCCTTCCATTTTAAAGTTCTTGAATCAAATCTGATGTCCTTGGTAACCGAGATTTCGTCCCACATGTAGGTGCCCCAGCATTTGTGAATTTCTAATCCTTTTAATGCTTCACGAATGTGTTCAAGCGCGAGGGTATTGAACCCAAATTTACATTCAGCCGAGCTCAACATACGTCTAATTGTCGAAAGACTTGGAAGCGGTAGCAAGCCATTCGCCCTGATGTGAACGTAGGCTTCATTGCTTTTCATCTTCAATATAAGGCATCGGATCTTGAACGAATGTTCATACTCCATCGTTTTCTTGTACCTGTCGCGAGCAGGACCAATAGCAGAGCTCGCGATGAACATTCTAATTACTTGTTTAGCCTGCAATAAAATAGAAGGGGGAAATAGTCTTAGGAAAATAAATTTATTGCTGACAAGCTGTATATTTCAAAAGATCATAGTAAATAAGGGGTAAATAATATGTAAATGAATGAAAGTCCGTAAATAAGTAAGGCAAATAAGCAAGTGAAAGGTTTTTAAAAATGGTTCGAATGAAAAGATTACATGGTCATTTATGACATAATTTCACTAATGTCAGTCTATCAAAGTAGTTATAGATAATGTCACTGTTAATAATTAAGCAGTCAAAAAGAGTTTATAAACACGAAGGTGAAAGTCCAAAGTGTTTCTTTTGTCCTTCTGCACCAAGACCTGGCATTCTCGTCGTAGTTCTGATATTAATTCAGAGGAATTTAACACAAAATGCATGGACACGGGTTAGATTTGGTAGAACAATTTTCATCTGTCAAAATAGTATTCGTCAGTGAGGAAATCCATACCTTGGCTTTTGAATCCATGGTGCGGATTCTGCGACGGCATCCGTCCAATTCCATTTGTCTCCAGTCACTTCTTAAGCGATTTTTCCTTTTGTTGTTCTTCAGTTTGATTGGTTCTTCAGCTTTTTTCAGCCTTTTTCTTAAGTAGTACGCAAGTTGACGACACTTGACACAAGCTTTTGTTTTTTCTACAAATGTCAGACAATTCTTTGACCGGAAAATCCCATCAGTAATCGCACCACAATACCGGGCTGGCACCTTAACTCGTGTACTGTCAATGCCCGCAAACCGCGCTGACACTTTTACTTCTTGTAAACAGGTCTCGATACCAGCACATGATGTTTTTCGATCGAACTCGATGACAAGCTGGGAAATGTCTTCTACGTCTTGAATCCGCTTACAAGACCAATCGGTGGTATCACCCTGCCATTCAAAAGATAGGCGACTTTTTGCAAATTCAGAATGTTCAAAATCTTGATTATTGCTGAACCATTTGGTAATATATTAGGGAAGGTACTGCAGATAGTCTGTGTCCTACTATTGTAAGACCAGACCCAGCAATCAGGTACTCTAGTGTGTGCTACCAAATACGTGTAGGTGACGAAGTTGGTTACGAACGTTGATATGCATCCATCTGTATAAGAAAATTAAGCATGAATATTAATTTTTTTCTTTGCTATTTGAATGAGAATGATCATACCACTGGTGGCAACTGTAGTATTGTTCACATCGGCAGCACATGTCACGACCGGGGAACGGACATTTGGAGGGCTTCTACCACCTGGAGAATGAACTAGGTTCCCCTGGCTCAACTCATTTCCATCACAGTGGATAACATTGTCATCATCTATAAAAAGAACTACAGTTATGTCTTGTAATGAGCACAACGTTTAAAGATTTTACCTTGAATAGCTAAGATTTGTTTTCCATGATCAACGTCGACTAACTGAGGTTGTACTAGTTCATTCGGTTCACTGATAATCATATCAACAACGGAAACTGAATCCCCCAGGGCTGACTCATCCTGTATAGGGGCATCTTGGTTACCATCTGCACACAATGAAAGAACAAAGTTAGATTAGAAACAGGCATGGCACTTGGCCATAACATCAGTTATGAAGTTGTTTTACTTACGAAAGGTGTATTCTTGGTCCAGAACCACTAGATGGTTTGTTTGTGGTGAACAATCACTGGGTGAAGGAATGATAACTTGATGTAGAACTCCTGGAACGTTGCCATTGATGGGGTCAGATCCTGATGTGTTTCTGCGTTTAGACTGCCCATCTTGTTCACAAACATCCCTCTGCCGTTTCTTGGAACTTGAAATTGCACCTATATGATAAAGACATACTTATAATTGCAGTAAGCAATATTTACAACTATTACAAGCTTACCATATGTCTTGCCGATACTTTGTGGCAGAACCAAATTCCCTTTCTGGCCACACACATTGACAAGCGGCCCTACTGCATGAGAAAGCCCTGAAAATGGTCACATACATCAAATCTGTGGATTACAGTTGTACATTTTGAATGTTATTGTACCTTTTGAGGAATTTGTCCATGTTTTATCTACAATTTCCTGTAATACTTGTCTGGAACTTCCTGCTACAATGCAAGATCAATTAGTTTCGATTGAGAACTTTTACAGAAGGAAACGAATAACTTACTTGGACACAACAAATGTTTGGGCAAGGCACCAGGCCTCAGCCTCCAGTTTTTATACGGATGAAACCCATCGGACATTTTCACACCCTTCAAAATATCACTTTCGTCGAAATGACGACTGCATATCCGAGACTTTGTGGTCAAATTACTTAACGGCGTCAGTTCTTGCCATTTGCTTAACGATGCACTTGGAACAATGAAAAAAGTAATTCCATTTTCCTTTGTGTTGTCCTTGGAATTGGCCGTTCGACAACCAATTACCTTACATCTACTTTTCACAGAAGCCATTTTTCACGCACCTCTCGTCACCAGGTCCATCGCTGGCTATTCCTTCTTCCAGTTTCACACGCGGAGTAGTGGAATTTGTAGTGCAAATGAAAGCCCGGAATGTAAGCGAAATTGCCAATTGCTTATTGTCAATTTGCAATGAGAATAATAGCAGCAAAAGAAAGCGAAGTCAAGGCATGCAAGATGCAAAGCAAACAGAAAATGGGTAAGAAACATAATATTGGAGTACTGCCTCAGTATTTTTCATCAGATCTATATATTTTTTAATTTAAAGAGAAGCAAAAGATGAGGCTCTCATTGAAGTCCTAAGCAGCGACATGATCGATATTATTGGAACGCTGAAGAAAAAATTTGCCGAGCTTATACAAGTGGTTAAAGATAATGAAATGTTTGGAGTTCTGAAAATCGAAGAAAATTTGAACGATGCGGATCTGATTGACCGCTTGAAGAACATCCCAGTTAAATTTGGATCCCAAACTTATGCTGTGAATCACCTTTCAAAGCAGTCGCCATTAGTGCAAAAACAGCAAGACTATGTGAAACTAGCCAGAAAAGCAATTTTTGAAAATGGAAATAATCTCGAAGACACAGTTAAAGTTGTACTGAACCAGGAAGGGGATGCAAGAATTTTAAATTTTATAACGTTTGAACTTGGTGACGCAATTGTGTTTGAAAAAAAGGCATAATTTTATTAATGACTTTCAAGCCATATGTTAAAAAAAGTCCCCCGAGTTTACGCAGTTGGTGAACTGAAGTTTAGAAAGGTAGGATTTTTAGACTAATAGCATGCTTATCCTATTTTAGTGTTGCATTCCCACAAAATTTCTAATGATTATTTTATTTTTTTTTCCCATAGTACCAATAGGAAATTAAAGATCTTGTGCACTTCTGATCTGATCTGAAAGAAAATACTATGATTTCTGTATGAAATATTTATCGCTGATTTCGATATAGCCGTACCAATTATCTCCCTGAATGTTCTTCGACCAATTACTGCAATTTACAGTACAGTATGCATATTATACAAAATGAAAAGCCAAATGTACAAAGTTTCAAATGTATTTATCTTTTAATAAATAGGATTAACAATGTGGCATTCTAGACGACGCTATAAAAGTCTAACGTTTAATACAATTTTCCGAGGTAAACACGTCCAAGAGTTATTACCGAAAATAACGTATCGTGCGCTAGAAGAAGAGAAACAACATTGGCGTTATCCAACTGAAGATACGCTTCGTACTATCCTTTTTGAGGTAGCCGGACTTCTTAACTGTCGCCCTCTCACCTACGTGAGTTCGGACCCAACGGACTTCCGCCCGCTCTGTCCAAACGACTTCTTGAATCGGCCGTCCACCCTCGATCCGCCTGCTGGGTCGTTCGACGACGCTGACCCCAGAGAACAGTACCGCTATCTGCAGCGGGCTCTCAATCTGTTTTGAAATATGTGGAAAAGCAGCTATCTTCACACTCTCGTCTCCCGCAAGAAGTGGAGGACGCCTCAGAGGAATTTTGCCGTAGGAGACGTCATCATGACCGTCGAGTCTGGACTCGAACGGGGCCAATGGAGCATCGGCCACGTCGTCAAAACCTACCCCGGATCGGACGGATTAGTTCGGGTCGTTGATGTCCAGCTACCGACTGGAGTCTTTCGGCGCGGAATTAATCAGATCAGTCTCCTCGAACCGATCTCGGCCGGCCCGCCCGTCCCGACCAACCCGGCCTCGGGGGAGCATGTTCCGGCGGAGACTGCTTAGACGTTTAAATTAAATTATATCTCCCTCCTTTCCCTCCGCTAGTGGCACTGTCATCTCTATTCTGTCGTCTGCTCTGCTTCACATGTTTCTTGTGCCATGTTCATAGTGTTACTGCTTCCTTTTATCTTTTGCTGCTGCATGTGAACGTGCCTCTTCCGAGCTTTGCTCCACCTTTACATTCTTATTCTCGGTAATTTGTATAGTGAATATTTTGCCTGTCGTGTTAATCTAATCCTTCTGCTCTGTAGTGTCGTTCGTGTGTGCCACTCACGCGTCGTCACGTCGTTCGTTGTCTCTCTCTCTCTCTTCCTATGTCAGCCAGGTATTTTGTATTTATTGTCTTCCCATTTGTGCCTTGATTCACCCTTCCACGTTGTGTTTGTGCACGTCTCTTTTTCTTACAGCTCGTGCTGTGTCTTTGTGCTCCCTGTGCACATAGTTTTCACTCGCAAGGTATATTGTTTGCTTCCTCTTGTTTGCCCCTGTGCTAATAATTCCTTTATCTGTAGGCCTGTGAGTGTACCTCTTGATACGTTGTGTGTTATTGCCTTGGTGGCTCATTTGGTTCACCCATCCAAGGTAGTTGCTCGTACTTGCCCTTATGTATATTATCCTTCTCTACCTTATATATGATCTCTCTTTAGGCATCTCACTATTATCTACTTGTTCAAATACAAGCCTCGCTGGCATTTCTGAGGCGACTGCAGCTCTCATCTTTCTCTCGTGCGAACAATCTACACAATTTTTTAAAAAGAAACAATGCTTTCTGTAATTTGAAGTAACAGACATTCAAACTTGATTTATTGAAAATAGCAGACGAAACGATTGTCAACACAAGGCCCAATATGTGCGGAACAAGCGATCTAAAAAACGAAGTGATCCGAAGCGTCAAGTGAAGATCCGAGCAGATCCATGCCTGATCCGTCCTGATCGGGTAGCCACTTGACACACTCCTGGTTGGCTCGCCAAATGTAATGTTTATTTTTTCGTATGTAGGTGTATGTTTCAGAAATGACATGTAAAAAGTTTTAAGAGTTTAAGAAAGATTGTATTTCAAACTTACAAGCAGGTAGGTAGTACACGACAGCACTGAATGTAAGGTGGGTTAGTGGGGGTTTATATAGTCAGGGTTAGGTTAGGTGCGGCCGCTTTGACCTAGATGACATTGGTGTGATGGTGCAATAGTGGTGCAAGGTGGTGCAATCACCATGACCAAATAAGGTAAGGAATGTAATATATAGAGGGAAACTTACTCCGTGCAAATCATTATTATCGCCGAAATAGTCCTAATGGCAAAGTGTTTGGGTCATAAGACTGATAAGGGCGATCTGACTCGTAGTCCGACGATTGAGAAAAGAACTAATGGAACAGTACTCGGGTGTGAGGAGCCGGAAGCAGAGTCGTTTGTGATGGCAAAATTAGTCCTATAATGACACTGCGTTTAGGTGTGAGGAGCCCGAAGCAGAGTCGTTTGTGATGGCAGAATTAGTTCTAATGACACAGCGTTCGGGTGTGAGGAGCCCGCAGCAGAGTCATTTATTATCGGCGAAATAGTCCTAATGGCCAAGTGTTTGAGTCATAAGTCTGATAAGGGCGATCTGACTCGTAGTCCGACGATTGAGAAAAGAACTAATGGAACAGTACTCGGGTGTGAGGAGCCGGAAGCAGTCATATATTATCGCCGATATCGTCCTAATGACGCAGTGGCCGGGTGTAAGGAGCCCAAACCAAGTAGGCTAATTCGAGATCGCCAAAAATTGTGAGAAGCCCAAAGCAGAGTCCATTGTGGTAGCCAAAATAGACCTTATGAAACATGTTTTTCGCTTAGGAACGTGTCCATGTTGAAAAACATGCACGGTAAGGATATATTTGTTATGCATGATCCTCGCCAAAGTTGAAAAGCAATTTAAGATATCATTCCGCCTGCAGAATTTCCTTTTAGAAAGGCATTTTCAAACCGCCTTAGAAATAATGAACCTAAAAGGTTACCATACCGACAGGATGAATGATAACTCCATTAACTGTGAATACCAACCATTAGGTATTTTGCTGGACATCAGATCTATTGGGAAAAAGAGTTTGATCATTTAAACGAATTAACCAATGTCAACAAGAACAACCACAGTTAAATCTAATGAACTTTTTGTTGACCTTTTTAGCAGTAGCTTCACTACCTTGTTAAGTAAATCATTTACTTACTTAGTATATAAATTTGACGTGAAGTGATTACAACGAGATTAGATCAACCAGTTTTCCTACATCTAGAGTTTCATCGCCAAACGACTGTTCCAGCAAAAGCGAACTATGAACTCTACTCCACAAATATAAACACACAAATAAAAATAAAGCAAAGAGAGATAATGCTAGTTCGATTAAAGGATGGAATCCGGAGAAGGGTATCAATGGCATCAGTTGTGCGTATCTCGGACTAGTTCGGGTAGCAGAGATGTTGCCGAATATTAACCAAGAATACGATAAGTTTGAAAGAAAATCCCTGTTGGAATTAGAAAGTGGGCATAATACTCTTGATAACAGTTTCTGCAGAATGTTAGGTTACGCAAGGAATAGATACTATGTCGAGAAATCGAAAGACTAATGACACTTTTGAGTAAACCATCGAGTCTTAATTTCTGTGTCATTCAACTAAAAAATGATGCACATAAATTCAAAGTCTGACCTAATCTCCCTTAGTAACAATTTCCGCAGAAATTCGGGCTACATGAGATCTAGATATGCCGAGAAATTGAAAGACTAAGGACACTCTCAGGTAAACCATCTAGTATTCTCTCTTTCCACAACCACACCAACTAATTGCCAAAATCACTTTGAAAGCTCGGCCATGCATTTAAATGTCAATTGGATGAAATTAAGTTAAAAGAACTTGGTTCTTCATTGTTTATCCATCTTGCTTATTATTATTCAATCAACGTACATGGTAATTCTTTGATTTCTTTACGGGACGGGGACAAATGGATACTAGAGCCTGAAGATTATACTGTTTGATGTTACATGCAAATCGTTCACCTGGATAATTACTGCCTAGTACAGGAATAAAGCCAAATCTACGACAGATAAGCCTCAAGAAGAAAAGGGAGACAAATCTTTGGTAGACGGGACTTTTTCCAATAAGGGAATAAAGCCGAATCTTCGACAGATAAGACTCAAGAAGAGGAAGAGAGGCGAATCTTTGGTAGACGGGACTTTTTCCAATAAGGGAATAAAGCCAAATCTCCGACAGATAAGACTCAAGAAGAAAAGGGAGACAAATCTTTTGTAGACGGGACTTTTTCCAATAAGGGAATAAATCCAAATTTACGACAGATAAGACTCAAGAAGAAAAGGGAGACAAATCTTTTGTAGACGGGACTTTTTCCAATAAAGGAATAAATCCAAATCTACGACAGATAAGACTCAAGAAGAAAAGGAGACAAATCTTTTGTAGACGGGACTTTTTCCAATAAGGGAATAAATCCAAATTTACGACAGATAAGACTCAAGAAGAAAAGGGAGACAAATCTTTTGTAGACGGGACTTTTTCCAATAAAGGAATAAATCCAAATCTACGACAGATAAGCCTCAAGAAGAAAAGGGAGACAAATCTTTTGTAGACGGGACTTTTTCCAATAAGGGAATAAATCCAAATTTACGACAGATAAGACTCAAGAAGAAAAGGGAGACAAATCTTTTGTAGACGGGACTTTTTCCAATAAAGGAATAAATCCAAATCTACGACAGATAAGACTCAAGAAGAAAAGGGAGACAAATCTTTTGTAGACGGGACTTTTTCCAATAAAGGAATAAATCCAAATCTACGACAGATAAGACTCAAGAAGAAAAGAGAGACAAATCTTTTGTAGACGGGACTTTTCCAATAAGGGAATAAGGCCAAACCTACGACAGATAAGACTCAAGAAAAAAAGGGAGACAAATCTTTTGTAGAAGGGACTTTTTCCAATAATGGAATAAAGCCATATCTACGACAGATAAGACTCAAGAAGAAAAGGGAGACAAATCTTTGGTAGACGGGACTTTTCCAATACTGTGGTGTCATTATCCAGGTGAACGATTTGCATGTAACATTAAACAGTATAATCTTCAGGCTCTAGTATCCATTTGTCCCCGTCCCGTAAAGAAATCAAAGAATTACCATGTGGTAATTCATGAAGATGGTTTACCTGAGAGTGTCCTTAGTCTTTCAATTTCTCGGCATATCTAGATCTCATGTAGCCCGAATTTATGCGGAAATTGTTACTAAGGGAGATTAGGTCAGACTTTGAATTTATGTGCATCATTTTTTAGTTGAATGACACAGAAATTAAGACTCGATGGTTTACTGAAAAGTGTCATTAGTCTTTCGATTTCTCGACATAGTATCTATTCCTTGCGTAACCTAACATTCTGCAGAAACTGTTATCAAGAGTATTATGCCCACTTTCTAATTCCAACAGGGATTTTCTTTCAAACTTATCGTATTCTTGGTTAATATTCGGCAACATCTCTGCTACCCGAACTAGTCCGAGATACGCACAACTGATGCCATTGATACCCTTCTCCGGATTCCATCCTTTAATCGAACTAACATTATCTCTCTTTGCTTTATTTTTATTTGTGTGTTTATATTTGTGGAGTAAAGTTCATAGTTCGCTTTTGCTGGAACAGTCGTTTGGCGATGAAACTCTAGATGTAGGAAAACTGGTTGATCTAATCTCGTTGTAATCACTTCACGTCAAATTTATATACTAAGTAAGTAAATGATTTACTTAACAAGGTAGTGAAGCTACTGCTAAAAAGGTCAACAAAAAGTTCATTAGATTTAACTGTGGTTGTTCTTGTTGACATTGGTTAATTCGTTTAAATGATCAAACTCTTTTTCCCAATAGATCTGATGTCCAGCAAAATACCTAATGGCTGGTATTCACAGTTAATGGAGTTATCATTCATCCTGTCGGTATGGTAACCTTTTAGGTTCATTATTTCTAAGGCGGTTTGAAAATGCCTTTCTAAAAGGAAATTCTGCAGGCGGAATGATATCTTAAATTGCTTTTCAACTTTGGCGAGGATCATGCATAACATATATATCCTTATTACCGTGCATGTTTTTCAATATGGACACGTTCGTAATTGAAAAATATGTGCCATTAGTCGGTACATTGGACACACCCACAAAGATGTTTCGTGCTTTATTTGTCTTGATGGATGGATATGATGGATATGACTTGGATGTTTCAATGCGTGTTTTTTCGTTCGTAGGAATAATATTCGTAGTTTGATCCTTCTGGAACCTTCGCCCTGCGAAAAAACTGCCGATGTATGAAAATTGGTTGATCTAAACCCGTTGCAATCACTTGTCGTCGAATTATTTTACTAAAGATGCTAATGAATTCCTTAACAAGGTATTCAAATACTGCCATATCGGTTAACAACAAATTCATTAGATTTATTTGAGACTCTTCTTGTTGATTTTGGTTTTGTTTGAAACGATCAAATACTTTTCCCCGAACAGACTTGATATCAAACAAAATAACTAATGGTTGGAATTCACTGTGAAGAGTTACTCGCCCTGTCATGCTTTGGTAACCTTTTAGATTCATTATTTCTAACGCGGTTCGAAGAGGGCTTTCTAAGGGCAAATCGGCAGCAGTGAAATCTTTAACTGCTTTTGAACCATGGTAAGAACCAAGCATAACATACTGATCCGAAAGGTACATGTTATTTAACATGGCCACGTTCGTAAGCGTAAAATAGTTGTCAGCATTTATTGTCGCGTTGCAAAGTTCGTTATTTACTTCGAAAGTCCATGATTTCTCAAACTTCGTTAAACGATTTGAAAGAATCGCACTGTGTCTTTTTACCTGGAAAAATTCGACCACTTCATCCCAAAATTGGTAGTTGATTTTTGGTGTAAACCAATTTGTGATTGCTGTGATACATTCTTTACCCCAATTCCCAATTTTCGTCGCCCAACGTTGGAAGAAATTAGGTTCCTGTGATTCTGTTTTTTCGTAAGAATAATTTGACTCGTCGTTCGTGGGCATAAAGCGATACGATTCGTATTCCATCGGCTTTGACCGATCCGACAGGTTGTCAGTTAGTTGAAGGCCACTAAACTCATCTTTCTTCGGCTGAAAGCGATGCGACTCGTAGTTTGTCTGATGCGGGCGATCCGGCTCGCAGACCGTCGGCTGAGAAAGATCCGTCTCGTCGTTTTTAGGGTGAAATTGATGCGACTCGTAGTTTGTCTGATGCGGGCGAACTGGCTCGCAGTCCGTCGGCTGAGAAAGATCCGTCTCGTCGTTCTTCGGCTGAAAGCGATGCGACTCGTAGTTTGTTTGATGCGGGCGAACCGGCTCGCAGACCGTCGGCTGAGAAAGATCCGTCTCGTCGTTCTTCGGCTGAAAGCGATGCGACTCGTAGTTTGTTTGATGCGGGCGAACCGGCTCGCAGACCGTCGGCTGAGAAAGATCCGTCTCGTCGTTCTTCGGCTGAAAGCGTTGCGACTCGTAGTTTGTCTGATGCGGGCGAACTGGCTCGCAGTCCGTCGGTTGAGAGCGATCCGAATCTCCGTCGTCGGAAGTCACGACTATAATTGAGTGTGACAACTGTGACTTTGGTGGATTGCATATTTTGTACAGGTAGTACGCTGAAGCAGCGGCACTTGTCACTATTGCACCAACTAAGAACTTCTCGAATTTATTCATCTTAATAATAAGACAGTACTGGTGATATAACCTAACGATAAACCTTTTTCTTCTCTTCATGCATTCTCGATGAACTACCGAGATTGCATGTACCTACAGGGGCGAGTTTCTTATCTTTTACCAAGTTAAACTTTAGATTCTATTATTTCAAACTATATTCATGGAAGTAATGCATCTTTTAAAATAATGTTCAGCAAACAAAAACATCGGGTTTTCATTAAATAATATAAAAGATGTGCCAAATTGCATCTCTATGACCTGACTCTGTTATAAGTTATAACTCTGAATCTCGTGCCTCGAAGGCGAATCGGAGCTTCCTGTAATGGGAAATTTCGACACGAAATAGCAGCTCAAATGACTTCGAGGCCACAACAAAACAATACTGAAAACAGAGTGCTTGCCAAGACATGCGTTTGGATTGCGAGACGCAGACACGCAGTAGGCCAGTAACAAACAATCGTGGCATTGGTGTATTATGATCAGCTGTTTTCGGCCTTCTACTGGCAGTCTGCAGTCTGCACTGACGCACTTGTATAGATTTTTTCTGATCAATCCGGAAGTGAAGTGGGAGGATGTTTCCTCACAAATAAAGTTCGGTCCATTAGTGACTCTCATTAAGCCTTGGGCACTGTGTTCTCGTCGATTATTCTTAATCGACTCGTTGACATGATGCAGTCGTTGTTTTCCTCCAGACGCTCTTCATCTCCCATGGCTCCAACAGCAGCGGCCAACACCAGCCAATCTCGTCTACAAGAAATCATTTTGCTGTTGCACAACAAGCGCGAATCTCTGGCCGCTTGCCGATCTCGTCTCAGCCTAACCAGCAGGCAGATACAGGATATCTGTTCATCACTCTACTCTTCTTCCTGTCATTCCCAAACAGAGTCTTCCTCCCTCCTCAATTTGCTGGCCAACGTCAGAGCCATCAAAATCGTTCCAGACCCTGCCAGTCTGTCTTTGCCTCTCAATGAAATTGTCAACCTGTCACCGTTTCACCAGCTGACCCATCTTGAAGTGAGAAATGTGGCCATGTCCCGTGTCATCCATCTGTCACAGCTCAGATCCCAACTCCGCCACCTGGTCCTCTATGCATGTCTTGATTCTCTTGATGAAGTCTTGCAAGAGTGTGGGGGTGACAAGTGTACAGACAGTTTTCTCTGGTCAGAACTCGCCTCTTTACATGTCACCAGGTGAGACCCAAAAGAATTTTGACAAAAGACTTTTGCTCTACATTATTTAAATAATTCAGTTGCCAGGCGATTGATCTGGGAACAGGACTTCAGTTGGCCCCTTGGCTGAAAACTCTTGATTTGACGTGAGTATCTAGTCTGTTTGCAAGCTACAAGTTAATCTTTCATTTCAATAGACTTCATTTTTACAAAATTCTCCATTTCATTAGTTTCAACCAGCTGACTGACAATTCTGTACAGTCTCTTTCCACTCTACTGACCCTGCACAGCCTCACATTGGACTTTAACAGTCTGCAAAGAATCCCTGTTTTAGCTCCCAGTGCTAGAACGTCGTTGAAAGTGCTGCATCTTCGACAGAATCAACTCGACAGTCTCTGTGGTAGGATTACTTTAAAATCCTTTTTTTCGAAAATGTATTCAACGTTTTCTTTTGTGACTAGGTGTCGAGCAATTGGTTTCACTGGAAGAGTTGGACGTTGGCTACAATTGCATATCTAATGGGGAAGCGTTATCGGCCTTGTCCTTTTTGACTCATTTGGTCAAACTCAACTTGGAATTTAACCCACTGAGTTACGTCAAAGACTATCGGCTTGTGGTTCTACGGCGCGTCTCTGCATCCATCAACCGGAAAAAGGTACAAAATCAGTGAATAGACCCTAGGTGAACGTAAAAACTAAAATCGTTTTTATTCACAGTTTCGACTGGACGAGACACCGCTGAGTTCCATCGACAAGGGTGCCGTGGGCACGTTGGCCTCATTGTATTCAGCTTTGCCTCGTGCGCCCGAGATGAGCGCAACGCGAAGTGCTCTACGACAACAACAACAAACGGTCGTCATCTCGGTGGCGGACGAGTCGGTAGACGAAACCACTCGACAGGCCGTCTTGGCCGCTGGCAATGAGCAGCAGAATTCGTATGGTTCCGACAGAAACGCCCCGACTCCGAGTCCAGCAAAAACGAGCAATGCGGCCACGCCCGTTACTCCATCGTCGACTTTGTCTTCAGTGAAACGTCGCAAAGCTAGTCGAATGAGGGAAGTGGAGATCGTCGACCCGGCCGTTCCGCAGACCACGACGACATCGAATTCAAATGCATTCCTAAAACCCGATTGGGTGGCCACCGACGCCACGCCAGCAGTAGCAGAGAAATCGACGGATGTCGGACACTTGCACACCAAGCAACAAGTCGAAGAGCTGCGTCGCGTTTTCGGCCAAGAGAATTGGTTGACGAGCCAAGCGGGTAACAAAGTCCGTCTTCTTCTCGGCTGGCAAGAAACGGAATCGGATCTTACACCACGAACCGAAGAGCGTCGATTGCTGACGGTGGCCGATCCTGTGGTGTCGGCTTCTACGGCCGCCGACGACGACTCCACTAGCCAGCCGGCCGAGTCAGAGTCAAAAGACGACGCCAGCATCGTCGTTCTCCAATCGGAAAGAGACGTTTCGGCAGCTGGCCTTGGTGCTGTCACTGGAAACGACTGCGGCGAAGGAGGAGATGTCGAAGACGATCTCTACGTCTTCATCGTCCAGCGGCAAATGGGCGATTCGCAAGAAGAGCGATTGCTGACCGTTTCGGCCGCTTACCTATGTGAAAAAGATACAACGAGTGGAGCCACGCTCTCCTGCTGGAAACGGTCCAGCCTTCAGTGCGTCAAGGTCCTCTGTCCTTCTTCACTTTCCCGTCCGGTCGTTCAAGTCCAGCTCGTCTTTAACCCGGCGTATCGCAGCAGCAACGAGCCCATCTACGACATGGAACAGGACGATTTCGCCGTACGCACCTCTTTTCACTTTTCCCCAATCGACACGTGGTTTGACATTTTCTCGGTTTGTTGTTTCTTAGGAGCTAGAAAATATCGTGGCCAGCACGTTGTCCACCGCCAGCGACGAAATGACGACGGTAGAGACGAGGCAGTGGGGACAAAAAAATGACCATCGGGATGACGTGATGAGCTGTATGAAATGCGATGGGCAATTCCCTCTAGTTCGAGCTGCCGTCCGTCTGCGCACGGCCGTCGCTTCACCTCTTTTGAAAGGCAAAAAATCCATTCATAGTTTTCTTGTCTTTTCTATTTGGCCGTACGTTAACGGAGTAGTATTATTCATCCGCAGGCCAATTGGAAGAGTATTCCGTGTGTCCCTATTGCTCCAGCGATATGGTCTTTGCCGTCGAGCAAAATCATGCGTCCATCGTGAGCAGTAGGAGGACGGACGTTTCCGGCTCGGCCTCCGAGTCCACCTCTTCTTGCAGCAATCAATCGGGCAGCGACGTCGTCATCGCGGCCAATGAGCCCTACTCGCCCGGTGGTGACAGCTCGGACACATCGGAGGAAGGCAGTGTCGAAGTGGTGGACAAGACGATGCGTCTCGATTCCGGCAACGCCGTCGTCGACTACTCTACGCCCAACAGCAATAACGGCTACCACTACACATCGTCGTCGGCTGTGGCCAAGTCACTGTCTTCGCGCTCCCACAGCAGCAAGAGCAGCAGCAGTCAAGCCAGTCACACAAATAATAGTTCGGTCCGCCCGTCTGGCTCTTCTTCCGTCCGTTCCGCATCCTCTGTTCCCTTTACATATTCCTACGCCGATTTTTCGCAGGTATTAAATGCACGAAGACGTGTTCGGGCAGTTCACAATGATAAATCCTTCCTATAGGTGGATCACCGATTGCGACTTTTTTGCGAAATGTTTTTGCTGGGTCATCAAACTGAAGAATTCCACGGTCTCATCAAGGTATGTGCAAAAGAAAGCACACTAATACGTCATTCGCTAATCCAAGAAAATGTTGCGATCTGATGAAAGGCTGAATTAGTGACAATGAATGCCGGCCCGACCGACCAGGAACTCGAACCCATGCCGGCGCTTTTGGTCGTGACCAGTCAGAAAGTCTACTTTCTCCGCATCACTGGTTCTTCTACTAGGTACATACAGATCCTTCTTCTTATTTTATTCCTCCTCCTTCTTAAACCTCAAATGCTGTTGATGATAGTGAGCAACCGGAAAAGTGGCTGAACCTCGAGTCGAGTTACCCACTCGGTCAACTAGTAAACATGTTGACCGTCATCGGAAATCAAGGCCTCGTCCTCAAGTTTGGCAATAACTCGCCTCATCTCGTATTGCTCCGCGATCAAAGGAGAACGAAAAATGTCACTCACTTTCTCACTGGTCAGTATTCTTTGTTGTTGTTGTCATTGTTTCTTATTTCTATCTACATTCTATTTATTTTTTTTTGCATCATTAGATATTTTTGAAAAGTCGGGATTGAATGTCCCTCCTCTAAGATCGGATCTTATGGCTGATCAGTGGCTCGCACTAGACGGGCTAGTCAGAGGAGATCAAGATACAGTTTCCACGGGCTCTGCCGATGGAGAAACGGGCCCGACCCGCTTCATGCCGGACAGTAATTCCCGCGTTTTCCTTTTTTGCCTCGCTTGCCGCGTCGAGTGGAGCAACGGCAACGTGACAAACGTCAAAGAACAGCAGCATCAAGCGGCTAACTATAGCAACGCCGCTTTGATGGTGACCAGCGACCGATTGGCACTGGTGCGTGGCGATCCTCGCTGGTTGACGAGTCATCAGGTCCAGTTTCGTACCTGGGGTGTTGCCCTTCTCAGTCTACAGCAACTCGTCAATCTCGTCTCCCTGGTATAAATCTAAATTTAAAGTTTTCTTACACCGTTAAGGGACTCGTCGTCATGATGACTCTTGTGAAATTCAGGAAAGTTTCGTCAGCAAACCAGAACAAATTAGATGCTACTTTCTAGACGAGGCCTCTGGCATGGAGGAGAAATGGACCGTATCCCTGGCCACCAGAGAAGCCGTCGATCAGCTGGTGAGCTGGCTTTTGACCTCTTTACCCACCGCACACCTCTATTATAATCTATAATCTACAAAATCGCGGCAAAATCTAATTGAAGTTCTTTATTATTTTGAACAGATTGAAGCTGTACGGTATCCATGGGAGGCTGTTTTCTCTGTCGAACTAGAAATCAACGAGCTCGACGAATAAATCATTGGTTTTCTAGTAGTTTTTTTCTTTCTTTCACCATTGCTGTTTTCTGTTCATCCTGTTTCTTTGTTGGTCCGTCTCCCCAAAATTTGTCAAGTGCAATTAGTTTGGTTGTATTACCATAATGCGCCTTTGTGATGATGAATTCTTATACAATTAAACATTGTGCACCAACCAAAGAAAAGCTCTTCATAACAAATTAATTTTTTTGTATTTTTTACCCTGTTCTTTTTATACTATCCTATCTAAACTACAAAAAACACACGTTCATCATCTTCACCGTGTGTGTCTCCAGAAAGGTGATGTTGTGTTCCTTCCCTTCGATATGGTGATGTATACTCTAGCTAGGGTCAAGACCGTGGTCAAAAACGGTGACCGTGCGCACGGCTGCCTAGCGGTAGGACGTATACCTATTAGTATTACAGATCATTTAAGGCACTGATCCCAATTCTTTTACTCTCGCTCCTCAATTCCTCACTCCACCAATGGAGGGGATGAAGGTTATGTACATTGGGATACGATAGACCTCTTTGATACGTAACTGCGCTGCCTTGTGCCGATCATGGGCGTAAAGTTTCAATAAGCGGAACATTTTTAGGGGGTGGGTGGGTGGTGGTTGTTCAGTGTTACATCATTCTTCATTTCTAATCTACCTGTGTACCGAACTCTGTACTCTATGTCAACTTGCCGCCACCCTCAGAAATGTGACGTATTATACCTTACATCGCGATTGCCATCCATTGAAAGGTGTGGGTTACTTAAACGATTAAGATTGCACCAGTAGTGTAGTTTAATATTGATTAGAAATAATCAAACATCCGTCGATGAAAAAGAATGGAAAACCGTTTGACTTGAGTGATTATATAATTTTTTGCTAAACCCGCTCTCCCTAACGGCCCAGTCAACCTCATCGATGTTCAGTCGATGCTGCTACCACCTGGCGGCTATTGAGTGATATACAGAATTTGACGTTTGATTTGAGTCGTCTGCTTTAATTCGATTGTTTTCCTCCAGTTTCTCACTTTCTAGTCGTATTCTTTTAACAGCGAGGCAGATCGTAACATGTATAATCAGGTTTAGTGTTCTTAGATATGACTTATTACACACGTTCGCGTGTTTCTACGGCTTTATATTCTCCCCTGATTGAAAATGGGTATGAAATCTCAAACGATGGTAAGAAACCACCGATGTTTTAAAACTAAACGTTGGTTTTTATTCTTGACTTATATAAGCGGCTTACATAAATAAAAAACAAATAATGGTAGTATATGACTATCTATCAATCAAATCTCATATCTATATGAGACACATGTCTAAATTCTGTCAAAGAGATACCTGGTACTGTTTATCCTTTATTTGACTTTTAAAGTTATTGTCAATCAATTCACAATCATGTCAATAAGAATGATGGCAGGCATGACTGCAAATGGGTTCAAAGTCATCATTTTCTCATTTCTAATATACAGCCACTGTCTGTGAAAAGACAGAAAGCCCACTTCATGCTTTGAGTCTTTGGTGAACTAGTCTACTAGAGATTTCCAGCCATGCTAGTACCCTGATAGTTATCATGGATAAGAAGAATAGTATTAAGTCAGAATCATCCCATTCTTCTGTCTCATCTGGGACTTCTGTTAAAAAAGCAATTGTAGATGGTACAATTTGAGCGTTAATTTTTAAAAACTAAATGTTAATCCTGTTTATTTTACATTTTTACTTCTTATTTTTAAGATGAAGGGGGGCCTAGAAGATCCACCAGAGCTGATTATGAAACAGCCATAGCAGCTACAGGTATTTATAATATACTTTATTCACCTACTTGATCTAGACTAATATTTAGTTTTTATTTGTAGATTATGGAAAATTCCATTATTGGTTGCTACTAGCATGTGGCTGGGCAAATGCAGCAGATGCAGTTGAAATTTTGTAAAATACATTAAAAAATGGCATTAGTTTAGTTGTAAGTAAAGACTTATTGATTGTGTAACAGATGTGTTTCATTCCTGTTGCCATCAGCTGAATGCGATCTTCTTTTAACGTCCACTGACAAAGGAGTGCTCTCCGCCATCGTTTTTCTTGGTACTTTTTCGGTGAACTTGTCTCAAAGCATGTACCATTTAAATTATGCGCAATTTATTCTAGGAATGATGATTGGCGGCTACCTTTGGGGAGGTTTGGGAGATTCCTTGGGACGTCGTGGCGTTTTGATGGTTTCGATGACTGTCAACGCAATATTCGGCATGCTCTCCAGCTTAGCAATGACTTTTCCAACATTTTTAGTACTTCGGTTCCTGTCAGGCCTTGGGTACTTAGTTTTTTTTAAAAATTAATCAACGATATAATTTAACAGTTTCATTGAATTCTCTAGAATTGGTGGTAGCATCCCGGTCACCTGGTCTTATTATGCCGAATTTCAACCAAAAGCAAAAAGAGGTGCTATGCTATCTTTTTTGGCTGCGTTTTGGATGGTCGGAAACTTTATTGTTGCAGGTTGCCTTTAGATTCCAACATTTTTTTAAAAACTCCTTATACATTTTATAAAACATGTGCATGGTCACTATAGGATTGGCCTGGGCAGTGATACCTCTTACTTTTGAGTACGAGTCTGCAAATTTCCAATTCAATTCTTGGAGACTTTTTACAGCCCTTTGTGGAATCCCAAGTTTAAGTGTGGCAATTTCACTTATATTTTTTCCCGAATCCCCTCGCTACTTACTTTCGAAAGGGGATGAAGAAGGGGCTCTGGAAGTGTTTCGCCGCATCTTTACTTCCAATACTGGTCGTCCCGCTAGTCAATATCCGGTTTGTTTTGAAATTATATAACTGATGTGATTAGCAATCTATTCAACTTTGGTATTTAAAGTTCACGAATCTAGAGCTGGACGATGACATGCTCGCTACAGCTTCTGTTCAAGGCGAAAACTTTTTCAGACGAATGAAAAGGTTATTTTATCGAGTAGCAACGCAATCGAAATTAGCCTTCGGACATAGCGTTCGAAGATCAATGATCCTTATGATAATAATCAATTTCGCAATTCAGTTCGGGTAAAAATTCGTTGAATTAAAAACAATTTAATCCAAGATGATAAGTCTAACGATCATCATTGTTTTCTTATTTAGTTATTACGGGCTATGGCTGTGGTTTCCAGAATTGTTCAATCGATTGCAAGTCTACTATGAAGACCATAATGAAACGGTGTCTGTTTGTGAAGTCGTTGATTTTAGACCAAACAATACTGGACAGGATCCGTTTGAACACTGTCAAGATTCTTCACCGCCCGACAATCAAGTTTTTATCAATGCATTTATTGTCGCCATTGCACCACTGCCAGCTAATATTTGGACTATTTTCCATATGGACAAGTTGGGTCGAAAATTCTTTCTAGGTATGATGCTCTCTTTTTCATCTAGATTTCGAAGCGAATAACTAAGAGTTTGAGTGTAGTTTTCAGCATGATCGGGTCTGGCCTGGCAGCTTTCCTAATTTGGGGGGTACGAAGCAGTGCAGGTAATCTAGCATTGTCTTGCATCTTTGGAGCAGTTTCGACTATGGGTTTTAATGCACTGGATTGTCTCGGAGCGGAACTTTTTCCTACTAACGTTCGGTAATACTAGTTTAAATGCGTATAGATGAACAACTGTTTAAATTCCTCGATTATAGGTCTACTGCAATGTCGATTACGTTGGCAGCTGCGCGATTAGGGGCGATATTAGGCAACATTATTTTCGGCGTATTTGTCGATGTTGCGTGCGCAATTCCCATTCTTCTTGTCGCAACACTTTTGATGTGTATGTATTTTGGTCTACAATTAATATTTGTTTTGAGCTAATTCGTTCTTTTTCCTTTGATAGTTGGTGGTCTGCTGGGTTTACTACTACCCAACACAACAAAAGAACCTTTGCTATGATTTTAAAGCGTCCAAGTCTTAAAAAAAAGTTATCTTAGAGTTTGGAAAAGCAACTTAACTACCACTACGTTATGGCAACTTAAATACGATTATATTCACTATATCATTAAAATACCATTGAACACGTGAACTTTTTTTTTCATTATGTCTAAGTAATGGGAATAGGAAGCTTTGGTTTGCAAAGTTTCAAATTAACTATTCAAAATAAACAGAGGCACGTTAAAGTCTATTATAAATAGCAACCCCGTTCTTGTTTGTATTCGATAGTTTCATTCGTTTCTTCAATGAGAAAGCGACCAGCAAATGAGCTGTGAACTTATAATAGCAATTCCAGTAACTCTTATTCTTTATGTTTTTCTACAAATTCTTCTAGCTGGTTGTTTTCTAGAGGGATATGTAAAACTTCTGTACCATCCGGGGCACGGCGGATCCGCAATAGCTTGTGATCTTTGAATTCAGTCAACTGGGCACGCAGAGTCAAATCCGAATTAACTAACATTTTGTCTCTGCAATCACTGTATAACTCGTGAAACGGAAATCCTATAAAGGACGATAACTCATGTGTTACGTGTGATATAAAGAAAGTCCTGATTTTAAAATACCGTGATAATTGGAATCATTTTTGTTTTGAAGTTGCCGCTCAGCGATCAAAATGAAGATGGCTTTGGCGTTGTAAGTCAACGACGCGAAAACATGCACCAGGGAGGCCAATCCGAGGGTAGAAGACTGCTGTACAAGGAGTGAGTTTTCGTATGAGATTTCTTCACCATAAGGAGCGAAAGTGGTGCAGTCAAAATAAACGAATTTTGACTGGCTTAATTTCCGTTGATCCCATACTTGAAAAGAAATCAACGGAAAAGGTTAACATGGAAACAAATAGAACTGTCCCAAGTTAATTAAATATACTTACGTAAAGGAGTGTTTATGTGGTCGGTTGACGCGACAACATGAAGACCTTGTACGGCGGCTAATCGACAAAGGATTTCTTGTTCTCGACTAAACTGTAGACTAGGGCCATCCATGTTGTGAATAATAATGTAAGCCTCAACTTTTGAGTTCCTGAACTCTTGTTCAATAAACTCCAACTGTTCGACTGGACCCGAGAAACTACCAGAGTGCTCAAGAATGCCGTCCGTTAGAGAATTAAATATCTCTTTAATAGTTAAGCCTGGAAAATAACCGTTGACTACGACGACATTCTTTCCCTCGAGAGTCCGGGTACGAAACTCATCAAGCAAATATCGTTTCGAGCCCAATCCGTAAACTAGAATGTTGAACCCTTCTCTGTAATTATTAAATAAAATCAGTACTGTTTCACTTCTAGGCTAAATGCGTCGTGTTCACCTTAAAAGGAAACTCCACTGAAGGAACTGTTGTTGGTATTCTTTCATTAGAAGTACTTTCTCTTTTGAATGACAATCATCAAAATTTTCCATCAATGAATCGACCGCTTCTTGACTCAACCTAGGGTTACTCAAACGGTTGAGCGTTCGATCAGAAGTGTGCACTGAAGAGCTTTGCGCCAAAAAATAATCTTCAGTATTAACACTGATATCCATCGCCTGATTTTTCGCAGCTTTCAGTTTAAGCTTTTTTCTGTCTTCTTCATCGTCGGAACTCGAATCACTCTCCGATCCATCACTCTCCGCGTCACTGGTACCTTCTAAAACTTGGGATGTGACCTTGACAATTTCTATGAAAGGAATTTGTAAAATAAATGTCAGTCATTATTACTGAAGTAGAATGTGATGGGGTGAAGTAATACTATTTCTCAGTTGTCTTCTGACTGTTTGTGGAGTCTGTGCAGTGGTGGATTTTCGTCCTTTGTCTGGAGTCTTCATGGGTGTCTTATTTGGGGTTTTGTTGATGAGTCGTTGTTTGGCAACTGATGCTGGAGTTTTCAATGGAGTTCTAAGGGTACTCTTCCGTTTAGGAGTTTTCCATCCAAACCCAAATAACTCTGCTCCTTTGTTAACCACTTCTTCATCTTCACTGTCTCCACCATCTATTTCAGTTAAATGCCAAAATTAGTACTCATAAATCCCAAGTAAAATAAACAGCAATTAGGTATAAAATAACTTACATTCTCCTTTGGGCATCATTTCATCATCTGCAATTGGGTTAAATGCTTCTGAACTGTCTTCGCTGGACCCACTTTCAGAAACAGCATAAATAGAGCGTCCATATTTATCCCCTTGGTTAAAAAGGGTGGTAATTTTTTCACGGGCTTGCTCGGCACAGTGCCGTGGAGTTCTCTTCCTGGCACTTAAATCCGACTTTGACTTCTCCGTACTGGAATCTTTCTTACTCGGTGTTCGACATTCCCTTTTCTTCCTAGTGGTTCTTAGTATGTCTTCTATTATATCATCCAAGTTTTCATCTGACTCTTGAATTGTAGGTAATGCTATCGACCCTCTTTTCTTATCATCACAAGCCATTTTGTTTCTCTTAGTTATCACTGTTTACGTTTTAGTTACACGAAAAAACACGAGAACAAAGTTGGACTTCAGACAGTGATGGCAAAGCAGGCAAAGACGTCAAGAATTTTTGGCGCCAGTTGCCTATTGCCTTGTTTCTTACGGCTGCTCCATAGCTAAAGTGAACAGCTGTTCGCTTCGCGCGTATTTCCATGAGTCCTTCATTCACGTGTTCCAAATTCAATTTTAAATTCTTTTAAAAACTTCCATAGCAATTTTAATGCCCTTTAAAAAAATATGACATGTACAGACTACAAAGAACAATTTTTGTATGTATAAACTAAAACTTGTATAACATCAATTCATGGTCCCATTAAAACAAAAAACAAAAAACTTATTGCTGGTTGCTGGAATTTCCATTTTGACCTCGATTTCCATCAATCACTCTTTGTCTGGTAAAGCCAATAATTTGTTCTATGATGGCTCCACTAGCTTCCTGAGTAGCTGCAGGCAAATTACCTACTTTTAAGATAATTGTAATGAAAAGTACAATTTTTAATGTTGTAAAGAGGATAGCACCTCGTAGTTGCTCAGACAGGTTTTCAACATCTACTTGGTTGACTCCTCCACCTTGCTGGATCAGCTGACGGACTTGGTTCTCCAACTGAGTTCTGACTCCAGAACTTTGTAATCTTGCATGCAGTTCTTGTCTAAGTCTGAAAAAAATTATAACAATGAACTGGGTTTTTGTTGTTAAAATTATGGGTTTTATTAAATGATAGCAAGATACAATGAATATAATCCTTTTTATACCTGTCTTTCTCACCATTTAGTACCAACTGTCTATTAACAGAAATGAAGGCAGCCAATAGATCATTGCTGTTCTGACCACTGAAAATGAAGAAATCATAAGTATCAGTCAATTTAATATGTTTCTTTTATGAACACTTACCTCATTTTTCAGATTTCTTAAATGTGTTTTTTTTTTCAACAAACGTGTTGTTATTTTGGCATTTTGTACATAGAATCGGTAGCGACAACTGGTGGCCACTCTCACTAGTTACAAGCAAGCAGTCTTGACTCCTGATTTACAAGCAAAACCTTGACTGGTTTACGCAACATATATCGCTCTTAAAGAAAATTGTCCAGCATTTAAGCAAGGGGCACGTTTGCTGTTGAACATTATTTTTTACGAGCACATTTTATACGAATTTTATTATAGAAAATTAAGAATTACACATTATAACAACGCATTGCGTAACCATATGATGCTAACTTGGAGAAAAAAATCAATAAAGCTAGTGGCTTTCATTGGATGTCGGATTTCGTACGTGTGTAATTCCGGAACAGCACTTTATTACTGATAAATACATAACGAACAGTTGGAGATTTTGTCAGGAGAATTTGCGGATGTCACATATACAGGTACGAGAATATACAAGTTGTAGCTGATTTTCCTTTTAAATATCAAAATTCACGAGAAGTAGTTTGACTCGCGTCCGCACAATTTGCTACAGCTTTTTTTTTCTTGTTTCTTTTGTTTTCAACAAAATGTGAGAATGGAAAACGGAGAGAATCTTCGGATGTTGTTGCAGCCGATAACAATTAAATGGTACAAAAATAGCCAAATCATTTCTGGAATTGGTTGCGCATTTAGCCGAATAAATTATAATTTCCCAATAGTTTAGCCAATCCTGCGAACGGAGATTGCATTCCGCGTAAAATCATCTCTCCCATTTGAGGTGCCGGAGCCGGTGCCGGTGGAAGTAAAGGGGGTGGTTGAAGCACCGGAGTAGGTGCTGCCGGGACTGGCGCTGACGGCGACGAAGATGAAGGAGCTCCTGCTGCTGCTGCTGCTGCTCCTGCTGCTAGAGGAGGAGGTGGAGAAGGAGGTTTAACCGCAGCTGAAGCAGGAGCTAATTGAGGTTGCTTTTGATCGATCGATGTCGCTGCTGGGCACGTCGGTTCACGATAATCAACCCCAGAACCGGGTGGCAGCTCTGCCAATCAAATAGAAACAAGCCAAGCCATTTAATCCCACGTAATTGATTCCCAAAACTCGGTGCGTGTCCTCATCAGCGCAAGAAAACGTTATTGAAATAGACAGCTAGTTACCGCAAAGGCCTGGATATCGTCGAGAAGTGGCCAGTCCTTCGTTGATGCACATGGTCTGCCCAGGCCGACCCACTCTGTACATGGTGGCGCCGATGACGTTCCCTCTAAAAACCCCCAAGGAGGCACAGAAAGAAAAAAAAAAGGAAGAAAGAAAGCAGCAAGAGAGAAGAGAAGAGGATTAAATATGACATGAAACATTCATGGGCGAGGCTCGTGGCTGCTGAGCTCACGAACGACGACTGTGCGAGTGCCATCACGAATAGCCGTTCTTTTTTCCCCGACTGACGCGGGGCATCCATTAAAACTCACCCGGGTCCGTAATTGCAAACGTAAAGTTTGGTGTAGCCGCGTTGCGGGTCGCGAAAGTAAGTATAGCCGCATCCAACGGCGTACGTCTCGCTCCAAGCGATCTGCAATTATCATAAATATATAAGAAAAGAAGTTGATCCTTTCCTCTCTACACGGGCTCAATAATTAGCTATCGGAAACTTAACCAAGGCCGACAGTCTTCTTCTTCTTGAGACTTGGCATATAATAAAATATATATTACATTTATAACCCTTTAGACTAGACGATCCTGGGGGCGTCTTATTTCAGGCTCTTACTTTCAATAATGAAAAGGAGAGCTGGCAAAAGGAGAAAAATGTTTTTCGAAAGGAAAACACATTGTTATCATTTCCCTTTTGGCTTTCTGTAGTTTGCGAGGAAGAGGCAGAAAAGAAAATTGAATAGACGATGCGAGTTTGCCAACGCTGCACCCCCCGTGAGTTTGTCGAGTTTACTTAAGGCTCTGGCTTAAGCGACGTTCTCGAGAGATACCAAAGGTTCCATTATGCGATCAAGCTGCTTTCAGGACCGAGCGGGTCGACAAAGAAAATAAAGAGCAAAAAGAGAGATAACAACAAATATAAAGTCAAGAGGATAGTATAGTAAGTACTAGATCTCTGGTGCGTAGCATCCTTTAGAATTCGACTGCTAAAACCTCTCCGTGCACGAGTGTTACATATTGAATGCACAACCGACTTTTCCGTTCTAGCAGCAGGAGCAGCAAGGAGATAGGTGTATATAGTACGCAGTATATTCATCCTCCCCCCTCCAGCTCTTACATATCATAAAAGATCCACGACTATACTATTGGATCTAGAAGCCAAGTCCTGTCTCATCAAATAAGCCTCGCTCGATGGATCCTCGACTATTTTCCCCCATTTCTTTATTGATTCACACGTAAAGCACCTTTTTACCACGTATTCGCATAATTGACGAAATAACTTTTCTCTTTTGCTCTTTAAAAAAGAAAAATGAATAAATAACGATGGAAATCTGAAGAAGAAAAGAATCCCGAGCAGCAGCAGCAGCAGCAAACACTCTACGTGATTATCTCGTCTTGACGCGCGGTCTTGTTTGTAAGTTTGACGGAGCGTCAGAGCGATAGGGAACGACACGGTCGCCCTTTCCATTCCATATTATTCTGTTCCGCATGACTCCTAGTTGATGCTGGTGTCCTCAAAACGAGCCCTCACTGTCTTTGCGCGGTATGTAGAGGGTCAGGATCATCCAGCCAAGCGTACAAGGCTTCACGTATTAAGGAATAACAGCAGCAGCAGCGCGCAGAAAAGCAAAGGGGTTTTTGTTCAAAAGTTTGATCGATCGATCGGCCGGCCCCAAAAGAATGCTGCCGTGCTGCTGCAATAGAGAGTGAAGCTGACGACCCTTGTGTCTCTAATCTTGATTGCTGCGCGGTTCCAGTTCTTCATTCGCCCCGTCCGTTATTCACGTTGCAAGTCGTGCGTGTTTGGCCAACAATCAACGGCGAGGGCTTTTTCATCACGCAAGAACGGAGGCGAAAATATTGAAAAAAGAGAAAGAGAGAATTTCGATGGCGCACAAAGTCTCTCTCTATCTCCTTTTTTTGGTCCTGGCAAAAAGTCTACACATAATCTCACCTGGGAATAATGACCAGCTTGACGATTAAAGTTGAACGGATCAATGTCTTTAGGTCTGAATCCGATTTGGGTAACTTCGTTGAACCAAGCTTCGATTTGTCGCTTGAATTCCGGTTCTTCGCCGGTCGGACTGGGTTTGTCAAAAGTCCAGGTAGCCGCTACGTTTTGTCCCACGCTGAATCTGTCTGATTATTCCATCACAAATCATTTATAATTGGTCGTGCCAACTAACAATCTATGACGGATGGTTTTTTACCTGTCCTTCTGAGACGATCGTGTCCCGCATTGCATTGATCAGCCCAACGTTGTGCTATGGCGGCCAATTCCTCGTCCCAGACCTTCCGAGAGATGATTAAAACTTGACAAATGTTTTAAAGAGGAGAGACAAGTGAAGGCGGTAGTACAACTACTAACTACAAACCCACCAGTTCCCGCATATCGAGCGACGGCGGTTGGCCTCGTATTTGACCCAAGGCTAACATTTGCCTCAACCGATTGTGGGTCTCCAAAATGATCTGCTTATCGTGACAGCTCATTCCGCTAGCACCTGGCGTACAACGACAATCGGTTTAAAGAAAAATTAAACCCGTCGTGGCATTCGTTCGTTGGACTACTTACGGATGAGCGTTTTGCCGCCACAATTTCTGGGATGGTAAATGCACATTGTATGACTCGGATCCACGCGCTGATAGTCGCAGGCGAAGGATGAATCGGGCACAAGACCGGCGAGGAAAACCAGTAGGACCGGCTGGACGATCCTAAAATGGGCAAATCATTGAAAGAAAAGCGTGAGTGATTGGCCAATAATGGAAACCTGTTACTAGATAAGCTTTTTGGAGAAAGGGGAATAAGACAAAAAAAAAAGTGTTGTCGGCCATTAGTTCCATCTCTGCCCACTTCCATATAAGATGAGCTGCTCGTCATAATGAAATCAAACGAGGAGATAAAGAAAACGTCGTGATGGCTGATGATGACGAATGGGTTGGCCAAGTCAAAGGACAACAACAAAAGGCATGAAAAACACGATCGTCACGCTGCGATGACTCAATCGGTAATTGGATTGGATCAAATGAATGAAAAACGACGACAAGAGCGGAAGACTCTTTTCTCATCGAAGGTTGCACAAAAAGAAAAGGACCTTTCGGTTTTCTAAGGTTGTTCGGGACTCTCCGTTTCCGTTTGTCGGAAACCTTTGACGCAATCCGTCCCGAAATAACGAAATTCCGTTCCGAGTCTTTCGCCTCTGCGCCTGTTGTTTGCACACGACAACGGCGACTACTCGGAAGTGCGGAAGTGAATAATAATAAGACAGAAAGAGACAGACTATATACGGCCAAGGCGAAGCAGGAAACGACCGACGGAGAATAATAATAATAATAAAAAAATAGAAGAAAAGTCTAAAGGAAACAAAACAACAAAAGTAAAAAACAGACAGAACGGGAGGTCCCGTCGACTTGGCTGAATATCGGCCAAGGTAAATCCCGTCCCGAGGGCGATAACGCCACAGCAGCAGCTCAGTTCTCTTTTGGCGGCGCGCTTCAACATCTTATCCGTCGTCGTTATTCTTTTCTTCTCCTTCTTCTTCTTAACGCCAAAAGTCAGAAAGGAACAACAATGTGAAAAATGACATCATCTACTCCTGCTGCTGCTGCTTCTCACCAAAAAAAAAAAGACAACAAGAAAAGAAAACGAAAGTGCGGAGATATCATCTTTCGTTAGTGGAATTGAATGTCAGCTCCTGCTGCTGATTTATATCGGTAATTGACGGTGTTCTCCGTGACCTGTCGGAAATTCTATTTATTTCTTTTTTTTTTTGACGCCGCATCGAGTTGCGCAACTGCCGTGTCGTCGCCCCGTGATATTCATCTTTTTAATGAGCTCTGCCAGTAATTCAAGGCGATAGCGTAACCAATGACGATAAATGGAAAACTAGCGTGTTGTTCGTGAGCCGGCCATCGTCTTCAATGAACATTCGAGAGTGAGGCCGGCCGACCTGGGCCGCTTTCAAGGGCGAACCAACTGCCTTTGTGAATGAAAATTTTTGTAAATAATAAAAAATGGCTCGTAGTAGTAGCCGACTGGCCAAGTCAACGTCAATAAAGTGACGCCACGACGAGGAGAAACAATTAGTCCCGGTTGAAGGTGAAACGTCATCGCCGCCATTGGTCGCAAAGGTCGGCTAATTTCGCAGTTGGCTCGTCGTTACTAATTTCAGAACAGGTGAAAAGATCCTATAAAAGATAACAAAGTCGACTACCAATGAATGGACGTAGTAGCAGTCGTCTAGGTAAAAACAAACGGCGGTGCGTGTTTCCTTTTTCTTTCTTAATGATGATGACCTTATGCCCGCTATAAATGGCTCTGTCTCCTTTTTCTTTCTCTCTCTCTTATCCCCAAACTCTCTCTCTATATAGTTCTTCCCGCTGGAAAAAGAGAAATATATTTTTTTTTTTCGGCTGGACCAACGGGCAATTTTAAGTTTAGCCTTGACTGCGCCCGAACGGGCTAATTCACACAAACCGTAATCTTCTTCTTCTTCAAAAAAAAGGTACTAGTATCTTTCAGCAAAGTTACATGACGACAAATTGGTTGAGGAAGAACGAACGGGTTAAATCCGGGCACTGGGCCAGGCGAGGGTCGCCATTCTGTCTGGGAGTTGTGTGCAATCACCCTCGGTCGACCGCCCAGTAACGGCTGGGTGTTCCAGTTCGACATTTCGTCGGCGCTAGAGGCATCGCCAGTTAAGGTCGTGACGTCATTTTTTCCCGCCTCTCGATGGTCGACCCTCCAGTTCCCCTCGAGCACGACGGGGTTTCGCCTTTATGTCAAGGCCGTGACTATAGTAGACTGTGCTTCGCCCGCTCTGCTTTTTTCTTGGCAATCCGTCCACCACCATGCAGCCACCAGAAATCACAAGAAAAAGAAAAAAAGAGAAAAATCCTCCGTTGATTCATCCGACCGCGCCAATCATCCGCCGACTCGTTCATTTTCCAAGAGCCTAGAACTCTGTTACAGATTTTGATGGTGGGCCAACTTGAAATTTATGGCCGGCGACACAAAGAGCGATGGTTTGGCAGAGGATCATTAAGATCGCCCATCGGCTGTAATGGAAACGGCATCGTCACGACGACAGCCAATGAATGAGGCACAGCTGAGTTAGTTACGGACGGCATGTGCATATCAAACGAGGCCTACTGCTCCGACTGCCCCACCGAAATGGACACGGGCATTTGTTTCCCTCCTCCCATCACCTTGTGTGAAGGACTCGGCCAGCAGAAGAGGAACGAGAAGAAGAAAAATTCAAGGCTACTACTAAAGGTATGATGAAGTCCACCAGTCCACCAAGCGGCCAAAGAAACAAACTTCTTTTTTTTTATTTATTTCTTTTTTTGGGATAGAAATATTCTTTTTTTGCTCCATTCAATCCACCGAGGAAATGTCATCTACCGTGTCTTCTCGAGAAATGATTGAAAGGGACACCAGGTGAAGGCAGGGAAGATGAAAGGAGGGGAGATTGTGTCTAGTATCATAGGGTACTCACATGATGGCGGATGAAAGGCGAGTTCCAGGCGATCGATCGACGGTCGTTGACATAATAATAGCTTGTCCGACTTTTTATCACAAGTGCGTTTTTCTTTTCTTGTTATGATGATACAACCGATGGCGGACGTCTATTGTTCTACAAGGAGAAGCACCAAACGACTACGCTTCCTCGTTAACTCATCACAGGATGGAAAACCACTCGGAAACCTCGAAAACAAACAAACAGATTCGAGTGATGGAAGAACTGCTGTTTCACTCGATTATTAGTCCGTCCGGAAGTATATAACTTTTTTTTGTGTGTGAAACGGATGGAAAATTTCAAGTCAAAAGATATTTCGGCTGCTGGAGCGCGATGCGTGTAAGTGAAAGTCGTAGCGCGCGTGATGACTGGAGTCGGCCGTGAATTCTTACCTGCTCTTTATATGCACGCCGGGTCTTTGCTTGAGGACCCACCTCCACCATTGAACGGACCTCACAACAACCGCCTCACCGCCGGCTATTTGTCTTTTTTTTCTTTTTCTTCTCTCCGCTACTTCCTCTTTTGTATTAGCATCTCACCAACGGCAGCAGCTCGGGAGCAGCTCACAATCTTATCCTTCTCCTCATTGAAAGTGACAGAGCAATTCATCCTTCTGCCTTGATGATGGCCGTAAAGGGGAATGCCAAACAAGACATCCATCACTTCCGCCACACACCGAGTTTTGCTCCCTGACCCCAGTCACCATCAGCAGCAGCAGCAACTCTCAAATTGAAGTCAAAACCTTTCTCTTTTTTGGCACCGTTCGCGGGAAAAAATTCCTAAATAGTTTTTTAAAGACCAGTTTCATTTTCTCGGTAGAGCTGGAAAACTGCAGCAGTTGGCGTTGAAAATATCATTCGACAATTGGCGTGTCCTTTGGGCGAACGACGGCAATTTCAGCGAATGTCGAAAGATTAGCCACAATAAGAAAAACGCGATGCAAAATAAGAGAGACAATCAGCGAAAAAAGAAGAAGTTTTAAGGCGGTCGAAGGTCGTAGACAGCAACAACTACCTTCCGAGTTTTTTTTTTTTTTTGTTTGTTGTTTTTTGACTTCGAATATGGCCAACGTGCGGCGATAAAAGCGGAAAGGCAAACATTTTTGGGGAATTTGGGAAGGAGGTCGTCGTTATAATTCGCCGACGACGCTACCATCAGCCCCGTAGAGTCGTCCTTCTTCTTTCTCTACATCGGCGAGAACACCATCCATCATTATTCATCTGTCAATGCCGTCGTCTGAAATGTCGTGAGATCGTGACGAGTTTCACCAAAGCCAAAAGATGACGTCGGGAATATATTATCAAGATCGGTAGTACTCTTTGTCTCTTTTGTCTCCCTGCTCAGTGTACATAGTCTAGTAGCTCTGCTCTATACCAACATTTGTGTGTGCGACCGTGTCAAAATAAGACAAACAAAGAACCTTGGATGCCTCGTATAGATGACACACTGTGAGACTCTCTGAAACAGAAGACCTTATGCAGTTGACCATCCTGATGGTGATTGCAAATGAAATCGAGAGGGTCGACTAGTAGCAGGTGCCCTACATAAAATGGGATGTGCCTGACGGACGGAAAATCCGGTTTTTCTTTCAAAAAATTTCAATTGTAGGTTTCGAAAAGTAAAACTTGCTCTTTTTTAAATGCGGTCCGGCCTATCTGATGGCCAGACCTGTTTTACCTTCCGTCCGTCTGGGCACCAAGGCCGTCATTGCCTCGGAATGACAATGCACAGTCGGCTGCCCGCACACATCGGTTCCTTTTGTTCTCCTTTTTTTTTGTCTTCTCTCTTTAACCTTTGTCTTATTTCGTGATGGAAAATAAAGGGAACTCTCTTTTATAGCAAATGCCTGTTATTCTGGAGTTTACATAGCAAAAAGAACACAAAAAAATGGGACAAATCGTGGGGTGGAAACGTGATTAGAAATAGCACTGATGATATTCAAAAGGTTCGGGAGGACGTAGTACCGTACGCAGGTATATTATCAAAATGAGGGGTGTTGTATTAAAAGACGAGTGGAATATAACGGGAAAAAAAGAAGAGAGAAATTGTATGTATATATATAAATAGCGCTGGCGACCATGAGGTGATATTTTAGCCACTAAGAGTTGAAGGATCTGGTTCAATTGATGGGATTGGGAGATTTTTATCGACACATTATTAATTTGTATTATTATTATTATTATTATTATTATTATTATTATTATTATTAAATGACGGCAACGGCCACTAGTAATAACCACAGCACGGAAGAGAAGATCCAGGATGACTTGGCGAAGCTGGAAGCTGATCCTCGTTGAGTCAAGACAACATCAGGATCGCACTGATTCCCAACTGAAACCAATAAAGAGCTCATGAATATAACGCAGCTCCTTATTAACTTACCGTAAAGATATAGTATACCTTGACGAGCAGTGATGAGCGGCATAAATTCATTCCAGAAGGCGCAGGCCGTCGCTCGGGGTCCGTGCCCGATTCCGCGCAATTCGCCGTTGAGAATAAAGTAACGCGGTTCGTTGCGCGAATAAATCGGCCACAGCGTGTCGTCCGCCACCGGTTTTCTATTGAAACAAAAACAATTGTTGCAAGTGGAATGTCACAAGGCCGTCGTCATTTAATCGGGTCGCGCGCAAAAAAAAGCGGGGCAAAAGAGTCAAACACTTTTTCCCTTCCTCAAAAACTTAATTAGTCTCGATGCTATTTTCATCATCATTTCCTTTGTGTCGCGCCTTTCACCGACTCAAGGAGAAGGAAGTGAATATTTATTAATAGAAAAACTTTTCTCAACTGGAAGACGACGACGACACAATCGGGAAGAAGAAATCTGTCGAGGACAATCGCTTGGGCGTGCCATTGAACATCCATAAAAAACCAGCGATTGTTGGTGGCGCGCATCTTTGTTTTCTCTCAAAGCAGAAAGATTATCCGGCTCCTGCTACCAGCCGGCCTTAAGGTTTTTTTCTTTTTTTATTGATACGATCCCGCGCTGATGTTCGCACCTGATTGACGGCCGCTGCAATCGAAACCGCCAACGTACGTGATGAAATCCTCTGAGGACAACAACGAAAAGAGATGGGCGGTTGGAGACAAGGTCGCAGACATTTTTATGATGATCATCGGGAGCGACCGCGCACCGAGAAAACCCAACGCGGATTCGCATAAAAGAGAGAGAGAACATCAACACCCGACACGTCGCCGTTTGTTGTTGTCGCCGTTTCTTTTATTTCTTTATCCAGCGAGAGAGTCGCATTTTGAAAATACGCGGCTAGCTCAGTAGACGAGGAAGAAACCTTGAACGTCAAACTCTAAATTCAAAACACGCAGACCAAAGGCCAGCAACAGCAGGTAAAAAGCATATCAACAATTACTATCAATGGACGAATCGTCTACAAAAATGTAGGCCGATCTCGCGTCGCCGTTTAACCGGTTCTTTTATTTCGTTAGTGTTGCGTATAGGCTGACGCAATCGCAATGAAACTGACACATTCAATTTAGTTTGTGTCGCGACAAGATTGAGCCGAAGGTAACCACAAAAAAAAGAGAAGAAAAATCAATTGGCGCGCGCCGGCAGAAAAGTGGAGCTCCTCGACACGCAGTAATAGTCGTCGAGATGGTGGATATAGATAAAAGGTACTATATAGCGTGGCCACCCACATCTCGGAACCGAAAATGCCATCAGCATCAGATCAGGCAACGTGCCATTCGTTTAGCGAAACCCGGAATTTGAGACCCGTTATAATATATAATACGAGCGCTGCCGTTTTTTTTTTTTCTTTTCAGCCACCGTGTCAAGGTGAGATGTAAAGAACCGACAACAACACAGAAAACGCTCTTTGAATGTTTTAATGAAATTTCGAAGCGGGGAGCCGCCATAGTCAAAACAATTTCCTTCGTCGTTGATTTTTTTTTTTCAATCAACATCCGACATGTTTTTCCAAGCGATGACGACATTTTCCGTTGGTGAACGGAACTCCCCTCCAACACGTGACAGAAGCTTGGAATCAAATCAACTTAGTCTCCCCAAGTTCATTCGGTTCGTTAGCGGCCGGATCGAAAGGTCAAATCGTGTGCGCAAGACTATACTATTGGTTGCGCTGCCGCAGTAGTAGTAGTAGTCATCTGGTTGCTAAGGTAAGAGGCGCCAAAGATACAATGGAAATAGCGCGGCGGACGTCTCTGGCGCCATAACCTTTAACGAGCGATCCCTTTGATGTCTTCTTCCACGCCTTTCTCTTCTTCGTGAGGGGGCGCGTCAATCAATAAGATACTCTCCGGTTGCGACCACAACCATAGTTTGTTTTGATGATTATGGCATTTCTCTTTTGTGTTTTTGGAAAACGGCCAAAAGTTTTTTCCCCCGTCCGTCATTGATTTTCCGATCGTTTCCAGTCGAGCGGTTCCAATCATCAAGACTTACCCAGTTTTAGCGAAGGTGGCAAAGTATTTCATAACCCGTCGGCTGAGTTCGCGTTCGCTGGCCGTGTAGTCACGCGACATGTTGAGCGGGTGACCGAAGACGTACTCGACTTCATCGGCGTGCATCACGCCCATCCATTGACCCCAAGGATTGGTGCTCGATCTCTATATATGTACATACATCAATCGAAATAGACATCACAAACACTGCCCCCAACTTCTGTCCTAATTAGAATGCAGCACCTGAGTAAAATGATAGTAATAAACGTTCATTCCGTGCTCGGCAAACTTTTGGGCGAAATAATTGGTCGGACAGGTAAAGTAGTAATCTATAAAAAGAATAAAAAGATTTAGTAGAAAACTTGAGGATTTTCGTAGCTGGATTACCTCCGACGACGTCGCCAATCATTTTCTGATTCAAATAGCCGTTTTCAATGTGATCCCAGTCCGTGTACTTGAGAGACGTAAAGACGTTATAAGATTCTTCAGCATCAAATACTCGGAAGAAGAAAAAGTTGAATATACTACCTGGAAGATGATGGCTTCCCTCTCCAGCTGCGACCAAGTTTTGAATATAGTGTTGATGATCTCTAAAAACTTTTCCCTCTCTAGTACGCTAGGATCGTCCTTCTTAAAGTATTGGATGAAATCGTAGAGTATAAAGTACGTCCCTGTGTGCGCCCAACGAAACAGGAATATACAGTGAGTGCGTGAAATTGATTATTCACAACAAGACCGAAGGAAAAGCGAATCGATGCCAGTTTTCTACCAGGACGGAAAAATTTACGGGGTCTGGGGAACTCTTATGAAGCGGAAAGTTTCAGATCCATTATACGCTCTACTTGGCATATTTTGAATAAATGAAGGACGAAGAAATAAATTGAAAAGAGAGAAAAAAGGGGAAAGAAAACTTACCCTCGTCCTGGTTGGTTCCAACGAGGATTTCTGCATCGCCAAAACCACCTTCTTTGAGCATGTCCTTGGGGTGTTTGGGTAGAAAGACGCCATCGATGGTCGGCGCCGAAGGGAAGCCCAGGATGCCCCAATAAGAGTTCCACTGGATCAATGACAGGTTTTTGGCCTCGACGGACCTCATGCACTCCATAACGGCTCTGGTGTCGATGCCGACCAATGAGGAATTGCAGCCGACATCGTTGACCAGAGCCACTGCGATCCGTTTCGACGTTTCGGCCGTCATGTAGCTCCAAGGCGCATTGACGGAGCCGCTCTGCATGATGGCCCGTCTGGCCAAATGGCCGCTGATGGGCGACAGGAGATGAACGCTGACCGATCCGGCACCAGCCGACTCGCCAAATAGAGTCAAGGAATTGGGATCGCCTCCGAAGGATCGGATGTTGTCCTTGATCCATTTGATGGCCAGCGCCTGGTCGTAGAGTCCCATATTGCCCGGAGCGTCTTCATCGTCCAAATAGAGGAATCCGAAGGCGCCAACGCGATAGTTGAACGAAGCGACGATAATGTCGTTGGTGGCGGCCAGGATCAGGGCGTCGTAGACTTCCAAAGTGGACGTGCCACTCATGTAGCCTCCGCCGTAGATCCAGATGAGGACATTACCCAAGTTGTTGTTGTTGTTGTTGTTGTTCGTCGTGCTGTTGTTGTCCTTTTTGTTGTTGTTTGAGCGACGCAGTTTTGAAGGGACCCACAGGTTCAAATAGAGACAGTCCTCCGAGATGGGCGTGTTTGGATTCCACATCTCTTCTCCGCGGAAACCGGGGAAGACATCGTATCGCTCCTGCTGGCAAGAGTTGGGCAAGTTCTGGGCGTCGTAGACGCCCTGCCATGGATCAATAGGGACGGGTTTCTTGAATCGCAGGTCGCCTAAAGGTGGCTTGGCGAACGGGATCTGAACGACGCCGTGTGCGTTATCGACGGAAATCGAATAATGGCCGGCCGAGGGGAGAAGAAGGAAAGAAGGAAGAAAAAAGAAAACACGTCAAAAAGGGGCGTCAGCTGGCCAAGAAATATATTAAGTCTAGAAAGAAGAATCTTACACCAAGGTAGACGTCGACGGATTCACCTAGGGCCGTTTTCCTCGTTCCGCGCACCAGGCCGTTCAACGTTTGGACGAGGAGTCTGTCGCTGTCATCGGGACGATCTTTGGCCCCCAATGAATTGACGTCTCGACGGATTCTTTCGGCTTCTTCTTGGAAGAACTGGTTTACCTCCTGCTGCTGTTTCCATTGCGGTTCCTGGTACACTGGCGGAGCGAACGGTCCCATGGTGTCGACTTTCCGGTCGGATAAGACGGTGATGTTATCCGTCGCTGGCTGTCCGCCTCCCAGACGATAGGCAGACGCCAGATGCTGGCACGAAGAGCACTGCCAATCAAGAATCAGGACGAAACAAACGGCCAACAACCAATTTTTGTTTCCCATTTTTTTGGTTATGAAAGTGCGCACGGAATTTGATTAGTCAATTTTAGCTGGCGGACGAACGCACTCGAAAACACTAGCCGATCCTCGTCGGTTCCAGCATTTCCAAAATCAAGAAGACGACGATTTTGTGTGTTCCAAAAAAAAGAAAAACAGATTCAAGAAAGAAGACACGACACAGCCGGCCTCCTCCTCGCCACTCCGCCACTTGACTGAGCTCCAACTCGGCCGGGCTCTTTCCCCATATTGCGGGCGCAGTACAGGAGGGGTGCACGCATGTCCCGTGCTGCTGCTGCATCTCTGCGACGGGGGGGTTTCATCGACGCGACGACGAGATTGTGATGCTTTTTTAGGAGTGTATTATTGTATGCTCTCGAGTTGAAAGATCTCATCCAGCAATCCAGCAGCAGGAGTTTCTCTATAAATAAATATCACCCAACCATATATAAGAAAACTCTTCGACGCTCGTTTGTCTGAAACGCCCACGGGTTCTTCGGTTTCCTACTACCTTGTGATCTCTCCCTCTTTCTTCGTCTTTTCCTTTTCATCTGCTGCTCCTGTCATTATATTGTGATGCAGCGACGAATGATGCGATTGAAGCTGATTGAGCTTGTTCTCCGTAGTTGACGACTGCGTCGATGTCGACTCTGACGAACGGCATTTTCCAGATCCATCTTCATTAGAGACTTTTATATCAAGGCCAATGTGGATAGGTACCACGAAGATGTCTAGACGGTGCTACTGGGAACCAATAGTATCCCGACCAGGTCCTGCTGCCGCTGTTGATTATTGGGAAAGCGGCTTTCTATTCTGCTGTCGTCAGAGTCCGTTGGGAATCCTTCAACGCCGTCGCCGCCGCCGTCGTGGAAAAAGAACCTTTTTCCCCGCTACTCTTTCAAGTTGTTTGCTCAAGCCCGATGCCAGAAAAAATGTCATTTTTCTTTCGATCCAGCACCTGGAAATCATCAATTCACCCGGCCAACTCGCCTAATCTATAAATTTATCTATTTTTATGCTAATGTGACGCCATGAATTACTGATGACGTCTTCAAAGATACGTCAAAAGAGCGTGGTCATTATAATAACCGCCGGTAGAATATTATTAGCCAATATTATTCATCGTTCTCAATCATAACATGAAGAAAAAGTCGGAGCACTATATAGTACACTTTTTGGGTTGATGCGCGACTACCCAAGAGATAGAGTCAATCCCTCGTGGGAATAAAGAGCTTTAGCCTTCTCTTTTGTCTCTCTATAGCCGGCTCGACGACTATTATAGTAGACCCTACACGTATTAGCTAATAGCCACAGCAGAGGATCTTTTCTTTCCTCTAAATCTTTCATTCCCATTTGGCGTTGACTCGGAGAATGCCCCGTTTCTTTAGATTGATTCTTGCCTAGCCGAGGGCATAGTCTTTTATGTTTGTCGGACTCTCTCATCCTCCTTTCCTTTATTGACGTCGGTCCGGAATAAAAGGAGAAAGGAAACAAACGGACTGTTGTATATATATCTCATTTCCTTATTATGCGCCTTTTTCCTTCTTCTTCTTCTTCTTCTCTGTTATAGAGAACGACGTCTCCAATGAATTCAGACGTCAGAGATGATGCCGTCACATGTCAGAACTTTAAAGAAAGAGAGACCAGCCAAAAAAGGAGAGAGAATTGGCAGCTGGAACAATGGCCGAGTTGCGCCAACTTCTATTTGCTATAGAGAGACGGACGGACACAGAAGAAAAGGAGGAAAATCAAAAGACGTCGCGTTCCAAATAAATTTCCGCCTCCAGGTTTTTTGAGTCGTCGTCGTCGTCGTCGCTTCTTTTGACGTCAGTTGCCGGCATCCACAGTCAGCATAGAGAGAGAGAGAGACATATTCGCCGGCCCGTGCCTTCTCTGCTGCTCGCGCACCGCTCGCGCAATCATATCGATTTCAACACGCCGTCGAGTCCTGCAGTCTCGCACGGTGCTCCAGCACTCGCTCAATCGATATAGACACACGGACGCCGCACCGACACAAGTTTTTCATTCGTCTAGTATATCAAACCCCAGAAAGTTGTTGAAATAGCGACGACAGTTGTTGTGATGAAAACGTCAAACATGCCGGAATAGAAAGGTGACGAGCCGGTTTCTCATTTCCTTTTCAAGTTCGTTGAACTTGATTCTAATCTTACTGACGTTAAAGGTAATAGTGAAAATAATAAAGGAAATGAGATTTTCTACTGTTTATTTGTCCCGCTGGATCGGTCGCCAAATGTACCCGACGACCCAATCTCCTAGTGTGTTACGGCCGGCGATTTATAGAGAGCCGACGATCGTTACGTTACAAGCGTGCACGCGATTCGCATACCTTTTTCTTTTTTACATCTTCCAACCGCAAGATTACATACTGTGCTGGAGAATCTGCCGCTAGTATATTCTAGAAAAGAAAAAGATGTTGCGAATATTTCAGAAACAAACTTGTTTTATGTTTTTATTCACGGCGGATCAGTATGTGGTTGAATGGCCAAACACTTTGCGACGACGAGCACAGCAGACGAGGAATATGCGACTATAAATATGTCGTGATGAAAATCTTCAACGGGGCGTGGTATATCGTCTGTATAGTACCTACCGGTGCTACTGCTATAAGAGAACGGTTGGGGGGCCGATATGATACACGGAACTCGAGTTCCTCGCACGCTACCGGCGAATCATCCGCGAATATACAGGGAGCCGGGAAATCGAATTTTCTTTTTTTCTTATTTCCTTTACATGCTGCCTGATCCTAGTTGTGTTCGGGGAAGGAAGCGGAAACGTGCTGGAGAATAGAAACGGTCCCAGAAGGGTCCCAGAAATCGATGTTCAAATGTCAACGGTCTTCCTTGTTGCGATTGTTGCCTAGGTCGGTACTGTCCTCACCTCATATTCTTCACAATATTAAAGAAATGATTAATGTAGCAGACGAATCTTCCGACCTTAAAACATTTGACCAACTGCGCATTCCAAGCTGTAAAGAAAGGAAAATGTTTCTCCTAATGCTCTTCAATGGCGAACAATTTCCCAATAACATTTGTCTTTTGTTCCAAAAGATGATCTGACAGGGTGCTGTAGAACTCGCCCACGACTTCCGATTGAGGCTCGAATGCAACATGCATATCAAATAAAGGGCATTAGATAGGCGATCGAGTTAGTGTCTAGTTGAATGCGGCCCTTTTGAGAGTTTCTCGAGGGATAGTATTACACAAGTTCTTCCCGGAAATGTTCTTACGTAGTGCTACTACCCACTTGATGTCGAGCCTAACGATAGAAGATTTTGGAAGAAAAGAAACGCTCAACAACTTGGTCGAGAGTAGTGTTCCTCTCGAGTCTGATTTTGTCATTGTCGTCGCATCTATATTTCCTCTATAGCGACAATTGGTTCGTGGGGGAAGCGGCAGTGTATATGCGACGAGCGCGAGGGATTAAAGTTCGATACGGAAGTTGATATCATCGTGAATGTAGTTTGTTACTGAGTTTCCGAATAAAGAAAGGGGAAAAGAAACTTTGAATAAGGAACCGTCTGATTATGCTGATCATCTCAATTCAGTCAGGCAATATAAACTCTAGCAGCTGGCAAACTTTGGAAAGACAAGTTGAAATTCAAGCTCTCATGCTCGTGAAATTCTCGTGGGCAGGCGATTTTTCACACGAGTGGGCCCTCTTCGCCCATTTAGAAACCAGTGCACGTATTTAACCAAACTCTTGGTCTATATAGTAGTACTATAGAACTCTTATTTTTCCCGAACGTTTAAGATAAAGTATTGATGCCATCTAGCGTGAATACGACGAAAAGAAACGTGACGTCGGGAGACGCTCGGAATCCCGTTTTTATCTTGCCCGGATCAATTAACTAAAAATATATACGTGTTCTCCAAGGAAAACACGTCTGTCTCGTATGTGATCAAATAACGGAATTCCATGCGCTACGCCTCCTTCTTCTTGGAAATTAAAAGTTGAGCACTCCAAATAAGCAGCCCATAAGGCCTAATTTCAAAAGGGCTTATGTAAGATATTAAAAGCGGATGCACCCCGGGTTTCCGAACACAATTATACCAAACATAATCTAAAAGGCCACAAGAGGGTTGATTCAACCTCGCAGCATCATCCACCCGCGTCGACTCGAAATGATGTCTAGCTTATGGGAATTAATGTTGTCTCATAACAAGTCAGCGCGCATTGTGTATTTATCACTATGCAAATGTACCACTGTTCGTGAAGGGGGAGTTTACTTGTCCAGATGATATAGCGTAATTAGTATGTACTGGCGACAGTAGACTGCATGGTCTGCCTGTTTTGGTTGAATAATAGACGTCAACATCAGCTAGGTAAAACCAGTTAAAAGCGGAACAGCGTGAGTACAATTTCAGGATCTTCATTGTCCTGTACCTGTCTGTATTTGAGATTCAGGAATTATTTGTGACTAGTCAGAAAGACTCAAGTCTTCTACCTACCAAATAAAAAGCTTTTCTTTCCTTCAATTTTTTGCGTCGAAATGATTGCGAAATGGTGTTTTGTGACGTTCCCTTTTAGAGGATGAATACTATTTATCATCTGACACAGCTTTCTTTTCTATCCTACAGTTCCGTTATACAAGGGATTCCCCTTTCCTAATGCTTTTATCACGCTTTCCGCTTGAATAGGTTAGGCTATTTAAAATTATTTATAAAATTATTTATACGAAGTGTCCATCAATTATTGCTAGCCCAATCAAGAGAGAGGCCCTAAGCTTACGTTTTTATTTATTTAAGATGGGTGATGGACGGAAATTTGCGCTGGATTAAATTCAAGTTCAAAGCTTTGATCATTAAACCGTGCCACCTGGGAGAAGCTTTGGAGATTTTTTTGCCGCACATGGTTCATCTATGAAAACAACTATTTCTTTAGAATTTTCTAGACCTACCTTGGCCTCAATTTAGAAATGAAATGTCCAGTCTAATTCAAAATCATAATATAATTATAAACTATCTCATATTAACCAGTGTCGCATTATCTCAACCCAATCCACAATTCATTTTTTCTCATCACAATTATGCAAGCCAGTACATATTTTCGTTCGTTCACCCGCTCCAGACTCTGCTCGCTCGTGCTGGTGCAAAAGCAGAGATAGCAGAGCTGTAGCGAAGCGGCAATGTCGGTCGTCTGCAGTTCCTCGTCAACCCATCCCCTATTGCATTTTTTAGACCTAGACGTCCTAGAGTCCTACGAGTCTATGGAGTATCTTATTTTGGTATTCTCTACACGCGACTCCGTTTATTCTTGTAATCTGAGGGGCACAGCCCAGCAAGTAGATTCTGCAACTAGAAGTTTGTCATTTTAGTACTCGCATCTATTTATTTGCTCAATAAAATGGTAGGTCTTAGAGCAAAACGTGAAAGTCCTGAGCCGGCATTTTACTTGTTTGTCTTGCATTTTGTTATTCTAGGCAGTTCTAGGAGTCCAACTAATAGTCACTTTGCTGACCATCAGCATTATGCAGAAAGTCACAGAACGCTTTTCATTTGGAAAATGGATCCTCTGCAAATCTGGGTAATATCTAGCTCCTGTCATCCCATATTTATTTTATGTCAACACTATGTTTCTGAATAATTAATGTGGTATGTATCTCAGGCTTGTGTACTATCTTCATCCAACGGATACAGAGTTGAGAAAGTTAGCTGGAATTCCCCAACCAAAGCCAAAGCAAAAGCCAAAAGAGGGGGAAAATAAAAGAGGGAAACATAAACGGAAATGGGTGGAAGAACCCGTAGAAGACAAAACCTTTACAGTTCCCAGAAATCTAGATTTACAGGTTTTCAACAGTTTTCATTAATCCCCACATTATTTTCATAGCTACAATTAATTATTGTGATTTTCAGCTTGAAACAGCCAAAATTTTGCCAAGAGATGTTTTGCAACTCAAATTTTTTACTGAATTCATTTGGCTAGTTGATTACAGTGTGTTTGTTCTTATTGTCTATGTTATAACAGAGGTAAGTTACTAGTTCATTGAGAAAACAATTGCAATCCAATTGATGGATAATCCTTTTTTTTTATATAGATCTACTGTGGATTAATTCCAAAGGGTAATCAGGAAGTTAATCTTAGTATGCTTTGGTGCCTTTTACTCATTGGATTTGCCTTGTAAGTATTCATCAAGTTAACTTTTTGTTGCAAATTCCAGCGATCTAATCTTATTGTTTTTGCTGTATAGAAAATCCCTTTGCAGCGTAACCAGCCTTTATTTTTGGAATACTGAAGCTGCCGCAGAGCGGTCATTGGTTTTGGTAGGTGGATCGTTTTGCTTTGTCCTAGCACTAGGACTGCTGTTGATCGACGAATCCAATCTGGAGATTGGGTTGGATGCTGCTTATTCTGCATTTAATCAAAGTGCTTCCGTTTTTCTGGAACATCAAGCTATGGATTCTGAGTAAAACTTCAAATTTCAATACAGTATTTGTCATATCAGCCAAACTACATAATCCCCTTTCTTCGTACAGTGGTCCAGCCTCAAAACTGATTCTGAAACTCTGTTTTGCTGTTTGGTGTGGTATTACTGGTGCTTTATTTATTTTCCCTGGCTTACGAGTAAGTCGCATGCATTTGGATGCTTTACGGTAAGCTCAACTAGTTTCTAAACAAGATTTCATTTTTTAACTGTTTTTCATTTTCCTCTCCATAGTTATTGTGGCGAAAGATCAGTGCTTAAAGTGTTCATCTATATTAACCTTGTATCGCCGTTCCTGCTTTCTCTTCTCTGGGTTCGTCCTCTAGCGAGACATTATTTCTCCGTCCGAATTTTTGGTAGCATGGAGGCCCCACTGTATGTCATATTTAACAAAATAATACGCCAGATTTTAGTTATATCAAAGGTTTTTTTATTAGGATGACGGATCAGGCGTTTGACAGCATGCGCCTGTGGCTTTGCGTAGTCCTCAGCCTGGTGCGTATAGTTTCAGCGCCATCGTGCTTCCAAGCCTACCTGAATCTTGCCCAAGAGAAAATCGAGAGCATGAAAAAAGAGGCTGGTAGAATCTCAAATGTCGAGCTTCAGAAAAAGGTATTTCAGCATAAGGCTTATTAGCCAGAAATCTTTACGATTGGATTTGCCTTTTTAGGTGGCTATCATTTTCTACTACCTTTGCGTAGTTGGATTACAATTTTTCGCACCTATTATACTGTGCGTCGGATTTACGTTGATGAATAAAACTATGGGTATTCAAATTCCAATGATCTATGTAACGTGCAAGAAATAATCTTTGACTTTGGTTATCAGGAGGATATGGCTGGTTTGGCCTGCACGGCTATAATCCGGATGAGTGTAGCCCACAACAAGAACAGCCAGTGACTCTTTCCAATCTTTTGCCGTCCGACGAAAGTTCTTTGGGTGCTGCCAGAGAACAGTGGCTTGTGGCTCTCAGTTCGTTTCGCCAGGTAAATCTTTGAAATTTTCTAATCACGGGAAATTTCGTAATTCAAAACTATATTGCCGCTTCCAGATTTTTTCCTATGAAGTATTTCGAGGAATATTCGGATTTGCAAACTGGTGGATGCAGTTCTTATCATTTGCCACTATTGGATGTGGCCTGGCTTACCAATCCTACTTCGATGAAGTGTGAATTCGGGACAGACATGTCTAAATGGACGAGTGGTGCCGTGCATCACAATCCTGGCGGCGTGCAGATACTTGCAATACTAAGTAGTCCCATGTCTTCCGCAGTCGGATGGATGCACATGCAGCACAAGTAGTCAAAATCCGTAGGAAGCCTGAATGGTTCTGTGTGCGTATGTGTGTGAGTGTGTTTTCTTTATATCTTGAAACAGATCTCTTTTGAATGGGACTGACTGTCAACGACAGAAATCTGTAAACAAGAAGTCCTTATAATGCCCCACCTCTTATTTATGATGCTAAAAAATAAGTTCATTACAAAGTGACTATCGTTAACAATAATATTCCTTTTATTAGTATTGCACTTGGATTAACCGGGCGTTTACACTGTATAATCAAGTTTAGCGGTAAAAATTTATTGAGGATTGGTGCTAAAGTACTCATCCAGATTGATGTTCTGAACACCTCCAAAATAATCGAGAAGACATATTTTGCTGATAATTAGTTTGCCAAACCACCAACCGTGATCTAAAATTAAATTTAACTTAAGGGGTCGGTTACATCCATTAGTTAAAATTTGTATAACCTTTCGGCCAATCTTTCATTTCTGGATGTCTAGAAAAGAGTGCCCTTCGTGCAAAAGTTTTTTCCTGTGGGTCCGTAACCTGAAAGAGAAACAATTTGATCGATGGATTCATAGTTCGATCTACTATATATTTGTGTCATCCTATTTTATTATGTACTCGAACGAGTGTTCCTGTTAGAATGACGTGAGCGCACAAAGGATCTTCTGGATCATATTGATGTTTCTTGCAAAAGTTGGTCTGAGCCAAGCTCATAGTGATCGTTGTCCTAGCGTCTTTCTACTCCAAAGAGATTCGAGTCAGCCAGAATCTTTGAATTCAAAAGAATCAGCCTACTTTCAAATCCTGAACGGATATTTCCATGTCTGTCAGGTAAAAATAAGGTGTTCCTCTGGATTTGTGAACGGGACCATCGCTCACAGAGAAAATATTAGCAAATGGGAATCCTACAATCGGATCGTGCGTTGAAATTGTTGAGAGTGCAGTCCAGTCTGCAGAATTTTTGTTTGTATACCGTCGTTTTCGTTTTTACTTATAAGGAGTTATGTTACCGCTTTTGTGGACAATGTACCTGGCCATTTTGGCAACCAGCTCGTGAGGAGGCGGTTCCACAATCGTGAGATTATTTTCCTTCTTTATGTCGTACTGCCTGTCGTTGACATATTTAATGTGTCTGTGGTTACCTAACGAAGCGTCTCCGTGTCCAATCCATTGAACTAGAAAAAATATCGAAATGAACGTTGCCCAGCGTCTTTCCATGGTTACGCTTTGACAACAACTCATGTCCAAAGAAAATTAAATGTATTCACTCAAATTTTGTTCAATGCTGATTGAATCATCCACAACAAATTTTACCTTCTAATTTTTGAATGGTTATATTAATAACGGCGCGACAGTTTTGTAACAACTTGATTGTCTTATCGGTCAGGAACAAACACGAGTTGTGTATATTTACAATTGATCTCGTTTGCGACAGGTCTAGCAAAGCCTTTTTTTGACGATTGCGTGTGATAACGGCAGCTTATCTGCAGGACTGACACTCAGACAGGCTCAGTGGGTGTCCTTCGATAAGGAAAAAATCAAGTGCTGTTGTTGAGATTGAACCCAGCAACGATAGAGCAGACTGGTTACTTTCGTCCCTAGGTTTTATCTAAACAAGTCTCAAGGCTCTCTCACTGTGGCACCTAACTAACAGATATAACCGCCCTTCAGGGCCCATCTCCATCTTCAATCATATGCAAGCGTTGCCAGTTGGGTCGAGAGATTATATGTAGACTATGTTTGTTTTATTGTGATTAAGTAAAGGCACGTACGGTATGCACGTTTAAAGTACAAAATACCTAGTGGATAATGTTGTGAGTCAGTTGATAACCCTGAATCGATAGGATATCGGGAGAATCGAGCATAACATAGTAGGAAGGGTGGCCAGTGGTACGGCAGCAGTCCGAATCACGCGCCGAGTATACTCCGCGTAGTGGGCAAACTCCGCCCCCTTTAGTACACAGTGGCACGTTCTTCAAGACATTCTAGTTCCAAGTCCCGAATGCGATTCACGCTTGAGGCAGCGTGTCGTCGGGAAGATCAAAACAATCTGTTATTTTCGAACTGAAGATATTGGAAAAGAACCAAAAATGGTCGACATTGATTTGCCCCTAATGACGAGTTTATCACCTGAGCCTGATTCACCTGTGCCAAATCCGCATTCCGCCAAGCGAGCAGCTAAATGCAACGTACATAACGAGGTTAGTCTGTTTGTGAGCCTTTCTCTCTCTTCTTCATTCCGGTTGCTACGTGCATCGTTAACTGAATTTGACCGTGCTTACTTTTAGAAGTCAACACGATTAGATAAGGCTGGGAGGTTCATGTCCAAAATATGCACACTTGTGCATATCCCAGAACATCCATGTGCAGAAAATCAGTTTTATTTTCGTTTTCTGTCTGTTGCTTTCGGCTACAGCCATCTGTTTGCCAATTCTGAAATCTGGCAATGTTGTAATGTCGTCATTTATAAGAGAAAAATTTTTCGATAAGTTCGGCTAATGTCACCTTGCGACGCGTGACTTAGTAACAACGATAAACGAAAAAGTCTGATTTAGCGCTTAACATATTAAGTGATCCAAGACGACAGTGCGTGCACATTAAATTACGAACGATTGCATCATCGTTTCTTATAGTTTGTCGTCGTCTCCCTAGGTGTCGTTCTCTTAGGTGTGCGTGAATGGATAGCTGAGTCACTTGTTCCTTTAGAAAGAGGAATAGACTTGGAAATTTTCACGCCGCTGTCGAGCAGCAGCAGCTGCATCTTCCTTTCAAAACAAACGATAGCAAGATTACATCACTGAACCACTATGTTGTTCGTGAACGTTCTTAACGGCACCCATCTCGTCTAGTGATGTTTTCGTCAACAAAGGGAACCTGATCATCTGGAATACGTTTTTATTGTGACGCACTGTGTGTAACGCTCATTTGAAAGCCAAGTCAATCGAAAATCGCCGGAAATGTTGGCTTACGTCAAAAAACTTCATCGACATTCGGATGAACTGCTTCATCTGGCTCTGATTCTTAGTCTCATCAGAGTGGATCCAGAATCTTACCTTGGGCTGGGCTTTGGAAGATCCAATTTAATTCATGGGAATTTCCACAACATCACCATGGGTGACACATGGGCTCATGCTCCTTCTGATTTTCATCGGGGATTCATGAGCAACATGCCCGACATACCATATCTTCACCCAAAGAGCATGGAAGCTTCTCTAGCCCAATATCAAGAAGAACTTATCGAAGATTTAAACGACCTTGGAAGGTACACAAATGTCCTCCCACCAAGAACAATCACCGCCTACTTGTTGAACGATAGTTCCATCAACCGAGAGTCTTCTCTACCTAATGCAAACACAGTGAGCCCTGTTGTGGTTACTTCAAGTAGCTCAATGCTGGCAACTGTGCCCACTCAATCACTCAATAATGAACTACTGGATTCTATTCAACAACCATCGTCTCATGAATCTGGAGTCCAAGATGATACTTCTGATCTCTCACTAGAGGTAAAATGATTGAATAATCATAGACCATTAAACCCACACACAAAGTTTGAGAGTGAAAACCTTGCCCTCCCACCTGGTGTGTGAAGCAGGTCTGTTCACACAAAGGAGGCAAAGGGTAAATGGTGTTGTTTGTGGGAGCAGCAGCAGGTCAAAATGGTGTGGTGAATGAAATTGAAAGCTAAGGATGAATCGACTAAAAGAACTCTAATGACAGTTCTAGAAGCGATGAAGTCTACAAATGGCATGTCATGCTGTCGATTCTTGTTTGTCATCCGGAGAACACGATGGTTTTCGATTTTTGTCTCGGCGACTTCTTATAGACCCACTACCGACTTGCTATAGCTCTACAGTCTCTTCGCAGCATTCTGCCTGTCTTGTTGTCGAGTGACCCCGCGAATTCGGGCCAATTTTAATTAGGGTTACGATGTGCTTTAATGGAAATGGTGCTGTCGAAACATTAAGTTGTTGTTTGATAGTTAGATGAGGAAAGTGTAAATTTATGTAACTTTGAATTCTTCTTTTACAGGATGCCGATCTGATCGAGATATTGTGGAAACAAGACATCGATATTGGAGCCCCCCGTGATCATTTTCTGTTTCCGGGAGACGATCAAGAGTCCAGTGGTGTTGAAGATGACGAAACAACAACGTTGAAGGACAAATTGGATTCAAAGGTATTTTTTTCCTTCCGAGTATACGGAATAAAAATTTATTACATGCTCAGAAAGAGGCGACAGAAGTGGTAGCTGGACGTGTCACCGTCTGATGAACAGCAATAAATAACGGTGTGTAAAAAAACTTTCTTTATCTGTTTGCAGGGTGAACACAAGGATAAGACCAAACATGGCGAAAAAAAGAAGCTCGACGAAGACCCACCGGACAAATCTCCTTCAGATGACGATCCTTGGGCTGGACTCTCGTATCGAATTGATGATGAAACAGGTAAGTTAGAAATTACCCTGCAGGGGATTAAGAAACGTCAGTTTTTGTGAGACAATGGTGCTAGTTTAACAAATGGGCTAAGACGAATCCGCCATCTGTCACAAATTGGTTAACGGTGTAACATTAGGCGGTCCACAGGTTGTTACTAGGTTTTTTTTTTTACCAAGGACATAAAAGGGCTAGCGTTGCGTAATTTCTAGCTCCCAAGGAGATTTGACCATAAACATTTTCTCCAGCGTCATCTTATTGATGCTTCTATTGACCTTGTAATCCGTTTGAATTATGGTGACCATATTTATTCTGAAGAAGGGATAGGAAAGGAAGGGAGAAGAACCAAAGACGAGGAAACAATCTTTTTGCCAACACAGCTGCCATCTAGTGAACGGTCCATAAACTAAACACTTTAGCACTAGATGGCTACGCTAGCCGAGATTTCTAAACTGCTTTGGTTCGGTTTTTTCCCATTTTTCCCATTTAATATCAAGTAGACCCATTGAGTTTTGTCAAACGTACAAAAGTAATTTGTGGCGTTCCAAAATTACGGTTCATTTCACTTATATTTATTATGTTTAGCGAATGATAATTTTCCCAACATATGCACTTAAAATGGTTTCCGCACTAGAAGGATTTCCGGCGAAGAGTTTTAGAATGTTATTCTGATCGCTTCATATGTCGCCATCCAGCAAGCTGCTAGTCTGATAGAATGCCAGAGCAGTTGCTTTTCAACATGATAACAAAAGGCCAAAGAGAGAGAGAGAGAGAAAACCTGGCGTATGTGGGCCGCCGTGAAGAAGGGAGGAAAAAAAAGAAAAGATGGCTACACCGATGAATGCTATATCCCACATGACAGGCAAAGATCATTAGTCATTACTCAAAGTTCGACGCCCCGCTAACTCGGACTTGTCGACCAGAGGGGGATATATATTATATTTATATGTGATATTATATACATTTTTTTCTCGATATCTCTCTACAAGGTCTGGTATTTCCAACAGACTCTTTTCTCCAGAGTTACCGACTATTTGATTTTAAAAATCTCCAAAGAAATTATAGGATTTGTGCGCCAGTAAGCCAAAAATTCAGGAAGTTGCGAGGATGCTCAAGCAGGCGGAAGAATTGACAAGTGGTTTTGATTCGGTTCCGGAAATTCGTAGCGTACTGTACTCTAGGCATTTTGATACCATTAGTCTCCATCATCCGTGGCGTCTTGAATAGAGTTTGGTATGACTTTTGAATGCTTTTCTTATTATGATTACGTTCGAATGGGGTTAGCCTTGATGCTGTGATAATGGAATGGAAAGCCTATTAGGAAACGGAGAAAAATAGAACTGGCCAAGAAGAGCAGATGCCCGTCCATTCGAATTCTCTCTCCCATAGTCAGACGGAGAAGAAGAAGAAGAAGAGAAAAAAAAATCTCCCGCTGATGTCTTGTGCTGTTGCACCCGCAATCATTAATCATAAAAACCTGGCTCCCCCCACCAAAAAGGTGAAGCCGAGCAACACAACAGCGGGATTACATTCGACTCCGCGTCTCTCTCTGTCCGTTCGGCATTTCCATCTCCTTCATTTTTCTTCCGCACCTCTCTCTATAGCCAAAAGAGTCCGTCCGTCTTTTTTTTTTTTTTTCTTCTTCTTCTTCTTCTTCTTTTTCCCTCCCTTCATTGCATTCCCTCGTCGTTGAAGAACTTTTTCTGAATTGTATCGGGAGGCGGGCTCCGAGTTGCTTACTTTTTACTGGATGCAAAGGCCTTTCTGTCAAATCAAGTATAAATCATAATTTTAAAAGGTTACGCTTCACATATTGCGCGCGTAACTTTTGTAAAGAGAGGAAATCGTTGCTTGGTTCCCCCAATATTTTATTGGCGTGTAGGCCTTGGTAGTTTTCTCCATTTGTTTCTGGGAAGAAGTTTTTGGGTTGTTTTTGCTGTTGTTGACGATGGTCAAAGAAGGGATTATTGGCGCGGAAATGGTCTTTTCAGCGGGGGATGACCCCTTGGAAATCCCCTCTCCCGTGTTTTTTTTTGTTGTTTTCATCTATAAAGATACCTCCGGTCCCAGGCAGCGGGGCGATCATTAACTCAACACTAGAGCGCAGAACTTATGATCCATGAAACAAGAAACAAAAAAAAAGAGCGCCGCAAAAAGAGTTTCTTATGTACTTTCGTCTCAGGTGCCTGCGATTTCATTAAAGAAACCATCGGCGGCCGTTAGACAAAGGACTTTTGTGACCGTAGCCGACTAATCCAGGAGGCCGCATCCGAAATCGTTTGCAACTTGATGAATAGTGGTGTCCACTATTGACTTTCGGCGACCCTTTAGTAAGAAAATAGACTCATTGTCTTGTGATTTTAGAGTGTTCGTAGTGTCGGATGCGATCTTTCTCAGCCAAAGAGCTTGTCGCTGTCGCATACCTCGGTACAGTAATAAAGTAGGGCCGTAGCAAGATGTCTAAGATGTGCCATCGGATATTTCGGCGATGGAAATCGCACAGCAGTGCTCGCGTCGACGCGTCTTTTCCACCGACCCCCCGATGTCAAAGGGCACGGAGCGTTGGAGGGAGGTCGTCGGAGAAAGCCCCAACGGTCCCGATACAACACGAAGAAAAACCCCTGAGCACATGAAAAATTAGTGTGAGATGGCGCTGATTGGGAAAAAGGAAAACTGTTGTCTTTCTCTCTTTGTTGTGTCTAAAGAAATACACGAGAGAGGGAGAGAGCTAGTAGAGATTCCGTCACGGTTTCCAGTCCAACCTCTCTCGCTCAGCCCAGCGGGAAGGAATGCAAAACTTGTATCAAAACTGGGAGACTTTTTCTCTCTTCTTGTACGGGATATTTTTTTTCCTCCGTGCCACGTTCCGTCTTCTCTCTTTCTCTTCTTTTCTTTTGTAACTTGAATATCCAATTTGGCCCGTCTGGCGGACCAGCACGTTTTTTTTTCTGGGGGTGCCTTCTTCTTTTTTCTCTTTTCTTCCCCCCATCGTGTGTTGAATTCCGCCCAGAGGCTCCGTGTTCTTTTCTTATCCATCGTCTTCTACATGTATCGTTCTTTTTTTCCCTTTGGTAAATCTTATTCGGGATGCTGTACGGTATATATTATACATATGATAAAAGAGTAAGTCCGTTTCATTGGCCGGCTCACGCTATTGGTCCGTGGAAGGAACCCACCACCCGCCGGTTGCTTATTACCATGCTGTTCCTCGATCTCTCTTTCTCTACCATTCTTCTTCTTCTTCTTTTTCAATACCTCTATGAATATTACATCGAAATCCAGTCTCGAAAATTCCAACGAATCATTTGTTATAAAAAATCCCCTGCTCCGATCAGTTCGAAGATTCTCCGGCGCGGGGCCCGCTCCGGGATTTTTTTCCGATCACGATTCTTATTCTTGCTAAATAAAAAGGAGAACCACAGCAGACCATACAGTCTGAATCTTAAACATAAAGGGAAGGAGATGGATATGCGCATTTTATCGATAAAACGGGAAAGACTCGCGGGAGGTTGACTTGGTTGTTGCATTTTTGTGATTACATCAAATCTTATGAAAATCGATTCTCAGAAGTTGACGGCCAAAGAGGATAGAGTACACGTAAAAGATTGGCCCGTTGACTATAGGCCGAGTTTCTTGATCGTGACTATTCATCAAACTCTTTGAATCTTAAGTTTATTCTTTAAAAAAAGATGGCGGATTCTTCGTGAGCATGTGTCATGCGAGTCTCTTGCCGGATCTTATTCAGAAGGCATTTAGTTTTCTCTTGTTCTATTTGAATGTTTTTAAAAAGTTAAAAAGAGTAGAGAGAGGAGACTGACAGACAGATAGAAAGAAGAAGAAGCCTCTTTTGTTAGTTTGTAGTCGAAGAAGTAGTCGGTCGTAGGAGAGATAGATAAGGCGAGTTTAGATGCGCGAGACAATAGGGTTTTGATGAAGGACCCTTTTCTCTCCCCCCGTTCGGAGCGTGAAGAAAACAAGCGTTGAGAAACGCATTGGGCTACTTTGTCTAATCGTGCGCTTGTTACCAATAACATCCGAGAAACGAAACAAACTTTGTAACCCTTTATTTTTCTTTCAAAAAATAAATACGTTGTTTGAACAACCTCAATCCCGAGTGGATCAACTCCTGCCCGAAAAACATCTCGAATCTCGTAGAAAAACACGGGAGATTCTCGGTAGGAGTAAGGTGGTTGGTAGAAGTCTTTGAACCCGCTGTTGTCCGTAGAGAAAATGTCCGGCGTGAATCATTGCGATACCACACACAAGTCACGTACCGATGCTGCGACGAAAAAACACGGTTGGATTAATGTTTTATTCCGATGTTATCTGACGTTGTTTGATCGCCAATCTGCGTCTATTTTTCTCCTTCCGAGTCTTTGCTTGTTTAGATAGCGTGTTTTTTAACACTTTCCGAAGAAGTTGACAGCTCTGTAAGAAGAAAGAACTTTGTTGCAGAAGAAAAGCTTCACGCCTCGCCCCCTCTTCATCTCGTCGAAGAGACAGCTATGGCCATATATGAACTGGCGAAGTCTTGTGGCTGCTGTTGTAATAATAACAGCTTTGAAACAACACTTGTTCGCTCGATTGTTGGCCGACGGTTGGGCACGGTTTAATTGACACGTCGCATCTTATTCCCGAATCGTGCGCGCACCACTAGTAGTACGTGTTTGCCGCATTCAATTCAAGTCTCCGCCCCATCGGTGAAGAGAGAGAGAGAGACAAGACGCGGAGAAGAAAACACTTTTGTAGTAACCGTAGGAAGAAAAGACGACGGGTTGATAGTAATTACTTCTAGCAACTCCATAATCGCGTCCCCAGGCCTCACTTTAAGGGCCTTTTTATTATTATCATTTTTCATCATTGTTATCAGACGTCGATTAAGCGCCGCCCTTGTCGCATATATGCAATCTGGAAAATTATATAGACAGCTGGCTGCCACAATCTTCTTCTTCTTGTTTTTTTTTTCTTTTCTTTTTCTGGGAATGTTTGAAGTGGAATTAATGCGTTCCTCCTTGTCTTTTGGAATGTGTCACGGGTTTATTTGATTGGCGAGCGGAACGGTCAGCGTGAGATATTCTTTCAAGCATTTGTGTGCCAAAATGCAGACTTTTTTAAGGGCGTTAAAGTTCAATAGTAGTTGGGGCCTACACACAGTAGTTGTCGAGTGCAGCAACGCATGAAGTGTGAACCACCCGTAAACTCTGTGCATTTTCATAGCCCAAGAGATAGAAGTGTCTATATATATATATATATAAATGTACATAGAAGAGGCAAGAAGTAGCCTTCGGACCTGTTGCTGCGGTGCTAAAGCTTTCGTCTATTGTTTGGCCGGTCGACCGGGGCGTTCGTTTGTTCGTGGTTCCACGAATTTCATTCCGTCTTGGCGCTATTCTTGTTTCGTTTGTCTCCGTTGATCCCCTCCGTCGCAGCCAGCGAGGAGACTCTCAAGAACTCGGTCCTGTGTTTTTCTATCTCCTGTTACCTCGTCTTGGAACATGGTTTGTTGTTGCGCTGTTTTCTCTCTCTTTCTCCGATCTCAGCAGTATAGCATTCTCCTCCTTGGCGACGGAATCGAGCGAATCGTTCTCTACAATATTATGTAGAGAGGGAGTTAAAGCGTCGATCCTTTCACGCGGTCACGTCCGGTTTCAATCGTAATTGAAGGCCTCGGCGTCGAACATCCGTCGCTCACACATCCGGCAGTATGCAGCAAGCATTCGACATTATTTTTTCTATCGCTATTACATCGAATTTAGATAGTCAACTGTTTGTTCCATCTCTCTCTCTCTCTTTTTATTTTAAATAAAAGAAAACGTATGTATAATATTCGCCCGCCCCATGCAACCGCTATTTTCTGTTGTGTCGAGACCTGACTTTGATAAGGGAACAATGGAGAAACATCGGGACGCCAGTGGGAAGATATAAAATGAGAAAAAAAAATAATTTAAAAAAAAGAGAGAAAAGAGCCGTTCTATTGGTCAAGCGAGATAGTAGAAAGGGCGGTCGGTTGAGTGGCTTTCATTTTATATCCCCTCTCTCGCTTCCATCCTGCTGCTGCTGGCCAACTATTTCCAGCCGCGCGCGTATTTACACCAGTCTCTCTTGCGTCTTTTTCTTTTTTCCTTCTTCTTCTTCTATTCCTCTGGCTTCCTTCTCGAAATAATAAATACACTGAAATGAGGTGGGAGGGAGGAGATACACAGTGAGGCCAAAGGGAGGTGGTGCATAGAGCCGAGTTGCATTGTGAAGGGGGAAAAAAGAGAGAAGAAAAGAGAGGCAGAAAAAAAGAAAAAAAAGGAAGGTAGGAAGATATGTCTAGCTGCCTTTTTGTACCTGGAGGTTTTTCATCGGAGCCAATCCTCTAGCCTTTCAAGTTCAGCCCCCCTCCCTCTCTCTCTCTTGTGGCGTCCGCACACTGTTGCGTGCTTATGTACTCCCTCGTCGAGTCTCTCACACTGTGCCAGTCAGCTTTGAATAAAAGTCCCGACTCTGCTGAGCTCACAGACTCGGCATCCGAGTCTCTGCCGATTCGGGCGTGCAGTTCTGTCTTCTATCGCAACAACATCCCGGATTTGTTTATTCGACATTTTTTCCCCCACCCAGCCAACCGACCCGTTTGTTGTTGTGGTTGTCGCCGTATTGTTGTTGTTTCCACTGGCCGCGTGAGTGACTTTTTGAGCCCCGTGAAATATTTCAACCCATCGATTTCTGTTACTTCTGCTGGCCCGGATTACGTTTGAAAAGGTACACATAGATGAGATTAGAAGATAATCCATGGTTCGTGGTGACCTGAATTCTAAGTAGCTTTAGAGATAAAGTCGTCTGAACTCTATCGGTGCGTTGATATCACCAAGGAGTCCGCAACTCAAATTCACTTTTTACCTTTTTTCCCGAAAACTGAGGAAGGGTAAGGGAGAAGGGGTAAAAGGTAGGGTAGAAGCCGTTAGTGCGTTTTTGTACCCCTCCTCAATTACTTTTATTCACTTTTCATTTACTTTTTCTACTTTTCCCGTCAGTAAATTTTAGTGGCAGAAACCCCTTGGATATCACCGATAACCTCGTGACCTTAGGGTCGAGTAGGTGTTGAGTCGTTTTCAAGTACTACAAATCTTTCGACAGCTGAATTTCAGTTGGAAAAAAAATGTCGCAAGAGCCGAGTCTAGTGTCCGATGGCTCAGCATGACTAGTAGATAATTTGTCTGGTCGCGTTTGATAGGTTTTCTCCGACGGGCACTACCTACGCAAGATCAGTTTCTGTTGTCTTGTAGTGTTTCTTCTTCTTTTTCTTCATCATCTCTTTTGTTTCCTTTGGTCACAATCAGCTCAGCGTCTTGGACAAAAGCCGTCATCGCGGCAACTATTTTCCAGTCAGCAAAACGAAAGAAGAAACAACCGTTTGTCGACTCGTTGTTTTTATTCATCGAAAATGAGAATCGCGGCGCGTGCTTATGACTTGACGATCTCTTTCTCCTTGTGATGATGTCGCACTGTTCGTTCGACCGTATCGTACACTAGCGGTGCATTTAAACATGACAAATTTTGCGCGAAATTTCAGCGCGATAGGTCGCAAAAATCGATGGGGTTGTAGGCCATAGTACAAAGGTGCCAGTCACGGAATGATGAAGACGAGAGCGAGAAAGAGTTTTTTTTTTTTTGTTGGTACCGGTCGTCAAACCTTGTGACTTGACATTGTTGTGGTGACACGGCAGCTTCTCGCTGCTGTGACTTGAACGAGCGGGACAGTCTTCCCTCACGCGATCTATTTAGAACCCCAAAAAGCGTCGTGTCTCTGTTCCCCTATATCTATTTTTTCGAGATGACCGTTTCGCACCTCTCGGTTCCGCGTGGACAAATTTGCCGCGTCGATCGTAAAGGCCTAGACAGGATGGCGCGGGAGTTAAGGCGACCTTGCCACGTAATGGCTGATCTGGATGTTTGACACAGCATTTCAATCATGATGACCAAGCCGAATGATGGTGGTGGCGGCTTTAAACCGTTTCCCCCTTCCTTAACCGGGGTCTTCCCGTTCAGAACGTTTAGTCATCATCATCCAGTTACTTAGGCACCTATTACGAGACACTTTTTTTTCCCCCTTTATGTCCTTTGGGCGCTATCATAATCCGACGATGCTTCAACAAGTCGTATTATTTACACATTTATGTCATAATGACATGTTTTTTGGCGAAAAGGTTATCGGGCGAGATGATCTCGTCGGTAGTTTGTAGGCCTAACGGTCGTCAACCGTTGACGATCTCGTTTTCTTTTGCCTTACATGTTGGACTCATCACACTCGTCTCTTTTCCCGTTATGTCCTCAAATGAACAGGTGAATACATCTTACTGGAAAAGAGCGACGTTACGTCAAATTCTGGCGGCGAGTCGGAAAATTTGCCATCATCTTCGGGAGACGAAGAGAAACCGGAGGAGGAGCCGTCGGGTCAAGAGGAGAGCGGCGACTCGTTTTCGCTAGACAAGGATTTCGGTTTTGTCGATTTCGACGACGAGGTGAGTGACCAAGTTTTTCATCACAGTTTTCGTTTTTGTTTTTAAGTCGATGCTTGTTGGAGGTGAAAGAAATAATTGAAAGAGATCTCGATTCTTCTGAAAAACATTTTCCAGTGAAATAAAGAACAAAAATATAATCATAATAATGCAAGCGGAATAGAAGGAAGGGCAGCAAGGAAGAGCTGCTGGATTTTGTTTTTTTCCCGAAAACGTTGAATTGTTTCGGCTTTGGCGTCTTCCGCCGACGGCCTTTTGTTCTGTTGTTTCCTCGGGACTCGGAAATCCTTACAGTGGTCCGTGACCACCACAGAGTCTCGTCTTGTTTCCAAACTCCGTTACATAAGAAGAAAATATCATTTTTTTGTTTTCATAAAAAGAAACATCCCCCGCATTCAAGTCACCATGAGGTTATTAACACCTCCCACTTATTCTCCAGATATTTCCCCGAAATGCTGCCACTTTTGCTAACGAAGTATCTTTCATTAACATTTTGTGTCGCAGGAGAAGATAACCGAGAGCAATTTCACTCTCGGAGCTCTAAGTCCGGATAGTGCGGAATTGATCGGCGAACTCGACCCCGTTTTGGGCTCGATCGCTGCTCCAGCCCAGCCGGTCGTCCAGCGGAGTTTGGTGCCAACATTTGGCGCTTTGCTTTCTGACGGAGTCAGCGACGGATCGCCTCGTGACCAGTCGCTCAGCGACTCCGATTTCGACCTAGGCTTCTATTTCGGTGGTAACAATAGCCGCAGCGACGACGAAGGCGAAGAGGTCAACAAAGTTGTCCGGCCCAATAGCGCTGCCGAGAGCAGCAGCAGTATCGACGTCCTCAGCGAGCAACTTGAAGCCAGCCTGGAGGACATGATCCAGACAGCCCAGATGCATCCACGCTCACTACAGGTAGGCAGCGGCTATTTTCATCTCTTATTGAATCGATCGTCTACAAGTTTTTAGAAACTTTGGTGAAAGTTAAAAATTCGAGGTTTTTAATAAAGAGGCAAATTGTTGACTGGTTGGTAAACAGTTGACTTTCGTTCGTTCACGAAGGATGTTTGTATACGTGTACACACTCGTCGTCGAAGAAATGCCATTTTGGTGGTGTGTGTGAGAAGCTGAGAGAGAAAGAGACTTTGGTGGTGGAGTTGTGTCAACATAACATGTTGTGTGTGACGATGGTCGAGGGCAGCGCAGCATCGAGTTGCACGCCGTCCAAACTCTTAGGGACGTCCTTCTCTTCTTTCTGGGACATTTCAACTCGAGTATTTGCTCTTTTACCTTGTAAGTACTGGACGAGGAAGAAGGAGTATATGTATTACTCTTGAAGGCATCCCGCCCGATTGTTTTTTTAACATTATTCCGATGCAGGCAACTCGAGTTGGCGTTTCTTCGAATTTTGCTTTTTTTTCTATCCCAAACGGGGACGCGTTCTTATTTTGGAGGTCTGAAGCGGATGAATAAGGCGGAAGCCCAGCGGACGCGCCTCCGACGATTCCTATCGGGCTTTGGGTTTTTCTTTTGTTCGCACTTGTGCCCACTTTAATTGAGTCAAAAGAAGGCCTGCTGCGTCCCCTACCAGTTTTGAACACTCGAAAAAAAAAGGAAATAGCTGTCACAAATGTTTTGGCACCGGTTGGGGACTCGACAACTAACCAACATTCGATTTCCTCTTCTTTTTTAGTAGTAGTAGTAGTAGTTGAACGAATTGGGATGATAGTAGGGCCTAATTTCCAGCTGCTGATATAATTGTTATTAAAGTAAACTCTGTGGCAGGAAGTGTGGGGATTTCGTAGCAACGAGTAAATCAACTAGGACTGAATCGACCCCCAAAATGTTTCGAAAATAAAAGACGAGAGAAAACGTCTTTTTTCCCCCCTAGAAAAACCTTTTACATTCCACGAAATGAGAGCCAATTACAAACGGAGGCTTCGCTGTCAACTTGAAGCGTCTTGCGGCGTGTCTACTCGTCGTAGTCCATCATCGAGGTCAGTCTCTTTCTCTGGAGGTGAAAAGAGAGGTCCATATGTGTGGCGAGGGGCTCCCAAGTCGAGTGGACGAGTCCTCTCGCCACCTCTTGACTCGACGACAATTGAAAAAGGGGAAGGAAAAAAAAAAGAAAAAGAGAAATAAACAGAAGCAGTCGAAAATGTCCGTCTCCTACTTCATTTTTTGACGGGCACAAGAGATTTGGGGGATTTTTTTTAATGATTCAACTCTCGAGACGATCTCTCCGCACAGCACATAGAACCGTGTCATTATCTCATTTGGACGCTGACGTTTGATTGGCGGAGAGAGGCCATTGGATCCGTCGAAATAAGATCTTTCTTTATTACGATAGTGAAATAGAAAGAAATGTATAAGAGGAGAGAAAAAAGTCTTATTATCTTAATAAAGGGCGGGTTTGGCCCGCTAGAGAGATGAAAGGCGTAGATTCCAAAAGTCCGTGCTGCAGGGGAGGTGCCATTGCGGGACGGGCAAGTCCAGGTGTCTTGTCAGTTTGTTCTCCCGCTCGAAGAAACCCTTCTTCTTATTCTATCTCGGCTATATGCATAATTTTTTGTCTCCCTTCTTTCACTCATATTCGTCTATAATATGCCGCAACAAAGAAATAGCAGCGACGGCGGCGGCGGGCCTTATATATACATCATTAGAGCCGACCTCGGTTTGTGTTGGAACCGAGTTTTTCTTCTTCTTCTTCTTTCTATACTTCTTTTTCTTAAAAAAAATAGAGAAGAAGATAATTTTAATTTCCTTCTTGTTGGTTTCTGGGCGAGTGCTGGAAAGGGGCGGATGAACAATCATGCAGAACCGAAGGACAAAAGAGCTTTCTTTCCCCTCTTCTCTCTAGCTCCGAGTCTGTGTTAGCTGAGGGAGAGGTTATTTTCGTGTGTCTTCTTGTGTACGTTATAAGGAGACGGGAGAGATGGCTGCAAGTGTTGGGAGAGGCCTCAACCAACTTTGTGGACGTCCAAGAGCCCAGAGAGAGAGAGAGAGACGTTCTGTCACACACAACAGCAGGTGGAAAATCTTACAACAGCAGCAACAGCCCAACAGCTTAAAGAACGTTAGGGAAAAAGAAGGGGGGATTTTTTTTCTTTCCTTTTCTAAATTTTTAGCTGGGAAAACCTTGAGCCTTCAGGTTTGTTGGAAGAAAAAAAAAACTCGGCCCCGACGTCAGTCGAAACCTTTTCTTGTCGAGTGTCGTCGACTGGCGGCCGCTCCAGCACGTACGCGTTTATTTTCACAAGAGGTGTACCTTTATATAGACATGTATTAGACACAATACGTAAGCGTAGCCATGTCTATATACCAGTACTTATATTTTATATATATATATAGTCAGACCCACCAAATGTTTCGTTTTCTGATAGATCTCACACGCGAATGGAAGATACGCTCCTTGCCTTTCGATTCATCATCTTCTTCTTTTTTTCTTTGTTCAAACGGGATCCAACTATTGTCGTTGGGAGAAAACGGCTGTAGAAGCGTACCCGTCCCGGATATTTGTTGCTATTACAATTTGTTTCGCCATCCAGGTAGTTTTTCTATCCCCCGATTTCATCGATGGACACGGTAGATGGAAGAGTCGAATTCAATTTCGTAGAAAAAACGAGAGCAGCATTCCTTTTCTCCGGCACTCGCCAATCGCAACAACAACAAGAAAGAGTGAATTTTGATAGGGAAATCTCTTCAAAAGCTCTTCATCATAATTCCCCGTCTTGTTTTCATTCTATTAGGCCAGATCTTCTGCGGTCGAATTTTTTTTCAAGTAGAGAAGCTTTTTTCTTCTTCTTCTTTTCTTACCTGGTGTATAACGGGTGAGAAAAAGCACTTTTGAATGACTTGATTATGAATAGCCTTTTCTCCCCCTCTCGGTACAGTGGAAGAATGCTGGGACATCTCCCCGAGACCCTCTCTTTTTTTTCCTTCCTTCTCTTTTTTCCATTTCCCACTCTGTCCCGTGTCCGTTTTTGTTGTTGATTCGAACCGAGCGGGAGCGTCGTAGAGAGAGTTAGGGACCGCCGCCACATCATTTGTCATGTCGGTCGAGCATAGAGGGGAATATATGGTCTCTTCTCTCTCGGCGCACCGTGACATCATGCGACAAAAAGAGAGAGAGAGACGGGGAGGCCGAATAATCTGCAGAGCCGGCTTGTGAATGCTGCTTCTGCTCCTTGCCTACGTTTCACATCACATACAAAAACTCTCTCTCTCTCTCTCTCTCTCTCAAAATGTACACAAAAGTAATGAATGTGAAAGAATTTGTATGTGTTATTCGTGCGTGTGTAGCAGGCGCAAAGAGAGATGGCAGAGAAAAGATCTCATTTCCTTTCGTAAAAAAAACACAGACAGGGGAGTTCACCTGGCGAAGTTGCCACTAGTAGTAGCCGAAATGAATACATTTTTTGTTGCTGGAAATAGAAAAAAAAACGGCAGTGTTGAAAATCCCGAAAATGGGTTGGGTCACGTGACCCTTTTATTCTGTGTACAACTTCCCTTCGGATTCGGACTAGTGGACGCGCTCAGCCGCTTCTTCTTTTGTCGTTCGTGCTCTTTGGGCAAGGTTTTCCAGTCTCGTTGGCAGTCGTCGAGTCAGTCGAGGCACGACCGTCGAGTAAGACAGGTAGCGAGGGACACTTCTCTCTCCGAAGCGAAGCGACCCCACTCTTCTTCTTCTTTTTGGGCTAAACCATTTTAATGTTGTTACGGGCGTCCAACCCTTGTGAAAAGACTTTTCTTCACCCCATCGAGGAGTGAGTTATGTCCAAAGTGGTGCGCGTCCGGGTCGTTTTGTGGTGACATTGAAATCGTTTCCAGTTGGACTCTTGTGTTGGCGCCATGTCGCATTCAAATCGCCATTGAAGATCGCTGGCGATACGGACGCGGGATTTGTTTGTCAAACTTTTGGTAACGGTGTAGTATGATCTTCGTCTGCAGAATCCATGGGTACGGATGATTGTTCGTCGACAGACTTCATGGTAAATAACGAAAAACGGCATTTTTACTTTTTTCTTTTTTTTAAATGACGATTGTCGAGCCTTCTGGCGATGGGATTTTCCGCTGCTGCGGGAATCCCCTTTTCATATGCGCACGACCGCTTTTGTCAAATGCATAACCCTTCTTATCGGGGCGAAGACAAACGAGGACTCTGGGGGTAATAGAGGTCTGCGTGACAGATTTAAATGAGTTGGCGCGCGCGCGCGGGCCAAGAACTCGCCCAGGCCGCCGCCGCTTTTTTTCGCTCCGGCTTGACCCACCTGTTGGGATGCTAATCGGATTAAAATGCAATAGAAGGAGGACGACAAACACCATCAAAAGGATTTCTCGTTTTTCTCGGAAATGGTAGTTAACGCCGCAGCATGTAGGTTATCCTACACAACGCGACGCAAATCATCTCCTACTTTGGTTGCGTTCAATGTTCGCCGCTAGCTAAAGGGATGGTTCTTTTTTTATTTATGATGAAAAAAGGAGAAAAATGATAATTCGGGTTCAATAAACCTCCGACTTGGGCCTATACTTGAATTCCGGGTTTTACCCATTTTGCTCGAAATCAAAACAAACTGTTTACACTAAAAAAAAATATAATAGCTGGGGCATGTTTGAGTATCGAAGGCCGTAAGAAAACGGGACACAAACTTTGAATGTGGACACATCAAGTCAGTGCCCTGTGGCGGCATTTGTTGGCTGCTACCGCTGGCAGTCGTCAGGTGAGAGAGGAGATTAAGAAGAAAAGAGATAGAAAGGGAACAAGAAAGCGCGGACACATATGGAAGTTGTCAGTAATTTATTTACACAGCACACCCGACTTGGTGGGAAGCTTCGTCTCTCGTTTCTAAAGAAATGTCTGTAGGTGTCTGTCTCCTCTACCATTCCTTCCCTTTATTTTATAGAGTCGGATGTTATGTGGATAGAGAGGGAAAGAAAATTATGATTGCATTTGTAGACGCGCTAGAAATGGCGCTTGCTTTCGGACCTCACACGCGTGTTTGCCGCTGTAGTTGCGCAGTTCATCCGTTACGGCAAAGAAAAGGAAATTTCGGATCACACCAAACAAAATCCCTCGTTGTGTTAGTGTTTTGTTTTTTCCCCCCGAGTTTTTTTTTCCCTCAACGTGTCAAAGGCATTTAGCATTGTCGTGATAGCAGTCTACCGACCACCTCAAAGGTGGTCTTTTGTAGCCGCAATGGTCAAGCCTTATCTTTTGTTCTTGTCGATCACCATAAAAAAAAGGCGATGGAAAACCCTCTAGGCTGTTTTCTTAAATCCAGTTGGAATTGGTTCGTTGTACAAGCTTAGGCTACTCTTCATTTGATCTCGGCATTCTCAGAGGCTGCTACTCTTAAGTGTCGTTGGGTGCAAGTCGATTTGGTGTTTACTAGCGTTAAATGACTTTCGATGTGCCAGTTAAAGAGATTATGGATACATAGCGAGATTAGAATTGTTGGGGAAATTAAAGGTAGGACCCTAGTCGCGCTATTGTTGCCGCAGCTGCCACTCGTCTAAGAAATTGGCCCATGAAGGAGGATTTTTTATTTTTCATTTTTTTGTTTCGTTGGAAAATTCATAATCAAGCGCGGGCCAAACAGAGACTCTGCCCGTGGGTTTGGTGTAGAAGAAAAAGGAAAAATCTCGACCGCCCATTGTGTTGTGACCCCGCCGCGCGCATCGAAAGGAGATGTAATTAATGAAGTTTACATATATACCCCGAGGTTGTTGGTTGGTTGCGGCCGTGCAGCTGCGGCCGTGACTTTGGGCCTGTCGAAATCCACCGCCTTCTTTTTCGGCTCCCCCCTCCTTTCTCTTTACCTCGTAGGTCAGTTGGGGTCTGTGATCGTTTTCTCTCTCTCTCTTTCTCTTGTAAATGGTTTTTCTTGTCTCGGCCTCCAAAACAAGAAGAAGAACAAAAAAATAACAATTTTTTGATTAATGAACGCAGCAAGACCGACCTTGTCTTGCGTCCATTTGGTGAATAATGTTCTTGTTATTTTCTTATCGCTTTCAAATATCGGTCAAAAAGGAGGCCATTGGAAAATTTCTCGTTAACTCTCGATATCAACAAGAGTCGAAATTTGAAATAGAATCAGTCTTAATTGCGTAAGAATTCCGGCAGAGGGGGGATTTCTAGGAAAGAGGGGAAGAAATCAGTTGTTCCAAACAGAATTGTTAGTTCAGGCATATAACTGTATTACTTGATCCCGGTGTTTACGTTACAGAGTCCTTTGAAGATGGTCCGACGTGTCAATTGTGATAGGCCCGTGTGGTAACGGCGGAATCCCAAGAAGGACAGAAGGACGTATTGTCAATAATGGCGGGCATTCAGGCGGTCGGTTCTCTCCGGGGTTTTCTTCCTTGAAAAAGAAAAAGATCGGAACGCTGAGAGACGAAGAAAAAAATAAGTGACGAACGCTAATTGTAGGGGGGAAAGGAAGAATCTTCTTTTGTGTACTCCGGACGATGTTTGAAGAGTTGACGCCGTCCTCCATTTTGTAAAAAGAAGAAGAAAAAAACAAGAATACTCGAGGTCTCTCTACCTGAAAAGGTGTGTCGTTAGCTATTTTGATTTCAATGTGGTTACCTTGTATTTAGATGATAATCGACAGTTTGGCGTGTCGTCTTGGCCTCATTTTCGGCAAATGATAACGGCTTTCAAGTAGGTCGCGTGTAACCTTGGATGTTTCGGCACGACTCGTTTCGGAACCTTGGGGAGTTAATCCGCAAAGCATTGACAGACGGCGATTGAATCGTGATCTTCCACTTGTCGTGAGGTCGCCATCATTGACCAACGTCGAGGATCAATATAGAGTTAATTTCCTTAGACTGGCTTTGGGAATTTCATTTTTTCTTGAATGTTGTGTGACTTGTGAACCGCAGTCGACTCCCCGTGTGGGAATGACCAAGCCGACTGTATACAAACGGGCTTGTCAATATTGACCGAATCGACCTTTCCTTCTTCAGCCTCTCCACCGACTCGCCTCCAGCCAGTCGTACGATTTCTCTTCTTTTCTTCAACTTCGTCGGCTAGGCGTGATTTTGTCGTTTGTGCTGATGCCGTCCCTACTGCTCACGCACGGATTGTGTAATTTGATTCCAGCTCGACGGCCCCCGCGCAACCCTTTTGGTGAATCCTATTTGCATTCGCTCAAAAGCAGCGGGAAAGAAAAATACATAGAGAGAGAGAGAGATAGGAGGAACTCGCGTTATTCAGCACTTTTTCGACCCTTCACGCTTTCTGTCTGACATCAAAGAAAATAATGGGAAAACTTGTAATTTCAAGAATCGTAGATTGTATTTTTCCAAATTGGCTACGGCCCGCTTTTTTATTATTTTTTTATTTTTTATTTTGGCCGACTCGGATTTCATTGCGATTCGATCGCGATATGGGAGGTAATCGGAAAAGGTTTTCGATCAATGTTACACAAATGGATTGCCACCGACCGTTGGTCGATTCCCTCGGGGTCCTTTTTGCGGTCACCGAGCTTCCCCGATATTTGCCGACGTCATCGTCCGTTTTCTGTGTTGTCGGCTCGAGTACCGCACACCCCGGCCCTACTCCCGGCCACCGAAGCCGCCGCCTATTCCCTCCATTGTCGCGGCACAGGCGCGTTACGACTCTGCTTCTATTCACTTTTGCGGCTTCTATTGTGACGATTTATCTATAATGAATTATAATATATTTTTTTTCGACGTTTTATTGAACGGCGGCGGTGGCGGCATCGGCGGCAAAAAAAAGCCTCTGCCGTTTTCTCCTATTGTTTGGGGCAGGGCTGTTTTGGTAGCCTTTGGGCTGAATTCGAAACGGTCGTCGGAGATTGGGCGACGTGTGGTAGTAGTGTGAGAGCACGACGAGGGGTAGGTCCCTTTTGAACTGGGCAACCGAGAGAAAGGGGCGGGAGGTTTTTCGAGACACGCACCATTCGCTGGCCGACTCGGCTGACAGGATGCGCGGCGTATATACGTGTAGCGATGGGGGGAATAGAAGGAAAGAAAGAAAAGGAAGGAAAAGAGAATGGTGAAAAGGAGCCTCATAATGTGACGGCGAGGGTCCGCCCCTTTCGGGCTCCTCGCTGGCTGTTGGCTGGGCTATCCGCTATCGTGACATCATCACAACTGGGAGAGAGAGGTAGAGACGGAACTCTTGCCGAGAGAAACGTGGGACTCCCCGCGGCGGCCTCTCTCTATCCTGTTGGCATGTCAGAAAAAAAGTCTTCTTTTTTTTCTGGGTGGAATTGAAGGAGAAAAAAAAATATGAGAAAAGAAAGATTATATACAACAGAGACACCTTCCCATTTTTGGTATTGGCGTGTTGTCTGGAAGGTGGCGAACATCAGAGAATGATGTGTTCATTGAAAAGGTGTCGCAATAATTCCGAGGCGGATGTGAGAGGATGTAGGACGGAGAAAAGTGTGGCGTTGGTGAAGTAATTGAAACTAATTATTTTATTTTATTTTTTCAAATTGTAAATTGCAGGTGCGCATGCCTTTAATGCGCACGATGAGTATGGAGCATCGGTGGCAGGACCTGGCCAATTTCCTTAGTCTGCCGGACGGAGCCGCGGCCGCTGCGGCAGCTGCCAATTTGAGTTCGCATCCGGGCCATCACCACCATGCTGGCCACCACCACCCGCACGCTGTTCACCACACACACCATCCTGGTCATCCGCACCACACGATGCACACCCTCGGCCACCACTCGCCGCACCCGTTCGCCCATCCGGGCTATCCCCATTCGCCGCACAGCTCGGTCCACCACCATCACCACAACGCCTCACCTCATCATGGGTACGGCGTTCATCCGGCCACGTCCACCCACCATCACGGCTACGGTGGTCTCACATCAGCCGCTGCGCCCGTTACGGCCTACCCCAATGCCGCCGATGCTGGCGGACGAGCTTCTCTTCTGCAAAATGCTTCCATCGGCTCACCCCTTACCGAGCTGGGCGGAAACGGATCTTACCCTAGTCCCGGCCTTGGTAAGCCATCTAGCGGTCAAATTCCAAGCTGAAGTTTGGAGTCTCTCGCTTTCAAATTTGTTTTGTTAATAAAACATTCAGTTAAAATATGAAAATGTATTGAATCAGGTGTTGGAGTGACTTTGGGGTCAGCAGTTACAGCCTCTATGAATTTGACCAACAGTACGGAAGCTTTGGAGCCTAGCGGACAAGTTTCTTACAAGACCGAAGCGACTGCCGATATGCATTTGTATTACCAGGTATGATAACATACTACCTTATTCAAAAATAGAAACTAAAATTTTGTTGGATTATTTAGAATAACGCTGGCGAAGTCAACCAGACTGGCGATGGATTTTTCCCTTCTATTTTCAACGAAGACGATTTACAGTTGATGGATATGGCCATCACCGACAGTAATACGAACAATTTAATTTAACGTCTTGGAATTATTCATCTAAATCTCCACTTTTTGAAAATTCAGCCATGTACACACCTCGCATGTTGGACAACCAACAACCGGTCAATCACACGCTTGGATTGGCTCCCGCCAATAATGGTAATACGGTCGTTTCGGCCGTGATACCCAGCACGGTGATCGACACGACCAGCGACAGCGCCGTGAGCTCAATGGGCTCTGAGCGTGGCCCTTCCATTTCCGATGGTGACTGGATCGACACATCCAATGCCACCGACTCCAACTCCACCTCTGTGGCCGGAGCTACCGCTGTCCTACCCTCTGGATCGGCTTATGGAATGGAATACTCTTCTGGGTAAATAAATGTTTGCAAATATGTTTAATAACTTAAATTTGTACTAATTTAATTTGTTTGATATTTTATAGAGCTAAATATCGCCATTATGATTATGGATATGGTTCCCGATCGAACGGACTCGAAGGTGGATCAGCAGGTGGAAGAGGAGGCGCTGGAGCACCCGTTGCGCAAAAGAAGCATCAAATGTTTGGCAAACGCGTGTTTCAAGATCAGAGCGATTTGCCCGGATCTCCGGCGGCCATTACCACTATCGGCTCTCCAGCCAAATTCGATTACGGCAGCGGCGCCTCCGCCAGTGGCGGGTCCCTCTATTCACACCCGTCCACGCCGCTGGATGGCACTAGCATGAACTCGATGGAAATGAAATACGGCTGCGGCATGGACTACACTCCGCATCCACACGGTACGTAACACAAAATTTTGCTTTGAAAATTGACTCCTAGATGGCGCGGTAGGTGCCATTCGGGCTCCTTTCTTCTTTTTAGCGTCTTGCCGTCCTCATCAATCTTGTCAACTTGATTACGTTCTATTGTAACACAGTACACAACGATTCATTTGTTTGTTTTCTTTGTTTTGTTTTTTCACGCAGATGTGCGAGGCATGGACCACGTCCATCATAATCACACTTACGCTCTGGGATCGGAAGCCAGTGGGACGTCGCAAAGACCCGTCAGTCGCGACAAGCATAGAGGTGATTGTTTTCGCTCGCTGGGACCACGTCCTTGGTCTTTTCTGGAAATTAAATTAACGTTTCTCGTTTGTGTTGACAGCTTCGGGCTCGAGCTTACGCGGTAGCGTGAGTGATTCGGCCTCAACTCCAGGAGCTGGAACTAGCGGCTCCCTTTCGGAGAGCGAAGCGTACTCTCGGGATGAGAAGCGCGCCCGCTCCATGAACATCCCCATGACGGTGGACGACATCATCAACCTGCCCATGGATGAATTCAACGAGAGATTGAGCAAGTACGACTTGACGGAACCGCAATTGTCGCTCATCCGCGACATCCGCCGACGTGGCAAAAACAAGGTCGCGGCTCAGAACTGTCGCAAGCGCAAGCTGGACCAGATTTTGACACTGGCCGACGAAGTGAAACGGGCCCGCGAAAGGAAGATCCGTCTCAATAAAGAGCGCGAATTTCTGGCGGCCGAAAAGACCCGCATCAAGGACCGTTTTGCCCAGCTGTATCGCCACGTGTTCCAGTCGCTCCGTGACGCTGACGGCCAGCCGTACAGCCCCTACGAGTACAGCTTACAGCAGTCGGCCGACGGAAACATCTTGCTCGTACCACGAGCTACGGCCGTTGCCAACGGTGGCGCGACCATCGATCCCCAGCCGCCACTTCAGCATCATCAACACCATCATCAGCAACATCTTCACCACCACGCCGGCGGCCAACGTCCCATGATCGATCCGAGTTCCATAGCCGGACAGATGGGAAACACTAGCGGCAATACGGGCGGCCCCAACAACGGAGTGCTGCACGGAGCGCGCAGGAAAACGCCAGATCACAAAAACGAGCCGTGAAGAAGATGATGAGCCTTTCTAATATCGATGATGTTGAGCGTTGATCGCCCCTTACGTCCGATAGAAGCTTCGCGCCTTGTAAGCGCCGAGGGAAAAGATGTTAGCCCGTCCCACCCTAAAATAACTAATTACAAAGAAACCAAACGAGATAAGAAAAAAAAGAAAAAAAAAACGAAACAAACAAACAAAGATACATAAAAATTAATATGAAAAACAAAACGACAGCTGGAAGAATTGTATAGCACCTGCGAGCGTATGATAGCGTCCTTCATACCAATATAAATCGGGTTTCTTTTTTCTTTATCGTATATATTAATTACCCTTCAATATAGATGAGTGTATTTCGGTCCAGGGGAACAACAACACAAAAAGGATTGCCAGTGATACTAGTAAATAGGGTTAGTAGTGTGTCCGCTCCCGCTCGTGTTTATATTACATATATCAAAGAAGAAGAAAAAAAAAGAAATTTAGACATGTGCGCACACATACACGGATATATACACACGCAGTCTTCTTCATCATCCTGTCATTTTGTTTCAATTTTCTTACATTCTCTTTTTCATTTTTTTCCTTGGTTTTCAGCCCAAACTTCCTTTTCTGGTTTTTTGTTGAATTCCATTCACTTGCAGACCGTTCAATTTTTTCCTCTCTTTACGTTTCTAAATACCCATCATCGTGTGTGTGTCTTGTGTGTGTGAATGCGTGTGTGGCTCTTGAGCATTGAAAGGGGCAAAAGAGAATCGTTCATCTTACCGCGCTCACTTCGATGGCCTTATATATAATTCGAATGATGTATCGTCCTTAACTCCCCTTGGCCCTATGATTTCATTTCATTTTTTTTTCTTTGTGTTATTTTTTTGTTGTTTTTTCTCTCATCTCCGTTGTATGAGTTAATGTTGTTCGTCTTCTTATTTTTTGGTGCTCCCGCCCTGTGTGTTGCGTGGGTGGGTTCCGCGTTCATCCCGTTGACAGGAAAGATGAGTACTCCCAGTTTGTTTCTTTTTTTTTCTGTATTTGGATTACAGAGAGGAAAATGTGTTGTTCCGAAAAAAAAAAACTTCTTCACTCGCCGCGTCGAAAAAGAGATAAAGAATTTGCCTGTTTTGACGGCTGGAATTTTTGGAGGTATGCGAGAGAAGAGAGAGGAGAGCTATTTTGCGAGTTACTTTTTTGAAATTATTTCACTCTGCGCGTTTCAATTCATCCTCTGCGCTGTTTCCGGTGAATTTGGCGAAAGAAGTTGAAAGAAAAACGAAAAAAACAAACACTACACTGTTATCATAGTAATCAACTGTAAACAACAAAATTTGTGTGTGTCACTATCTATCCTATTACCTATTATGCATCTACTTTGTGTGTTGGTACGCAACAATTCGTATAATACAAAGGAAAACTTTGCTTTACATCTTTCTTCGTCTTCTTCTTTCTTCTTTTGGAAATTTTGTTTTGGTTGTTTTTTCGATCGCTAGGTGGCGGAAACGGTCTCGACACGGCCCGAGTCGAGATGGAAATAGACGGGGGAAACTCGCTAGTCTCTTTTCACCCCCTTGGAATGGATGTCTATGCGGATGATTCCGGATCGGATGTTTCTTTTGGTCCAACAACTGAGCGACGCTGGTAAAAGAGAATAGGGGAAAAGAGAGGAAGAATCCAGGGGGCGCGCTAGATTTCCTTGGGAAAAACTCTCCTTTTTTGTCCCCTATTCGGTTCGCCTTTTGTTGGCAATAAAGGTTTCTTCCTCCGCTGGAGTCTGATGCAGCAGCAGCGGCGGCGGCGACGGCTGGGGGAAAAAGGCTTTACTCTCTTCTTCTTCTTCTTCTTCTTGTTCATCTTCTTCTTTTTTCCCGAATAGGAAATGAGGAGTTTTCCCCCGATGAAAGCTGCACAACGGTCGGAGCGCTAGACGCGCGGCCCGATCCGTCTTTGTCAGAGCTCTCCAGCTCACTCTCTCACGTTGACCTTTTCCGAGGGCCACAGGGCAACCAGCCCAGCTCTAGAGCACACAGCACCAGGGCTGCTTTTTCTCTCTTCTTTTTTCCCTTCTTTTCTCTCTCTCTCTCTATACAGTTAGATACAGTATGTAGACGGCATTCACCCGGGTCCTTTTTCTCTCTTATATCCGCCACGTCTCTCTTGCCCTCCGCTCTTTTTTCTCTATCACATTATCTTTTATCACTCGGCGATTTTCTTTTCCATCATCAAAAGCTCTGCTGGATGTTACCAGGACGACGAAGAGAAGGAAATCGACGACGGAGTCCCTGCTCTTTCTTCGCCGTTTCGTCTTAGAGAGAAAGAAAGAGATAGAGAGTTGTACTGTCTGCGTGCAAGGGGGGGGCCAATGGATCCATTCTTGGCGGCCCCGGCCGATTTTGACGTTTCTATTCCGTCGACGTCATCGCGCATATCCGAAACGCAGATGCGGATGAACCCACTCGAAAATCGTCGGCGTTACTATATACTAGCTGGGTTTCTAATTCTTGTTGTTGTGTTGCTGGTTCCCTCTCTTTCTCTCTGGCTGGGCGACATCCGCCTGCATCAGATGGCTCATTACCTCGGACGGCCTTGTTCCACACCCCGATGCCGATCCGACTTATAGGCGCAACACAGAGTCTCATCAACTACGGATGATTTCGTTTGAGCGTATAAAATGGTCGGAGAATCGCCTGCAGGACTCGAAGGGAAACAACAACAACAACAACCCCAAAAAAGACGAAGAAGGAACCATTTTGGTTTAAGAGTCGAGCATTGTAATTATCAAAACTCCAGGCAGAGAGGAAAAACACGCATTAAAAATTTTTCCTTTTTTTTCTCTTTGGTTCTTCCTCCCCTCCGTCAAATTCGACAAAAAGAAGAGAAAAACCAAAGGCTTCTGGCACTCGGTTTTTTTCTTCTCTCTCTTCTTTCTTTCTTTCCTTCTCTACAACACACTACACACATTTTTCTTATATACAGAGAGAAAGAGCACACACAGAGAGCGCCATGAATACTTGTTTCGAGGCCACGACGAGGATGACCGTTTGCAATCATGGGCCTTCACCGCCATGATGGATCACCACCGAAACCAACCAGCCAACCACCGCACGGAGCATCAGAACAGTTCCTTCTTCTTCTTCTTTTTTACTACCATCGTCCTTTTTTCTTATTCGTCGTTTCGTCCCTTCACAAAACGGCGATGAAATTTTCTTCCTCTTCTTCGAAAAAGAAAAAAACGTTTTTTTTTCTGTTTTTCTATCTGTATTATTTTCTCCCGCGTTTCACAAAAGAATGTTAAACCTATTTGAGAGAGGAAATATCATCAAATTCTTTGCCTGGCAAACATGACAGCTACTCCTCCACGAGGAATCAGGTGGAATGTTTGCCCGAGCTGCTGCTACCACCACGTTATTTTTTTCCTCCTTCCAACATTTTTTTAGAACTTTTTTTATTTTGACAAAAATATACACATGCAACGAAGGGACGGATGCCTTGGATGTATGTCCGGAAGTTGGCGGAATCCGGAAGCCGCGCCCATTTTTCTGTTGGCGTCAACAGACGAGGAGGAAAGAGAGTGAAAGAGGAAAAAAAATTCCATCAACACGGGATTTTCCGATTTCATCTTCTTCAGTTCTTCTTCTTTCTCGAGGCTCGTTCACTCTATCAGATGGATGGCACACATGATGCATCTTCTGGTTTGTTAACAGCTTTCAAATTACATGAGACGATTGTCATGTCGCGGTCCCGTGACTAATAAATGGACAAAAAGAAAACACGAGCATCTTCGAGGGTCGTGAAAAAACAACAACATCGAAAAAGCTTTAGATGACGAAGGGATAATGATGTAAGATGGTATCACCACGTGGAATCGGGGCGTCGCCATCTTAGTCCAATAACTCATCTCGCTGCTTTTGAATTCTCGATCTCCTGTGTCGTCAACTCGAAATTTTCTAGGAAAGTAGTGATCCATTTACTATTCGATCGGCGAACCTTTGATTCCAAGTAGCGAAAACGTGGGAAAACGGACAAATTCTGCTCTCAAAGATTCCGAAACGACTCCATTTTGTTTTCATTTTTCATTTTTTTTTGTTAAATACAGAGAACAATGGCCTTTGATAACAACCTGTTTTACATCGTTATCTTTAATATTAAAATAGTTTATGAAAGAGATTCGCCGCTGAGTTGCCGATTTTAGCTGTAATTATCAATAATCGTGAAACGCTGCCATTAATCATCGTGCAATTAGTTTTAGGCGCGAGTCCGTTCCGGGTGGTCACAGTTCGTGGCGAGGTCATTTCCTCCTTGTGAAATTTCTCAAATTAACTTGTTAACTTTTTCGATATTTGGTGACCAATTAACAATAGCCAACGACTGAGGACTGACCATCTGGCCGCCGAGTGAATTCAATTTTGTGTGTGTGTGTTGCCTACCTCGTGGTCGCGTTTTGTGCTCGGATGCATTCCAAGTTGACTTTAAACATTTTCTTATCGTTGCTGTTAAAGTTTCAGAAAGAAACTTGGTCTGCCATTTTGTTTTGCTCGAAAGTAAACTTATTGTGTCAATCGATTGAATCCGATCGCTGACTTTTCCAACTGGAAAAGTAGTCGTAGTAGCTGCTGCTGCTGCTGCCGGGCTTGAACGTGACTCGACTGGATTTCATCATTTGGCGGGTCGACGAAGATGTCTACGCCAAGGTAAAGGAAACGAGTAAAATAGTAGTGAGTCTTATTGTTATTTGCCAAGCCCTCACCGCTCGACATGAACACGTGAAATTTACTCCAGCTTGATAATAACACACGGTGGTGCTGCTTGGGCGCCCGTGTACCTAAAGCTGATGCCAACGCATGCGAAATGTCGATCAACTCCATATAATACCGGCATGTTGTGTGTGTCTCTCTCTTTTCTGTATGTTATTTCAACTCTTTTTTTAAAATATATTTTATTTTCCAGCAGCAGCAGTTCTGCGCAGCATATATACCGCGTGCTGGCGTGTTTGCATGTTCCGCCGAGTCGCAGCCAACAACAACAGCAGCAGCAGCAGACCAACCACGTCTGACCTTTATTCCTGACCCCAGCTGCTCTCTCCTGGCTTGCCACAAAAGAAAAAGTAGGTCCTACTACCAACTATATATATCTGTTTAAGTTGTATCTTTAAGTTTGATACCACGGTCGCGGCTCGATGACATTGTTGTATCGGGCTTTGAATGGTCACAGCAAAGATGTTTGGTCTACAATTGGGCGGATAGTCTCGCCCTGTGGACAAGTTTAGGGGTTTGACACCTCAGATGACGAATTGGTTTGGCCATTAAGCGTTTTTCGAGAAGAAGAAAAAAAAAGACGACAAGGGGAAAAGAGGAATACTGATTTTCAATCGGAAATTCTTCAATGCCTATTCTTTAGATATTCTCACCTCTTGTCGTCGACTCTCTCTCTACGTTTTCGATGAATGTAACCCCATCGGGATATTCCGTCCGATACGCTCGATTTAGTACACACAGACACGCGGGCGAATCAATGAAAAGACCGTTAGGTTTTTATCTTTTTTGAATAATCATACAGATGCACAGTGTATTTGAAAAAGAAAAGCTGTCAGTTGGTTTCTGTTTCATCTGGATTTTTGTTTTTGAAGGAAAGGGAGGATATACAAAGTAAGTGTGCTTGATCTTTCTCTCTCTTTGTCTTTTTTTAAATTCTGCTGTGTTGTTTTTCTTTTCGCCGAGAGAGAGAAAGAGGATGATAGAAAGAGAGGGAGGACGTCAAGAAACCCAACAAAATAATTGCAATGATAACTCGCTGATTATACATAATACCGGCTGGATGTTATTACATCATACACACACACAGTCACACACACACATGATACATACGCACAATTTTTGTTTTTTGTTTTTAGAGGAGATATAGTCATATCAGTATGTACAGTACACGAAGGGAGGGACACGAGAGGTGGAGCGCAGGAGGAAAAAAAAAGAGTATTTTCTTCTTTTTTTAAATGTTTTCGTGTGAGTGAAGTAAAGTTATACATCAGCGGGCTTTTTTTTATTTCTTTATCTCTACACAACACGCAGACACACTCAATATACCAGGAATGTTTTCTCTTTAAAAACATGTTGAAAAAGTGAGCCTATATGGTAAAATGTATCAAATTGTCCAAAATTTCTTCGCATTTTTGATAATATCGTCTGGTGATGGGGTTATGTCTTACGTCGTGTAAATACACACACACAAATAAAATTGAAAAAGCCAACAAAAGAGCAACGCACTTTTTTGAAAAATTTTGTCAAAAAAAGTAAAGAAAACGATTTGGGGGGAGGGGGTCTTGAAAAAAAAAATCGAAAGAATTTCAGAATGGGTTTACATGTACATGCTTTTTTGCCTTATTTTTGATTTGATTCAGAGTATTGAAACAAGAGAGAACCGGATGCTTCGATTCTCGGTACACATTGTTCGATCACCTCTAGGACGTTCGCATCTCTCAAATCAAACGAGACGGACTTGATATTGGGTTGTTGTGTTCAACATTTTTTTTTGTAGATTTTTTTTTCGTGTTTTCTTTAAATCTTTGTAATCGTTACGATGCCGAGTAGCACAAGCTTGTGTGTAGGTGTGTGTTGGTGAATTTTTTGTTTGTTTTTGAATGAAGAGGAAAGATTGTGTAGAGAGAAAGAAAAAAAAAACCTAAAAAAAACAGGATAGCGAACCCCAAAAGACTAGGATTTTGCATGCAAGTGATGTTGCGGATTTCCCTGGAAAATCGTTTTTCAAACTGTCGATTTTCGATAAACCGATTTTTTCGAAATGCGATTTGTTATCGTCGAATTGATTGGTGTGTCGCCGGAAGATACTCTTGCTTTTGTTCTTTTTCTTTCCTTTTTTTTTTTTACTTTAAAACATACCGGTTAAAAATAAATAGGGATTTTCTATTTTGTTTTGTAATCTAAAATGGGTCTTGTCTGCTTATCCAGGAAGAGGTGGGAAAGGATATTTTTTTAAAAATTTGGGATTAGACGATAGAATTAGTGAATGGGTCGAGCTTTTATATTATATATATATTTATATATTGTTTTGTTGTTTTCGGTTGTGTGGGAGACGAAAAACAAAAGAATTGAATTTAGTTTTAAAAAAAGGGAAAAACTTGTTTGGTGTCTCTTTTTCTCTGTGTTGTTGCTTTTTTTTAGAGAGGCGTAGGCGGTGATTCGCTCTTAGAGGGTGCGCCACCGCTGGCGTTGCTCTCGGAATCGGTGACGGGCGACGGTGCCGATGGTGATGTGCACGAAAGTGCCGGTTCTGGTGGGATGAGTCCCTCCTTCATCCGTTTCTTTTGTTTCATCCGTCTGTTTTGGAACCAGATCTTGACCTGCGTCTCGTTGAGCTGGAGAGCGGCCGCGATCTCGATCCGCCGCGCCCGCGTCAGGTATTTGTTGAAGTGGAACTCTTTCTCCAACTCGGTCAGCTGTTTGGTGGTAAAGTTGGTCCGGCCAGTGTTGTTGGCTCCGCCGAGGCCGCCGCCGCCGCCGTTACCGCCGCCTCCGCCTCCTGGGCTTCCCACTCCGCCGCCGCCCAGGCCTCCTAAACCGCCGGCCAAACCACCTCCCATACCGCCGCCTAGTCCGCCGACTCCGTTGCCACAGCTCGGACTGCTGCCTCCGAAACCGTATTCTGGTCGAGGAGCTGCTTTTGTTTCGTTGCGTGCGCGTTCATGTGAGGCAAAGGCAGAAAAAAGAAAGAAAGAAAAACAAACAAATCAATCAATGGAACGCAGTGGTCTCGGTTTATATCTACTGTGTGCGGTATATCAACTACGGAACTCTAAAAGACAACAGAGAAGAAGAAGAAGAAGAAGTTTTCTGTTCTGAGGGTCTCCGTTTCTAAAAACGATCATGCATTATTCAGCGTTGATTTTGTAATCGAATTGAAGCGTCTCGCGTCATCACTCGGGTGATCAATGATTCTTTCCGTGATTGAGAATCACCATCAAGATTCGTGGAATTTGTCTTAATTGAAAGAATACATCAGCATCCTCCTCTTTGTAGCCCTAATGTATAGTCGAGACCGTCCTCCCTCCTCTATCGTCGAGGGATTTTGTCCTGCGCTGGAAATCTATTTACCGTGTACCGCGGCCGATATAGATTTTCGCTGTCGTACACAAACGTAGAGAGAGGAAACTAGTTTTGGTTTGGCGCTTGCGTAGACACGATGGAAAGGAGGGATCGAGCGGAAAGATTCCCCCCCCCCTTGGGTTTTCTCTCCGACATGGAAGACGAACGAAAAAAAAAAAGTAAAAAGCCGAGTGAAACCCGACGTTGCGACATGAACGATGAGTCCCGCGAGAAGACCCCAAAAAGAGAGAGAGACGGCGAGGGGCATTTCTTTCTATTTCCTTCCTCCTTTTTAATACAGACAACATGGAGGAACACTCTTTCTACGTTGATGATGTTGTATAGGCCGGGGCAACAAGTGTGGCCTTTTAACTCGCCATCTTCCTTCCGTCCCTCTTTTTTTTTTATTTTTAGAATTTTCTTTCGTTTTTTTCCATCCAAAGAGAGAAAAAGTTTTCCTTTTTTTCTGGATCGGCCCAGGAGTGGGATCGTCACTTACGGCCGGAACTGTTAGGCAGGGAGTGAAGGATCGATGCCATCCGTCTCGATACTGCGCGCTCGCGCAAGTCTAGAACTTTCTTTTTAGCTCATCTATACGCGGCCTAAAGCGCGACACTTTGTCATTGCCTTCTTTCCAACTTGAAATTCTGTCAGCCAAAAAAATAAAGAAGAAAAAAGCCTAGTTGTATAATAATGCACTTAAAGTTGACTGCCATTCTTTTCGGTGGTCTAGGCCGGGCGGATAACGACGTTACTATTGACACTGTAGGGTTGTATAACCCCGGCGATGGAGTCGTCATCCTCTCTTTCTGGATGTTGACGAGCTTGTTATGTTTGCATGCCATCCCCAATGCCCACAGACAGCCGTCCAAGTTTTTCACCCTCCGTCTTTAGATGTTGTTTTTTTTTCCTTTCGGATTGTTTGCCCGTTTGACGCGTGCTGGCCCAGAGAAAAACAGCGTCGGATGTTTGACTGGACGTCAGCTGCCTGAGCGTAATGTCGAGTCAGAAGCTGTACCAGTGGCCTATGCTGTTTGCAGCTGAACGGGTGAAATGTTGGCTGTTTAAACAATCATCCATCTCATTCATCTCTACCTGACGATCCAGTTTCAAAACTGACGGGTTTCCACTGCATCAGTCGCACACCAAACGTGGTGGTCATTTTTTTTCTTGTTGTTGTTCACTTCAACTTTATTTGGCTATCTATTGTTTTGTTTTCTTTTGTTTTTTTTAGTGGGATTTTCTTGAGCTGGGTGGCGATAGGTGGTTTGAAACTCGCCTATACTAAGGTAAATGGGACTCTTGTAGATAAGGGGGAGGGATGAATTTGAATATAGAAAATGCAAAGCTCTGTTGGGCCGAGTATATGCAAAGTGGGTGGATCACATCCCCTCCTATGACCGTGTGCGTGTGTCTCTGGGTCGGTGATGGATCTCTTTCTCTTTTTCTTCAGAAGGAGCATTTTTCTACTTGAAAAGAGACGAGAGAGCTCGGCAAGGAGAAGGAGAAGAATTAAAAGAACGAAATGAAATTCAAGAGCACAGGGGGTCGTTGCTACATTGTATAAACCACCTACCGCCACCGTCGGGGCTCTCTAGCTCACAGATTGGTCTTTGATTACAATTTTGTTTTCTAATTTCGTCTTACTAATGTGTTTTTTCCCTTTCTCTCTTTTCCTTCTCCTTCTGACGCTTTATCTTTTTCTAGTTTCAATCTTGAAATTCCGTGGCGAGTTTATTTCGATTCGAGTTGACTCTGCCCGTCGTCGTCGTCTGTTTGGTAGCCAACTGGCATTGGGCCTAGGTTGCTCTCTATGAGCACATTTCGGTCGTTTGCGACGGACAAAAGGCGTCAAAACAAACTAGAACGGAATGGAATTGTGTCGGGAGAATTATCGGAACTCGGATGACCGCATCTATTCTCGAATAGTGTCAAAACCTCTTTTTTTCTTTTTCCTTTATATTCTTTTCCACTAGGGGAAAAAAATATAATGACTATCTTCTTCTAGCTGGTGGCGACGCTTGTTATTGGGTGATCTATCCGATGTAACCGAAGCCGACGGGCAGACAAGTATCGCGGTTTCGATAACGGACTGGATGGCGCTAGTGGGTACTGTGGTCACCGCACAAAAAAACTTTCTCGCTGGATTGTTTCCCCGACACCTTGAGAAGTCGCACTAGAAAGTCCTTATATATCTCTTTGATATATATATTTTCAGTCTTTGGGCTTTTGACGTGTCTCTTTTCTCTCTATCTCGTTTCCCTTCGCGGTCGGAGAACGGAGGAAATGGCCTATAAGCTTCGTCGTACGATAAGCAGAGAGAGAGGGAGAGATAGGCGTCGGAACAAGACCGCCGCGTAGTCAGCGCTCGTTCCTTTTTGGTCGAAAACAAGGTTACCTATATGTTGTTGGGTCTGTAAAGCTCTCTTTTCTTTATCTATTTTTATGTTGCGCGACCGCCGCGACGTCTCGTCAATGGGGAGCAACCTTTTGGCTTTGGGACGTGTTCCAAAAGTTCTTGAAATATCTCGCCGATGTGGAGTTTCCTCTATCGTATCGTGCACTTGTCAGTCACACGTGAGCACCAGACATCCCTATTACATGAATGCCGAGAATTCGGTGCCTGCGTTCTCTCTCTACTACTACGGGCCTATCCGGTTTTGCTGTGCCGTTGGTCTTGTGCGGAAGAAAATCGGATCAATTCTTCTATTATATAATATTAGGCCTAAATGTGTAAGGTATCGCGTTTCGCTCGAATCTGAAACCGCATCTCGAATTGTTGAGCTTCCTGTTGAACGGGGCATTCAGCATCTTGATTTATTGACTCTCGCGCCTCTAATGGGATAACAAAAAGTCTACGTTTTCTCTCTGTCTGTGTATGTTTGTGTGCTGAGCGATGATGAATAATGGTCGACAGAGGGCAGAACTGGTTTTGCGGCTTGTCACACTTTGCAGTCAGCAGTGCATCGTTCTGGCTGGCAAAACGATCGATTAGGCCTTGTAAAAACCCCTTGGCCAGTCTCCGCCGTTGTCCGTCTAGTGTTTACTAGACGGCCACACAAGAAGATACGAGAGACGGGGGAAAATGGAGGAATCATTAATAATAACTCTCTGCAAAAGTGGTGGGGGATCCGACCGATGTGGGGACAGCAGAGTTTTGTAGTGTCTCTTTCTTTTGATAAAACGTGGAAAAACGCAGAGGGAGAGAGAGAGGTAGACGAGCTGCGATCAAATCGAGTGGCGACTGTTGTCGACGTGATTTATGGCTGCCACCTCTTGTGAAGTCGTGTTAGCCTATTCTTGAGAGCCTGCTGCTGCTGCTGCTGCTCCTGGTCAGCGGCCAATGCCAGCGAGTCGGCGTCCTTATAGGCCTCCTCTACTCGTTGTGATTAATGATCTTTTTCTTTTCGGGTCTCTTATTGAATCGGGGGATGTAAAGAATGTACACAACAGAGAGAGAGAGAGATGACAACGGATTCTTAACGTATACAGAGAAGGATCCTAGTTAGTAAGTCGAGAAGGTTCTGTCGCGCTGGTTGGCTAGACCGTTTTGACCCCTTTGGTATATCGCCGGAGCTGGCCTCCATTCAAATCGTTGGAGAGCGTCCGTTTACGACGGGCCTATGGGGACCGATTGGCGGCTTCCTCTTCATCTCTTCTTCCCCTCCATCAACTCGTCTCTCTACGCCCTGAAAAGACGCGCGATCATGACTACCGACGACCCCACCCACACAAGTAAAACTTTTTTGGGGATCGGAAAATATATACACCCCGCTTTCCTTTTAATTTTTGGGGATCTTTTGATGAGGCCACCAACCTAGTAAAGACGGGCGGAGATTGTCGCTTTTAATTGACTCTTTGGTCCGGTCCCTCTTTTGCGTCTTATCGGTTTTTGCCCACTTGACTCTTTTTCACTGAGTTTACGAATAAAACGGCCTAGAGTTCTTTTGGCGTAGTTATAGGCCTAAAGTCGATGAGGGACTTACCGGGTTTGGGTACATTCCGTTTGACTTGCATCCATTTGTAGGTTGGAACGTTAGATTGTTGTTGCTGGACGGGGTGATTGAGATTGGGTTGGCCACCGACGCCATTGCCTCCACCTCCTCCGCCACCACCTCCACCTTGTCCCTGGAGTTGATGGTGCTGGCCGGGATGTTGGCCGGCAGCCGCGGCCGCGGCTCCCAGTCCCACCAGGTTGAGCATCCCGTTGACCTGGCATTGATCTCTGAGCGATCCGCCGCCGACGCCGTAAGGGCCGGTGGAGGCGAAATGGCCAGCCGCCGGATGAGTGCGAGCTCCGTACTGGGTGACGTCCGGGTAGCCGTAGCCGGCCGTTGCGCCCGTCGGGATGGCCACGGCGGCCGCCGATAGGCCGTTGATGCCGACGCTGCCGTCGACGTGGCCCGTCATGGCCGGATGGACCTGGTGGTGTCCGTGGTGCGGATGATGGTGATGGTGTCCGTGATGACTCTGATGATGGACTTGGTGGTGGTGATGGTGATGCTGTTGCTGCTGTATTCCGTGCTGGTGCGCTGCGTGGTGTTGTTGGTGTTGTTGTTGTTGCTGTTGTTGTTGTTGGTGCAGTTGCTGCTGGTGGTGTTGGTTGGGCGAGCCGTGGTGCTGGCCGGAATAATCCGTTTGGTAGGCACTGCTGTTACCGACGGACACTGAAGATATCGAGTGCTGGCCCATGCCCGTCACGCTGTGCGGACTCAGGTGGTAGGAAGCGGCGGCTGTTGCGGCGGCCGCCGCGGCCGCAGCAGCTGCCGCAGCCGCTGTCGCGTAACCGTTGGCGTCCAGGTTGGTGTAGCTCAGGCCGTTTCCCGTTCCGCCGCCACCGACGACGACATCCGACTGCAACAGTCCGGCGTTTTGCTGGTCGTGCGGAGTCAACGGTGGAGTGCGCGGATCGGGCGTCTGTTGCTGCTGTTGCTGATGCGAAAGGTAATGCGGAGGACCGACGGCTCCCAGGCCCGTCGGCCCGCTCGAGTCTGGCGTTGAGGCCTGGCCCGATGAGCCTCCTCCACTGTTTGAGCTGGATCCGCTTCCAGCTCCACTTCCGTAGGCGCCGTAGACGACGGATCCTGCCAAATCGGTGGCGTAATTGGACGCCGAGCCGTAACCGACTCCGACGCCACCGTCACCGTTGCAAACACCGTAAAGAACGTTGGCGTTCATTTTTCCAATGAATTTTTTTTTCTAAAATCAGGAGTAGTAGTCAACACCTCAATAAATCACTCGATTTTTGCACAGTTTTTTTCTTTTGTTTTCGACCAAGGTCTCGATCAATGTCGACACACTGTTTTCACTCTGTTAGCACGCGATTTTCGGCGCACTATTGAACGGCGCACCGGGTTTTTGACTGTTGGAATCGGAATTTTTTCTCAGGCGAGATATATTTGTGGATAATGAATCACCGTGGTGCTGTGTGCGGGCAACAAGGTCCGATGGTCCGGTTCATCGCAGCACAAAATAACGAAGGGCCGGAGCGCTCCTGTTTTCGGCTTGCACGTTCGTCGCTCTATCGGACAGGAATAAAACGGGCTAGCCGCCTATCTCGTGGCTCTGTGCGTGTTACACTACGACGAAGCAGCCGTCGGCCAGCCGTTCGGGTTTGACTAGGAGGCAAAAGGCAGAGAGAGAGAGAGGAGAGGGGGCCGGAACGCGGGCGAGTTCTCTCTCGGTTGGAAGGGCTTGACAAGAGTTGTGGGGCTGGGAGAACAAGGATGGGGGTAGGAGGAGGAATGGTGCGCAGTACTCGAGTTGCCCTCCCTCGCGAGTCACGTGACGTCCGCCAACTCACCAATCGGCTCTGTGGGAGCTGCTCGTGAGCAACGCCTCAATTTCTCTTACAAGCTTTCGTGTCTCTGTGTACTCGGCTATGGCCGCGCGCAGCCCTACCCATCCCCCCCGAAACAACAAGCGAACATGAAAAATGGAAAGGAAATAAAGAAAATGATGAGAGAAAAGAAGGAAATAACGAAATAGGAGCTACGTGTCTTTTTTTTCTTTCGACCGACAACCGAAAAAAAAGAAGAAAAAAATTATTCAGATAAAAAATATAAAACTAGATCGCCCGTGTCTCTTCTTTGTCTTGTTAGAATTATTATTACTTTTTTTGTTGTTGTTGTTGTTCGTTGTTTCTTCCTCAATTTTTTTTTCTTTCTTGTGTTTTAGTTTGAATGATTAAAGGGAAAAGAAACCAGCGCGCGAAAAGCCCTGAAGAGGTTATTGCTGGCCGTTTCTTTTTCCCTCGGAGCACATCTTTGAGGTGGGCTCGGTTTTTGGAGAATCGTCTGTTGTTGCTGTTCTCATCGTCTTCTCCGTAGAGAGAAAGAGGTTTACCGTGCCACCACCATCTAGGCATATTTGTCTGCGGTAATTTGACGTCTCGGGCGCTGGTCAAAGCCCCGTAGAGCATCATCTAGCAGAGCCTTGTGTTGGTAACAAATCAGCTCTAAACGTTTTTGAAATAGATCATCGGGACGGGCCCCGTTTCCGACACGGTAATGACAGAGGGTTGCCACGATGGATGGGGCATTGCGACGAGTTATTGATTGCGGCCATAAAAGGCGGCACCGTTAGATATGCGCTACGCACGACACCGTCTCTCTCTCTCTCTCGCTCTACGTTTGTAATTAAGCCCCCGCAGGGAACGAAAGACTGCTTTAGAGTGTAAATTTGATAGAAAAATGATGTCGTGACGTCATCGGACTCTTTTTTTTTTGATTCGGTCTGTAGAAGTGGTGTCTGTCCATTTCACACGCCAGCAGCAGAGTGTCCCAGAGGGTCTCGACTTGTCGTGTTCCTTGTTTATACGAATTGTGAACGGATGAATGGAGATGAGTTTGGACAGGAGGAGGCGAGTCAGACGAGGAAGAAGAAGAAGTCCACCACCACCAATTTGGATCCGTCTCTGTGAAATGCCTAGTCTTCTGTCTTGTGGTGTTTTGTGTGGTGGCGTTATCCACAACACCCATCGGACCGAGGGAGAATGGGCCTCCACGCAGCGATCTGCCCTCTCGATTGTGTCAACTCGTTGCGGGCGCATCTCGGAGAGAAAACAACAGTCTCTTCTTTCCTCCTTTTCCTATAGTCGTCGTTGTCGATCTACTGGCTATCTTTCTATATTTATTTTATTTCTAAAAAGAATAAAAAAGGGAACTGGTATCACGCTATCCAGATTCCCTTTATTGGATCTATGGGGATCAATCGATCGATAGAGTAGTAAAAAAAAGTTGGAAAAAGTTTTTCTTCTATTCTTTTCACTCTCTTCAATTCTTTGACATGTTTGCCAGTTATTCGAGTTTTCTGGAAATTCCCAGTCAGGTGTCTGTGTGTTGAATAGCTCAGTCGACGGAAGCAGCTAGGAGCAGCAGCAGCCGGGGTTGTTGAGGGGTCGATATCGATGTCTGTTTGTTGTTGTTGTTTGGTGACCAACTGAATGAGAGAGAGAGTCTAAAGAGGGGAGAGAAGAAGAAGAAGAAGAGATGGACGTGTATAGTTTGACACTCTAAACACGCCAGTCCTCCTGACGAGATAGTGGTCGTCCTCTTAACTTGTGTATCTCTCTCTTTCTCTCTGAGAGCTAGTAGTAGTACCTGAAGGGGAGGAGCTGGGGGGAGACTTGTGCCATCGTCTACATACACATAGGTGCAGTATATATATCTATATAAATACAAAGTGTCAATCATTCCGACTGGCACAGCTAAGGGGGAAAACACCACCGTCTATTCAATGGGTCACCCACCAGGTATGTGCACACGGGAGCCCCCGGGAGCAGTTGCCGTGTACTCGAAACTGCCACCAGTGCCCATTATAACAGTAGAAGAGGTAGTACCGTTTGGAATATGAGGAGGGGGAAAGAAAAGGGGGAAATGTATGTCGACGGGATGGAACAGAAAATAACTACAACAAAAAAACGACGAGCTTTTGCTCGGTTGTTGTGTGTTCTTTTCCCAAATCTAATCAGCTAGTTAGCGACGTTGAGTCTATAGTTCTCTCTCTGCGACAACGAACTGGAAATGTGAGAATGTTGCGGTCTCGTTCTTCTTCTCTATTGTTGTTTGCTACCTCTGGGATTCTTTTTTATAGAAAAAACATTCCTCTATAAAAAAGAAATAACACTGACTGGCTCCGTCGAGATTGACGGACTGTGTGGTCCCGCCGGCGTGTCTTGTTATTATCATCATCATCCTACATTTGGTCGATGTTATGACGATCGGATGAAGTGTCGCGCCGCATATTTATATACACATATAAAGTTTGATATGACAACTGACACAGTCTCTCTGTCTGTCCGTGTCTTGTGACATCTCGGTAGGGGATATAACCGACAGCCAGCAGGACCAGCACCCAAGGTCCGGCTCTTCTTCTTCTTTCCTCTTTTGGTGAGGGATAGGGGGAGATAGGGGGACGTGTCTCACCTGTCCACGTGACACTGTGGCTCTTGAAAATGATTTTCGAATGACAGAGAGACAGCTCGTCTCTCTGTATAGGAAGAGACAGTTTCATCGATGCCACCGTATGTCGCTGGCCCTGCCCGTTTTGATACGGACCAACAAGTCAATGGGAGACCTCCTGCAGTGGCAGATACGATACAGAAAAAGAATAGAATCTTTGTAACTGTTGGCTCTGAAATGTTTTTGTTGGCCGACATATATTTTTCACCCCTTTTCTGCCCTTGTTTGGGCCCGGGCCACTTCCTGCCGTTTTGAATAATGGCCGACTAATTGACTGGATTTTGATGGAGCTCTGCTTAATTGTTTCAAACTCTGTTTTGGGTGTAATATATAGTAGAGAAAAGAGAGAGAAGAAGAAGGAGAAAAGGGCAGGTCTCTTTGCTATTGTCTTATGGTCTGGTTCCGTCGACTGACCCCGCCTTGTTGATGTAGTACACTTATAGGACAGGGCAGAACTGAAGGAGCCTTTTGCCTCGGCTCGATTTTGATCAATGCCCGTCTCGCATGACGTGTCCGTTCCGTGTCTAAGATAACCCGGGCTCCTTTGGCTCGTCGTCGTCCTCCTCGCAAGACGGAAAAGGAAGAAAACAAAACAAGAAAGAAGAAAAGTTAAGTCGGAGCCAAAACGCGAGGAGAGACTGAATGACGCCCAGAACGAAAGGGCTGCTCCTCGGTCGTCCTGCTTTTCGGGGCTCGCCAGAGAAGATCAAACAACAACAACAACAACAAAAACGCCAAAAGAGCAGCGAACGAAATACTGTAATAGAGGAGTCGGTAAGAAAGAAAGAAAGAAAGAGAGAAGAGACGAAAAGGATGACACGTAACACAACAAGAAACTGCTGAAGCGGTGGCCCAAAAAGTTTTCTTTTCTTTACATGCACACGGCTATGATCTACAAGGTTTCCGTGTCGTCCCCATCTCGTTCAACAACTCTGGCGGACGGGATGGGGGGGTTTTATGCACGCATTGGCTCGTAAAAACTCTTGGGGCTTCCTGATTGATTTGACCCGTGTTTTACTGATGGTTAACTCTCTCGCCGTGTATGTGTGTTTCTTGTGTGCGTCGATTTCGAACAAGGACAGAGTCCAACTTGTCTTGTCTTTGTTTCTTTTCTTTTAGGCTCGACGACGACTCTTTTGTTGTCGGATTTTACGACTGCCAGAGATGGACGACTGCGCCAGTTTTGACGATGGAAAACTTCTTATTCTTTTCCAAGGTTTTTGTGGCTAGAATAATAGGGAATCGATCATGAGACTATCTCCGATATCAAAACGAGAATGTTTTCCACCAAACGGGTTGAGACGAAATTTTTTCTAGTTTTTTCTTTCTTCAGGTCGAAATGAATTCGATTTAACTGAATTTGCCTCTTCAAAAGAGGCGACGGTAGGCTGGGTCGCGTACGATCGTTTAGATGAAAGAGAGAACCTTCTGGTGCGCGAAATGGGAGAAGGTAAAAATATACCGTTTCTTCTTGAAAAAGGCTGGAACAAAACAAAAGTTTCGATTCCTGGTGTGTGCGCGGAAAGCTAGGGCACGCGACCCGGCCGTCACAGAAGCCGCCACATCCAGAAAAAAAAGTCAAAGAAAAATAAAAAGCCAGCAACAACGAAACATTTTTTTTTGACCTTTTTTCCTCCAGTGTAGGAGGAGTCGGTGGATACCAATTAAGGGACAGCCATCGGTTTCTTCATCCCTTCTTTTTATCTTTTTCTTAAATGGCCATCAAGAGCCTCCGCCCACCCGCCGAAAGTCTGCGCTTTCGATTGAAAAGAAAAGTTTGCAGATTTCTGTACGATGATCCGCCACTGACGACTCGATCGGCCCCAACAACGACGTTCCTTCCTTCCGATATCTTTTGTGTGCGACGTCGCGCACACAACCGCTCCATCATTTTAGTCACCGCTGTCTCGATGGTAGAGAGAGACATACTACTCTACTTTTTCTTCGTCTTGCTATTTGACACTTTGGGTATAGTCGAAACAAAAAAAAGTTTTATTTTTTTTTCTTCTTTTTACGTCGACAAAAGTTTGGCGGGAATGTCAGGTGGGGTGTTCCCCCCCTTTCTAGCGTTTTATGACAGGTGTAATGAACTGAGAGAGGGGGGATGTGCGCAGTGCGTCGTAAAACGGACGAGAGAGAGAGAGAAAAAAAAGAGTTTGTTTCCCAATAATCGATTGATTGGTGGTGTTGTCTCTAGCCCTTTATTGCGATTGATTAACGCAGTCTAGGCGTGATTGCCGATCCATATCCGGAGTTTCGATATTTCGGTGCATCCCCCCCCTCTCTGCCCTTTATCCTGTTGTTGTTATGGGTTTGTCGGAGGCAAAACAGACGCGCGCTCTAGGGGGGTTAAGCCTTTAAATCCTCGGTCTACACATATAGTTGGCAGCACCTCTGTAGGGATTAGTGGGCTGGCGAGCCAGCTCGTGCCTTCCAACATCTTTATTGGATTAACAAGTCTTAAATAGAGAGAAAGAGAGACCTATCCCGCTATTCGTCCCAGTTGAAGTCGTGGTCTTGTCAGTGCCTTCCAACAGGTTTATAATGCAGTTTTCTTTCCTCTTTTTCTCTCTCTCTATCTCCGCCCTTTTCTGTCTCTCGACTCTGTTCCCTATCAGTCACATGTCAGTTTTGATGAGTGAGCGCTCGCGAGCTGCCTCTGAAATATCCACACCACGTAGCAACAGCAGCAGCCGCAGTCAAGTAGTAGCAGGAATCAATCACTCTGGGACACAAGACGAAGGCTTGAACTAGTCTCATCTTGCAACATGTCATTGACGATGAACTATTGAATAGTTTCTTTTTCTTTCAGCCATTGATCTCTATGGGGCCCGCGCCGGAGCAGATTGATGAAGTTGTTCCGCCGAGGTGCGGATAAGTTGATTGACCATTTGCCGCTTTAAATAATCCGTTCTCTATGATTAGACGGCACCAATTCCTCCTCTGCGGACGGAATTATCGACTTGGTTTATGGCCAGTAGTCGCTGCGTCCTTTCTATCTCAATTCTTTGTTTCTTCTATTCTTTTACGATGTGAAAACACGCTCGGATAACTCTAGACACAGCCGTGTAACTCTCTCCGACAACGTTGCCTAGAAATAAATACTGGTAAATAAATATATATATATATATATATATAGAGTCTATCGAAGAGAGGGGGGGAGCGAGAGAGGGGGAAGAACCGTCTGTATGGATCGGCCTGGGCTTTTGCGGCGTAATTGCCATTCGGTCATATTCGTGCCGAGCGGGAGCGGCACGCGAGGGTTTTATGCTGTTACTAGTCGCTCGGTCGGTCGTCGTAGTATAGGATCCCCTAGTATACTCTGTAGAGGGGGGCAACCGAAAGGAAAGAAGAAGAAAAAAAAAAGTCATGGCTGGCGAGGTTCTGAATTGCCTGGCGCGCGCGCGCGCGCTCGCTCTGGAAGGCCACCGAGAACGGCGTTCCATCGACTGGACGCGCGCGACCGCCATCGCTTGTATGTGTGCCCGTCTCTCTTTCTGTATTTCTTTTATTTTTGTGGGTTTCTCTGTCGACTGGATGCCGAGCCGGTGCACGCAATGCACCTCCCCTATTTCCCCGTGTCGCTCCGTTATACACAGTCTCTCACGCACGCAGCCACGCAGCACGCTCTCCGTATAGACTTCTTTTTTTTCTCTTCTCTTTTATTTTATATTGCTCTACTATACACTGACTGAGTTGCTCTTCTCTCCGATATGCCAATCAAACCCCTTCCAACCCCCTCTGTTAGACGGTTTTTTATTTTATTTAAATAGGCGAGATATTGTCTCTCTCTTAATTTGAGCACCGGGAGTTGTCGTTAACCGGCCATTCCGCTTGAAGACGTTTTCGTTTGGTTTTGTTTTTTTCCACGGGGTATGAGGAAATGCCTTGTTTTTGGTCGGATTGTTTTCTAGAATACGTGTGGGATTTTTTCGCCCGTCTCGCAGACACACACACAACGACATGTATAATTGCTTCTTTTTTTTTCTTATTCTCGATGGTGTAACATCACGGCAAGACGAGCTCTCTGGGCACCTAGTCTTTTTTCCTTCGCCTACTCGATTTTTTTCTTTTTTTCTGGTTTTCTCTTCTTCTTCTTTTGATTATTTCCCTCTCTTTTCTTACCCGTCCCTCTCTCTTGTGTACGTATGTCTATGTGTGAGAGCGCGTGTGTGCGCCGTATATATTCGGCTGATCCATCACCGTCCGTGACGTCTGGCAGCGCGGCCAATATCGAAATCGCTAGCATACTTTGGCCTCGCCCGCCTCCCTCCTCTCTATTCTCTCTCTCCCCTCTCTAACAAAAAGGGAAAAGGAAGAAAGAAAGAAAAAAAAATCAAAGTTGAATGTCAGAAAACAAAAGAGGGTTATTTCCTTCCTTCTTCGATATATCGACTGATCCATAGAGTTGATCCACAGAGAGACGGGCGCAGGTGCGGGGATCAAATAGTTTGCACACGTGTTTGCGTGATGCCCAGTCGTTGCTGGCCCGGATGATGTCATTCACCGCCTTTTGAGTTGTTCTGTCGGCAAAAAGGAATTTTTTCCACTGTGGCGAAAAAAGCAATCATCTCGGCGACCCCACCTACCCCCAGGTCGGACATTATTTGAAACGATTTTTCTCTTTTCGAAGGTACGAAGAAAAGCACCTTGGGGAGAAATGAAGCATTACTACCAGGTGCTGCTCTGTCGGTAGCTCCTCGGCTTCACGTGTGGAGATGATGCAATATCATTCTCTTGGTAGGTGCAGGTCGTAATGGATTGTGTGGTGGACGGGCAAGGGCGCGTACTAGAAAGAAGCAGCCGGTTCGGGTGACGATACGCAGAGAGAAACTGGAGGAGGGTTGCGGCTGATAATGGATTGGTCTGTTTATTTGGAAGAAAGACACTTGGCAAGACGCTTCTTCTCTCCGTCCGTCTGTCCGTCCGTCAACACAATAGAATGTATAAATACGGATTTGTCCGGCAACCACTATGTCGGCCGTCGCCAATTTTGTCGCCCGCCTTATTTTGCTGTTTTGGTGCTGCCCGGCCGTCATCAATCGCCGAAACGATGGGGTACCGTACTCTTCTCTAGCTGGTGACTGATGGCCGTCAGGAAAAAAAAGAAGGAAGAAGAGGTTGGTTTTTCTTTTTCTTCTCTGATTACGTATTATAGACGGCCGGGCCGGTCTGTAAAGCCGGAGCGCGCCTCTTCCACCTTTTTTTGGGGCGACCGCGTTGTACGTTGCCGCCTCGTCTGCTGCTCCGACTAGCCGCGCGGAGGCTTTGATTAAATACCAATCACTCATTTCTCTCAAATATATCTACGAGGCACCCAGGCACCAAAAAACTACACGTGTGTTTCTCTCTGCCCTCTCTCTCTCCCTCTCCGTGTTTATTATGAATTATACAAGGAGAGAAGGGCTCTCCTTTTCGGTCTGCAAACGGCCGGTGGTTTTCTGAAATTTCGAGAGAGAAAGCCAATAGAGGAGACTTGAATCCTTGCGGGCTGGAATTGATTTGGAGTTGAATTCTACAAACGATATGGGCAGTTACGGAATGGACCTCGGAGTTAAATGACAAAGCGGAGGGGGAAGAAACGTTGCGTACGCCCCTGTAAAACTGCGCCAAAAAATCGAAATGCGCCCGTCGTCGTCTTGTTTTCTTGATGTCGAACGGATCATCACGTCTCATCGTCACGCCCAAACAATGACGCGCTCCAATTACGACTTTGCTCGATCTCTGCCGCTGCTCCTGCTTCTGCTCAAGATTGGCTCAACATTTATTTCAATGACTCTTTGTACGTGTCGCCTGTCATTTCATTCCCGGTGCCCTGTACTTTTCTTCCTCTCTCTCTCTTTCTCTTTCTCTTTCGGTCCCGCCAAGTTATTCCTATCATTGCCCTCGTCTGGAATGTTGTTGTACAGTGCGTGATGATGTGGCGGTGTAACCCACAAGGAAAAAAACAAAACAAAAAGAAGACTTTTGGAAGAAGAAAGAGAAGAAGAGGAGCGTAACAGCCAAAAAAGACCAACAACACACGGCGCGCTGGATCATTATGTAGTTGGTCGGAGCGTTGCTGAACACAGGGTTCCGTTCCGAGAGTCGGCTTCTTCTTCTTCTTCTTCTTCTTCTTTTTTTCTCTTTCTTGGAAGAAAAAGGCGTCGATAGAGAGAGAGAGAATAAGCAGCTATAGGCTGCAGTGTCCGCAGCGAATAAGAAAACCGATTTCCAGGGCTGCGGGGAGGACACGTTGTTGTTGTTGTTGTTGTGTGTGCGAGCAGCGCAACTGTTACAGCCAACTAGCATTATTCTGGGGTTTTTCATGTTGTTGTTGTTGTTTCTTTTTTCGGCCTTGTTTCCCCTTGACTGTTCGTGTGTTCTCTTTCCCAATGGCGTCGTCGTCCTCCTCCTCTTCGTAATGCGCGCACGGAAACGACAAGGAGAGAGAGAGAGAGAACCGCGGAGCCAGTCGGCATCAGCCCCCGTGGCCCCGTTTGTACTCGGCTGAGAGAACCGTCGGAGAAAAAAAGAGCAAGAGAGAGAGAGAGAGAGAGAACTATGGCCGGCGCGATGAAGCCGGATGCTAATCTTCATTGACAGATAATTTTGATGGATCGACACCCCGTTCCGCGCTAGGGCCACGTTCTCTGTGCACAGCGCTAGTGTAGACGCACAGAGCGCACCGAGACTCTTTTTTCGTCGGAGAGAGAGACCCCCACTCTCTCTGGTCCGACCGATGGTAAATACAGAGTTTGGGCCCCCGAGCCCTCCGTCGTTTTTCCCATGAAGGCTCCTTTTGGCGCTCGTCTCTCTTCTTCTTCTTCTTCTCTAGCAGACTGCCTTTTTCGATGTTATTTTCTCTTTTTTTTTCTTCTTCTTCTTTACGTTCCCAGTTGATCAAGGGCTGTCTGTATGTATAATTAGGCACGGCGAGTCAAATTGCCGCGACGTTATTATTATTATCTTTTTTTTTTTTCTCTCTCTCTCTCTTCTTTCCCCGTTCGGTTGTATTTTTTTTCTCCACAACAACAACAGCGCGCTCGTCTTTTGTTGCACGGCCGACACAACGCCAGTGTCCAATGGCGATAGGGCGAGGAGTGGCCCTCGTCTAGGTTTATAATTGGATGCGCCGCGCAGGCCTTTTTCTAGCCAACATCCATCTCTCTGCTAGATGGGAAATAGAATAAGGCAAACGATGATTTTGTCACCGTCTTGTCGTCTTTTTCTCCGATTGCGGTGGCAAATCCTTTTGTTGCTTTTCAACAGCCCGTCGTCAAAATTCAGTGTCGCCAGTGATTCTCATTGGCGAGAAAGGACGGACAGACGGACGCCTAGGTGTTGTCGAACGAGTTTGTTTCGTCTCTTTGGAATCCCCTTGCCATCTTTTTGAGGGAGACCCGAAAGATGACGTCCATCTGTCTTGTAAGGTGCACGATGGAATGCGGGGGAATTGAGTCAGAGCGGTTTCCAATCGCTCACGGAATTCACGAAAGAGAAAAAGGAGAGAGATGGCAGCGCTGGAATGTCTGATGGAAGGAACTCGGTGCTGCGCTTTCACTGCAACAAGCCTTTTATTTCTCGGTTTCTTCTTCTTCTTCCTCTTCGACTTGAAGCCCGTCGAAAATGGCCGCTCTCGCTTTGATGAATTCAAAGTCGGTTCGGCTTTAACATACGGTCGATGGCGAACATTCTCGTAGCGCGCGCCGTATCGAATCGGGCCGTTGTAGCAAAACTTGTGATGAAGTGCGTCATCGCGGCCGTAGGCGGCTCAATTGATCTGTATGACGTAATGCCGAGAGACTGCATCCATTTTCTTTTTCTTTTCCTTTTTTCCAGTTAACAAACAAATCGATTCCTCAACAGCAGCAGCAGCAGCAGCGCATTCCTTTTTCCCCGCCGCGCAACTATTTAAATGTCCTAATTTCCAAACAAAACGCTGCCGGCTCTCTTCCATATCTTTTCCGCGGTTTATATAAACATATATATAGTATATATACCTTTTTAGATTGCGCTAGAGAAAAAAAAAAAAGTTCCTCGTTTTTCAGGGCGCGATCGTGGGGGAGATGCGGCTCATCGTTCATATAAGCCGACACTTGCACCTTTTGGCCATCTCATTTTCGGAGCTTCTCCTTGGGTTTTTTGACCCTGCTGCGTTCCGTCAGTCGGAGAAAACTGGTGGCCGACAGATGCTGCTGTGCGCGAATATGTGAAAGAGGAGTGCTGCATCGTCTGAAGACGAGACAAATAATAAGAGACAGACTTTTTTTTGTTTCTTGTAAGAGGAAACTCTTGGTAGAATGGGGGTTGCAACGCGGCTGCGCCGACCGCATAGGAAGGTGTAGGCCTAAGGCCAGCCAGCTTCCGCGCGACTAGGAGAAAGAAAGAATATAGAAAAGAATGGAAAAGATGGAACCCGTGTTTCCTCCGTCTCTCCGGGGCCTACACCACCACCGCGATATCTCTAACAACTCTGTCGGATTGAAACGACAGGACGTTATCGCGCTTGTCGATAGCCGGCCAACTGCTTTAGCTCAGCAGATCGAGCCTATCCAGTCGAAAAATGCTGTGTGTCTTGTCCGTCCCCTTTTTGAGGGGGATTGGAGGGAAGCGAGAGAGCGGAAGGAGGACTCGGGCATCCCACGGCTGCTCGGCCGTCTATAGATTTTTGGGTTGTTTCTTTCTTGTTACCATCGCACCATCGCAGACGACTGGTTTCTGTGTGATACCTCGTGAAAAACTCCGACACAGCGAAAAAGTATGTGTTAGTCGAAAGGGAAGAAGAGAGAGGGGATCCAGCGATGGCGGAGCATGCAGCCGTTGTGCTGCGCCGCGGTCCGCGCTCATCCATCATCGGGGCCCGTCACTGGACTCGAGCAGCAGCAACGACTCCTCCGTGGGCAACACACAGCAAACGGCGCCCCCCTCTCTCAGACTTTTCCGCTGCTGCTGCTGCTGCTCCGTCTCTCTCTTTTTCTCTCTTCTTTCTCTCTATATATTCTGTATACTCGTATATATATATCTAGATAGATGTATAAATCTATGTGTAGCATTATATATATCCTCCCCCCCTATCCTTTTTCTCGATTGACTCTTTTTGCTCTTATTTTCATCGGCTCACCCTGTTTATATTGACGTCGCCGCTTGATTCTATTATAGAAGGACGGCGGGTGCGGCTGAGATCATCCGGGGGGATCTCTATTGAAGCGGTTGCAAATCAATTTTTTCTTTCTTTCTGAAAATTTCAGTTTTGTCGCTGCGCTGTTTGACTCGGTGGTTGATGAATCGGCGCTTAATCTGTGGCTCTGATCGCCGACAGAATGAAGTGGTCGTAGGCCTAATGTTGAAAGACTACGGTACTGGTTTTACTGCCTCTATTCATCACGAGTGTTTGAGGGAGGAAAAATGGAGGAAATTTCATTAGCGATTGTCGATGGCCATTGGTCGGGCGCTCTCTTGAGAGAGGACACCATAAAACGATCATCTCTGATGGTTGGAGATTGCAGTTTTCGTTGGAGGACGAGGCGCAATTTCTCGGAGAACTGGGCGCCATTGAAGGAGAGCCGAGCGGAACCATAAAAAGAGAAGAAAAAGAAGGGAAGATTGAAGGAGAGAGAGAGAGGGAGAAAGGGACCCGGGGAGAGCCGGAGAACCAATCAATAGGCTCAGATGCGGAGCCGTGTGGAAGGAGTGGTCTCTCTCTTCTTGTAGAAAATACATTCTCCAAAATAAAGAAAAAAGAAGAGAAGGAAAAATCTCCTTTCTCCGCCTTTCGTCGAGCCATCATTTCACTGAACTGAATGCAAGAAAAGGCAGCAGCAGCGGCTGCGGCAAAAGTTCATTTGAATGGCGTCTTCCATGCATTTTTAAAGAGCTTCACGCCGCGTTTCATTTATAGAAGAAAACGCGTCTCTACTTTCCTTTTTTTTTGCTATTCCAATTTTCTGGTTTATATTCCTTTATATAAGCTGTTCACCGATCCGATTGGAAGGCGCTCCGGATCGATGGCGAATCGATGGTAGGCCTAGGGAGAAACTCTTGACAGTTGCTTTAATTGAGTCGTGACGTTGGGATTCACGGTCCCCGCGGCCCACACATTCCTTTCAATCTATCAAAAAGAAAAGCTCTCTCAACTATATCCCTGTCGGGTAGGCCCCCGTGACCAGAACGAGACCAGATTGGCCTTGTGGTGCCATCCGGCGAGCGACCGCACAACTACAATCCTACCGTAGTTCCCTCTTTCAACGATGTGTCGCGCTCTTCGTCCATCTAAAAAAAAATGAAACTTTTTATTTAACAATCAGTTTGTAACTCGAAAACAAAATGATCGAGATAGGGAATCAAAATGGTGGGAGTTGGTCTCTTTTGACAGATGACGGACTCTCTGGTCTTGTGAAAGGATGATGATCCAGTCGAGAGAGAGACAGACGCTCGTTTGATTGACGATATAGATGAGGGTTGACGTCGAAAAAAAGACGCAAGACGTCAACCAAAAAAAAAAAAAGAGCCCACAACCAAACCGGGCAAAGTTGGCGGTGAAGCGCGCCCGCGGTCTATAAGGTGCTACGGATGGATTTTATGGAGCGTTGAAGGTTCCTTGCTCATCCATCACGTCTTGGGTGGGCGAACAACATCGGAGACAACCTCTCTCTCTCTCGACGTCGTCTCCCACCGACCCCGTTACCTCATTGTCAAGTCGATCTCGCGCGGCGCCCACACACGCCATTTTTTCCGCGTCCGTCTTCTTGTGTATGTTTCTCGGCGCGGAAGACTCGTCTTCTACCATATGTAGTAGTTATCGTGTCATTTGTTTCTACCCATACGATACGTCTCTCTGTGCTAACTCTATTCACTTAACTCGCATCGATTGACATTAAAACGGGTTTCTTTCTTTTATTTTTTTAATTTCCAGGGACCGCTCTCACGGTCGGCTGTCGGGCGTGAAGCGGTTGACAAAGAAGGGGCGACACGCCGGCCTCAAGTTGCGCCCAATGGACTGATCAATGACCGGCAGAACAGGGGAGGCTGCTGGCTTGCCTCCTATTATGCAGATGACGCCATGCGTGGAGACGGTCCTCCTCTACCTCGTCTCTCGAACAGCAGCAGCAGTAGGAAGGTTAGTTTTGTTTTCTATTTGAAAATGATCCGGAGCGACCTCCATTGGAGGAAGAGCTACAACGACAGGAAGAGGGACATGTACACGCCTACACGAAAGGATGTTGATGTTTTGATTTCCCGATGGCGACGGGGAGGCAGCTCTTTTTTTACCCTTTTTTAAATAAATATTTTTTGAAAAGAGACGGGTCGAAAAAGACAAAAGAGACGAATCGCGACAGGGTTGAATCAAATATTGACTCTTCTCTTTGCCGACTGGCTGGAAAAACAGCGCCGCAAACATCCGCTCGGCCACTGGGACAATTTTTTCTCCCCTCTATGTGTTTGATGCGTTTCAAAACAACATTTTTCAAATGACAAGAGACGTTTTTTTTTTGGAACGTGAAGAATAATGTAATCATCAACTGTACAGTCGTCATGGTAACACTGAAAACAAAACAAAAAAAGGATAAAAACGGTTTTTTTGTATTTGAAAAGGAAGGAATTTTATGGGCTGATTGATGGCCAAGACGGATCGGATATACCGGAACAGGAAACAGAATCACAGACACGAGAGGCTGCAAGTTTTTAACAAGAAAAAAAAAACGCAAAAATTTCAAAGTTTACAATTTTGTTTTTTTTTTGTTTTAAATTTTTTTTTTTAATTTTTTGGAAAATACGATGTGTGCTGGCAACAAAATATCGACAACGATTGCAAAGAAATCTAAAAGAGGAGCCATTTTGTACAGAAACGAAGGGAGAGCCGTTATGTGAGTTCGTAGTACTCGCTAATGTCGCCGGCCAGACTCGATAAGAAATTGAAATCGGAAGAGTCGCAGGCTATTTGCTGGCCGACGGACGTTGCGGCCGTCGAATCGGTCGCCTGCTCGTCGTGATAGCCGTAGTGGTGGCCGCTGGACGACACTGGATGCGGATGAACGGGTTGGTGGATCGCGACCGGCGGATGGTTCATGTTGATCTCCGTTTTTGTCGCCTGCACCGGGTGTTGTTGTTGTTGCATCATATAAGAATTTGTCGGTGCGTTATTAAGATGTTGCTGGACATCGCCCGGTTTCTTAGTTCCACTTTGAACTAATGCCGATCCGTTGCTGTATTTGATTCCGGTCGCGTTTTGTCCGTAGTTCCATCCAGTGCTGGACCCTCCGGGAGAGAAATACGCGTTGGCCGCCGGATCGGGATAGGCGCATTTGGTGTTTCTGGCCGTCGCGTCGCCTTCGAGATGGCTTTTGGTGCCCATGGAATAAGAATTGTTGAAATTGTTGTAGTGATTGTCTGGTTTGTTGGTGGCGCTGATGGCCTTGGACGGGTAATAAGTGCCGGTAGCGTTCAGCGTCTGTTGCTGCTGCTGCTGTTGCGTCCCGCCAAACTGGTACTGATCCATTTGACAGCTGCCGTTGTAATTGTTGGCCGTCTTGACGACGACGCCGACTTGGTTTTTGACGGCTTGTTGCTGTTGCTGTTGAGGCACCAGGCCCATCCGCGGGGACATGCACGAATTCTGCGCTGCCTGTCGCACTGCCGACGGGTTTAAATCTGGCGACGGATAGGCCGAGTAAATGGCCGGCTTGTTGACCTGCTGCTGGACGTTGTTGAAATCGTAATGATTGGCAGCAAAAGAGTTCTGATCGGGTAGTTGGTGGTGCTGGTTGTTGTACGAGTGTTGTTGTACGGTCATGCCGGAATAATTGTTGTTGAAACTCCCGTAATGCGGCCGGGCCGCCCGGTACTGATGCGGCTGGACGTTGTTGTAAGGTGTCGAAGTATTGAAACTTGGATTTGTCGTCGGTTTCGTCTCGAAGCTTTCCTGGTTGAAATGGGAGTTTGGAGCCGGCCAGCAAGGCTGGCCAGCCACTTGGCCGTTACTTCTGGGCGCGTCGACGGCTCCGACGTTTTTGGCCGGCGGATGAGGTGAATTGTGTTGGCTTCCGCTGGAACTGCGACTGCTGGGCGAGATGGTCGTGCTTATGGACGGACTCTGCTGCTGCTGCTGGCCGTCCAGCGCCGGTTTGCAATAATTGCTGAAGCATTGCTGGTGATGCGGAACGGAGAGGGAGGACGAACCGACAGCAGATTCGTCACTGTGTTGCGAAGACGAATCGACGTGGCCCGGCTTTGCCTGTTTCCGTTGTTGTTGTCGGTGGTGCTGGTCGATGTCGGAACTGCTGGCCAGCGAGTCTGGTGTGGCCACTGGGGAGCTGGCCGTCACTACGTCGCTGTTATTGAGACAGGCGAGCATCAAGTCTCTCTTTTTGTTCTTTTTCTCTTTGCCCGACACTTTGTCGAGGATGCCCAGTCCTCCGCCGTCGTCGTCCTTTTTGGCCAGCGACTGGCGCTTGTGTTTCATCCGTCTGTTTTGGAACCAGACCTTCACCTGGCGCTCTGTCAGGTCCAGCGAGGCTGCGATCTCGATCCGTCTCGGCCGGCACAGGTATTTGTTGAAGTGGAACTCTTTTTCCAGCTCGAGCAGCTGCGTGTTGGTGTAGGCCGTCCGTAGGCGCCGCGGGAGGCCTTCATTGACTGGAACGGGAAAAATATATTTTTTTTTAAATGAAGTCATCATTCGTCATTTCGACTTTTTCATTGTTAACTCTTTTTCTTCGACTTGAAGAAAAAGTTCTCTTTCAGATAGAGCGCATTGCCCGGTGAATTGAGAGCTGGGCAGGCCAATTGAAGGCGGAAACACAATGAGCGGTGGGATTGGGCAGAGCTAATTCATGAAATCCAACCGAGAAAAGTGGCTCCCGTAAGAAATAAATAAATATAAAATATTTATATAAAAAAACGATGTATATAATATACATGTAAGAGAAAAGGGGTACGACTGTAGAAGTATCTCGAGGCTTTTGACTTTGAGCTGAATGGAACAGCGAGAGCGGAGGGGGAGCTGCTGCGTACGCAGAGACCTTGCACCGTCATGTCTAGTCACGGCGTTAGTATTAGGAATAGGTTTTGTCTGTTTTTTTCTTGTTGAAAAGAGGAAGATGTTTGACATCAAGAAAAGGAAAAAGAAAAGGCCGTCGGAAGCCGCTCGACGTTGCATCAATGAATTCGGGAGGGATTGCCGCAGCGCGCGCTTTCAACTATTTAAAAAATAAAATGTTCCGAGTGCTGCGCGCCGTTTGAATGCCGGGAAACAGACGGAGAAAAAAAAAATAAAGAATACGTCGAAAGAAACAGATGTTTGCATCTCGCTTTTCCACCATTCAGAGCGGAATAAAGACTTTGCTATTATCATTTTCAAAAAATATGGAATGCTAGACGGGGCAATCCGTAACAAGTGGGCAACGAATTGTTCCCCCCTCGAAACTGGGGAGCACAAAAGATTCTAGAAATGTAAACTTGTACAAGGAATCATCTAGAGGTATGTATGTATACTTTTTGTCTTTTTAAAGCCATCAAACTTCACGGCCGGTAAACTTCGTTCCGTGACTCGACGGTTCCTGCCGGCCCGGGTTTTTGCGACAGTTTCTTCGTTTTTTTTTCTTCGTTGAGGCAATTTCGCAGCGCGTTGTGTCGGCAAGGTTAGCCTAACGGGATGGATAAATAAGCATTGGAAGGACTTTTGATGATTTTGGGCGCAATGTTGAGAGCTAGCACGATACCGTCAACTCACGAACGACGGGAAAAAAAGTAAAATAAAAAGAGTTGGCGACAAATATTTATAGAGGTTGACACCCGTAATCACGGTCGTAGCTCGGGAACCCGGATGCTTTTTTTTCTCTTTTAAAACAACAACAAAAAAAGAAATTTCTCCCATTGACATTGCGTACACAGTCACAAACAAGCCATGTTCTCGGTTTTGGCTGGTCTGCGTTTTGAGTTTTTGTTTTTTCCTTTTCTTTTTTTCTCCCCAACATTTTTGTATTTGATTTCTGTTTCGAGAGAGAAAAGCGGAGAGCAGGGGGTTTGTTGTAGCGTCGGTTGCATGTGTTGCGCGGTTGTGCAGTTATCCGCATGCAACAAGCCGATCAAGGGACGAGTCTGTGCTTTTCTAGTGGGCAGGAAAAACGAAATGAAAAAGAACTGGGAAAAAAAAGAGGAGAGAATCAACTCCCTCGGTTTTTCGGTTCCCTCCTATCTGTTTCTTTTTTTTTTTGTTTTCTCCTTTCTTTCCTATTTTGATATTGTTGAGGGCTTCTCTATATTTTGTGTGGGCGCAGCAGCAGCTTCTGTTGGGCCAGCCAAGCCCGACGACGATGGCGCGACGCCGCGATGTGTCCGCCGCAGCCGTCGCCAACCGACGGCCGAGATTTTTTCTTTTGTGTTTTTTTTATTTTGAATTTTCTTTTTTCCCTCAAATTTTTATTTTGTACGGTTCAGGTGCTACTCCACCCCCTTTGCTTCGTCTGTTGTGATCCGCTACGACTAAATATGCGTTGCTGGCAGCTACAACCGCGCTCCACACCCCCACTACCTATCTCTCTATCTCTCTCCTCCTATTTTTCCGACGATAATGATGATCATCGTCGAGTGGAGAGGGCCCTCTGGCCAGACGGACGCACAATTTCTCTCTATGGCTGCGCGCATTGTCTGTATGAATATTACATGGAACTGCTGCTGCATCGAGGAGGAGAGAATATCAAAAAGAAAAAAAGAGAACACGACCGATTTTCATCCCAGTGATCGTAAATTGCCCTGCGCTACAAACTGTCGTCGCTTGGTTATTCTACCCGGCAGCTTGCATCGCTCGGGCGGGGTCTCTGGGTATTACGAACTCTGTTGTCTTGCAAGACAACATTCCAGACGAAGAAAAAATAAACAATCTCTCGAGGGGCCAATGAAAGAAAGTTTTTTTTTATTTCTAGATCGGAAAATTATTGAGATATCACGGCCAAGCAGCAATCATTTCGTTTTGGAATTGAAGAAAAACTTTTTGTTACCACTTCAAGGCCGTCTCGCCACTGGGGTTTGTAATTAAGGTGGATCAAAGTTAAAGGGAATCTCATATTTTTTAGGGGAGAAGCCGGTTCGTCTTTTTATCTTTCTTCTTTTGCGCGTCATACGACACGAGTCAACCGAGGCGGAAATCGACGGCCAGAAAAGAGAAAAACTTATCCGCCGATAGAATCTTCTTGTTTCTCTAGTGCTCTATTGTTGTATATATATGAAAACATTTGGCTTCGTTTTTATTTCGACTCTTTTCGACGTTACGACGCCTTAACCCCCATCTCTCTCTCTCTATCCATAAAAAAGAAAAGGGAAAAGAAAATTGGGTCGTCGTATTTTGTTGTGGTTTTTTGTGTGTCTTACATCTTCGGCTCACTTGGCAATCGGATACGCGATCCGAGTGTTACACCAGAAGGTGCCCGACGTATGACGTAAGAAGAAAACCCGTTGGTTGCGCGAAAAAAAAAACAACAAACAAATGTTTTCTTCACGCCTATCTTGGTCTTTTGTTATTCCGGGCGCAACAGAAGACGGAAATCAGGTCGGTCCATCTTTTTCTTTTACGCGACGATTTAGAAAAGAAAAAAAAAAAGGCATCGAGCCAAGTCTGGAAGCTCATTCGATATGTAAACGGATGAAATTGAACCCCCTCGTGTTGCGATTACCTACGTATCGACAAACTCCTTTTCTTTCCTCTCTCTCTAGATCCGATCTGGCTGGGTGTCGTCGTCGGGGTGGTAGGCCGGAATGAGTCGGAAATAGGGGAAAGGACTTAATCTCGATCCAGCATGTTATTGCCAGCCGATTCATGCGAGAGGGGGAAATCACAAAAACGGGGTCTAGTGTAGCGAATCCAAGCAAAGGCAGAGAGACAGTAGAGCGCCCTACTCTTTTCTTTTTTCTGTATGTTTGGGTTTTGAACAGGACGATAAAAGAAACGGAGAGAAATACGCACAGACGGCCATTCCGTCTGGGAGCCGAGTATTGCCTCATTTGAATTACTAATCCCCTGACGCAATGCTGGCCTATTCGATTAGCATAGATTTCTCCTCTGCGCCGTGTGTTCCTTCCTCTCTCGCCGCACGACGGCATCACAACACGACTTTGATGCATAATTATTGTCTATTGAATTAGCTTATCGGGGCGCTCCGAGATATGTTGTTCCCTCTGAAAAACTGGTCTCTCTCGATTGTTCGCTCCAAACAGCTGCGCCATAACCTCGAAAAAATGCCAACGTACACTATTTGTTCCGCAAAAATCCACTTGGAGGTTTTTTCCCTTTTTTTTGCCAACCATTTCCGTTTGAACAAGCTGGACGACGTCTGGCTAGTGATTCGCCTAATAACTTCATTTTTTTTTTAAATAGTTACATTTGTTAATATAGTTGTTACTTTGCTCCTCTCCAAATATTGTTCTTTTGTTTTCGTCTGCTAAAAGTGGGAAAACAAAACAAAAGAGACCGACTCCAACTAGTCAAGTGGCGCGGTGCGGTTGGTGGTCTCGACTCGATGATGGATCGAGTCGCCCAACTTGAAGCCCCTCAGAAAAAAGAACTGCGCCTTTGTTTTAGATTTGTTTTTGGGGAGCCCCGGTTTCGCTCGCATTCGCACCGCAAAGTCAATTAGCCAACGACTCTTTTGGCAAAGTGTCTGGAAAGAGACGGCACGCGTCCCATCACGTCAAGTGATCGATAACGAGGATTGAGACTACATCTAGAAAGGTGATGAAGATGTATATATTTACGGTGGTTGTTTTTGCGGGCGACTTTCTTGTCCTTCATCCAAGCGTATTCGGCGCCGTTGATGAGGGCAGCGTCGTCGTCGTCCTGCATGGCCGATAAATCCTGGACTGAAGATTGCTGGCCCTGCTGGAGGAGGACGGCCGATGCGGAGGCTAAACTCTGGTCGTAGTATGAAGGAGCGTGATGGCCGAGGACGACGTCGTCTTCGTCGTTGCCGCCCATAGCGACGCCACTGGCCACGGATTGAGCTGCGACCACTGGTAGTCCGCCGATGCCACCGACGTCGCCGTTCAAGTCGATGGAGCGGCCCGTCAGGAACTCTACGAGGCTGCTACCGCTCCCACTGCTGCTGCCGGACGAATGCTGCTGGCCGAAACCGTTCTCCGTCGGCAGTGGCGGAGCTAATAGCAACCTCTCCATATTCACCTGATGGGGGAACGTAATAATAATAAATAAGAACGAAACGGATCATTTTTCGTCTTTTTCCCATAACGAGGAATCGAGTACAAGCCGTGGCCCCCCCACCACCACTTTGACTCGTCCGGTTTTTCCTTCTCAACATTTAGAAGAAGAAAGAAAACACCACCACCGAATCTATAAGGGCTGATTAAAAGTCGAAGCAGCTTGTAAAGGGCTCCTCGGTTACCACTAAGTGTGTTATTTGATGGACGCTGTTGGTCTGTTGTGCCCTTTTCAACAACAACAACAAAAATATATATCCCTCTTCTTCTTCTTTTTTGTTGTTCCTTTGGAGAAACTACTTAATGACTAGTTGGTTCGTTTCAACCAGCCGACGACGAGAGTCTTTTTTTTTCTCCTTTGAAACCCCCCATCGAAATAAGAAGAAAATGATTTGAAGAGGGTCAGAGATGGGAAGAAATAACACGGACTCGAAGAGTCGAAAAGGTCAGACTGTAATTATGATGTGTGCGCTACTCGAGTTTCTATTGGTTGGATGCTTTGCCTCTTCTCTCTACTAACATCATGGACGAGGCCGCAAGAAGAAGAAGTCGGGGAGGGAAGACGTAATTACATTAGAGCAGCAGCACATCAGGCCAGCTACCGGGTTTGAATTTTTTTGTTGGTGTGCTCCTCACCTCCTCGAGGGGGTAAACACCATTTAGCTCTTTCCGTTACGACTACGGCAGCAGCAGCAGCAGCAACCGTTGAAACCAGTTAGACATTTCTCTCTTTCTCTGTTGTGTGTATGTTTGAGGGCACTTATCTCATCATCATACCTGTTTAATTGGAATTGCGTCGGGAGATTTTTGCCCAGTCACGATGATGGAACGCAATAATAATCCAATGTTGTTGTTGTTGTTGTTGTCGGATTGATTGGTGGGAGTCTGGCGGTACACGGAACTCTGGGAATAAGACACGAAGATCTTTTCCTCTCTCTTTTGTTTTAATTTTCCAAATTAAAGTCTGTCGCACTGGAACACACTGCTGCGGACGCACGTGCACAAATCACTGGATATATATATATATAACAAAAAACACACTGAACACTTGCCGACGTCGGCGCCCAGTAATAAACGAACGAACCGTTCCGGTTGCCGCCGATGTTTTGATGACAATGGTCCCAAAAACTAGGCGCGCGACCCTCTTGTCTTTTCCGGCTCGTACGATCGCTTGCGCCGCCGCGTCGATGCGCCGCTTCTGGCCCCCCTCTTGTCCTACGCCGACGCTCCCATACACCCACCGCGACGAGCAGCACACAATTTTCTTTTGTGCTGGAACAACCAGCGTCGCTGACACTAATGGTCCCTAGACTTTGTCCGTAGAGAGAAGGAAAGGCAGTTCTAAATCACAGAGCACCTTATTGTTTACGATTTGTAGGGGGGAGGATCGAGCGCACAGATTTCGACGATTTTTGATTTAATAATCAGATGTAACTATTAATTTTAAAAAATGAAGTTTGGCGTCGTACCGGTTGAGAACGTTTTCTTCCGCTAACTCGATGGCTTTTGATTACGACGACGACGACGACGTAACGTCAGCAGTCGAAGGACGCGCAACACACTGCACCGGTGCGGCTCTCGCCCGTGTTTGTGGCACCGCGGCGTTTTGCCATCAGGTCTCTTTTGATTTTTTTTTTCTTTTTCCTTTTTTTCTTTAGCGTTTCCTCCCCGCCTTTTTGCCCTCTTCTTTTTTTTTACGGCTCTCTCACCTCTCTCGTTTTGTTATGGCGCACCAGAAAAAAAGGGCCTCTCTCTCTCTCTTGTATGAGAGGGGGTAGGTGGGTTCTGTCACGTGCTCCTGTCCCGACCGGCCAATGGCAGCTCGGCTGTCAGAGTCGAACCTGAGCTGGTGGTGGCTTGAGCAGCAGTGGCAGCGGCGGGACTTGTAGGCCAAAGAGGAAGATCATCCCGCCCAGAGAACCGTAGGTGGGAGGAGGAAGCTGCTGCTGCTCCTGCTGCCGGTTGTTGCGAGAGCCGAGCGGTTGCAGCAACCGTTTTTTTTCTTTTTTTCGGTGCCCAAAGGAGTTAGCTGCTAACTTGTTGAGGTTTCCTCCTTTTTCTGTCAATCGCTCTGACTGCTACCAGTCGCAGAAGCAGCAGCACTCGCCCTTCAACAACATATCCGCAACATGAGAGAGAGAGAGATGGACGCCAGCGGGGCTGGACCAAGGTTCGACCATGCAGTCCGTCTATACTACTGGTCGAGAACCCGAGAAACGAGGTGTACCGAATGATTATCCGACAATGCAACGCGCTAATTATTATCCGGAATCGAAATAAAAAAATAAAAAAAGAGAGAGAAGCCCAGTCTGGCTAATTACAGTTCGACGGGCACGTTTCACGGCCTCTTGCGCGGCGGGACCAGATGGGAAACATCGCAACACGGTCGTATACTCGTCTACTGCTATCGGTAAGTATGTAGTAGTGTGTGTCTTGGTGTAGTAGCTTTCGTGGAAGAAAAGAAAAAGAGAGCCCACGATGATGATGATGGTCCGATGATGGATCGGTTTGTATATGCCTTTATAAAGCCGTGAATAATAGATAGATAGAGAGCCAGAGAGAGAGAGAGAGAGAGTAGAAGAAGTTCAATCATGTTTCGCTGCTCTTGACGGACGTCGTCGTCGTCGTCGCACTAGTTGATTTCTCACGCACACCGAGACTCTCCCTTGTTTGAATAGCCCGCTTCTTTTTCTTTTTTTCTTTTTTCTTTTTTAAATGTTTGAATGACGTCGTTTAAGGAGGAGTAATAAAGAGCGACGACGACTGTCTTGTTGCCTTGAAGAAAACACAGATATCATCGACCCGTCGCTCGATGAATAGAAGGAAAAGGGAAAAGAAGTGTCGGTATCTTTGACCGGCTGCCGGTCCTATTGTGCGCAAGACGTTGGTGGTGCTTCTCGGCAATCGTCGAATGAAAGAAAAGGACTCTTTTTATTTTTATTTTTTTTTCTGGTGTACAAGGAAAAGCGAAAAGAATTTGATATATAAGAGCTGACGAAAAATGAAATCAAAAGAAGTAAAAACAGGCTTCCCCCCTTTTCTACGCTCATCCATCATGTTTGAGTCGGTTAAATATTATAGAGAAGGAAAAAGAAACGTGGAATAAACCAAGGTCGGTCCGTGTAACTAGCCCTCTCTCATCCTTGGGTTACGTTGCTCCCGCTGCTGCTGCCGTTTTTTTTCTTGTTTGTGTCTGTGTACGAATTCCTAACTCTTTTTTCAGAGATGAAAAGGTGGTGGCAATGGGTGTTTCAAGCGAGTCAGTACCTTTTCACAAGTTATTTTACAAGAACTTGGGAGAAAAAGTCCACAAAAAAAAAAGGAAAAATTCTTTTCAGGGAATTCCGGTCTCGGCTATTATTCAACTGGTTAACACGCAACATGTCTCATTCAATTTTTTTTTTCTGAACCGGGAGGAAACTGTACGTGTAGTAGAGAAATAAGGGTATGTCGTTGTGGTATATATCTACTGTCGTTTTTTCTTTTTTGTCAATTCCACGGCATTCGACATAAACGGGGGAGAAACAAAGCACGTCACTTCCTTTTCAAATTTTTCAATTTATCCCGCGCCGCAGACAGAGCGAGAGAACCCGACATGTTTGAAATAATAAGGGAGGGTTTCATCGGCTGGAAAAAAGAAGACCGTGTTTCTCTTTTGTCTCTTCTAGGCATTTTCATAAAAAACTGTTTAGACTTCCACCTCCAGTCGGAAGACAGACAGGTGTGTAGCGTGAAATAGCGGCAGTAGCAGCTAGCGCATAGATCACTATTTTTCCAGCCCCAGATAATCACATAGAGATTTAATGAATACAATGATGTGGAAGGAGTCGATAAATCTCCGAAAAAATACGGCGGCCTATTCTATTGTAGAGTGATCTGCGTGATGATGGACTCGGAGAAATCTCTGGCCGCGAAGCCGTGAGAAAAAAGATCAACAAAGAGGCTGTAGGGAATATAGTCGGATCGACAGCAACCTTGGTGAAGTGTTTTTTGTACGGGGGATTTCGGGGATCTTCCTGTAGTGTTGAAGCGGCTTATTCAATTCTCATTGGTTTTTATTTTTTTGTTATTTTGGATCGACGCAAAGAGAGTAGACTAAAAACATGTATTTATATAAGAGGGGAGAATAGGAGAGCTAGTAGAGAGAGAGAGAAGAGTACGACGACTACTGGTACCCGAGGAAGAAAATCACGCAGAGTTGCTTTTCACGTAGAGGGGCCAAGCCGAGCACGTCAGGCGAGCAATGCATCACTCATCTGTCAGAGGGACCGCCTCGAGCGCGCACCTTAACAGAAATCACCAACCAAACATGGGGGCGCCGCGTAGCTCTTCTTCTTCTTCTTCTTATCCATCTCTTTCTACTACTTTTTTTCTTCTTCTTCTTCTTTTGTTGCGTTCCAGCACCCGGTCGGTTTTTTCCCCTTCAGCCGTTCGGCAACAGACGGCATACCTATCTTTGACACAATCGACGGCCAAAATGGGTCAAACACTGCCGTCGACAAAAGATGCTTTTCTTTATTTCGGGAAATAGACTTGCAAAAAAATTATGTCAATTTGTGGTGATGACTTGATAAGTTTATAGAATGAACACGAGCGAAATTTTTCACGGTTGTTGAAAATATTTTTCTTTTGATTTTGTAGGATGGACGCGTGCCGGACCGTGGGCGACGAAAGATTGGTAAGTTATTTTTAGAATTCAGGTAAAATTTTAATAGTCAGTCGTCCTTACGAAGACGTTGTTCGTCCGGATAGCTGATGGTCTTCTTTTTCTGGGTTGGGATTCACGGTCGGTTGCGGGTGCGACACAGGAAGCGCTGGTGTGCTCCTGTTCGGATGGAGGGGGGGAGGGAGGCACGGACAAAAAAGACCCTCGAATTCCGCCCGGCGTCGTGTGTGGAAATCGCGCCCAAAGAAGCACACACACAAACAGAAAAGTCGGGGGGAAAAGAGAAGAAGAAAACTGACGTGGATGTATGGAAAAACGTAGGAGGAGGGCGCGTGCGGCGTCGTGACAGACTCTGGTTGGGTGCATGACGCGACGATCTTTTTATATTTGGTTTCTTTTCCCCCTTTTCCAACCGCATTTTACACAGCATTTTCGGGTTCTTGATGAATGATGAATGGCCTATGAAATATTCCCGACATCTCTTTGAGGTTTTAATCATCTGGCGACGGGTTTTTTTTCTTATTCTTATTCTGCGTTTATTTATGTGTTTGCGTTTTTTCCTGACGGGCCGCCTCGCCTCTTGGCCGTGATGAATCTCGTTCCGCTTGATCATAAGCCCAATTCAGTTTTTCCTTCGACTTCACGAGAGAGGAGAAGATCTTGTTGCACTGCGCCTGTACGACGAGGAAATGGGAATAAGAAAAATGAATGGCCCGTCTCTCCATTGCTCATTTGCTCCAGCGACTCGTCCGACAGTCTGGTTTTATATACGACTGAACTGGAGCATTACATCGAGCCGCTTGTGTTGTGTGTGCGAGGGGTTCGATGCAGTCGCACAAAGAAAACGAGAGGGAGAATTCGGCTGTAAACAATACTACTACTACTTCGGAGAGGAGAAAGCTATAGAGGGGAGAGAGAGAAAGCGAAAGAAAAGAGGGTGATGGCAAGGAAGAGATGGGCCGTTTCGGTTGACGTCTATGGCATATATAAGTCCGGCCGTACCACCAGTTCACCCTAGTCTCTCTTTCCGATATGCCAAAGATACAGCAAAGAGACAACAACAATAACCCCGAGAAAAAAATGTTGTTTCGATCTGATTGTGTCTACTGTAGGTCCCTATCTGGAAAGCGCTTGTCATCTTTCAATGGTCTGTCCGGGTGGAGATGGTCTTGTTTGATTCGTTGCGCAATTAACCGCGTAGAAACTCATGATGGCATCCATTAAGAGTTGTTAAACATGCGGATGGTTAACAGACCGCCATCGGATCCGCATGTTTTGTTTATATATTGCTCTGCTTTCCTTACTTTCGGAGCGGCGAGTTAACTGCCGAGTTTAATGTCGCACAATCTGGCCGTTTCTTTTCGTCGGTTGGCTCTCGTCTTGCCTCATCATCGACCTGCTTTACTGCCGACGAGCCAGGAAATTAAAGGCACCATAATGTGGCAAATATTTAGTGGCTTGTGTATGTCCCCCCCTTGTGGTAATTCTTCTCTGTCAAGAAAGGATTCCAGACCATCTTCACCGAGTTACGACGAATGATTGCGCTCGTGCCCGAGTTCAAGGGTCGTGCCTCTTCTCTTTTCTTGACTGCAATGCCATCATCTTTGACGATCATCCGCTTTTCCGGTCATATCAAACGTATATATATCAACGTTTTCTTCAATTGTTTTGGGCTGCGCGTTGTGTGCTGGCGGTCACGCACATAACGCGGGGTGAGCCCCGTCACGCTGGGGAAACGGTTTTTCCGCGCCGCCGTTCAAGACCGCCCCCGTTTTGAAAACTTTTGAGTCAACTTGGGTGTAGTGGAAAAGTAGGCTCGGCCCGAGAGGTTGGCGCGCGGTTTGTGTGGCGGCGGTGGAGAAGAACAAGAGCGATGACACTTTTATTAACGGCTAACTGACGTGATGAACGATGGGCCCGCTCCGTCTGGCCCGGTCAACTTTTGTCAGGCTTTTCTGTGTCCGTTTTTGATGATGAAAAACAATAGAAAAGCCAAGCCGCAAAACTGGTCTGCCGACTCCATTTAGACGGAACGTTAGTAGTTTTGTTGCGGCCGTTGTTTGAATGTTTCTATCAAGATGATGATGGATACATTTCTATATAGAGAGCCTATTGTCTTTGTTGTTGTGTGCTGCGTGATTTTCGAACCCGTGTTTCATCACGGAGCGCCCGCCGTTGCCGAACTATTGTCGCGTGTAAAGTCGTTTTTTCATAATTATTTCCACCGCCGTCGCTTTTGTTTCGGCGCGCGCGCTAACTTGGCCCCGGGACGATTGTTTTCAATAGACATTTCTACCTCGAAAATGAAGTAGAATAAAAAACAGAAAGACAACTTTGTGTATAGACAACGAAAAAGAAGTGAAAAGCAACGGCTCATTAAATGAGAGCGCGTCGGAGACGCGGCCGGACGCGAAACGGTGCGGGACACGCAGCTCCGTGGAAAGAAAAAATGTCGAATGATGAGCGTGACACGCGGGGACCGAGGGGAGGAGATTTCCAACGACGCCCTGAGCTCCAACTCCGTTTACCGTTGCGTCACGACATTGATGTGATTCCAAAACTCTAACTGCGATGACATTCGAAAAAAACAAAAAAGAAAAAAGTTTTTAGATTCTCCCGAATCGGAGAAAAAGAAAGAAACCAACAAGTTTCCTCCTTTTTATTTCTAGTAAATCCAGACTACATCAAAACACATTTTTCGTCTGGAAGCTTTAAAAAAGTACAGGAGGTTTCAGCTGTCATCATCATTGATCATCAGCTTCTCTCTCTTTCTGTGTGGCTCTTTTTTAGGTGCCCCAGTGTCTTGCAGCTCGTGCTAGGGCTCCTCTAGACACGAGCCCTTTACGATGAGAATGTTTTGTAGTACCTGCTGCGATCCCTTTTGTGAGCCAAGTTTCTTGTTTTCCCTCGACTTGTCGTCTGGAAAAATCCCTTCATGGAGAGAAACGGGTTGGATGACAGACAGCTGCGCGATCGACCTGGTCGTGCGCCATACATCTACCACTTTTGGGCTAGAGTGGATAGATAGCGTGCGGAGAGAGAAAGAATGATATATTCCACCAGTTGCTATACCACCGCCACAAAAAGAAGAAGAAGAGGGCAACATCTTTTTGTGGAACATCGATAAAGAACGAAAGCCAGTTGAACATGGCGGCAGGTAGATTTTCGCTGTAGATAGTGATGGTTTCCATGACTATATGTTGTTGTTGTTCTTTAGCTCGACCTCCGTATTCCACGTACACTACTACTCCCTTAAGAATGAATAATGACAATCGTTTTCGTTAACGGGATGTCACGGTTTATTAACGAGCAAACTAATCGCTGCCTCGTTTTCTCTTGAAACGCATTCATTTGTAGCTGAAACTACTGCTGCTGGGCTAGGCCCCCAGTTACTGGCTTATCGGATTACTGGAACCGTGGAGGTCTGCCTCTTTTCGCGTTCTCGAGAGGTGATAATCCGTTCTGGTAGGCCTTGGCTGGTTTAATACAACAAGAAAAGCCCGTGACTCTATAGTCTACAAATATACAGAGGGAGAACAACAGAAAAGACAAAAAAGAAAAAAAGAATTGCGGATGATTGATCCCATTGTGGTCGATAAATATGCAGATGCCTTTTGTTTATTTCCAGCACTTTTTCCCTCTTCTAGTTCCACAATTGTTTGGGATCTGGCATCGATTCAGACACATTTTGTATTTGCCATGTTTTTGTGTGTTTCCTCGGCAGAGAAAGAAAGAAGGAAAGAAAGAGTATGGATAAACCCAGAGAGTGGGGGGGAGCGATCGTGAAACGCGTCATAAAACTTGAGAAACGGCGCTCCTCCAGTTTCGGAATTGTTTGGATGAGAGAGAGACAGAGAGCTAGGGGGGAAACGAAATGTCTTTTCTCTATCCATTACATAATTCAAGGGTATTATACGTTGTATCGATTCTTGATATCTTCAAAAATATCGTGCGATTCAATTCTCCGAGAGAAAAAAAAGATGCTTGGAGGTTTTTGTCGTCTGTTATTACTCTATCGACGTCTCGGATTGTCTCTCTACTATTTACCGCTCTTGTGGAAAAGCATTGTTACGTTTTGAGCGGCGCGGTCTGACCTTTTCTGCCTTTGGGTTATTCAAGTCATGCGACGGGCGCGCGCAGCGGTTTCTCGGTTGCGTTGCGGTCGCCGAGACGCACAATTCAGCCGACCGACAACTCACGGCCGCGTATCACATGTAGGTTAACAAAAAAGAGAGAAGGAAAGAAATAGACGGGATAAGGGAGGGAGGCGGGCTCTCCTTGAGGTTTTGCGGGATTTTTCTCTCGTTTGAGGACAGCGACTGTTGCACTTTGAACGACACGAAATGTCGGGTAAGCGCAAGAACTACAGTAGGAAGCGTCGACCGTGACTTGATGCGTGGCTCGCGTTCAAACTTTGGCTCTTGTCGTCGTTGTTTCTTTTTGAAGGGAAAAATGGTGGAAGAAGCAGAGGAAGACGAGGGGAAAGAAAAAAAAAACGAAGAAGAAGAAGACAAAATAAAAAAACGCGTCGCCACTGCCACCACTTCTCCTCTTTCTCTGCGTTGTCAACCAAAGCGATCCGGTGCCTCACATGATGGATGACTGGTGGCACAGAGAGAAGGGGATCCCAATCGCTAAAGGGGTAACGCCCACCTCAAGTCGCTTCGGTTCTTTTCTTTTTCTGGGCTCCTATGTACTCCATAGAGAGCCATATAGTCGCAACTCTCTTTCTTCTTTTCGCTTTGGTATTCGATTCTTCGCGCCATAAAGAAATCGACGTTTTTTTTTTGAAACCGAGGAATTTTTTTGTCAGAAAAAAAAACGATCCGTCTCTCGCAGGTGGAGAAAAGTTCATTGTTCGTTAGCGCGTCATCACCCAAACTCGATGAATGGCATAATAAATAAAGAGACAGAACTTTGTGAATTTTTTTTTTTTGAATTCTTTTCTTTCTCTCTATGATACAAACAGTACAGGGTTGAAATTCTTCTCTTATTTGGCCGAGCTTTTTCTCTAAATACGATCGAATGTCATTTTCTCTTGTTGCAGAAAAAAAAGAGGAAGAAAACAAAAAAACAGAAAGAAAAAACACATACGGGATGGACAAAGTGGTTGACGAGCGAACAGGGAAATGATTTCACATTCGATGGTTTTGTTATTTAAGAATCCATTTTTTTGTAATTAAAAAAAGACACTTGATGCGAGCGTGGGCGGTCAAACAACCCGGAGTCTGGACAAAACTATTTTTTGGGCGATCGAGAAAAAGAAAAGAAAATGAAATTTCGTTTGAAAATAGTCCCTCCCTGTCGAATTCATCATTTAAAAAAAGAAAGAAATTGAAACGAAAAAACATTTGGCTACATCTTGGGCGACCCCTCAAGAGAAAATCGATTCAACTGAACTAATGAAAAAAGAGTTAGTATCTCGGCAAAATGTTTTGAAAATAAACGAAATCAAATAATCGAACACGATTCGGACCAGATTTGCAGCAGTGGTGGTGATAAACTATTATGAGAGACGGGGGGTTATTAGTTTTGTTAAATTTACAGCATGGCAAGTCGAGGGGCTTCCTGATTGGTATCGACGACACCGTTGCCGTTTGCTGTGGCAAAAAGATTGAGCGGATTGCATTCCATCATCGAATTGGCCGGCTGGAAAGCGGACGCGCTGGGAGTCTGGATATTGTTGGCCGCGACCGCGTTGTTGGCACCCGGAGCCCATGTCATCTCGCCGTGATACTGGTAACTGCGGAATCCCTGGCCGGGCAACACGGCGGCGGTGGTGGCGCTCGGTGTAGTAGGCGGCTGTTCGCTAATTGGGCTGCTGTTGTTGCTGCTACTTCCGACAGACATTTGAGCGTTGTACATTTCGATCTGTTGTTGTTGTTGTTGCTGCTGCTGCAAGTGCTCGTTTCCACCACCGAACATGGCGGCCGGATATCCAGCGCGATGGTGAGCGTTCCACTGGTGATGAAATCCAAAATACCCGCCAAGATTTGAATTCAAATAGGAAGGCGTCGGTGCGTATGGGTTGTTATTGTAAGCCATATTAGCCGGATGGTGGCCAGCATACTGATGGAAACTGGAGTAGTGCTGCGTCGGGAAGATGCCGTGTTGTTGTTGCTGCTCGTCGGGCGATCCGATGTCGTCTGTCGGCGTCACTAAGCCCCCGCCGCTGCTGTACTTGAATGACTCGGTGCCGAAGGAGAGCGATAAGTGATGCGGATGCATCAAAGGCGCTTGGCTACACCGTTCGGGACTCTCTTGCTCGGTGGAACATCCGCTGTAAGGCGACAAACTGCTCTGATCGTAAGGAGCGTATGGCGGCTTGCTGGCGGCCGTTTTGGCGCCCAACTCGTCGAGCTGTTCAGAGAGGCCAGTCGGTTGGCCAGTCTCTTGGGCATCGCCGTAGGATCCAGGTGTCGGGTCCGAGGAGGACAGGTGACTGGCCAGCGATGGCGAGGGGGAGCCGGCGCCACTGATTTCGTTGGCAGCTGCTGCCGACGCTGGTGGAGATGGCGAGCTGGACGTCACGGCCGAGCAAGAGGGCGGACTGGGCGATTTATCCCCACCGGCACCTCCGCCGCTGCTTTTGCCTTTTTGTTCTTTTTTGAATTTCATCCGCCGGTTTTGGAACCAGATTTTGATTTGCCGTTCCGTCAGGTTGAGCAGTGTGGCCATTTCAATGCGTCTGGGCCGGCACAGGTATCGGTTGAAGTGAAACTCTTTTTCTAGTTCCACCAGCTGGGCACTCGTGTAGGCCGTCCTGGCTCTTTTGGCCGGTTGTTCTGATTAAATAAATAAAAAAAAGAAATGAAAAATCAATCAATCAATCAGTCAGTCAGGAAAACTGGACTGCAACTACAAGAGTTTTCAATTCGTTAGAATGTCTATAGAGTGGAGTTGGAGTTGTGGCGGTGTTTTGGAAACGGGACGGACGACCGTCTGGGGAAATTGGGAACCCACACCGCAGACCCGACAAGCCGCTAAAGAGAGTGGAGTCTGAAAGCCGGTGGGATATCCCCAGTAGAATAACCAAAAAAAAAAGAAGAAAAAGATTCCTTGTTGCTCCTTCTTCTTCTCGATGAATCAAACTCACTTAAGCGTCGAGACGGGCCACCAAAGAAAACAGGGGCGAAACAGACAAGAAATCTTAGAGAAAATACAAGAAATAAAAGGCCGCTGGTAGACGTCTTTCTCTTTTCTCCTTATTCGAAATGGATGAGGCGCCGTACAGTGGCGTCGACTACACAACAGACAGGACCGCACCGAGTCTAGAGATGGATGGAGCCGGCCCCGAAAAAAGGGGGAAAATCGTATTGCGCGCGCCCAAGTCTACATACGTACGAGGATCGTGATTGAATTTGGCTATTGCTGCGTTATTGAGGGTGGATGACGCGTGGGAGGATGTCAGGTCGTGTTTTTGTATCCGATTAAGGGGGAGAAACTGGTTGTGGGGGACCTCCCTCTGAGAAACGGCCCAACCCGACCGAGAGAGAGAAGCACATAACCATCAATTAATAGTTCTTTTGTGTGCAGCTTGTGTGACAGCACGGCACCACCACTGGGGTCTTCTCTGCTCTAGGCCCATCAAACACATCTAGAGTTTTATATGTTACAACCGGCGCTCTTGATTCTCCGACCCACCAGCACGCGATCCATTACGCAACGTCTGCTCGAAATCTTTTTTTTTAAATCTTCCAACCGTTTCTTTTCCACGGTGAGGGTATAAACAAATCGACAGATTTCGTCTGCTACAAGACTCTGACACGCGGGTTGGAGGGCCCCAAGAAAGTAGGAAATAGCAACAGGTTCTTTACCTGGGCTGAGAGAAATGGGTGGCGTCGGTTGAGGCGAAATTGGCGATGCCAAACTCTCTGACGAGGACATGAGCTGATTGCCGCCGTACGAATGGTGATTGGGCTGGACCAAGGTGACTCCTCCGGCTTGGAAAGGACTCCTCTTGATGGCATTGGTGTCTCTCATCCACGGGTAGATCTCCTTGGCTGCTGCTGCTGCTGCGTTGGCCGCTTGGCCGGCCGTCGAAACGGCATGGTAGGAAGCTAAATATTTGAAGAGGATGTCGGTGTTAGTTGGAACGAGTTCGGGCAGAGTCGGCCACGGATTGCCGAACGTGAACGGATTGATGTCGGCCATTGATTTCTAACGAAGGACGGCGACGAGGGTGGCCAAAATCACGTGGCAGACTGAAATGACATTTTGGCCGTGAGCGACCGCACGAGCAGCACACTCTGGCGGCGTCGGAAAACGAGCAGGTGCGTGGTAAGACACGACACCTATCATGTCAATAAATGACAAATTTTATTTTTTTGCTTACCGATGACATCAGCTGATAGTTCGTCCGCGTTAGCCGAGAAATGATGTTGCACTGTCGCGTGTTGCCCCAGGTGGTGCTGCAGCTGATGATGATAAGGGCTGGGAGAGTAAGGATCACTACCGATGTGATGATTGTTGATCGTCTGCTGTTGTTGCGGCTGAATTGGCACTGGCACGGGCGAATTCACAGCCATTTGCATGGCGCAAGAAGCGGAACGATACGACGGCTGAGGATTGCCGACCTCCGCTCCGGAGCACTCTTGCTCGTAATAACCGCAGTCGGGACTGTCGTATCCGTACACGGCACTACTTCCGTTGGTCATGGCGTCGCTGTGACCTGCTGCTGCTGCTGCTGTTGCGACTTGAGGGTAGTTTTGGTGTTGTTGTTGAGCTAAATAACTTGACGGTGGATGATTCTGCTGCTGCTGGTGTCCGGAGTGGAGCGGAGCAGGACCGATCAGGAAGGCTTTGTGATGCAGACTGGTCACCTCTGGCGGCTCTGGGTGACCTAGGTTCACTTGCTGTTGTTGTTGGTACTGTTCCGTCATTCTTGGTAGTAGGAGAGGTAGTAGTAGTTGTAGTAGCGGGTGGGTGGAGGGAGAGAGGGTGGAGGGAGGTCACGGTCGAGACAATGGTCCCATGCAGAGCTGGACGCACAACAAGACCCAATCAGATGTGCAGATCGTGCCCACCCAACAACAAGCGGACAAGCAGCAAGGGTTGGGGTGGTCAGCAACTCCTCCCACTTCTTCTTCTTCTTCTTCGGGGTGCTGCTGGACTGGGCTGGGCTGGGCTGACGCTGTGGCGAAGAGAAAAAGGGTACAATCAGGTCATGTCAGGTCAGGCTCGAGTTGGAGGTCAATCTCTTATCGGCTAATGCTACTAAGTACTTGCTAAATCAATTGGAATGACATCATTGGAAAAGCTCATCATAAATCGATTAATCATTTCCCGGTAGTAGCCGACGCAACAAGCTCTTATCAGGAGGACTGGAATTTCCAGTAGCGCCAGTAGTTTTACTCGCGTCTGATGCAACAACAAACACGCACCAAAATGGTAGACCCGTTGGGTATTTTAAATTTTAAATAGCCAGAATTGGACAAGGTCGCCAATGATGATTTTACTACTACTGCTACCTATTTTAAAAAAAAAATTTTTCATTTGGAGTTAAATGACCATCACCAGCATCTCTCCGGTGGTCAAGAAATGTAAAATGGAAAGATCACAACGTGCTGAGGGGGTTGTATATTTTCTTGGGTGCTCGCTTGTGACGGCACGCTCAAATTCTTTTCTCTTTTCTTGTAGAAAGAGAATAAAATGGCAATCTGAAGAGATCTGCCGAGAGAAGGTGGGAGGGTCTCGATCTAATTATCAAAGTAAAACAGCGCCCAAGATTCTCTCTTTTGGGGTTAGAGAGGAGAGAGTTAAAAGGCTCCAAATTGCCGCCGTCGACGACGACTGTACTATGGAGCATTGGTGATTTTGGTGTCTCCTCATCTTTTTACAGCCGAAAAGTTGCTGGCCCATGGTATATACATACATACACAGCAGACGGGGGTCAAAGAAAAAGGCGGGGAGGTCCAGACGTACGCGACGAAGGCCTTGTCCTCCACCCAAAAGGCAACAAACGTGTCGGCTACCGATTCCTGTGATGTTGGAACCCACCCAAAGACATTCTCCCTTTTTTTTCTCTCTCTCTTTCTTTTTTTGAAGACAAAATAGGAAAGAAAAAAAGAGTCACATCAAAGGGAAGGAAAACAAAGAATTTTTGGGGACTTTTTTTTCTCCTCTAAATGGAAAAGAGGCCGAATGCGCCAAAAAGCAACCGATACCCCCAGTCGGATGAAATCCCTCGGGTTTGCGTCTTTTTCTATAGCGCACACACATCGATTCCCTCTTCTTTTTTCGGCGGGACTTTGCCCGCAAAAAAAAAAGTCAAAGAGAAAAATAGAAAGAAATAGGGATCCTCCTTTTTCCTCTCTCTCGTGCCGATATGTAGTCGCCGCCATCGGTGGGCCCCCTTTTTTTTTTTTTTACTTTGCGGCTCTTGTGTGCAATGTCGGAATCCATATCATATCCCCAGTGAATCAAAACATTCTGATTTTTGTCTTCAAATACAAGAAAATCTTTTGAAAAAAATCAAAAAGTTGTTTGTATCTAGAGCGGCTTGGCTTATCTTGTATACGAATTAGTCGCGACGCGCTGTCCGATCAGTCACGGACCGCCGTCAATAATAGAGAGGTCGAAACAATCATTTTTGATGATTGGAGAGCAAAAGAGAGAGAGAGACTTTCTCTTATCTCAATTTTTTCACGTTTTCCCCTCGTTGTCTCCGAGGAAAATTGCAGTCGTCTACATCTGGGATAAAATCGTCGACAGCGGACGTGAGCCTCAGAGAGTTTTTGTCACGCAAAGAACTCTCGGCGTCCCGCCGTTATAATGACACCCTTGAACGAAAGCAAACCCCGGCGCCACTCAAGAAACCTGTCGCTGGCTGTTTCGGTCCTTTTTTTCTGAAATTTTCTCTTCTACTTCATAATTGACCCTAATGTATATCTAGCGGCTAGACGAAGAACGGCCATGTCACCGGACTCTCTGATCGTGTAAAATGCTGTTTCGGTCAGTTTTTCCTCCCGCCGATGATGCTGGGAGAACTCCACCTGTTCCCCGAGTCCAAGTGGATACTTTGGTCAGTTTCTAATTCCTCTTATTTCTGACTTTTCTCGTTCTGGAAAATGTTTGTCGTCGACGTCGTCGTCGTGGACTTGGTTTTTGTTTTCTTTTTTGGTTGTTGTCGTTCCCAAGCGTGATGGATATCTTCCGTGACGGTATTCGTTTTTTTTCTCTGGGCTTTATATTTCTGACTGACTGTGTTTTGTTTTATTTGCGGTTCCCCCCGTTGTGGCTCTGTTGCGAAATCACCTCCCATTTCAGGAAAATTGACCGCCCACTCTAATCACTATATAGGCAACTACAAATCATCATGTGTTTGGATTTAATGACAGAGGAGGAGGAACGAGAGAGAAGGATAGTAGACAAGAGTCGATTCATTTCTCTCTTCTCATGCGCCCGGCGCTGCTACACCCGGCCCAATTATTTCGGAAAATTTCGTTGGAACGCAAGCGCTTGCCAACAAGTTTTCAAACAGATTTTTTGACTTTTAAGAGAGGAGCACGCCAAGAGGTCAGGCAAATGTCGTTGTTTTGTCGTCGTCGTAGAAAAGAGATCCTTTTTCGAACTGATGCCCAGATATTGAAATTCTATATCAGTGGTGGAGGGGGGTAGAGGAGGAGGCGGAGTTTTTCGAGAGATGGAAGAGGAGTTGGGCTCGCGCTGGAAGAAGAAAAGATCTCGATTTCAAGCAGCAGCTCGTCGTTAATTAGCGCCTTGGTCTTGTGAAGACGATAATGATGATGAATATGCTGCCTCGTCTTTACTGGTACTTGTTCTTCCTTTTTCTTTTCTGGAGGCCCTTGAAACTCTTAACACGACCAATCAATGCAAAGTCATGTCTGACCCAAAAGGGATATTTCTCGGTAGCTGCTGCTTCTTCTTTTCTGAAAGAGAAAACTATCGAAAACGGTATATATGTACTGTAGAGAGAGAGAGAGAAAGCAAAGCCCTCCGAAACTCTGTGGCAAGTGATGGAGCAGGTTGGTGGTGATAAGTTTTCGGTGGCGGCCATCACGCTGCGATATCTATTGTAGTTCGGGGGAGGATGAGCGACACGCATAGAGCAGACGACTTGACATTTTGATGGATGGCCTACGCGCCCGTGCTCACCCGGTCCTCTCTCTTTCTGCTCTCTTATATATATATAATACTCATACTATTCGACGTGATATGGATTGAGAGAACAAACCAGAGCGGCAATCGCTTCCTCCTACACCACACCAAATCGCCACCTCCGTCTATCTTGGCTGGGGTAGTTCCCGAGACGCTTTTTGCTCCAGTAGACCGAACATTTCCCTCTGTTTTGTCAACAAAACGAAGCCAATCCACAGCAGCAGCCACGCTATGTAGTTATGCTTGTCCCATCGAAAACCGGGGCCAGGGATGAAGAATGACATCTGCTGGTCACTCTAATATGTCCAGTCCACTGGAACGCTCCTGGGGTTTTGGGGGAGGGTGAAAACGCGTGTTCCATCATTGTCAGTCTCTATAGACTTTTTATTTTACCAACAGGCGAAACGCACACCCCGATGAATATTCAATAGCGAGACGTGATCAACTGGTCTCTTTCGAAAAAATTTCGCCTTCAGTTAACAATTTCGATCCGATTGGTCGATGCGATTCGAGTGTTGATTGCTCCGTTTTTCAACTTTCGCATTTTTTTGGTCTCGTTGAAGCAACCGCACCCGGTTTTTTCCGTCTCTCCAGTTTTGTTGGTTTTTATTGTTTGTCTGGCAGGCAATCGCACCTGTTTCTCTCCAGGCACCGGTTTTGAAGAAGGAGGGAAAAAGTGACTCGAGACATGATTGAACTAGTCTAATAGTAGTCTGTTTGGTAGCGCAAAATTTGAATTTTCTTGCTTCTGAAACATACGAATTTGACGGATCCTGACTTCTAGAAGACTCGAAGAAACAAGATAATTTTACAGATGCAAACTGAGATGAAGAACAAAAAAAAGGAGGTGGAACGAAAAAAAAAAAGAACTATTCACAATGTCCAGCTGACTGGAAAGAAACAAGAAACTCCGGTCCGAGACTCGGATAAAAGATTGTGAGAGGCAGCGAGGGGGTTAACGCAACCCGTCTATTTGTATTTTCTTTCTTTTATTATCTAGCTATTTTCTTGGCGATAACGAAAGGTGCGAAAACAATGACCCAACAGGAGATGAGCCTCTGGGGTATTTCTCATGAATGGTCATTTCTTTTATTTCACTTTCTGGATTGGGGGGAATTTTGGACAAAGTAGGGGTATGCACCGTGGAAAATATGACAGCAGGATCGAGCCCCGAGCTGCCGTCCAGAGCACAAGAGCCGTTGGTAACCCGATTGAATTGAAGCATCGAATCGATTGTCATGATATCCTTGTTGCCTCGAGTTTAGTTGGGCAGAAGCTAGAAAAATCGGGACGTTCTTGTCTAAATTGTGGCTCGATGCGTGTTGCCCAGTCGGATGGAAGGAGAAGAAGATGCTGGCAAGTGGCAAGGCTCTTGTTTGGAAAACATCAAACAATGGCTTGTTCCGTCAATGCTTTGGCCGCTCGGCGGAAACGCCAGTTTTGTGTGGATGACGACGACTACATTATTCACGGAGCAGATCGGGAAACGCGTCCGTCTCGGCACCGAGTTCTGAACAAACAAGGAGCACAGTTGGGGGGAAACGGAGGGAACGTTTTCTGTTTGCGACGATTGTCTCGTCGGGCAACCCTCGAATGAGGAGACGGACGTGAAAAGAAAAACAGAAATGTTTGAAAATCTCTTTTCTCCGTTCGTTGAAGGGAAACACGGCGGGAGCTCAGCTTCGGCCCGCTTTTGACGTCTTTATCTCGACGTCGAGATCAAGATATCAGGTGGAGGGAATGCGGCAATCCGCGCTACATGCCAAAGAAAACCGACCGAACCATTCTACGCAAATTTACCCAATTTTATAAAATTTGCTCTATTTTGACTGGATGGAAATTGTTTAAATTTTTCAGAGCGATGGTCAAGACTTTGCGAAGAGAATCTAATGGATGTCGATCATGATGCCGTTAGAAAAGAAAGGGGCGGAATGCGGAGCATCGATGCTAATTGGCGGCCGTCTTTGACATGATTAGCACATTGAAGCGCACGGACGAGAAAAGCGAGGTTCGTGCGCGCACCGCGTTTTGAACAGCGAGGTTTCCATTCGCGCACACTGTTTGAATAGGCGCGGGCGCTTGCTCTTTTCATGAGCCAGTGCTAATGAACGGATCGTTTGACTCTTGCAAATGAAAAGAACCTGGTGGACTCAATGCACTGCTCTTAATATCCCTGTACTAATATTTGTTTTTCTCTTTTCTTGTTGATATTTTTTCAGATCGGATTCTTTCGTCGACCGCTAGATGGCCACAGCAACCGGTAAGTCGCTTTTCTTCCGAATTTTTATGCTCTTTTTGCTTCGCGGCTTCAGCCGCTTGAAATATGGCTTAGAACGCCAGAAGTGTTTTGGCGTCATTCGTCAATATTTAGCATTATTAGATTTTATAAATGAAGTTTAATGATTTTATATATAATGCCATTTTTCCATCGATCATTTACCGAACAATTTTATATTATGCTTTTCAAATTTCGAATTGTAAAAAAATTAGTAGCACATATCGCCATCTAGTGCTCGCACGAACAACTCGTTCTTGTTGACGGATGTAATTCATGTTTCTGATGTCATCGCCTAAGAGAGGCGGAGAAAAAAAAATGTGGCATTTGGTAGCGGTACGATGGTTGAAGCCTTTCCGCTACGAATTATTTTTCTTGCAGACCCGGAAACAGATGTTATATTTTATTTCCATCCCATTTTATTTTTTTGTTATACATTCCAACATATGGTCTAATAATTATTTATCAGATCGTTCGCGTGATTGTTGTACATGTATCTGGGGTACATGGATATGAAGCCGCTGAAAAACTCGGTGGATTTTGTTGGGTTCATTTCTCTTTTAATACCCACTTTGTAGTCTGACTACATTTTTTCCAAAACACTTGAACGCTTATTTTGTTGCGCTGGTTCGTTTCTTCCGAAACTCTGGAGCACGCTTTTCTGGGAAACATGTCTTCAACTTGCCGGTGGGTTTGGTTAGATGAAGTGATTCTTCTCGTCGTCATTACGTATAAAGCCCTGCGCGACCGTGAACAGTTGAGCGACAATGACGCAGCTCAGCGACGCGCTCGTGCCGACTAAATCGGCCCGGATTTTCTCTTTGAATGGACGAACGGAAAGGAAACGGCCGGAGCGGAGAGAGAGAGAGTTAAAGAGGGTAGAAAAGAGAGTGGAGGTTTTGGCAAATGGATGTCGTTGTCTGTTGTCACATCGGATCAACATCCTATGCGTGCGCCTAGCAGTCCCAGACTACCATCATCAATAACCTCCTTGCGCTACCGTCGTTTCCCGCTTCTCTTTTCGAGGAAACACATCAAATCGCTCGCTTTTCTATATTTATACTCTAACTCTGTATACATTTTCATTCTGGCGTATAAATGTGTCTCGACATTTACCCGTTTTTCGAGTGAATTGGGTAGATATCATCGCTTACGAAACTGATGGCGTTTCTTTTCCCACAAGGCTGAATAAGTGTCTAATGGCCGAGGCAGTTGGCGAGACTGTGTGAAAACTCGGCCGCTTTGGGGCACAAAAGTTCTCTTGTACACTGCTGGGCCCACTGATTGATTAATGAGTCGTCGTTTTGTTGTCTTTCTGCGCACAATTCTCTTTTTTAAGAGGCCAAAGTTTCCTTAGGGAAACCCCTGTGCTGAACTTATTGGAAATCAAAGTGATACAAGAGATCTTTTCAGTTGTATTTTGCACATCATTTGTACCCGGGTCGTAATTGCTTTTTTTTTCCTTCCATCTCTCTCTCTATGGGAACCCTTTCGGAGTTACACCCCACTGTCTTGTATATAGCGAGCCGGCTGTAAATGTTAAGTGAAAGGGACTGCGGCTTTTCAGCGCTGCCTTTTCTCCGAGCCGAAATAAATGATCGATACTTGTCCCACTGCTCATCCCGCTGTAATGTCCCTGTAATGAGGTGTGTGGGATTGTTTTCGCTCCGGACAAAGTTGAACCCGTTAGCCGGTTTCAGTTTTCTCTGCGTACGTCAAAATGTGTTGACTGTCATTCAGTTCTCATTGTCTGTCTATTAGGACTCCATCGATCCCTTGAGGTGTCTTAGCCTACTTTCTATTCGCTTTAAAAGCAATCATTTCCAACTAGTCGGAATTTTTCGAAGACTTTTTTTCTTTTCTTTTTTCGTCCTCGTCGATTTTCGCAGTTCTGCTCTTTTTTTGTGTTCTAGCTGCAACATTGACAGGAGCCTCGTCCCTGTTATTAAAGCCGGTGCGCACAACTGGGGAACTTATTCCCATTGTCTCGGTGCGTTGGCATCAGAAAAAGAGAGAGAATGTCTTGCGTGCGCCAACTGGATACACACTATCATTCAATCAGGCGGATGAGTTATAAAACTGCGTACGGCTCATTTCATCTTGTACGGAATTCTTCTCTTTTCTTTTCCAACAAAAATTACGTAGTATGGGAATGGGAGGCGCCCTTTTTCTTTCTCTCTCTTTTTTTCGGTTTACATCTGTGCGTCTTTCACTATGCAGATGTGTTCCGACTTTGGTACTAGGGGGGGAGAGAGAGAATCTTTTTGGAAGTCGTGGATAGGTTGGCGGAGGGGCCGGTGGGTGGCTGTGCTGTCACTCATCACAAAAAGGATTTTCCATTACACGCGGCAGTATCGTCGTCGTCGTCGTCTCTTTTTTCGTTGACCCCACCCTCGATCCCTACTGCGACGTTTCTCCCTTTTCCCAGCCATCTCATTGGCCCCCCTCTTTTTTTCGGCTTGGCATCTTTCACTCGACGCGCCCCGACGCACCGGAAAAAGGCGCCCCAAGTGGGCGAGGGAGGAATCGACACGAATTGAATCTAATACATAGAGAAAAAGACTTAAAGTTAAGTGCTGCTGAATATCCAAAGCAGAGGTTGTGTGTTTGATTCGCTCCGTTGCGTCCTCAATGCATTTAACATCGTAACATACAGACGGACAAACAAACAGAGGGGGGATATATGTTTATATGCCTTGCTTGGTTGTCCGCTTGTATGGAAAGAGAGAGAAAGAGACACACATATCCGAATCCAGCGTAGTGTAACGAAGAAAAGGGAGGCCAGCGGCTGTGCCGTGGCTGTGCCGTGGCTGTCTGAACGGAAAGCCAGAAGACAAAATTAATGGTTTGTTTGGCGCGGCTCTTGTCGCCTTTTTTTTCGGCGGACCCCAGCAGCATTAACCAGGGACCTTCTTTTGGCCCAATTCTCTCTTTTGGCTTGGCTGTGTACGGAGGTTTCATCATCGTCACCAGATGTTGTTTTGTTTATTTGAAAAATATTGGTTGGATTCGTCGTCGTCGTCGTCGTCGGCGTATGGAAATCGGAAGCGTTAGGTATATAGATCGCGTCGGAGGTGAGAAAAGGGCAGATGGGCCGTTTTGTTTGTTTCTTGTCTTTCGCGAGAGAGAGACCATTCGTCATAGTAAGAAACAGTAATTGGCTTTGGCTCGGCGTCGTGTCTCTCTTTCATTCTGCGGCCAACGCGCAAGTGCTGGACGCACAAGATGCCGAGAGATGCCCTGGCGCGCCGTAAACGACACGAAAATAGATTCATCTTTTTCTTCTTTTTAAAATTTTTCTCTTCCACTACCAAGTCGTCTTGTCGCCGAGGGTGACGAAAAACAAGAGCCGGAAAAATCAACAAGGCCTGCACCGCGTCTTTTTTTTTTAAAGGCATAATATCCTTTTTTTTTTGAATTTTTGTCAATCTCTCAATCTAAAAATATGCTTGCATGTCGTTGTAAAAATTCACTGTATTGTGTACGACGCGACGATTCCGGTGTGGTATCGATTTTTGGGTTGGTAGAAAGAGAAAGAGAGACGACAAGCATGACAGAAGCTGCATTCGTAGGAGGCGAACAAAACAAACGGGACGCGCGCACACAAAAGACGAACCGGTCTAGATAGATTAATCATCTGCGCATGCAGCGCTGTATGTGTAGAGAGCCAAAGAAAAAAAAATAGAATAGAATGAAAATGGAATTGTCAGCGAGCGAGCTCCGTCCGCGGAATAAAAACGGACTGAAAAACTTTTTTCTTATTCTTCTTTTGTTTTGGTGTATTTTTACGTTTTCGGAACCGCTTGCAGACCGGTGTTTTTCTCTTTATTTTCTCTAGTTGCCTTCGAATCTACATGGCCCGGCTCAGTGTCGCTGTCGGTTACAAGATTAATGACTTTCCGAGCCCGCTCAGTCCCCAGCGCACGAAACGGGCAAAACCGTACTGTACACACACGCGCGCGTCTCTCTTCAGGTTTTTCTCCAAAGAGAAACAAAGTTCTTTTCTTTCTTTTTTGTTAAATTAAAAATAAAAAAGCGTCTTTTTTTTGAAAAAGAGAACCGAGCCGAAGGTTCACCCTGCCGATGGCTGTCTCGTTTTACCGGTATTATATGTAAATGGTAATCGAATAAGAGAGCGAAAGAGAGAAGAGAGAAATCTTCCATCGAAACTCGTCTTATTCCTAAAGTATTTCTTTTGTTTTCTATCGAATCCAGTCTACTATCAACCAAGAAAAAAAAATTTCATTCCTCCCCCTTTTTTTTTTTTTCTTCTTAACACCGTTCCATCATTCATTGGGGGATCTGTCGTCGGCTGTTGCTGCCGCGCCGAAGTGGAGTTTTTCCACGCAGCCGGTTTGACGTCGTTCGTCGTCGTCGTCGGAGAGAGCGCGTTACGTAAAAACACTTGGCGCAGAAAACGATGAAATGTCGCGCGACTATAATAGGTAATAGAAAGGGGGGGGGGGTAGGAAAAGGCCTGGTGCTGGTCTCTATGGAGAAACGACGGGTCTCTCCGCGCTCCGCGTTGCGCGCAATTGTTCTGCGCGGACAAGAGTCCCGCAGGTATGGCGTGCCGTCGGGGAAGAGGGCCCTCGCCGTTTTTGGGGAATAAATAAATAAATAATAGTGGTAGCATTAGATGGAGAGGAAGGAGAGAAAACATTTCCCCGCTGGCGGGCCCAGGTATATATCGTCTGACTGGGGGGGAAAGAAAAAGAAGAGAAAAAAAACGAAGATGAATAAGAATAAGAAAAAGATGAAGGCGAAAGAGAGAAAAAGAGAGAGAGAGAGCCAACACTAGAAGAACGAGTCTTGTCCGGCTCTATGTGTTGCCTCCAGTTTTTTTTTTCTTCCTCTTGGCTTTTGACGTTGAACGTCCCTCCAGGGCGGAACCCTGGAAGAATAAGGAGAAAAAGGAAAAGGTGTGTGAAAGAGAGAGAGAGAGAGAGGAACGCGCATATACTATGGTTGTTGTTGGTGGTTGAAATTGTCGAGACGGGCGCACCTGTATACACTCGCATCTTCTCTCTCTCTTGCCCGTAGTAGTGTATCTATCTACTCTATGCGTCCTATTCGCCTAGATGTAGTAGTAGTACGTCTAAGAAGAGATCGGCGTACACGACGGTGCGCTTGGCCCTCAACCGCTTATTATTTTCCCATTTGGGTCAGAGGGGGGAAATTGACTCGAGCATTTTTCGTCTAACTCGCGAGAGAGAGAGAGAGTCTAGTATCCTTGGATCATCAACCGGCAGGGATCTCCCCACCAAATGCAGCCGTTTCGTGTTGTTGTTGTTGCCGCGCAGAGGGGAAACGAATAATCATGAAATAAGTATAGATAGAAATATATATAATATAGAGAGAGAGGAAAAGAGAGACGGTGGAGCCAGGCCCTGTGAAAATCACCGTCTGATTGAGGCCTCATCATGTGATTTTCTTTGGCGACAAACTTTTTTTTCCTCTTTCGAGGCGCTCGGGGATCGTGAGCATCAGCAGCTCTTGCGCGCCCGGGTAATTTGATGCGGTAAGCGATGCTGGAGCGGTAGGGAGGCGACGACACGTCACGACACGTGGGAGAGACTCCGATGCACAAGAAGACGATGGAACCCAAAGGAAAAAACCTGTTGGTAGTATGATTATGATGATTCTTTTTCTTTTTTTTTCTCCTCTTCTCCTTCTCCTTCTTATCCTCTGCGAGCGTTGAGGTCAGGTGATGTAGTCACGTTGGGGCCATGAGATTTATCCTGTAGCCAAGTCTCGTTGCTTCAAATGGGAGGTTCTCTCTTTCTCTTTTTTTTTATATTTAGAAAAAAATAAAAAAACTTTTTCTGTTTTTCCCATATACTTGTCTTCTAGTTTTTTTTATGATCATTATGATTATGATGAAGTTTTTTTTTCGAATCTTTTTGATCGCTGGAAACCGTGCGGGAAATTACGCGCGCTCCCGCCGGCAGATTGAAATATACACGAAAGGTGTACACCACAAAATCCTGTGCTCCAATGACTGAACTGGCGCCCCTCGTCAAGAGGGAGAAAGAATAAGAGAGAGAGAGAGAAAAAAGGAGGATAGGAATAAAGAGAGAGAAAGAGAGAGAGAGAGAGAAAACAACTGCAAAGGGGGCGAGATGCTTGCATGTCAGTAGACTTAGGGTCCCCGAGAGACGAGAACTACACAACAGATCTTGCTGGAGATACCTGCGTTACAGGTGGTCCGACCGAGAGCGCTCTGTCGTCCGCCTATTCCCCAAGTACATATACGCCGAATATCTTGGTCTCACTCGCCAGTGTGTTCCATCCCAGTGGCCGTCGTGATTTGACTCCCGCTCTCTCCCGAAAAAAACAACAAAGTGTCTCGAAGACTACTTTTTGGCCAGCAACTTTTATTTTTTGTTGTCTTATTTTTAGTATCCGTTTCTTTTTCGTTTGTTTTTTTGCTATCTGTTTCATTTTGTTGTTTTTTTTTGTGGGATTTTGTTGAAATTTTTTTCTGCCTTGTCAGGTAGGACGTGTGGAATGCCATTTGATTATTCGGTTTTTCCTTTCTTTTTTACTCAATTCTCTCGGTGGAGGATTCCCCGTTTTTCTTAGCCCTCTTGTTGTTTGGCTCTCTAAATCTCCCGCCGAGAGATCCCTGGAACGAGCGTGCGCCCTGGCACCTCGTGCGAACCGGAGAAACAGACACCACCACACTACCAACACAACCAGCAAACCGTTTCCATTTTTATGGGTCTCTTAACTTGTCGTCGTTAAAGGAAATTTGGAAAGAGAAATGAAGCCGTCCGACCGGCCGAGGTTCAACGGACCGGACCTTCCCTACAACGTGTCGACGATCTCGTTTTTCTTCTCTTTTTCTTTCTTTCTACCTTGGTTCTCTCTCCTTAGAAGCTCTTCTGTTGATTTCATCGAGTTAAGGCCGTTTTTGTTGTGCACGGTAAGTATATACAGCGCAGTGAAATCATCTCTAGCGGCCAACTTACATAGTTGCACCCCTCCATCCACCAGACGGGCATCGTTTCAGGGCGGACGTGACGGCTCCGAGATTGATTCCAACGAGTCAGCCGGTTTTTCTCCGGCGAGAGCCGAGCGAGATTGGTTTTTTTTTCTTGTCTTTCTTTTTTTTTCTACAACAACAAAACTCTCTTGATCGAACGTGCGCGCCGGGACAAAGGAGAGAGAGAGAGAGAACGAGGCCAGCATAATATACACAGACACACTCTCTCTCTCCGTCATCATCGTTTCCAGTCGCACAGACACAACAACACACCCACAGCCGGATTCGTAAGCTACCCTGTAGCTCCGGGCTTTTGTCTCTTTCAGTAATCAGAAGCTCGTTTCTACAGGTATCTTACGGGTGAAACAAAAAAAGAAGAAGAAGGAAAGAAAAAATTCGATAATTTTTTTCTTTTCCTTTTTTCTTTCTTTTTCTTGACCGGCCCTACCATCAGAAAGAAAAAAAAACCCACCGCTAACCCCCCCATCATCATCATTATCACCGGTCAGGAAAATAACAAAAGCCGGCCGCTCCCAAACACAGAAATCCGATCAGTTGTTTTTTTCTTGTTTTGTTTTTTGAAGGGGAGAATGTGGTTTTTGAATTTGTTTGTTTGTCTTGCACCGGTTTTCATCTTCTATTTGAACCTTGGTTATTATTCGTGCGGACGTGGAATGTTTTCGAGCGGGCAGCTGTTTGATTCCCTTATAAAAGTTGTTGTTGTAATCGCGTCCACTGAATTGCAGAGGAGGATGCAGAAATAGAAATAATGTACGCATTTCTCTCCATCACTATCCATCATCCGAAAGCTAACGGGAACCCAATTTAATGGGAATTTTCATCCAAACGCGATTCCCCATTCAAAAAAGGGCCAAGATAAGAGAGCCGGGCGTAGAGACAAGCAGCGTGCAGAGACAGAAAAAGAAGACGAAGAAGAAGAAGAAGAAGAGAAAAGCGAGACGATAATGATAACCCGATGGAGTCTGAACACGCTAGTAATGGATTACCACCACCCGTTCGTTCACCAAAAAGGCCTAGAGCCATTTCTTGGGTGATGCCGCGCTCGAGGAACTTCTTGTCTGCTGAAAAACAATCCTCCTACTCGTCTACCGTGAATTAGAAGGAAGCCAGCTCTAGTGTTTTCCTCTTTCTCTCTCTCTCGGTGGACTATAATCTCATGGAAATGTCGCGTCCGCCTTCTTTCTTCTCTATTTCTCTCTTTTTTTCTTCATGTTTCCATTGCGCAGTGTTCACACGCGGCGCTATCTTTTGCGGTCGCCACCGAAAAAGAGTTTTTCTCTCAAGGATATGCTCGATATCCAAAGCCAATAAAAGAGACTAGAAGCTATGGGGAAGAAGCAGTCGGATAAATAAATAAGGTGTCGCTCGGTAGGGACATTTCAATTAGGAATGATGATGGCTGATTTGTGTTTTTACCCCCTGACCGCGACGGAGGGTGCCGCCAATAATGGAGTCGCCCGGCGAGCGCTTTTTTTTGCTGGGCCGGTTGATATTCTATTCTAACTCTAAAGAACGTCGAGAGAGAGCGCGTTGGTCTTAAACGTCTTCCTCTGCGACACGCCGAAGGGACGGCCCCCACCTGTCACTGGGCTGACGGATTAGCCTTATAATCGGACGTGAAGGTGATGGAGTGCTCGGTCCGCATTGGCTTGCCGGTAGGAACAAGCCAGGCCCTTTTCTCCGTCGCAAAGGATGGAGATTGGTCCTGTTTCGCCATTTCTCTCTCTTTTTTTCCTTTTTTCTGTCCGTCCTTCCCTCTTTTGTGTTTGCTCCGAGTTACCAACCAAAAAGCGGAGCTCCCTATAGACTGAAATTGATCGATTGTCGAGTTTCATCAAACCGACAGAGATCGATACCGACGTCGCCGAAATCAACCCAATATAACACTAACCAATAAATACAAGTATATACATAAACATGAAGTTTATCAAAGCGTCCTTCATTATGGAACGATGAACGATTCTTTTTTCTGCTCTATTTCTCTCTTATGATAAATAAACGATACACAAGTCAATCGGCTGCGCTTATGATGGACGATTAACGGACGGCCATCAGTCACGAAGACTGGCGTGTCTGGAAGAGCCTCTTTTTTGTTTCTCAGCGGATGCGATCGAATGAAAGTGAAACTCACCGAAATTGTCGGAAATCCACGAAGGTTCTTTTCTCGGTTGCGGTTTTTGCTGGTAGGGAGTGAATGTCACGAAGGATTGAGGAGAGTCCGGAGTGCTTCTTTCTCGAACGGTGTCGATGGTGTCAGTGATGTGACGTCCTCTGGCTCCCGTTTTTCTGTCTGTCAAGATTTTCTCCTCTCTCTCCGGACGGAGGAGCAACGCAACAGCATCCCAGTTTGAAGGGGCGTCGTGAAAGAGAGAAGAAGAAGAAGAAGAAAAAAAAGAGAACTTTGTTCATTACGAAGGCCCTGGTTTGCTCGCTCCAAAAAGTCATTGCGCGACGACGCTCCTTGATGAGTTGGGTGACGGACTGTCGAGTAGGAGGGATTTTTCTCTCTTCTGGCCGGGCGAGGGTGGTGGCGGGCGACTTGTGTGTCATATGGAGCATTCGACTTGTTTCTTCCTCGTTCTTGTTGTGTCAAGTTCGAGTCTAGAGAGACTGAGAGAGGGAACTGTCTGTTGTGGCCTCGAGAACCTAAACAAGATCATCAGTCTCCGCTGAAGGAGCAGCAGATTATTTCGTTAGGAGAGGGGAGAGCTGACGTTATGGCGTGTCTGACAATGACCAACAAACCACCGTACAACCCCTATGTTCTTCTCCTTCTACTTCTCACTACGGTGGCAAACAATGTGATGTATCGAAACGCAACTACGCACCACATGCGGACACAAGATGTCTGAGAGACTCCTTTTGCGGTTTCAGACTTTTTCGCCATAGGTATAGAGAGGATTCGTGTTTCAAACTGGGCATCCAGTAGACCCCCGTCTATCTTGTAACGGGACGAATAATTAATGATGCGACTCTGCTGGTTAACTGGCAACAGCGGATGGAAGTTGTTTTCAATTCTCTTTGATTGCGTCCGTATACTTTTGTAGTCTAAGGGGAGCAAATAATGAGGTTTGTCTTTGGGAAGGCGACAAGGTGAAGGAACTTTAATGAAATCATTCCAAACATTTCTTGGCTCCTCTCTCTCTCGACGGGCCTCATCATCATATCCCTCCCATCTTCGCCGACGCTCCCGTGTTACGGAGCCAATACGGAGCCATCGGGAAAGGAATGGAGGGGGGTTAGTGCACACACACACACAAAAGGTCGCAGATTGCGTCTACTCCGCCGGGTCGAGAAAGAGAGTAGAGTCAGAAGGGAAGGAGAGAAAAAAAAACCTTTCGGGGCCTTTTTGGCGTCGCTAGCGCCGCGATCATCCATCACTGTCGAACATGGCGCTGCCTTGGACTTGTGACAGGGAGTTTTCTTTTTTTTTTTTTATTATTTTCTCTTTTCTTTTCCTGGCTGCTGCTGGCTGAGCGGAAATCCCGCGCCGCTTCTCTCTACGCTCCCGCCAACGCGCCCTTTCCCGCCCTTGCTCCTCTCTTTTTGGGAGCAGGTCTGGAAAAGATAAAAAAATAAAACAACAAAAAAAAGCTTCTTCTTCTTCTTCTTCTTCTTCCTTTCCCAACAACAACAAGGATTCATGAAAGAAGAAGATACGGAGCTTCTTCTCTCTTGTTATTTCAAGTCTTATCGAAAATAGACTTTCCCCGCTCTATATTTCTCATCTAAGAATCCTGATATATAAAATGTAACTCTGCTGTATCATGCAAAAAGGTCAGTCTGGAAGGGTTCGCATTTTTGAATAGCTCGTGTTTAATTGAATCATTGATATCTCTCTCTCTCTCCGCTTAATTTAATAATGCTCCCTTCCGTAGCGCGGTTCGATTCGATTGATTGCCCTCTGGTTCTCTTCGGCTTTTGTTGTGTTCGGCGACGCTTCAATTGAAGCCGAAAAAGGAAGGGGGCCAATTAAAATGGATTGTTTGGGTTTAGGAAGCGACGCGCCGAGTCGCGCGGATATTGAGTTATCACGCCGCAAAAGCTCTTGCTCTTGGTATCTATTTCTTTCTTTTTTCCTCGTTCTTTTTGCGGTTGGCGCCCGGCCACCGTTTCTGAACGCGTCCGCAAAGATAAAATAAATATATCGTACGTAATTTTTTTTTTTGAAAAATATTTTGCTGGCCGGCGTTCGCGCGCCCTTTTGGCAAGGCCGTCAATTCTGACTCGTCCGTATATTTAACTTTAAAGAATTGGCGGAATTCATCAATTCAGCACTTTCTCGTGTTTGTTGCTCCTCAAAGTGTGAAAATGGGCCGCATTTAGATGCCATCAAGATCTTGTAGCTACCAAATCCCATTTGATGTTTTACAGTTATTAAAATACAATGGATCGAATGCCGCTAAACTTTGAGAGAAAAAGCTCGAGTGTAGGAGGAGAGTGTATGACATTTTATGATTGGTGAGGCATACAGAGCAAGAAGATGTCAAGTGTGGCACATGATCAGTTTACAAGGGGGGAAATATCCTGGACGATTGCTATTAGTATTTATCAAAACCCTGTGAAAGTTGTCGAGCTCTCCATTTTCTACGAAAAAAAAAAATAGGACCTTCTTCCTTTTTTTCCTTCTTTTCTACACAGACCCGGACGCGCACAGTAGCTCGGGCACCTCTTAATGATCAATCAAGTCATTAGTCGACCGGGTAGCACACATATCTTGATTTGCCATCCGCTAAAATGGCATACAGACCCTCTGAGGGGTTCCCTGTTTCTCTCGTATCCCTTCTTTTTTTACTAGGCTGTGCCCATGTTCTTAGGGCCTTGCCCAGCAGCATATCTTTCCGTCTCATCCGAAGAAAAAAGAGCACGAGACTTTTACTCGGATGAAGGTGGTAGGTCTAGGATATCCAAGCAACGCCAAAAAGGACCTCTCGGTCCAGCGCTACAAACGCATCTAGGCCTCTGTGCTGTATACAAAGTCATTTGTCAAAACTCGGTGCCCGTCCGTCGTGAGAGGTTTATGGGTGTCATCCGGCTAGTCGTATATATACAGAGAAGATAAAAGCCATAAAAAGATGGCAGACCTTTTTTTCTCTTATTTTTCTTGCCACCCTTTTTTCCCTCTTGGTGTATAGGGAAACCAGGTCAGCCAATTTCGAATCTGCACCAGCTAACCTCATCAACTTGTAAAGAAAAACAAGGAAAATAAAGATTCGAAAAATAGGAAAATAAGTCTTAATTTCCTTGTTTTCCCTTCCAATTTTCACGTGATGTTTGTTTTTCAACCTCGAAAAGACCTAGCACAATCGGCTGGCCATTTGTGAAGGGTAAAACAACAGCCATGATGACGGGGACCATAACGGGAGCAGTTCTCTCATCCGTTTTGACTGTGTAGGTACGCGGCCGACGATCTATCACCTCAACCCCGGAGGCCGGCAGTTAAACAGAGTGGATTTTTACAATCCTCCGCCGCTGCCGCCGCCGACCGAGAATGACAGATAAGACTCGTGATGTGATGACGGGTTTCTTCATCCATCCGAACATAATCACATCCTATTGTACGGTTATACTACGGATAATATAAACTCATGACCGTCTATGGACTTTGATGTTCTTTGGCCGTCGTAAAAAAGGCAAACGACCAGTCTCGGCTCTTCGGAATAAGCGGGTCATCATCGTTCGACCGACATTAACACTTTGTCCAGCTATCATATAGTAGTACTAGTACCCTTTTTTTTTTAAACGATAACGAGCTCCCATTTACAAGTATATTATCGGCTCTATTTCCTACTAATAAATCCGTTTATACTACATAGTATCATTTTTAATGTAATTGTAATCTTGTGTGCGGCTATCGATCGGCTCTGCTGAGCAAATAGACATTTCCAAACACGTGGGAACCATCTTGTCTCTTTTTTTTCTGTTGAAAAGAAGACGATAAGAATGAGGAAGAATCCGAGTAGAGACGGAAGAAGATGCGCGCTCGCGGAAAAAAGCTTTTCACGGTCTAGGCCGACTGAAGAAGATGAAAAGAGAGAGAGAGAGGGGGGAATAGGGGGGTCCGCGTCGGCCGGTTCTCGGGGCCGAAGGTGGGATTAAAGTCGCACCGATGCGCGCACACACGGCGGACACACTACACTGGCTGGCTTTGATTAATGATGAGACGGGCGGATCTTGCATTATACAGAGGCGGCATGAGGTCTATTATAAGTGGACCGCGCACGGTGGATACACGTATGGGGACTACGGACATTGTGTGGGCGACACACAAGAAGTTTTCTTTTGCCTTGGGAATGCGAATTTTTTTTTTTTTTCATTTCAAATCGAATTTGTGTGTGTTTAGTTTAACGGAATTCTTCACGTTAACGTCGCCGTCAACATCTCGCGGCCGCTCCGAGAGTTCCCGACATAATTCTCCGGGAGTTCGCTAGAGCGCGCTACGTATTACGTCACAAGGCGCGTACGGCCCGAAAAGCGCAGCTCCTATCGATCTTGTTTTTCTCGTCATTCAATTGGTTTAAATAGACAAGCTAATAATCTAGTCGGCGATTATGTCGACCTTTTTTTTAAAAAAATAATTTTCCTCTTTTTAAAAAAATCCCTCAAGTTTTCCTCCCCTTTGTAACTCTGGAGGTGGTCGCGGGAAAATATCTATAAGCACATGTTCTATCACAAAAGCGGATAGATAGTTTTTCGGGGGTCTCTGGGAAAACGCGGCACAAAAGCCCTTTACTTCGGCGTAGTACTACTACAGCTCTCTTTCGTCTCGCTGGATCTCTTGTCTTTCAACTTCTTTTTCCCCCCTTTGCAACTCTTTTTTATTTTTTATTATTTTTCCTTCCTTCTTCTTCTCGGGGAGCCAATAGGCGTAGGAGCGCATGAGAACTAGTACCATAGTCGGACGTAGGGAGAATCAACCCTTTTTGCCTGGACGAACGAGGAGCTCTCTTTTAGCCCCTCTATCTCTATCTAGCTCACTTTTGGAGACGTACATCCAGCAGCAACATGCATAGAGCAGCTGCTGTACACAAGGAAAACCCAATGGGGGGACTCGGGATCATTAATCTTGTAGGGCGGCGCTACACAGCACAGCCGAGCTGCGGGGAGACGAGAAAATCCTCTTCGGATATATCGGATCCTTCAGAGCCGAGGTCCGGGAGTTTTACCCCCTCTCCACCACCCTCCCAACTCTCTTGTACGATGTCGCCCTCCTCCCCACTTCTTCTTCTTCTTTTTCCTTCTTATTTTCTTGTCTTTTTTCTCCATCCAACAAAGTTTCCGTTCCCCCCTCTCTCAGCTCTCTTCTTTTTTGAGTCAGCAGGATCTTTCTTCAATAACATTCTTCGGTCTTACTCCAAAGTCACCCCGAGGCTCCAACTTTATATATATATTTCTTAAATTTATTTATTTTTTTCCCCAATATTTTCCCTTGGTCGTGTTATTGGACTCGTCTGGCAACCCGAGTCGACCAACTGAACAAATATGAGAAACAAATGATGTGTCCCCCTTATATATTTCCTCCGTTAAAAAACTTGATTTTCAAAACCCCTTTTCGGCGAATGCCGCCGCAAGAAACGATTCTTTTAAACAACGACTTGTTGATGGCGAACGCGGAGTTAATTGGGTTTCAATGAAGTCGCCAAACGATGACCATTTTTTATTATTTTCGGGGGTTGTCGATAGGTGGTCTGACAAGTACGTTCATCATCTATAAGGGCCTTTCGGGTCCTCGATCATGTCGTTTCGTTTCGGTTTCACCCGGGTGGGACCACATTTCATTGGCAAATGATGGAAGACGCTTCAGTAGCTAGTAGTACTTGAACTTGCTCCGCGCGTGTTATGGGCTTAATGACGCCATCAAGCCGCGCGACCGCACTAATCGCCCGGTCGCCTCCCACTTACATAACCAGTTTTTTTTTCTCTCCCCGTTAAATAAAGTATGTTGTTACTTGCAACGCCCGCGTCAAAATGACGCCACTCGATGCGCAACAATAACGTTTTGAGTTGTTAATGAGGAACACCTACATCCCATCAACTTTCGAGTTTTTCATTTTTAATGTTCTCTTCTTCTTCCTTGTATTCTGATGCCATAAGGAGAAGAAAACACGCAACTTATGTGTTATCCGACGATGGAGGAAATCAATATCTCTCTCTCTCTCTCTATACTAGGCGTTCGGTTTGTGTGGTTGCTGGATTCCCTTTTGACGTTGTTATGGGACGGAGCCAACCAATGGCGCTGCAGCGCATTGTAGTGAATCAGATAGATGTATTTTTCCTCTTTCTCTCTCTCTCTCCTGCTTCTTCTATATACATGTATTCTTTTTTCCCTCCTGTTGTTGGGTGTGCGCGTGTGTTGTGCACGCGGAGGAAATCTTTGCTGCGTCCTTTATTACAAGAGAGAGAGAGAGAGACTCGCTTTTGTCGTGTTAGAGGGAAAGAGAGGGAGGAGGAGGAGGGTGTGTTGTGGCGGGAGTGCGTGGCCCTGTGGGTGGATTGGTTGCTCTAAGGCTCTGCTAGTCTCGTTCCTCTCTGGCCAGCTCCAGCCGAGGGGGGAGGAGAAGAGACGGGCAAGGGTACGAGGGGGATTTGAGTCAGAAAAATCAATGGTCGGGGGCCACACCATCCGCTGTCCCGTGTCCCATGATGAATGTTGCCCTGTCGAGATTTATGGTTGTCAGTCTCCTCCACTTGGCACGGCACTCGCAGCAGCAGCACGCAGCTAGAGAAAAGAGAGCTCTCTCTCTATATCTTTCTCTTCCGTCCACGCTCTCTCTGATGAGCTTCATTTCGCTCATCTTTGATGCCTTACTACTCTACTACTACAAGACTGGCAATGCCATTCGGGAGATTTCCCTCTAGTCGTCGTGACTTTGGCCATCTTTGCTCGTCATTTTCAAATGAAATTTCTTTCTTTTTTTTCCTTTTAAGAAGGAAATAACCAACTTGACTGGAAACATGAAATACCAGCAGAATGGACGTTGTTTTTTCTGCTGAAGGTTTGTCTCAAAGAAGAGCCGCTTGCATATATGTATGATAGATTCAAAGCGGGCAAAAGAGCCAACTTGCGCTTGGTCATTTTCATTCGTTTCAATAGGTTCCGTTCCGTATTTCACCGCCGTCACGTCGAGGACACGGGCGTCATCAACGGGATTGCTTAGTTTATTCCACGAACGCCTTCTTTTTCCTTCTTTCTTTATTTCTTTCTTTTTAGGCCGAGGAGCCAAAAGACAAAAACTAGCGGCGAATTGGCATGTCCGCTCGTTCTATCCGATTAGAGCGCATCTCCTTTCGGGGCTTGTTGTCGAATGTTTTTTTTTTTCTTTCCCTCTAGCCTTTTGTCAAACGCAACATCTGTATATATTTAGATGTATAGTAGGTATAACACACTGGATGGATTCCGAACGAGGCAATGACGCTGCAACTCGACGATTCGATTCAATAATCCATGTTGAATTCCGCGCTCTCTCGCGCGCACACTGTCTATTGTGCTGGAGCCAGTCAAACACTTCCCCGCCGTCTCATTCTATATATATTTATTTATTCTTTTTCTTTTTGAAACATTTTTATCTTCTTTGAATATTACGGTCGGGGAGAATGTGAGCGTGTTCCCCGTTGATTGTTGTTTTCCACACTCCCTGTAGGCCTACAAACACCGGGGCGGAGAGGGGTTGCTGAACTGGGGAATTTTTCTCTATTTTCTTTTTCGCCAGTCATTTCAGTTCTGCCGAAAGTGGATCCCGCTGTCACTAATAAAAAAAGAGTACAGAGTCGGAATCGAGGATTGTGTACACACGATTTTTATTTTTATTTTTTTATTGCATGATCAAATATAAACTCAGAGACAGTTTTTTTTTCCAGCTCGGTGCCTCAAAAGATATTGTCGAATGGAACTAGGACTTTCACACGAAACAAGGGATGATGATTTAGAACGGGAGCCAAAGGAAGAAAAATCAGAGAGATAGAGAGAAATGCTACAAACAGATACTGACCCTAACGGGTTACGTATATTTAGACGTTTTCGGAGAAGAGATAGAGAAATCGACGAGCACAAGAGGAAAGATGATGAATTGGGGACACAATGAAATCGGGTTGTGTTGTTGTTCTTCTTCAAAAATGGGCAGAGAGAGAGAGAGAGAGAGAGAGATACTGGACACGCGCTGTACAACAAGATGGATGTCTTAATCATCATGGCGTTCCAGTCGACGAAATAGCTATATGATGAATCACTGTACAGAAACATTACACATGACAGAATAAAAGAAAGACGCGCTCTTTCCCTTTAAAAAATTTCTAGGACGAAACCCACGAAATCAAAAGATTTCGTTTGTGTCGCTGAGCTCTACGCTATTACAAAAAAATGAAACTTTATTGAGTTTTCGAAATGATCAAAAGAAAACACGAATTGACTTGATGCTTCGACTGCATCTTCACTTTTGATTCTTGTTCAACTTAAAAAGAAATCTAACGAAATAAAACTTCCCCCAAAAAAGACAATCATCAAAATTGACGTTTTTTTTTCGCTCTCTATGGCCAAACTCCATATCGCCGCCGTTAAGGGAGTCGTATCTTTTCAATTTATAGCAGGTATTTAGGAACTGGTCAACCCGGCGGTCTCCTTGAACTCTTTTTTTTTTCTTTTTGCAAATTGCATGCATTGCTGTGTGGTTTCTGCGCGTCGAGGGTCGAATGTTTGTGGGTGGCAGGTGAAGCGCCGTTGTGCTCCTTCGGGAAATAAATGGGGCCCATTCCGCTTTACTTTATTGCCCCGGCGAAGAGCAATAAGTGGCTTGGAGGGGACCCGCAATGGATGTCGTCAGGCCTATATACAAGAGAAGTCTAGTGGTCGTAGAGACTGTTTACACAGTCTCAACACGCGCGCGCGCACTTTTTGGCCGTGTTTGGCTTGCCAACGACAATAGAGTTCAGAGGGCAATGAATAGGCCCATAAAAATAAACCGCCAAGTTTGTCGACGTAATGAGGCCTCCCACACACAAACCGCCCTTTGCGTCTTCCCCATTGCTTTTCCAACAAGAAGAGGAGAAAATGAAAAGAAAATTTTAAAAAGATAGAAGGAGAAGAAGACAAATGACGACAAAGTGCGGATCATTCCGGCGGCGGTGCGTGAACTATAGCGAAATATTTCTATATACATTTACAATGTGAAAAGAAAACAAAAAGAGATTTTGATTTTCGAATAATGGTTTGTCGGACTGAATCGACTGAGAATTTGTCGGCGAGTCCACATTTTGAACCGCGCTCGATGAGAGAGAACGGGATACATATATATATACGGTTGTGCGATTGACTAAACGACAACTACACATAAGGTTTTTCTTTTTTGTTTTGTTTTTGTTTTTGTTTTAAGTGGGGAGAAAGAAAAGATGAAGGAAACACATGTGTGGTAAAGTGACATTTCGTTGGCGATAGGTTATAAGAACATGTGACTGCTGCGATCGTCGGTCCATCTCAATTGGTTGTCTCACTTTCCGTCGAGGAAACGGACAATCTGGTAGAGAAACCGGTCGACGCTACGACATTGAAATGAAAATTGAAACGGAAAACCCTACCCTGCTGTCGGACGAGATTACGGATGAGTTGACACTAAAAGCCTAGACGTTTGCGACCAAAGGTTACGAACTATTTACAATTGAACCCTGAGGTAACCCTTGAAAATCGCCTCGTTTTTTCCATTTCAGAGACTGACGTGGAATTCGGGAGGGCAGACTCGACGTAGAGACTTGGAAGCGACTATGAGACGTTGACGTCTTCTGTTTGTTTGTTCGATATAAATTGTCCTCGCTTCGTGAGGTAGCAAAACGGCCAAATCCAGCGCACAAAATTTGTTGTTCTTTTTCTTCTTTTAAAGATTGGTCAATCCGTAGTCGGGTTTGATGTTGAGAATTCCGCAGTCTTGAAATGTCGGCGTTTCGTTGGATCTGGGCGGATTGGACGACTGCGAATTGCCGGTCGGTGTCGGCGTGCTGGTCGTGATGGTCGTCGTGTTGCCGCCGCCGGACGGCAACGTCGTGATGGGAACTCCGGTGGCCGTCGTTGTAACGCCGGCCGGGTTGGTCTTCCGTCGGACGTTTTTGGTGTTTGGCAGTTTGTTGTCTTTCTTCCACTTCATGCGCCGGTTCTGGAACCAGATTTTGATCTGACGCTCCGACAGGCACAGGCTGTGAGCGATCTCGATCCGACGGCGCCGCGTCAAGTACCGATTAAAGTGAAACTCTTTTTCCAATTCGAGAATTTGGTGGCGAGTGTAGGCCGTCCTCTGTCTTTTCGGCTCCATTCCCGGCGTGAATCCTCCGTTGGCTAGGAAACCATCAGATAACGCTATAAACACAGTCAAACATTGTCATGTCTATACTTGGGAATCGTGCACAATCCTTAATTCTAATGAAAATTGTATCATATATAAAATAAAATTGGTTAGCGCCCCATTCTGTTAGGCCTATTGGTTACAGCGACGACGAGTTGGGCAAAAGTAAATGAAACTTACGTGCTCCGGCGACGTGAATCTTTTTCATCCACGGGTAGATGACGGGATTGTGCGAGTCGTCGGACATGTCGGACCCGTCGTCGCAATCCGATTCCGGACTGTTTGGCGTCGGTGGCTGGCAGAGTTGCAAGGCGCTGTTTTGCTGCTGGATCTGCGTCTGTGTCTGCAGCTGCTGCTGGCTGTTGGCCTGCTGGGCCACCATAGAGCCAAGATGGGACAGCTGGTCATGCTGCATCAACGCTTGTGAAACGACACCGCCGTGACTCTGCTGTTGTTGTTGTTGTTGTTGTTGTAGATGACTGGGATTGAGTTGTTGCTGGTGCAGAGGTTGGACGTGCTGCTGGTGTTGTAGCTGGAGCTGCTGTTGGTGGCCCAGCGTTTGCTGTTGCGTCTGGATCTGCTGAGACGGACACGTCACCATCGAAGTCAGCGAAGGTGTCGGCGACGGAGCCGGCGACCGTTGGATCAATCCGGGGCTCTGCTGGTGCTGTTGCGGCAGGTGATGATGGTGGCCTAAACTAGTCGGAGCGACATGGCCCGTCATCGGGACGGCTTGCTGGCCGGGCGCGATTCCGCACGGAGTTCCGTAAGCTCCGCCGTATCCAGCCGCTCCGCCGTGACTCGGATGTTGGCCGTAGTAGCCCATGGAGGCGGACGCGTGCCCGTTGACGACACCGCCACTGTTGACGCTGTGATGATGGTAGCCGTGGTAATGCTGTACCTGATGATGAGGCACGTAGTAGTCACTGGCCGCAGCTGGAATGTAACTACTTTGGCTGTACTCTTCACTCGGCGGGAACTTTGGGTCGACGACGTACGACGACCCGGAGTTCATCAAGAAGGAACTCATGGCGATCATCAATTCTTCACTTGATGGGGCAGAGACTTTGGATTTTCTTTTCTAATGTGATGAGATGAATTAATAAAGAAGAAGACGTTGTCACTGACTGCCGACCACGTCGTGCTCTAACGAAATACTGCCGATGTCTTCAAATAATGAAACGGGGGCCCACACTTGGTCTCCTCACTCACACTTGCGGCCGGCCGCGTTGCTGGTTGATGTCTTGTGCGGCTTCAGTCGATGCGGACTGGAGCAAATAACTGGCGGGGGGCTCCACCTCCCGTTGGGGGAAGGGCAAGTCACGTGACCTGGACAGCGCCGACCAATGGGAGCCGATGTGTGCCAAGCGTACCCAAGGGGTAGCCTGTGTGTGGGTTGTCGAGTGGGAGGGGAATGAAGAGAAAAGAAGAAAAAAAAAGGAAACCCTGACTTGCTCTCTCGGAGCGCGCGGACCAGCCCCGCGGTCCGCTGATCCCAAAGAGCTTTTCCCCCAACCCCGCGCCGGGCCGGCAGCGGATGTGATCGATGATTTGCTCCGAGAGCAACTTGGGGCACATGCGCCTCTAGCGGATTATGTCGACTCTCCGTCTTCTTACCTAACCGTGGTTTATTCAGAGCCGGAATTATTGAAAATTCGGAAATAGAATTTTCATTCAGAGCGCGGAAGTGGATGACTGACTAGACAAGTGTCTTAGGTCGGCGATTTCTTTCTTTTTCCTTTTTATTTTCTTGTTGTCCGAGTTGATGAGGCGTCACAGCTGGACACTCGGTCGGTTGATTGGTTGGTAATGAGAGTTGTAGAGCTCTTAGCGCGAGCGCGCCCGCATCCACCCGCACAAAACACACGAGCAGCAATGTCACGGCCCTCTCGACAACTTGACTGACAACTTCTTGCGTCTGTGCTGCTCCCCTTCTCAGTTGCGCTTCATTTTGCAAGGAACTGTTTCAACACTTGAGGCGGATGTTTGACAACAATGGGCAGCTGGATGTTTGTCTTGTTCAATTAAGGCGTTTCACTTTCAATGGCGGAAACTAATTGCGCTGGTTTTGACTCGAAATTTTTTCTTTTGTATTTCTTGCAGGATTTCGTGTGGCTTCAGACCTGGCCGGCGGTGAACGATCGACTAGCCGGTTCCAGTGAAAGAAAAGAGTCGTCTTGTGTGCGCCGCAACCCCTTCGAAGATGTTTTCCAGCCAAAGTAAAAGGGGTCTGCGCGCAGGCCGGTCTGGGCATAATGCACAGCTCGGCAACATTGCTAATGATGACTTTACCGAGCTGGCGGGCGAGATGGAGGAGCAACGCACTGGCACTACACAAGGTACGATGTTCTATTTCTTCCTTTTTGAGGGGAAAACCCGACGTCTGGTAAAAAAAGTCATTTGTTTGACGTTGGAGACAATCAACAACGACACCTACAATCATCCTTTTAGCTTGTGGCGCGCGTCCGACGATGAACTAGAGTTGGAAATGCTTCGCTGGGAGACTGTTCCGTTCTGCACCGACTGAATTCCAATTAGTGACTGAGAAACGGTCGGACCGGGTTTGTCTATTTTCCAGCACAGACTCCCCGTCTGTGTATATCTTTCACGCGGTAACATTGTGTTGTCCGTTACTACCATCTCTGTTTCTCATTGGGTAGGCCATTTTCCCTTTTTCACGACTCGGGGCCACTCGGGTTTTCACATAAAGGACGGACGTTGAACAAAAAAGAGTCTTTTCATTCCCTTTTGATAAATGAACATTTTGAACGGATTCGGCGACGCCTTGTTTTTCTATCTATTTATGTATTTCGTGTATATTTTGCTGGTACTAGGCATTTTACAGCTTTTTTTTAAAGATAAAAAATGCGCCGACGTTGGGATGCTCCACATTTTTGACGATAAAAGTTGAAAGTTGACTTAACATCTAGTTTTGGCGAGATGAATAGTCGGACGAGTTGGTGAACTCTTGCAAGGTTCCTCCTCTTCTCCTAGGAAAAGAAAAAAAGAGAAAAACGAAAAGGAAAGAGAGGGGCGGCTGCGCGCTTGGGCTGAAAATCCAGCCGCGTCATGCGCCTGGCGTAATGATTAATGATGGCCGCGCCAATGCCAAGACCCGACGCCGCTGCTGCTGCTGCTGCTGCTGGCCCGATTTATCGAACCGTCCGTCTGGTGTTGTTTTTCCTATTTTTCAGTCAAGGGCAGCAAACATGAAATATCATCGCTCCACATAAGAGGGGGAAACAATTTCGCACTGGATATATATTTTGTATATTTCTTCTCCTCTACGTTGCGGACGAACAGAGAGTGGACGAACGGGATTGTCGAAACAACCGGAACCGGAAGCTTCGATACCTCTTTGTTTCCATTTTTCTTTTTTTGACTGGATATGATCGGCAACTATTTCAACGGCAGGTTTCTGCTGGTAGTGGCCCCACTGTGACCAACCCATTTGCACATTTTCCCTTTTTTTTACAACTATAAAACTTATTCAACTTTATATAGAGGGAAGGTAGTAGCTGTATTGACCTACCTGTGGGCTACCTCAAAGGTGGCCTCTTCATGTGGTATGTGTTTTATGATTATTATTATCATTGCCGTTGAAACGTGGACGGACTTGAACCCCTTTCTGCAGGTCGAATTCCGCCATGGAAGAACCTTGCATTAATTTCGCTTTGTTATTGTCTGCTACTATACGGCCCAAGATCGATGCGACCCGACTTTTCTTTTCTGTCGATAACCGGTAGGACAAAATGTAAAAACCCGCGGAGCGAACCGGTGGAGCAAATTGCTGGTGGGTGCTGTTTCTTGTTCTTTTTCTCTCTTTTTTTGCCTTTCTCGCTGGGACAATGACAAACACGACAAGACGGACCAAAGATGATGCATGGGAGGACCCGAGGCGGTCACCGATTTAGACCGATTTGCGTCCACGGTTTGTTTGGACAGAGAAGAAGAAGAAGAAGAAGAGAGGGAGGTTCAAAGTTAGCGTCGATCGGTTTAGCACAAGGTAGAAGGATGAGGCTCCTTTGGAACCAGAGGAGCCGTCAAAATATTGACCCTTTTGATGTATTTAAGCACCTGTAAAATACTTTAGGCAGAGCGTAGGATGCGTCGATACACATAGGCCTATAGTATTTATGCTGTTTGGTGGGGACCACCCAACCCTCATCCGTCTTGGTCTCGGTAACGGGTCGACGCTTCTGTTCGCGTTCCAGGAGCCGGGCAGATCCGTCTTTTTTTCCTACCTAAGGAGACAAGCGCCCACTCTTTTTTTTTTCACTCGGTAGGTAGTAGGTAGCACCCACACATACCCACGGAAAAACTTTGAATTTCCAATTGGTTCCGTAGTGCATGCAGACACGTTATTCGCTGCGCGCATGTGTTGGTGTTGGGGACACTCTTGTAATTTTCGTAGCGTATCTCCTTTGCGATTGTTTCTCAACAAGAGCTCGGGCTTGCTCGGATTCTTGCCGAAGGTCGGTGGCCGGCAGCCTCCGATTGTAAACATTGATTATTCCCGTGAGGGGTGCGGTGGATATTTGAACCCGACATCTAATATCGTCCGACAACTTTGGGTACATTCTCTTTGAAGAGAAAAAAAAGGGCCACATCAACTCTATCCTGTACATAAATATGTACAACGAAAAGAATCTCGTTTCCCTTATTGGGGAAGGACCGAGCTCAGCTCTATAGGGTCCCACCTCTCTCATCGGCTCTGATTGAATTTTATAGTGTGTCCTCGCTCTTGACCTGCGAAACGAGGTAGATCTGTCCAGACTCTGCAGAGCTAGCACCACTAATAGGCTCGCGTTAAGTGTCTCTCGGGGACTATCAACTTTTTTTTTTCTTCTTTTCTAGAAGTCTTTTCTATTCTTCTTCGTTCGACATCCCTCTCTGTACAGAAAACGTGCTGGAATGTCGATTGGCCTATTCAAGAGTCCGCTCTGACTCTTTTCCGTCTTCAATGAGAATTTTTTTCTGTTTAGCAGCTCTGTTGCTACGAAACAGGTCCTATGTTGTAGTACAACAATTTAAGCAGGAAATCCTCATCTAGCGAGCTCCAATCGCGGAACTCTTACAGTTACCAGCAGCTGCGACCTAGAAAACAGTGTCTTGTATGTTTCACAGACAAAAGACGAATTTTCGGCAAAAAATAGTTTTCAATCAATGAAGAAGAAACCTGCCGGAAAAACAAAACAAAAGCATATAACGCTTGTTGCAGGTAGCTAGCTGGTGGTGAGACGAAGAGTCTCAGGAAACGAAGAGATGGAACATTCCCAAAGCCGGGCAGCAGGAGCAGCTAGTTGCGGCCTATGCGTGGCTCCATCGCGTACAGCGAACCCCCGCCAAACGACACATCATTAATCTTGGCTAGCTTTTGGTCTCGAAACGCAGAGAGAGAGAGAGAGGACGTTTGCTAGCGCACAGTGGAGACAAGAGAGGAAGACGAAGAAGAAGAAGAAAAAAAAAAGTTGTAGATAAAGGAAAACAAGAACCCAGAAGGAAAGAAAAAAGGGAAAGGGAAATAAAAACAAGTTTTTCAGAGCGGAGGAATCAGCTTTTATAGCAGTCAACTTTTGAACTATGAAAGAGGGAAGAAAAAAAACGGGCGGTAGGGAGATGTGTCGATCGATTACAGTTCGCCAGAGTGAACATGGGAAAATTGTATATGTGTCTCAACTTTACATTTCTTCCGTTGCCCGGATTCTCTCTCTCTCTCTCCCCCTGTCGACCAAAATTTCGGATTGGCCGATGACGCGGCCGAGCCCAGCGCCTTTTGGTTGGTTCACTCCTTTATTCTTCCCATTTTATATCTGGTAGTCAACTCGTGTGTGTGCTCTGATCGACTAAAACCAGTTTGATATCAGTGAATTTATCGCGACAATGTCGTTTCATGTCAGCCCGTCTTTAAAATGCCCTAAAGGTTTGTTTCCAATTTGCATAGACGACGCATATTTTATTCAGTATCCACAACTGGGGCGTATATAATCTAGAAACAAGGGAGTGGATCAAAGTTTAACAAGATTAACTCGTTGCATAATTGATTCAAGTGATGGGTCGAGCTGTTGATTGTAGCCATGTAGCTGTTTATGCCCCACACGAACCTCTCTAGAACCGAATTTGTCTTGTGATGCAACTACAAATTCGGATCTACAGGGTAGATGTAGAGCATGACGAACTGACGCTGATGATCCTGGGTTGGCGGAGGAAATCGCCTATCTAGCGAATCCACTTGGCTCCGGATTGGACTAGACGGTCTCCGTCTGCTGTAGGACAAAAAAATAAGTTGCTAGACCGGAACAGGATGCTAGATATATCTGCCAAATCGATTGAAAAAAAAAGGACGGAAACACATCAGCTGATAAGAGACAATTTCAATTTTTTGGAAAGGAATTTGAATTGTGGTTAGTGCGCTCGTATAACTTTACCTTGTTTGATTCCGTTTCTCTGTGTTTATTTGTGTACATTCTGCAAGAACACCACTCTTTGCTTTTACTTCATTTCTTGCCTCCTTCCGGACGAGCGTCTATAACTGGGGAAGGATCATTCATCAACGATAATGGTAGCGGGAGGGCGTTCATTTATCTAAGCCACATCAAATGCAGCAGAAAGAGAAGGAAAGAACTACGCGCGACAAGAAGAGAGAGATGTCTTGTTGGAGAATAGAAGAAAGGAAAGAAAATAAAAACGTTGCGCGCAAATATAGAACAGCCAGGGCTGCAGCGACGACGACACGAGTCTAGCGAGATAAAGCATCTGGAATATGGAAATTGCATCCAAGTCTTTTTGGATTGTGTCGCCTTCGTATGCGATCGGGACCTACTGATATTGACGGCTCGTCGGGAAGGGCGTTTTTACTATCTGATTGTAGCTTTCGATTCGGATAGTAGAAGCAATCGACGCTATAAGGAGAACGGTAGCTTACAGGAGACGGAAAGGAGCCGGTTCGGGAATAAAAGGAAAATCGATGAAGCAGCCACCTAGTGTCGAAAAGAGAAACCTTTTAGAATTTTTGACCAACAAATTGCGGAAAATTTTTATTTTTTATTCAAAAATTATTAGTTTTGGGCTTTTTTTCTTGGAAAGATGTTTTGTAAAATGAACAAGTCGTCATGTTGTACGGTTTTACATATTCTGATTCGTTCCCGTTATCAAGATGTGTAGGTTTTTGTAATGTTAGAAACCATGACCGAGTGACTTTGATCCTCCTGGAAAGATGACTTGCATTCGAGTTTACTTGGTGCTTACCGTGTTCAATTGGGAGCGCAAGTCGTAAGAACATTTAGGTGTATCCAAGTCACGCGGGCCCCAAATGTGTCGGTCGGGTTAAACTGCCGTTTAGGGCGATCGTAAACAACAAAACTTCCAGACTCGATGACGCCTTCAGACAAAGGTCTTGTAACCTGTAGAAAACGGGTTTCCAAAAATTATCGAATGTTGAAAGACAAAAAAAAAAGAATCAAAACAAACCCAGTCGTGATGGTTATTTTCGCCCGTTTTCTTTAAAAATAGCCTTATCTCCAAAGTCAAGAGGTCTTATTGATTTGTTGATGGGCGTGCGCCTGGTAAAAAGGGGAGCTCTCTGCAAAAACAAAACACAGAATCTGATAGACATCTTTGTGATTTAGCCAGTATTTGTTTGGTCAAGTTACCCATCAGCAATTAGTCGGGAAGAGCACGTGTTTCTCCAATTCTGTCCCTCCTTCATATTTTAGTCCTTTTGCCTGCCCTGCCCGGCCGTATGTGTTTATAGCCTTAGTAGCATCTCTACGATGGACATAGTATAGCAGTTAGCCGAGTCATAAAACATGGCAGGGCCTATTATCGTGAGGACGTGGAAGGGTGTATCTTGAATTTCGTCCAGCCGGCGACAGTGACGGATGAGCGTCTTCGAATCTTTGACCCGCCATCAAGTAGCTCCTGTTGCTAAATAAACGAAGTCGACAAAAAAGAACAATCTTTATTAGCCCTTCATCGCTCTAAACACATCATTGCTGATGGCATACTTGAGGTTAGATTATCCTCCTTTTTAAATTACATTAAAAAACAGGCCATCAACTAGACTATATAACTAACTTAGCGGCAACTAAATAACATTGGAGCGCGCAGCTCGATACGATGACAAAGGAAATGCTGTTGGCTCCTGGTATCTCGATTCTGATTGGCCGACGATTCGGCGTCGAGGGGGTTGCGCGTTTGTGTTACTAGCCACGGCGCTAGTCTAGCAGCAGCGGATTACGCTCTTTTTTTTTCTTACCCTGACGCGACGTGTGGTGTACCCCAGATATCGACCCGACCGATTCCCAACATGGCGGACCGTCACCCGCTGACGAAAAAGGGGGGAGAGGTCTCTTGTTGTCAGATAGCCCCATTTTATTTCTTTATATGATTATATTTTCCGTCTCCCTCGACTGCTTTTTCCATATTTAAACCGGGGTCGTCGGGTAGAAACCTAAAAACAGACTCCGAAAAAGGTCCTTTTTCTCTCTCTCTCTCTCTCTCTCTCGATGGTATATATTGCGTTTTGGTGGTTTGTGCCGCGCTTGCCCCGTTACAGATGGGGACCATTCAACATGACGAGTCAAAGCATTTACAATCACACAGTTTAAAGGAAAGAGAAGGGGCTTTCTCGTCTTCGCTCTCTTTGCTCCATCAGTTCCGATCGTCACAGTCTGCTCCGTCCTAATGAATTTGACGGGGGGGCTTTCGCCTTTTCTATTTTCGACCCATTTCAGACACAAAGTCTTTTTGGGTCCGCATTTGATCTGAACACAATCGCTGGCTCGTCTCGTTGTCTTTTTTCTTTTTTCTTTTTTGAAACAGGGCACGGTCGATGATCAACACACACGTACGCACGCGTATACCGACACACGAGCTGCCGCTGCGTGACTGTCGGCCTTGGAATATTTGTTTGAGCGCGCTACCATCACCGGGAACTATGTTGTTTATTTCTTCTATTTTATTTTTTAAATAAGAAAAAAAGAGAGAGAGAGAGACTCTGCTTCTTTTTTTGTTATATTCCTGCATCGCATGATTGCAACGCATAGACATGGCCGTTGTTACACTGGGTTCCCTCCTCCCTCTTCCACACAACCCCTCTCTCATAGTTAGATATAGTATATTCTCTTGTGTTGTATAACTTCCTGGAGAGTCAACTGCTGCTCTCTTTTCCTATTGGCAGACCCAAGAAGAAGCTACAAGAGAAGGGGGGCCATGTGTGGCAGCTGGAAGGATATATAAGAAAAGAGAGAGAGAAATCGAGTCAAGGTGGAGCAATGAGGATTCAGCGCAGAAAGTCAGCCATACCACAAAGTTTTTTTTATTTTTTTTGAAGGGGGGAACAGAAGAAGAAGAAAAAAATGCTTTTAACGAAAAGGAAACTTGTCTATGTACCTCCCATCTCTCTCTCTCTCTCTCTTTTCTTTTTTTGGAGGCCTCCGCTGTATGTGCGTGTATATTCCGGTTGGATATATCCTCCCATTCTCTCTCTCTCTCTCTTTCCACTTTGTAGGACCCAAACCCCATAACTTTAGACAGCTTTACGATCCCACGTGATTACAACAGAATGCCATGGCCGCCGCGCGGCCGTGTCATGCTGCTGGGGCTGTGCGCGCCGCGCGGGGGCCCTCCCGTAACGATTTTTCCTTTTTTTCTCTCTCTCTCTCTTCTTCTTCTTCCTTCCTCTCTTTCTATTCCCATCAGCGTTTTGTGCGTGAGGGCGCCGGACGGACTGAACGCTAGAAAATTTATACGTCTAAAAAAGAAGAAGAAGAAGAAAAAAATAACACAACTTTGTGTTGTTGCTGTGGACTGCAACCCAAAAAAAGAAAGATGGCCGGACGTCGACCTATTTGCCGAATCGCTTTGATGTAACAAACCCCAAAGTTGAATGACTTGACGTTGCCTTACTCAACTGTCAAGGTTTCTTAACACACGGTGTAGGCTACTATTTATGTGTAGTCGGAAAGAGCCCAGGCCTCTTATTCGAGAAATGGGGGTACTGGCGCCTCGTTCTGACCTTTTTTTCCATCCCGAAAAAGAAGAAGAAGAAGAAGAATCTTCTAGTTGCTCCCAAACTTGTCGGAAGAGGGGCAGCCCCCTTCTTTTGCCTTCTACATTTTTATTGGTCTTCTCTCTTTCTTTCCTTCGTCTCTCTGATGACAGACGTCCAAGTGCCGACAATTACAACATGGCCGGCTTTCTGACTTTTCTTTTATTTCCTTTTTCTTTTTCCTCCTCTTGACCTCCACATGGAAAAAGAGAAAATTGGGTAAAAGGATCTATTTGGTCACGCGTTCTCACACCCGAAAATATCTCTCTTTTTTCCGAGCTCCGTCTGCCAGAGAATTGGAAAAAGAACATGGGGCCGACGGAGAAAAAAAAAGAGAAAATCAAAAAAGGGAAAAAATATTCTAATAAAGAAGAAGGGAGGAAAACGAAAAAAAAAAACTTTCCACTATCAGCTTGTTTTGGGCTCGACTTTATTGTTATGGTGCGGCGGTCCAGTCTGTTTTCAACAGTCGCTTTGTTATTGTTTTCTCTTTGGCTTACTTTTCGGGGCCTGTAAAGTAGAAGAGGGGCTGACGTAACCGACTTGCGCCGCTGACGCTATCTATAGCTAAATAGGCCTAAGTTGAATCGGCCAACGGCTGGAAATGAATTCAAATGTTGAATTTTTAGATGTGGGCAAATGGGTGGAATGACATTGTGAGGAAGAGAGGGGGGAGGGGGAGAGGATATGCCCGCACTTCGACCCCCTCCCTTCCCTTCCGATGGGTAACTTCCGCTCGGATCGATGACAGCGACTGTCCGGATTGGTTGGAACAGGCAGCGCAATGAGCTCCATTTGCTCCCTCTCTCCAACCGTTGCCATGGCATCGGCGTCGCGACGTCACTCGAATGACGCAGACGGTCTCGGCACACGCAAGGCGGAGCTTATACGACAAGGGACTTGACGGTTTCCAACCGGTCGTAACAGACGAAGAAAAGAAGATCCCACCAGCCAAAAAAGAAAATAAAAAATGAGCAACAACAACAAAAAAGAAAAGAGCAAGATAAATGTCTTTGACGATGTAGGAGAGGTGAGAAATCCCCGGACAGAGACCTTGGTGCTGGGTATTTCTCTATACTAGTCGTAGACAAAAAGAGAAAAGTTGACTGGGGTGTCACTAGCTTCTCTCCTATGCCCCACAGTCTGTACGTACTAGCAAATTTACCCTCAGCTGCTCTGGAGCCATTAAGAGAGAGAAAAAGAGAGGGAGTCGTACATGTTCCCTTGTTCTCTCAATCGACACCCGAAGCGACACTCGAAACACATTTCGACCGGCCAGAAGTAGAACAACGGCCAATAACGGATGATTTCAAAAGCTTCCCAAAAAAAAAAAGAGAAATATAACCTAAATGAAAGGGTTTTGTGCCAAGTGGTAGTTGCAACTCTCAAAATGTTTTCCGCCATTTTTTTATTTTTTGACCGGCTGTTGAGTTTCTCCTCGTTTGGAGCCAAGGTTTCTAGACGTCGTCCGCGCTATTTCTCTTCTTTTTTCTAAAAAATGTAATCCACAGCTTAAAGCCGTCAATCCTGCGTATGTGTTGAACATTTGATGATATTGTGCGTGCGGGGGTGTGTTATACGTAATGGGCGTGCGCCTTGTATTGCGGTCGTGCAAGATGGCGTCACTCGGCCGCCGCAATATCACGTCGGCATCTGGCGCCACATCTTAACACGCCTCGACGCCTTTACCTAACGACATTTTCACCGAGCTTATCAACTTGATAGAGATTACCACTTTCCGTCCACCTCGCTCCTTCTCTCTCTCTGCCTTTCCAGCTGTTTATATCACACTCTCTGTTTTTCCCCGAAAATGTTGTTGGACGGGGTCACAGCTAGTGCTAGCTAAATCTAACCGAAGGATGTTGTGGGCTTCTCATTTTCCTCGCACAACTGACTTGTCCATTTTGTTTCCCCTCGTGATTTTTATCGCTTCGCACGAGACCGGAATATTCAAAACATAACGGGACTCCCGCGAGCGCTACCCAACTGTTAGCGTCTGGCGTCCGCCACCACTACCTTAAATTCATCTTACGTTTTCGACTGACGCTTGGAAAACTTTTGAAACAAAAGCCCCTCTGTAAAAGGACCTCTGAGACATGCTCAAGTATAGAAAACATTTTTGGTAAAACAAGTCCTACTGCGTACTACTACTATTAAGTCTTTTTTTTACGTATTTAATAGTAGAAAAGATAAAGTTGAGTTTTTTTTTTACCTGCGGTGAAGTTGACATGGTCGGCGTCGGCGGTCGATTCGGCGCTTTTTTCAATGTATTTATAGAGTAAATAAATGAGAAGAAGAATATCTGCGCTGGCGTGCGGGACCCGTTGAGGAATACCGGGAAGGAAGTAGTAGGTAAAGTTGCGATGACTTTAAACAAAAAAAAAAAGGACAAACAAGAAGAAGGAAAACACGTCTCACCGGTCGGTCGGTCTCGGTAACACAAAACCCCCGGTTCCAACTGCAGCGCACGCAGCGACTAGCTGAGGGAGAGAGCGCGCTGGTAGTACATAGGAGAGTAAGAGAGCCGCGCTTTGGCTGTAAGCGGCAAGCGGCGGCGACGACCAACGACGAGGCAATCGAGAGAACGTAACCCAAGGTTTTTTGTGTCTGGCCTCCCTCTCTTCTCCTCTCTTTGGCTATTGCGTCCTCCTCCTCCCCACCCGAGCCGCGCTCTCTCTCTCTCTTTACTCCCCTTCCAGTGTGTTTCCAGCACAGCGTTGAAAATTCCAGCTAACAAGGACGCGACGCGAAGGGAGGTAGAATAGAAGCAGTAAAATTTATAGCCTATACGAATCTTCCTCCTCCTCCCCCCGCCGTTTCGACCTCCTCTCTCTTGTAACAATCCTCCTCTTCCACTTTTTTTTTTCGTTTTTCTTCTTCTTCTTCTTCGTCTTCTTTCTTGTTCGTCTTCTAGCTTGGCTGCGCTCCCCCACGCGCGCGCGGCAGCCATTGCCGGAATCCCTTTTGATTATGCGCGATTTAGAAGCCACTTGCGCCCTGTTGGAGCATTTGAGAAAATGAGAAAGAGCGAGTGGATGGAATAACTCGCTCCGGGTGGCGCAGCACCGGAAGAGACATTGGATTCTTTTTAGTTTGATCGGACGCGTTTAGATGAACAACGTATACACTATAGTACAGCAGTGTTTCAGTTAGAATCTGTCCCTGTTTTGCTCTGCTATCTCTCAATTGAGGTCGGCTAATTGTTTTATTTCGTCGTATACAGCAATGGAGGAGTATAGTAGTAGCACAAGGTGGTTGGCAAGTCGTAAAAATGTTCGTCTGTCGCCACGAGACGCCCAGAGCGCCTGAACTCTATGTAATTGCCCGCGATGCTCGACTTATTGAAACACGAATTAGCGACTGTGAAGTGCGGTCTGGCGGGAAACGGAACCAACGGGCAAAACGGCTCCGTGATGAATGGTCTGTCATGTAATTCAACCACAATATGTTTCAAATTACCAGTCGACAATGGTTCAGTTGTATTACACTCATTTTTACCAACCTGTTCGGAAAGACCGTAAAGAATGTTTTTCTGTTTTCTTTCGTTTTCTTTTTCTGTTGGAGTCCGTCCGGCCGGACAGAAAATGGGGATCGATGCTGACATTCTAAAATAAGAGGATCCGCCATTGTTCTATTGATTTTTTTTCCGTTGTCTTGCCGACGACTTGACACCAAACAAAGCGAGAGCAATAATAAAGAATACAAAATAAGACTCAAATAAGCTCTTTTTCCGGTTTCTCTTTTTGACCCTTCCGCATTAGCGACACAACCGCCATCTTGGATTCAAATATCGAGGCGAGTTAGAATCTGTGCATCCTTAGACATCTAGTGGTGGCTGGTCGGATCGACATCGTTTCCATTTCCAACAATCCTTTTTTACAGCCGTTTGTTTTAGAAATTCCGCGATTTAATTAAACTAATAGCAAAATTTACGTCGGTGATTAGATAGAAATATTCACAACATAATCTAAACGATTTGACGCTTTTTCATCCATCGCATCCGCCAGAGTTCCACCATCGATATGCTGCCATCCTGGTCAAAGTCCAGGTCAAAGTATCTGCGACGACGACCAACAGATGGCTTTATCATAGGGAACCTGAGGTCAAAAGATCTAAGGGTATAGTTGAAAAAGAAAACGATTTTAAACTGGCACTGGCTTTGATTCTCGTAACATGGCCGTAGAAGCCTTAGCTTTCTCCTTTTGCGTCTCTCGAGTTGGATGACCTCACTTGAGAATGCGATGCAAATGGACTCTGGAGTGACGGCGGGTTCTCTTTAGACCGTACAGCGCGCCAATGTGTCCAGACTCGGGGACAACTGGATTGCGATAAAGCGGTACCGCAAATAACCCAACACCGCAAAAGGTTTTTTTATTCTTATTATTCTCTCTCTGGTCTCTGGTCTCTCTCTCTCTCTTTGGTCCCTTGTATCTCTTTCCTTCGCTACTCTGTTGTTTGTTTTTCTTGTTTCTTTTATCGGGTCCAGTGCTGAGGAGGAAGGAACCCGAGTAGGTTAGATGGATTGAAAGTCGGTATCTATTTCTGGTCGTGTCACCGATCGCTTCTCTCCCCCCGAATAAGAACTCTTATCAATCGTTATTCAAATCAGTTTGGTTTTTACCATGAGATGTCGTATGAATAAAAGAGAAGTCGGTCGGAATCGTGGGGGAATTGGAAATAGGATTGAAGAACAAGTCGCGCCAGAGAAAAAACAAAAAACAAAAACAAAAAACAAGAGAAAAACGAAAAACAAATAAAACTACAAGCAGAGAAAAGACCCCACCGAGTTGCGCCCCAAATTTAGCACGCGCTGGACATTCGGGCCATCAATGACGCGGCCGAGAATAGATTGAAGGCTTGAAAATTCGGCAGGTGACGATAAATGGCTGTTTGGGTTCGCCCGAGCGAAACCACCGCTGTCGCTGGCTGCTGCTCCCGTAAGGAATTCCGGTGAATGAATTCACCGATCTCTGATGGGCGTTACACATCAGGTGGTGTAGCCGAGATAGCCGGACGACGAAACAACCTGGCAATCAGCGTCACAAGTTACTAGAGTAGCAAACAACCGTCGACCATCGAGATATACATAGCTTTTCTCTTATTCTAAATAATGACACACTCTCCGTATATGCTGCTACTCCTGCTCCTGCATCTATTTGGTTCCAATTTCGATTTCTCTCGTGTTTCTTGAGGAGACGTTGTGGTGGTGCGGAAACAGGAAGTTTCTTCGGTGGTTGACTGCTGCAGCCATCTGGAGATGAAAGGTGGAACTCGCAGAGTCTTTAAAAAAGAGGCCTAAAGTCTGGCGGCGTCGGCGGCGGAGGAGGAAACTGAAAATAGAAATGTCCCGAGACGGGCCGTGCTGGAAACGATTCATTACGATTTATACACGGGCTCTCCTCTCGCTTCCTCTTTTGTTGTTGGTTCTCGGGGCTTATGTTGACTGGCGTCGACGCATATGTTTCCGTTTCGGCTTTATCTTGTTTGCCTCCTCGCCTTCTCTCGATTCTTCTGATATAGAGATATGATGAAATAATAAATAAGGCGGCCGACGAGCCCGTTTAACTGGAACTTGGGCCAGCCGACGTTGGACTCGAGAAACTGACGCTCGCACCCTCGAATCCAAACAGAAGGAAATAATCATTTACACTCTTTTGTGGCAACAATAATATCCACCAACACATAAGAAGAAGAAGGGAAGAAGGAGCTCGCGTGTTGTGTGTAAACGGGCCGCAAAGAGGACGTGTCCGCGCGCCAGTATATAAGCCGACACTCATCACCCCAGTAGTTTCCTCAAGTCTCCTCTGTTCACTTCCTAAATATACGAGGATATATGTATTTATATATATATGGCTCTCCAAACAGCAATGTTGTGCTTGTTTCGTTCGTCGCTGCGGGCACTTACGTGCCAACGCACACAGCCCGACCAGTCCGTTTTTTTCTTTCTTCCGACTTCTTCTTTCTTTCATTCTCTTACTTATATACGTCTGTAAACAAAACCGCATAACCTGGGCGCATAACTTGGTCACTTGAAGCGTTGGACATCCCCGAAAATCGTCTCGGCGAAATAAAACGAAAAAGAAAGAGAGAAGAACTAAAAAGAAAAGCGAAGAAAGAGAATAGAATGTCATCGGCTTGGTGATTATTTTTCGAGAGCCCGTGTTTTCTTGCCGAGTCGCAACACGCATACGAAGCGTCGAGCCGCGGTCTGTGGAGCAAACGCACACAGTAGTCTAGCTAGAGCATCTGTCGAGTTGTCTTTCGTCGTCGCCGTGGCTTCTCAAACAAGAGTTTCAACTGTTTCTCCTCTTTGGTTTCCTCTCTCTCTCTCTCTTCGTCTCCGGGTAAGAAAGTAGACCAAGAAAAACACAGACAGTCCACGGGCTCTCAACGTTTTGTTTACTACTAAACGACAAGAGAGGGAGAGCTGGATGCGCGCGAGCTAGTAGTAGTAGTAGTAGTTGGTAACATCTTCAGCTCTTTCTCGGATTCAACATTCTGTCCTCCTCTAACTTTTTCCCCACTCCGGCGTTTGTTGTTGTGAATACCTGTTGGCATTCCATTCATTACTGTTTGCCTAAATCAACTCCAATCGCGACCGCGCTGACGGAGTCTTGACTAAAATAGCTTCCTCGAGTCGGAGGAGGACACATTCCGGCTATAGGTATACCAAACGCCGACAATTCTTCGATTGACACTAAAAAAAACGGGGTAGTAGAATTGTGTCTAGTGTATAATAGCCACGATATAGAATCGAAAACATTTTCTTTTCTTTTTTTTTGACGATACTCGGAATTATTATTATTAGTTATTATTATTATGGGGCAACGCTCAAATGGATACATACACATATATATGAGTTTTTTTTCGGGGTGGAAAAAAGGGATGGAGGAAACATAAAAAAGAGAACTCGGTCGCTTTGAAAGGACGAGACGGTCACTTGCCCATCTCGCTACTCGTTTTTTTTTGCAATAGGAGGCTGTACTGTACGTAAAAATCAAATAGACTAAGACAACTAATACGGGTGTACAACGATGAACGCACGATGGATATATCAACGAATTGGCGAAACCGAAAGAAAAATCAGAGAAATTTTTTTTCATAAAAAAAACAAACAAAAACAAAAGACGATGATACATTGAAATTGGGAGAGAACACAAGCAGCCATCGGAGAGAAAGAGAGAGAGAAAAAAACGGAGCATCAAGCCTTGTGGGTGCTTGCTGTATGTATATACGTATCGACACAGAAGGGGGAAACATTGTCTGTGTGTGCGTGTGCGATAGAACAATCAATAGCGAGAGAGATGAGTCGAAATATACGCATGCAGTAGCGTCGTCGGCTCTTTGCGTGTGAAAACAGTCGTAGGCCACAGCTGTCGGCCATAACCCTTTCTTTTCTATTATGATAGTATCCAATAGAAATTGTCGAAATTCGTCGTAAACGTTGAAACATTTTTTTTTCACTTGCTTTTGTAACGAAAAGACCAAAAAGGAAAAAAGAAACGTGGCTCCCAACTGAATCGGCCGCAAAGTCACCGCCGACACTCACACCATCCGTCGCATAAATAAATTATGAACAAGGAATTGACGCACACACGCACACAAACATACCGGTACACAGGCAGTACGCGAAAATCCAGCAGGGAAATAAGGTGGTGGAGGAACAGGAGGTATAATATCGCACACAAAGTCACTGGGACATTTGTTGTTGTTTTTGTCAATTTTTTTTTCATTTTTTTCTTCTTTGCTCTTTTTCCATTTATATAGATCTTGTCATCCAAATTTTCCTCCTCTCTCTTTTCAAATTTTACTTCACTTTTTTTTCTTTTATCTTGTCTCTGTGTGATGATTTTTCTGTACAGCAGCGGTCATGCAAAAAATATCTTTCCACCAACAACTTTTCTTCTCGTCGCCGTCGATGAGTTATCTTGTAGCTCGTTCGCCCAGGTTTTTTCTTTTTCTTTTTTACCCCCCTTAATTGTTGCCTTTTTTTCGTCTGGGGTCCGTTATTGGGTGGCTGACGATCCGTATTGGTAGTAGTCGCCGGGTCCTATAGGTGATGGGTAGAACCCGTCCTGCGCTAGCTATATCTTGTGATCACCTATACATTGTTGGACATTTTCAGAAAAAACGGTTAGTTCGTCTAGAAAAGGGCCATTTGGCTTGCTCCAATGTTTACCAGTCAAGTCGGCCATCGTTAAATGATGATGGTGATGGTGCGCGTGGTACATCATGGGGTGCTGGTGCATCATATTCATGGTGGCGATCTTGTGCTCCTGCATCATCATCATCATCAAGAGGGGGAAAAACAATTGCTCGTTAAAATCGATTCGTCCCGACAGAAAACATGTCTGATTGTTACAACGGCGCCAACCTTCTTCCATTTCATGCGCCGGTTCTGGAACCAGATCTTGATTTGCCGCTCCGACAGGCAAAGACTGTGCGCAATCTCGATCCGCCTCCTCCGCGTCAGGTAGCGATTGAAGTGGAACTCTTTCTCCAGTTCCAGAGTCTGGTAGCGGGTGTAGGACGTCCTCTGGCGTTTCGTCTCACCGTTGGCGTTGACTGCGTCTGCGAGGGAGAAAAACGACAAGGGAAAGTGCGCAATCAATGAAACAAGCCCCGATTGCATCACGGCAACATTTTCGATTGTTGCCACATTGAATATTCTTTTTAACATTTTAACTTCTTTTCGACTTCCGGCGAAAAGACGGACCGAACCCCCTTGTGGTCAATACGTAATCAGATGACGAAGGAAGGAAATGCGTAGTCACATCGCAGGTGTGCGCTTCCGTTTTATGGTTTAATACTAAGGCGCGCTGCTGCTGTACATTTGAATGTTCCGTTACGTCTCTCTCTCTCTCTTTTGCATCAAACGGACGCCGACGGCCCGGTGTCTCATTGCGGCAGAACACAATGTATATTCCGTTCGCCAAAGATGCCGTGGTTTCCGCGCACCGTTTGACACATTTTCTTCCTCCTGAAAACTTTTTTTTTTCTTTTTTGCTGGTCTTTGACAACTGAAACAAGGGGGGAAATATTACAAGACCCCCTCCTCGCACGCTCCCTCGACCCAGCAGCTTCCGGAACCTCGGGGATTCAATTTCATCTTGGTCTCGTCACACCCTCCAACATTTTCAAATATGAGAAAAAGTTGGTTTCTAAAGAAGAAAACGGTACGGTATTCTTCTTCTTCCCCTCGCTACTGACCTGGTGGTTCTCCTTCGCGTGTTCCCAAGCAATTACACACGTGAAACATAAAGGGCTAGTGTGCTAAGATATCGCCTGCCCTTCTTCCTTTCTCTTCTAAATGGTTATTGGAGACCTTGGCCGTGAAAATCAAACGACTTGTCCCCGGCCTAAAACTCATTATGTCTTGTACGCACTTAAGGATCCTCGGTGCGCGCGCGCGCTCGCGCCAATAGATTCGTCAGTGGATTTCTCGTAAAAGGGAATTGATATACGGCAGCTGAATGCACAATTCGCTATTAATCTACTACCGCTCAGTACTACGGATAAAAGCAAGAGAGAGAGAGTACGCGGGGATTTTAGGCCTCGCTTCGCCCCGAGACTGCTTGAATTCCAAGCACGCAACGATGGCGGCATCTTTTTTTTTTTCACTGGACGCATCGCAGAGCGCTGCTGATGGATGTTCGAGAGACTTTAATGACCAGTTGATTGGCACATCATCGCTCGGAATGATGGCAGTCGCGTTCTTTTCGGGTTTTTTTCCTCCTTTTTTAGGAAACAACTTTGAAAAAACAGTTTGAGTTGATTTGCGCGCGTATGGTTGTCTGGCCTAGGCCTACTGTAAAAACTCGTAGCCGTGTGTTTGTACAGAGTAGGCTACGGTAGTTCTTGTGAAATGGACGGGCCGTAAACAAATAAATGGCTGGCTGAAGAGTGGTGGTAGTTGGTTAAGACTGTTGCAAAACAGGGCCATAAAATTTTTTACGACGGCTCGTAAATGTCATTCAAAAGGCAACATCATGAGAGATGCTGGTCTGGCAGAGGCCCTCTTTTCTTCGCGTTGTCTCGCAGCTACCCTAATATCGAGAGAATCTGTCGCAGTCCGTCGCCAAAAACTGGCGAAAAAAGGTCTCTATTCCTCGAGGCGACCTCAATTTTTGTCCGTCTCTATTGTTATGCGCAGCGCGCAGAAAAAACACGCCCGGCGAGAGCAGTTTGCAATGATCTCTGCTGCTTTGAATAGAATGCGAATGCGACAGAAATTCCCCACGTCGCGGTTGTCTAAAGTTATTTTTACAGTGCGAAATGAAATAACTACTGGCAAGCCTTGGACACTGATTGCATGCAAAAAACAGACTGAGAAAGAGAAGAGAAATAGCTGCGACGGCCATCAGTTCCGCTTGGTACAGGCAGCGCACCAGCGACATGACATGCAAATGATAAGAAAAAGAAGGAACGGGGGAACGTACAAATTCGCGCTGGCGAAAAACATACGCGTGCTGTGCGCCGCAAGGCAGGGCGTCATTCGTTATTGTTACTCACGTAACCTATTTCTTTATCCGAATGTTATTTGAGTTATCTACTTATCGTCGAAAAAGCCTAGACTTTGAACGAACGACTCCACCCATTGTTCGACGACGAATGAAATCGTTTCCCATTTGACTTATCAAGTCCCGAACCTTGTCGAACTTGATTTGTGGCTTCGTACCCAGTACTCGTTCCCTTTTTGATCGAATTCATTGATTTTGGCCAACGCCAAAATAAACTTTCATTGTTGCTAAATCAGGGAAATCCATACAGGCCTGTAACTTTTTTTCTTATCTCTTGGACTAAGCGTCGGCTATTTACCGCTAACGATCGTGTTTGATACTAAAGATTGCGCTACGTGCAAGAACTCTTGTAAAATTATTGGCAGTGTTGAAACGAACAAAAATCCTTCTGGTTCGACGCAATGCGCAAAATTTCGCTACACTCTCATTCTTTGGCTGGATTTTAACGCGGAATGCTTCTCGAGGATGAAATGCCAGAAAAAGTGTACGACAAACCCGTCGATATGTTTCAAAAACAACAGAACAAAACTAGTTTTTTTGTTACTGGGTATAACTCAGTGGGCCTAAACTGTTTGTCAAACATTTTGCAAATTAAGGGTTCCTGAATTCGTTAAATAGCATGATTTTAGAACTTTTTGTTTATCATTTCCTTACAGTATGTATCCAGACTCTTGTAGAGAGATCCTTGGCCTAAAATTTTAAAAAGTTCAAGAGCCCTCGCGGTGTTCTTCTTTCACGTTCGCCGCCGCGCTGGTATTTTTCGCTATCTGAGTCTTGTTCTGGTTCACACTAGCCACGCACACACAACCCCCGCAGCCCAAGTCGTCCAACACGCACTCGTCCGAGCTGGTAATTTGAGATCAAGAGAACTTGAGTGAACAGCCAGAAGAAGTTTAGCCCTATACTACTACTATCGGCATCTATAAATATGACGCGCCCTTATAACAGCAACAACTCTTCTTCTGGTGAAAATGAACGACGTGCTAATGGTTGTATAATACTCGGCTTTGACTGATTGTTTTCTCCATAACTCTTGCTGACAAGAAAGCAAGAGTGTTTTCTTTTTGCGCTGGACTTTGTTATGTGACATCACACGGAGAGAACACAAAAAAAAGAGGCAAAACTGTTGGGGGATTCCCTCGCCAACCAACCCCGTAAACGCATAACGACCGGTCGTAAACTAACGCGCCCCGTGTATCTGTTGAACAACATTAACTCGTCGAGTACATTATGTAGTGAGAGAAAGAGACCCGGCGGTCTGTTCGGCACGTCTGCACACTAAAATACCATTGCTCGTTCCGAAATTTATTGGAAACTGACCCACTAGGTCGTAATTCTTCACCCGGCTCCTGCTGCCGCTGCCTTTTTTTAACGGTGACCTCAGCTAAACTTGTTGAAAGTTTTTCTTTTTTTGTAGAGGAATACATCAGCGGCTGGCTGCTTGGAATTGCTCAGCAAAGAGGTTGGAAAGAGATAATAAAAAAAAACGATGCCGTGAAGAATGGAAGATGAGAAGAATCGGCTCTTCAGAAGAGAATCCATTAGTGCGCAGCAATGTGTATATAATATAAAAGGGAGAAGAAGAAGAGGGCAGCAATCCACAGAGGGATGATCTAGGCCTACAATGGGGACTCTGAATAGGGTGTCGATCGGATCCACCCTCCCTCAGCCGGCTCGTAATGACTTGATTACGTGCCGTAATCAACTCTAGGCCTAACACGGAAAATCGGGACTTACTTTGGCCGAGGTGGACACGTTTCATCCAGGGATAGATTTGCGGCGCGTTGGGATTTTTCGAATCGCCGTCGTGCTGGCCGGGGCTGTGCGGATCACTATCTCCGGACGAAACGGACGAGACGGAAGAGGGCGACGACGCTCCGGGAGCCACTACCGTCGCGTTCTTGCTGTGCTGGTGGTGGTGGTTGTTGCGCTGTTGACTCTGTTGCTTGCTCGATTTACCCGAACCGTCGTGGTGGTGCTTTGATGATGGGGTGACGGACGTTGAAGAAGAGGATGAAGATGCGACGGGAACGACGGCCGTTGATGGCGGCCCGGCTAAACTGTTTTGAGCCGCCGCCAAATGCGACAGGGCATTGGATGATGACGACGATGTAGTTAGGCTCAAATCTTGAGGCGATCCCAAACACTTTGTGTCCGGCACCCCGGCGTATTTACAGCTACTCGGCGTCGGAACGGCCCCGCCTGAAAACGGAACGTCTAAAACAAGTTTACATCTTTCCGTTTTCAAAAAAACTGAATAATTGATAAGGAATTTGATCGGCTTTTTTGAATACCTAAATTGACGGGACTGGAAACGGAGTGGAGGCGCTGGGCTGACGGTCCGCGCATTTGTTGCTGTTGTTGCTGAAGAGTCGATTGCTGCAATCTGTTTTGTTGTTGCTGTTGTTGCTGTTGCATCGGCTGGCCAACGTGGAGTCCTTGCGACATGGTAAAATCGACGCCGCCGTTGGACATTGGCGACATGGGCATGGCGTGTTGCGGATGACTCTGCTGCTGTTGCTGCTGATGTCCCAGGTGGTTGGGTCCGCCGAAATCGGCGTAGTGTTGCTGTTGCTGGCCGACAACCGGCCCACCGCCGTAGCAGTTTTGGTAATTGCTCATTGCCGTGGCGTAATAGTCGGCGGCCGACATGCCCGTAAGATCCGGTCCGGCGGCACCGACGGACGACCCGCGTCCCACGTAACACGACGACGCTAGCGAATTGACGAACTGATAGGAACTCATGGTGGCGTTGAATTTGTTGCGTTTCAACCAAGTCGAATATTAGGCCTACGATAAATGTCGGTGTAGTTAAAAAATACGACGACACTGTTTCTCAATCGGAGAGCACCGAGATCATGGCACCGAAATGGCGCAATCACTGCCGAAATTGTCCAACGCACTTTGATTATATAAGAAAGATTGTAATAGTAATAGTAGTAACTGGCAGCCAGTAGTATTATATAGTTGTTGCCGTCCGGTGGATTTGAACACGACTGCAAAGTCTGACGGGCCAGCAGCGAATGACTACGTTTTGTCTAGTACTCTCGTAATCAAGCGTCGACCGAACACTGCACGCGTACTCTTGCAGCACGTCGATGCTACAGCAGAGCAGAGCAGGGCAGAGAGAAAAAGCCGGGAGGGTTAGGAGGATGGCGGACGAATGCCAGGAGAGGTGTGGGCCGGGCCAGCTGGCTAGGAGGTGGTGTTATAGGCTAGCCGTGGCCGTAGTAGAGAGAAAAACGTATATATATATACGTATATATACTGACAAAGTGACGAGGGTCTTGTGTGTGTGTGTTGCGCGCCTGCTTTTGCCCAGGCAAAAGTTGCGCTTCTCTCTTCTGCCCGTTTTTTTCGCGCACCCCGCTAGAGTCGTAACTTTGGGGGGTTTTCTCTTGCTCCTCCTTTTCTTGAACCTCCTCTCTTTCATGGCCTCTCGGTTCTCCCAATGATTGGCTATCTACACAAGACAATGCCGTGTAAGGTCAGGAGAGAGAAGGGCCGGCAAACAACAACAACAATTCCTCTGCTCATATGAAATGACAAAACTCGTCATACGACCTAATCATTTTTTGAGTTTTTTCCCTTTGTGAATAAATGAATGAGTTGGTCTTGCTCACTCTCTCACTTTTTCTTTTTCTTTTTTAACTTCAGAGTTTGTGTGACCGGTCGTTCCAGCAGCCGAACCAGCAGAGCTTGTGAACAAGTTGGAAAAAGGTCCCCGGCTAATAATCAGTTCCAACTCGGTCGTCTCATCGGCGACGAGCAGGGGACGGACCCAATGTATAAATAAGGTAAGGAACTGGTATTCTCTTCTTCTTCTCCGATGTATGTAGATGTAAAACTGACGATGTAGATGTGATAAGGGGCCAGGGAAACCGACACTAATGAATCGGCTCGGAAACTCAAATCCAGTTTATCTCCTCGCACGGTGTATCCACCGGCATATGCAGCAAACATTTTCGGGCCCGTCTCTCGATTCTCCGTTCTGTGCCGTTATTTTCTTGTTTCTTTCGTTTCTTTATTGATCCATTTAGCGCCGAATCGTGGAACAAGAAAACTTGAAGTGATATCCGAGAACTGATATGAATTTTCCCAGTACACACTATATTTAAATAATAATTCCGACTTACACGGAAAGTTAACAATAGATGAACTGTGTGTAAATGTGTTGGGTTCGGAGTTGACCTGTTCAATTCGACATGGTGTTCTGGATAATTCCAATTCTCTTTCAAATAGTTGATGGTATCAGCATAAAAATTCTGCAAACTCTCTCTCTGTCGCACACAGAGAGCACAGACTTGAGAGAGAGAGAGAGTGCGCTCTAGAGTGAGGTGTCTGCGCGAAATGCGCTGGGCGACCTTTTCTTCTTTTGGCGAGGATTTATGGCACTTTTGGATTTTCCCTTTTTCTTTTTCTTCTTTATTTACAAGGGGTTTTTTGCCTTTTTTCGCAGCAGTTGCCATTTTTACTGCTGCTGCTTCTTTGCTCCTGCGCAGTTCGTCCCTCTCGTTTCCCAACAGTATTGCCTTCTTTGCCTCTCGTTGGATGACAATATACACGCCGTCGGAGTTATTGTACATGTAGATAATAGAGAGAGAGACCTAGTCTGGCTCTACGTAGTATGTGAAAAGAGCCTTTTGGGTTTTTTTTCTTCCCTTCGTTTTTTCTCTTCTAGGACGGGAATGACGCGACAGGGGGTCCCGACTCCGCATCGGGGTTCCGTGTGGTTTCGTCATCACTAGTTTGCTGCGAATCAGCCCAGTCGGGATATACGAAGGGGACCCCGTTGGCTGAAGCCGAGAAGGGAAACCAATGGCCGTTCGAGAAGAACCGAAACCTTTTTCTTTTTTTTATTTCTCCTCAGCTAGTCGGCTGCCGCTTTATCTCTCTCCCACCCTCCTCTCTCTCTCTCTCTCCTTCTTCCCATTGTTGTTCGTAGAGAAAAGTAGATTTTTCTCTCTTGTCCTGCGTTCCACAATGAAGCCGCAACGATTCCATCATTCGAAGGTCTCCACCAACCACTAGAAAATCATCGTCGTTTCTCTTTTTTTCAGCCTCTTTTTCACTCCTTTTGGACTACGCAAAATTGCTGGGCTGATTGGGGCGTCGCTTGATGAATGAACTGGCTTCTTCTTTCTATCGAGACAAATCGATGGACGACGAATTCATTGATCGGGTCCGAAAAAAGAGAGAGAGAAAGTCTCTTGTATATCGATTACGTGTCGTTTGGCCATCACGTTTTTCCTCTGTGTATTTGTTATTCTCCTTTAGATTCTTTTTACGGTTCTCCCCTTTTCAGCCGTCGTTGACAAAGCGGCCGGGCCGGGCGAGGGAAACAGTGGAGTCTGTCTCGGTCCAATGACGAACAGAGACGATGATGATGACGTCCACCTTGAGAAATCGATCTGGTTTCCTACGACACCGTCTTTCATCATCATCATAAAGTCATTCCCTCATGAACCTGCCATACACGGCCGCCGCCGTCGCTGCCGCCGCCGCGGTCCGAGTTCGCGCAGCCGCACGATGATGAACGGCGTCGATTCGTTTTCCAGCTGAAAAAAAAGAAGAAGACACGGCATAGAAAATAAGGAGTGGCTTGAACCAAAGGAGAGAGAGATCTTCCTCCTTTTTAGCTTTTGTTTGGTTGCGGCGAAGAAGATGAATTCGTTTCGCACCTGGCGTTGTCTACGTGCGACACGGCGCAATGACGCAAAAGACTCGGCTGCTGCTCTTCCTCATTTTTATTTTCAGATGATATTTTCAGTCGTGTCAATTGCACATCCCATCTCGATGTATCTTGTTTATTGAGTTAAGGACGGGGGGTAGATGCCCAGATTCCGCTGGTGATAGCTCCGCCGTTTGTCGGAGGCGGCCATTTCTCACACTGGGCAAGAAAGATAGTAGTCCTGAGAGAGAGAGAAAAAAAGGTGTTTCCGCGTTGAGCGTGTCGTCCGTACGATGGCGCTCTTCTACGAATCGCCCGGAATTTCTGGAACGTGTTTCACGATTCTAGGCCTATCTTGCCCGCTCCAATCTACTCGTACGGACCCGAGTAATGACCGAATGTCTGCAATTCCGATGGAGAGAAGACAAAACATCTAGAGAGAGGCCCCTATACATAATGGAAGGGCTTACCCCAACCGACCGAGTGTAATCTCTCTCTCTTTTTTCTCTCTTGTAGATTTCCTTCGGAACCAGTTATTCGAGGCTTTTTTAACACGCCCTTGAGGGCACGCACAGAGCACTCGCCACTCGATTGGTCACTTTGTTTGCCTCTGCATTTTCGGATTCCTGGCCCCGAATCGCTTTTCTCATGAGCGAATTATTTTCAAATGCCTTTTTTTTTGGAAACTTGTAATAGTTAGTAGTACTACTTAAATGGTCCTCTCCACCGATTCATCCCTTTTTGTTTTTTAAAAGAGGGAAAAAACATTTCCTTTCATTTCAGGGTCTCGTTTCCGCTCTGCCCGTCTGTACGTTATTTGTATATATACATGCTGTCAGTGTTGTGTGAAAAGGACGTCGTTGCCCCGACGAGAGGGGGTTACATGTGAAGTGTATGTCCGGGTTTGTCGGCTCTGTGGAGCAATTGCTGGCAGCGAAGATGACGGGCGAAGAGGAGGGTCAACGGAGAGAGAACACGAGACGGGCACTTCTTTCGACTGTTTTACTCCTCTCGCACGCTCTGCTCCGCTCTGCTCGCATCTCATCTTCCGACTACCACACACAAGGGGGTGTCTTACTTGCTGCTTCTCGACGTGTTTCGAGTGTCTTGTTGTCGTGTTACGTGTCAAACGCGCCAACGTCCCAGTTACACAACCGCAGACAAAAAAAAATCCACTTCATCATCTCGCCGCTGATTGCTCTCGAAAAAACCAAAAGGGGTTTCATCTCTTTTTTCTCTACTCTCTATCGCGTACTTGTCGATTGTCTTCCAGTGGGTTCTTTTCTCCATCTTGCGTCCAATTTTTTTCTTTTTTATAACCAAAAGATTTTCAATAAAAACTTATAAGGAAGTCGAGAGTAGAAGATACCGTCTTGACAGTCTTAGGCCCCCCTGTCAACCGGCTGCCAGTCAGCAGGACGTGTTGGGATTATCAGCTGGCTGAGTGAGGGAAAGAAGAAAAAGACCCCGGAGAAAAAAAAGAAGAAAAAAAAGCAGTAAAGAAATGGGGAGGAGGAGGATATTCATTTTCAACTGATATGTGTGTAGACGAGGAAAATCCCCTACTTAACACGACACGGGTCAGTTGCGTACTACGTATGTATATAAATACGGGAAGATTTCGTTGAAAACATTCAAATGCTCCTTTGCTGAATATATCTACTCTACGCGTTTACTACACAGGGATGAATTTGGCGGAGTGTAGCTAGCCGGACATTGTGTCAGCGGGCGCGTGATGCCCAAAAACCGCACACACAGAGCCTGGAAAGGAAGAAAAGGAGTTGATGGAATAAAAAAGAAACGAAACGAAACGTATAGCTAAAGAGAGAGACAGAGAAGAGAAGAGAAGAGAAACCATGCATATGTAGAGAGATATGCGCCGAAGCTCTAGGAGAAGTAGTAGTATAGTATAGCCATCGTATCTTTTCTCTTTTTCCTTGCTGTTGCTGTTGTTGTTGTCGTTGTTGGTGTACTGGCCGGCCCAAAGGATTCCCGCGGCACGGCGTGTCTATTATTCATCTTACTCACTTGTCATATGTCGCGCGCATTCCTGCAACTCGCCCTTCTGCTCTTGCGCGCGTTCTCTCTCTGTCTCGCACCCCGGCCGTCACGAAGCGGATGCGAGCCGACGCAGCACCGGTCGGACACACACACACACACACTACGAGCGGCCGCGCGTCGATATCAAACGTGTTTTTCTCGACGACGACCCCCAAAAAAAGGAAAGAAGACAAGAGAGACAAGAGAGACAACGGCGCACAAAAACAATTCCAACAATAAGCGCTTTGCTGTTCGACTCGTTTTTTCTTTCTCTTCTCTCTTCCCGGTTAGACTGTAAAATGCAATGAAATGCTTTCGGCGTTTGGAAATAAGTAATTGGTCGGCCGGTGTGGAACGTGAGGTAGCACGCCGCCATCACTGTAGTAAAGAGAGAGAAAGAGAGAATGAAAATTTTTAACTGAGAGAAGCTCCGCCAGCTGCCGTCGCGTCCCTTCGGTTTCAAAAACGGGCCATTGGTCGACACGGCTCTGCTTCACGCTGCGCTCGGGAGACAATGGCAAGCCGCAAATGAACGGCTCTCTCATTTAGATTCCGCTTTCACTCCTCGGTTTTCCCATGCGCTCTTTTTTTTTCACCGCAAATGATTAGGCCTATGGATTAATGAGAAATTCAACAATAGATTCCCTTGAAAAATATATATTTTTGCTTTCATTAAGTCGCGGATTGCCAAATCTGGAGATAAACGAAAAGGACATGCGAAAAATAAAAAAAAAAGTAGCACAAACACACAACCGAGGACATTGCGTCTATATGAGAATCGATAATGTTTGGGTGGAGGCGGGATCGCGTCCGTCGAGATTGATTGCCTGGCTCATGTTGATTGGCATGAGCTGTTCATCAGACTTGTCTCGCTGACCAGTTGTTTGTTTTTTTTATTCTAGGGAAACAAATCAAAAAAGTCGCGCCAACTTTTGCTCTAAATTCCGATTTCATGTAAAAAAACGATTGGATTGAGAAATTTGTGTTCCAGTAAAGAATGAAGACATAAAGTTGATTGATTCATCGGCTGAACGAAAGCGCTTGAAATTTTTTTTATTTTTGTCAATTTATTTACGATTGTACCTCTTCTTTTAGATCCATCGACAGATATAGTACGGCCGATACGCGACTACTGGTCTTTTCTTTTTCGCCATCACAAGAAACCGCCGTCTGCGAAACGCGCCGGATTTTACGACCGATCGTAAAAGAATAAAAACTTTTTTTTTTTACCCTGTTGTTTCTTTTTTTTTACCGACGGCTTCTGTCAGCCCATAAGGAGGGGGACGTTTTTATTTCCTTATAGCGCTACTCAATACATTTAGAAAAACGGAATTTTCCGTGCAAATTCCCTTTTTCTCTCCTGTTTCGTTACGGTTATATCGAGAACTGAGCATAAATATACTATGGTTTTAAAAAAATCATGGAACGATTAGGTTTCTGTGCCGTTGCAGACAGCTAGGCCTATGTTGGGTGGCGCGGCCGCCATTTTGTCGGCCTAGGTATATGGAACCGACAGAACTGTTGAGTACGTTTTCTAGTCCAAATAAATACCCGAGAATTGAACAGCATATCTTCCATTATAAGAATGTTATTGGCGAGTGAAGAAAAGGCTTCTTTTTTAGATACAAACGATTTTGCAAGGGGGGAACAAACATTTCCGAGGATCGTAAAAAAAAGGTGAGCAAAGAGTCGAAATTCATTATTTTTGTGTTGAGAATGGAAGGAAGAAATGTTTGTACAATAGAGAAACATGGCGTTTGAAAACGGCGGGGACCTTCCGTGTCACTGTGTGTTTATATGCGGGCATAAGCCCTGGGATTAGCTTAATGTTCTCGAAGAAGAGCCAAAGAGGAAAACACATTTTAGGGACGGCGCGGATCTCTGCGGGCCCAAGTGGTGGGTGCCCCACCACGAGGACGAAAATCGAAAAGGGTTAGAGTGTCTTGTGTTGTTGTCCTCCGTGTCAAAACGCGCTGCACTGCGACTTTGAGAATAATACTATATATGTACAAGTACACGATGAAGTAGAGAAAGGCAAACCAGCAACCAGAATACTAAGGGTCACAAGATCTGCAATTGCTGTTTTTCTTTTAAAACTCTGTGCGCCATAAAAGAGAGAGAGAGAGAGAGAAAACCGCTGGAATCCATTTGTCAAGTAGTAGCCAGATAACCCAGTGAGTATATATATGCGTTTGTGACTGATGAAAATGGGAGAAATCCCTTCACATGTTTCTTTTTTTCTCTGTTGTAGTCGTAGTAGTAGTAACGGCTGGTACCGCTATATAGTTGAAACAGCACTGGGTGCGCTCTCTCCTACCCCTTTTTTGGCTGGGCAAACACACATTGGGAAGAGAAACAAGAAAGGTTTTTTTTTCTTTCTTTCTGGAGAGGGTGGTGGGCCATCTCCAGATTGGATGGCAGATTGCAGAAGCCCTTTTATATTAGACGGCCATTTACTCAGTGTCTCGACGGCGATCAGGTAAAAATGGGGGATCTCTACCGTCTAGTGGCCTTTTTTTTTTCCTTCAAGACTTTTGGCTCTTCTTCTTCTTCTTGTCTCTAGTAGCTTTTTATAGGACTACCGTATTGATAGTTTCATGATGGGAGACGGTGGCGGTCGATGTGGAGACGGTGTGCTCCTCCTCGTCGGCGGCCGACAGGATCTGCTGCTGCTGATGTTTACCGATCGGCGACGAATCGGCGCTGTACAACTCGGCCACCCCGAACGCTGACGGCTGTTTCGTCTCCTTCTTGGCTTTCATCCGCCGATTCTGGAACCAGATTTTGATTTGGCGCTCCGTCAGGCACAGGGCGTGAGCGATCTCGACGCGCCGGCGTCGCGTCAGGTAGCGATTGAAGTGGAACTCTTTCTCCAATTCCAGCGTCTGGTAGCGCGTGTAAGTCTGGCGCGTTCTCTTCGGGTTTGGCACCACATCTGCACAACAACAAACAAACAAAACAAATGGAACATTTCAGTTGGTGCGTCAATGCGGAGAGAGAAACTATCGAAATCAAATCTAAGCGGGGAAAAAGACGAGCTGCGCTTTTGAAAAAGTAGAGCTCTTTTTCGCCATAGCGCGAGGCCGAGCAGATGAGATTCCATCGGAGCCCGGAGATTCCTGCGTGCCAGCAAATGAGAAAGACCCCGGACGAATAACAAATCGGCCTCCCCTTCGAAGAGATGAGCCATTCCTCGTTGTATATATGTATATATCTCTCGGTTGGTTTTTTTCTGCCACCTATAGAGCGTTGGGTCCGTGCTGCTTTTCGGGACGTGCAGCCCTCCACGTGACTCGCATCACCATCCCGCATTCTCTATAGCGCCCCATTGAACACAACAACAAACCCATCCAAAAAAATCTTCTTCTTCTTCTTCTTTTTGGCTCCCGGCCCGAGGAGATAAAAAAGCTTCGCCTCTTTTTACGGGCAACGGCCCGGCGAGTTCAATTCGAATTTTTGTGTGATACAAAAAAGAAGAAAAAGAAGAAGAGGAGAATTGGATATATAAAAGAAGAAGAAGAAAAAACGTTTCCTTGTAGGACTTGTAACACGCGACCTATCCCCATTCCGTTCACGACCGGTTCTATCGGAACCAATCACGTACATAGTCGACAACGACTATTTGGAAAAAGAAGAAGAAGAAGAAAGAACCCAAACTTGTTTTCTGTTGTTTTCTTTTTAGTTACCTGCGTAGGCTTGCATCCATCCAGGAAAGTAACTTGATGCGTTGGTATTCTTAATGCAGTAAGGGCCGCTCTGATGGTGGTGATGTTGTTGCTGCTGTTGTTGTTGCTGCTGGAGATTGGTCTGGAAACCGCGATGGTGCAGGTCGTAAGGGCCGGCAACAGCCGAATCAAGCGATGCAACAGTCATTGGACCGGTGGTCGACTGTTGGTGATGCTGCTGGACGGCGGCTACTTCGCTGGAATGGCGATGGTGAACTTGCTGCTGGAACGAATCGAGTTGATGCTGGGCGTAACCGTAGAGATTCCCGGTAGGCGGTAATTGGTCGTGTTGGTCGGGTGAAGAGGAAGGCGATGAGGACGATGAAGAAGAAGCGGCCGGAGATGTACAGCTGGACTCGAGGCTCTGCTGTTTCACCGGAGCCAAAGTGGTGCTGCACTGGAAACTCATCGTCGCCGGTTGCGGATAGCCGTGCGACGCGTACCTGAACGGCGGCGACGGTGTCGTCGCGGCCGGAGCGGCTTGATGGTGGTGGTGATGGTGTTGGTACTGGGCATGCCCGTAATACTGCGCCTCACTGTAACCGTATTTGGCGCAGTTTTGGTGCAAATAAAATTGTTCTTGGTGGTGATGGTGATGCGGCATGGCCGTCGCCGTTGTGGCTCCCCATCCGGCGCCGGTCGCTGCCACCGCTGCCGCTGCCGCCACGTTACCAAAATGGTAGGAAGAGCTCATCATCGATGTATAGTCGGGCACGAAATCCTGAGAGAGAGTTGAGTTGTTGTTCACTGACGTTTTTCCCAGTCGTTTCATCCAGTTCGACACTTGGATTGGCAATGAGGTGCAGTCCGTCAAGACGTGCGCGGATATGTGGACACGGACGAGTGGCCGTCAGTGCCTCTCATACTCTTTCCCATCCTTCTTTTTGCCCAAGAGGGGGTTCTTCAACCCCCTTCCCAAATCATTTTTCTGCACGGGCCTGTAGATACCCACGTGACCCACCGGCCGGACCAATGACAATCCTTCCAAAACAACCCCCTGCGTGTCTGCTACTGCGGGGTGTGCGAAATGCTGTACACAATTGAATGTCCACATATGAACAGATGGGGGTTTCCCTTCCCCCGACAACTGCATCGGCCCAGCACTGCAGCTACCACCCCATTGGATGTGAATCCAGTCCCTACCGCCTCTTCAGAGGGCGCCTTTACAATGGCCTCTCTCTCTCTCTCTGGCGTTCCTCATTTTTTATTCGATCTATTCAAACTATTATCAAAGCCGCGTCGCCTCCCCCTATCCATTCAATTCCATATCCGCCATCTTCGACTCTACGTGTCTGCCGTGTAGGGAAAATATCCATCACTGGATAATATGGCGAACTGGAACATTTTTCTATCTTGTTTTCACTACAACTGTCGCCGTAATCGATTGGCATTCTTGAGTCCGATTGTTACCAACGACAACAACAAGTACCTACGCCGTCTGTTGGACACTATTCCGATGTATATGGGCCCGCCCGCTTGTTTGGAATGCGTTTTCAAGCCGGCAATAATGAATGATTTGAATTTTCCAACATTTCCGAGCCAATTACGACTTTGTTTCATATAGCGAACAGGTCTGGTCATATGCATTCCTGATATCTCATTATAAAGCGTAAAACTCGTCTCTCTGCCGTATGTTTCTATTCGAATTGTGAATTTTATATTTTAATTTTTAAAGAAATTTGGAAACTCGACTCTTCATAAACATGCGTGTTTCCGCCTTGGCCTTATCTCTGCTTGGGGACCCAGTAAATATGGACCTACAATGAGGTGCCGTTAGGTTGTATAGTTCGGTTTCGAAACCGGTAGCCAAGACCGTATGAATAGCCATCATCCTTTCGCCATAAAAAAATATCCGGTTGTAACTTTTTATATACATTCGCGTCGTAGCATCGGCAGACACACACACATGACCAGGGTCTGTTTAGGAAGCCTTATGGCGTGTGGTGAGACAAATAAGAAATAATAATAATAAAAAAGTAAAGGAGAAGAAGAAGAAGAAGGGGAGGTTTAGCGATTGAGCTAAGGAAAGAGGTTATTGGTTGGCCGACTGCGCCGGAGAGCTGTCCAGTCCAACAGTCTTCCTCTCCCCGTTGTTAAATGCCCGGAATGACGGATGAACACGAAGCTTGACATGTCACTAAAAGGCGAAGGGGGTCACTTGTGAGCGGGAGCCGGAGCAGGAGCAATAGGAGCAACGGCAACAGCAGGCAGGAGCAACATGCTTCTCGCTATGGGACCGTGTTTGTTGTGTTGTCTTGTACAGGAGGAAAGAGAGAGAGAGAGAAACTAGACGAGCAGCCGGGTGTATGTTATCCTTTATTGCCCATTAGTTGTCGCCCTCGGAGCATCACGGGTGACATTACTATACAACTCTCGGTAAGGCCCCCCTCGCGCGAGGTGCATATGCCATTTATGCCAACCATTTTGCCATCCGCCAAAAAATCAGAATCCGGACAGAGATCCTCCTCTTCTTTCCTCCACTTTGTCTCTTGACTCCTTTTCTTTTCTTTTTTTATGTTACCCCGTACTGTCCTCTTTTTCCTTTTTTTTCTGGTGCCCATTTCGCCTATGCTAAATGGGTCGTTTGGGCCCCAGCGCATTGAATGAGCCAGCAACGAACCAAACAACTTTATCTGACAAGGATATTATTATAGACGCGCAGCAGCTCCGAATTTGACAATAACAAGTCTATATACGTGCAGTGCGCTGCTGCTGTTGCTGGGAAAAAAAAAACACGCTAAAGGGCTGAAAAAGAGTAGCCAAAAGTTTCCCAGCAGAGATGATTAAGTTAGTGCACAATTATATGGCATTTAAGAGTTCAAAGGCGATTTTCTTTATTTCCGTCTTTTCTTCCCTTTTGTCGAGAGAGCCATTTGTTATCCAGAACAGTTTGAATACGTGCTGCGTATAACCCGTGTTTTTGTGGTCGCAAAAGACTTGTCACCGGGGCTTCTCTCTGCTGGCCAGCAAAGAAGCCCATTACATCAAATTTACAGGGCCTTTCACGAACGAGACAGACTCATTTTTCCGGCTTGCTTTTCTGGCGAAACAAAACGCCAAAATAAGAAGTAACCCGCAGCAGAACAGAACCAGAATAAGGGAATAAGGGATCCATTTTACCGAACAAGCGGATGATACCGTATTAACTGCTGGTATTTATTCCAAACGAGGGAACTATCTCTCTCTCTTTCTTGTGACATTGATTTTTTTCGCTGGTCGTCTATAAATGTCGCATTAACATACGATCCGGTTTGTATATTTTCATTGAGACAAGTGCGGTACGTGGTGGTGATGCGCCAAGGCGTCAACTAAACTACTTTGACAATAACTTTCATTTGAATCCAATCGATTTGGAAACAACCATCAGTGGAATGGTTTTCGCATCTGGTTTTATAGCGCTTGTAGCGCAGCCGACTGGAATTTGGCAGGATAATTTTCGCACCTTGACCGCTGCGACTTTTTTCTCTCCATCCACAAAATGTCAAAGTCAAAGGGCCGCCGCGCCCTATATAAACGCAGTTTCAACCCCAAAACAGTTTCCTTCTTCAATCTGAAAACATAAAAATAATGGATGAAACTGTTGAAATTGTTGCTAATCCAGCCGGCCGCGCATAAACCCCTTTTTGCGGATGCCGTATAGACTTTTTTGCCCTGATATATTTTTATGTGATGTCCGTAGCGGTGTATACCGAACGGTAGCCGAGATACTCGGCTAGCCGCGCGCGATCGTAAAATAGAAGAAAAAGGAAAAGACTAATAAAAAGGGTTGAGAGATATATTGGAGACACGGTAAACCTGGTAGATTAGAAATAAAAACGCCGACATATCCATATCGCGGCGCAGATACAGGGAAACCGTCCGCTCTCTCTCTCTCTACCTGCGCCGCAAAACGGTACATTGTGTGCAGCATCAGCACAGAGGATTGGCGGACTTATTGACGACGACCAGATAGAGACGGGAAGATTCTAGATTCCTTCCTTGTTAAAGGGACGCGAAAACTCTCTTTCGAAATATGTTAGGGCCTGATGGAACATCGAAGCTGGTCTTCATCGGCGCAGGAGCCAGCGCCAAACAGCGCGGCATCCCGAGATTAAAATATTTTCAAGAAATGAAATTCAAGAATCGAGGAAAGAAATAAAAAGAAAACCGGGTTTCTCACCGAATCCATCAATATCCATGGCGCATGTTTTTTTCTCATGAAAACATGGTGATGTAAGTTGCTTGCGAGTCTCGCCCGCGTCCCAGAAGGGGAAACCTATCCCAGTAGAAATTACCATACAATATAACATGTAATCAATCCTTTCGTTTTTTCATTCTTATTTTGAATTTGTTGTGTGGATTGAAGTGTGCATGGAGATTGGCAAGAGTTTTGTTTTCCTCTCGCATCTTATCGATAAGCCAAAGTTTTTGGCCACGATTTCTACAACGTCGCCGTCGTACAAACATCACAAAGGGGAAGGCACTACTTTAATCAAGAAGAGGAGACAACCCTCTGGCGAGTTGTTCAATCTCTCTGATAGGGCGGACTCGCGCAACAAAACCCGAAAATAAAAGAAGAAATACGTTCCCCAGACTTAAAGCGCATCCTTCAAAAAAATAAAAACGGAAAATGTGGATAGAAGGAAAAGAAGAAAAAAACTCGAAACTCCTAAAAAAAGAAAGAAAAAGAAAAATCTAAAAGTTTATTTTTTTTCTCTCTCTCTTCTTCTTCTTCTAAAAGAGAGAAGAGTTGGTCGAGTACAAGAGAGGGAGCGAGAGAGACAGGGAGAGAAATGAAAAAGGAATCAGCGTAGCCTGCTCGTTCGTCATTAATTTTGCGCCCAGGTTCTTTTCAGTGCCAGTGACGGCGCGCTAGGGACGCGCATCCATCACAGTCCGGCGTTTTTCGTTCGCCTGTCGTTGCGCAGCTGTATACAAGGCAGAATGGGAAAAGAGAGGGAGAAGGAGGAGTGTGTTGTGTGCGTTGTGTTGTATAAGGAAGAGAGGAGAGAGAGAGACTCGGACCGGCTTGGTGATGCTCGCGCTTCACAACACACACACGGTCCCCATCATCCAATCGCCAGCCTTTTACAACAACAACGAAAAAAAGAAGAAAAAAAGAGAGAGAGAGAGAAAAAAATATATATATATTATTTATAAAGGAAAGACCTCGCCTCTATATTTCCCCCCTCTCTCCGTAGGAAATTGTTGGAATAAAATAACGTTGTCTTATCGCGCCGGCTAGGGCACAACTCTACATCTTGGACGCTCCCGTATCACTCTTGTAGGGTCCGTTGTGTTGAGCCCGGTCGATACATCAGATATTGGACCAAAAAAATTCTTTTCTCCTCTTTTTTTCGGTTTTTCTTGACTTTTGTGGACAACACGGATCAAAGTTTACGGGGTTCTATTATAACGGTTTTGATGGCTCTTTCAGTTATTTCGAGTTAGGAAAAAGGATTGGGGTCCTGATGATCGTTGAAGGTGCCATAAAGTCATTGTTTATTTTCCTTTGGCCTCGACCGTCCACTAATTGGTCTGCTGGGCTATTTGGCTCGAGGTCCTCTTTCTGCCGAACACGACACACTGTAAAATAAATCATGGAGAAAATGGTCGGAGAGAAGAAGAGGCTCGAGCCATCTTTGCTCGTGTACACCTTTATCTTCGCTGAACTTGTTTTCGATTTCTATCACGCACTCGCCCCACATTCGCTGATTGAGCATTATTTCTTTGGTTTCCCCTCGTGTTTTTGCGCTGGCGCCGTACGAAATCAATCAAACCAGTCTTATGACTCTATATCTAGTCGCAACCTACTACCCAAAAAGAAACCAAGCGAAATGTGTTTGTCGTTGAAAGGGTAGAACACTCTGTTTATTCTTGGAAAAAAGTGGATGAGATATAGAAGTATAGAAAAAGCATCTACTATATATATAAATATATATAAGAGCTTTGGCTCCGTGTGTGAGAGAGAGAGAGAGGCCCTGCCTTCTCGTCTTTCGATTGGATGGTAGACCCTCCGGTTTTCCCTCCTCCCGCCAGCAGCATGGCACATAGATAATAAAAGAGAGAAGGAGAAAAGCAAGAGAGGGGCCTTCGGTCGGCTAGTGGCACACACCGACCGGGACGACGTTGACAAATCGAAGCTTCGAAGCTCCTTGATCGATTTCCGGCTCCGTCTTCCAATGTAACAGAAACTCTCCTCTTCTTCTTCTGCTCCTCCTTCTTCTTCTTCTTCTTTTCTTCTACATTTTCTTTTTATAAAACATACAAGTACAAAGAAGATGGGGGAAGAAAATACTTTTTTCTCTTCTTCTTCTTCGAGTGCTCTTCGTGTTCATGTTGATTTGGCTTTTACCCCGATTTCTTCTCGTTTGAAACAATCATGCGATCGGCGCCGGACTCTTACAAAAAAGCTGCTGCTCTAATAATGAGGAGCTAGGGGAGGAAAATGTGGGGGTTGTGTGTTAATAGGACGGGCCAAGAGGAGCTATCTCTCCGACTGTCGAGCTCTCCTGCACTAGAGCTTTTTGGCTCGACTCTTGATGACGAATGACTCCTGTCGCTCGCATCCAGTCGGCTGCGCGCGCGCGCCTCTATTTATTACATTTCGCCTTGATTTCCGAGACTGCCGTCGCTGCACGGCTGCCGGCCTGCCAGCAGAGACGGCCGGGCGTTATTGTATTGTAGTCGATTGAAAATGCTCAACACGACGACAAAAGGCGCGGACTAGTGCTGGGATAGTTCTGATAATCAGAGAGCAAAACCACATACTACTACCAGCTCTGCTCCCCTCTAAACCTAACACAAAAAGATACCGTACGTCCCTCGACTCTTTTAGGGTGTGTTTTCAATCAAACAGCTCCCGGTTGTCGTCCGATTGACAAGGCACGTTTCTCATAACTTTGTTTGTGCATAGATAGACACTGATTTCAAAAGGTTACTGGTGGAATAACAAGAGAAATAAAAAAGGAGATGCTGATTATTCTTCTTCTTGTGTTACCAAGTCGCTTCTGCTGCTGCTGCTAATAAGAATGATGGCGTGGATTCGACGACGAATGAGTCACCGATTGCCTTTGTATTTATCAAACGCAGTCCGTTGTTGTCTTGTCTGGCTCGGCCAGCCACGCCCTCTTTGGAATCCAGCTCTAGAGGGGCGAAAGTGATGGCCGTCTTGTCTCATCGGATCGGGTTTCGTCTCCCAGACTTGGACAGATCGAGAGACATTTCCTCTATCGTGCCACTAGAGCGCCAAACATGTCATAATGGATGAGTAGGTCTACCGTTTCGCTTCATCACGTAGTAGTAGTAGCAGCAGTAAGGTAGGCCAGCCAGATTTCGATAAAGGCCTAGAGCCTCACCGTTTCAAACAGAAGCCTAGCGAGCGAGCGCAACACGCTCCGCTAAGCTGAGAAAGTCATCAAGAATTCAAGATGCCGCATCGCTGCGAAACTTGTTAATCACGTAGACTACAGTCGCACACGGACTGAGAAAGAAAGAAGAGCGGACTGTGCGAGGGGGGATTCTCCGCTTCTGCCATCATCCCGCCCGCTGAGATCAGACGCGCAATGACACATGTCTTTGGCTTGGTTGCAACACGGTCACGCGGGAGGCAACTCACGGAAACACCCACCGCAGCACCGCCGTTGTAGCCACAACAGCCGCCGCCTTCTCTGGGTATATACATGTCCTGCGGGACATTCATCAACGACTCGGCACAGACCCCGCGAGAAAGAAGAGAAAAGCCCACAGCCGATTAATAATCCACAGTAGACCGACTCTCTTTCTTTCTCTTTCTCTCTGGCAAAGTCTGTTCTATGTTTGTTTTTTTTTGTTCGCCTTGCATATGATGCGCCGGGGTGACAATTTGTGCGTTCGGAACGGAGCGCATTTCCCGTCCTGTATCGCCATATTCCCCCCGGCTCTCGATTATCACGCTTTGCCGGCTCTTTGTAATGGTAGCTTCAACGCTGCGATGCAATTAAAAAAAAAAGGAAATCCACGCCGTGACGCCTCGCAGTGGAACCTGTTGGATGGGAAATTTGGGATGGAACGCAAGAGAGAACAAAAAGAAGACTAGGAAGAAGAGGCAACGCATTAGTAAAAGTCAGTGAGAGCCGCTGGCGCGCGCGCGCTCTCTTGCTCCGTTAAAATAAGTAAAAAAAGAGACCCGAAAATGAAAGAAGGTAGGAGAAGAAGAAGAAAATCAGCTCTGATGGAATTATCACTGGGGAATATCTATACGACTTTGCGGAGTCAATGGGCGCAGACGGGAGGGAGGCTGGAAAGAGACAGAGAGATGATCATCGCCGATTACCTGACTTTGCCGTCTCTTGTGGCCTTTTTCGCCGATGGCCCTCTGATCGCAAAACTGTTTCTTCTTTTTTTTGGCAGGTATGTGTCACTGACAAAATGGGCGCGCTTATAGGTTGCGCTCTCTTCGTACCTGCTCTGGAAAATTCCAATATTCCAATCGACCCCTCTCTAAAACTAGGCCTCCGCATTCCGGCCGGTTTTGTCGACTAAACTCTTAAGGACAGATACAGCGCATTCCGGCAGCAGTTTTCGTGAGTAATTGCACAAATACTCTCGATGCATACCAACTGGAAACTTGAAGGATTGACTTGTATGAAAGAAAAAAAACGAGTTTGATCGAGTTTTTTTTTTTTTTTTTTTTGCCTGTACGGACTGTGTGTTCTATTATTTATTGGCTCTTTTGAGGTTTGACGCGTTTTTTTTTTCAAACAACTCAACTCGTGTGCTGCCATCTAGCGAATGGTTAGACGACTAGTTCAAACTTCTGCCGCGTCTTTTTTGGCACCTCTAAAGCGCTTTTTTTGTTTGAAATTTCCAGCGCTTATCTTAAAAGATCTTTCAATTTTATATTTACATAAATTTGAAACAATTGATTTCATTGGAAATTGTTTGAAAATTAAATGGATTTTCGAATTTTGTTGCGGAAGAGAGACCCTTTTTGACAACATACGCTACCTATGATCCGGTTCTCATACTAGATCCTTAGGGTAAGCCTGCAGATCTGGCGGACCCCAAGGTAAACACTTGTAAAAGAAATATGGACTTGATGAAAAGTCAGTCTTTCAAAGTCTTTTTTTTCTTTAAAAGAAAAACTTTGTCGTTTTATTTTTTTTTAAGAAAAAGTAGAATGGAAAGGAATCTGCGACTTAACAGAAGCCAGAATCTTGGACTCTCTTAAAGAGTCTTCACAGAACACCTACACATATTTTAAGCTCATTAAAAGGCGGTGAATTTACGACTCCCTGGCGACGTTCTTTTGGACAGTCACGTTGATGTATTTCCGTCCGACGCACGGTGAACGATGCGCGTTCCATCATATCAGCCAGACTCGGAATCCCAACAGCCTCAAAGAGTCGAGTCGGACATGTGATGGAAAAGGAACATTTCTGTCTTGAACATACCAACTTGTCTTTACATGAACGAAACATGGAACCAAATGACTCTTGAGGCGGCTCCTTCAAGTTGATTGGGCGCCGTCGTCGTCGTGGAGGAATTTAACAATTTGAAAATCGACGAGTCGTTTCGTGTCGTCATAGACGAGGGGAGGGAATCCTACGTGAATGAAGAGCACGTGGGTTGCCTAAGGAAAAAGGCGACTATAAAATATAGACGAGAAAGGGACAAGGTCGCGGGGAAACACCGTCATTTAGTCTTTGGCGTGTTCATGCGAGTTCATCTTCTTTATAGCCGACTTGGTAGCTCCGGCAATAGTAGCAGGAGCACCGGGCGCCAGTTTTATGGGCCATCACTATGATAGGCCGCGCGCTGGTTGAAGAGTTACGTTTTCCTTTTCTTAGTAGTAGTAGTCGGGTTGTCGTCGTCGTCTTCTTCATTGTAGCTCAGTCAGTCGGGGTCTATTGTCCTTAGCTCGGACCGAGTGACGTCACGGGGTCATATAACGATATAACGAAGAAGGGAAAGAAGAAGAAGAAGGAGAGAAACCCGTTCCGACCCTTTTTTTTTTCTGTTCTCTCTCTCTCTCTTTCACGACGTGGTAATGGGCCATTGCTGTCATCGTAAACTCGGCGGCGGAACGTGCGCGCTACTGCTGCCCTATGCACACAGGGAAACACACAAAAAGCGCAGAATGGCCGCCCTAGGAGGAAGAAAAAGATAAATAAATATAGATAAAAGCGACAAACCGCCTACCGTCTATAAAACATTCGAAAACATTGCCATTGAGGCGGCGACCGAAAAGTACCAATTAGCCACCGGCATGATGACTCCATTATTCAGTCGGTAGTTTACGTAGTTCTTCTCTCGACGGATTGCGGATATCTTTCCTTTCATCTTTTTCCTTCCTCCGGTTTTTTTCTTTTCTTTTCTTAGAATTTCTTCTTCTTCTTTTGACTTGTGTGTGTGTTTTTTTCCCTTCTCATTTTCAATTTTCTTTGTTTTTGTTTGGTTGCGTCGAGATTGCTTCGGAGGCGTTTTTACTCACGACCGTTCTGGATGGGAAAAACCGCATTGGGACGAGACGGGCATCTCTCACCGCCAGCTGAAATAACCGAAACTTGTATTCAAACCTCTGCTGCTGCTGCTGTTGTTGTTGTTGTTGTTGATGCTGCTGCCACTGATTGAAAATAACGAGAGTCGAGTTACAGCGTAGAGCGCACAAATCCTCGGAGAGCACTGCCATCTTCATTTCCCGACGTCGGATTTGCCTCTCTCTCTCTTCACAGCCCAGCCTCCGTGTTATTCCAGTGGTAGGAGAAGAAGACGAAGACGAAGAAAAACTGGAAAGAAAAATAAAGTAGAAGGAAAAAGCTTCTCCATGATGAAGGAAGGAAAGCAGGACGGCCAGCCCTCGCCCGGCTAGAGAAAAGAAACATTGTTGGCTGGTTGGTCGGAGGGGGAGTCGGTAGGGAGAGCGGATTTTGAGCGGATTAGCAAATTCTTCTTGCTGTCGGACCAGTGGCGCATCGAGGGGGGACGCCTTTGGCCCAGTGGCAGCGATTGATGATGGACCGAATGAAAAAGACCCCTCCAGCTCTTCTTTCTCTCTTCTCCGGCTCTCCGGCTCTCTGTGCGCGACGATGAAAAATCGCTCTTGACTCTCTTTCTCGTGTACAGTACTTTTTCCTCGTCTTTTCTCCCCCCGTCGTGCTGCTGCTGCTGCTGCTGTTGCTGCTGCCGCTCTTGATGCATCTCGTCTCAAAAGGACGGACGGAACGATTGGACCAGCCGGGACGGCCAATCCAGTGAGAGAACAGACTTTGTCTCCGTTCAAAATCGAAATCATTCATCATGTGAAAGAGCTCTTTTCTCTCTCCCACTCTTCTCTTTTCCGATCCTTTCTCCCTCGCTTCGTCTCTTGTATACGTCGTTTATTCACACACAACGCGCATATACTTATACACACGCAACCAAACACGTTATGGATGGCAGGCCCAGCACAGATTGATGGCCGACAATTTTCAGATTTTCTCGAGAGCATATAGCAGCGCACGACCAACGGTATAGGGACGGAAAAAAGGGTAAACCACCAACGACAAAAAGGAAATTGTATTTGTATTTATTATTAAAAAAGAAGCAGGAAAAAAAGAAAAAGAAGAAGAAGAAGGGAGCTAGCAGAGGATTTATGACGATGTAGCCCGGCCGGTAATGAATCATCTCTCGAATCAATATCTATATAGGGCTTATAGCGCACCGCACACGTTGACCAGGTTTTTCATCATATCGTATCAACATTAAAAAGATATTGGCTGACTTGAAGGGAATGGCGCGCTGCTCACCGATCGTATTACTATCGCAAGGTTAACTTGCGGAAGATGCGTGCGACCCCCCTCCAACGGCGATCAAGTGCATCTGTGGTCGCACGCGCGATGTAATAACAACGACGTGAGCCAACTGGCCAAATAGAGCGGCATCGGCTCTCTCTCGATCTCGCTCTTTTTGTGTATACGTAATACATGGGACAAGGCAGGCAGGCAGGCGTATGTATATATATATATAATATATATTTAGAGAGAGAAAAGAAAAAGCGCAACGAGAGGGAGGCAGCAAAAAAGAAAAAAAAATCCAGAGAGGGGAGTAGTATGACCTTTTTGGCCTGCTTCACTGCCAAAGGGAGAAAAGATGGAGGAAGTTCAACAGCAGGAAGAGGGGAGGATGCGCTCTGCATGGAAAAATACGAGCAAAACTTCATCTCCATAACTCATTATTTTGATATTGATTTATTAAATAGAAACACACACACACACGGGCGCAGCAACTTGCGGCCTTTTACCGTGACGGATCATTTTCCATCGATTAGTCACGAGTCTTTCGTCCACTTTCGGCAATCAAAAAATGTTTCAACTCGCTCCGAACGATAACAGACGCTGCTGCTCTCATGAATATCCTTCATCTGTTTTATTTTTTTGGCAGAGATCGAATTCCCTCCCACCAAGAAACGAACAAAAAATCTCGACGATGCGAAAATATAAAGAAAACCTTTGACTAGTCGCGTCGCCGTGTCGTAAGATTACAAAGAAGATTTTTATTTACTTACAGAAATTGTTTTTTTTCTCTTAGGAGAAAAAAAAAGAGAAAAGAAAGAAACTTTGGCTTTCAGCTTCTTCTTTCATTTTGGTGAGAGACGAGCCAGTCGTAAAAAATCGTTTTACAACCGAAACGTATTGGGAGAGAAAGAAGAAGAAGAAGAAAAAAAAAACAAATTCATGAGAGAGTGCTGGGCAGCACCGTAGAAGAAAAAAAAAACACGACTTGTCAGTTTTACAACGCTGCCTGGGCTTTTTGCATTTGTAGCTAGCGATTTTTATAATGGTGCGCGCCCTAAAATGTGTTGTTGCCTTTGACTTTCCAGTTCCGAATAGAGTTTCTTGTTTCTTTTACGCACCAAGGTCAGCAGCAACAGCAGCAACGCAACTTGGATTTTGCTGTTTTGTCGAAAAAAGGAAGCGAGGAGAGCCAAGAGAGCTTTGCTACGTTCCAAAAACAGCGAGCGCGCGCAACAGCAATCATTCGGAGCCAAAAGGCCTAATACGTGACTTTTGGCGTCGCGATGAATAACCGAGAGCCTGCTGAAGCCCCGGGGGTCCGTCCGAGCTACTTGCTCATTCAGGTCAACAGCACGATCGGACCCAGCGACCACGGATTGATTACCAGCTGAGCGGCTAGTGATAGGATGTGTAGAGGACCTATAGAACTAGATGGAAAACGTAGTACCAGTCCCGTGTTTGTTTGGTAAATGTTGCCGCGTGCTTCTGTTCAACACCTCCCATAATTATCCGATGTCAAAGAAGACGACAAAAAAAAACCGAGTCAGTCATCATTCCGTTGGGTTCCCTCCCCGGTTTGATATATAAAGCGTCCAGCGGCGCACATAATTCTTTTTATTTTTTGGGCTCTATTACTCGACCGTAAAAACGCCAAAATAAAAATGAAACAGTAGAAAAGAAAAGAGACGGAGTGGCAAGTTCCGTTCAGCTCGTATATGATTATTTTCTTCGTCTTCTCTTTTTGGCTCTGGCATTGTCTTTTGGCGACCTAAATAGTCGCAACGCCAACTCGTCATCATCAACTCATTAAAGTTGGCGACGAAAAGGGAAAAGCCACTGGGCGCGTCTAAAAATACGCCAATAAATCATCATCGCTGCGCACGTAGCCAATCATTAGATGGGAGTCGCGTGTGACCGTCTTTCACACGACTCTGCTGGCCGTCAATGATCTTTATATATACATTGAGAGAGGCGGTTTGAAGAAAAAAGAGACTGGGACAAATCTGTCTGATTGAAATAGTTTCCCCAGAAGTGTTTACATGTAAAGAGATTGAGGCGTCACGACCGTGTCGAGCCGCTTACGGGAATAAGAGACTAACGGCGTCGTAACTCGTAAACGAAAAGGATCCGACTAAGTCGGTGTCGACGTCTACGATGGTGTTACCTTAATTGACGACCAACGTGTTGCGACTGTTGCCCTGCTGCCGCCGCTACCGCACTAGACTACTACTAGACGTATATATAATGGAGGCGGGTCCATCTAATGCGCCTCTCAGTTCCTCCTTCGCTGCTTCTCTTAGTACCGTATATTTCTTCCCCTTTTCTTCCAACTTCAACTTAGCGCAGACACTCTATAAAAACTCTGCAACTTGTTGAACCCACAGCCGAAAAGTGATTTTTACTACCGGCCTCAAATGGCCCATAAAAAGAAACCTTTTCTTCTGCAGCTCCCCTTTTCGCTCTTTTACCGCCGGCTCGTAACATCTAGGCCTATAACTAGTTATATATACACTTTGCTTTGCGGCTATTTTTTTTGTTTTGTTTTTTTTGGTTGCGTCATTCTTTTTAGTGTAACCCATTGGCTTTGTTTCATTGTAAATTCGTTACAGATTTGGACGACTATTTTGGCACCGAAAATCGCCAAGTCGTAAATATTTTTCAAATGAAGAAAATAACATACTCATATATCTATATACATATAGTTCCTTTGTGGCGCGGGATCCCCTAAATTTATGGCGCGCGACGTCCAAAATAGAAACGCCGACAAACCATTCTTTGGCTGGAAATAGAAGCTCTTATTTGTGCCCGAGCGCGCGCGTGCAAAAAGAACTAGTGAAGAAAAAAAAACGCCAGGAAATGTCACCTCGGTTGATTGCAATAGATTTTAAATAGTTTTCCTTTCGTAATATTATACGTACACTTTGGTCCGGCTCGCGCTGCGCTTCCATCGTCGAGACAATGTGTCTTTCTAACCCCCGTCTCTTTATGTTTTAATTGGAGGACAACTAGTGGGCCCTTCTTTGATTTATATCGCCGTGTAAGGCAACAGCAGAATGATGCGCGTCGATTGAAAAACGTAAAGCCGTAAATCATTTCCCCCCTATTCCTCTCTAGACTCTAGTCGAAATATGACGTAGGAGAAGCAACACAGCCCGCGTCGGCATTTCTCCACCACGCTCCTGTTGATGATCATCATTTGAAAAGAATTCCCCACCATTATTGGGCGGATACCATCAGCCAACGTGCCATGCCAACCGAGCCAGTTGACGTTGTTTGGTCCAGCTCGGACGTTTTTCGGTAGCGCCAATTCGTCTAGCAATTACATAGTTTCCTACATCAAACGGGTGGGTCGTCAAAGTTTTCTGAAATTGTAACGCCGTTGGCTGCGTGTTTGTGTGAGGTATATCACCCAGCCAGCTGTTTGGTTTTTTTCCCTCTTCCCTTCTGCGCCCAGCTGATGACACGGTCGCCGGTAATTGGCCGACTCGATGATGGGACTCGTCGTCGTCAAAGACAAGGGCCAAAGTTTTTCTCTTTCTTTTTGGATGAACTCGTCAAGATGATTGGGTGGAAATTCCTCGTCTAATACAATACAATCTGTAGGAGAGAAAACCCATTTAAAGTCTTACAACATACAACAGTATAGGGCCGTCTATTTTGCCGGAGAGCTGCGCAGCGCGGCACTTTGTCGCCGTTTCTCTCTATTTCTCTCTCTCCTTTGGCAGATGTCGTTTAAGAGACAAAGTGAACGTCATTTGTGCGCACAAGAGAGCATGGAAGGGACCTAGCGCTGTTGTAGCACCATTTCTTTATATTATATATATTTTCTCTCCTCTTCTTCTTCTTCTTCTTCTTCTTCTCCTTCTATATGGAAATGGTTTGGGAGCGCGGACCAATAGAAAAGGATGGCGTCCGCTTTTTCATCCAGAGAGACAAGAGACGAGGCGATTTACCCCCGTCGGAGCGCCATAGCTCTCTCTCTCTCTCTCCCTCTGCCTCTTGCGTTTGCATCCGCGATCTATAGATATATTTTTATAAATCGACTATATCTTAAGAAACGTCTTCATTCCGCGACTGGAGATCTCTTTTCTTTTCTTCTACGTCCCCTTTTGCTGGCCGAGAGAGTCTTATCCTATTCGACGACGATCTCGTCCGTCTCAATTGCATGAAGGCGACCAACTGGAGAGATGTAAACCAACCAACGACACTGACCGTATGCGGGTGTAAGTTACCGAGGTGAAGATCCCAAGTTCTCGCTAGTTCACTTTTTTTCTTCTCTCGGCATATTTCTCTCCTTTTCTTCTTCTTTCTACATGATTTACCGCGTTCACGTACATTTAAATGCTATCAGTTTTTCTCTCTCTCTCTTCCCATTTCGGAAGAAAATGGGTACGAGCCCAACACACAGCCGAGTGGAACAGTTGTGTGCGCCGGGCTAGATGCTATTTGACTTTTTTTTTGTGTTCGTTGAGGGGGGTCTTGGGCGCTCAAGCACTCGGCTGCTGTTGCAGCGGAACAAGGAGAAAAAGCCTGTTGAGTATTAGTCAGTGTCTTTTGCACGCCAGGCCAATCATTTTCCACCAGGACACAGCGCGAGTACGGCCCGACAACCGACCTCCCACACAAATGACTTTACGACCAGTTAAAAGACTTTTTTTCTTCTTCTTTCTTTTACACAAGGAAGAAGAAAAAAACTTGGATAAATGTGTTTGGGCTGTGTTTTTTTTTTTTCCTTTTTTCTTCTTCTCGTTGTATATATATAGGATATATAGTACTGGTATATAGAGGGTGGCGGATTTGCTAAGATGAAGTCATTCATTTTAAAACGCGCGTTCGTTTCCCCCCGTGCTGCAACACGAGATTGGCTCGCGGATAGGTTAACGGCATTTAATCAGAAAGTGAAATGGAAGCTGAGCGTCCGACGTCGACATCCATCACAGGGGCCCGCCTGCCCTCTTCAGTCACTGACTGCCGGAGCGATGGAAGTGCAATCAACGACCGTAATTCCTTTGCATTGGCATAGAGGGATGTTGTACAGCCGAACTACTCTTCCTTATTCGCCGTTGGAGTTGCTGCTAGTCGGCTGCTACAACCAGATAGACACTTAGGCGAATTGAATTCGGCAGGGTCTCATTTATTATGGAACGGCGAAGAACCCTCTCAATCTAATCGGCGCTCGTTTCCTCGTCCTGATTACTCTTCTCTCTCCAACAGCAGCCCTCTCGCCGTCGCCTCTTGATGGATTGGAAAATCTCCGTAAGCCCAGCAGCTAGAAGTTCGGTGTTCCTCCGCTTTCGTATTAACCTTGATGCTGGCCTAGAAAGGAAAGTAACAAGATTTACAGCGCGGTCCATTTTCAGGACCAAGAGGCGACTTATTTTGTTTAACCTCGTGTTCGATCATGTTTTCTTCATGATGGATCGCCATCGCCTCGATCGCCTGCTCCTTGCCCGTTCGTGATAATAATACGCAATCGTGAATGGACCATCGTTTAGCTGTGATGACACTATGCTTGGCATTTCCATCAAAATTCTTTCCAACATTGTCCACGCTCTCGGGGTATTAGGTTTTGGTGCGCGCGTGTGTTAAAAGTCATGGCCGGCCTTTTTATATATATTATATTTCTTAAATATTTTTTCTTCTCCTCTCTCTCTTTTTCTTTTTCTTTTACTTGTTATCCATTCTTCTCTCTTCTTTTCCGTTCTTCTTCCAGTTGTGTGTGTGCTGCAGGAGCAAAAAGTAAGGAATCCTTTCAGAGAGAAGAGAAAAAAAAGAGAGGGCTCCGGACACGAGGATTTATGGCGTCCGTGTCAGGGCGAACAAGAAGTGGACGCGAATGCTGAAATTTATGGCCGGTAGTCCGGACAGTACACACACACACACACCCGGGGTTTTTCTCTCTCTCTCTCTCTCTCACATATAGACTTATTCTCTCAAGTCTTTCTCGTCGTCGTCAATAGATTGCTTCTATAGATTCGGATTCTCTCTACTATATAGAAGAGTTCTCTAATCTTACGTCACAAACGTACTCGAAGCCGATCAAGTTCTCTTTTCAAATCGACAATCTCTCCCCTTAGCTCTCGACAATTTTCTTTTTAAATGAATAAATAATTCAGATTATATGAGCGGCGAACAGCGGGAGTTTTCGAAACTTTTTTTCAATGTGCCAAAAAAGAGAAAAGCGGCGAAACAAAAGAGAAGAAGAAGAAGAAGAAAAAAAGTAAGTGGCAGCTGCGTGAGTTATACCCGTGATTTCACCCGTTCACCTTTAACATTTTCCTTCCTTTTTTTCATTTCAAAATAACAGAAAGAATGTGTTGTGTTGCGTTTGTCAGGCGGCCGACGGAGCGCGATGTACATCATGCGAAGGAAGTAGTACCGGTCCGGCCGCGCTCTGCTATTAATGAACAAACATAGCTGGCGATCTGACCGGTTTTAACTAACCTTCTCTCTATCTCTCCGATGGTAGAACCAAATACAGAGAACTCTAGAAAGAGAGAGAATTAGTGGAACAGAACGGACTGAATGTTCACTTGTGCGCGGCCAGTCTATAGGGGGAATAAAAGTATAGTATATATTTTGAAAGCTGCCGTTAAAAGCGCGTAGAGAGGTCTGGTAATGATTCCTCATCACTGGCAACGGCGGGTTCGATTCGAAACGGATAAAGCCAGGTGTATAATTGAATAAGCCCTGAAATGAGAATGACACCGAAGGGGGGTTCCTGCTCCGAGGGCTCTCGCCGCATTATTAAGCCGAGAATGAGAGAAGAGCTCAGGGAACAGCGAAGCGAGGGAGAAGCTGAAGCGCAGTGAATGTATGCGGCTGGCACAGGACCTCCCCTTCTCATCCGTCAACGTCGATTTATGTGGACGGCGACGGGCTGTCGGGCGAATGAGCGAACGGCCCGTCCACCTCGGCACCCTCCCCCTCTCTTTTTTCCCAATCACGCGGACGCAGCGACGTGGACAAAGCGGGCGACCCCCCCTTAGGCCCCCGCTCTTTTTTTTTTTTCCTTTTCTCTTCTCAAAGCGCTCGCATCGCACAGCCTAGATGAAATATACAAAGCGCTCTATTGATTCCAGATCGGATGCTGGATCGACATACGCGCGCGCCCGTCACGCTCCTCTTTCTTTTCTTTTTCTCTTGCCTCCGCGATCAAGCAATAAATCACATTCGGTCTATATAGCCGCCAGCAACAAAACAATAACCGGGTTGATTGCAATCAAGACGCGGTGGCCGTGTGGACTCTTCACTTGTACTGTATTTTCTTTTCTTTCTTGTTTGCTTTGAAACTTCGCATAGGTAGCATAACTCACTGCTGCATTTGTTGTCTAAACAAAAGCTACGACAAAAAAAAAAGAGATTCATAACAATCCGTCTGTGTGATACAAATTTTCGTATACTGCAACAAAAAAAAAGGATGAAATTTTTTTGTAGGGAGGGTATATAATATCCATGACAGTCACACACGTTCACACACACACACACACAAACGACTTATTGCCACCATCTATACAAGGTGTGTTTTTTTTTCTTCTTTCTCGAATGGGTAATAGGTATTTTGCCGGGTAGATAGCGCGATGCACAGTCAGTATAATATATATACGATTTGATTGTGGGGATGAACATGTCTCAGACTTCGGGAGTGAATAGAGCCGCGTTAAGACTTGAAGAAGTCGAGTCTATTATTATAATATATATACGTATAGAGTTGAAGGGAAATGAGAAAGTTCAACAACACGTTGATCAGTCGGTTGCCCTTTTGTGTTGACATTATCAATGCAAACACACACGAAGAGCAACTAACGGGTCGACGACAACTCACGCCATGTTCATATTAAAGAACCCATCTCTTAAATGTACACACGCATTTCTTGTCTGTTTTTTGTTGTTGTTGGTGTTGTTTGCGGATGAGGTAGTCCGGATCAATTTGGGCTCTACTGAGATTTTTTACGTTTGGGTTATTATTGTTCGATTGTGTCAAATTTGTAGTAATTTTTTAATTTTTATTTTGTAGAAAATTCACTCCCGAGTGGGTTTTTTTTCGTCAAAAAAATGTGTTTAGCAGAGGCGCACACTGGTGGCGGACATTTACGCGTCTCTGATAATTCTTTACAACCAAAGATGAGAAAAACAGGCTCACAAACACACGATATAGAATAGGTATTATGCACTATTATACGAAAACCAATAAGGGAGAGACACACACATACACACGAACGCAATCATTTCTTGTTTTGGGGGGGAACAAAGTAATATGCAGAAAACTAAACAATGATAATAATAATAATAATAATGAAAAAAAAACGGTATAAAGTTTAAGGGGGGCATCATAGAGACAGGATTTTGATGAATAGACGAGTGAGAAATATACGTATACTCGGGGGTACAGCGCGTGTTCCCGCGGCGATAAGACGCAGCGTGAGACGAGTGTGACAACTTTTTTGACGGACAAATCGTCGGGGATCAATCAAGACCGCACGGTGAAACGCAAGAGAAAAATGACGCGCTGCGTAGCACGTTCTTTCTCCTTTCTTCTTGGGTGTCTTTCATTTTTTGTGTGTGGAGAGAGATAAAATAAAAAACACGACATGGAAATTCCACGACAGAAATTCCATTCCAATTTTTCTTAAATACATTGAGAGAGACCATCAAAGTCGTGCGTATATATATTCGTAGCCAAATACACTTATAGGCCTATAAGATTAGAAAAAAACCAACGCAACGGCCAGAACTAACAAAAAAAACCGAAAAAAAAATACATTTGTTGTTGAGAGGAAAGATGGTGTGTTGTAGAGATAAAGAAAGAGAGAAACGTATCATTTTCTAGGACTGGATTTGATGTATATCATTTACGTATTTCTGTTGTTGTTTGGTTGGAGCGATTCCGTCGGCTCCAGCAGCAGCAGTTGACTGCCTTTTGGGTCAAAGGTGCAAAGGCCAAGATCTAGGCCTAGCTGCAGCAACAGCATATGGCTAGATGGTGGCTTTACTGTGGCATCGCTAGGACGTGCTCGACCAACAGTCCTTCCAGGCATCCGGCATCCAACTTGGCTTTGTTCTCCTTCTTCCACTTCATCCGCCGATTCTGGAACCAGATTTTGATTTGGCGTTCCGTCAGGCAAAGTGCGTGAGCGATCTCGATCCGTCGCCGTCTCGTCAGGTAGCGATTAAAGTGGAATTCCTTCTCCAGTTCCAGCGTTTGGAATCGCGTGTACGTCTGTCGGCCTCTCTTGCGCTCCGCTTAAAAAAAAAAACAACAAATAGAAAAAATGAGCCAAACGCTGTGGGGAACGACGTCGTCATCCATTGTATGAACGCCATATTTTTATTTTTTCCTCCTTTGCCTTCCATAAGGCTTTACGAGCATCGATCAAAATAATGCCCCGGCTTCATTGATTATACAAAAGCCGACGGGTGGCGTCAACGACGTTGTCCGCACGGCCTTTTTTTCTTAAGAGAGGAGAAGACGTTCATGAATATGAAGCGGCGGCGGCGGCAACAACAACGGCGGCTGCGGATGTGTCGGCGGGAGAAAATCCCGTTGGGCTCAAATATACGACCGACGCCCCGTCGAGCTTCTCTCATTCGCCTACTCCTCTGTCTCTCTATTTTCCCTTCATAGATGAAAAAGATTGACTCGTTACCGCCGTCCTAGCGTGCAGGGCCCTACTGTGTGCAGCATGCGTGTTTGATCACCCCAGAACGATCGGGATTGAATGATATCTCCATCATCATCATCGTTCATCTCTCGGCTCCTTTACAGCAGTTAACCTAGAAGTGTTAAACTACAACTATTTCGCTTCCCAATCAACGGCAATCTCTCGACTATTTAGGCCTATAACATTTGAATCGCATTTCTAGGTTATGTGGAGCTAGATCGTTTTTGATTCGTGGGTTACGCCTCTGCTGCCGTAGATGAAGAAGATGGCCCAGAAATACATCTAAGAGAGAGCCAGAGAGAGAGTAAGAAGGGGGGGGGAAACGAGGGTTAAGGCTGGATTGTTGTTCTCTTTTCTCTCTCTCTCTCTTTCTCCCTTTTTTCCCTCTGTCTGTGCGCTATATGTGACAGCAGCAGCAGCGGCGAGCAGCAGTCTAGCGGGAGTGATCGTAAATCAGCTCCGGACAGCCCAAGAGCCTTTTTTCTTCTTTCCCCCCTCTCTTCGGCTTTTTTCTTATTCCTTTTTGTGCGTACATGTAAGCCAAGTCTTCCTCGGCATTTCCCACACTTGATTTTCTTCTTCTTCTTCTTTTGCTTCCTCGCTATCCACCCTATCTTTATTCCACCACCATCTCCTCCTACTCTATTCGTTTTGATAGTGCTATTAAAAGAAACGAGGATCTCTACCGCAACACAAGCGCTCGCTAACTATCCGTTGATGTTGATGTTGGTCAGATTGAAGATCTCTCTCTCTTTATAAGAAGAAAAAAGACACATGATAAGTAAAGTTACCGAATTGGCTTCGCATCCACGGGTAGAGTGGGCTGTCGTGAAGAGAGCCGGGCGGGGATTCGCCGTCCATTAGGGGAGGCAGCTGTCCGCTGCCATCTAGCGGGCTGTGCTGGTTGAGGTCGACGGTCAGGTGGTGATCCATCATGTCGCCGTGAAGGTCTCCGTGGATGTCGCCGTGCATATCGCCGTGCATCTCATCCGCGTTCATCACTACCGTCTGCTGTTGAGGCTGGACGGCCACGGGGACCGGCCCGGCTGTCATGACCAAACCGGGTAGAAGAGCGTGACGCTGCTGGGCGGACGATTGCTGTGACTGAGGTGTTTCCGACTCCACCGGTTGTTGCTGGATGTTGGAATGGAGATGAAGCTGATTGGTTTGTTGTTGTTGGCTGTTGTCCGTAACGCTGGCCAGGGCAACTGGATGCGTCTTTCCGTTGACGGCGCAATGTTGTTGCTGCTGTTGTTGTTGTCTCTGCTGTTGTTGCAGTTGATCGAGATCAGCTATAACCGGTTCGGACGACGAGGAGGAGGACGCCATCGGTCCGTGGCACACCTGCTGCTGCCCGTTATTACTGTAGTTGCCGTTGCTCATTCCATTGCTGGCGCAGCGGTTGTTGTTATACATGACTGGCGAATGGTTAGGTTGCTGTTGTTGCTGGTAGCCGGCCATTTCGGCCGATGGGTAGCCTTCTGCATTGATGTTGTAACTCGTCGGATCGCTCTGGACGATGGAATGCTGCTGCTGCTGGATGAGGTATTGCTGATGGCTGAGGAGGTGTTGTTGTTGTTGCTGTCCAGTCGCTACTACCTGGCGGTGGTGTTGCGCTTGGAAGGATGGATGGCCGGCCCCGTAGAGGTTGCCACCGCCGAGTTGTTGTTGTGACGACAATTGCGGGCTGGTAGACAGGGACGTCGACGACGTGTCGCCGCACGGCACCAAAGGTTTCCCAACAACTCCGGTGTAGTTGAGTGGAGGTGACCCGTGTTGCGGAGCCATTGCGCTGATCATTGGAGAAGCCGGCCGGTAGAGGTGTTGTTGCTGTTGCGTCGCTTCCGGCCCGATGACGGCCGTCTGCTGCGGGTGGGAGCGGATGTGTTGCTGCTGGCCAGCGGCGAAATAGCCGCCAGTTTGCGCTTCGGCCGCTTTGCCGTGCTGTTGATGGATGTAGCCGGATGTGGGTGGATAGCGGCCGCCAGATCCAGGGTACGTCTGTTGGTTCTGGAAGTTTTGGCTCATCTGCTGCTGATGTTGCTGATGTTGTTGCTGCTGTTGCTGCTGGTGCTGATGCTGCATGTGGTAGATCCTCGACGGATCGTAGGGACCCGACTCGAAACTGCCCGTCAGACCGGGATGGTGGACGACGTTGCCGTGTCCGGTGGCCACGCTGACGTGAACAGGTGCCGGAGCGTGATAGTGCTCGGCTTGAACCACATCGCCTCCGCCGCCTCCTCCATAAGAAGACACGTAGTACGAACTCATCTTGGGTGTTTGACACAGAAACACTCGCCGCGCAACTCAAATATAATCAAATTGTCCTCACTTTTTTCAACAAGTTTGTTTGTTTTTTTTTGTGGGAGGAGATTCACAATTTTTTTAGAAGAAAAATATCTCTTTCTAATCTTCTCACACCTCGTGAAATAAGAGGGGACGTCTTTCTTTTCTTCCCTTAAAATATTCCACACACACAAATCAAAATATCGAGGGAGAATAACAGTGTTTCGTTGTCTTGGTTGGCGCTAACACGGACTACCTGTTAACGAAAAATCAAGAAAGAAAAAGACAAGCACCGAAATTAGATATAGGCCACAAAGTCACAGTCGATGTCGAAGGGAAAAAAACACGGCAGCAACACGCACATTCATATTTCACGTTCCAAACGATGCGACCGGGATCGCTCTAATGAATGCCCTTGTGTAATAGGCTATGGTCTCGAAACTCGAACGAAGTTTTGAAAGGAAACCACTCCACAGTAGCGTAACCAATCGGGGCGAGGCACTTCAGAAAATATTTAGAGGAGAGAAAAACAAGATCACGGACTTTGAAACTTACCAGACGAGGCCCGATAGAGAGTAGGGAACGAACAAACTGTGCGGACGATTTGCCTATTAGATTTGCCGAGGGAAATGATGTAATAAATTCAGCTTGTGTCTACTCTTTTTTTTTCGCCTTTCGTCTATTCTGATAATATACAGGTGGGAGCAGCGGATAGTTTGGGGCGAATCGCGTTCGACGATGTGGCGTCTTCGCCACTCGCTGGCTATCTGCTTGTCTAATCTTGACGTCTCAATCTCCACCAGTCAAAAAAAGAGAGTCGAACCAATGTTGTAAAGGCCCCTATGGCAAAAGTCAGATGCCCTGCTTTAACCAATTTATTCAAGTCGACTTTTCTCATTCCGCGCCCGGTTCGCGCTCCTCCCTCTGCGCCTTCAAAGAAGAAGAAAAAACCATTTCCATCTTCTCCTTGGTTTTTTTTCTCTCTCTCTCGACTCGACTCGACTCGACTTCCAAGAATGAAAAAAGAGATTGTTTCCGACGTTGCATCATTGGTGAAGAGGAAGCCACCCCACTGGTCGAGCTATTCAACATGTCGTGAAAGAGAGAGAGTCATTTGCAACGTGTCATCTCTCTTTTAGGCCCAGCCGGTGGCTCTCCATCTTGCGATCAAATTTTTGTTCGGTTTTTCGTGGGGGGAAAAGAAGAAGGTGTCGGGTAATGCAAGTTTCACAGTCGAAAGAGAAATACATAATCTCATTGGTTCCTTATCCGCATCATTACCTTCCCAAAATGTTTCTTCCATCGACCAGTCGGTTGGGAGCAATCTCCTGAGATTTTCTACATTAGTGAAGGACATTTCAAACTGCTCGCAGTGAGCACATCACTCACTAAAGTAACCCCACCGAGTTCTTCCTTTTATTATTATTCTCATCCAGCTGAGGGGTATTTATTCCACCGAGAGGGAATATTCCGATAAAAGTTGATTGTAATCAAATTTCTTACATTTTCTCCGAACTGAAGAAAAAGAAGAAGAAGAAAAAAGAGAAATTGTGTCAGAATAACAAAACCATGTCGGCCGGCATGTTGTGGTTTATTTGAAGGTTGTTTTGCGCCCGGATCGCGAAACCGGCCATAAACCGCGAGCCGGCGGCCTAGACACGGAGTAAACCACTGGCGAAAAATATGCGCATCAGCCAAAGAGAAAACCGCCCATAAAAGGGAAAGAAGAAGAAGAAGTAGGAGAGACATACTGTAGGCTAAATGTAGTCTAACAACAGTTGAAAATGGCAACCACCACGACTTGTTGACCAGAACGCTTTAACACGTCTAGCCTCAATACAACGCGCACGACCTTCTTGACCTGTCGGGCAATTCGATACCCGCACCGGAATATACATACAAGCCCCCGAAAGAGAAAATTTCTAGAAAATATCTCAACACCAACCGGAGACGTATCTTCTGCCGGATTCAATTGCAAGGCCATCCGGTCAACTGATTATCATCGTTGAGAACTAATGAAGACAACTCATTTCCATAGTTTCATCCGCTGGCAATCGTGCCCTGGGTCATGGCAGTGACTCGCGTTTTGAATATCTATCTGCCTCTCTCTCTAATCGTTTATAAATGTTATGGGTTACTATTTATAACTTCATAAAACTTCATGGATAAACCACAAGCACTCTTTTGGATGAGCTAATAATGGTGTAAAACTGGCAACCGTTGGGAGGAAGTCAATTAAATGGGCAATTTTCAGAAATTTCGCAACCTTGAGAAACAAACGTGACGAAAAGGGCGGGCGGAAAGAGTTTTGTGGTTGCTGCTGGCATGCTGGCTATTGTTTCTCAGTTCGTGCTATCAGTCATTGTTTCTACGAACACTTAAAGATGATTTAACACTCGAGCTTCAGTGAAATGAACTCGTGATCTATCATGTGCATGTGCAGACATATTCCTTAGAAAGTGCTGTCTCGGATATATCATCTTAATTCCTGATTTAATGGGGCTAGACACCATCATGTCGATCACGTAAGTTTCATCCAGTTTCTGGTCATCTCGGTTATCGAGATCCTCTCGTACTGTTGCAGAATTTCAGGAATTGGTGAAAGCAGAGTGAACTTCATGTTAAGTCACTGTTTCTATGCTATTTGCCCATGCAAGAACTTGTACTTTTTCAGTGAGGCATTTCATTCTGTTGCCAGTTTTTTTACGACAGTGAAAGCAAGACGAATGTGTCGTTAAATTCAGTCCCTGTTTACAAAGTTTGTACATTTAGATTTTTCATAGAGTTTTTCGTTATTTTTCTCGTGCGTAACGCTCCTTACACCCTCTAGCCCTCGTAAGTTGAACCTGTCGTGACGTCACGGGTTGGCGGCCATTAGATTTCCCCCAACGACCAATAGCCATCGAGGATTTCACCCCTGCCGAACTCAATGTAAAAAAAATTTCGTCGGCCTTTCGCAACGCGAAGGCGTAAGACCCCAAGGGCAGGTTGTAACATGCAGTATCTTTTACGAATCCTAGGTGACACTACCGACTTGACCGTTTTCACAAAGAATTTTCAACAAAGAAAACAAAACCCGCTGTCATTTTTCGTTGCCTGTTACATGACATTGTAAAACGGGCGAAAAAGTAATTAGTTCTAAACTTCCTTAGCGATCGATTTAACAGCAAGTTTCGTGCCTTGCAGGTCCATTAGCGATTGACCTTTTCGTTCATTCGTCGAACGTGTAAAACGCCATTTTTGGATTTGATTTGAAAATGGTGATTAATCGAGTCGTTAGTGATTGACAGTAGGGGAGGAATAAAGCGAGCAGAGGGGCGCGTTGTGAGGGGGAATATCCAATAGAAAACGATGCTAGCTAATGATATGCGGCACGGGGCAGCCAATGCGGGTGAAGGCCAGGGAAGCCGTTCGTTGCCTTTTGTCTGCCCGTCTTCAAAAGGACGGACAATGGACTTTTGTAGTGGGGGAGAGACGAGGAACAGCCCTCAAGTAGCTCGGTCTCTAATGTGAGGGGTTGGAAGCAATCAATAAAGAATCTCAAGTTTCGCCGAGTGTGTTGCATCATCATGCCTCTTTCTCCAATGTGCAAAAGTGCCATATAATTTATGACTACAGGTTCATAATCACTTCATTCACATGTGTGGTGGTGGGCTGGAAAATGTCGTTGATTACGGCCAAATCTTAATGACTTTGTTGAAATGAATGGCTATCCCACTTAGGCAAACGATATCGATCAACACGTAATTTTGGCTCGTCAAAGAACAACTCGCGCTCTTTTGCTCTTTTGCCCATTGAATATAGCGGCGATAGATATAAAGATGCTTATTATATAAAGGTTACAACTCTATAAATCCACGGCCTAAGCCTTTTTCTCTTTTTCCTGCCTGTAAACGACGCCCATTTCTTTCCCCAAAGTGGGCCATAACGTCAGCTCGCGACGACCTTATGGCCGCTCAACATCTTCCTTTTCCCTTTTGCCGACGACAAATATAAATATAACCAAATGGCTCCATTATCAGCTGATGGCCTAAAACAGCTCACACATCAAGGGGGGTCGTTGGGGTCTCTTTCAACAACTTCATTTGACTCAAAGGACCGCTCCTGCTAATTTTTCTCTTCCGCAGTTGCTTCACTTCGTCGTCGCAAAACGGTCTTCGTCGGTCGGGCATTGAATAACGAGAGTGTCTATTATTAAAACTGCTGACATTCCACGCACACAGCACAGCACGGCAATACGAAGTCCTTTCCGACACCCGAGTTGAACACCACCGAGGCCAACGAAGAATATCTGTTTCGATTTCTGGTCTGGTCAATTTCCGTCACGTTCATCAGTCGATCGATTTCGAAGGGACTGTATAATAGGGTTAGGGGATTTTTTTGATTGTTTGTCGAACAACTTTTTTTTACGAAAAGCGCCTAGTCATTTGGAGTTATCTGTCTCGGTCGTACAACATACTCAATGGCCCCGGAAAGAAAGAGTTAGGAATTGGATCTGCCTCTGGAAATGGCGTCTCTCATTTATTCTCGGCCCTCCGTTTTTAGTTTCACCCGCCTAATTGACGGAATGACTGCTCATAATTGACGGATGAGTTCATAACAATAAAAACAAAGAAACGATTTTTTTTTGTTTGTCTCTTTCCTTTTCGGGGGGAAAACTGTGTTCGAAAAAAATAAGACTTCCATTGTGTGGTTTCCGTCACGACGCCGCCCCACATCGTTGCTAGGCGATCGTTATGCATTTTTTACTTGTTACACCAACAATAAGTCGATGACCGAGTCTCTTGTTCTATGTTATTTTGGGAAAAGTCGACGATAATTGAAGAGTTCCTTTTTCTTTTCTTTTTTTTTCTTCTTTCAGGTGGAGACACCAATTACCTAAGCTCATTGTGAGGATTCGGGTCTAACCGACGTAAGTCATTGTTTTTTTTTCCTCCCTTTACTCGGCCTCCCTTGACTCAGCGTACGTAAATAACTAATGCCTTAGTACGTATTCAAAATGTTCGTAAAAAATAAAAATTAGAAGTTGTGTGGGCCTTACCGAGACTTTGCGAAACCGGAGATGCGAGACAACTCCACCAGTTAGTTGATTGAAGTCACTTGATGATGGACGATGACACCCCTAAGGTATTTCACACTGAATCACGAATGGTAGTTCAAATTTAGTAGGAGAGTTTTCACTTTGAGAGCGAACAGGCCGGAGCTCAGCTCGGGAATGAAGAGAGAGCTCCTCTGGTCGCCGCCTTGCACATGCGAGGCCGTTTCACGCTACTGGCGTCTCAACTGTGCAGGTTAGAGCTCATATTTTCCCCCGGCTGTGCTAGTGCGGCTATTGGGGCTGCTCTTTGCTCATTGCGTGCTAGTGTACGTTCCTCTTTTTTTTACTATATGTATTTTCCCTCTCTTGTGTTTTTTTTCGCTATAGAGGTTCCTCATAGCCAGCCCCTTTTTGCCCTGCGCTATAGGGGGCTCTTTGCGACTTCCCCCCGCCTCCGCCGCGTGAGTCGCCGCCGCCGATCCGGAGGGCTCTCTTTCTCTCTCCCCTCTACTACTCTCTTTGCGCGCGCCAAGTGACCGCACACGTGACCACGGGCTTGGCCAATCGCATCCGCGCTCGAGCCAAACGGCCCAACCTACTCGTGTCTGTCCCTCTTTTTTTTTTCTCTCTCTCTGATATTTTATTTTTTTATTTTTTTATTTTTCTCCTTTTCAAATATTTGGAAGACAAACGTTGCTTCAAAATCGGCTTGACGGTTAGAGCCGGCATCTTCTTCGCCCTACTAGTTGAATCTTTGGAAAACTTTACGAGAAATTAAATTGCGTTTGAAAGATTTATCTCGAATGGTAGTGGCGAGTGAAGTGGTTTAATCGTTGAATGGCGTCCCCCCCGCAGTATGGTGCCTCTAATGTAAATGGCTTTCCATTGTCTTCCTGGTCCGGAGTTCACCATCGGTGTAGTGTATATCCGGTGGTGGTAGAAAAGGGGGGAAATTTTCTTTTTCTTGTTTCAAAAAAAAAAGAAGCGAGGGAAAATACTACGTAGTTTGCTTCTTCTTCTGTTTTTGTACCAAAATTTTCTTTCCGAAATCGACGGTGCAGACCGGTTCAGCAGCTATTTAATTACTGTGGTCTAGCGGGCCATGCCATAATTGGCACCTCAAAAAAGAACCGATGACCTAACTAGTCTCAAGGCTACCTTGACGTCATCTAAAGGGAGAAAAACGGAGAACCTGAATATTCCATAAATTGCCTATGAGAACTTGTTTTACAGTTTTACTATAAGGAAAATTGGTCGAGAAGAATTTGCATCGATGCAACCTGCGGATTCGTTTGGCTCCTCTTTTTCTTCTTCTTTTTCTTCCTGTGTCTCTGGCTGACTTCCCTCACTATCCATATCGTATACATAATAATATAAAGATATCTATAACAAGCCGGCGATCGCATGATTTATCTTGATTGTCAACCGTGTGTCTTGAGCGGGCCGGTGAGCTATTGGTGCACCTTCTACGTAACGCGACGATAAATCCTTCTCGCTGCACGCGTACAGAGTTACAAACTCGCACATAAATAACGCCACAGATTCCCTCCGTGCGACTTGTGTGTATACCAATATCGTATAAATATAGGGACATTTTTCTTCCAACTTCTTTTCTTCTTTATTTTCTACCGGGGTCCCTCTCATTTTCCCTACGTGCATTTCAATCAAAAATCATCAAATATTCCTCCGTCTCCTTCTTGTTCGTCGTTGTCGTGCTGTTGTTGTTGTTTTTGATGCAAACGGAAGCTCGTAAATCGTCTGAAATTTCATTCCTCCTAGTCTTTTTCTTTTGCTTCTTCCTCGACAACGAAATCTATTTGATGAGAATAGCAGACGCTCAGACACACTCGTCTTGATGAAGCTATAGAGTTTTCTTTTTGATACCAGCAGTCCGTCGGGATCAATAAATCGCCCGCGCTACAGAGCCGGAGCCGGCAGCCAGTAGAGAGGAACAGACTAAGTATAACAGCGCATACACACAAGCTCTTGGAGAGGGGAGAGCAGATTTTTGCAACCGTTCTACTTTAAGTTTTACTTTCGCCGAAAATCTCTCGCGCACACAACAAGAACCTTATAAGGATATTCTTTTATTGATGTTGAGGCTATTTCGCCGACGAAGAAATCCCCCCTCTATTCTCTTTAAACCCATGAATCTCTGCGCTGCGCAAAGAGTAATAAAACGTTTGTTTTTTTCGCCCATGTCGCGGGCTCTGTGGAAAACCCGGCGAAATGGAAGAAGAAAAAAATGTTGCACCGGCAATGTTTTTTCTTTTTTTTTTTCGCTGGGACTGATTTTTATTGCGTTTTACTTCATCTGTTCCGGCCTTCCGCCGCCGCCGCCGCCGCTAAAAAGAGGCCTGAGCCCTGTTTTATTTTAAAGCATGTCCGGACCTTTATTATATGCGCGCCAGTAAGGCACAGAACAAAAATATAAAACCTTTTTTTGGCTGCCCCTATATATGGCGAGACAATTACACTCAAATAAATCGCAAGTGATGTAAAAAAAAAAAACAGCCAACTTCTCCGCCTTCTAAATTGCTTTGCAGATGTTTTTCTCGACTGTTTGGAGGGTAGGTTCCAAAAAAAAAAACTTTTACACTGTTGTTGTGACTTGTTGTTTGACTTTGGGTCGTAACCATAGCCGATTTACCTGGTGGTTTGCACATCCATCACCTGTCATTCTAATTAAAATCTTTGTACGTTTTGGCTCTTCTTCTTTTTCTACGTGTGGGAATATCGATCCTGTGGTTGTCGACCAATGGCGTTGTCCGGCCAACATCCAACGTGTTGGTTGGATCTTTCCCCCCGACTCGTTGGACGTGTATTAATGATCTTCCTTTCTCTCGCTCTCTGTGCCAGTGGCGTATTGGCCCCGTTCTTCTTCTTCTTCCTTGGGCCGACCAAAATATTTGGCGCTACCACGATATACAAAACTTTAACGGCCGCCTATTGTGACTCGTCACCTGTGCCCCCGCAGCCATTATCGATGCGATCCCCAAAGGATTTTTTAATGCCACGATTCGCCATAGCCGTAACGTTTGAGGAAAATCTCTCTGGATGGCCTCTCTTTTCCTCCAAATCTGTGAAATGCTCCAATCTTTTGATGCGCGTTTTTCTTCACCTCGATTCACAGAGTCAACGTCGACTCCCCGAATGAATGGTAGACCAGAGAGATGAAGACAGGCTCAGGACAAATGGCTATGGTTATAAGAGGACTTGGACCGCAAACTGGCAACCGCGCGCTTGTTCTACTAGTGTTGCGTAGCCAGAAGAAGAAGAAGAAGAATGTCTTTTTCTTTCTTTCTTTTTTTTTCTTTTTTTTTTTTTCTTTCCTCCTTTTCAAAACGTAGAAGGCCGTTGGCATCCAGCCCATAAGAGAGAAGTTGTTGGTTTGATATGGAAATGAAGAGATGAACATGAGCGCGAATCGTACAAGTTGTTAATAATCTCGCCATTAATATTAAAGGCATACAATTTTGAATGCCAGTCGGCTGGACTAGGGCCTCACAAAAAAAGTGGAGTCTGAGAGAGAGGAAATCGAGTCCAAGATGGCGTGTCTATGATATAAGACTACAGGCTACAAACGAAACACGAGGGAGAAAAAGTGGTGGGGAGCAGAGCGCGAGGAGAAAGAGTACAGCTCTTTTCTCTTTAACTCTTGGAGCTCCCCTCTTTCGGGGTCGGATATATATTTCCTCTTGGTTTTCTCTCTCGCTCTCCCCCCCCCCCTCCCTTCTCTGATGTCGTAAATTTCGTCGGGTGGTGGCGGTGCTGGAAGCCTTGATTCCCCAAAGAATAGAAGCGCCCCGCTCTGCTGCGAAACCGATCAATGGCTCGCCGGCATCCCTCCCACTGATCCACACACCCTCGCATTCGAATCTGGCGACCAACCATCTGCATTTCGTCAATAGGCCTAGATCGACGGGCCCAAGTGGTTCAAGTCGATATTGTTGTACGTGTATCGGTTGCCATGTCGACGAGTTGGTGGTACCAATCGCGTGATGCCTCGCCATCAACGGTCGTATTGAAACAAAAAAACGTTTCTTGCCTCTTTGCTCTTTCTTCTCCGAGAGCCTAAAAGTTTTTGTTGCCTTGGAATTGAATGTAGTAAAGATCTATAGGAAATTAACAGGCAGCAAAAGAGAGAGAGAGAGAGAGAACGAAAAAAAGGAGGATGGAAAGACGAGAACCGGAGGTTTGCCTTGAAAGGAGACACCAGGGCGGCCTATACGCTCTGTCTACGACGGTCTACGATGCCTCTTGTCTTTTATAAGGTTCTTAAACTTGTATATGAGATCATTGACTGGGCAAATTGTCTAGTGTCAGCGGAAGAAGAGAGAAAAACTAGAAAGTGAAATGAGACACTGTGATATAAACTTGTTGTTCCAATCCTGCCCTTTGCAAAAGGGAATCATCTAAACTTGACCTTCGTAGTCTGCGCCGTGTTTGTTCAATTCGTTTCTGCTCTTGGTTGTGATATACATTTAGGCTGTTTTTTTCTCTTCTTCTTCTTCCTGCTGCTGCAATCCCAAGGTTTGGTCCACACCACAATAAAGCCGTTAAGATGGTTATCAGGCTGTCTGTGTTCTAGCGTCCAAAAAACCTAAAGGCATCGTGGCTATATTTACAATCTTACCTTTTTTCTTGCTGCTGTCAGCTGGCGTTGAGACAGAAGAAAGAATCCGACACTGCGTATCGTTTCAAACTGCTTTTTTTTTCTTTTTTAACCAGAGGGGAAAGGAGAAGAAGAAAATTCGAAACGGCTGAGACACCACAGTGCCGTGTGTAGCCTTTGCTCTCTAGCCAAGAGTCAACGTAAGCGGGGCTTAGAGAGATGGATGGGCTCGGAAGATTCATGGCTTATATTGGCAGCTTTTAGAGAAGGCTCTCTACGACGATGGGACCCGTACGCTACAGCAGGAAGTCCATAATGGCATGAAACAATTCGATTTCTCAGGTGGTCCGTCGTTGCCGCCGTTGCACGCCCACAAATCACTGTATTGTTACCAAGTGAAGTCACCCACATCGTTAAAACCGAACAATACGGTTCCGTACGCACACACATACCACCTCAACGTTTGTGTATAAATGTGTATGTATTTACTATTTAAATATGGACTGCTGTCAAAACCAATTTCTCTCTCTCTCCCCGTCGTTCTCTCTCTCCTCCGTCAAAGGCTTTAGGCCTCTGATGCGCACTCTAAGACTGCTGCTATCCCGCTGCCGACGGCTTTTCGCCCCAGCCAACTTTGAATACTATTCACATTAACGTAACTACCCAAATTGTTTTTCGTCGACAAAAATTGTTTGAAAATTCGAAATTGTCTTCAAGTTAAAATAACTTTCGAGGAGGAAGTAGATTTTTTTTTTCGGGGTCATCTCCGTCTCGTGTTTCAATAATATGGACGCGCACTAAATCATCGCGTTTCCGAATGCGTTACGCACGTGCGTTATTCCCTTCTGTTTCTGGCTCTTGTAAATTGGAGCTATATAACCGTAGGGAGTCTTTGAGCTCTAAAACAAAATTCTCTTGAAATTGAAACAGCGTCGGTTTGTTCTAGTATATAGTCAAAAGTGTGCGAGGAGGCCTATTAAAGTCGCCTTTAGATTTTACGACCGGACCCCCCTGCGTAGGCCTACAAGCTCCAGCTCGCGCCTCGATTCCACGTCATCGGCCTATGCAACTAGCTTCTCTCTTCTCTCTTTCTTTTTTTTTAAACTCTACATCGCAATGAAACCATAAAAAAATCACTGTGGAAACCGAAACCCCTTTTTGGTGGAAAGGGTTCAATAAAGCCATTTGTTGTAAAAAACCGCGACCATCTTATCGTTAGTTTGGGCACGGGTTAGGCTATTTTGTGGGTTAGCTTTCATGTGACAGAGAATGTCGTCAATGACGACGTGATTTGTTAAACAAGTGTTGTGATCCTGTTGACAGTTAGTGTGTGTGTGTTTAAAGAGGGAAGCCCCTCTGATTGAGTGGAACCCAGCGGTGCTAATAGGCCCATACAGTAGCAGCTCGTCAGGCTATAGCTGCCAGCGGAGTCGTTAGATGGCAATCTGATGGCCCATAAATGTCACCTTGTATGGTCCGGCGCTGAGCTAATAAAAACTCTGGTTGGTGGAGCATTTAGACACACGCGGGCACTCGTTTCCCGTCAAGTTTATCGTGGTTGTTTGTAGTGTACGGCGATGTTTACGGGGATCGTTAACGGCGGCCGTTTTGAGCTTTCGGAACCGTACGGAGCGAGAGAAGCGAGAGAAAAGAGATAGGAATTCCTTTTGTTTCACGGTGTCAACTGCGTTTCATTCTGAAAAACAAAAAGAATTTTCTTTTTCGTGTTCGTGAGCGTCTCGTCGAAGGGGGGGGGGGGGAAATACGCTAGTTTTAAAAATAATGAGATCTGGTTCTCACCAACCATGGGATTCAAGGGCGTGTCTGCTTTCGTGACAACTTTCCAAGCGCTTTTGCTGCCCTAGGGCTTTTACGACTTGGTACCGAAAAAGAACGGACGCGGACATCTGGCGATGGTTTCTAAAACTAATTTCGACTGCACTCTGGAGACCGAATATGGAACTACTTTCATATTCTAGTCATTCTGCGCAACTTGGCGCAGTTCTAGTTTGTAAAGTTTCCCAATGCTATCCTCCATTTTCGAAAATAATTTTACGGCAGCGATTTGAGGCATTTTTAAAATCGATTTTTTGGCTTCAAAAATTCAAGGAGCCGATGGACTATGAACAGAGTCCTTTCTACAGGAATTAAAATGGTAATAGAAATCGTAATTTGATTTAATTAATAATTAGTTATTTAAATTTAAAAATAAGGAGCGCAATTCGCTACAAATAGGAAAACAGTTCCACATTTGTTCGAAGTATGAAACACAGTTTTTCAGCAATTTACTAAAGAAATTCCCGGATAAATTGAAGTAGAGTAGATGGTAGAGTACGTAGCGGTCGTGTTAACAACTCGTTTTACTTGAATGCTACTATCGATTGTGGAATTGGCCGTTAGAGGTCCCTAGCGGCTAGGATCCCCTCCTTGCGCTGCGCAATAAAATAAGAGGGTCGTTTTGTTTCCCTTTTCCTTTTTTTTCTGTGTGCGAATCATCCCTCAATTTATTTGCTGCAATTTGTCCTGTCTGTTTTCTTTTTTACAGACAGGCGGATCATGACTATATAGCCAACAGATCGTTAGTAAAAACCAGTAGCCGACCCCCATCAACCGCGCGCGCGCGCCCACGCCATAGGAGATATCTATAAAAGTCACCATTTGCGGCCTGGAAATGTCTTATTGATGGTCGTTGAGGATTACACACACCATCTAGAAGTCTGTTGGGCTTCCCTATCCCCTTGCCTCCTCTTTAACAGGCTCGTTAATGTCATCGTGATGGGCGGTTTTTTTTCTTTAAACCCTTTCCCTTCTTCCCTTTTTTTCCTCCCTCTGCCGCAACAAGATGGGGCCTGGCGCGGCGGTCACAAGACAGTCGTAACATTTATAAGGCGACTTATATTATGTGTCGGAGAGCAATAAATACAACATCCGAATGATGTCCACGTCGTTTAGGCGGCCACCTTGGAAAAAGCCACTCGAAGCGCGTGGTGTCGCAAACAAATGGCTCCTCACTCGGTGGACGGAATTAATTGGACTTGGCCTTCAGGTTGGCGTGGTTGGCTGACCCAAATACAAATTCTGCCTCTCGTTACCCGTGATTGTTCCGCGAAGACGGTCGGTATCTAATTACACGATAGGGCCGCGTAGTCATTACGCACGGGCATTGAATTCGAGGCTTTTAGGACTTTGTACGCCGCGTACCGCGTTTAAATCAATGACCTTTCCGACGTTAGTCTAACATGGCTCAGGTTGAACGGAGCTTTTTTTTAAATGGCCCGTAGTGACCGCGTGAACATTGTTGCCTTTTTACCCTGCGGAACGAGACACGCCCAATCCGCCGCGCTCCCGGGACACGCGAACTGTGGCGACGCTTTTATTTTAAATTTCCAAACAAATTTTGTTGTGTTGACTCAGGCGGGTTTTTGAGGTGGAATAAATTTTGCTAGTGTGTTTACTCTGTTTTTGAAGAAAATCCATTGGGGATTTGTTTACTCGTCTACAAACTATCGCCCATGTTGTGGGACGTGTCAAGATTTAAAATCGATACTAAGGACGCGCGATATATTTTTGTAAAGTTTTCTTTATTATTACCGCTACAGATATATGAACTGATGAAAAAAATTTTTTTGTGCGAATACGTATACAGCGAATTTGTAGTAGTGTTGCTCTCAAATATCAATCGGTTGGCGCCCGGCTACTTTTTTTTTAAAGAAACATGGTTTCCCTTTTTTCTTTGTTCGGACATAAAAGGTGTCAACACTTGAGTGAGAGCTTACCTTTAAAAAATGATGCACTGCGATGATGATGACGATGTCGAAAAAAGCTTTGGTTGTGGCAAACTTGAGTGAGGTGGGATAATAGGGACAGGAAAAATGAAAGAAAAAAATGAAATTTCAAAAAAGAAAAGTCGAAGAAGATTGCAGGGGGATGATGTTTTAAGCCGTTGGCTTTAGAGATGATTTTGTTTGTAGCGGCTAAGGATCGCCGCCGATGGGCGTCGTCGATGAGGTGGACGAGTTGGAGCTTCCGCCTTTGGTGTGCGTCGCTTTGTCCTGCTCGTTGAGCTCCTTGATGGCCTGGATCTCTTTCTTGAGCTTCATGCGCCGGTTTTGGAACCAAATTTTGATTTGGCGCTCCGTCAGGCACAGGGCGTGAGCCATCTCGATCCGCCTTCTTCTCGTCAGGTAGTGATTCGTATGGAACTCTTTCTCCAGTTCCAGCGTCTGGTAGCGGGTGTACGTCTGACGACCGCGACGCCGAAGTCCATTGGCACCTTGAAATTGAAGCAAAACATGTTTTCGGTTCACTTGTTTTCAATAAGAACGAAACAACACTTGACGAAGGCAAGGACAGTCAGAAAGAACGATCTCGACCCTGGCACAGTTTCCCAACAACTAGTGGAGACAAGATAAGACCGCAGGACAGATTCGGAGCAGTGCGCTACTGGGGTGGAAAAAGAAAAGATCGAATGGAGCCGATTGTCAGGTAGTAGTAGTAGTAGTGGTAGCTCTTGCTCCATAGTTAACTGTCTCTTTCTATTCCCTGTTTTATTCTTTTACGAGCTCGTAAAAGAAAAGAGTGACGTAAAAAGGCCGGCGGGTCGTCGTAAAAAAAAGGAAAAAGAAGAAGAAGAGTCAGGTCAAACTCTTTGGCCTCTTGATCGCTTCTTGCCTCACTATATGTGTTGTGCTGTATCCCTCTCGGTCTCTAGTCCCCCCGCCTCGGTTGTATAATACCCTTTGAACTGGATCTCTTTTCTCTTCATAGGATCGTTTTATTACCTCGCATAAAGGTGTCTCCTTTCTCCCAAGTCCTTTCCCCGATTTTTATTGTCGAGTTGAGAAAGAGGAATTAGACGGACACTTCCGCTGGCTTTTTCCTATTCCGTAACACTTTATAAAAACCCCCAGATGTTGAAACAATATTGTGAGCCACGCATTCCTCTATACCCCCAAACCCGTACAATGACGTCAAACTCACTTTTTTCTTCGATATTATATAAGCATGTACGGCGAGGAGCTAAATAGAAGAGCGGCTATAGTTTAGCGTTTGACAGGTCGTTGATTCATGACTTTGCGTCTATATGGGGATTATATATTTTTCTCTCTTTTGCTCTCTCTCGCTCTTTGCCCGTCCAATGGGCTGATTGGGAGACTGGGCTTCTCCGCCCTCCGACAAAAAGGGAGGGGGGTCATACAAGTAAAAAGCATTTTTGTTCCAAGTGGGGGGAAAAAGCCCCGAAAGAGAAAAAAGGGAAAAAAAAGTTTCTTGTTATGTTCCAGGTCTGCGCTGGCTTTTCAGCTGTCTCCAGCATGGACCTTTCAACCCTCCTTCTCTTTTTCAGTTCTCTTCTTCCGTCTCTCTTTATGCTCCCTAGCCCCCTTTTGTTGTGCTTTGCTAGCGACCAATCACAGAGTTGTACATCTTTCGTTGGCAGATTTTTTTCCCCGTCAAGTTTGCCATTTTTTCGCTTGCTGTCCGTCTATTGGATTGGCAAGTCTCCCAGTCGGATCAGTCGCGCTCTCGTATTGGGTCCGCCGGAGCAATTAAAACTATCCCAAAGTCGTAAAACTGCCAAAAGCTTTTTCTCTCTCTCTCTCTCCTTGAGGAGTGAAAAAGCGGGCCAAGTCGGACCAAATTGAATTCCGTGTTCTTCTTCTTTCTTTCGCTCTGAAACAAAAGGAGGAGATGGCGGAGGGAAAACGTTGATTGTGTATCCACTTCCTCTCGATGCAATTACTTTTTCGATGTGATTTTCCCTTCTCGGTTTCCTTTTTTTCCACCCATTTTACCCACCGCCACGATCGCCAACACCTTCAATGAGGAACCCTATCAGACCTGGGATGGTTTCAGAAACAAGGAGGGCAGTGGCTATCGGGAGATTTATGGCTGGGCATTCTTTTTTTTCTTTTTTTTTGTGCTTTTCTTCCTCTCTTCTTCTCTCTTAAAAAATACATGTACACGCGCGCGCGAGCGCAGCGGCAAATGCAACACGCCACAGATTCCACTGATGGCTTGTTTCGATATTATATACTCGAATTTTTTAAAAAAGAAGGGAGGTAGGAAGCCTCCTGCGGCTGGTGTTTGAGGGAAATTAAAAATTTGTAAGGAAAAAGCTCATTTCAAATCGTTTATCTTCTTGTGTCGATTTCTGTTTTAAAGAAAAAAGGGAAGAAAAAGAGAGACTTTCAAACTTTTAAAAGATAATAATGGATGTTTAATAGATGTAAAAGGTGTAGAGGTCTCTGTTCATTTTGAACCAGGTCGTTTGCTTTTTGGGTGAAATTCACGGTTTACCGCAAAAGAGCGTCTAGTACGTGTTGATCTATTAATACGCCCCACAAAAGAGGCGGTTGACTCGCTGTCGTCGTCAACTCCTCCGCCGCCGCTGCCGCCCGAAATTCACAGCGGTATTTACAGTTGTGCATGACAAACAATGGCGCCCCGATATCTTCCCTGCTCGCGTCTGAGTATGCCAAGCTCGGGGGTTTGTAATAAAGTAGAGACGTTGAAGAAGAAGAAGAGAGACGCGCAGCAGCAACAGCAGCCAGACCCGCTCTGTCTGCAACTCTTCTCATCTATCGTCGAGAGAGCGACTCGACTCGAGAAATATTTGTCTTTTTTTCTTCTTCTTCTCTTGCGGAAGCCGGAGAGAGAGAGAGAGAGACGACACGCTGTGATGTATATCCAGTAACCGAGAGTCGCTGCAACAAGCGTCTCTCTCTCCTATTGGTTTATTCCCGTCTCTTTCCTGCTCTTACCCTTTCGTCTCGGTCGGCAGACATGAAACAGATTGCAAATCATCATACACTAGATTTAAAGCTAGCTTTCCCGTTTCCTCTTTTTGCGTCGTATTCCCCTCCAACGTCCAAATATTGGCCTGAAACGGCTTGAAACCGGCTGCCATCAACATATAAACAATCTGTATCTTGATCGAGAGTCTCGGCCCCTTTTTTATTTTCTTCTGAAAATTCTTCCTTTCATAGAATCTCTTGGATTGAAAGTTATTTTTAACTGAAATCTGTTTGATTTGTGCATTCACTCGGTTAGAAAACTAGAGGACATCTTTCTCTTCTTTTTTTTCCGGGTGCTGAATCAATACGTACGGATAACCTCGGCGGGGGGTAAACTGGTTGGGATCCATTATTCCCGGTTTTGTAAAGAGAGAAACTATTGTATCGGGTTCTGCTACGTCGCAACTCACAAGAATATACGCTCAAAGAAAGGTGTAGAATCGAGGGGTTGGTAGCCGTGTGTAAATCAGCCGTGTCTCATAAATCCAGTCCAATCATGTTCACATTTTTTTTCTCTCTCTCTCTCTCTCCCTTTCTTCTCTCCACTCTATTCTAAACACACCGGCCTTCCTCGAGAAAATGTAAATATCGGGCAAAGTAAAACCAGCTTTTTTGGTGACTAGCGGCGCGCGGGAATCTAAAAAAAATTAATCATAAACCGCGTTGGTAGCAGCTAAGGTTTGGTTCTTTTCTATTTAATTCCTCGTCTTCTATTTCATCGCGCTGTGTTTTTCGGTATCGAGGCCTTAAGTCTCTTCGGCTGAAGGAAGACAGTATATATAAAAAGAGGCAGTAGGAGCAGAGCAGCAAGAGCCAGCGAGGCGCTCCGAGTTTTCAGCTGTCGAAAAGTTACCGGCCTGAAAAAGGATCGTAAATCCTTTGAGTTTGAGATATTTCAGTGGGAAAAAAAGGGGGGAAAGGCAACTCTGAAAAAAAAAAGTTTTGGGTTGTAGAGGAGAGGCAGCAGCTATGCCGCCGCCGCTGCTCCGAGTCTCGGGCTCTTTGGTTTCTAAGTTAAGGTTTCCTTTCTCTCTTTCGTCTGTTCTTGTTGTTGTATTTTTCCCAGCATCTTGAGAAAAAGATCTCTCTCTCTTTTGCGTTTCCCCCTCTCGACCTCCCCCGCACACACATGCACATTCGACGCCAAAATGAGCTGCTGCTCCTTCCACGGACCAATGGCGCTTCAAGTTAAATTTGTAACAGTCGCCGACCGACCCGCAACCAATAGCGCAGCTGCCGTTCCTGCCCTACTCCCCCACATGAGTGTTTTTTTTTTTCTCTTTCTCTCTTTTTTTCTACTTCGTCTTCTTCTCTCGACTGCAAATGGCGTCTCTTTACGTACAACACGCACACGAGAGAAAAGTCTATTTCTTTATTGTCCTCTATCATTGCCAAGTGGTAAATATAAACCCGGGCGACGGGCGACGACGACGAAGAAAACCGCGCTAGCATCTGTTGAATGATTTAAATGCAATTACGCGACGCAGCTATACCATCTATGTGCATTCGCCTTCCCAACCAAATTGATTCCATTCGTAACCGATAAATTTTACCCACGCCGCATTTGTATAACCGCACGTCATTTGTTTTTTTCCTTTCCACTTCTGTGCGCGCCCAAGTAGACGTTGCGGTCGGGCTCCGTTCTCTTGTTTCTCTTCATATTACAACAATGAAACAGTCGGATCCGAAATAAACAAAAATCTAATTCATTGGGGAAAAGAGGAGAAATAACTATTGTTGCTCCAAAAGAAGGAAAATAAAACGGAACCGAGAAATGTAAATCGCGGACTCTTAGTGTCGTCGTTGAAATGAAGAAGGAGGCAAAGGAATTTATTCTTTTTTGAGTGAAGATGTAGTGAAATATCTTTATATGTATATAAATAAACGAAGACTCGAAGAGACGGGAGGTGGTCTTGTGTGGTATTAAAAGAAGGAAAAGAGGTGGAGTGGAGGAGGTACCCCATTCCTCTCTCTGCTGGACACCGAGGAGACGACAGCCGTATCTTTGAGTGGGTTCCTTACACCCTTTCACACCATGACGGAAGAAAATTCCACCAGGATGCCGGCCGAATTTTCATTAACCGCACACTAACAAGTCGATAGCCGTTGATGGGCACCGCCTTGAATAAATGAATCTCATTGATTGCTCAACCCCGCAACCAAATGGAGGGGATGGAACCGTTTGACCTGCTACGGCCTACTACGTACTCCTACTACTAAAGTGTTTTATTTTTATTGGGTCCCAATAAAAGAGAAAAACAAGCCCCCAAAAGCCGTAAAAAAAACTAAAAAGGGTGTCTTTGAGTCGTCTGTAGGGGTTACAGCACATCCAACGCCACTAACACGGCCGATTCCCACGACCGTACGCTGTGTTGTCTCTATGCAACAATCAATCTGTGACCAATGTGTTTATATATCGGTATTTTTCTGCGTGTTTCTTCTTAGGTGGCTTGGGGCTTTTCGTTCGAAAAGAAAAAATCGGACGTCAGATTGACAGAAACTTCCAACAAGTTCGGTCCAGCCAAATCTCCGTCTTGTCAAAAGGTGAGCAAAAACATTTTGATTTCTAGATTTCGACTAAAGTAAATCCAAAGTCGATATAGTGTAAACCGGAATTATTTACGGCCTCCATACGCATCCTTAATGAATAAATCATAGCGAGCGCTAGCACAGCTGATTTATAGACTAATTACTCTGACGTGTTTTATGTCTCGAGAGCACGTCGCCTTTTGTTTTGATTTCACGAAAGGATAAAAAAAAGAAAACAAAAAAGTTTTGATTCCCCTTCCAACACTTGGGCGCCCGACTCGGATCCCTACTAACTACCACCGCTGCTGCTGCTGTTGTTCCCCTTGCATAATGATGAATCGCATTGTGTGTTTTTAATGGCGTCAGTAATGAAGTGAAACAAATGGCCTAGAGATTGGTGGGGAACCTGGGCGAGTAACGCCGTAAGTTTTCGTCGCGATTCAATCGCCACTGGCTGCTGTAGAGAGCCGATGGAGAGATTTACGCGCCACATGTAACACAGAAATGGACAAGGACAGTTGGTTTCTCTCCCAGTGATCTTGTGATGGAGCCTAGAGCCATAAAAGTCACAACTTTCTTTCGCCTTGGGTCGGCCTGTGTGTTAATACGAGCGGGTTATATTGTGGACCGTTTAACCCACCCCCAATGTTCCAAAGAGAGGTCTATAAAACGTTTGTCCAAAGGGGAAACGTTCGGAGAAAAGGGAGAGAGTTTGTTTCTTCCCCGTTACGCTTCTCCATCTGACTGCAGTTGAGTTGAAGAGCGCGTTGACCCAAACCCGCGCTATCTCCTTCGTCTCCGGAAGGATGTTGTAATAAAACCCATTTCCACATAATTGAAAATGAGATGGAACCAACTGGTGGTGGGGAGACGCTGCCCGTCTAGGCCTAATTTAGACTGTCTGGTCGTCGACAACTCCTTCTTCCGAATCACAAAGTTTTCCTTCCAAAATAGATTGAATTCAATGTCGACGCCATCCGCTGCTTTCCCTAGATTTATGTCCGTTTGGAAACACGCAAAAGCGACGCGCGAGATTCCCCTGGCTGATAGTTCGGTGCATAATTGCCGTATAGACCGAGACCCTCATTCATACGCTCTGGCTTAGATTGCATCTCAAATTCGATGATTTCGTACTACTATCGCGAACGGCCAGCACACCCCTGAGGGTTAGTCAATTGGTGCGGCAACGCTTTGAGATCCCCTCGGTTGTGGACCGAGTAGCCAAGGTTTTCGGGACGACGTTAGTTTAATTATACCTAAGCGTAGACAAACACACGCTGAACCCCCCTCTGGCTCCCGTCAGTGATTAAAATTCTACATATATTTATATACCTCGGTGTACTGACTGGTAAGAACGCAGTGTACGTTCCGCTCCTCGGCAGCAAGACAAAGTTTCCCCTTCTTTGCGTGATGGAGTTAATTGAAAAAAAAAATACAAAAATACAACACAGAAGTGGAAATGTTTGTGCGGCGCGACGAGGGCCAACGAGGCCAAGATGTAATTCATTCTACGCTATAGCTAGAAAACGAGAAAGACAGAGAGAAAGGAAGAAAGAAAGAGGGTGCTAATGCTTTATATACAGTCCATAACTTAGGTCGCCCGTTTCCGCTCCTCCACAGTTCTTCTGTCTGCTAAGTGTAGATTCTGTATATATATTTATACATATTGTAGTACGGTATGTGCTGCTCCGGATGGAAATAGACAGACCTTTCGTGTTAACTCAGTCTCCAGAGCTCAGAAAAGGAAGAAGAAGAAGTGTCCGTTTACTTGAAAAATCAAGGGGGGAACGAAACCTCCCTCGCCAGAGATCCAATCATCGAGGGAGAAAAGGGAACCTCCCCTTTTTGTGTGGTATTTTTTTTTGTGGTCCCCTCGTTCAGAAAGGCATATGTTTTTCAAATGATGTGACAATTTTTCCTAGTCGTTATTTGGCATGATTGGCCCTTGAAAACGTGAACTGTATGAGCCTCTGCGGGAGAAATCTATGAGTCATCATCGCCCTCCCACAGCGGCGCACCCTCTGCTGGCGTTGCACGGGCCGTCTGTCCGTGTAGCATTATTACTGGATGAGGCAGAAGCTTTCAATCTGGTGTATCAAGGCGAAAATCACATAAATCGTGCGACCAACCCCCCGGGTCTCTTTTTATAGGAAGCGAATCTCTTTTGTTGTTCGCATTACGCGTCGTTGTGTGAACGATCGGTTACTCTGGCGAGCGCGCGCGCGCGTGTTGTGTGTGTTTTCCCTTTTTCCCTATATCAACATAAATCTGTAATACAGATGATACCCGTTTGCTTCTGTATAGATTCGTTATTCCAACTTCCCCCAGGCGCACGCTTCTCTCTTATTGTTACATATCCGGTATTATTATTATTTATTATTTGATTTTTTTGTTATCGGGTCCCTCATTGATTGGTAACGGATTTATGATGATTTTTGATTCTCTCTCTCCCCTCATTTTTAACGATTTACGTATTCATTTCCGCTCGGTTAATTTCAATTGGAATAGTTTTATGATGGCCGACACCGACTCTTTGTCTTTCTGACGCCAGAGAAAAAGAGGAGGAATTTAAACATTTTCAAACGAAAAATCCGTAAGGAACAAAATGGTTAATAAAAGAGGAGCGAGTTACGGCCCGCAGACAAGACGAACGGCCTTGGGTTTACCGGTCGATGATGAATTGCCGTTGAACGGAGAAGAAGAATTTACCATACAATATTGTATGTATTTTTTTTTCTTCTTTTAGATTTATCAAAAAGAGGAAGAGAAACATAAGGAGTTTTTCGGCTTGTGATTTATTGGCTTTCGTCTCTCTCCCCTCCGGAAAAGAAAAATCTTTTTATTATTATTGTTTTTCCATCTCCCGCAACAGACTGTCCGCTCTCACGCGGTTCTGCGCGCGCTTTCTATTACAAATTTTCTAGAGCGTGATGGCCGCTTTGCTTCTCTTGTTGTCTCTGTGCGCTTCGCCTTGCGCGATTCATCTGCGTGTTGCACAGTCCGAGCCGAGTTCATTATCGGATTTTCAAGAAAAACTAAAAAGATTTTTCTTAAAGGCCTTCTGCGGTGGCCGCGAGGTGAGTCTGACCGAGCCAACGTATCAGAGATAATTGTTGGTTATCGAAATGATTTATATTAGAACTGCCGAGAAGGAGCGACCCCATTTCTTTCGACTTGTATTTTCGTTTCGTTTTTTTCCATCCCAATACTTATTGAAGGTTTAGAAAAAAAAAGAAGTGCGAGAAAAAGTGCTTGCGGTTGGAGCTTAACTTCAATTATCTGGCCATCCAATATTGTAATAATGAATTGTTTGTAGAAGAAAAAATACAAGGCAGGCTGCACCTTATCCGAGTCCGAGACTCCCGTCGAGCGATAACGGGTAGTAACAGAAGCGATATTCTATCATTCTTGCATAAATTTCAACGTGACTAACTAATGGGATTCACGGACGCGCCAGCTCTCTTGTTTAGCATTGCTAATGAATTACCGGGGGCCGTCATTAGCGCTAATCCGATGATCCGAATCATTGAACCCAGGTGATTTACAACCACCACCTCATGTTATTGTTATTACTGCTTAAGAATGAATTTAACGAATCGCCGATGCTTGGTGGGCTACATAGGGTCTCTGGGTACATCAACACCACTACATTTTCGACTCGTTTTGTGTGTTGTTGTTGTTGCGTTCGAAGAAAGCGTATGTGCCTTGTGCCAGAGGAGACATAGCCCGTTGGCGCACGCCATCTAACGGCAGACTGGTTTACTAGCTCTTTTTTTCTTTCTCTTTCTTTCCCTTTTCTTTTGGTAGTTTGATCGCATATAAAGAAAAAGAAAAGAGAAATCCCAAGCTGTTGCTGCCGCTGTTGTTGCTACTACTGTTGTTGTTTATCCGATGGCTCCCACTATGAAAACAAACTCTCGGCTCAGTCGAACAAGAGACCACCCACAGTTTCTTAATTGCTAATCAATTCACGTAATTCCTTTTTTTTTCTCCTTTTCTTTCGGGGTTTCCTTTATCATTCTTATTAAGTTTTTCGGTTTTGTTTTGGGTTTTTCCAGCTAGTCAGCACCCAGACTGATTTCCAACTAGTCTTGTCTTGGGGTTCTTTCCTGTGCCCTTTTTTTTTTAATTTTATTTTATCGCGCGGACAAGCGAGAGTCGAGCGCTTCTTTGAATGCGCCGCTTGTGTATACATTCGGTAGCCTTACACCCCGATCGGTTACGGATCGGTTGGCGTCGAATCGGTGGGGAGCGACGATGAAATGACACACCAACCAACAACGGAGAGCTCCAGAGTTATTCGTAAGAAAACGAAATTCGACGAGGTGTGTGTGTAATCGATGATGTACGGAATGCTGTGTGCTTTTCTGAAAGAAAATCAAATCAGGTCGGGTTCTGCCGCGCCAAACCGGAGCCGCTCCGTGTCCGAGGTCTTTCAACTCTCTCGGAAATTTTTATTTTGGAGAAAAAGAGAAATAGAGGTCGCTGGAGGAGGCGAGAGAACTTTGGGTTCTTCCACGCAATGCACCTCTCTTTTTCGTTTTCCTCTCTCTCTCTCTCTCTTGTGTGCTGTGTTACAAGCGAAAAAAAAACCATCTCTTGTGTCTGGTCAGAGTCGTGTGCTACACTGTGTATAGATGTATATATGGCTCGGTTCATGAGAAGATTTATCGCTTTTCCAAGCTCCAATTCCTCCTTCGACCATCCGGCCGTGCCCATAGAGAGGAATAGGGGGTCCTCTCTTTCTCTTCTCTTGCCGAGAATAGAAGCGGGGGTTGAAAACGAACCCTTCGAATTTATTTTAATGAAAAAAGGAGAAAGAAAATAAAAGAAAAAAACCCACATTTTTTTGTGTTGTGGAACGAACGGACGTGGGTTTATCTAACTTTTTTCTACTTCAAGTGGGTGGAAAGAAAATCAAATTTCGTGTTACCCGTTTAAATAGCAATTATTACGTTCACTAAATCTTATTTTATTTTCTATTTCTCCTTTTTTTTCGAAGAGAAACTGATCCCTTGCGCCAGTGTTCGTGTGTAATCCCCGTCTGGTTGGGAAAGACACTGTCCGTAAGACGCTACGTCATAACGTTAGTGAGTCATTGAAACTGCCTGGTAAAACAATTGCGATTGCTCTGAGAAAAAATGTGAGGCTATTTAGCATCGATACCCGTTGTGTTGTTAAATACATACAACTGGTCACCAGCTGTTTAAACGACTGACTAACACGACGAGATAGAAATCAATCTCTCCGCCTTGGTGAAACAGATAGTACCGTACTAGCTTGCGACTCACGCGCTCACTGACGAGTTTTGATTTATGTGTACCTGGTCGTGTGCACCCCATCCGTCTTGTTGATCACCAACAACAGCAGGTGGTGGGGAGCTTTTTCAGAGAGGAAGATGTAATTCCTAACGCGTGGCTCGGCGCTTTCGGCGCGGCTTAGACATACCAAAATGTAAACATGCGCCGATGGAGAACAAATTGTTGCGAGAGAATCGCCAAACAATCACGTGGTTTCTTTTCGTTATTTTTTTTAAATTTTAAATCAAACAAATGTGTCGCCATATTTCGAAGCTACGTAAAATGCGCGCCACTCTTTGCCCAATCGGCCGGCTTTAAAGAAGATGTCTCAATGACCATTCAGCTTTCCCCGACTATAAATTAAGGCCAGTGTTTTCCTAGACCACGGGGTCCGCCATTCCAGGGACAGTTGACCCCCCGCATCTCACCTGAAACCTTTTTTTTTTCTCTTTTTCCCTCTCTTTTTGCCCGCCTACTCTTTCTCCCCTTCAACGAACTCATTGCTGCCGTTACATGATGTTACAATACCTTTCCATTCCTCTTTGGAATTTTTTTTTCTAACTTAAGATGTCACTGTTGATGACCAGTTAACGGCCCGTGTCCGACCTATGGGGAGTCGCGTATATTCAATTTAACATTTATCGTCTTAAAATTGTATGAATTTGTCCGTTGGGCAACTGAGAAAGTTTCTTTCTACCTTTGAAAGCTAATGAAAAGCGCAGCGGTAGAGCATTTACACGAAAACATTCTCAAAAAAAAAAAAAATGTATTGATAAATCGATTGTTGTGTAATTTCTGCGAGACCTGTTGCGCACGCACGCCTCGGGACTCTCTCGTGTAAATGGCCATTTCTTTTTTGGGGGGACCAGCTATCGGTTCTCAACTAGTAGTAGTAATAGTAGCTGCAGCAACAGGATGGAATTCTTTATTTTTTTTCGACCGAAGGAAGAAAATAAACACGCGGTAATCTCTACAGCTGATGGGGGCGCCTTATCGTCTATAATATACCAGGCAGCAGCCGGAGAGAATGCCGCGCGATAGATAGCGCGAAGAAAAGGAAAGAAAGAGAGAGAGAGAGAGAGCTATTTGCATAATAAGCAGACCTGGCTCGGTTCCAGACGGACAAAATGCGCGCGCTTTTTTTTAAATATTTTATCTGAAAGGAAATGAAAAGCTTTTTGGGCCCATATTGAATGTTGGAGTGTTGTCAGTAATCGCAACGGTTCCTTCGTGCCGACACAATAACACTGGATTTACGGTCTCGTTTCAGTCAATTATGATTAGTTCTCTTTTTTTAACGACGTTCTTGTCGGTGCAACTTGGAAAAGGAAAAAAGGGGGAAATGCACACCGTTTTTATGGGAGCTTCCTTTTTTTTTTATGTCCCACCGGGTTTCGTGAAGCTTCTCCCTTGAGTTTGTGTACACCGAGTTGCGTGGCGAAAAACATCGGACGAGAAAAAGAGACATTTTATATTATTTGGGTGCCACTGCCGTTACATGTGAACACGTACAAAAGGGAGAAGAGGAAAGAAAAAAAAATTACGAGCGCAAAGGTCCGGCGGTTTCGAATTTTATGGAGGTCATGAAAAGGGGAGGCAGTCTCTCTGTGTGTGTTTTAACGGATCTGCGTGTGGTGTGACACACGACGAGAGTCCCTTCTTTTCTCTTTCTCTCTGAACAACTTTTGCCCGTCTCTCTTTCCGCTAGGAACGGCCAGAAAAAAAAAAGAGTTATGACCCCGCTCCGCCCCTACTTCAGCAGCCACCACGTGAGGGCATTCAACAGGGGGCGACGGGACAGCCTTGTTTGCGCACACAAAATCGTGATCCGAGCAGCGACTTTGTTGGGTTTTGTGTTGTCGATCATGACACTCAAAAATAGATCATAAATTTCCGTTCTCGATGCGCGATCGCTAAACCTGTAATTTACGACCGAGTTTCCAGCCGTTGGGTCTTTTCGCCTTTTTGTTATTTTATTTTTTTGTCGACGCCACCGGGTGATGTTCAACGTTGGGGAATGAGCGTTTAAACGGACTTACCGGCGATGGCCATCCAGGGGTAGAAAGTATGGGCGGACGATTGACTCTGGGGTGACTGCTGCTGGCTGATGGCGTGCTGGTTGGCCGTGTTGTGGTGCTGCTGCGCGTTGTGCTGGTGCTGTGAGTGTTGCGTGTGCTGCGACACGACTCCGCCGCCGTGCTGCGGGACTGGAGCCACGGCCGTCGTGGCGTTGAGAGAACACGGGCTCCACGGGTTGTTGTTGGGACCGACCGAATTGGGGCCGGCCGAACGGGGGGTGACGGCGCTGACGGCGACGGCCGCTTCCGGCCCGCCGCCTGAGACGTTGGTGACGGAGCCCGGATAGCCTCCACCGCCGCCGCCGCCGACGACGCCGCGGCTGTTATTGACGTTATTGTGGCCGACGACGGTGTGGCCCGAGTTCCCTCGGTCTTGCTGGGCCACGGCGGCCGCTGCAGCCGCTGCCGCCGCCCATGAACTGATGGCCGAATTGTTGTCGGATTTGACGATGCCCGTCGAACTGTAGCCGTTCTGGTCGGCCTTGCTGCAGTCCAATTTGTACTGTTGCTCGTAGAGTTTGCACGAAGCTGCCGCTGCTGCCGCCGCCGCTGCTGCCGCCGACGACTGGTCGTACGAGTCGACTTGGCGCGTCACGCCTCCGGACGGCGGGCCGTACGGATTGACTCCCAAACCCAGCGGGAACCGATACGCCTGTTCGGCTCCCGTTTGTCCGTGACCGCCGTAGAAACCGGATTGTTCGAAATACGAGTTCATCATTTTCTCGGCTGTTGTGTGGAAATTGTCTTGAATGAACTTTTTCGTTTGTTTTCTTCAGTAAAATTCACCACCAACTAAACCGAATAATGTCGCACCCAACTTGCACTAGAGAAAGAGAGAGAGAGACACGGTGTCTGTCTGTTGCGACTGCACTGATCGGAAGGGAAGAGAACACTGGGGATGTGTGGGCCGTACCACTCGGCTATGGGCTACCGGATACTCCGACTACTCCCGCTTGGCCGCTTCCGTTCAATACTACGTCGACCCGATGAGGAAAACTGTGAAAGAGCAGCGGAACATACGGCACACGCGTCAGAGTCTGCTGATAGCGATCAACTAAAGCCGTTCGCCGTGCGCGGGACTCACAAAAGGGTGCTGGCGCAGAATACTCTCTAGCACTGCTGCCGAGAGAGCTGGTGAAGAAGAGGCGCGCTCCCAGAGGGTGGTTCTCTACGTGTTTTCGTGGGGGTCGGAGCCAGGACCAATGAGCGTCGCATTCGTTCCACACGCACTCGCCGTACGAACCCTCCTAATGGCTTTGCGGCCGCGGGCCGGGCCTGCGCTCTACGGCAGCCACAACCATCATGATGGGCACGAGGGCGAAATGGGGTGGGCGATGGGAGGAGCTACGATTTTTACGACTGGCGTTCGCTCCGGATGGCGCCGCCCTCTTTTGCGGAGGCGATTCGAAAAATGCCGGACTCGCCAGCGCCACTCGACGGCTTTGGATTCAACCTCGTAATGGCGACGGAAATTCTTAGTCGACGATTTCGCTCTCTTAGTCTCTCTTTTTATTTCCCAGAATTTCAGCTCTTTCGTGATTGTCTGTTTGCGCTAGGAAACAGCAAGCCGTTTTGGTCAGCGGGTCACGTTCTGTTTCTTTTTTTTCCACAGCTTTGGCTTTGGCGGTTTTCCGATGTCTCGGTCTTCCTTTAGAGCGGCCTTCCTCTAAAGTCTGGAAAGAAAAAAAGAGAAAATGTTGCGGATGAATGAATTAAACAAGTTAAATATAAGTAATCAAATTAGGTAATTGAATCTGGTTAGTCAATGAGGTTAAAGTTCGTCATCTTCTAGCATTTCAAATAATAAGGCGCTCGGTAGTTTCGATCCGGTGTCATTCTCGCTCGTTAGATGACTCTAGTGACCTTAGCCTATCCATTTCCGAGTCTGGAATCGTCGGCCATTTTACGTAGGCGACGGTGGAAAAAAGAATCAAACATAGTATAATTGGCCCTACTCAGGTATGCGAGAAGAGAAGGAGGTAAGAAAAATTTGAAATGGTCGCAATAAAATGATGTAACGAGTGTTGTTCCGAACAATAATTGGGTGAGATGATAGCAGTGTTTTTACGATCGATAAAACAGATCGTAACGATTTGAGTCTATGGGCGCTTCATGTCTGTTTTGATTGCGGCATCACTTGTCTTTCCTTTTGTGCTACTGCTGCGGTTGACGATGATGGAGAGAGTGAAATAGTGCATAGAGTAACAGTTTGATGGGCTATTTAGATCATTCCCTACAACCCCAAACGACCTCTCGCTGAATAGCGCAACAGCATTCAACTCTCTCGCTCTCTCTCTCTCTATGGTGCCGTAAAGGATAAGAAGAAAACTTCACGTAATGGTTATGATGTCGTCTTCCATGTGCACGCCATGTTTCTCTTCCCCAAAGTCGGGCCTTGAGAGAAAGAGAGTCGCTGCTTTGCTTGATGCTGCCTGCTGTGGTATCTTGGAATATTATACATGGCCGGCGGCTGATGCCAAGCCACGGAAAAGACGAGCTACTTCCCGACCGCAAGAACGGGCCAGAAAGCAACAGCAAAACCAGCGGGCGAACCCATTCCGCCGTGACTGATGGCTTGTTGGCTTGACCACGGTCTTGGCTTCCTCTCTCCTTCTCTCTCTCTCTCTCTCGCTTGCTAGCGAATGTAGGCTTCTGATTCTACTGTACAATTTCATGCGACTTCGAGTTCTTTTACGCTTCTCCGCTTTTCCATCAATAGTACCTCCATGGTCATTTTTCCGCTTCTTGTTCCATTCCTTAATTTATTTCACAACGGAAGCTGCAAAATTATCCAAACCTCAAATCTACGTATTTGATAACTGTCCCGGTTCAACCCAATGTTCTTAGAGCGATTCATAATGATAGACTAGACTCTAACAACTCTTTCAACTCGTAACCGTATAGGCCTAATGGCCTATGTCGATGTAAATGCATTCCTTACAAAACTGGGATGTTATTATCCAAGTTTTGCTGTTTAATATGTCAAATCGTCTGATAATTGCAATTAAAAGGTAATAAAAACTTTCTTTCTCTTCTCCCATAGGCCTATTTCCCTGGATACGCCTAGGCCAATGCCCGCCGTCCAGTCTTCTACCGACGGGTAATTTCTTTTCTCTTTCTTTTTCTTTTGTGGGCAGCTTTGTTTCGGTTTACAATCTTGCGCAACTTGTTTCGTAATTTTATTCCAGTTTGAATGGAATAGAGCTTTGAAACAAAGTTGTAAACTTAGCTAAGAACGTGTCTTGACTAACTTTAAAACGTGCCTACATACAATAAGAGTCTGATTCGATCTTGACCGTTCTCGTGTTGTCCAGCTTATTTTTTTACGACATCGTAACGCACAACAGTTATAGGCCTATAAACGACGAAGGGCCTACACGGAATCAATATTCTCTTAGGGTTGTGTAAGTATCGTGTTAATAATTGGAAACCCTTAGAAAAACTCGTTGTTAATTTGTAATAGGCCATTGCAATCAACAGCGAATCATTTGGTTTGTTACCGAGGTAGAAACGAGCATTTCAACAGAGTAGGCATGGCTAAAACCTAAAACAAAAAGGCTTTGAACATCAAAAAAGTTCTATAACAACCAGTAAACCTTTTTGCGGTGCGTATTTGGCCTATGTACACAGTCAGCAGCACGACGGTCTCCGTAAAATAACTCAGAATACAAAAGGCACTTAAAGGAGGGAATAGCACAATAATCATTAAAAAGCCACAAAACGCGCATTTAATAGTTCATAAAACCCTGCAGGTGTTGGGAAGGGAAGGGGGGAACTTGAATGATTGACGATCTTTCCGAGTTCCTCAAGAGAAACATGCGCTTTGAGTTATTTATCTCGGTAATTTGAGTAAGTACTGGCAATATCACCGTGCAGAGAATGAATTGCTCGGATGTCTAGTCGCTTTAATAATCGTAAAAAATAAAAATAAAAAATAGGAAGAAACATTGGAGTAGCATTCTTGTCGTGTAATTTGGTGCCCTCTTACGTGCGTACGTACAAAACGATTGGTCCTTTTCGTCTTCTGATTGTTTCAAGTTATTTCTTACGGACATATCGAATCTGTCTATAAATTGTGCGGTAATCGACGTGAATGGGGCATTCCGTCTGACAATAGTGGGGCTATACGGCTGTTGATGGCATCGTTCTTGACTCGGGTAAAAGTGACGGCCAGACGAGGCCATCAAAAGAGAGGCGCACGCTGTTTGATGCCCATCAGCAGTAGCGGCAGCAACAAGGCCCCCATATTTTCGGGATTTTTATGGACCGTTTGGAAATCAAGGGGGCGTCTGCCGCGCACGGGCGGCCCGTTTCTGCGTTAGATGGGCAATCAACTTGAATCCTTTCTCTAGGGCGATCTCTCATCATTCTCGTCCAGCAGCCAGCCTCGATGAATGAACGCAATCATCAAAAGAAGATGGACTCGGATGGAGGCATTTACAACCCTTGTCAATTATCTAATTAAATGTTGATTGCTCCTTACCGCTCAGCGCAGATCTCTGTCCAGTGGAGCCCGTCGTCGCCGCCGCCGATGCTGCTGCTGTTATGTCTGTAATAAGACGTCGGTTTTTACTGCTTTCTGCGTCGGCCAAGGGCAGTCTCACAAGTCAAAGAATTGCGTCCTATTGGGGCCACGGCGCCAGATGCAACTATCTTACGGATGGCCGTCGCTCCTGCTTGGGCTGTAGGAGCTCGAAGGGGTGCCAGCTCTGCTAGCAGCAGCAACACAACGGGCGAAAAAAAAAACGAAAAGAAGAAAGAAGTTGAGCCAGGGCGGGGCGTGTAATAGCGTCCAAAATGGCCGCCGCAACCGAAGTCTTATGTGCCACGCGCGCCCGCTGCTTACGATGGAATCACCGAAAGGGTGGCGCGTTACAGCCGAGACCAGTAGGGAAAGAAAAAAACGCCACACCAAGACACAACACATATACACACAGCTAGAGACTATGCAATCCAATCTGAATGAGCACTTGGGCGCGCACACTCTCTTTGTAATTACACTCTGCCGTTCTGGCGGGCCCGTCTTGGCGGAGGTGCTGCTGGCGTGCGATTGTATCGTTGAAAGCGGATCGCTTCATTACAACTCCCGGCGCAAACAGCTCGAAATTACAAACTATTTTCCACGCAGACGAGAAATGCCTTTTCCTTTCTGTCCCCATATACCTTTTCTACTGTGTTTGAAAAAAAAAAAAAAAAAAACGCAGAGAGGCGATAATGGATCTGCGAGTCGACTTGGGTTGCCACTAGAGTCTTTTCTTCATTGTTTGACTGGAGAGAAACATTTCTCCCTTCTCCGTCTACGAGTTCCCGCCTCCCGCGTTCCCATCGATTGCGCGCTCGTTTATTATTATTATGATGATGATTATTATTTGTCTCGTTGCGTTTTCCACCATTTTCTTTTCCTTTATATGGCCTTAATGACTCTATTAAGCTCGCCCGGGAGTATCTATATACTTCGCCCGTTTGTGTGTATATAAACACTCGGTCGGGCCAGTTGAGTAACAATGCCGCCGCCGCCGCCATCTACTTCGGAGCACAACCGGTGAAGAGGTACGAACGAAGCATTAAGAGAGAGAAGGGGGGATATATAACTTAACCGTGCAATGATTTCACCGTCATGGTGTAGATTTCTTCTATGCGCTCGGTTGATTTAAGCCCTGCGTCATCCATCAGATCCAAAAGTTTATTTTTTCTTCTTCTTTCCCTAGCAAGAGCTCAGTTTGTATATATATATCAAGTGATTGTGAATAAATCTTTGGGTTCGTCCAATCAAAATCTGAAAAAAGAAAAGAAAGGGAGTTGTTTCTATTTTTTCCTTTCGGAACGGAAAGAAGAAGAGAAGCATCTGCGCTGGAGAATGCCAGGAAGAAGAAGAAAAAGAAGAAAAACTTCTTCTTCTTCTTTTTCTGAACGAAAATTATTCATTTTCTATACAGTCGGGACCGAGTGTGTGTCTGTATGTTTGTTAGCTGGCGTGGTGATTTATTGCGGCCGCGCACAGCGTTTCTTTTCTAAATTCATAGATATATATAGGCCGTGCCAGCAGCAGAATCTCTTGGCTCTCTTGGGCGCGCAGCAGAAGCGGCGGCGGCGGCGGCTTCTCGGCGGCCATTACTGCCGCCGTTATCCCTCTTTTTATTGGCTGGGCTATAGCCACCGATGGGCGGAGCTTTGACGCACAAGAGGGACCTCGAGTCCAGACCCTTTTGGCTCTCTCTCTCTCTCTTTCTCTCTCTAGAGTAGTATGCTCGAAAGGATAAGAAGGGTGGTGGCGGCCCTGGTGGAAGAAGAAGAGGGAAACCAAAAAAAAAAAAGGAAGAAGCAAAGGCCTATATAGCCCTCTATTCCGAGCAGTATAACTTTGTATACAACCCGCGCGCTTATAAATAAATGAATAGATATAGGCTTCGACGAGACCTGGGAATGAAGGATTCCTCTCTGTCTTTCGGGGCCATCTCTCAACGTCCTTGAGCCCTTTGCGACCGAGAGCCACACTCTCGAGTAAGCGGACAGTACAATAAGACGCAACCTTTGGTGCAATCGAGAGGCCATAAAAGACAATGGGCATTCCAATAGACGAGTATTACACCGTACTGAACCTTATTGGAGTCGGCCAACCTCTTTTTCACTTTCGAAAAAATTTTGGCCCTGATTGTGGTGTTGGGCTGTTGGGCGACCTTACCGGCTGCATAACAAAGTCTACGACTCCAATATTGATGTATAAATAGAGATAGACGTTTATAAAAGAATTCACTTTGTATTATGGCAGTCATCCAAAGTGCTACTACGACGAAGCGCCCGTCGTCGTCGCCGTCGTCTTCTTGATTTGCTGCCAGCAGCATCCGATAGATCGCCCTAGCTCTTTTTTTTCTTCTTCTTCTTCTTCTTCTTCCCGCTTCCTCCCCCTCACTCTCTTTTTGAAAATTTATGAAGACAAGGAAACCATCCGTAGTTATATCTGCGGAACGAAACTCGCTCTCTCTGTCTCTCTAGCTCCTGCAGTATTGCTCCAGCAGCTTCACGCAGTCCTGATCATGCCCGCAATTCATTATATTTATATTTATCTCCGTATACTTGTATATGGTATATCTATACACATTTACCAAGACAGGATGTGTACAACATCTAGTACTACCGGGAAGCGCGTATAGGCCTCGGAAGTAGTTTCTATTGCGCCTTAGTACTTCTGGCCCTTTAAATGTTATTTTTTCTATAGATGTTTGTCTAATAATAATACGAAAATACAACGACTTGACGACGCCATCCCGGAGCCATCCACATCCACAGAAGTCGACGCCCAAAATAATGAACCATTATTATCCACTCTCTTATGTAGGCTACTTGGGTTGTTTTTGCCGTGGCTGGTACTGGAACATCAATAAACGAAAAACTCGTTGTAGGGCGAGAGTCCGGCCTTCTTCTTCTTCTTCCTCCTACCGATATCTAGAGTTTCATTACGCCCTTTTGCCGCGTTAAAGTCAATATTTATTTATTTTTAAAGCGCCGAGCTGTGGGAAATGAGCAGCCGTAATGCTGTTATGAAACGCGACTTGTCTCGTCAAGACATTTTCAGAGGAAGGAAAGGAAAAGAAAAAAAAAGAAGGCAGCTCAGTCTTTAATTACATAGTGCATGTCGCTCGTACCGCAGTCGGCAGCGCTGACGTTCTCCGCTTGGCTACACGGAACTTTTGAACGACGCGACTTTAAATACTTATGCGGCTGCATTTCATTTTCGCTTTAAGTGTTTCTTTTTCTCTAATCTACACACGTAATTCGGGCTTCGTGTAGAGCGACGTGAGCCGACACCGCCGCTTTCGGGCACCAAAGTCACGAACGGAGATAAAGAAAAGAGTAAGGAAGACCATAAAAAAAAACATCGACCGCAGTCGTTTTCTGCAACGGTTTCGTCGCTCTAAAAAAGAAAAAAAAACAATCATCGATACGCGTGCTCTATAGCTGTTACGTTGTTTTTACGAGAAGGCGACGGCATCCGCGCGCACCAGTGACCTGTTAGGCCTACAACGGGGGGTTCAAATGACTTCATTCGAATATAGATTTCTTTTGTTTTTCTCTTCTCAAATCATCTTGACTTGAATTTTCATGCTCGTTTTAGGTCTATTGTGGTTTCAGAAAAGTCAAACAAGCGTTTGATCGAAAAACATTAAACTTTATGGGTTGTTTTACCCGGTTCCACGCGTTAGGCCTACACCGGCCTACAGGTCGGGGAACCGTAAAAAACCTTTGCGCCGGGTCAAGAAAAAAATAGGCCTAAAATCGAATTGGAAATGACTTTCCATTTTCTCTTTTAGTGTAAAACCGACCTTCTGAATATCAAGTTTGCGGGATCTTGGCGTATAATACGCTCGTAAATCGCCGGTCATGCCGATATATCTTGTGGGTCTTAAATTTATTCACGGGAACGGCGACGTAATATGTTAAAAATGAGACCATGAACTCACCGCTATTGTTTCTCTATTTCTCCGTTCTCGGCTCTCTGCTGAATGAAGCGATTGAAAGAAATGTGGGTGTAGTCGCGCGCTGTGCGTAATCCGCTGCGTCGGGCGTAGAACGGGCGTCCTTCGGCGTCGTCATCGGCGCGGCACTTTCAAACCAAACAGGAAACCTCCAATTTTCATCGGCTCGAGGCCTCACGAAGAGCCACACACACGGACACACTTAAAAGAAAGAAAAAACCCCCTTCTAGCGCGCACGTAAAACACAGCAAGGCCCGGCTCGACACGCACACACGGAAATTAGATTCACTTCAAATATTACGGCGATGCTTCTACTAAATTTTCAATAATTTTACACGCACGTTCTGCTGATGTGAAGCGCTGCGGAGCGACAGCGCTGACTGGAAAACCATCAGAGACAAGAGCCGGCCAACTTGTGTGACTCGATGACAATGTGTCGAGCAGCTCAAAACATTGTGATCGGTCAAGCGGTCGGCGCTGATGTGATGGAAGAGGAATTTTCTATTTTGGAAACGGGGTTGGAGAAAAGAAGTCGAGAAAAATCTGGCTCAAGGATTGTTATAACCTTTTATAACCCCTCTCTTTCCAGTGAGCAATGCAGCAGGAGCAGCAGCTCTTGAGCCCCCTTCTGCTGTGACGGTTATATTGCAAGGGGGGTCAGTCGGAGAGCTGTTGCGTCGGAAGAAAACCGGTGATCTCTTGCATATATAAAAGGGTCGAAGATCCTCTGGAAGGAGAAAGGAAGGAGGAAAAAAAGGGGGGATATGGATTTTTACGACTCTTGCGCGCTGCGCCCGCGTTTTATTGGGAGACCCCCCCCATATAAAAATTGGCCAGGCAGGCAGGCCTATATGGCACCACTGGTGTAGGCCTATCTTTACCCCCGAGTCAAAGTCCCAAGTGAAAAGAGAAGAGATAAGGGTTACGTTTTAGAGCAGCGATATCCGCCGCCAAGAAAGTTTTATTTTGTCTTTTGCCCCCTTCTTCCCTTCTTACCATGGGGTTATATATATACAGCGCAACTGAATATAAGAAAAAAGGTTTCTTCTTCTTCTTCTTCGAGATTGTATAACACTAGAGCCATACTCTCTTTCTTGGACACCGCGCTTATATACAAGGGGTTATATATATCGGTCAAATACCCTCTCACTCTCTTTAGACTATAGGCCTACACGTATACAACGAGAACAACTTTTCCTCTCTCTTTTACAACGACGATTCGACCTCGTAGGATTTCGTTATTTTTTCGACTCTGGGTGGACTATGGCCTGAAGGATTTTGGGTGTTTTTTGAGCTCATTTTTATTTCTTATTTTGACTCTCTTTCTCGGGTATGATGGGCTTCGCCGCGCCATCGCGCCCTTAACGCCACCACCGCCCGCCCTGATGGGCTTAGCCTTACCTTTTTCCTGTCGTGAACAACTTTAATTGGGAAAGTGGAAAAAAAAGAAAGAGCTAGGAAGAATATATACGACTGCGTGTGATGTGTTATTCCGTCGAAACGGCGCTCTGTCATGCAAAGAGTTGCGCAGCGCACGCAGAGCCGTTTTTTCTCTCTCTCTCTTTCGTTTTTTCAGCAGACTTTTTCCTCCTGTTGATGGCCGACGTATCAATGGGCCATCGAGAGGAGAAAATGTCTGGTAGTAGTAGCAGTAGTCAACTGTCGATACTCATGTAAAAGGGCTTTTGTATTGTTGTTGTTGTTGATGTTGCATCCACTGGCGATGAGCTGGTAGTCGTCTTTCGTTTGATGGATCGACTTGATTGTGTGTGTGTAACACGGCCGCAAAACCGCCAAAACGGGCAATAACAATATCACAAATGGCCCATTTTCCCAGCAGCAGCAACGGCGGCGGCCAGTCTGTTGTGTATCGAAATGATTGAGCAATCACGGCGAGTCGTAGACGATGACGACGGTGTAAATAAAACGCTCTGCGTCTGGATTCTTCTTCTTCTTTCTATTTTCTCCTTCTTTTTCCATAGCTGCTGCTGCCGGTTGAGTTGCTACCGCCATTGTGAGGCCGAGATGGTGGCTTTGATGGCCTCTTCGACTTGATGTTTATGCGCAATTCAATCAAGTTATTAGGGTCATTTTGATGAGGAGAGGGGCTGTGCGAGTGTATAAGAGGCAACGGGGCAGGCCCCTTTTTTTCGAAAACGATCCTCCCGAACGAGATACTTCAAACCCAACCCCCTGCTGATGTGCTGCTGTTGCCGTTGCTGTAACTTTTCGGGGGCTAGCGTTTGTTTGGGTGGTGGCGTCATCATCTTTTACGATCGTTTGCGCGCGCGCACCGTCGCTACCGTTCCACTGGTTGAAATCGACGACGACGACGGCCGCGATGACGACTAGCATACAGTCGCGGCTAAAATAGACGTCATAACATTATACCAGTGTCGTTGTTTCTTTCGCTTCTCTCTTGTTGAATGAGCCTTGGACGGAGCGAGCGCGCGCGCGCGCCACGGAACCTCAAGTGCTCGTTGTGGCCGGTTTCCGATGGTCGTTGCCCGTTTTTTTCTATCTTCAGTTGTTTATTTTACTTTTGGCTTATAGATAACAGCCCGCTAGACAAGTGTCTATGGCGTGTGACGTAACAAAAGCGACTGCTACTGGAGGAATAATCATAAAAAAGTGAAGAAGAGAGTGAGAGAAGAAGAGCCGCCACTCGCATTGGAGACGGAGGCAAAAAGGAGAAGACGGTCTCTGTCCTCTCTCCCTTCCATATTTTTTTTTCCTTCTTCTTCTTCTCTCTTTTTTTTTATTTTCCCATTTTATTTTCACGACTGTTGTATAACACCACCGCAGCGGCAACCAGTCAATACCATAAAAATCATAATAAAAATAAAAACCGCCCAAAACGGCTTCTCGACGCTGGTTATGGCCACATTCAGGGTTTTATATCTTTGGAAATTGATTCTTTTTTCTCTGTTGTTGTTATTTCACTCTCTTTCTTGGGGTTTTTATTTCTCGATCGGGGTCATCTCGATATCGTTCACTAACAATCACATTTACAGACACCTGTATTATTTTTTACGACTCTTAACACGCCGTTTTCACGTAATGCCACTAGAACCGCAATCAGACTAATGTTGTGTTGAAAACGCTGAGAATCTTGAGTCCGACTTGATCGAGTGCGCTGAATAATGTAATAAAGACTTTTTCTTCTTTTCTTTTTCTCTCTCTCTTTCTTTTTGTTTTAGGTTGGAAGGGAAAACGCCGAGTGGTTGGCTTTTAGAACTGCGCCAGCCAGGGTTTCTCGACGAATCAGCAGATGGTAAGTTCAATACGTTATCCTGTTTCCTCCGTCGTAAATCTCGTAGCGCACAACGAGATAATTCCTCTGGCGCTTTCGGGATAATGAAGCCAGCACGCAAGATAGAGAGACAAAGAGATTAGCGACTTTTATTCCGTATATACAATTTTAACATTTATATAAACGCGTACACCGTGTTGTATGTACTTCGATACAACAGCAGCGGCGGCAGCGGTACACAGTATATTTATACGTTTTAAAAGTATATATCAAATTGAGACGTGATGTGTGGGATAGTTCAAGGTCTGGCCGAGCCCCCGGGGGTTCATCGGTTCATTGTCTTCATCGGCGTCGTTTCACAATCACGCCGAGAGCTCACAGCCAGAGAAAGAGTTTGAGCACGAACTCTTGAGGGTTGCTCTATGCGTTGTTTCTCTTCTTTCTTCTCTTTTTCCCCCCAGTGTGTCTTCTTCCCTCCGCTTATTCTGCCGAGCGCTAGCGCTAAGACTTGATAGTGATGATGAAGCACTTTTCGGGCCGTCTATATACCGGCTGCCCCCTCCTGACTATTCAAATTGCACCTTTTGAAAGAGTGATGATGATTATTTCATCTCGTTCTGGTTCTTCTTTTTTCTCTCTTGGCCAACGGGGAGAATGGAGGGAGAAGAAGAAGTGATTGGTTCCAACACAAAAGGGGAGGAGGACGTACCCAATACATCTGAAAACTCGTAGTTCATCGTCAGAAGAAGAAAAAAGCCAACTTTTGAGTTTTTTTTTTCTCTTCTTCTACTACGAAGGAACTCGTTATCATCTTCTTCTAGTTTCAGAGCTCCTCTCCAGCTTGTTATCTAGTCGATGACCATTTATGGTAGCGCTTGATTTATACCCGACACAAAAGGACGAATAAGAATAGGAAGAAGAAGAGAAGGCACGAAACACGCCTCTGCGTGCGTGCAGTAGAGACCGTCTCTCTCTCTCTTTCTCTTTTTTTTTGTGTTCCCCGTGGCCACGCCCTGGCTCGTCGACACCGTGGGAGGTACATAATGTCTCTATTTTCACGTGTTGTCTATTCAAATTCAATTCCAGTTAGAGGCACTCGTAAGTTTGATTCTTCTTCCGATGTCTTTCTACCTAGACGGTCCTCCGTGACTCTGGTGGTGGATCCACCAGTCGACTCTTTGCGGTCGTGTGAAAATTGTCTTCTATTTCTTGACTCTTTTCGTCTCTCTTTTTCTCTCTCTACCCAGAAAGAAAAGTATATATTTAAAGGCGACGACCGACGAACAATTGGACTCGTAAACCAGTCGGACGACGGTGGTGGTGGTGGTGCGGCAGACGCACAAGCCGCAGCTGTGTGTGTTCGTACATGCCCTTTTTATTTTGTAATACTTTTTTTTTTTCCTGCCTTTCCTTCCCCTCTTTCTCTCCTTCTTCAGAGGAAAAAAAGGGGGTTCACTCTTCGGTTAAGCCATTTCCCCTGTCGCAACTTTTCTCGGCTGTAATCTATATGAAACGGCTCTCTGCATGCGGTCGAATTCGTCACGAATATGTGAACCCGTTGCTGGTTCGAGCTCTCAAAGTCTTATCTTTCGTCGATCCATCCATCACTCGACTCGCCTCTCGCTCTGCCGACGGGCTGCACTATATATACTACGCAGTATATAGAAATGGGCGAGACCCATATGATTATCTTATTTACCTTAGGTGAGTTTCTGACGAGGCGCCATCAACGAGAATGAAGTCATCGTCGACACACAAAAGAAGGCCCCAAAGAACAAAAGAGCAACTAAGAGCCCGAGAGGTTGTTATCGTTTTCATCAGACGATGGCCCGTTTGCACGTCATCCAGGTGATCGGTCAGCCGGCAACTAGATGATTACTGCTCGTAGTATATATATATATATAGTTTTCTTAACTTCTTTTTGAAAGAAAAAATAAAAATAAAAGAGGTTTTGTGCGCGCTTACATAGATGAATTGAACGGGAACGGCAATGTTAACACTCACGACATTGATCAGCAGCGGAACACACTATTTGGTCGTGCCAGTCCGTAACGAATATCGTGACTTGTTGACGGGAAATGTCGCCCGGCTCGGTGCGTCCACTGTTCTCTCGATGGCCATCATCGCGTTTTTTCTTCTTTTTTTTTGCGTGCCACGATATAACAACAACAACAACATTATAGTTTGAGAAAATCCTTTAAGTTCTTCGGGACTTTTTCGTTGTTGTTGCCAACGATATGTGGAAGTCGTTACTGTATACGTCGGCCATCATCAATCAGTCGAGAAAGAAGGGAAAAAAAAAGACAAAAGGGAAGAAGCAGAAGAAATAAGAGTAGGTGGGGTTGCGAAGAGGGTGGGGTATAGAGAGCGGCGTAGGAGAGGAGGGTATCATCAGCGTATTTCATCATGACGGGGTCAGTGAATTAGAAAATTCCGGGCGTCGCCGTTCTAGTTTGCGCCACGGGGACGTCGGTAGCAGCGTCGCGCGGCGCTACACGGATTTGTGAGCGACGTCTCGCCGCACACATCCACCAAGATGGCGTCCAAACGATGACAGAAAAGAACGGAAAAAAACACACACGCACGCACACACTGCGCTACTGGAAAAGAGGAAAGAAGAGAAAAAGAGAGAGAGAGAAAAAAAATAGGCAACAAAATCAATACTTGGCTTTCTCGCTGCAGTTACTCCTCCTCCGTCGCCGTCGTAGATGTCAGCGGCGGAAGATGTAGTATAGCGGGCCGGGGGGGAGGAGGACGCCGGCAAAGCCATCCCTCCACCGAGAGGAGAAAAAAAACGGAAAGATATATATCTGGCAGCCTTAAGCGTATCGCTTCAACTCTTACGTACAGAATATGTGTGTAAATATAGAGGGAGAAAAAGGGATCTATATTTATTTATCTGCATTTTCTCTTTTTTTGTTTATTTATTTTTTGTTTGCTTCCGACGCTATTGGTCCGTTTCTCTCCGACGGCAGCTAGGGAGCATCTTGATAGATTTTGCGCCGTATCAAAACGCTTTCATCCGCAACGCTTTTTTTCCCTCCGTTGTTTCATGAAAGGATAGAAGTGTTTGCCCAAGAAATTCTTTTATTAAAAAAAAAAGCATCCAGTTTCTATTCAAGTTGATTTTTTGTGAGGGGTAAGTTTCAATGAACTCTTCTTCTTCTAGCTCTAGAGAGTAGATCTTCTCCCCTTCTTTTCACACAATTACGATACGGTGATGATGATGGCGGCAATTGTAACATAACCCGCCAACGGTCGGATGACTACCTTCCGGGAAATGGGCGGAGTTTGGGCGCTGCATGTTACAGAGTCACTCTGGAATTTCCATATTATATGGACTAGGCTGTCTCTCTATCTCCATCATCTTTACGTCAAATAGACTTTTTGTTTAATTGAACTCATCTTCGTAATGAGGTAGAGTGCGGTATAGATCACGGAACACGCCCTTTTGGGTCTGCTCCGTATTTTTTATTTATATTTTGGCATTGCGCTCCCTTTTTTTCTGGTGTAACATTTGATGCTTTTTTCGTGCGTTTTCTCCCCCCTCGCGGACGGCCAGGGCGCGCATGGGGCAACAACGCTTCGCTGATTGGTTGGGAGCGAAGCGGATGCATCACGTCGGGTCCATCCATCCAAACGGATAAGATCTACTTTCGATGGAACTCCCTTTGAAACACGGCGAAAGAAGAGAGTACGGTAGGGGGGAACTACGGAGAGGTGGGGGGGGGGGGGTTGCGGAGGGTGAAATGGGGGAGGGCTGGAACACACAGAGCCTGGAACAGAAAGCCAAAGAGGAGCACAGCAGAGCACAGCTCTCAGCTCAGGAGGAACCCAGAAGGAAGGCGGCAGAAGCCGGGAGCAAGCTATCAGGACTTGGGATCGTGGTGAGTGGAGGGAAAAGAAGGGCGGAGGAAAACATGGTGGCATGGCAGCCGGCCAGAATTTCCATACGCTTTTTCGCTTTTGAATAGAGGAGGGCCACCTTTTTCGTCTCTCTTTTCTTCTTTTTTAAACTTCTTTCTTTTTTTTTTTTCTTGTAAAAAAAAGAGAGAGAAGGAAAAGGCCAAAGTTCAAACGCATTGCCATGCTGAAAAACTGCCAAGAAAATGCTTTAAGAAACAAAAAGAAGAAAAAGAAGAAGTAAAATGGGCTTGTATAATCATCTTAAGACTTTTTGTATCTTGTTCACTTGTCCCGTTTGATGGCGGCTAGCGAGAGCTTGTCTGCGTCGAATCTCTTTGAGTTGCCCGTCACCAACCGCCGTCTGTTTCATTTGCATTGTGACATTTCCATTCAAAAGGCCGGCTATTTTACGACGGCTTTTGAATTCATTCAACAAGCCCCCGACCATTCGTGACGACGCACACGCAATTCATCGACGCCGTCTTCTGATCTCTCTTCCTACCTCTCTCTCTCTTTCTTTCTACTGGCTCGGCCATCGGTAGAGAGAGAGAGAACGACTGCGTATACACAAGATGATTTAAGAGGCGTGCATAATATCTTTCCGACGGGCTCTCTGGAGTTTCATGTCTTCATCTGCCCATCCAACGGAGCAAAACAAATCCCGTAAGGTTTCTCGCCGTCCCTGCAATGCATAATCCTATCGATGATTTATCAAAAATGGGGTTTCAAACCCGTATATACCCGTATATATTATGTATGCCTTTAAGTTTAGATTGCCACCCATGTAGAGGCGGCCCAGTCGAAACCGGACAGCAAGAGGAACACGCTATTCTTGTAAATTGTATTTTTATTTTCAGGTTTTTTTTCTTTTTTCTTTTCTCGTTTCCTGTGTGTATTTATTTATTTATTTATTTTCTCGAGTTCTCTGGGAACCGAAGAGGAGAAACACTGTTTTAAAAGCTGTACGGAAGATAAGAGCGCCCAGCAAAAGGCTAAAGGGAAACAACGTCGTAAATATGGATGCGCCCAGCACATCAGAGGATCCTAGAGCTTTTTCCTGTAGTATAGAGCAATTCATTATCTTGTGGATATGTACGCACACAACCCCGCCGTTTAGCTTGTCGTCTCTATTGTACCTGGCGAAGCAGTTTTCTCCCTCCAGGCAGCTTGATTCCGTTTTCATCGTGGACACAACCGCAGAGCTCTGACGTCCGTTTTTTTGTGACTTGTTAATGACCCGGGTTAGGAGCTGCAATGCGGCGCGTTCTTTATTTATAAATGGCTACTTAAGTTTATCAAGCGATCCTCTTACAGCGGTCGGCCGCTTCGTTTGGGATCGAATGGGGGGCCCCCACCTGGTCCGTCGGCTACATCAGAAACTTTTTGTTGAGAAAGGCCCGAGCTTAGATTACGCCGCGACCGGCTAAGGCCCTTTGAAATCAAATGATCTGACATTGGAAACCCATTGACCTTTTGCCTCTCAAATGCCGATAACATTAACCCCTTATATGGGATTATTGGGAGATTTACTATCAACCGATTGACTTGTTTGCCTTGGTTGTTACGCTACAGTTTCTTTTTTCATTGAACAACGTCGTATATAGCGGGAACAAAGAGACACAAAAAAGGGTTAAAAAACAAAACAAAGAAGCTACGTGATGCATCAAAATGGCGCCGTCTCCGGGTGAACTCTGGAGCGATGAAGTCCCTCTTCGTGGGGGGGAACCGCCCTCGTGTACAAGCAACTCGCCTTGTACACGACTCCCGAATGGTTTGTTATCCAACGACCGCGAATCACGCTTGGCCTTTTTTTCTTTCTTTTCTTTTTAAGAGTTGGTACGTTGGCTCATTGTGGCATCGCCATCGAAAACAAAGAAGAAGATTTTTTTTTCTGCGCGTCTGCAAAATGAAATCATTTTAGAAGAATTGTATATTTGTCGAGACGTGAATCGAATCCCAAGTGCTAGAATACAGACACAGACATTCTTAGCGTTTTGCCCGAGTGTGAGAAAAAAATGAGGAAGAAAGCAGCCAACTCGAAGATGAGAAAGAATGGTTCAACTTGGTGATGCCACCCGTGGCACCACGGGGGTGGGGTTACGCGCGCGGGTCTCGTACAACACAACGCACACAAAGTCTCCTAGAGTCTCCGATGCTGCTGGCGCGCGATCGTACATCACTGGTCGGGGCAAATATCGTGCATCGGCTACAGCAGCCAGCGACGTCCACCGCCAGTGATTTGTGGCTCCGATCTCAATTGGGGGGCAAAAAGGGACGATGTGAATGGTTGCCGCTGCAACCAGCATCCGCCGTATTAAAAGTAACATTAGAAAATATATCCGTATATTTATATATTGTACCCCGAAAAAAAAGAGAGAGAATGCAATATATTTGATAGAGTGTAGATCAATGCGGCGGCAATATGGTTAGATTTACAGCCGACGTAGCTAAAAGCCTATCAGAAGAGCCGAAAAGTCAAACAGAAATACCCGAGAAAAAAAAACGCGATAAACTAATCAATAAATAAAACAAAGAGAATCCTCTCGGGGCAGGGAAATGCTGTGTACTCTCACTTAGACAACCGTGTCCACGGCCGTCTGAGCTCCCGTTGCTGTTTCTCTCTTGTCTTAGCGATGGTAATGAGATTGCTAGTGTCCTCACAGTCCGTCCTTTGGGAGCCGTCTCTCTTCGCGATAACTACTATAGTAGTGTGGAAAGATTCCGCCTATAACTATCGCGGGAATATCTAGCAGCATCCGTCAGTCCGTGAAGAGGCTCTGGCTTCTTCTCTTATCAGTCCACGATGAAAAAGAAATAAAAGAAGGGGCCAAACGGCAAAATGTATTATGACCGGTCGTAAGCGGTATGCGAGACAATGTCTCTCTCGACGGCCGCGAGACGCTCTGATAAAGCGTCGAAAGAAATCCAGTGCCGCTGCTGCTGTTGGATCCGTCGCCCGGACACATCATTATGGTTTCTTCTATTTCCCTTTTCATGTGTTTCCGTCGTTATTGCGTACTTTCACGGTTGGTTCGCGTGCCCGATGTGATGGCCTCGTAAAACTAACAAGTTTAAACTAGCAAAACAGATGTAGCAAACGGAGGAAACCCCCCTACAACCCATTCCGTTCCTCCTTCCTGTTTTTTTTTTTTCTCTTTTTTTTACTTCTTGTTTTCAAAAGGCATTTCATCGCCCATCGTCCAGATTGATCGTAAAACGTGAAAAACGGCGTGTCGCTTTTGAAGAAGCGCTCGCGCCGGGCTCACCCCCCTTAGTTTATATTAGGCCTACCTCCAAGAATCGTAAAAAAGTAAGAAATGAGGGGGGAAGAAAGGGACAAGTCCCCAACTCGCAGATCGTATAACTCGTCTCTGTCCATAACCGCGGTTATATAGAGTTGTGTAATATTACGTGTCTATGTATATATATATGTGTGTGTTTGTGTGTATTTGAAGAGCGTATTGATGGTGCTGGTTTTACGGCCATGTCCGCACCTTAACGAGCCGCCTTTTTCCCTCCTACCGCCATCGTTTCTTTTCTTTTTTCTTTTTTTTTCCTCCTTGGCGTATTAGGAATGACTTCATTATCCGCTAGCAACAGCAGACATTCCGATTTCCACTCAGCACGGGCTGATTGCCACACTCCCCGTCGACTTATTGAGCATTTTTCTTTGGCTTTAATAGAAACCATTCAATTTTATGAAGTGATATGATGCTATACGGCTCGTAAAAGCCAGCTTAAGTACAACATTAGGAGGGGGCGATGTATTCGACCGTTTTACGTGAGTTGCCGCGCGCTCTCTGCGGCGGATGTGCGCAATCCAACGGGGCATTTTTTTTTCCTCCTTCGTCTTTCTTTTATATTCCTTTCTTTTTTTCTTTTAAATTTCTTTATCAAAAGATTTTTTCTGAAAAAAAGGAGGTTGATAAAGTCATCAGTATAATAACCATGTAATTGCATCACGGTCTCGGTGTCTTTGTCGGCAACTTGATTACGTTCCACGCGAATCGAGAGGTGTGATGAATTCCCAACAAGTTTTCCATCTTTTTCTACAAAAATATTTTCCAAAAAAATAGAATTTGAGTAAAGCCATAAAATTTGATTTCGATCAGCTGTGTATGTAACCGGTTTCATCTTGCGCCTGTGCGCCGCGCGTACGTGAAATGCGATATTCATGAACGGGACCTATTATCCTCGGTCGTCGCTGGCAAGCATCTAATAATAATAAGAGTCTACTACGTCTAGTCGAATGCATCATGTTCGAATGCATGACCGTACCACCTGCGCCTCTCTTTTTTTTTCTCTCCCAGACGCATCACGGTATCTACTTACTCTATCTCCGTTCTTTTTTTTCTCTCTCTCTTTCTCTTTTTTCTTTATTTCTTCTTCTTCTTCTGTGTTGTCTATTTTCTAATATATGCGCATTCACGCCGCCATTATTATTATGATGATGAGCGATGACCAAACGCGAGTCGAACGGAACACACAATAATCTCACCGTCGAAAAGAAAAAGAAAGAGAAGGAGTTGAGGAGAGAAACGGGTCAACTTATTCTCTTCTTTCAGTTCTTTGGGTGAACAATTTTCGAATAACCCCATCACGTTGTGTAGTTTGCTGCTGCTGCGTCGCTATTAAATCATTCGGCACGGAGATGAAGAGGTTCCGCAGCGCGCACTCGTTGCCCGAACGGCGCAGTCTCCGCCTCCTTCCTCCTCTCTCTCTGGCTAGAGTGAGATTAAAAAAGAATTCCAACGAATATAATATTTTCATCAGACGAGAGAATAAGCGATGGGAGGGAGATAGATCGTAAATAAAGCTCGCCAGAGGGCGGGTGGGGTGACGAAGAGGGTGGCTGTATATGTACGTGGATGGTAGACGAGCCAAGAGATATACGAGCCGGGCGACGTCAGCCAAGTGCTCTCTCTCTCTCTTTCGTTGCTCTTTTCCGTCGGTCGATGTTGGTTGGTTGCGAGCTGCTGGCGGGGGATATGAGGAAGGGAGGGGGGCTGGATTTTTTCCTATAGGGCAGAGGCATTCTCTGTCGTAAATCACTCCCCGTCTCTCGCTCCCTTCTCTTCCAACCCGGCTAGGGGAAAAAGAAGAAGAGAAGAGAAAAAAAACGAGATACGGCTGTAGCCAAGAAGCAGCAGCAAATTCTGCGCCATCCCCACGTTCTTTTCTTTCTTTCTTTCTTTTCGGGGAAAAAACGCGCTATTTACCAACTCTTTTTAGCCGGTGTGAATTATTTCACTACATGCTGACTCTCATTGTCCTCTTGTTTTTCCTGATATAATAGAGTAGTGGTGGTTGGGGTGGTAGTAGATGGCCAGCCATCTATGTAATATAGACACCACCAACCGGAGGTATTGGAGTAGTAATAGTAATACAAGTCTATGTTGTTTCTGTAGATACAGTTTGCCGCCCGGTTTGCTGCGCCGCATTGTGTTGTTGAATGAAAAACGGAGCAGCAGCGACGAGCCGAGCAATATCCTTTTTCTCATTGCCGCTTCTATTGTTTGCCGTGTCGAAGGGGGAGAGAAAAAAAAGAGATCTAGGAACCAATAAGGTGAAACCTTGTGTCGGTAATATCGATTTAGATTGACTGCAACAGTTTTCCAATCTCCATTGGAAGATGACGGAACAATTTTGGGCTAAAGCCCATCTGGTCGACACTTTTTTCTCCCCTCCATATTCTACTTTTACAACGAATGACTTGTAATCCCTTAACAATTCCGGTTGCCAGGATCTTTTGGGACTTGTAGTCTACTCTTGCGTGCTCCAGACGCGATCCTCTTGCTCTCGCTCGTCAACTGTAGAGAACGAAAGAATTTTAAACAACAACAACAGCAAGAAAAAGAATGAGGATACTACTCTACAACGAACTGCGTTGGCGGAGAGAAAGAGGTGTGGCCCTGACTCTCTTTCATGTCTTCATCGGTTTCTTCGACGAGTTATTTTCTTGGTTGCAGGCAAAGAGAGGGGGTCTTGGTGTAACTAGTTATCATACCCCAGGTATATATAAATATAGACACACGGACAAGACACTCACGACGAGACAAGATGGAATACCTCGTCTCGGCCAATGGGCAAAGCGCCGTGGCCCCAGGTGCTGCCACGTAATTAAGTTGAGAGAAGAAGAAGAAGAAGAAGAAGAAAAAGAGAGGGCGAAGGGAGCCCTCGTGTAATTACGCATGGTTGGCCGACTTGTGCGTCCTCGTACGTGATTGGCTCTTGGTTTTATAAGAGAGAATGTATTTCTTGAAAGAAAAAAAAGAAGAAATAAGATAAATACAAAAGAAAAAAGAAAAATAAAGCTTCGGAGAAAATATGTACAGTATACGCAGAGAGAGAGAGAGAGTATTGTGTTGTATAGTCTAAGAAAATCCCGCCTCGCCCGCGCGCAAAACCCGCCGTTCAATGACTTGATTAGCCAAGCTCGGCTGCTTTTCCCTTCTTCTTCTATGCTGGCCCGCCTGCCCGCTCGCTCTACGTGGGCCACAATAACTCGACGCAGCGGGCTGCTCCTCCGTCGTTATAAATCATGGCGGGTCGGATGATTAAATGTCTTTCTCTCTCCGAGTCCTTCTTCTTCTTCTTCTCTTGGTGTGCGCGCACACGGCAATCTAAGAAGTAGAAGAAGAAAAAAGACGAAAGAAGAAAAGAAAATGGAAGCAACCGAGAGAAATCTATGCTTGGCTGATGGCACCAAAGTATACGCTTTGTAATTGCCAAGAAAAGACAAGTGTCTATGTAATTTAGACCTTTCTCCGTCGTCCGTTCTCTCCGATATTTCCCCTCTCTTTTTTTTAGCATTACAACAACTGCATGAGTTGATAACGGTGGCATAAGCTGGCCGTCTATAATTCCGAGTCGTTGTTGTCCAACGATGTCGATAATCACCAGTTTGGAAGAGTTTGGCGCCTTGTTGTTTTTTTTTTGGTGGATGGAAGGAAATCGCCCGGCTTCGTTTATAACACGTATTGAAACCTCGTTTCCATGCAGGGGAAAAACGAGGGCATTATAAATCTAACGACTTGTAATATGGCCAAAAAAAGGAGAAGAAGAGTCGTCTGTGTCTCTTTGGTCGACGTTCCTTTTCTGTCAGCATAATAAGAAGCTTCTCCGCCATATATCCACCCTCTGCAGCCGTCGTTGCTCATTGGCTGATGTGTGACGCAAGTTCCTTTTCCCCCTTCTCTCTCTCTCTCGTCTCTCTGGCTTTTTTCATATTTGAACAGCAGACCCCTCGTCAGTGTCTCGTATAACCATCCGCCAGATGGAAACTATCGTTTACAACCTCAAATGGGCTATATACCCTGTTAGACGATGACGTGGGATTGCGTACATCACCAGCAATTCATTTCGCATCGTTACGTAGAGGCTTACAGCTCCTGGCTGCTCTCTTTCTCTGTTCAACCGCTTATTGAATCACGCGCCACCACGCGTCCTCCGCCGTCGTCGTCGCCGCCGCTTAGGGAGAATAAAACTCAAATTTTATGAACTGCAATATCGTACTTAACGTATACACCTTCCAATGAAGTGTATAACGACATACTTTGACGAGTCAAAACAGGAGAGAGAGAGAGTTAACTGCCATTAGAATTGATGGCGATAATTCATCCAGTTTCCATAGCCAATCTCCTTGCAATATCCGGATGTATATTGAACTTACCCCCTGTGACGTCTCTGGCGATTGGTATTCCAATCAGATGGGCTTTTTGTGTGAGGGGAAGCACTGGCTATGGAGAATCACGCTTATAATGTAATTTTTTCCCCCTCTTCTTCTTGTAGTATCCTCTGCCGGGTTTACCGATTCATTATAAAATGCTAATGCGCTCGTTCATGTTTTTGTGTGTTGGCGTGTGGTTTTCGGCCGAGCCGGCGGCTTGCTGGGTCGCACTCCATGAGAAAAAAATAAGAAGAAGAAGAAGTCCCGGGCATGTTTATTCAGGTACACACGCATCTAGGACAGGAGAAGAGAGGATGAAGACGTTTCCCGTCGGCATGAAAGAGGAGGATAAAGGAGGAAATGATGAACGCGGGCAAGAAGAGAAAAGGTTAGACTGCCTTACGACGTATAACCTTTATAATAACGAGCAATTATCCATTGGAGAAAGGGTGCTGTGTATAATTACGAAACGCTTTGCGCGCCATTGGGCCGACAGTTCTCTCTCTATTCAGTTTCATGTTAATGTCTTTCTTCTTCTACTTCTTCTCCGCCTTGGTCTTGCATATAATTCCAGGGGGCCCTAGCGGATGGGTGGAGCAAACTCGCATCCGTGTTCACGGCGGCGATGATGCAGATGCGCGCCGTAACGTTATTTGGTTTTCGGGTGTTTTTCTTTCATGCGCTTACGAAAGTAGAAGAAGATTTTCCACGAGTCGAGAGAAAGCCCATCTTGTTCCAGACTGCGCTGTGTACCATATACTTCATTTTCCAGTCCAGCAAACCGGGATGTGCCGGGCGCGCGCTCTCATTTTTATTTCCTCGCTTTTGCTCTAACCGATGAAAGGGCTGGATGGAAACGGACAGGGCCGTAAAGCTTGGAGCTCCACTCTGTATATACACGCTTGGCCGACTCTCTCGATCCGTTTCTTCTTCTCTCTCTCTATTTTCTTCTTCTTTTCCCCGCCACTCGACGCTCTTTGGGTGCTGTTTGTTTTCGTTTCCGTCCGAGCTCGAGCGCGTGCGTTTTTTTCCGCCCGTGCAGCCACCGGGATTTGTCTCTTTCAGTCTCTCTACATTTGTTTTCTGTTTTGACCGTCCCTCTTTTCTCTGCTCTTGGCACCAGTAGCACCAACAACAGAAGCAGGCTCGCTGACGAATTGATCGGTGGCGTTTGCCGAGAAACAGATGGTTCAGTCGCATCTTTACCCTATTACCTTAGCTCTCTCACTCGCTACTCGCTCCTCCGTGTTGTCGCAATAACAAGACGAGTAGTCGACGTACGCTACACGGCACACAAGTGCAAAGCGCTCGCGCACACACAAAAGTCTAGAAGCTGACGAGTTTCTCTGCTTCGTTTCTTTTCTTTTTTCTTATACATTATGGATTCCTTTCTTATGTCTGGGTGCGCACATATATCTTTGGCGAGGGGGTTTGTGCTGCGCTGCTGTGATTAAGATGGCAATTTCCTTGGGAGCGCTGCTGCACGCTCCTGCTGCTGCCGCCTCCTCCTCTTCCTCCTCCTCCATGTAACATCGATTGTATCAAAGTGCCATCCATACATCTTACGCGCCTCCGCCTCTTCCTCTAGCAGACAGGCCTCTCTCATTCGTTCTAAATCATGAAAAAGAAGAAGAAGAAGAAAAAGGAAACAAAAGAATAACAACTTCATATCTACTCCGTACCGCGCCAGTGTCCGACTCTTTTTTATAATTTTCGATTCGTTTCTTTCTTCGCTATCAAGAAATATAAAAGAGAAAACGAATGAAAACTTTACTTGTAATCTTCCTTATTTCTCCTAGATGTGTGGTGCGGGCATTTATTATGATGATTGCGGCGAAGAAGAGGCGGAGTCCGGTTGACTTGGTGAACTTTATTGGACCGCTCGGGAGTGACGAACCAGAGCACGAGCCAGAGCTGCTGGCCCAGTTCCAATGTCATCCATCTGATGCCAGGTATTTCTATCTTCGCCATCCGCCGGCCTTCATAATGACTTTTTTTTTGTGTTGTTGCCGTGACCGAGAAGATGAGTCACCACGTTGAGGGTTGTAATGTTTTCCTCCCCAAATGATTATAGATCGCTAAGAATACTCTGCAGATGCGCGTCGTGCGGCAGGGGACCTGGCAGCTAAGCCTCGTTTATCGCACATAAAATCTGAAAGCTTAACGCAGTTTCCGTGACAAATGATTCGATAACTCCATCCGGATGCGTTATTAAAAATAGCACGAGCGTTTATAATAGCCGCCATCTGTTAGCAAGTTGTTCAACCCTCTCAGGATGGGATAGGAATGGGTTTCGAAACGTAGAAATTTAGATTTCTGGATCGGTTTAGAATGCTTTGTGAGAAGTAAGAGCGGGCTGAGCAGCTGAGAGAGAGACTTACAGCATCCAGAAAGAACATTGATTTACTTTCGTACGAATGAGTTGTTTTGAAAAATGTTCATTGCGAGGTGTTTCTCTAACTTGCTAGGAAGACCTACTCTGCCTCACAATAGGACCAGTAGCGAAATGTTAATGTTAACGAAGCTCATTTATTTTTAGACACATTCTGCCATTTCCAACAACGGTTTGGCCTTCTATAAGGTTGACAGTTTTAACTGCTCTAGTTCGACTAGTTGGAATGCCGACACCATTTTGGAGTTTTTACAATGTTCTATACGAGCTGTTAAAAGATGATGTGGTAGTTAAATGCATAAAAATTTACTAGAAATCAAACGGATTTTTTAAACATCATATTCTAAAAATAGAATTCTTAATATAGCATTCAAAAATAACATGTAACAGCCCTCTATCCGTATTGAGATGCTGGGAAAAATAGATGAAATACTCTACCTAATGCCATCTGTTGGTTGCTCCTGAAGAAAATATTTTATGTATGGATCCTTGCATTTAAAATCGTCCGAGAAATCATCGTCGCTTTCCGTACAGTCTTCTCCCGTAAAATTCTTGGTTCAAACAAAATCTTGGCGTCGACTGCAAATTGGTTGAGGGGCGCATATTATTGAACTCGGTATATAACGTGCTATACGGAAGCAATTCATATACTAACTTAATAGTTATAGAAGGCAGTGTAAAATATGTGTGCAACTCTGTGTTCCACCAGCCTGATTCCAGCTCATTAATTCATTAGTGTTAGCTGTGTGATAGGCTACGAGTAATCGAGTGTACAATTCCAAACAATCCGATGAGAGCGTGATCGCGTCTTAACGAATTTATTGACTTCCATAAAGCGCGCGCGCGATCGTGAGTCCCATAGGTGCAGGTAAGTGATGGAATGTGTATAGTTTGCAGATCGCTACAGGATTGCATATTGTCTTTGTGCTCCTTTAGCTTAGGAATTACTTGCTTAGGATTCAGCTTTTTAAATTTCCGAGCTTAAAATACGTACTTTTATTATCACATTCTCCTTTTTTATGTAAATCAAGTTGTCGACCTCTTGTTTCTAAATCGGTCGGTTCAATGCATACTTGCATAGGTACACCATATGAGAGCGTAAAATGTGAAGAAGAGGATATCTATAAATTTGGTTTATTTCACCATCTTAGTACGTACTACAATAGCGAAATGTTCTTATCTTTACATTTGCAGTCTACGCTCTACCACGATATTTGGCTGTTACTCAGGCTAAGCGGCATGAATGTTCCTTTCACATTGATGGCACTGGCTCTGCCACCAATCCATACTTGAATGTGACAAAATGTTTCTTGCTGCTTGTTGTTTACTTCTGATTGAATACAAACAAGTTTTCTTTGGAATACACCGTTGTAGTTCACGAGCTGCCCACCGAACGACAATATTGACGTTTTCCTTTTACCTGTGTCCCTTTCCGCTAGGCAGCGTTGCTGTTTCTGGACTTACCTGCCTGTAGGCTGTAGACACTGGCCAAAAGGCGGCGGGTCGGTCGCCGGACTCGCCGCAAGCCCGCAACGAGTGGAATGGCGCTTTGAGCCTTTGACGACATTGACGACACGTCGACACATCTTTGACGACAGTGACGAGGTCGGTACGAGTTTGACACCCCTCGAAGCCTCGTTGGCTATATTTACCGAAGCATGGAATCGTGGAAAGTTGGAAATGGGATACGTTATGAGATCGATCAGAGGTAATCTCAAATTCTTTGAACCTTAAGGCAGAGATGATTTTGTATCAATGGTACCGGTATTCAAATTCAATTAGTCTTTGTGGTATTCACACAAAGTTTAATAGCTAATTTTGTGCCATTTTTCCCCATTATTTCTGATCTTAGTTGTCAATTTGTTATCTTTGTTAACAATAGAAATGAGATTTCCAGCAGCTGTATGCAAATGTGCAACCCTCACACATGAAGAGGTTTGGAGGCTGCTATTCGATGGATCACTGAGCACATGGATGATCCAGACTTCCTTGCCCCGCTACCAACTGAGCTGTATTTGGTAGTCGATTCTATTCATTGGTGACAAGTTTCTTTTGCTAACCTCAAATCTATTTTGAAGGAAATTTCTAGCTGGATGAAAATGGCATTGCTTCACTCATTCAGTTGCTTCACAGTGCATTAAAGCTTTGACAACAACTTGGAGAGAGCAGACTATGACCTAGATGAGATCAACCAGAGAAGAAGGGAGATCAACAGTGAAAACTTTGCATTAGATGAAACAGCCCCTGTGTGAACCTAGTGAAATCCAGCTGACGTTAAGCCAACAATTGCAGAGGTCCTGCTGGTATTGAAAAAAAGTTGTACCTTTTAAATGCCTATTAACTAAAAACAATATTTCTAGTGGATGGATTGGCCGCTTAAATTTCACGTCACACGCGTCAAAAAGCGTCGGTCACTTCTTCTGCCGTATTACAAGAGACAACGCTGGGTAATTTACAACGATGAAAGGGTGGTTGTGTCTGAAAACTCCCCCTTTGAACTTGTATATCTATATCTGTACCATGGTTGATTTGTTAACTCATTTTCCCTGCTTATCTAATGGGCTGTTTATTTTCCAATAGTTGCGAGGTTGCGGTATATCGTCGACTCGTCAGCTTAATTTATTCCTACTATTCAGATTTTTCAACGACAATTTTATTGAAAATTTTTTTTTTTACCATTTAAGGTCAAATTCGGCCGCTTGTGTTCTTTCTGGACGATATCCTCCCAGTGGACGATGGAGACCATCCTTCTCAGCCAAGTTATTAAGCCCTCGATGTTCAAATCTTTGATTGGCAGAGGCCACCCGGAATTTTCAACCAAAAGTCAGCAAGATGCTCTAGATTTTTTACTTCATTTGATCAATATAACAGAGGTAAAATATGTTCATCTATGACAATCCTAAGATAATGTTCAAGTATTCCAAGTTTTGATCATTTCTTCAAATAACGAAAATCTATTATTGCTTCATACAGCGACACATTCGAGTTCACAGTCAGCCCGGCGGAGAGTTTTAAACTTCGCGTGGAAGTGCTAGGAATTGGCCGCTTTTATTTCAAATATGGGGATGTTAACAAGCGGCGGTCACTACGTAAGCCACATTAAATAAACGGAAAACGTAATTTACATTATGTAGTAATAATGGGCATTCTTTTTCTATTTTTCAGATTGTTAAGAATGGACTTCAGACAACCTCATCTCATTGCAAATAACTTCAATATTTTCAATATGCTCCCCTTTGTCCCTATCATAATTTAAAAAATAATAAAACAAGAGTTTTGTACCGGACGGTCTTTTTATTAAATTTTATCTGTTTTTTTGGGGTATTATGTCATCATATAATATAGTGATGTTTATTATTACTTTCTGAACGATCAGAGCAGACACATCTCTAGAAGAGATGATATCTGTATTCATCATTTCGTTCGTTGCCACTCGTCGCTCGGTACGGCCCGTACCGCCCAACGAGTGGCATGGCTAAGAGAAGCCGGAAAGAGAGAAGAGTGATGGTTGGGGCCAGTTATTCAGGGATGCGATTGAACCTAGTCGGGCGCTTGGCTGTATTCACCCTTTCGAGACAGAGCCCATCCCTACCTCCTGCATTGCGGGTATGCGGACCGGAAGTGGAAGGATAAAAGGTTACAGGGGGAATCTACACTTAGCAGCAACACCTGAGTGTAATGCAGGTTTGCAACACCTGTATGTAAAGAAAAACAATTAATATTTCAGTTTATTAACAATCAAGTGAACCATATACCTAGTCGTGTCGCTTTCATGTGCGGGCAGTCACCGGGCGAATACTATCGAATGCACCGCCTCGAAGAGAGTTGTCTCCGTCCTGATCAGAATTAGACGACGGACCAAAAGACGAATCAATCACATCCGTCTCGGCTTCCAGTTCAGTCTCCACTTCTGGTGGTGGCTGGCTGTGCGGAATCAACGGGGCTGCTTCCGTTTGACTTTGCTTTTTGTCCTAAAAGTGAAAACGTATTTATTGAGACGATGACGAATTGGCATCGTTTCGATTTTACCTGCATGTCGTAAACGTGCTCCTCAGTTCAAACGTACTTCCAGTCCCTGACTCCTGAAACATTAAAAGCCAAATGTTAGTTGATCAATAATTAAATAAAACAAGTTGCAAGTTTCAACTTTCAACGTACCTAGTCATATCGCTCCCAAAAATGATTCTTCAGTCAAGTCTTCATCAGCTTGGCATCAGCAATCACCTGGGAAAAAAATATACAAACTGTAAATCTCGGAATAAAGTAGATGGAGCACATTTTCGGAGACCGGAAGTAGACCGGAAGTAGACCGGAAGTGCGAAATACTGCCTCTATCACAAAACAAAGTAGATATTCGGAATCAGCGCACTTTTTTGAGCAAGAATAATGTGCTATTATTGTAATCTGAGAGATTGACCAAATCGCAAATTTAAGAAGTCTATAGACTTCAAAAATTCTCGATTTTCGACATGTTCCAAAATTCGATTAAATTACATTAATCTGGCTCAGAATTTGACGAGGAATCCGATTCTGCCCTTCATTTTGCTGTACGACGTGTTTTTCTCACTTCCGGTCCACTTCCGGTTTTGTATTTTTACATGTGTTCATCGTCTAATTAAGGATTAAAATGTACTTGGCAATTTGGAGTGGTCGGAGGTTGTCCCGCTATGTGCAGTAGCTGCACATATGATGACACAAGCAGCTACGATAGCTCCACGGGGTTCAGGTTGGCCATGCTTGAAACATTGGAAGAAAAAATGTGAGTCAATCTGAAAACAATTTAGCAATTTCTAAATACACCTACTTAGTCTGTCACTGAAGCAATCAGTTCTTAGGGGATGTGGTTGAACCTAGTGAGGCGCTTGGCTGTATTCACCCTTCATTACTTAACTGCAACGCCTGAGTGTGGTGCAGGCTTGCGACTCCTGAAACAATAAAATAACAGATAATTAAAATTAATCAACATTATCGATTAATTTTATTATAAGGCGATAGATAACTGTACCAAGAGCAATAACTGACCTTCCTCACAAGGGTAAGCAAGGGAAGCAAGTTTATCTTATGAGCTCATTTAGGCTTCCAGAAAATTCAGGTTTCCCAACAAGTCATTTACAAAATCCCTTTTACTCAATTGCGCAAGAAATTTTTAAATCTAACGTGACTGCGGTTCTTACATGTTAATAATAGAGGCAGAAAATCAGAAACACGAGGTACTGATTTACCGACTTGTTTTCCTTTTTTTTTGACATAGGATCAACGTTGCCACGTTTCTTGCGGTTGATTATTTCATTTTTGAAAATTGAAAAGACAGAAAACACAAGAGAAAAAAGAAAAACTGTGATTCGTTCCAGTTCTAGATTGTACTTGAACACCTAATAGAACATAACTTAAGAACATAATTAAAAGGTAGCATAGCCTCACTGACATCTGGCAGCCTTAACCATAAATAATCGAAAAATAATCGATGTTCCTCACAGATTCAACAGCCAGCTAGTGTTCTTCTTTACATTTATATCAAAAGCAGTAATTCCTTAAGAGACATATTGGCAGAAAAATGAAGTACTGGGTAGAGCTTGAAGTTCAGATGGAGCACACATTCAAGGAAAATTTTGTTTCAGTAATCCAGTCAACACATCAACAAAAAAAACTTAATTTTCAGAAACAATTTGGTGATTTTTATTACCCTTAAGGCAACTAGAAAACATCATTGTGTGATGTAACTTAAATGAATCAATGCTTTAATACATTTTTACACATATATTTTACACTACTTTCTAGCTTAATGTAAGGCAAATTCCAGTTTCAAAGTGAGTTGGTAATTGGTAAAATTTAAACTAACTGATAAACAAAATGTTCCATAGTTACTAGTAGTCTCTACTAAAACCCCTTTTAAAATTAATTAACCTAACAAAATTAGCAAATTAGCAACAAATTAGCTACCACTTCAAAAATCCGTACGTCACAAGGTGCGAGCCTGAGAAAACAACAATGCGTTGTTGCGCGATCGTGATTTAGGATTGGTTACCTGTCATTGACAGTGCGGAAGCCAGAAAGAGCCAAAGTTTTATCTGGTTTTATATTGACAGTCGTATGTTTCTCCTTGGCACGAGCGCGCTCGCGATCAATTAAAAAAACCATGAACACAAGCACGCTCATGTTTGTGAGTGCTGCAACAAAATATTAAAACAAGTTTTTACAAATAATCTTCAAGGTGCAATAAATAGTTGATTTTCAATTTATCCTGGTTAATATCAAGCGCGCTCAATTATTTGTGCTTCTATCATCAGGAATTTGTCGTCTGACTTCCGTTAGGAAATGGAAGATTTGCATGGCAAGTTTCCCATTCTTTTTCCTAAACTGCTCTTCTGTTTGTTGTCTCTCTGTTTACAAAAAAAAAGTGATGAAACAATTAAACTTATTCTTCTAATCACGTTCCTTTTTCGTGACTTCATCTTCAAAGACATTTGTGATAATTTTACCGACTTAAATCATTCAAGGATTATTTATTTTTTAATGCTGGGCATAATAGATTTAAATAAATAGAAATACAACAGAGAGTAGTTCGTACATACATTTCATAACGATCATCACTGTTCTCTTTGTTCGGAATCATACCCGAAACCTGCATTATAAGATTGAAAAAAGGAATGCGCGGCTTAAAGGCCTATCACCTTTGCATCTATGTTCCTCATAGCAGGAATCGTATAATGGATAAAGGTACATGTGCCGACCTCTGCCTTCACCAGACCCACAGTCGATTGACCTATTCGTTGTGCAGGTCGTATTTCAGGCCCTCGCACTGCATCGCATGAGTAGGTTCACAACACAACCGCCCGTTGTGATGTCGTTATACAACCACAACCGATTGATGTGCCCAGCTCCAAACCCCGTCCGGGCGTGATGTAGGGGTGACGTCTGTCTCGATACGTATCTCCACAGACATCAGTCACACATTTACCTTTAACCATTAGGCAATTCCTGTCCTCACTTTAAAGAAGTTTTAGTGCTTATTTATAGTAGTAGTTACGCCACGAAAGGTGACTAGTGTTTCCGGTCAAGTTATAGTTGTTATTCAAGGGATTTAATTCATTCCAAATACAAATAATTACAATGAACTTTGTGTAATATTCTATTAAGATATAAAAAGTTCATCTGAAAACGCAATAGAAGGAATGTTTTATTGAATCATTGAAATCCTAGTTCCCGCCATGTAGCGTTGCCGAATGCCTATAGACAACTGCCGATCGGCGGTAAGGTCAGTCGCAGCAGCTCATCGGTCACCAACTTACGTAGAATTTTTAAAAAGGTGTATTTATTCCAACTGTTTTAACTGAAAGGAGAAAAAAGTAAAACAGGCAAAAATGTGGGCCAAACGAGCAAGCAGCAGAGAAAAGTGTTTCTTTCACTCTAACAATTAGTGGCGCCACTATCGAATTCATGATGTCGTCTGAAACGAAAAAATAATGGACAACACGTTCAGGTCTATTGAGTATTGACAGCTGCTTGATTTTAAGACTCAAGGTTACTTTTTCGTGATCTTTTGCAAGGTAGAAATGCGGTTACCCTCCCTCTCCTTGGTTTTCAGTGGAATATGTATTGCTTACATCGCATATTGCGTTTGGTTTATTGGAAGTCTGCATTTCCCTCCAAAATGTTCTGATATAAAGAACTGTGCTATTTCATATCTCAAATCAGATCCTGCCTTACAGGTACAAGTACCTATTTTTTACTTGTTTGTTTTCTACTTTGGGATTGCTAACACTATCTTTTATTGTTAAGATGATATTCTTGGTGTCACAACATCAGAAAGATTTTCATATTCAGATGCAGTTTTGATTGATCAGTTTGATATTGAACCAGAAGTTAGCCTGACAAAAACTCTCAACATTCCTTTGCCCTACAGAACAAGAGAAAATGGAACTCTTTTCTTTTATTCCTTTGTGGCAAAACAATCTCATAATAATGACTGGACTTCTGCTTTGCAAGACCCAACTATGAGTTATGCTGCAACCTCCATTTCTGTATACCAAACACCAGTTCAAGAATCCTTCATTTTGATAACTGACAACAAACCAGTATGTTAACTTTCATGCTCATCATATATAACTTGATTGTTTATTATTTGTGTGGCAGCTTGGAAGGGAGAAAAAGGAAAAGCCAATTACCCATGTCTACTCAAAATTGATTGTCAACATCTTTACTTAGACCATAAAGAAGCTTTGCCAAGAAATGATACTTCTGATATTGCTAAAGTTCTCCAGTAAGTAAACCTATCAAATGTTTCCAATGGGGCTTGTTATCCAAAAAGATTCTAATTTCTATTGTCATAGGTATTCACCCAAGGGAGAATATTTACCAGTGGTGTACATTGACTTGCTGGGTAGTCGCCTGGAAGATCTAGTGCCCGTAAACCAAACCGTTAAGAATTTCCCAGTTACGCTAGTTTACTCGCCCATCTCATTCGGAAAGTTGCGCCTGGGGATGCAGTTTACCGCTTCGATGTTTACCCTCCGTCAGTTGGGTTTTACCGAGAAAGATATCGACGGGCTAAAGGGTATCTTTGCCGACATTAATAACATCGCTCTGTTCTGCATGGCCTTGATCTTTGGCGCCCTACACGTAAGAACTATGCTAAGGGCTACTTTACTTCCACGTAATCAGCTGCAAAAAAAAGTATTCATATTTATTAAATCGCTTTTTCTTGTGTCGCTTATTACAGATGTTGTTTGACTTTTTGGCCTTTAAAACGACATCTACTTTTGGCGCGACAGAGAGAACATGGTTGGGCTCTCATTCCGCACCATACTATCGAGAGCTTTCTGTCAGTTTGTCATCTTTCTCTACTTTCTTGATAAAAACACAAGTCTATTGGTGGTGATCCCATCTGCTATCGAAATTCTAATCGAAGTACAATACAAATAAGTTTTTTAAAAATAGTGTCACAGTCGGTTACAGTTCAGTACAACAAGTGAGTTACAATTGTTCGTTAGGGTATGGAAACTAACCAAAGTATTCAGGATTACCTGTGAATGGTGCAATGGAATTCCACGGCTCATTTTTGGCCAGTCGATGAATCACGAAGAAGCGAAAAATGAAGAGTACGATTCATTGAGTATGAAATATTTGTCGTACTTGCTCTACCCTCTTTGTTTGGGTGGTGCAATCTATTCCCTCGTTTACACTTCTCATCGAAGGTAACCTCTTTCTGGTTTAAAAATTCAGACAATCCACTGTTGACATCATATTCCCTAACTGATTCTTATTGGCAAACAGCTGGTATTCTTGGGGATTGCAAAGCTTAGTGAATGGAGTGTATACTTTCGGTTTCCTATTCATGATGCCGCAATTATTCGTCAACTACAAGCTCAAATCAGTGGCCCATTTGCCTTGGCGAGCTTTCATGTACAAGGTACTCGTCCTATCATTAAAGCGCGCGCAGTACATTTTTTAAACAAAACTGTATTCTCAAGTTCTTTAACACAATCCTCGACGATATTTGTGCTTACGTCATTACCACGCCGACGGCTCATCGTGTGGCTTGTTTCCGAAATGATGTGATATTTCTCATCTACCTTTACCAAAGATGGTAAAAATAAATGTTCGTGTTCTGCAAGAATGGTAGGAAAAGCCGTTTCATTCCTCACAGGTTGTATCCGGTCGACAGAAAACGAGTGAACGAGTTTGGGGCTACTGGAGAAGAAGTAACACCCGAGTCAGAAAGCAAAAAAGACCAATAGCAAAGTTTCACATTTGATTCTCGGAAATACGGGGTCATTGATGAGGAAAAAATCTTTTGTTTTGGTTTGTTTGTTTTGTTTTTTTGTTCTTTTTTTTAATAAATTGCAAATGTTGTTAAAGTTAAAAAATTGGCACAACGCTGAGAGATTAAACTGCACTGTATTGCTACGTTTTTATGCGGTACTGTAGCGATGAACTCAAACTTTATATTGCATTTTGTATTAAAACGCAAGCGTCTGACTCGTTGGAGAGTCACTGTCTTAGCTTGGCGATGAACAACTTTGAATTTGAAAGTTTCAAAACATAAGCATGTTTTTCTTGAAAATTTTGAATATAAACATTTTTAATAAGTTGATATTTCCTATTCTGCAACCCACTTACATTCGCTAACCGGAATGGGTGTTTCGCTTGATTTCAGACAAGCATCACCATTAGGCCGAAGAAAAGTTACGAGGAGAGTAAATGAAAGAAACCCGCAACCAAGCCCGCAACCCCGAGTTCCTTACTCTGATAGGTAAACAGCTGATATTTTGTTTGTTTTTTTTCCGCGTTTACCAGCAATTGTAAAAAAATAAGGCATATAGGACGGACTTTCACGGCAAAGAAAGTTGAAGAAGTTGAACCGTTTGATCCGTTTTCCATCAGAGCCGATAATATACCAGGAGAGAAAGAAAGAAATTTTAATATAAATTTCATAAATATTTGTTGAAAGTAATTGGTGCTTTGATACGCCTGGAACTATCAGTCCTAGTCAGGTATAATAAGACATTTATGTGGCCCTCTAACTTTGAAGTAAATATCTGACACTAGGGACTTGAGCAGATTCCGACATTGCTAACATTAGAGGAGCTGATGCTCACTCTTCCAAACAAATTACGGTAATCAAACCGAGGATATGGTATTATTACGACCGGGTACCACATACTTCTTGGTCGGACTAGCAAGAATTGGTTATATGGATGGCCCGGATACCCTAAAGTAATATTTTAATCTAATTATTGTTAGATTATTTGTATTCTTATTTTCGTATCGTCTTCAGACTGACCACGCTGGCATGCAACCTTCTCCCTATCACTCTGATTAAGGCTTTGAAATTTTTTATAGGAAGAGTCTTTGGAAATGATGCGCGAATGATGCGCGTCCAGTGCGCGTCAAAGAGAGGTGAGCAGTTCATCCCAAGCTTCAACAACCTTACCGCTTTTGAGGCGGCCAGATGACCGTTTTAACACAGATGAGCGATGTTGAAAATAATGGCATCATCTATCTTGAATCAAGTCAGGACAATCCATAGTTCAAGTATTGATTGGTATTGTAAAAACTATTTCAAATTTTTTAGATCCATTCGAATGCGATTGCGGACTTGCCTGGCTCATTCGCGATAAGCCGAATCTTTTAAAAACCACTAACGGGGCAGCCTACGCCAACACTACTAGATTTGAAGAACTCGACCCCAGTGGCTTTAGCCAGTGTTAAGTAATCGTGATTCTGTGTACATCTGCTGCAAAATTACACCGTTAATTGATCCCGTAAGTCATGGGGACGTTCACGAGCTACTTCATTTTTCTTTGTTAAGGCTGTGTTAAGATGTCAGTGAAGCTATGCTACCTTTTAATTATGTTCTTAAGTTATGTTCTATTAGGTGTTCAAGTACAATCTAGAACTGGAACGAATCACAGTTTTTCTTTTTTCTCTTGTGTTGTCTGTCTATTCAATTTTCAAAAATGAAATAACAACAATCAGCAAGAAACGTGGCAACGTTGATCCTTTGTCAAAAAAAAAAGGAAAACAAGTCGGTAAGTCGCTACCTCGTGTTTCTGTTTTCCTGCCTGTATTATTATTAACATGTAAGAACCACAGTCACGTTAGATTTAACAATTTCTTGCGCAATTGAGTAAAAGGGATTGTGTAAATGACTTGTTGAGAAACCTGAGTTTTCTGGAAGCCTAGTAAATGAGCTCATAAGATAACCTTGCTTCCCTTGCTTACCCTTGTGAGGAAGGTCAGTTATTGCTCTTGGTACAGTTATCTATCGCCCTATAATAAAATTAATCAACATTATCTGTTATTTTATTGTTTCAGAAGTCGCAAACCTGCACCACACTCACTCAGGCATTGCAGCTTAGTAATGAAAGGTGAATACAGCCAAGCGCCTCACTAGGTTCAACCACATCCCCTAAGAACTGATCACTTCAGTGACAAACTATGTGAGTGTATTTAGAAATTTGTATATTGTTTTCAGATTGACTAACATTCTTTCTTCCAATGTTTCAAGCATCGCCAACCTGAACCCCCGTGGAGCTATCGTAGCTGCTTGTGTCATCACATGTGCAGCTACTGCACATAGCAGGACAACTTCCAACCACTCCAAATTGCCAAGTACAATTTAATCCTTAATTACATGATGAACACATGTTTTATTTGTAAAAGTACAAAACCGGAAGTGGACCGGAAGTGAGAAAAACACGTCGTAGAGCAAAATGAAGGACAGAATCAGATTCCTCGTCAAATTCTGAGCTAGATAATCGTGATTTAATCAAATTTTGAAACATGTCGAAAATCGAGAATTTTCCTGAACTATAGACTTCTTAAATTTTCGATTTGGTCAATCTCTCAGATTTCAATAATAGCACATTATTCCTGCTCAGAAAAGTGCGCTGATTCCGAATATCTACTTTGTTTTGAGATTGAAGCAGTATTTCCTACTTCCGGTTTATTTCCGGTCTCAGAAAATGTGCTCCATCTACTTCATTCCGTGATTAACAGTTTATTTTTTTTTTCTCAGGTGATTGCTGATACCAAGCCGATGAAGACGTGTGACTGAAGAACCATTTTTTGGGAGAGATATCACTAGGTACGCTGTAACTTGCGACTTGTTTTAATTACTGATTAACTAACATTTGGCCTTTGGTGTTTCAGATGTCGCAAACCTGCACTACACTCAGACGTACTACTACTTGTCGGGTGATCCTTGCCGATGCCAAGCTGATACAACACGGCGTTGCACCTAATGTGAAGTAGCAGAGGAGTCATCATTGTTTTTCTTTACTCGTGCAATATACTCAGACGGCGACTGATGCTCCAACTTGCATCAGTCGATGTCGCTTATGTGATCAGCAGGTGGTAGGGATGGGCTCTGTCTCGAAAGGGTGAATACAGCCAAGCGCCCGACTAGGTTCAATCGCATCCCCTAAGAACTGGCCCCAACCGTCACTCTTCTCTCTTTCCGGCTTCTCTTAGCCATGCCACTCGTTGGGCGGTACGGGCCGTACCGAGCGACGAGTGGCACCGAACGAAGTGATGAAATGATATTATCTCTTCTAGAGATGTGTCTGATACTCTGATCGTTCATAAATAAACTCGGAGGAACTGAACTCAGGACAATTCATAAGCAATGTTGCATCATAAGCAAGGTTCTTAAACAATATTTGTCCCATGATAATAACATGGGAAAAATTGTGCTAACTGATAATAAATTTAATTAAAAGACCGTCCGGTACAAAAAGATTTATTTTATTTGTTTTTTTTATTTAACATTTATTGGTTACATTATTTTTATATATTTTCTTCACCAGCCAATTAATATCTTCACATTGATTAAAGGTGTTATTACAGGAATGATCTGCATAAAATAACTCGCCGAAAAAACCCCAAAGCATGCAGCTTTCCGCCTACACCACTTGAAATGGAGAAAATATCAATACCTGTTTATCGGTTATTAAATAAAATTATATCATTTCGTCCATTTTCTACCTTCTCTTCACTATCAGCTCATTCCTGCACCAACTAGAGAATCGCACTGTCTTTATCATCCGGCTTATAATTTCCTTCAACATAAAATCAAAGTTGTCAAGAAACTCGTCGCCGTTGCATGGAATAAATTTACCAGATACAGCAGTTGATAGTGGGACAAGGAAGTCTGCATTATCATTCATCCATTTTCTCCATGATCCATTGAGTAGCAGCCTCCAAACTTCTTTCGTATGTAGGGTGTGGTAAAAATTACTTTAATACGGTGATTTTACAATTATCACAGAGCTGTTTTGTTTTGCACTTCCTCTTGACGGACTAGGGCTGCTTTATTTTGCTCGTTTTACAGGTAGACTTATTTCCCTGTTTGACGCTGTTTGAAGTGGGACCGGGAAGTGGTATTTAGGTCTTTAAAAAAGAAAAAAAGTTGCTGTTCATTAGTACAAAATAAAGAAAAAGTAAGTAGAAACTCTGCTATACCTGTAATTATAGCGAACTTGCCCGATACAAGGCGCTGTAACCACTTCTCCACACGAAATTTAGAACTCTCTGATTTGAACATCGAGGGCTTGATCCTTGCTAAGAAGGATGGTCTCCATCGTCCACTGGGCGAGAATAACGTCTAGAAAGAAGACCGACAGCCAACTTAGATCTAAAATTGTAAAAGCAAAGTTTAAAAACTTTACGGACTAACAACCGTTTGGATAAAATACATCTGGACATTGAAATCCTGGTACACATTTGTATAAGCTACATTAAAGATGACTTTGGCGTAGATAGTGACTGTATAACATGTTTCATACCAGGATAACCAATTGCAAATGTGGTATGTTCATGGCAGCTGTTTCAGCTAACGCAAAGTAACCACGTCATCACTGTTGGTTTGTTTGCTTGTTGAACTTTCTCATTGTGGTGTGAAAATATCTAGTTAGCCACTCTCTTCAAGTTGTTGTCCATATTTTTGGGAAGCTTTGATGCATTGTGACTGACTGAATTCCATCAACTTGATACCATTTTCATTCAACTTGAAATTTCCTAGGAAAGAGAATTACGGCTGTCAAAAGAAACTCATCATGATTGAACAGAATAGATTTACCAGATACAGCAGTTGGTAGTGGCATGTGGGGAAAAATTGGGATCATCCATGCACTCCATGATCCATCTTGAAAGCAACCTCCAAATCTCTTTTGTGTGTGAGGGTTGCAGCAATTTTGCATACAGCTGCTGAAAATCCCATTTCTATTGTTAACAACGATAAAATATTGACAACTAAGATTAGAAAATGGAGAAGAATAACAAGGAATCAACTAATATTAATAAACTTAGTGTGAAATCCTACAAATGAATAATACCCAATACATAACAATAATCTCTTACTCAATAGTTTTAACTCTCTTCGAATTTACAAAGTAAAAGAAGAAGCATAAAAACCTGAAAAACGTCTCATAACAGGTTTCGTTTCCATCTGTCCATGTTTCGGTGTAGAATATGGCGACAAGTACAAATGACGGCGAACGAGATGGTGAGAGAATGTTGCTCGTACCGATTTCGTCTTGAATCTGAGGCCGTGCTGCCCGTGCACGCGTCGGCCCGAGTCCCTGAGACTGCTGAGGCGAGCGCTCGCGACCGACCCGCTGTCTTTCGGTCGTTATAAACAGGCAGCAACGCTACCTGGCGGAAACTCAAAAATGAATGTATTGAAACTCAAAAGTGTACTGAAACTCGAGTAAAAGCGGTCAAACTTAGAAGCAGGTAAAAATGGTTTGATTGTCCGTTGGTGTTTTTAACTTCAGACAATGTTTTAACAATGTGTCGTCATATAAATTTAAAAATATGAATACATTTTCTCATTTAAATTTTGCAAAACGCTTTTCCTTATTTTTATTTATTTGGTTACTTGTTTTTATTTCGAATATCCTGGGGAGGAATTCTGATGGAATCCCTGTTGCTCAATTACAAGTCGTTTCATGAGGATTCGAACCTCTGACCTATTCCGTCACATCTCGACGCTTCGCCGCACGGCCATGACTACGATATGTCCTGAGATAGAGATATAGACAATACAGTTGACGAAAAAAACATGAACATAATCAGCATTTCGAAAAGAACGGACAAGAAATCACACTATGAGTTCTTAAAAGTTGTAAACGGGTGAGTGCAGGGAATGAAAGTTACCGCATAAACACATGAATAAAAAGATAGTCACACTCTCCTTTTTAATATAAAAATAATTTTGAAAGAGAAATCAATTTTTTTACTTCTTTCATCAATTCATTTTAGTCCACACACGTAAATTTATTCAGAAAAAAACTAATTGCTCAATGGAAATGAAACTATCGAACATCAAACCTTTAACAAATGTCACCCCCAAAATTCAATAAGTTGTTCATATTACGGTAAGTAACGCTGCAATAGAATTGAGATTTTTATTGAAACCACGCTCGTTAACTCGAAGATGAATAAACTCACCAAAATTCATGTGACCGGTCTCTTTCGCGCGCTGCTGTGCTTGCGTCTGACCCGCGAGGAAAACATTGCACACCGTACATTAGGGACTGAAGTGGTTTACGTCTGTAAACTGTTGGCTAGCTCTCGCTTCTGCCGCCAACTCTTCGGCCTGTTGAGGCACTGCAGTAGGGAAGAGGGTTTTTTTGGCTTCCCTAGAAATACAGAATGAAATCATAGCGTCATTATATGTTTTGGAACAAACAAACGCACGTCGAACGGTTCCAAGTAGAGGGGATCGTAGTAAATTCCATCGTAGATCAACATTCTCTGTCCGTAATTTTGATCTTCTCCAAACTTGTTGAGGAGTGAGTGCTGAGTATTAACAACATCAATCTCCAGTCCAAAATAGGATGATTGAATGGCTAGTTCAATTGCTGCTCCCAGGAATCATCCTGTTGCAAACAAGAAGTATTATTACTGGGCATTTAGAAACTGTTGTGATATGACTCACACCTGAAGGATCCATTTTCTGTATTCTTTGTTGGGTTTTCCAAGTAAAACCTCATTATACTGTTCCGGTCAACTAATTATGGTTGATGCAACCAGTTCCTTTATAAATGAACTGGATTTAGGATCAAGCTTGCCTAGAAAGAGTTTTGTAGAATAATCTCCCAAAACATGTAAGCCAAAAAACTTGTATTCACCAGAAACCAATGCTGGTAAAGAGGCATGAGTTGTCCGAAGTTACAACCTCCTGCAGTCCTGCAGTAAGATGCCAGTTGGTGAATCCTTTAAAACCTTAATAATTTATAATTAACACATTAGACAGACTCTTTGAAATCTATATTCAAATTATTTTATGGAAAGTTTCCCATTCTTCCTAAACCTAGTTGCTCTTCTCTTCTGTCTGTTGTCTCTCTGTTTACAAAAAGTGATGTAACAATCAAACTTATTCTTCTGATCGCGTTCCTTTCTTGTAACTTCATATTCAAAGTACCTCATTTGTGTAATTTTACCGACTTAAATCATGCAAGGATTAGTTTTTTAATAGAACTTTTAGATTCTTTTACGTGCCGCAACGTTTTTGGATGAGATAAATGTGATCTAGTGTAATCTTTGACCACCAGATGGTGACTTTGGTGCCTTATCCCTTGATTATTATTATTCCCTCAAAACAAGGATTCTTTGATTTATCCCATTCAAATTTTAAATGAGAAATAAGATTAAAAACCTATAACCCCATTTCAGCATGTGCTGTAGTTATTTAAGAAACAAATTGTTTTTTGTATTAATTAACTAGTACGTCACGTCGAACTGATTGTCTATAGTAGAATAAAATACAAACAAAAAGTAGGCTTTAGTATTGTTGCTTATTGAAAGTAGTGCTGCAAAAAATAAATTATTGCTTGAACTATGAAATGATATTTATCATATTTATTACCAAGGCCAATCTTCCTTTTGAACTTGACGCCATTTTCAAAGAGGCGGATCCTTAAAGAATCGATGAAATGTTGAAAGTATCGATACCAACACGTGTAGCCGATAACGATACCAAGTTTTAACTCCACCCCGGTTGGCGATGGCGGGCACAGTTGGAGATGGTTGGGTCCGCCCTTTCGAAATGCGCAATCGCTTGAATTGAGCATTCAAAAGCGGCGATGACGCCGTAAGTTGCTGAAACTGTTTAAAATGGAAGGGAAACATCAATAAGCGACTACTTTTGAACAATTTGAATGTGCAGTTTACCTCGTCTCTATCTTAATTCATATGTATCTTTGCCAGCGCGAGCAGCCGAGCACTTAGCGTGCGTGGACGTAAGAGATGGACAGGACAAGTGTCACCTATTTGGAAGCTTTTAACGCTTTTGAGGGGAATAAACGTTAAAATGAACTGCACAACAAACAGACGACGAAAACCTAGAGAAGGGAATGCGCGCACTAATCAATGGTGCTCGTAAACGGCGTGCGCACAGGTCCGTTTAATTGGGTAGTCTTTTTGGTTGTTGTTCTTCTTAATCCTCTTCCTCTTCTTCTTCTTCTTGGTTCTTCATGATGCCGGCGCATAGCCTATATATGTAATAAATGATTGGGTCATAAAATGGAAAGAAACAGGTATTTAAACTTTAGGGCCGTTCTGTCCCCCCACCCCACCATCACTTTGGTCTATATGTGCCAGCCTCGTATAAAAAAAAGAGCTGATCTTTCTCTCTTTCTGATGGAGGGCAACCCGCTCGCTCTCTCACCTGTCTCAATCACTTTTATTTTTATGCCGCTGTTGGTGGTGTTGAAAATCACAACATCGACCTTTAAAAGAGGAACGACTCCAGCTCTCCAGAAAAGGTAAAAAAAATAAAACGAAGAGAAACACGAAGTAATCTAATTCGAATGGCTCGTTAATATATACACATCTCTTTACGCGTATAGCGTAGAGTTTTTGGGGGCTCTTGGAGCGGAGTATGGAGGCACGCGACGGACGCCATCAAAAGCGATAGATAACGGCTGGTATATATGACTTCGGAATGACCAATTAAATATTTGTGTCTGATTTAGTAATCATTGTCGGTTGTTTAAAGAAAAATACGCGCTTACATACAGAAGCCGTCACGACGGCCAACGGGTGCTGCTGGTGACGAATCATGGCCCATTCCAAGTCCTCCATTTATGACGGATCATATAATGAATCATCTAGGAGCAATAACAAAATATATGTTACACTATATGTATAGATATATATACCACTCAAACTATATGGCGCGCGGCTTTTTTTATTTTTTTGATGGCCTCTCCCAAAGTCAACAGTCAACACCTTTTCGGAGGCTGTCTGGCTGGCTGGCTCACTGGCTTGGCTCGTTGGCTTGGCTGGTTGCTGTTATTATTATTACAACGGGCTACAGCGCAGTATGCTGCTGTGGATTGCACAACAACACTCCCAGCGGAATATATTAATAGTATCATAGTTGGATTGGTTCTAAAAAAGTGACATAACACGAGTATACGTCGTCGTATAAAGTATAGTAGTAGGTACCAAGAGCCCCCGCTACTTACCGTCAACCGAACCATACGACATCTTTCGAAAGCCGTTTGCGTATTAGCGTTGGATACTGTACTTCTGCTTGACTTGATCGGGATCTTCTCCTTCTTCTTCTTCTTCGTGTTCTCGTATACTACGTCGTCTCTAGATCCCAGACGACATGGCGTAGTACAACATTATCGATCGCTTCTTCGTTTTCTTTCTTTTCTTTCTTTTCTTTCTCTGTGTCTGTTAGGGGGGAACAGCCAACGGCATTGAAGCAAAGCTATATTTGGACGCCGGCTTTCGACTTGAACTGTATTCAATGGGCCGGAATAGATCTACACGGCGGAGCCAAAGCATATCCAGTTCGGTTCAGGGGCGGTCGGTAGCGCTGGGGTGCGCGCAGGAAGCTGCGGAATGAGCCTCGCGGATAAGCGAACACGGCGCCAGAACACATCCGACGTCGAAATAATTCACCGACCAACCGGGTTTTTCTTCTTCTCCTTCCACCCCCCTCAGACAAACCAACCCTCTGCGTTGGCTGGCGCGGGGTTGATTGCCAGCAGAAGAGGAGAGAAAGAGAGACGCGCGGCGATAAAGATGAAAGTTTTCCATTTGAAGCGATGCGACACGACGTTGTTATATTTTTGCGCTGCTGCCGCTCTTCTGCTGTCTCACTCGTTTTTCTGATTAGTTTGTACTACCACCAGTCTAAACTAACTAACGAAATTTCTCATCTGGCAACAATAAGGGTCAATGGATCGCGAACACATTCATTTTCGATTAAGGCCCCGCGTCGCGGTGCGGGGGTCACGCTGGCACGCTTTAATCAAGCATTCCAATCGGGCAAGAAGAGCCTAGAGAGAGAGAAAAAAATGAAAAATATATATTTATACGGATATATATACACTATACACTCTGTGGTGGTGGTAGGAGAGAGTGGCTTTCGTTGCGGGACGCTGATTGGGCTGCGGTATGGTGATGCCATCTCACGCCGGTACAGTCAAGCTGTGCGTGTGGCACAACAACAACAACAACATTCTACTAATCTATATTTATATATAATAATTAAAAAGAGCCCGTCTCGGATCAACTGGAGCGACACGATGATGAGGTTCAAAGAGATTTATAGAAACTCGGCGTTCACTGCGCTGCTGCGCTCACGAAGGGATCATGTCGGCCCAGATTTACGACGACGCCGTCGAGGGAGAGAATTTTTTTTTTCTTTCTTTCTCCTCTTCGTCTTCTTCTTCTCGGCTCCCAACCCCGAGAGTTTTTGGCTTTTGGTTGGCTCCAGCTGCATTGGTCCGCGCTGGCGCTGAGCAGTCGGACCAGCGCGCGCGCGCGATCGGTTTGATTACATTGAATATGGAAATCCTGGCCTTCCTCCACGTTACCCAAGTATGGTCATATAGTTCCATTCCCTCGACGAGTTTCGCATGCATATTTCATACTCTGTAGATATATATGATGAAGGCCGGGTTCTGCCGCCTTCGTTTCGCCTTCTTTCTCATCTCACACGCGCGAGATGGGCTGCGACCAAGCCCCAAAGCCGCTTTTATATCAGCGTCGCTCTCCTATATCTTCCCTCTCCCTCCTTGATTCGTTTTGATGTATATGCGCGCCAGCGAAAAATGAAGAAGAAGAAGAAAAAAAAAATATTATTATACTGATGGATTAATATAGACGAGCCCCGGCAAACGGAATAGTTGCTCATTTTTTGTTGTTGTTGTTGTCTGCCGTGCCGCAGCTGTGTTCCTATTCTTCTTCTCTATATCTTCCCCCGCTGGTCTTCTTCTTCTTCTTCTTCTTCTTGCTGTTATTTCTCTTATATATGTTCAGTTATTGGCTGCGGGCACCGCCGCCGCATCCAATTCCACATGTTTTTCCTTCTTCCTCTTCGTTCCTTGTCTCCTTCTTCTTCTTCTTCTTTAGGCCATAAATTCTCCTTCGAAGGCCATCGTGCGGTTAGATCGGAAATACAAGTCATAGCCGAATATGATGACGGTGGTGGTGCTCTTCTATGTGCATATGTGTCGAGGTATATAGCAGTGGCGACCGTAGTCGTCGTCGTCATAGTACTATAGCGGTGGTGATGATGGTAGGGAAAAGGTGGAATAGAACAGTTGGCGCGGTATTTTATCGACTGGAAGACGACGGTCGCGTTCAATCTGCCTTTTCTTCCCTCTGTCGGGTGATGCATGGCGCCGCCGTAGAGTCAAATGAATGTGTCCAATTACCGACCACACCAACTCCTTACTACCACTATTACTATACTCTTCTCCTTTTTTTTCTTGACGTCACATTATGTGTTTTTTTTTCTTACCCGCTTCCTTTTCCACCAAAAAAAAAACGGATGTGTGTGTGTGTTTCTCTACACTCTGTTTGCGTGCGCTACTACTACTACTGTGTGTATGTGCATGGAAACAAGAAAAAGAAATGATCATTTTTCCCACATTGTTTATATATTTTTTGTCTCGAAAGAAAAAAAAAACGGAAAAAAGGGCAGTTAAAAGAGAGAGAATTACTACAGTGTCGACACCGAAAAAAATTGCGCGTGTGAGAGAGAGAGAGTAAGGAGAAAGAGAGAGGAGAAAACTGTCAAAACGCGGCCATCGTGTGCAAATCTCTCTCTCAGTCAAGAGTGAGGTGTGTGAATGTACCGAGAGGGACAACAACACACGACCGATTTCCTCTTTACTTTAATACATTATGTGGGGGGGGCCAGGGATGATGATGTCCAAAGTCCAAAAAGGGAATAATAATAAAACAAAAAAATAAAAAAATAAAACAACACCAGACGAGACGTCAAATTCGAGATAAAAAGATGTGTGGGAGGGCGGGGTTCGGAGTGAATTAAAAAAAAACAATAAACAAAACAAGAGAATGAGCTTATATAAGAGAATAGAGAAATAACACGTTCACTGAGCCAAAGAATGATTTGGAAAAAAAACAACAGCTGAAAAAAACGTAACCATATATAAGACAATAAGCGGGCACACGATACTATTCTGTTTTTTGAATAAGAAATAGAACGAGATGAAGGGAAACAAGGTTTTTACTTAGTATTTTCAAACCCGATGAATTCAAAGGTTAGAAGGTGTTCCAATTGAAAAAGGGGGAGAAGCTCTATATGGTCTCACTGTGTATGCGTGAAAAAAATCAATTGACATGGTGGGCTCGGTTTCCTGAACAAATTCGCTTCAATCAATCCAAAAAAAAAAAGAGAAAACAAATCTTTCTGTACATATGCTTTAGCTCAAGTATTTTGTGTGTTTTTTGCTACTTCTTTGGGAGTTGTTTCTATAATAGTTTGTTTTGTTTCCTTATTGCACAAGGATGGCGCGCTTGATTGTACGGAGCCTATGATCAACGGTGTGTGTATTATAACTATATGTAAAAATGCCGCATTTTTCTGTGTTTTCTACCTAAAAAAAACCGGTATAGGGCCTAAAGAGCCGAAATTGTTGTTCCTTTTTTTTCCAGTTGAGCGTTCTAGTAATACTAATCAATTTCGTCGTTTCGGGATTATAACGAGTCGGATGTCGGTTCGGGTAAAAGAGACAAAGATGTTACATCAGCGAGAGACAGAGCTTAATACGTTTCGAAAATGAGAAATTAAAAGAAAATGGGCTAATAGTGGGAGGAGAGGAGGAGGAGGGGGGGAACATAACGAGTCAACATCAAGTGTAACTATATAAAGACAAAAACACGATATTCTTTTTCCTTTTTTTTCCTTTTTTTTTTTTTTTTTTTTTTTTTTTCTAAACCAACTGCCTGCGTGGGGGGTCATCGTTCTCTTTAATTCTTTTTCCCTCTAGTCGGTCCACTTACACCGTCAACTCCGCATGGAGCAGTCTGATGAACGAGACAGACAGAAAAAGAAGAGTACAACGATGACAACGTAATTCGGTCGGGAGAGGTTCCTTTTTTCTGCTGTTTTTTTTTTCTTTTAAATCATTGTCACGCGGCGAGCAAAACACATTCACACACACACATACACACGCACAGATAGAGTCAACTTGGAACTTGTTTCATGAAAAAGGGAGGAGGAGAAGGAGGAAAAGAAAAAAAAAACATGAGGTTGTTTCTTGTTTCCTTTTTTTACGTCACGATAACTCCATCACGGCCGTCCATGAACGACCTTCACCGCCCATTGGAACGGCCGGGGAGGAAAAAAAAACAAAAACGAAGCGCACAGAAAAAAAAGTACCATCCGACAGAAAGCTGTCAAATGACGGCCGGCGAATAGCTTTTTTCACTCTCTTTTCTCTGCGTTGGCCTCTATAAAATGCTACGCACAACAGGAGAAAAAAAAAAATCAACATGGGGGTCATCGCGAAATTTTAAATCAAGTAGAGAAAACTAACAGAAAAAAATTTGCCCAAAAAATTAAAGAAACCTTTATAAGGCTACATACTCTCGAGTATTGATCTCAATTTTACGTATTTATGTTTTAGCCTGTTTTTGTCGACGGGTAGAGGGAGAGATTTCAATAAAAAAAGAGAGAGAAATAGAGGCAACAAATTTGACAAACGAACAAAACGAGCGAGATAGAAGAAAAAATATTGGGTTACTTTTCACGATCACGACGATCATTTCATGTACGTATTTTTGGTGAACATATTTGTTGGTTTTTTTGAAAATATTAACTGGCCCGAGACATTATCGGTTCAATTTACGTATTTGCGGGGAGGGATATAATGGCGGTTTTTCGTTTTGGAATCGGCAGAAATAGATAATAAAAGAGAAAGAAAAGTGTTCTTTTTTCAGACAACGATTATCATAAGTACACAATCACAATTGCTGACGTATACTCGAGAGAGGGGGGAAGGAGAGGTGTGTGTCTATTTTGTTGTTGTTGCTTTTGCCAGTCTTCACTTGCAAAAGCGGCGCTGTGGTAAAATATGTAGCTCCAGTCTTTCAATCACGCACGCACGAGGGAACACGACAGACACACACATACGATAACACGACGAATGTTTGTTGAGGGGCAAAAAGAAAATGGTCTCTTAGTGCTCAGTAATCGATCGGCCTATAGACGACGGAAGAAATGGCCACGAGTAGCTCATTGACGACTTTGACGAAAATTTACGTATTTCGAGTTTCAAATGGCAGCGCTTTTCGTTTCGGATAAGAAAAGAGAGAGATTTACTGTAATCTTTAGTGTGGTAGATATCACAAGCGAGGTGATGGTTTCCCGTAGGAGCGTCAAGCTTTTGTTTGCTTTCGGATGGAGAGTTACAATAGGTGGTAAGAGGTAATATGGACGAAAATATATGGGTCACTAAGTTAGTTTTTTTGCCTTTCCAATAAAAAAAATAAGAACAAAATTCCCAGTCGAGGAATGCCTTTTCGGTAGAGTTTTAAGGATCAATCTAGTATAGGGGAAAACGAGAGAGAGAGAGAGAGTTATATATATATATATATAGAGTGGGAGGGAGTGACGAGAGAGCCAGATGGGCGGAGAAAATGGCTCAATACGACGCAATCAAAAAAGCAGTTAAATAGACACCGAATGATGGATGAAAACATCAAAAAACTTTTCATTGTAGTAGACGTCAAAGGTTCATATCCTGCCCTGGTAAAAATCGCTGTCTGATGATGATGACGACATCCCGTGTCGGATGCCTCCCTCTTCTCTCTCTCTCTCTTTTAAAGCCCTAAAACTTGATTGGCCATAGGGTATATTATCTATCTGTTCCTCGTAACCCTTCTTTTTTTGTTGTCTTCTTTACTTTGGCTTCCTCATTAATGACCCACTAGTATGCCACCCTAAAATTGTCCCGATATCCTGTTTGGAAGTTAGAAAAAAAAATTGCCAAAAAAAAAAATGTTCTTTTCGAAAACCGGGGGCGTCTAGATCACGATCGAAAACGATATAAGAAGAACACAATCCCCACGCACGCGCAACATACACAACACTTAATTCAAACGCAACATTCCAAACATACGATAAGAGCAGCACATAACAAGACGGACACGAAAATGAGAAAAAAAAAGAATCTTTTGAAGCGCAACAGCGGTTGTACAAATGCATTGTTTACGTACGTATTTCTGTTCCATGTATCTTTGTTTTCTCCGATTTAGAAAGAAGAATTTCTCAGTTTGAATTATATAAAAAAAAACGAAAAGATTTGTGCCGTCGATCTCGATTTCGGATCTTGGGCGTCGTCTCGTTATACATTAAGAGACAAGCGATCATTCATCAAATGGGTTTCCTCCATAGCACATTACTACTTAAAACTTCTAAAGTCAAATTGTAAAACAGATCAAAAAATTACGTATAAGAGTAGTTTGGGGGCAGCCAACACACTGGCTCTTTTAAGCTTCCCTGTTTGGTTTTTTTCTTCTTCTTTCTTTCCTCTCTGACTCGGGGGTCTCTCATGGATGAACTTTGGCCTTTGCCATCGATTGCCGAGTTTTTTTCTTTCGAATGAATGACGCGCGCACGAGAAGTTATGAATATGAAACACACAAAAGAGTAGGGGAGGTAAAGGAAAGAAATCGTTCAGATCAGCACAGAGAGTACCGAGTTGGAAACAAAAGAAGTCGAAGGCAAGAAAGAAAAAGAGACGAAGAAGAAGACGACGACGAAGAAGACGACGGAGTAGGGAGAAAAGGCCAATGGCGTTGGAACACGCGAGCCGAGCCAGCCAACGAACAAGAGCCGGCCATTGGCCCAAGGCGGGCCAACCAATCATTCCGGGTCCGGGCAATCCTCCGCGGGGGTTTGTTGTGACTGTACGAGGCCGTTTGTGCGCGTTTCGCGGATGGCTTCACACACAATCATCTCGAGCCATCTCATCATCGATAATCAAATTGCTGATTGGAACCGGCGAGTGCGGCGGCAGGAGGTGGTAGGGGGAGTCCCACAGAAAGAAGTGGGGGGAGGAGGGTTGTAATGTCGTAATGCAGCAGCGCTAGCTCGTACAGTCCATCGGGAGAGACAGGGAGGATCAAACGGCCCGGAACGGCGTGCGGAGCCAACCAAGGAGAAAGGAACGCCATCAATTTTTTTTTCTTTCGTCCTTCCTTTTCTTTCTTTTCTTCCTCTTGCTGGCCGCAAACGTTGATGGATGTGTCTCTGTCGGACCGTGAATTGGGTCTGGTGGTCGCGTGTTTCCAACTGAGGAGACTGTGAGGGAGGGTAGAAGAGAATTTGAGTGAAGAGAGGGAGGGAGGGACATGGCGGGGGTAGTTCAAAGTTCCAGCATGACTTCCAAAATAGTTTTGTGGTGGTCGGGGGGAAAAAGTCACATTACTTATTACTTCTTCTTCTTCTTCTTTTTTTGTTCGGAAAAGGAGTCTTAGATTATAACATTAAGCCGGCGGATTTGATCTAGGCTCCCTGCTGGAGAAACGGAAATAAAAGCGACAGGATGCGCCGCAGAGGGGCCGTTTTCTTTCTCTCTCATTCTTTCTCTCCTTAATGTTCAAAATGGGCGACTCCAGGTGTTGATGAGGCTCGGAAAAATTGAGGGGGGAAAAAATAAAAAATAAAAAGAACAAACGGAGCCCACTTCGATTATGCCGCGAGAGAGTCGGAGAGAGAGAGAGAAGGAGAGAAAGAAACAAAAAAGAAAAATCGGTTCCGCCCACAAATGCGGTTCCGGGCATTATTATCGTCGTTCTCGGCCGTCTTTGAACCAAAACAGAAAATAAAAAAAGAGTCGGAAAAAACTCTTTTTTTCTTCTTTCTTTTTTTCTTTTTTTTTAAAAGAAAAGAAGACAAAAAGAGTGTCTTATATGGAGAGGGAAATAGTTGTCGGGGAAAATGTCAGGGAGAACGAGGTGAATTGCGCGTGTTTCTAATAATCAACTCGGTGATGGTCAGAGTGAGAGAAAGATGGAAAGAGAGAACGTCCTTCTTCCTACTGGGGCTAAAGGGAATATATAGCGAGATGGAGTGTGTGTTGATGTAGTAGTATACGTGGTGTTGATTGAAACGAAACGGGCAAACGGGGTATAGTAAAAGTTGGTTGGTTTGGGAGGGCAGACGGACAGCAGATAGATAGAGAGCTGTATAGCAGTACTAGGGCGGGTTGGTAGAGATAGAGATAGAGAGAGGGAAATAAGAGATGATAGCAAATAATCATAGAAATGGTGTGCCGATGGCGTCACCTCTTATGTGAGGCTCTTGGCGGCCATTTTGCTGATGTCGGCGGCGTAGTTGGCCGAAGCGGCGGCCTGCAGCAGATCGTGATGATGAACGTGATGGCTCCTGTCTTGCTGTCCGTGCTGTTGATGCTGCTGTTGCTGCTGGTGATGCGACGAAGAAGCGTGATGGTGCTGGTGCTTGCTCTTGCCGTCGCCGTGGTGATCGTTGCCGCTGTTGCGGATCGAGCTCTCTTGCTCCTCGCGCTCGCGACGCGCCTGCTCGTTGATCTCCTTCACGGCTCTCAGCTCTTTCTTCAGCTTCATGCGCCGGTTCTGGAACCAGATCTTGATCTGGCGCTCAGTCAGGCACAAGGCGTGGGCGATTTCGATCCGCCTCCGCCGCGTCAAGTAGTGGTTAAAGTGGAACTCTTTCTCCAATTCCAACGTCTGGTAGCGCGTATAAGTCTGGCGACCTCTCCTTCTCGGGCAGCCATTGGGTCCTACACGCACGCAGGCAATAAGAAAAAAAACAAAACAAGAAAAAAGAAAGAAAAAAGAAAACAAAACACATTAGCTCGTTGAGAAAAACACAGCAGAGGGAAGCTCTCGCCACACATAAATAGCTGGAAAAGCTGCCATATCCAGTCAAAACTGTAATTAACGGGTATAAATCAAGCGGGAGGAGTTATAGTAGAACTAGCTGGCCACGATCCTCTATATGCGCGTATAGTCTCATCATCATCATCATAATAAGAAAACACCCCTCTCTCTCTCTCTCTTTCAGGAGAAAATAAGTTTTGGGACCAACATGATTACCAAGTGACTAGAGGGAACATGTACGTGTATCTCTGAATAGATATATATATATATATATTCTTCGGTTTCTCCTCAAGCGTGCAATTATAGACAAGAGGGCTTCCTGTGCTGTGCAAGGGCCCTCTCCTTTTTTTCTATATATCTTCTTCAGTTCTTGTAACAAGTCTAGCGTTCCCCCCTCTTTCAAGTTTTTTTTTTCCTTCTTCTTTTCGTTAGACACAGCAGACAATCCCCTGCGGTATACACTGTACGTATAACATGAAGCTAAAGCAGCAGCAGCAGCAGCAGCAGCAGCCGGAGCCAAAGTCAGGAAGACCTTTCATCGTAATTCTTGTCTTTTTTTCTCCTAGCTCTGTGGCTGGGCTGCTGCACTCTCCCTCCCCCCTCTCTTGCTCTTTTCTCCCCCTCCTCTCTTAACTTTCTTGGCAGCCAACCTATCAGAGCCCTTTCTGCTGTGCTCGGTAAATTGCCTCTCTCTTCTTCTTTTCAGTCTTTTCTGGGGGTGGGATTTAAAAGAATAGGGGCGCGCTCTTCTATCCTCTATCCTCTGCGCTCTTCTAACGTATATATATATCTACGCGATGGCACACACACGGCCATGAGGGAGGGGGAGAGAGAGGGCCCGTTCGATTGTTTCCCAGATGGCGAAAGCAAAAAGGAACACAACGGACGAGGGAAATAAGAGAGAAAAGAAATGTGTGTAACGAGAATGCGTCAAATGGTATTGCCTCGCTATAGTCATCGTCATGAAGATAAATAAGCTCGGGCTCCGTCTCTCCGCACGGCCGAGGCCCCGGCAATCAGAATAGAGCGTACCACTGCCGGACGACATGCAAACCACGTGTCCCGAACGACTATTAGACCCGCTAGATGGTCCAATTACCTTCGCACGAACAGTTTTCCAATTTTTGTCTCTTTAATTTTTTTTTCTCTCTCTCTCTTGGTTGTTCGACCCTTGTCTTAGCTTATTTCTTACCCTTGAGCCTAAACGCGCTATAAGTCGTCGCCATAGTCATTGTTACAATTTTTTCTTATTTTCCACGATGAGACGGTTGTAGGCTACAAGAGTTACTAGAAGAAGAAGAAGAAGGGCGACCGGGTAAGGCTATATTCTATATAGAATGGGTTACTATATAGCCTCTCCGAGCATAGACCACAGCACATTCTCAATTCAGACCAGTTGAACGGTGGTTTTTTCTTTCTCCTTCTTCTTTCCTTTTTCGCTTCTCCTTCTACTTACTACGAGCTGCCTCGATATGATTATATAGCAGAAGAAAGGTTTTGATGTATGTGCAACGTACGGGCACACGGAGCACAGCACACACGGGGCCGTTCAGCCCCCAACACAATAGTTGCGTGACATGTTAAATATACAATCGGGAATGGGAAAGCTCGCACGGCACTGCTGCGTCGTAATTTACGAGTCGGGAAATTTATGAAAATTGCACGCCGCGCACCGCTTCATTTTTTCCTTACTCGCTCGCTCGCTACTCGCTAGCCTAGCCTAGCCAGTCTGGATGGTGGCTAGCTTCGCTTTTGCCTTGCGCGCTCTTCTTCTTCTTCTTCTTCCAGGCGGAGAGGGAGGCGCCCAATGGCCTCACTTCAATATTGACTCACTTTGAATAGCGCTATTTTCAAGGTAGTAACATTTGGATTGATGCAGTTCAACGGCCACTTTTAGGCGGTTCGAGCTCGTCCATAGCCCTATAAGACTGAATTACATCCTCTAGACTCTCTCTCTCTCTCTCTATTTTTCCACCCGCCTTCATATCGGCTATGACCTGTCTATAGAAAGATATCGACATTTCTCGTGTGTGCCACAGCCGCCGCCGACGTACTTTGCGAGCACGCCAGAGTTCAATTTATCCAATAAGAAAATGCGGAAGAAGACCAGCAAGCCGGCGGATAAAGAGAAGAAAAAAGAAATTAGATAGGCAACATTGATGAACGGGCTTCTGCCTCATCTACGCTCTCCTACTGGCGTTCGGGGTTTTTCGAGGAATTTTTCAATTTGGGGTTTTTCAGAGAAGAAGAAGAAGAAGAGCGGCGAAGTCGACGTGCCTAATACCCCGAAAACTCCGACAGCAGCACCACCACCAGCATCGAAACCAATAAATCCCTCAACAAGACCAGGACGCTGATGCTGGTTTGCTGCCGTCCGATGCTATTCTCGTCGCGGATGCCGTCGGCTTTCCACGCGACGGAAGCCATTTGGTGTCGACGTGCCCCGAGTTCCACCAAAGCCAGACGGATGCTCAATAGGCCTAGAGATCCCCCGCAGCATAGTAGTAGGCCTAAGCATCAACATTCATCTTCTCCCAAGCGGAATCAAAGGTTATTTCGAAACCGATCCGTAGGCCTACAACTTAAGTTTCGGCCCAACCAGCAACTTAGCCCTATATCACTGCGTGTTTTCCAATCAACACAACAGTTCCGTTCGGTTCGGCTCGGCCAGCAGCAGTCTATAACAACATATAGAAGAGAGAAAGGCCTATAGATCAAGTGTGCAGTCCACGGATCAGTTGAACTGGCCCCATCTAGGCCTATACTCAATGATGTGGATTAACGTTGGAAATAACGGCCCGACTGCTGACACGAGCAGAAATACGAACCCTTTTCCTCTCTTATATTACATTATACACTATGTGCTGCGTGTATATATATATATTTCTCTCGCTGCTCTCACTCGTACTATACAGCAGATATATATAAGGCAGTCTGCAGCCAACTAATTTGATAGCTGCGCCTCGTATATCTCGACGGGACCAACGCAAGAGCGCGCAAGCAAAACAAAACGAAGCAACAACAACAAAAAGAAAGAAGTCAGAAGAAGAAAAAAAGAAAATAGTAACTAGAAGCTAGCAGCAGCAGCAGCAGCGGCAGCGGCAGTGAATCTATATATCTTTTGTTTTTGTTATTCCGGCTCCTGATTTATTGATATGTAGGCAGTCAAGAAGAGCTGCTGCTGCTGCTGTTGCTGCTGCTTGCACAGTATAAGAGATGGGGGTGGAGAGACGGAAGAGTCTCTTGAAAGCTCGTGCTGCGAGCAGATCTCAATTCGGCGCCGTCATCATCTGAAAGCCGGGAGACAGCGCAACGAGAAAAAGAGCAATCGAGAGTCGCGTATATACATTCCATTAAGAGACGACATCCAATGGCCTATAGAGACGCTGAAGGTTCTCACAGCACAACTTGACTAGACGGCCGCTATACTTTCACATTTAGGCCTATACATGTTGACGGTACATCGGCCCGATAACTATATATACCTCCCGACGCGCCGTGTTCTCACAGTAATCTTTGAATTTCATTCTTTTCTTCTTCCTTCTTTTCTTCTAGACTATACGGTACGTGCAGTACAACAACACGAAGCGCTACGGAAATTCCTCTGACAAAGACCCGCTTCGATCACGCTAGACGACACGCAATCTCGTTCGGGGGTAAACTCAAAAATCGTTATTAGACGCACATATATCTCGCATATATATGTAATATAATATATATAGAAAGTTTTCTAAAGAACGAGAAGGAGAGAGAGAGAGAGAGAAAAGCAGCGAGCGAGCAGAGAGTCTAGTTGTGTGTCGAAGAGAATAAAAGCACCTTGTGTTCATGTATAATTAGAGCCGCGCCGTGGGCGTGTACTTCTTCAATACTATAGGTACAAACAACAGAGTTGAGCCGGGCAGCCAGAGAAGAATCGAGTCTCCGTGGCGGGCCGCAACGGCGGCGGCGGCGACTGCTAAATATATGCGGGACCAATGTCGGTCGAGCTTGAAACAGCTATACTGTTGGCGCATGAATAACTCAACGCTCTATACTTTGGGATCCATTAAACAACACAAAAATACAGAAAAAAAAAAGAGTGCGGAGTTGTTCGGTTTTTTTCTCTCTCTTTTGGTGGTGGGACACGCAGCCTCGAGTGCAGCAGCAGCAGCGCGCGCGCATGTACTGCATAGGCAGCCAAAGTTTTTGATGATGGACTACGCGGACGGCGACGTCTAATGGCCCCGTTTTCTCGTCTTCCTATTTTTCTAGCCCCTTGTGGGCTCCACCAAGGAGAAGAAAAAGTAGGCGCCTTGTTACGTGAATAGATCACGACCAAAGAGAAAAAAGAAGAAAAAAAAAAAAAGAAGAAGAAACAGGCCCCGACGGGGTCCCGCGTGTTGCAGACTTTGAACGCATTGAAGCTCATCGATGAAGCAGGACCGAAGCTCATTATTATATAAACCGAAGGTATAGAAAGAAAAAGAAGAGAGAAGAAGAAGAAAATTCCAAACGTTGGTAGTAGCATAATAATGATGACGACTTCTTCGCGGTTTCTTGCCAACCAGCGGGGGAGGACAAGCGGAGGAAAAAGAAGAAAAAAATCCGTCGGCGGGTGTACACACGGATATATATAAAAAAAAGTTCCATAGAGGAAAAAAAAAAAGAATTGAACAAGAGAGAGAGAGAGAGATAAAGAAGAGAGAGAGAGAAAAAAAAAGCCGACTGGAAGCATGTGCTGAAATTACCGCAAGAGCCTCGTTACCGGTATAGATAGACGCCGGCTTCCACCTCGGTCGTCGTCATCGTCTCTGCCTCGTGAAAGACACAGCGGCCGATAAGTCCGAGCGACTAATAAAGTCAGTCGAGATGGCCCCCCAAACTCTAACCGTATAATACACATCGTCGGCTTTATCTCTCTATAGATATATATATAACTATAACTATATAGATATATATATATACAAATATAATACGTACAACATGCTGCATTATCGTTCTGCCTCTCTGTGTTTGTGTGTGTGCGCGCGGACGGCATAAAAAGTGTATCGGGATGTAATGGCGGAGAAACAAAAACACGAAAAAGAAAACTGGCGATTCGAGAAGGAAAATAAAACGAGAGGGGAAACAGGACGAAAACAACGCAATACTACATTACTGAAAAGAGCTCTATATAAATAAATATATCCGCCTGTATGACTACTGCCACCCAACAGCAGAAAGAGCAGCAGCAGCAGCACTAGGCTAAAATATAAACGTATAGTAGATAGACGCTCCGAGAGAGATGTGCTAGCGATGGAAGTTGAAGTGCATTCTTTTATAGCGGCAGTCTCGGAGCCGGTGGGAACTTTAAATGAATACTTGTGATGATTACTATTGAATCTTTTTATTCGCCTCTTTCGCCTTATATTTTACATCCCGCAATTGAATATATATTTACCTATTTATATATAGAAAAGAAGAAGGAACGCGAAGTGGGGGGAGTTTTTGAACTCGAACGAAACGATTGAAGAAGAGAGAGAGAGAGAACTCGACAGAGGAGATGAGAGGGGGACGCGCCGGAGAGGAAGAAAATGCGCAGATAATGAGCGCCTCTGAAATGAACACTCAACTTTGATTGCTACTAGGCTATTTGACCTTATCTTTATCCCTTTTTAACGGCCAATTTTGATTAGACGGAATTGTTTTTACCCTTTTTCTTTCCATTCCAGAGCACAATGCAAATAGCTAGCAGAGTCTAAGAGTGGTAGGCCTATATAGCTAGGGCGGGTTGTAGGCTAAGATGATGATGGGCCGAGACGACGATGATGATGACGACGACGACACACTTTGCCGCGATTTCATTTCCACCCAGTCGAATAGAACAATAAAATAACCCTCCAAAAGTGATGTAACCACCGCACACAATACCCTCCTCCTACCCCAAAGAAGGACAAAAAATGACGCTGATATGACACTAAAACCAAAGGAGAGCACCGACACAAGTGCGCGCTCATAACACTACGCGACGTCGCCACGACCAAACTGTCTGCTACCACCGGATTGTTTTAACTGAATATTTTTTTTTGCTGCTGCTGCTGCTGGACTCGACTAAGAAGGTGAACTATGCTCTTTCGATACACAAGAAAACGAGACGGGCGAACTCGGTTCAGAGAGAGAAATAATAAAAAAAGGGGGAAGGTATAGAATTCGGTGGGTTTCAACCCTTTTTACAACCTTCGGAACTTGGAAATCTTCTAGAAAAAAAAGTCAAGGCGATTTTTTTTATGAGTTTATGACGCAACCCCCCTTTTCTTAACCGACTAGGCCGATGAACTCGGAAAGGGTTGCGCTGTAAAGATTATACAAGGGGGCCTATTGCGTGGAAGAGGTAAGAAGAAGAGCAAGAGTCACCCCTTTTTATAAGAGATTTCCAATATATCCAATATATATAACCCCCCTTTTTCCATCTATACAGCGCCCATTTTCTTAAAGGGGGGTCGACAAGTTGAGGAAAGTTGGAAAGCCTTTGGCCGCCTCTTTTTTTCTTTTATAGAGCATCCGAGAATAAGTACGGCACCCCCTTCAAGTAACCCTTTGCAATTGGATTTTACAACCTTTGTGCGCGCACACAGTGTTATAAAGCCTCTCTCTAACTCTGTTCTATCTCTCTTTCTTCTTCTTCTTCATCCTTCCGTCTTTTTCTGGAGCGCGCACAGCCTCCGCGCCGGACCCCGGATTTATATGACCGGGGCTCTGGACACAAAACAAAAAAACAAACTATATTGCACCGACCCGGCGTTTATAACCCTTCGTCCCACGCCCTTCTTCGTCTCTCTCTCTCTCTCTCTAGTCCCTTTTTCGTCCCAATGTTACATGTGTTGTAGGCCTTTTCGGCTGATGACCAAAGAAGGAAGAAGATTTCCCAAAAGTACCAAAGAGGACTCGAGACTGACTTCTTTTCCCCCCCAAATAGGATACGATATATTGGGGATGCGGAGGAAAAAAATCTCCAAGCCGTAAAGGGTTAGTCCATTTGACCAGGGAGGGAGAAAAAAAAATCGTGGAACAAACACGTTCCGATATGCGTAACCCGTTTGTTGATACGGAAGGGTTGGCCGTGATGTCACAACACACATACACCGCCGGTCGAATTTTTTTTTTTATTATTCCCCAATATAACACAAGATGCTTCTTTCCTTGACGAAGAAGCAAAAAAAGGGTTGCTCTGATTTTTTGTCTCGATCGACACAACAGAATCGTTTTCGATGGCAGCGAGTGAACATCGACGGTGAAAAAAGTCTCTCTCTCTTTCTCTCTTTCTCTTGGTTATGCGCCATAAGCGTGTGCGAGTGAGCTAGTGGACTATTTCTGTGTGATGTGATGTGACTTGACGATCTGAGCGACGCGACAGCTGTGATACAACATCGTCGTCACACGGACGATTATTAGGACGTGTATGGACCGCCATTTTCGAGTTCAAAATCAACGACGTCGGCGTGACGCTCCGACAAACACGCACGAGCATCATCAACCGGTACGGCCCCCTCTTATACACATTTTTCTCCCCTTACTTTTTTCATTTCCCTAGTCTTTTAAGAGTCTCATTTGCCCATTTCTGACGGGTCCGTTTTTCCCCCTTCTATTTTTTTGCCTTTTTATATGGAAGACAACGATCGAGTTAAGAAACAAAGTTGATGTCGTTTACGGGTTATTCGAAAAGAATAAGACCGGAGCTGTATAGGGTTATTTGGCGCTAGCGAGTCGCGGATAGATGTACGGGTCACGCAACACGGTCCGCCGACACGCCAACGTCTCTCTCATGTCTCCTCACGAAGGACTGCGCTTGTCTATGATACCCCTCTCCCCTAGCGCGATAGGCTACACAAAACTTGAAGAGCTCCAAGTTGCTGTTGTTGTAGCCCATTCGTCCCCGTTGTTTGGCTATTGAATAGCCTCGCAGAGAGAGAGAGAAGACAAACCCAACAGTAACAGTACTACTACTAGAAAGAATCTCTTTTCTTTTGCGCTCAATCTCGACAGCGGCGGCGGCGGCCCATCAGGAATAAGAGAGAGAGCAGATGGATGAGCCCAGCAGATTCACGATGTATACGCTTCTCTCTTCTTCCATCTGGCTCCCGCATCTCGACTAACGTCATTCGGGCTCCAAAAGAATGTGCTACGTAGAGTAAAAAAGAAGAAAAAAAGAGTCGGTCGATCGATGAATGCGTCGCGAGTTTGCGCCGTTGTGCGTACTGCTAAAAGTCGTCGAATCGAAAGTAAAAGTCGTGATTTTTGACGGCGTGCTGCAAAGAGCACCATCCCTCTTGGCGTTCTTCCTCTAGTATTTGCGGACGTTATATATATATTTCCATGGAGGAGGGGGAAGAAAAAGAAGAGGAAAGAAATAGGCTGCAAGAGTTGTTGGGGCGAAATCATATTGATCGCCATAACTCTCGGCCCGGAGGAGGGTGAATCCCGATATTACTTTTTTTTTCCTTCTTCGGGAGAGAGACGGGCCAAAAGCGCAGTCCGTTTTTCAGTGCTGGCTCCTCCTCCTCCTATCCAGCTCCAAAAGTCTCTTTTTTTCTTTTCCTCCCCCCACTCTTCTTCTTCTCTACTACTACTATCCTGTCACATAAAGCAGATGAAACTGGCGGGCGGGCGGTGGAGGGAGGACGTCGAGTGTGTGCGCGCAGACCGACGGAAAAAGAAGAAGAAGAAGAAAAAAGAAATAGAAGGAAGAAGAAGAAGAAGAAGAAGAAAAAAAAAAGCAATCTTGAATGCGGTTGGGTGCCCCGAAGCTCCTTCTCTCTCTGCTGGAGCGGACGGGACCGCCATATTGGATGGGCAAGGGGGGAAGTGGGTGGTTGGGATGGAAGGACGAATGCGCCAGCTGAGGTAACACAAGTGTGAAAGAATATTTCTCTTCTTCTTCTTCTTTTTTTCTCCAAGTTCCTTTTGAAGGCAATAACACTTGCCGCGCTCCATAGAGACGATGGCGACTGTCATTGCTATAGTGTGCTGCTCCAGCTCCTGCGCGACTACTACTGCTTACTAGCAACGGCCGTCACCGCCGCCGTTCTCTCTCTCTCGATATTATTATATATACGTATATACATTTTCCTCGTTCCTCTTTCTTCCAGCCTACATGAAAGAAGAGAGCGCCGCACAATCATACGTGCATCGCAAGCCGATAGAGCTCGTGCGTTTTCTTGATCCTACAACAACAACTTTTGATACATACAAATTTCTTCGGCGTAGGCCTACATATAAATACGGCGCAACTTTTTTTGTCTTTCTTTTTTTTTTGTCTCGTCGGAGGATAACATTGGCGGTTCAGTCACGACCGACAGGAAGTCGTTTCGTTCGTGCCGCCATGGCCGCATTCTCTGTCTTGTTGTTGTTGTTACTGTTTTTTAAAGTTGCGCGGAAGAGGTTTTCTCTCTTCTTCTTCTTCTTTTTTTTCTTACGAGAGAAAAAATAATCATCATAAGCGAAGGTTGAACGATGAGAGACACATTAAGAGATGACCTTTTCTCTCTTTCTTACGATTATATTCTTCCTCGTTTCGAATGTGTAGCCTAGACGGAGAACGAGAAAAAGAGGGAATAAAAGCCTCGGAGAGGAATAGAGATGGAACGAACGAACGAACGAACGGAGGGGGGGAAGAAGCTGAAAGATGGTCGCCAGATAGGTTCGTTCTTCTTCTTCTTCGTTCTGTTCCTCCTCCCGATTCTTCACGTCACATAAACATGAGGCGAACATTGGCCCCCGCTAGTTTATATAAAATGCTGCGCCAAAGGTATATAGAGATACATGTACACTATATACTATCTTATCCCTCCTCCCAGCAACCAACCCCGGCTCCGCCAGCGTCTTATTTTTTTTTGGGTAGAAAAAAGGAAGAAGAAGAAAAGAAGAAGAAGAAGAACCAACTGACACGGGCTTCTCGTGTGGTACGACCGCCGAGGGAGTTGCCAGCTTTTTTTTTCCTCTCTTCATTTCTTCCCTTTTCTTCTTCTTCTTCTTCTAGATATATTCTTAGTCTCTCTGGCTGTTCGGGAAAAAGAAGGAAGACGAAGAAGAAAAACTCCGGGCGTGATTTATTACCAGCGTTTTGGGCAAGGTGGCTCACGAGTTTCTAACCCTCCGCCTCTCTCTCTCGACTCGACGTTCTTTCCTTCTTCTTACCATTCGGAATGGTGAAGGAGAAGAAAGAAGGAGAAAGATTCCGAGAGATCTGATTGGCTCCAGGGTCTCCCGATCGGATCGGAACCGCAACCGACAGATTTACGACTTTTCCCATTATCATCGGCTCCTTTTCCCCTCTCTCTTCTCCCTACCAACTCCCCTTTTTTCGACTAGACAGAGAAAGGGGAAAGAAGAAAAAACCTTCGAAAACGAAGAACCAAGTCGAAAGAAGAAGAGAAAAAGAAAGAACAAAATTTTCGCCTCACATGGCGACGGACGGACGGAATTTCGGTTCTCTCTTCTTTCGGGTTGGAACTTGGACAACATCTGCAGCCGCGTCCAGGGCGGTTGCGCGCGCGCGCGCCGTGTCCGCCGCGTGCGCTCCAACAGACAACCCATCGATCTAATTCCATATGCGCCCTGATCGTTGGTTGGTCCGTTTTCCTTTGGCTGAAACAAGACGAACGGACGAACGAACGAACGAAAAGAACAACAGCCGTCGTGTCCTCTATATCTACTTTTCGATTCTCCAGGTGTGCAACCCACAGACCTCGCCCTTCATTTCTCAACCGAATCCCTAAAGCTCTATCTCTTCGGTTTTTCTTATTTTCCAAAGGGAAATACATTCCGGGCTCCGACCCCTTTGGAATTGGTAAACGAATGGGCTTGAAAACGAGCTAGAACGTCGTGATCCGACACTCTCTCTCTCTCTGGCTCGTACTAAGATGCAGTCTATAACTTGTTCCCTTCATCCAGTACACGTTCGTATACTGTACCTATAACGAAAACGCTCTGACGTGTGAAATCCGAAATAAAGGACGAGGGACCGTCGGTGGAGGAAGGAAGCCAGCAGCTCTTTGGATATAGTTGTTAATTAAGAAATAAATGCAACAGCAGCAGCAGCACCAGCGCTCTCCCCGTTATTTATATTATTTCTCGCCGAGACTAGTATATAGAGGAGGTGGAGGGGGGACTTGTCTTTTGTACGGCCAACCCGAAAAGAGAATGTTTTTCAAGAGAGAGAGAGAAAAAAAATTGGAAAAGAGAGAAGAGAGAGAGAAAGAGAGAAAAGCCGCAGAGGCCAGCCACAGCGAGCAGCTTTTTTCCCATATATGAATAGAAGCGCAAGCCGAAGAACGAGCGGTGGCGGCGCAGCCTTGGTGCTTGTGCTGCGCGCGGATAAATGTATGTTTTCTTATAGCCCGTGGGATTTTCAAAAAGAGGGAGGAGAGAGAGAGAGAGAAGGGGGGGAATTACACAGCGAGCTAGAGCCAGGAAAGAAAATTACGTCCTGTCAAGCGCTGCCACGCATTTGTTACACGGAAATGCATGTTTATAGCCAACTGCAGCAGCAGCAGCAGCAGAAGAAGAAGAAGAGAGACGAAGGCCAGCAACCAATTGCAGTAAGAGCCATTTCTCTCTTCTATTTCTTATTCTTTCTCTTTCTCTCCCCCCCTCTTTTTTTCAAAATTCTGTCTGGCCCATCTTTTGACGTTTCCGGAACGACGGCGCCGACGCCACTAGTGAAGAAAAAGATAACTAGGAAATTCTGCCGTGTTATTTTCTATTTGACTATTTCACTTGACATCACATCTATTAGGCTATAGGCCATTGGTTATACGAGATCAGTCGGCACTTGAATGTTCGTGCGTGACCGTCTGTAGATGTGTGTGGGCGGGCTTGTGTACACGTACAATAACGAGCCAGGCAATCTATATAAAAAAGGAAAGAAAAAAAGAGCGAACGGCCGAGAACACACAGTGTGTGTGCTGGGCGCCCCTGCTTGTTGTTGGCATCGTTGCAGGTTATACTGCTGCCTACGACTGCCGTATACTATATAGTTAGTGCGTATGGGGGGAACTGTGTGGGCCCGACACGGAGTTATACGAGCTGCGACAAGAGCCGACGGCCGTCCGTACGGGCAAAACGGACGTCAAAAAAGAAAAAAAAAGAAAAAAAAAACAAGCTGGGCATTGAGAGCTAGAATGAGAGAGCCCATGCACCCTCCTCCTCATACCATCAGGTATGAGCCGGGAGGAATCAAGTAGCCATCAAAAACGGGGCATGATGGCCCTCTTAGGCCAATAACAGGCAGCCGTATATAGAGCCGAGAAGGAGGGGAAAAACACGTCGTCACAAGCCGTATAGTCCGTCCTTTTCTTCTTCCTTATACCTTATACATACGTATATATATATATACGTCGTCGTCGTCGTCGTTGTCGTCCTAGTAGTAGTCGTACCCTTTCGTTTTGGCCGTCTATAGCCCGCGCAACGGGCCGAGGCTATATAAGCTCGTACCGATTTTTATACCGTACACAAAAACACACGAGCAAAGTGGCCGGTTGGGGGAATACCTTTTTCGCCTGTCGCCCCCAACGTCCCGAAAATTTTTTCTTTTCATCTTTTTTTATTATTTAAACGGATTGTCTATTATTCGAAATAGGTGATATGCTCCCGTTCCATAGCTCGCATCTACTCCTCTATACTAACTCGCGCGCTTCTTCCCACTATCTAACCGCCCCCTTTATCGTTTTACGACGGAGGTTTCCCTCAAAGTTTATGTTGAACCTGACGCTATATAGTTTTTTTTTTTCTTTTTTTTTCGAGGAGAGATGCGTAGAGAGAGAGAGAGCCAGACAGGAGAAAATAGCGCGACAGCACACAGGGCTTTCTTAAAAGGTCGTGCGCTCGCTCATAATCGCTCGGTTTAACGGCACTGCCGTTTTGCCCTCTCTCTCTCTTCCCATCTCACTCGTTTATATATTATGACTATAAATAAATATATATAAACCCCCTCTAAGTTTGTTCTCCAACGACGTTATATGGAGGTGGGTTTTTATTGGACGACTGGCGCGTATACACAACAGCACAAGAGTGCGCTTTATCTCTATGCCGAGTGATGGCTATCTGCGACGGACAAAATGGTGGTCGGCCGCGCGCAAAATAGACAACAACAACAAAAAAAAAACGCCGAGAAAAAGGGCTTCCCCGGCCTGAAAAAAAAAACGGAGCAGCTTCAAAAAGGGAGTTGTCGTCATTGAAAACAAAAAAAATGGGGAAAAGAAAACGTTTTCAATTTCTCTCGTTACGAATCGTCGATTGTGATGACATTTTCCCGTGACAACTCTAACGAGAACAAAACGCCCCGCAAAGGAACTCGTGCCGTCGGCTGCGTTTCCGAGAGAGAGAGAGATAGTGAACCGAGTAAAGCGAAACGATCCAACCGTTCACTCACGGATATCAGCTGACCTATATTATCATTCCCATCATCTCACTAACCCATAGAAACGCATCTTTCCTTTCTTTCCCCCTGTGGAACGTCTTACTATAGAGATCCAATCAGCCGAGAAGTCAGCAGAGAGAGAGAATTACTATCAGGAATGAAAGAAGAAGAAGAAGAAATTTCTAATTCCACGACTCTCGGGTTGTTGATCCGCCTTCCGTATATACAACCTTCATTCTCATCAATTTCAGAGATTAAGAAGAAGAAAAAGAAGAAGAGAGTTACTTGCTTCATTTTTCTTTCTTTTCTCGGTTGTAGCGACTCTTTAAAAGGCGCCTAAACTCTCTCGGCGCGGCATGATTGAGCCATGATAATTATGCAGGCTATTGTTGGTTGCTGTGAATGCCGAGTATATAAATTGCCAGCCCTCGAGCGTCAGAACCCCGGGTTCCCTCTTTTTTTCCTTCTTCTTGATTTCTTCTTATTCTATACTGCAGCTAGCAGCGTTGCTCCGTTCTTGTGGCGCAATAGACCAGTCGACAGAAGAGGGTGAAGAAGAAGAGGAACGAAACTCTTCTTCTTCTTCTTCTTCTTCTTTCAAGCCATTAAAACCTGCCTCCTTCTAACGCGCAGTGACTGGCGCACACACAAAAGAGAGATGGAGGGGAGGGAGAGGGTGGCGGCCATGACAGTGCGTGCTGTGTGTTTCGTGAGCCCACGAGAGCACCACCAAAAAGAAAAAAAAAGGAGAAGAAGAAGAAGAGAAAAAAGAGCCGGGTCGATAGGCCAAGCCTTTTTGGAATGCGTGGCTCGGCGCCATTTTGTTGGTTGGCTGGCGTTTTCTTCTTTTAACGTCCGTTCTCCTCTCTCTTCTCTTCTCCACTCTCTCGGCGTTACTCACAGCTCCTCCCTCCCCAACTCCGCCATCTTTCTTTCTCTCTGATCCTGACTTGCCTATATTTCATACAAAGAAGAAGAAGAAGACGAAGCAGCCAGCCAGCCCCCTCCCGTTTGCATCGGAAAAGCATCTTGCTTTGGCACGATTGTTAATCACGACGCCCCTCTCTTCTTCTTCTTCTTCTGCCCTTTTTGCATTATAGAGTGGCACCGGCTGTGTAACGGGCACAGCAGCACAAGAAAAGAGAAAGAAAGAAGAAGACGCAATGGTGCCGTCGAGTCGATACCTATCCATCAGTTTGATGGTGGGAAATGGCGCGCATAACGACGACGAAACGAGTATAGAGGAACGAGAGAAAAAGGGTAGTGAAACGATTTCAGAGAAGAAGAAGAAGGAGATGATAATGATGGTTTGGTTTGGTTCTTACCTGAGCAGATTCCCGCGTGTGAGAAGCCGTCGTGAGAGGCGAAAGAACCTGTTTCCATACCGGCGCCGAATGGGAAACCAGCGCGAGCACAGAAAGAGAAACAACAACAAAAACGTATTAGACATCTTTGTAAGGAGATGAGGCCAATGAAATAACGAGAAGAATTGCTTGTGACGCAAGATCTAACTATGTACAGCATATATCGCGTAACAGTAGTCTCGTCAGCAGAAACGAAGGGAGAAATAGAACTACGTAACAAGTTAATTTAGAGTCGCCAGTATCGATTTGGAAAAAGGCGACTATAGAGGGGGGAAAAGCAACAACCGATTATAGGCCAGCGCCAGGAGTCGTTAGGCCGCCGTTTGAAATCAATGGCCACGTCAGATGGAATGTCAATTGCTGCCAGTCGATGCAATCGTATGGGCGCTATATACATACAGCTGTTACGTCAGAATGGGGAAATACTGGTAATGCGACCCGTCGACAGCTGTGTTAAGGCCAAGATGGCCGGCTCGTGAAATCAAGAGGAACCGAGTCGAGTAGTACGTACTCGGCCGGGTCAAAGAGCAAGGACGTGGCATTGACCGCGTACCCAAACGGCGACCTAATGGCGATAAACAAAAGACGTAAGGAATGACGGCTGAGAGACTCACCGGTGATGGACATCCATGGGTAGCGTGGAATGTCTGGTCCGCCGCCGGACTGAACGCCGGCCAGAGCGCCAAGTCCAGTCGGTGGTCCGCCGTGCGAACAGGCCGACAGCGGATTGTTGGGATCGACGCCGGCAGCCGCTGCAGCCGCGGCCGCTGCGGCTCCTCCCGCGCTGGCCGCTTGGTAGAAATTGGCGGCCGCCGCTTGGGCCATACTGGCCGCTGCCGCTCCGGCGACTCCGTTCTGATGCGCCGCACCCAGTGAATAGTTGACCATGGCCTCGGCCATGGATGCCGCCGCTGCCGCGCTCCCAGTGTATCGACACTGTTTGTCTGCCGCTGCGGCCGCCGTAGCCGCCGCCGCCGATTCGGCCGCATTGGCCAATGCGTTCGAGTATCCGGCCACGCCGGGAAAGCCGCTCTGGCCCATCGCCGAGACGTACGGGTACATTCGAGCGTGTTGCGATGAGTAGCTGGAACCTCCGGCGGCGACGGCGGCCGCGCCCGCCGCCTCCGCTTGGTATTTGGTCAGCATGCTGTCCAAAAACTTGGAGCTCATTATGGCCGTCGGATCAATTTTCGTAGCTGGTTTGGGGTGGACGATGCCACGGCCGAACGTTCAAAGGGTTACAAATGTGAAACTTGGGGTCAAAACGACACCCTTACGTATTTCAAGGTAATTAGGCTATGTATCCTTGTCAGAACGACAATTCTTCCCCCGTCAGCAGCCGATGATCTTCACCACCCCCAAAGAAAAACAAAACTGTGCTGGCCGGAACGAAAACCAAACTTTTTCTTGTGGCGCAAAATAAATTGAAAATCACTCGGGCTCCTCTCGATGCTACTACCTGCAACAACAAATCAAAAGAGACAAAAAAAAAGCATAGTTGTTAGTTTTTGTAGCTAACTCGAAAGCCACCGACGACATCCTTGACGCAGATGGCACACAACAGACCTCGAGCTGGGTCTGTCGAAGCGTAACTCGTTACGATTATCGACTAGGCCTCGTCTGACTCGACAACAACGGACGCAAACAATAAGAGAGAGGATCTGTCGAGTCGCACAAAAACTGGGCGACAACGTTCAATAGGGAAAAATAGAAAGAAAAAAAAACAAAACCCCAAAAAAGCGAACCTCAAACCACAGGAATGGGGCAGCTAGAAGCACGCGGGACACACCGGGACAAGAGTCGGAAGGCTGACTAAAAACCCGACACCCGACCACGGAGACAAACGCACACAAAAGAGTTAAGTGAGGGACACAGATCGAGATGGCGCTGCCGTCTGGGGGTCGTTCCGTCTCTCTGGCTCTCTGATATGCGTCTGTGCTGCCGCTGCCCTTTCTTTACGTTAAGTCTACACACACAAACAGCGCATAGGCCTAAAGATTCTACAGCGCACCATTACCCGACGGCCCAGCCACCAAACTTACGAACGAAAAACATTCGAATCAATCGAGCATCCCAACAGTTGTGTACAACGAAAATAAAACGAGAAAGTCGGGGCGAATGCAACAAAATATCGAAGCGAAGAACCAGGACGTTCGCACTTAGTACACCAAACAAAACGCACACGAAAACACCCGTTGAAACTTGCTTTTTTTTTCTCCACTAATAGAGAAATAAGAAGAAAAGCTGCGCTTTCTCGATTTTGTTTTTTCTTACTTTCGCGTCGGTGCGGCGTTGGATTGCGGCGTGTTGCGTCGGCGGTCGGCGACGGTGTATATAGGTGTACGTCTATAACTCGTTAGATTACCACGGTCGATTCGGCGGATGTGCGCGGCGTATAGCGTGTGTATGGGCACTGTGTTGTGCGTGTCTCTCCTCTCTCGGCTGGCACCCCCCACTACCGCACCAACACACGCCGGGCTAAGGGCATCCTATTCCTCTCTGGTAAATAAGACAAGCCAATGGTGGGACAGGTAGAGGCCCTTCAGCACCACCCACCTCCATCCCCTCTCCCTCTACCAGCCGCCATTACTCCTCCCCTCCGAGCGCACGGCGCAGATGCCGAAAGGGGAATAGGGGGAGGGCAGGATGGGTGGTGCTACGGGAGGGGGGGAGAAAAAAAAAATAACAAAACAAAAATGGCCGCCGTGACGCGCTAAACCCGCCCATCTGGCAACGCTGTGCTTCTTCTCCGTCCGGCTCCTAACACCTAGTACTGTGGTCGACCGCTATTTTCCTTCTTGGCGCTTCAGTCTAGTCGTATAGTCAGAACCATCTAGCGGTCGATTGTTGCATTCGATATCAGCTGCGAGGGTCGATCGTAAAAAAGTGAATCGCCCTCCGCCCACTTTTTGGGGTATCGATAAACGAACGGAACCTAAGCGATAATCGATCGATAGCCAACTAGTCCCCACCCCCCGCCACTTTCCGGGGAAGAAAGGTTCTAAAAGGGGAATTAAAGATGAGTGTAAAAACGAAATCAAAAAGGCCTAAAACTGAGCCAATGAAAGTTAACGAGAACTTAAAAAAACAGAATAACCTTCTTACCGTTTTATTTTGTGTGTCTGTTTTGGTGTTCTGTTTTAAACGACATGAAACTCGAAGCGCCTCTTATTTAATTATATTAACAGCTTCGCCTAAAACTCGATTGGCGTAACACCGGGTTCTCTCACTCAGATGGTTTTGTTTCTTTTTTTCTTTTCTAGACATTTAACAAGACGAGAAAAAAAAGGTCGCGGCGTCGCGACGCCCGTCTTTGCACAAACAGTTCGCCGACGAAACTGCCGATAACCTCGAAGCTTCTTTATAATTTCACAAGTCGGAAACCGAATAGAGTATATTTTCTCTCGGTAGAAAGTAGCCATTTTACCACTTGGAGCGTTGTTATTATTAGTAATACGATTACGTTTATACACACACAGTGGTGTAGGAGAACAGTGGTGCATTTCCCGAGGCTCGTTGGTGTCGACAAACAGCAAAGCCTCGCGCCGTCACATCAAAAAGAGAAGCCTATTTCGTTTTTCCTCGGCTTACATCTTACATATTATATATATATATACAGATATCCTATAGCAGAGCAGGGCCAGTGCAACTATAGCACACATGACTATATAGTCTAGATGTAATCACCATTTCTTTCTCTTCTCTTTTCCGTTGTTTTGTGTCTTCTATTCCATTCCATTTCGCTTCTCTTGTTCTGTTTTTTTTTCGGGTTTTGTTTTGTTTTGTTTGTTTCCCACATAGCTGGTAGACGACGACGTCGGCCGGGGGTTTTTGTGTGGCAAAAGCTGCCAGCAGAGCAGAGAATGCCAGAGCGCACACACAGCAGGGCTCAAGTGTCGCGTAACATGCCACATCCATCGTGATGATGAGAGCCGCTCGCAGGCCTTTCACACACAGAGGGAAAAAAAGGGGGGAAAAAATAAGAGAGAAGAAAAGAGAAGGCCATATAAAGTCTTAGTTGGTCGAGTATAAACTACAATTGGCTCTGACTGCTGCTGCTCCGTCCGCGGCTGGCGGAAAAAAACAGAAACGTCATATTAGAAGGCGTCGCCCCACCCAAACCGGCAGCAGGCAACGGACCTTGGGGCTTCTATCGACCAATCAAACATACGCACACGGAACCTTGTTTATACCCTCTATCTATATAAACAAGCGAGTTTACTAGTTGTAAGTTATTAACTTTATATCCCGAGACAAGGGAGGGACCGACGACGAGGCACAAAGTGAACCAAACAACACAAAAGAAAAGAAAAAAGACCGGGAGAAAAAAAAAAAAAAAAAAAAAAAAAAAAAAATTTTCGTTTTCCGCCTCTATTTTTTCCAAGTTTTTGACGCAAAAGATACACCCAATAATTATCGGCTTTTCACCAATGATCGAAATTCCCAGATGTTACGAGAAAAGGAACAGACGAGAAGAAGGTGCGCCAATGGTGATTTGCTGTCGTTCCTTTCCGCTGCGCTAGCTCGATCGTAAAAATATATGAAAAAAAAGGAACGTGGAACATCGTGTACAGCATGTATATATATAGATAGATGGAAAGAAGAAGAGGCGCATCGACACGCACACACGAGCTCGATTAAAGAAGAATGACCAATTATACTCCATCATCGGAGTCAGGCAGATGATGAGACTTTTCTGTCTGTTGATCGAATAGACCTTCGAGACTCTCTTCGTCGTCGCCTTATTAACTGGAAGGGAAAAAAAAAGAAAAAGTTTTTGCGCTGAATCAGCGTCGTCGATATCAGGCTGATATAACGAGCCAACACAGTCGCCCCGTATATCGCGTTTTCTTCTTAATAATATACTTCCTTTTCGACAAGGAGAAGAAAAAGAAGAAGAAGAAAAAAGCATTACTGTCGGAATGCGTTTCGTCTCGCAGCAGCGGCGGAGCACCTGCGAAAACGAGCCTTGATGATGCGGTGCGTTTCGACCTAACGGGTTATAATCGCGGAGCCTATCTTGCGGCCAAACTATCTGTACAGTTATGTATATAAGTCACAAGTTGGTTTTTTTCTTCTTCTTCTTTTTTTTCCCGAACTTAAAGTTGAGTGGAATTCTGGGCACGACTCTATGCATACAAGCGCGTTGCTGCCGCATCCGCCGCCGCTTTAGGCCTAAACTGGTGTGCGTATACAAGGGCGACGACGTCCGGCTTTTGAGAAATCGTTACTCGTCGCGTTTAATGCATCATCAAAAGAAAAAGGCCGACATTCGAGTTGACACGACACAAAGTGATTCTGTTTTCTTTTTTTTTCTTCTCCTTTTTTTTGTACGGCAATCTTCGCCCCCACTCACGTTTGTAAATAAGGGTCCGTTGATCGTTAATCTCCTTGGAAATGTGCTTGTTTGCAGCATTATATAGGCCTATAAGTTGGCCATGAAAAGCCCTTGTATCTCTCTCTCTTTCTCTTTTCTATGCGCGCAATTCATCTCGAGTGGTGGGGGTTTTCCTCTGATTTTCACGGGAGCAAAGGAGAATACGTCACCAATGTCGCCGTCGTCGGTTTTTCTTTCTTTGCAAAGATAAGCACCCCCAACACAGTAGTAGAAGCGGTAGTAGCCTAGTCGTAGTAGTAGTAGTAGTGAATTCATTGTGATGAAGAAATAAAACGCTTTTTTTTACAATGTTATCATCCCATTATATATAAGGATGTCGCCCGATGTGATATAGGCCTATATAATACTTTATAGAGTCCTATTATGTTCGGGCTGTAAAAGGGAGAGAAGAAGAAGAAAAAACTTTTTTTTCTTTTTCTTTCCTTCCTTTTTTTTACAAGTTTGATTGGAATTCAGAGTCGGAAGAATGATAATGGGCTGCTATATAAATACGATGACGACTTCTTGTGTGACTGTGGGATGAGGCCAGCGAGCTAGCAGCAGCAGCATTACTAAACAGGAGAAGAGAAGTAAAAAAAAATAAACGTGACGCACCTGTTTATATGGCCGCACTATTAGTGCTATATCCGGGGAGCTGAAGCAGCACAAGCAAGCCAAGAGAGAGAGAGAGAACTCTTCGCCGGGGATAGACCCATTGTGGCTTTTCATTTTAATGTGCGCAAACTGCAATAAAACTGATCCGAATAGGTGTAATTCGATGTTTTGTTTTTGTACAAGTTTACGCGCTTATAGAGCCTCGTTAAAATGTATAAAACGCTCCCGACTTCTCTCTCTCTCTCTCTCAGCACAGTTGCGCTGACCGGCAAAAAGCGATGCGGAGTCGCCCGGGCTCAGGCGGCAGCGGCGGCAGTGCCGTCATATAGTTATAATAACCGAGTTAAGACGGAAAAAAGGACAGCCAAAGGTTTTTTTTTTCTTTCGCCTTCTCCTCGTTTTGAAAAGAAATAAAACTGAAATAAAAGACCATCTCGATCCGCTGGAAAGAACCCGACAGACAGCTACTGTGCTGTTTTTTTTTCTCTCTTCTTCTTCTTCTTCTCTCATGCTCTTGAGAGAGAGAAAAAGGCGTCAATTTAAGTGCTAGTCGATGATTTACGAACTATAGCGGGCGGCGGTGGTGGCGGCGGCGTTCGACTGTGGGGGGAAAAAGCGCGGGGGAGACGCGGAAGAAACGAGAGAAAAATGCTACGCGTACAGGTTAACGCTGACGAAATCACCCTTAAAAGTCTCGAACGGCGTTCGTCAGTCCTTGTAAATGGGGCTATCAAAAGGCAAATAAAATGAGACGGCGCGCGCGCGCGCGCTCTACGGCCCAAGCAGAAGCGAAAAAAAAGAAGAGAAGAGAATATACCCAAAGCCTTCTTCTTCTTCTTCATGTGCTCCCCTATATAATCTCTTCTTATATTATTCGAAAAAAAGAAGAAGAGGAAGAAGAAGGAAGAAGAAGAATAAAAGAGATAAAAGCGCGAGCACAGAGACGACGAAGAGAAAAAACCATCATCGCGCTCCGTGCACCCCCAAAAGTGCTCTAGGTCCCCGGTTTCTCGTCGTCGCTCGTCGTGGAAATCTCCTTCTTTCTTCTTCCAGACGGTTTGCTCCCGCTGCTATAAGGAGGCAACGACGGCCCCTCTTCGCTCGACTTGATCAGTTGAGGTCCCCGATCCAATTTGCGCGCGCCATGTTGGAAACGCACAGGCAGTCATCGCCTTCCGCAGGCACCGCCAGCCGCCATTTTCCCCCGCTATGCCAGAAAAACAGTTCTCATGGGGTTATATTAAAAGAAAGAAAAGAAAAAGAAGAAGAAGAAGAAGAAGAAGACTACGGGCTTCCTTTTATACTGTATATATATACAACAGCAGACACATATTTCTTCCTTCTTTAAAACTAAAAAAAAAGGACGGAAAAGAAAGTAAAGAGAGGCCTGGGTACTTTATTTGGCCCGTCTCTTGCTGTGTCTCTTTCCTCTCTCTCTCTGGAGAGAGCCGAAGCTTCCCATTGGCTGCGACGACGGGACGAATCTCTTGGCGAGCCCTTTTTTTTTTCTCTTTTACCCAGAGAACCGTCTGGCCCTGCTGTCACGAGAGTCGGCCGTAACGAAGAGTCGGGCCGTCGTCGTTGGGGGGAAATAATCAGAAAAGATGAGCTACCAAGAGTAGGAGTAGAAGAAGAAGAAGAAAAAGTCGAGGGCTCATTTTCTCTTCTTCTGCTGTCGACATTCCTCCGTCAGCGTCGAAAATGACCTCGTCGTCGTGCGCTCACGGCCCCACGCAAATGAAGGAGAACGAGAGAGAGAGAGAGAAGGCCATGCCCGTCGGAGAAGAGAGCAATCGGGCGCAGCAGATGGAATGAAGGGACGTGCGGTCGTTTAGATACTTTGGCTTGAAGGGGGCATGAGGAGGGATATGTGAGAGACATAACGAAGAACAAAAGTGTTGTCAGACACGAAAGGAGAAGGGAATGAGAAAGGGAGGGGAAGAACTGAAGAAGAAGAAGAAGAAAAAAAAAATAGACGTAATCACCATCTCCGCTGGCGCGGAGGAGCCTAGAGACCCCGGCTCTAGCTCTGGCGTTGATTGGCTCCCCGTGAGCTGTTTCGCACGCCGTGTGATGTTGGCCCGCCATTACCGCTGATGATATACACGGAATGAAAAACGTATTTCTTTTCTCTTCTCCCCAACCGCGCTATACACGGCACAGAGAGGGTATATTTTTCTTCTTCTTACCTCTTTTCATTTCGGGTTAAAAAAGAATCGATTCAACAAGAGTGGTAGGAAGAAGAAAAAACAGCAGCAGGAGAAGAAGAAGAAGCAGCAGGAGCGCCCCCAAAAGAGCACAGAGACAGCAGCCAGATATATAGAGGCCTATATAAGATGTCGCCTCGCTTCTATACGCACCACACACACCAGTTATATATAGGCAATTAGCGTTGAAAGCCTACACGTCGCGACGTTATACGACGCCCTTATTCCACCGCGCGCGCAACGGGCTCCTCTCTCTCCTTTTTTTTTTCTTTCTTTTTTTTCCATTTTCGTAATTTTTTTTTTCTTCTCCTTTTGAAAAGAAACAGCCACGGTGCTGATTTACGGTTCTTGGAAATAAGAAAAGAAGAAGAAAAAAAAAAAGTCATACAATATACCGCGCCCGCAGCGCACAGTCTCATCATCATCTTTTCTCTCTCTCTATGCGCGCTTTCCTATTACGCTCCGCCCTTGTCGGGATGCCGGAGAGAGAAATGCTCATTCCGACGGGAGAGAGAGAGAGACTCTCTGAGACAATGGCTGCGCGGTTTATTTATAAATTATCATATTGGACGCACCAGCAGCGTTCGGCGCAGCCCTAGCACAGCACAAGCGCTCTTTGTGCTGTGCGTAATAATTTATAGAAATGTATACGCGTCCCTCCCATCATCCTTTGCGTGCATTTTCCCGTTTTTTCTCTTCTCTTCTCTCTCGATCGCCTCTTTGAATATGTACATCAAGGCCCTGTGTGGTATTTCCCTCTCATCCCAAGCATCTCTCTCTCTCTCTCTCTCGCTTCCATCATTGATTAAGCCAACGCTACGGCAATCCGCCTTTTGTTGTCCGGCCTTATCTAACATGGCAGCGTCGTAAACGTAAAGTAGAGACGAAGAAGAAGAAGAAGAAGAAGAAAAAAAACGAAAAGACGTGCACGCAGACTTGTTGCTTGAATAATTCAAGCCCGAGGAGAAGAACGTCGAGAAGAGCTACAGCAAAGAAGACGAAGAAGAAGTGTATATATACGCGTATATATAATATATAACTCTTTGGGTTCCTGATGGACTCGACGGCGTATTTTCTTCTTCTTCTTCTCCCTCTCTTCTCTTTCTGCCGTGCATAATCATATGGAAATGATATATATATACAGAGAGCGTAGCGCATCATCTGGCGTCGGCCACGACGTCACGCGAAAAAAGCAGAAAAAGGGAATAAGAGGATGAGGCAGATGATGATGGTCTTGGTGCGCGGCTGATTGAAATGAACTTTGAGCGCTTCAAGGTATCATCCATGAGGTACGAGAGAGAGCCGAGTATCTACTACTAGCAAGAGTCGTAAAAAGACAGACAGAGAGAGAAGATGAAAATGATGACGACCCCGGATGAAGAGTGTAGATAGAGCCAGACGAGCCAATGCTCAAAACTACGTACTGATGTGTAGTGTACGTCTCCTGATGATATTGCTCCATGTGCTAGGATGCAAGGGGGCTGTCTGTCGATAGATAGACGGCGGGGCCAGACAAATGTTGCGAGACGATGATGCAAATAGGAGGGAAAAAAAAAGGAGCGCGGGCGGCGCTGCTGCGGTAACAAGATATGTCAATCGACGTCGTCGTCGCTCGTCATCGTCGGTCGGGGTCGTCGTCGTCGTCGTCGGTGGCGCGCCTATTATATATATTATATACAGCATTCGGGCGTCGTAAAAGTTTTGTACAGTCGAGATGAGAAATCTACACGTCTCGCGAGACTTGTAGGAATAAAACACAAAAATAGGGAGAAACCCCATGCACCCAAGAGCAAAAAAAAGAAGAAAAAAAACGAGCAGAACATCAACCCGCTAGCTGTCTCAGATAGTCATCAACTCTTATAAGAGTTAAAACTCCCCTCCCGACTCCCGACGGTTTACAAAATGGCCACCGTTTGTATACTCGGTGTGGCCTATTGCGCAGTGCACATCTCTCTCTCTCTCTGCGTAAACCGTATGATACATTCTCTCTTGTTTTTATATGTATCTTTTTTTTACATCTTTACGTTACTCACAGAGTAGAGTCGCATGCGTGTAATATGGGGCCGTCGCTTCTCCTTTTCTTTTAGCCTCTCTCATCCTCCAACCATCCACCCACACAGCATCATCTTAATTAGTTCGCTGTGCAGCCAGGCTTCTCATCACGGCCGTATAGAATTACACGGGGCAGCAAAATGTAATTAGATTCGTTTGGCCCGGCGAGCCCGATTACGCGGCTCTGATCTGCTCGAGATGTTGCTACGACACGAACATCCACTTTAGGCCTACAAAAATGGCGCTCGGATCATCATCAAAGCCGTCGCTTCGTTCTCTTCAGCCGACCGTGGCTTTCGTCCTCACAGACCGCGAAATAAACAAACAAAACAAATGATGAAATACAACAGGACAAAAAAAGAGAGACGAGCAATCAATTACAAGCTTTTGACCAACCTGTCGTTATGATTGTCGTCGAGAGAGTCAATATCATCTTGAGCAGGGCTGTATAACAGCGACAGCAGCAGGTTGTTTTATTCTTTTTCCCGACGGTTGTTTCTTTTCTTCATTCGCTTCTCCGGCTGCTGGCTGGTGTCGTCCAAAAGTGCCATCACCTCTCGATCCGAATGGGTTGTAACACAAATTTGATGGACCACTCTCGGTTGCAAGCGGCTGCGGAGGCAGCAGCAGCAGCGCTTTTCGGGTGATCGCAGCTCTCGCGCCCTGCGTCCAACTGGTCATTACCGGTCGGAATATGGTCATGAGGGCTACTATAAAATTCGCCATTCATTTTCTTCGTCCTTTTCTTCTTCCGAAATCTTTCCTTCACCGTTAGCGACGGCAAAACGACGGGCGACGCGCCTAGGCCGCCATCTAAATCCCGTGTAGGCCTACAAGTCCGCCAAGCGCAGACACAGAAAATAAGAGAAAGAAAAGTTAAGCGACGGGATTTTTTTTCAAAAACAAACTTGAAACTGATATTGCTGACACAAGGAGAGAAAAGTTCGTCTGACATTGAAGACATAAACATCGACGCACACGAAGGGTCACGAGTTCTCCAGATTGGACGGACACGTTGGGAAAAAAATTCCAAACAAACACAGTTGATACAGTTTCCAAAAATTCACTGGTGACTCGTCTAGTTCTCGTTTTCAAATGATTCCAGCTCAACATCCGCTAGCTCTGCTGGACAATCCGTCTCCGGTTTTTCCAGCTCAAAGCAGAAAAATCTTTTACTCTCTCAACTTTTATGACTCTTGGCCTACATAGTTTTTTTTTTGCATCATCTCGGTACCTTTTTTTTTAGTCTTCAACCCTTCTTTTTTTATGCTCCGTCCGTTAGGTCATTTTACTGCAGGCCTACACCGACCGCGCTCAAAAATCCCAGCAAAAAAAAAAGGGTTGAAAGAGAGTCGGTCACCCAAGCGCAATCTTTGACGTTTTTTTTCATCTTCCGGGGTTTTGAGTTAACCAATAAAAAGGGTTACCAGAGGAATAGGCCTAACTGTTGTAAAAAAGCAAAAAAAAAAGCGGATGGACAATAGGGTTGTATAAAAGTCTATAGGCCTACACAGAGTGCTATGTGGGTCAGTGACCGTCGCCTCTGAGATAGTGGATTATCCAGTTACTAGATTTTCAAGACTATTGGGAAAGAGAAATCTATCTCTATAGGCCTAAGCTAGATCATGCGTGGTATTTGTTGATTTTCTTTTTCTGGGGAGGAATAGACAAATAAAATAAAAAGGGAAACGGTGCGGGGTTAGACAGTTCTATGTAGGCCTAACACAACATCTCGTCTTACAGCTTCTGGTGGTTGGTTGCTTGGTTAGTTGATTCTGCTGGGTTTGAAATGCATCCATCCAGATTGTTGGAAATAATGAAGGTTGATGGGTCTTTGAAACTTCCCCAAAAGTCGTGCGCGCGTCCGTGGCGTCCGTCAATCGCCCTGTGGGGCTGCCGAGCTGCTAATGAAGACTTGACCTTATCGCCTTCTCGTTTTTGCTGGGCAGCCGTGAAAGCCCAATACAACACAACAACGGTCGACGTCGACGACAACAACGACGACGACGACGACCAAGTTTGTGTACGTATAATATAAGCTGCCGAGCTGTCTCTAGGCTCCGTTTGGGTCGTCGTCGTTGTATTAAAAAAAGAACGGGGCGAGAGAGCCTTGGCGCACGCTGGGCCAGCAATCAAGTGTCGTAGTTTAATGAGAAGATACAACTTCCATTCACACACAATATAAGATGAAGGGAAGGAGAAAGAGAGAAGCGGGCGTCGCCGACGGAAATCAAGTCGTATACTTTGGGGCAGGTGACGGTTTTCCAGCGAGACGGCAGCAGCAGCAGCAGCAGCAGCAGCAGCAAAAGGGATGACATTCTTTTGCCAAGTTCTTCTTCTTCTTCGGTTGTTGGCTGGCCTTATTCTCCGTCTCCCATCGCGCCCTATAGAATTCGATGACATGGCCGAGAAGGAGCATCAACCAATAGGATCGCTAGGGGGATTGAACTCGGCCGCCCGCTCTCCCTTTTGACATGTTTACGTCTACCGTTCATATCGGAAATGGATGGCCGTTCTTCTTCTTCTTCTTCTACTCCATTGCTGCCCTTTTCTTTTCGTTTTTTTTTCCTTTCTCCATCTCCGAGAGAGTTCTCTCTGGCGTTTTCGTCTACACGCGCGCGCGCACATACATAGCAGATAAATGATGAGATGCTCGAAGCAGCCCAGCAAGCCCAGCAAAAAAAAGAGAGAGATAGAGAAGAAGAAGAAGAAGAGATGGCATTGTGCCCACACGCCTTTGATAACGACGGACGAGGAAGCTGTTCCAGGTGGTCCTAGCAAGCCAGTATAATTTATACCGTCCTTAGTATGCTTCTTCTTCTTCTTCTGTCCCTCTCCGTATATACCAACAACAAGGCGTACTACTACTAAGTTATATATAAATATACAACTTGTGGTTATCTTTCCCAATAGATGAAACATCATTTTCGAAAAACGCTGCTGTCGGCTATACAAATAAATACAATAAGAGCGAGACCGACGTGTTCTGAATAGGCCTAAGGAACCAACGAGAAAACGTCGTTTTCTTTTTGGGGGTATATGTGTTGTCTTGTTATACTCTGTGGAACCAACTCCGCCCATCAGTGTCGCTCTTCATTTTCCGCTTTTCCATTTGATCCTTCTTCTTTTTTCGCGGAACAGCGCAAGAGACGACGACGACGAGGGGGATGCGACGATGGCGGCTTCGCATTTTTACGACCGCCGACGTGTCACTTGAACGGCTTCCATCTTTCCTCCTCTTGTCTCTCCAGAACTCGTCTTTTCATCCCGTCGGGGCATGCTGTACACATATATCGTTATCCTCTCCCCCAAGTCCGCGACGTATAACCCCCACCAAAGAAAAACCAACTATTCTTATCTCTTTTTTCTTCTACAAAGAAGAAGCAACCAACCAGTGTACATGGAAAAAAGAAGAAGAAGAAGAAAAAAAAATAGAATTTAAATTAAAAACAGGACTTGGACTGATGCTAGTCGTATATATACACTGGCGTTCCCGCAGCACATACTCTCCGAGCTGTCCAATAATTCAGTCGGCCGTCTCATCAACTCGCACTATATATATACGCTGTGAAGGCCTCCATTGTACCGTAGTCTTATTCTTCGACCAACAACAACAACAACAACAACAGACAGGCGACGGGGAATGTTATATATTCAAATTAGTTCCGACCCCGTACAGAGTTCGTAAGTTGGACAGACACTCTCTCTCTCTGCGTATAGCTAGATAAAATAAAAGGCCTTTCGCTTCAAAAAGTCTTTTCCCATACCCGATGGCGGAGATGATGAATGTTACAAGGCCTATCCGGTTCGAAACAATGCGGATCACGTCTGCGGAACGGCCGAGAGATCGATAGGCCTACAAAATTGCTAGCGTGTTGCAGCGTGACGTCGGAATGAAACTCCAAATTATACACGGAGAGTTGCTTTTGTTTTCTTTTTTCATCGCTACATTGCTTTTCTCTTACGAGCTGGAAAGAAGAAGAAAAAAAAAGCCGACGGGAAATCAAGCGGTGAACTCAAGCATAGAGAGAGAGGGAGAGGAAAGCCAGCTCCTCTCTTTGGGTGCGGCTCTGGCCTATAGGAAAGCCAGTAAGGGCCCTGGACGCTTGCGACATCTGGACGCAGGTGGGCCAAGCTCCTCCTCGTGAGTTGCCCTTGCGTTTAGGCCTACAGTGGACGGCGCACGCCTCTTGTTATCGATCCGAGCGACTGCGCATTCTCGCAAACTCTCCAAGATCAATGGCCCGTCCAATATACCCACCCACGCCTTCTTCCTTCCTGCCTGCGCGCACCACATCGCCGATGCTCTCTCTCTCTCTTTCTCTGCGATATATATTTCTTGACACAGATATATATATCTAATATATATTCGTGACTTGTGTATCAATTATTTCCCCTTGCATCGTCGTAAAGAGTCGTCGTCATCGTCTTTTGGAACGGAGCAGAGAGAGAAAAAAAGGGAAGGCTCTGGGCCGCGTACCATCTTTTATTTTATATAGATATCAGTTTCCTTTAGGTTCTCTCTCGCTCGTTCTTTCTGGCGTCGTTCACGGATTCCGGTCGATCGTCTCCTTTCATCCCTTCTCTTTTAAATCTAAGAAACTTTTCTTTTATTTCTTTTTATTTTTTGGTGCTCTCTGTACAATGTCAGCTGCGTGCCAAAATTCCCCTTTTGGCCGTCTTCTTCTTCTTCTTCTGAGGCATAACGTCGAAGGCGTGATACGCGCCGCTAGAGAGAAGACGAGCAAACTAAATTCTAATCAATGAAGCAATTGGCTTTTATATACGTCGACTTTTTTCTCTCTCTCTCTCTCTCTTCTTTCTTGTAATAAGGCAAGAAGAAAAGAAGATGAGAAGAAGAAGGAGTTCTTTATTTTCCTCTTTCTTTTCGCTGTTGGCTGCGTCGTTGGCCGATGCCCGCGCCGTTTGCCGCCGCCCCGTTGCAGCCACATAACATCTGCCGGCTCCTTGTCTAATAAATCCTGATTCTTTTTCTTTATTTTATTCAAAAGAAGCGTGAGAGAACGATGCAAAGAAGAAGAAGAGAAGAAGAAGAGAAGAAGAAGACGAAGAAGCATTCCTTGATCAGGGCATATGTATGGAAGGCAATATGGCGGGCCAGAGAGAGAGAGAGAGACACTCACGCAGATTCTCTTTTTATTTAACCTAGATGATAATTCGGCTAATCTTTAATGCATGGAAGCCGAGGGGTGAGTGGGCGGATCCAATCCATTTAGACTAGTCTTGGAAAGAGAAAGAGAGAGAGATGGTAATTGGTGTGGCAAGTCAATGTAGTGTTCTGTTTCTCTTCTACCCGTTTTCCAATTCCCCATCGGACGTCTCTTCTCGACAATATAAAAAGGAAAAGAAGAGAGCCTGGGCAAGCCGATAGTCTAAACAGCATCACAAGAGCGCGCCATATAGAAAAAGAGAGAGAGAGAGAACTCTGAGAGAGCTGCAAATAACTCTCCTCATGAGCGCAGCAGCCGACACCTCTTTCCTTACTTTGGGCCGCGCCTTTCTCTCTCCCAACATAATCTAGATAGATTCAACTGATCTTTTTCTTTTTCTTTCTTTTTCTTTCTCTTTCGTCTATGCTGTTACTTGGCTCCGGCTGCATCCCATCAGAGAGCCACCCAACAGAGAACCATTTTACAAATTCCTTTTGGCCTCTTTTCTTTCAGGCCCATCAACATGGACGCAGCAGTAGAGAGAATGGAAAAGAAGAAGAGAAGAAGAAGAAGGAGGGATGAGATCTTCAACCCGGATTGAGCCGGTCGACTCCTACAGAGCGCGATCAGCAGCAAACCAGCACATAGAAAACATCAAGACCAACCGCACAGAATAACGCCGCCGCCGCCGCCGTTGCAGCAGAGAAGTCTTATCAAATTCCCTCCTGCTCCGTCTTTGGGTGGAGGAAGAAGACGACGGACGACGTGGAGGAAGAAGAAGAAGAAGAAGAAAAAAAAGGGTTATTTATATCGACGTCGGCTCGGCCGCGCCATTGTATCGTACACGATCGTAAATAATGCAGTTCTACATGATGGAGTGTGCATATACACATGCGTGTGTATGTCCGTCCGTGCGTATGTTATTTACGCCCCGCGGCCGCCCCGGCTCTCTCTCTCTCCCTCCCGTTGTATTATCGCTGCTGCGGAGAGAATTTACTCGTCAAGGTTCAAGGTTTCTATTTTTTTCTCTCTTTCTTTTCTTTCTTTCTTTCCTCCCTCTCTTCCGTTCTTTTCAAATAGCTGGAAAAAAATGCGTTCAGCCAGCAGTTGCACGCAGCAATCACGCGGTCATAGTCAGCGCCAGACTTTTCCAAAACGTATAGTGCAGTAGACCCCCGGTAGAAACAACACGAGAGGGGGGAAACCGGCGCAGCGCAAACACAAAACAACAACAACACAACGAAGAGAGCCGGGCCAACCAAAACGCTGAGCAGACTCGAATTGTTGTTGTTTTGTTTTTGTTATTTTTTTCCCCGTCTCTCTCTCTCCTCGGTTTGGTTCATTCTGCCGCATCTATATACAGCTGGTTGAGGCCGGGACTGGAGGAATTTTATGATTATTACAGATCCAAAGCCGCAGAGTTAAACAAAAAAAAAACGCGCATGGAAGAGTCAGAAGATGGAGGGAGGGCAGATAGACAAGAGAAGAAGAAGAAAAAAAGAGAAAAGAGGAGGCCTCGAGCGGAACTTTTTCAATACGTTATAATATATGTCGGCGCTGCAGCCAATGGACGCGGGACCTTATATAGCGGTTGATTATATACACGCGGAGACCAGCAAAGGCGAAAGAAAAAAAAAACTCTTCTCTCTCTCTCGTCTCTTGACGTATTTATTTATATACATGTATATATGTATGTAGCATAGCACATATACATATATATAGAAGGAGAGCTGCAAAGCAATTACCGAGAGCCGGAGCTCAGCTGAGGTTCGCGTGAGAGCACATCACGACTCCGCCTTCCCCCCAAAAAAAACTGATCCGGCCCAAAGTGCTCGACTTGAATTGTATTACCTTCCGCGGTAAATATATAGATCTCTCTGCTTCTCAGCTGCAGCCAATTTGGCCTTTTCCTCAATTTTCGGTCGTGAATTTACACCGGATCTTTTTTTTTTTTTTCTTATTCCTTTTTTTTTCTTTCTGGCGTTGGTTAAAAAGGTAAAGCGGAACGGCATTTGCTCACGAAGCTCATCATGCACAGTTGCAACGGGGTCAGCTGTGAAAAGGATGACGCAGTCGAGTTCGTCGTCTTGTGTCGCCCCTTTTATGTGTATATTCTCTTCTCTCTGCTAGCGAGATAGAATTGATGCAAGTTCTCTTTGAGCTCGGTTGGTTCGATATGTGTACAGCGTCATTATATATTCCCCTCGGCCGGTTTACCATTCACTGGCCTATTGCCCGCCATGGCGGCCGTCGCCGCAGCACGACGGCCCAGCACGCAATCCGATTGGTTGTGGATTGTTCGAGCGACTCGACGGGTATTTTTTTCTTCTTCTTTTTCTTTCTTCTTCCATTCTTTTTCTCTCTCTCTTTTTCGTCTCTCTACTTATTTTAGAAGAAAAGGCTTCCTCTTTTCTTTAGTAACGGGTCTGAATCATGCGGTTTAACTTAATGACAAGATGCCACGCTCGAATTGGGAGAGAGAGAGAGACTGCGGGGCTATAGTTGCCGCTCGCAGCACAACACACAGGGTGCCCATCAACGGCAATTGAGAATGAGAGAGAGAGCTGCGCGAAGGAAGGAGCACATAACGATGTTTCTTTGTTGTTTTGGCGCAAATGCACACGCACGACGAGCCCAGCAAACGAAAAGAAAGAAAAAAAATGTGAACAACAACAACACAAACTTTGTCGTGAGTCGTGAGTTTCTCCTTCCGGCATCGCACAAATTTTAGTTTGTTTTTTTCTTTTTCTTTTTACTTTTTCTTCGTCTTACGTTTATTTGAAAAAAAAAGTACATAGAGTTTTGTAGTGTAGTTGGTATTCTAAACCACGCGTTTTGCTCCGTTTTCTCTGCCGGTCGTCGTCGCGTCTGGTTATCGTCAAAACTCGATCCCTCTATCAGTTGGCAAAGGGTCTGGCTGCTGCTACACTTTTTGATCAATACTTTTATATATAGGAAAGAGAGAGAGAGAGAGACGATTGCTGCTGCTGGCTGGCTCTTGTTGTCGCAACTCCCACACGCTCCGCTCGCCTCGTTTCCTCCCTTCTTCACACGTCTATACACAATGGCATATGTGTGACAGCCAATGTTTCTCTCCATTCTACCCCCAGAGAGAGTGAGAGGGGGCCCCCAAAAGTAGAAGCAATATCCAGCACTAGCTCTGATTGGCCGATCGCTACTTTTTAGATCCCCTTTTCTCTCCCTCCATGGTCAGCAAAGAGCATTTCTCTTTCCTCCGGAGCCCATCATCTCCTATTCCGTAACGAACAAGAAGAGAGGAGAGAAAAAAAAATCCAATAGGGGTATATAGAGAAGGGGGGAGAGAGAAAAGATGGCCAGACTTCTTTTTAAAGTTATATATACTTCTATTCTCCCTTCTCTTTAACACAGAGCGCACAAGACCTAAGAGTTGTAGGCTCCAAAGATGGCGCCCCCCTCTTCCTTTTTAAATAAAAAAAAAATTCTTTTTTTTTCTCTCTTTCTCTCTCTCTCTCTTCTTCTCCTTTTTGGAGAGCGAAGAGAGAGAGGAAGCGACGGGTGCTGAACTTGGCGATGCGCAGCGGAGCAGTCGTGGTTTCAATCGCTTTGGGAAGAGAAAGACGCTCGTCCGTTTCTTTCCGGTTTGCTAGAGAGAGAAAGGGAGTAGTAGTAGAAGTAGAGAGCGTCGTTTTCTTTTTAACATTCGACGACGACGACGACCAACAAAATTCATTTCCAGTTTACCACCAACGAAGTGCGCACCGGTACCGACGGCAAATTGTCGCTGCTTCTTCTCCACCGCCATTTTGTTGTGCCAGGGTAAGTTTGTTCTTTCGGTTTTGTTCCTTCATTCATTATTTCACTTGATTCGTTTATATATACTGCTGTTGTGGTGGTAGTAGTAGTAGTTGTGTCGTGAATAGCTCAGATTGTGTACGAGACAGACGAGGAATCGTTGACGTCGTCAAGAAAGAAGAAGGGCGGACTGAGAGCCGGAGCTTTTCCGCACAGGCCTATATCCTTAGTTATAGGCCATACGTCAGCTCGGTAATGGCGCGCTTCAGTTAGACTTGATGGCTTTGGCCACCGCGTGAAAAAAGAGACGAAAAAAGAAACACTACAATAACTTCATCAAAGCAATTCAAATCGTCACATTTCAAAGTCCCCCTTTGTGTGTGTCCTCTGCTGTTGAGCTCCAGTCTATAAAAGAAAATATTCAGCAGGTTCCATATATATACTACTACACATATATAGCGAAGCGAGAGGGTTTTTTTTTTCTTTTTTTTCTTTTCTCTGAAAAAAGAAATATGTACCAAAGAGTTTAGCGGCCGGCTTGCGATTGAGACGTGATGTCGCCAACGTCGTTGTTGTTGTTGACATTCGTTAACTGTCGTAGTTAAGTTGGCTTCGTTTGGTAACTTGTGTTGGGTGTAGAAGCGGTTGTTGTCTCTCGTTTGGGTCCTCACCACCACCACCACCGCCCATTTCCAATTTGTAGCGCGGCCGGCCGAGTTTCGCCTCATTTAACATCCATATTGGATACGAGTCGCATAAAAACAGATGAGAACCGACCAAAATAACACAACAGACGCACACACAAGGCAGGTATGGTCAACCACACCTCCCCGCAGAGGTCTAGTGCTGGCAGTCTTCGTAGTCAAGAGACCAGCACAACAAGCCCACATTTTCTTCTTCTTCATTTTTTTCTTTCTTTTTTGTTACTTGTTATTTAAGAGTTCCCAACAGCTGAGCTACGCCAACCAGCCGACACACACCAGCCCCCAAAAAAACACGGTCTCGAATCGGTTAATTGCATATGAGGCGCATAGTCTCTTCTCTACCTACCTAGCTCTACCTCTTATCTCTTGTATTATATGAAATATGTGTACTGGAGTGAGCAGGCGTAAAAGAAAACAAAAAAAAAAAGAAAAAATACCAACCAACCCAGCAAGGCCCTCCTTTATAATAATTGGATTTTTTTTTCTTCTGTCTAGCGTTCAACCAAAGAGAAGTTTCCAGTGCGTTCGTCCGCCACCACCTCGACGAAAACCGCAAGACCGACGTTTCCCGTGTCGACAAAAAGCCGTTGAACAACAAACAGCTAAAGCAGACCTTCATCTCCTTCCATATTTTATAAATACAGAATAACTCGGGAGAAATATCTCATCGGATTTAAACAAACCAGCCAAACTGGAAGGATCAAAAATGTATTTATAGTCTAAGTAAAAAAAGAAAAAACCAAAGATAACCCTCTCCGTCTCGGTGTATATGCATGTGTAATGTTCCAATCGGGTACCGCTAGGGGGTAGAGGCTATAGACGCATCGAGATGGCGTAAGAGAGGCTCCCTCCAATAAAATATTGAAAGAAGAAGAAGAAGAAGAAGGTCCGAGGAAATAAAAACATGAGAAAAGGTAGTCGAATGGAGTCATAAAAATTGGGGGGGAAATGTATATATATATACATGGAAGAAACTTCGATAGATCGGGGGCCATGGCTACCGCTGCTTCTGCTTCTTCTTCTTCTTCTCTTTCCGTTTTTGATATATAAAATAAAGAGCGTCGACCAGGCGGAGCATCAGTTGGTATTTCGGATCTGACTAAGTCAGGCCGCGAAGCTTCTTTTTTTTAAATTCTTTTTCATATGAAAAAGAGAAACAAAACGACAACGGCAACTAAACAAGTAGACAAAAAGAGAGGAGAGAAACAGAAAAGGAGGACACGACAATTTGATCTTAATCCACAAAAGGGAGGAATGGAGGGGGAAATGGCCGTCCCGGGCGCGTCATTTGTCGTCATCATCAAAGTTTGGTCCGGCCAAAGTCGTTGGCCAGCGGTGGCGTGGGTCGTCATCACTTGACGCTGTTCTCTTTCTCTCTCTCTCTCTCTGTGCGCGTCTCTCGAGTGCAGTCCGTTGTACCCAAGAGAAGAAGTGAAAACCTTTTCGGAGCAGCAGCTGCGCGTCTGGCGTGTCACACACAGTCCTCGGCTCCTCTTGTCCCAGTACAGTATATATAACGCAACAGCAACAGCAGAAACAGCAGCAGCCGGACTGCAGCCATATACGTAACTCGTCTAATGTATTGTATATACAAGCCCTGGGTCACGCAATCAAGCGCATGTCGCCGAGAGCGGACCAAAAGTCTTTATACGACCTCTTCTCTCTTTTTTTCCTTCCCTCTCTTTTCGTATTAACTCTGCGTGTGTGCGTGTGTCTCTAATCCCGACGGTTGTATGTAGATGCATTTGTTAGGCTGCAAGACTAATCCAATTTCGCGTAGCAGCATCACGGCCGTCAAAGAGAAAGAGAGAGAGCCATTTTGTAAATTTGATGGAAACTATGAATCATTTTCTTTTCTCAAAAGAATTTTTTTCTTTGTGCTCCTTTTTTTTCTTTCGTGTGTATGGATGTAGAAGTGCGTGTATTGATTTTCTCATCACAGTAAAAAAAAAAAGAAAAAAAAGAAAAAGAAATGGCCATAGAGTAAGTGAGCCGGGCTAGGCCGAACACGTATACATATATATATAGGAGCACGCAAACATTGGATCGCACACAACTGCAGCGGACGTGATGGCGGATCGGTCGACTGGATGTTTAACCCCCTGGACGTATACTGAATGTATCCTGAGCTTCATTCATTCCGGTATACCTTCAGTATACGTAACAGGAGGCAACACTTTCAACGCTATTTCCATTGCAGTTTCCGGCTAGATCAACAAAAACAACAAAAATACAAGGTGATTAAAAAACTTTGATGATGATGATGATGATGATTCCCTCTAAAACGCCTTTTCACCTCTCTATCCCTATCTACCCCACCCCCCTCGCGTATTATTGTATCTCTGTTGGCTCTTGTTTGCACACATTGTACGACCTTTGAGAAAAATACACGGCGATAAAAACCAAACAAAAAAGAGTGGCTATCAAGTGAGGTTTATAAATACTTCGGGCCAGATTGATTTTGTGTGTGTCATATAACCATGATTATTGGGTGTGCGCACCATTAAAAATAATAAAATATAAATAAACACAAGGGGAATCGCTTTTTGGCTTGGTGTCCTCCCTTTCTGGGTCACCGCGCGATCCAATTCAAAACCGAAAAGAAGAAAAAGAAGAAGAAGAAAAATAAGATAAGAAAAAAAAATAATACATGGAAATTCTCCCAACCACCCCCCATCGCCCGTTTCCACGTCCCACAAACAATCCAAAAGAACGAAATGGCCAAAGGGGATCATAAATTATCCCTACCCCCAGATTCCCATTCAACTCCGGGCTCCGCCCACGCAACGAGCCCCGCCCATCAAAGATGGCCGACCGACGCTCACTGATTGGGTGATTACCAAAGAGGAGGACTCTGGTTGGACGGCGGCCAAACCATCCGCTGGCTCCAACCAGCGCCGGAGACTTGCGACGCCAAGGCTCCCGGACGCGACGTTGCCGCTTCACTACACCGACGGAGCCCCATGGAACTCGTGTACCCGCTACGCTCGATTGAACCCACTACGTGTACTGTCGCCATTAAAGATTTCTACATTTTATAGCCAGAAACTAGGCAACTGAATTAATCCAAATGTTAATGCAATCGGCCGAGTCCTTTTGCCCCAGTCTCGTTGAATATGGCCCCAATTAAACATTCAAATTCGTCTGGGCAGAGTTGAAATTAGAAGCGGAAAAGATAAGGAGATATCAACCGATAAAACCTGATACGCTCAAAGCTAAATTTAGCCCACTAATGTGCCTCACAAACGCATCAAAATGACACGCCGTAAAAGAAGAAAAAACAATCAGTCCTACACAAAAGTTAATATCTTGTCACGATTCATAATGAAATTTTACGACAAGTCTCCTTGTTCCCTGTTTTCGCTTGCGCGCTCGTCCGTCTCTTCTGCAGACAATTATCGCGCCGTGTCATCTCCCGTTGTAAATCGAAAATCAAGATTAAAAGCACATCAACTCGAGTGCGTCTCTCTTCTTCTTCTTCTTCTTCTTCTTTAAACAATACTTCAGAAAATCCCATTACTCAAAGACGTCCACCCAGCAAAGAGTTATGCCTTTTTACAACGGAAAGATGTTTTGTGCGCGCGCGCTCGGGACGCGCAAACTTCCGTCGGGACGGGCGGGAGCGGAGGGGCAACAACTTCGGAATTGAAATCAACTGTATAGCCATACACTTGCAATGATTTAACGATCGGGGGGAGCAGCCATAAAAGCAACTTGCTAGGAAATTTCGACAGGCAGGAAGCGAACTTGAGTAGTAGATAGCCTACACACATATATATATATATATATTCTTCAGTGTACAGTGGGCGAAAAGAGCGGGTGGAAGTAAAAGAGAGCGAGCCAAAGTCGTTAGAACACGACACGATCTCTTGACCAATTTCATTGATTCTCCAACGGGCAAATAGGAAACGGCGTTATTATGTTCACATTGCTTCTGAGCTGAATGAAGTTGTTTACATTCACCAAAAAGAGAAAATAGCGAGTGAAATCCTACACCGACACTTGCCACACAGTACTATATGATGACTATTTGCTGCTGCTTGTTCCTTTTAATGAATCGTTACGGAGCCCATGAAAACCGTGTGCATCCACATATAAATACACCAGAAAACTCGAAAAACGGCCTCGGTTTTTTATTACAATGATATAGATATGTAAAGAGGCCATTTCGACCTCGTTAGAGACGCGCAGTGGCATAACTCAATCCATGTCATACGATCGACTGAAATGGATCAAGTTCCCTAACGAGCCTCGTTGGAGCGCTCCGACGGGCAACACAAAATGGCGGCGGACTCAGCTAGGCTTCTCCTAAGCGCTACTGCAACAAGACTAACCTCGACAAAAGCTCCAACTAGAATTCTACAACAGATTTTAAATCGAATACAATTCAAAAGAATCAAGCATATCAAAATGAATATTAACAATGAAAAGAAAATGCAGCTTAGACGGCCAATAAAAAGCTAGAAATTCGTTTCAGGCCTGGAACCGGTAGCTACTAAAGTTTCTATAGTCCGACATTTGATCGAAATGTTCTCTGGACAAACTGAATCACGTCAGCCATTTCCGTGTTACAATTTTTTTTTCTTCTTGGTTTTGTTTATTATCTTGCGCACTGAAAATGGGAGGGGAGAAAGACGAACCGTAGAGAATGTCTGTTTTGGAAATAGGCCGAGTATCCGCGCGCGCGGTTGACACTGACAAGCGTGCAGAGTTGTAAAGATGGGCCAAAGACGCGGCGACCAAAAACTTGGCTTTAGTTTTGCTTTTTTTTTCGCTTCCCATAGACAATTCGACCATCTCTCTTCTTCTTGGTGAATTTGTTTACAACCCTCAGTTGCTTTTTTTGCCGTGCTATTGCCCGTTGCGTCATAAGAAAAAAAATTCAAACTTCCCACATATAACACAGGAAACCCAAGAGAAAAATCCTTTTCGCTTCTTGATACATGCCGTAAAAGAAGAAAAAAGAATATGGTATAGATATAGGGTTGAAACACACACGGACACCAAAGAAAGAATGGAAGATAGAAAAAAAAATCTGTCAAGTTGTGCGCTTAGAGAGTTGTTTACGATGTGCTGTCTGCCTTTGAGAAGAAGCAGAACGAAGAGAGCCTATATAGATAGGATAAGAAAAGGCAAGAGCAAACGGATATTTTTTTTTTTTTTTTGGTTTGATTCCCGACGTGATTTCCCCCATAAACAAGCACGAAGAAAAGTCTTTGATTCTAATCGGATTTGGTCGAACAAGAGGAAGGAAGAAGATAAAGTCACACACATGAGAGAATAAATCCAACATCTTTTAAAAAAAGAAGAGCCAGCCCAACCCAAAGAGCTGCTGCTGTTAGCTTTTTGGGCAGGGTTTGTTTTCTCGTCTTTCTTTGTCCAGTCGATGTTGATAAAAGAAATGAGATTACCTTTGGGATTATATGGCCAAGAGACGTTGACGTAGAGAGGTGACTCGACTTTGGCCAGCTTCATTTGAATATGAAGGGCCTTTTTTCTCTCTCTGTCCCGCACTCTCTTCCTGGACAGACAAGGCGACGGAACGATGGACGACACTAGCTTTCGTTGTTTGTGGTGTTGTCTTTGCTGGGAAAGACGCGTGACTGTGCGGTATAAATAGACGTGTACCAGAAAAGGAGACAAAACGGCAAGGCCGTCGACATGGAAGATGTGCCGACCCGAGACTATCTCTGCCAGACAACTTTCGTAGGGGGGTCGATGATGATGGAAGCGTTAGCTGCTGCCTGGCTGCTGCCCCCTTTCACTGGCTGTGTTGTGCTAGCGGGCCTCGGCTTGCGGGACGCGCCGCTCGGTCGGGATCTCGCACCCGTCAGTGCCGGGAGGGCATTGGCTGACGAGCCGGTCGTTGCCATCCACCTCGCTATCCAATGGGAAAAGGAGCTGAGAGGGGTAGAACCGCCGAGCCGCGCTCAAGAGAAAAGAGGAAGGAAAAAAAGAAAAAAGAAAAAGAAAAAAAAGAGAGAGCTCATGAGAGCGGAGGGGAAACGCTCGTCTAGTGGATAGAGAGAGAGTGCGCGTGGAGCGTGATTAAACCCCCCAACTCCCCCCCGGAGCGGAGCACACCACTCGCCTACCCATGCAACCATCCAGTCGATCATCATTCTACCCCGATGGATCCAATCATCGTCTGAATCGGAGAGAGATGATTCCAAGCCAGAGAAGAGAAGAAGAAGAAGAGAGCCGGTCCCCAGCTGTATATGGCATCACGTCGGCAGTATATATCGCGTTCTGTCTCTGTCTCTCTCTCGACGGGGGAAATATACGAGCGACTATCAAAAAAAGACAAGAGGAAACAAAAAAGAAAAAGGAACTTTGCCGACTACAGAGGCACTCGATCAAAAATCTTTCATCAACCGAATCGCGCGTCACAAAGAAGCGCCAGACAGTTATGATGAAACCTATAGCGGCGCGCTCGGCTAGGCGGCGTAGGCCTAAAAGCTAAAAGCTCGGCCGGCTGCACTTGCGCTACAGCCTGGCATATACTACTCTCTTTTTTTTTCTCGTTCTTTCTCTGCAATCTCATTCGAAGTCTCAGAGATTTACTGTACGCAAACTGACGTCTTCGTGTTACACCTTCTGCTTCCTCCATCTACGACGGCCAACCAGCTGTCTTCCGAAGTCGGAATTCCAATCAGCTCGCAACATCTTCAGCAGAAGGAGAGAAAAAAAGAAGAAAAACTTTCAATGCCGGACGGACGGTCGGATTTATTTATATGTATGGCATTCTTGGTCGTGCTCCTTTGAACCCGCCCCTTCTTCTACGGCGCGTTGGAACGGCTCCAGCTTGGGAAAATATAAACATCATCTTTATGATATTTCCATCTCTCGGCTCGGCTCTCACTGGCAAGGCGATGCGTGCAGCAACATCACGGGATGGAATGAAATAAAGGCCAAACCGCTCGCCGCGTGTCCAATATATATACAATCCAGAAACAAATTTGACAGCTTCACAATAGCCTGGCTCGGCGTTGGCGTGTTCGTTTCGTTTCTATCCAAGTCTCGGCCTGGCTTATTACATATTTATAAGCGCAGAGGAAAAGGGGTTGTGTGTGTTTCTGTGCTTAGTAGTCTCGACGGTTAGGAATGTATTCCTAGTTAAAAGGCATTCGTTCAAGGGGGCAAGAGAGAGAATGAGGAGAAGACCGCTTGATTGGGGAGTTATTTATCAGAGCCTCGAGGAAATAACCATCAGTTTTCTACACAAAGCTTTCTCAAACGTTCTCCTCCACACAGCTCGACCAAGTTGAGCTTTTGAGCTTTTAACATAATTTAGTAAACGCCCAGAATGCGCGTGTTAAATTCTGTAGATAAGCAGAAGTAGACGACGACGAAGAAGAAGAAGAAGAAAACCTTCCAAACAAGAGACGGTCGTCGATTAGATCACGCAGCCGACGCTAAATTATTAGCCTACAACCTCCTTCTTTTTTTGATGCTCAAGCTCCTATAGGCTACATTCTCCTCTTCCTGGTCAGAAGAGGAGAAAAGCGACGCCACAGGGTCAGAGTTCAGCAGCTAGCTAAACAAAAGAGAATCAAACTGGAAAAGCCTACGCACAACACGTCAACAGTGAAATATTTCTCGTCGGGAGCGCAGCTGCCTCTCTCGCGTTTCAATCGCCCGCTCTCGCGATCCGAATGCTCGCTCAAAGATAAACACACTGTATAACGGTCAAACAAACACACAAGACCTACGACTGGCAACAATAAAAATTCAAACGCCGTCGCCTTATACGAACTTTTACACCAAAATCGGATCTTTTTTTCGAATCAACAAAAGCCTACGAGCGCAAACATACACATTCAAAATGTTTTTCGAAGGGAAAAAACCCAAGCGATCACTTACTGGTGGACTCGAGTCTCGCGAAGCATCGCAAGGCCTACGAACGGCGCACAATGGGTCCGGCTGGGTTGCGTCGGCGGTAATGGACAGACAGCTACTGACACGACATATCAAAAAGCACGACGAGAAACTGGCAGGCAGGCAAGGCACTCGAATCTAATACGGGCGGCAGATCTACGTTGGCCGGCCGACGAGGCAAGAACAGACACGTGTGCAACACCGACAGCAGCGGAACACAATAAGGACACAGCTGGCACATCACAAGTGCCATATCGTACTACATACGTAGAGCGGTAACGGCAGAGACACGCACAGGTCAAGAGACTCGAGAGCACCGGAGAGAGGAGACTTGCAATATACGGCATTATACAATATTGTATAGTATAGCTGTTGCTGCTGTTACAGCGCTTTTAGCCAACCCTTTTACAACCCACCAAACGGAAAAAACGACACAAGACAGACAACCCAACGACAGGAGAAGAAGAAGACAGGCAGAAGAAGAAGCGAAAAAAAAAAATATAACGAAAAAAAAAAAAGAAAATTTTTTGTTGTATGTAGGCCAAACCTCGCGGCGGCCTCCGTTTGTATGAAATATCCACCAGCACGCAGTCATAAAAGAGAAAGAGAAAACTTTGGGAAAAACGGTTTTTTTGCGCAACTTCAGCACTTTTATTGCAGAGGCTTTTGGGCAATCTAGAAGAACGGGTTGAGGACCCCGATGCGACCTCCGGGTTTTACAACGGGCCATGCAGAAAAAGGGTCTGCAATAAACGAATAGGCCTATTCTCCGCGTATAGGCCTAGAGAAACCCTTTTTTGACCGATGACCGTAGGCCTACAAAGTTTGGCGGAAAAGCGAGCAACAAAAAAAAATCGGGTTCGGAGGAGGAAAACGCTGGCAATTTCCACGATTTCTCTTCCTGTGTCCAGTGTCGTCGCGCGTACATATTGCAGCTCGGCTGCAACTTTTTTGGCCGATGCGAAAGAGGACAGACAGAACAAAAAAAAATCTTACAACCTGACCCGAAACTTCACGCGCAATAAAGGAGAAAAGGCGAAACTGAATTGTATCTACGCGCCAACCCTCTCCAACCGCGTTCCACCAAAACAGCGGCGACTGGAACAAAACTTTGGACTCTATAGACAGCATTTTTTCGCCAACCGCCATAAAACCGCACATAGCAGATAAGACAACGCAACACACACACACACACGACTGTTTGACATTTTTTTGCTCCTGCAAAAAAAAAAATGAAGAAGCTGCTGCCGCTGCACTTTGCGGGCGAATTGTAACCGGTCAGTTTGCGTTTTCCTTCACAAGTGACTGCATCGACCAGTTTCAGTGAACCGCATTAGTTTTTTCCACCATTGGTGAACGCGTACAAAGTTAATTCGAAATCGGCGTGAAAACCGCGAGATGCTCGGTAACGAGATAGAGAAAAAAATATTTTTTTTTCTTCTTCTTCAGAAATAAATTACGTGAAGAAGAAACAGAGGAGAGAGACCTTGGGAAAGGTTGTTCCATCGGTTGCGTGTTGCGGTAAAGACTTATTTCAATACAATTTTATAGCCACTCTAGGGAAGCCGAGAGAAATTATAAGTATTCGAGCATAGATCATTTCCCCTTTAGCACTATCATTAAGTTTAGTTTCTAGTTTTCCTCTGTCTGACGTTCATCCTCCCTTCTCCTCTATTCTTCCCTCTGCTTACTCAAGACATTGATGCAGCTGTCTCCTCCTTCTCATTACATTTAATTCCGCAGCGTCGCGTTTTTCCAGTGGGCGTCTCAAGAAGCTTCCCATCTAGTTAGACACAATCTTCCTCCATTTTGTCTTTTCCGTGTTTTTTTTTCTTTCTTTCTTACTCTCGAGCAATCAGCCCTCGTTTATATCGGTTATTCTTTTGACTGGCTCCTCATCTCATTCTTCTTCAGTCAGAGCCCAGAGAGAGAGCCAGAAAACGTAATTACCGGCGGTTGGCCTTTTCTTCTTTCCCCCCCAATCCTTCGACAACATATAACGCCATATAAGGCAGTTAAGTGTTAATTCTCGTTTTCAAACCCGTCTCGTATACCGTATAAGGCTGACGAAGCGGTGCGCTACAACTTAATCAAAGCCGCGCAGATAACTTGGCGCAGTTGATTGGTCCGACCATCTCTCTCTCTCTCTCTCTTCCCATGATTGCTGACGGCGCAGCATATACACAGACACTGTCTTAACAAACTTCGACTCGAGTTCAAAGGTCGGCGCCTATGGCTGAATAGAGAGAATTTCTTTTTCCCAACTTCGACTACCGCGCTTCTATTTTCGTTCAAAAGGAAATGAAGAATTTGCCCTTGTTCAGTCCTTGAGCTCTTCAGACTACAGGGAAGTATAGGCTCCATTGAATTCGAACGCACAGCAGCAAACCGAGTACGTACTATGACCGAAAAAACTTAAGTGAAAATATAAACAACAAGGGAACGGAAACGAGCTGGGGTCTGAGAACAAGAGGCGCGACGACGGGCGGCGAGCGATATATAATGGAAAAGCCTAGTCTTCAATTCTCCCTCGTTTCTCAGACCGCAGCACGTAGGAAAAATAAAAATAAATAACGAAAAGAAAGAAGTAGTAGGAAGCAGTTCGAACCAATAGCGACGATGCGTGGGGCCTGGAGACGGCCGGAGACAGCCGACGGAGTAAGGGGGGATATACATGTTTCAAAGTGAATTACTTTTCACACATCAAGTGCGGGTCATCAATTTCCCGAGCGTCGTCGGAGACGGCGGCGACGCGCGTGACCAGCTTCTGGAAACGAGACAGCCTTAATTTTCTTTCTTTTTTTTTCTCTAAGGAAATATTTTATAAATGCATTTATATTAAAAAAAAGAGGAAAAAAAACCTGTTCTTCTTGTATGCACATATCCTAGCTCAAACGGGTTCGAAGCAGAAAAGGAAAAAAAAATAAAGCCTGAACTGATGCCCTAAGCACATAAGACTAGACGATAAATGCCACAGCGGGCACCTTCCCTCTCTCTAAAAAAAAACCTGGAATGGAATTTTTATTTTCGTACGTAACGTGTCAATTATGAAGCACAAGATGATCCTTTTCCTCGTTTTTTTTCCACCTTTAAATTCCACTTGATATAGAACCTGTCATACAGTCTGATTTCAATGCGACACCTTGTTTTATTTATTATTCGATTCAAAAAGAGAGAGGAAAAAAATGTGGGAACGAAATAGAAAAGAAAACATGTGGAACGCGTAAGACTCTTTTTTTTTCCACACGATACACAATTGGGACGCATAGAGCCGAGCTGTTAATCACCGGGTTAACCCTCTTCAAATGGATCGTACAGAACGCCAGACTTAGCTCGAGCGAAAAAAAAAGATTCTTCTTTTCTTATCTTTTATTCCTTTTTATATAACACATTGCCTTCTTCTCCTTTTGGATGGACAATAAGAGAAGAAGGAGAAATCGGCCAAGGGGAGGGCGAAGGAAGAAAAAAATGTTCGTCTAAAGGGCCGGACTACGAGAGGCACAGTGACGTCATCTGGCGTGTATTTTTTTCTACTAACGTTATTATAGAAAATTTTTATGTTAGTCTGAGGCTCTAGTGGGCTTGCTCTTGTCCCCGTTTTTATGGCTCTCTCTCCCTCCCCTTACACGTGCAGCTCCCCCCTCGCTCTCTCTCAGCCAATAACTTTCAGAGTGGGTAATGAAAGCTATATCCTTTTCAAGCTGACGAGAGCCAGCGAGAGAGAAGAGCAAAACAGGGGGATAGAGAAAGAAAAGCCCTTCGGCTGGGAACCCATAAAAAGAAAACAGTAGGGGGCTTTTGAAAAGAGCTGGCCAGCCAATCCGGTCGCTCGGCCGGCCAATGCCGAGCCACGGCCCGACTTCCCGTTTGTTCTCAGACCCCGTCAACGCCCTCCTGCTGGCCGCCATCTTTTCGTCCCAACGGCCAATCCCAGCGCACCCCGCATCCCATCTCCCCGCTTGTCCTCTAAGACGGACAGACAGGACGCATTCTGACCGTGTCAAAATGGCGGATATCTCCTAGACTGATTAACTATGTGCATTTTGAACACCCGCTTATCTTAATTTCAGTTAAAATACGTATAAAATTCTATTCAATTTCATACTTTGTCGAAAAACTCAAATTAAACCTTCTAAAAAGCTTCCAAAAACCACAATTTCTCGATATTTGTAGACGCTAAAATTTCAATAGGTTTGCGAGCTGTTTTTTTTTTAAATTACATAACGACAAATTTAATTATCTTATCAAGGAACTTTTGGATTCATAGTTCTAATTCAAATTTTACGTAGAAAATCAGCAAAAGAAATGTATTTAAGTAAAAAAAAAACTCGCAACACCTACGACGGGTAATCGGGAAAATCTTAGCTCTACGAGAATTCTTAGCATTTGAGTCATCACGCTTGATAGCAAATACAGGTACAATTCTAAAAATAGTTTCGGATATCGTTCTCTAAGACACGTGCGCGCGTGTCGTTGCAAAAAATACCAGTTTCTTTCTCGAGCGGAAATTATTTGACAACTAACCGAACGCGCTACGATCGTCATTCAGGTTAGTGTCCTGTTCTTTTGAGCGGATTATAACGGACACTAATCGACTTATACACTAAAACCAACTAAATCTAATCGAATAAAATAGATAAAATAAGTAAAATACCTTATAAAAGACGAAATAAAGTTGCGAGTCTGGAACAGACTTCGATGCCTCTCGAATCAAACGCAATTCTAGCTTCATGATCGACCAGATGCTCCGGCACCTAAACGGGATGATGGAATACTACATAGCCTAACCGAACGCTTTGACACTCTTATATATTTAACCCCCGTGCCTCGGACATGCACTGGCAGCAGGCACACAAAAACGAACGCCCCCCTCTCTCTCAAGCGTTCTTTTAAACGAACTCCCACTGCCTCAACCTCCCAACCCCCCCACCAGTAGCCTATGAACACTGACGAATCCAAAAAACCACCAGCCAGATCGTCCTCCATCGCAGTTCAAAAGTTCAAACGGCCAACAATAGGGTCTAGCGTCTAGCGTCCAGCTGCGAGTTACAAGGGACCAAGCCAAAGTCAAACTTTCTAGATAAAACTTGAAGCCATCTATAACTATACAAAGTCGATTCCGAACAAATGATTAGAATGATAAAAAGAAGCTACCATTACCAGAAAAAGCAACACAAAAAGGCTATACATATACCAGCTATGCTAGAGTACCTAAAGAATATTGGCGGTGTGCGCAGTTGTGCACAGCTTGATGATTCGGCGACTGATTCAACTGATTCGACCTGACTCTTTCGGATTCGTCTGGGTCTCTAGCTCATATAGGTCCCTCCCAAAGGCAAACCGAGCGTCGAATAGAAACTCGAATAGCGACTGGCTCTCTCACAACATAAAGAAGTATACACATGCAGCCAGCGTATATTTTATCTCCATCTCTTGAAATCATCTTTCTCTTTTTCTCTCCTTTTATGATCTTAGACTCGCTGCCGTTGGTGGCCGTCACGAATTCCCACCCAAAAAAAGAAAGAAAAGCTATAAAAACCTATCCTGATTCATGATGGTTCAAAGCTCTCGCAAAGGTCAAGCCGTGTCGTCTCTGCGTGATATGTTATAGGCCTAAAATATAATTCGACTCTTCTTCTTCTTCCCAATGGAATTCGACTCAATGTTTTCTAAAGCTCCCAGACGTGTCTTACAACTGCGTTTGTTATTTCTTCTCCGTCCGCCAACTGTCAAAGCCCTTCTTTCCACCGCAAGCTGAATCGAGCAACATATGTAATATAACGACATCCTGATCATGAAAGAGTAGTGCTGTGCGGGTCTGTTTATAGACGGCGTCGCTCGCTGAAGGAAACGTCGAGCCAAAGTCATGACCCAGCTCTCATCGTCATCATTTCCGTGGCCCCGTTCCGAGATTATGTAGGCTTTGAATGCAACTTCCTTCCACTGTGATTCTACAGACGTTCCGCGTTACGTGCCTAATCTTTCAGCAAGCCTATATAGCCTACTGCTACGTGGTCTCGTCACGTGTCAATAGACAACTGGTGAGAGAAACCTCGGATGAAAAGAAAACACAAGCATTCCAAATGATTCACTTTCAAGATGTGGGAACGCTGTGTCGTGCGCATCGCACGCGGCCAAGCTATAACGTTTGCAGGGAAATTAAACGAGATATGCTGTCGCTCTTGGTAAAAGCAAGATGCCAGGGGACGTCTTTGTCTTCCGCAAAAGAGATTGCTCACGAGTTATTGCCATCAGATGGGAGTGCATTGGAGATTTTCTTTTGCTGCTGCTTCTGCTGCTCTTACCATCTCGTTCCGTCTAGGATCTTCGTTTCCCTTGTTTTTATCTCTAGACTCTCGTGCAGCATCTTAATCTAAAACCAAAATGGAGGAACCGAGGGGAAGAACCAACACAAAATGTCTCGCATGGCCTATCAAGCATTTGCTCCCGTCCGTTTATAGCGTGCCATCATTGTCTAGGGCTCGACTCTATGGTGCAATATCATCTTACAAAGGCTATATTCGTAGAAGAGGACCATACCACTTAAAGTGGTTTCCTATAAGACCAAATTTTATTAACTTGATAACTTGAATCTGCAGAATTGACGGCGTACTATAAACGGAAAGCAATTCTGATCCTTGGAGATTCAACTTTTAGCCTATTGGGAAAAATTCAGTTGGACTAAACTCAATTCAGGATATCAGTTAGAGGCAAGGCTCCATATTTAAACTAACTGTCACATTTTCATTATCTAAATGAAACAAGATTGAAGAGAAAGCGCAACTTTGCATAAGAACATTATTTGAGGAGACCAAAGTTCACGTGGTGTAGGCCTACGAAAGCGCCTCGGCTTCTCTCCCTCAGCCATTTTGAATGCGACTACTCAAGTTGATAGAATGTTGAAACGGCAGGAAAAATTATCGCCTAATTGTAGCAGTAATTTTACGATTCAAAAACAATCAAATCTCTTTAGAATGCAATTTTATTCAGTTAGGCTACTTTAACCAATCGGAAATTTGATCACGCGTCGCCAGAAGAAACTCAAGATTACTGGCCTATATCGCAACTAAACGTACTGTTACGCACATTTGCGCTTTTGCAATTTAAAGTGGTTATATAAAAATAATAGAAGGAATTTTTAATCGAAAAAATTGAGGTTGAGATAGTTACTTGTATATAAAATTATCAAACTTAAATTGAACACTATTTCGCTGGTCCAGAAGCAAGATACAAAGTCGTAGGCCTACGCATGAAATGCGCTATGCGTTAGATCGTCAAGGCCTACAGTTTATTTAAAGAAAAGGAGAGTTTAAATTGCTTACTCTTGAAAACATTCAAATACAAGTTAGAAATAATTCTTTTAATTTCAAATTTTACGTTTACCGATACATATTTATGCTTAGTCCTTCAAGAAAGAAACAAAAAGGTCAAGTTCGAAAAGTCCTTTATCATCTTTAATTTCCAAGTAAACAAATTATGGATGGATATCCACGGATATCAATAACAAGAACATTAACGATTTTACTTTCAACGTACGATGATAATAAACCGAAATTAAATTGAATGACTTAAAAGAAGAAACGGATTTGCTAAGGGCAAAGGTCATAACGTTTCAGGAACCTAGAGGCGAGCCTATAGTTTGAATGTAACGCGACGGCGCGAGTTGCGCAAAAATTGAGAAACGTTTAAGTAGAATTGAACTCTCTGATGTATCACTCAAACAACAACGTAGATCTATACATATGTTCTTTGTTTTTTGGCAAGACATTACAGCGCATTACAGTATAGAATAGAACATCAGAATACCAACGGAATGTTGGTAGGCTATCTCATCAAGCGCATCAATCTAGCTGGCTGCAGTACACTTCACTGTATCTTTATTCTTTATTCCACGGTGCTATCAAATCTGTCTCGTTGGAAATAGAATATTTAATGTCATCAGCTAATACAGTTTTTATATTCTATCTTAGGTTTATGCAAGAGTAAAACGTCATGGAAGATGAGCCTGAATAACTAAACGACTGGCTCCGCCAATCCCAGCCAGTAGGCCTTAATCTTTTCATCTTCCACGTCAAAAATGATTTATCAACTTGGAACGTGCAGATTTTTGGTCAAGTTTTCCGTAATTCAACAACAGCTCAACCAAGAAAAGAATATATGACGAATTCTGAAGATTCGTCATCGCTCATTTCATCCTAACATTGGTTTTATTCAATGCTCAAAAACAATTTTTGCCGTCCAAGTAAGAAGTTCGAATTTAATTGTTATAATATAGTTTATAAGAAAGAGCTGGAAACAGGATAAATCAAACCATTACAATTCAAATGAATTTAAACCTAACCTGTTGAAATATTACGTCCGAATAATTAACTTGGAAGATAGCCGTTTAAATGCAGTGTCATAGGCCAGTTTGTTAAGAAACCGTCGGGCATTTTGAACCGCTTTGTAAAAAAACGAAGATTTGAAAATAATAAAAAGAAGATGTGCACTATCAATTGAAACTGAATAAACTGAATAAACCTAAGTTAAAAACTGTCATTTAAAGTCAATCATCCTCATAAAAGTATTACGCTGCATCAGAAAATGTGAAGGGGGTCAAAACAAACCAAAAATTTAAATTTTTCTTTGAAATTGTTTTGGTTAAAGCCTACAACTTTGTAGATTAATTATAAAAATAGATGGCCTATCGAACGCCGATCATTTAGTTGATTAGAGACGAAAAAATTCAAATCTTCTTTAGTGGCCTACATTGCTTGCCTCTCTAGTCTGAAACGCCGGCTGAGTATCGTATTTCTTAAGCTATTAACAAAACTTGAGGAAAAATTCATTGAAAACTAATAGGGCGTAAAGTTACGAGTTGAACGCAACATTCTTGGCCGAGCCGAATTCATCTCGTAGGCATAATCAACGGTTCGTTCCGTTCACAGCATGCAGCAGCGTTGATTCCGTCGACAGCCCATTCCAGCTAAAATTCCTTTAACAGCATTAACATTGTAGTCGAGCGTTGAGAATCTTTTCCAGATAGTGTTGCCGCAAAAAGAACGTCTTATATGGATCGGTTTTGGGGTTCTGGAATGCAGCAGCACGTTCTATATCTCTAAGGAGATTTAGTACTCGACAGATTTGCTTATGCTAACTACATGGAGCGACCTCCAGAGCAGCAGAGAGCACGAAGAGATCAATTATTCATTCCCTTCATGATAATAGTATATTCGTTTCAAGGATTTCCCGCCGGCAGTTGGATTGTATTATCGCAAAACGTCATCAACGACCAAATTCCTTTTCCGTGTGGCTGCTCATGTGTACGACTGTACGTTCGATCACATATCTTCTTACGCTTACAGCTGAGGTCAGCAACGCCTTGCCCTTCAACTCTAAGCAAATTTAATTCAAATCTAGAAAGTCCTGGTTCACGAAATTGCTGGTGCGTTAGTCTACAAGTTTTTATTTCTCTCGTCTCTTTTATTCTACGCCGCCACCGACTGCTGCCGCTGTGCAATTTCAAACTGTTTTATTTTTCTCTTAATGCGCGGCCCTTACATGTATTTTTTCCCTGTTGCGCATCATTGGCATTCGATGGTCAAGCAGCCATCTGCTCTTGCCGCGACCCCGCCAATGTTGGGCTCGGCCATTTTTTCTTCCAGTTCACAAAGTTGCGGCAGATCCACAGCTAATTACCACGGAGCCGCTTCAAATACATGTATAAAAGAAACGGGGACGCCACTCGTAAAATATAGTATAATATAAGATGAAAAAAGAAGGTTCCACTTATGTTTCGTTCTTTACAATTTCACTGCACGAGCCTGCAACAAAATCCGCCGCCTAGTTTTAAGCAACAATCAGACCGGTTCTTAAATGTTGGAAAATGATTATCTTTCCAGACTGTTAAAGAAAAAAGGGAGCGCTTGGCTTTCATGTTAAAGAGAAGGACGAGTGTGAGAAATGGTTTGACCCCATCTAGACGTAAATTTAAAATCAATTTTTGGGAAATGCATTCAATTCGCGTGTCTATTCCGAGTGGCTGATGGAATTGGAAGGGATGACGCAGCTGTGCCGACCGTTGCATACTCGCATTTGACGACCTCGTCGAGATAGCTCCAGAGCCGTATAACGCCATCATACTCGCTCTCGACGGAACCATTCATTTCGCATTGGATTGATTAAAGTGCATCCGTAAAGTCGAGGAGAGTCGCCGACAAGTCTGCGCCCCTTTTCTAAAACTAATATAAAAGAGGATAGGTCATATTGGGTAACAGTGACGAGTGTCTATACGGTCCTCGTCAATCATCCTAACAACATACAATTGACCACTGTCGAGAATAATTCGACTTCTTACTCAAGATTTGAGTTAATTTGACGAGAGTTTTTCTAAACTTTAGGCCTTCAAGATCTTCAGATACAAGCACGGGCTTGGAACCAGCCGACCGATTCGACAGAGACGCTTAAAACTTTCTCGTTTGAGGAGGAGCTGCCACAAGATTACCCTTCGACCAATGCGATCGTCCGACCTTTTCCCCATGCAAGAAAAGAAAAACCGCCCAAGCAAGGAGAGGCTGGCAGCTGCAAAACTTCTCAATTGTGAGGCCGCTTGATTGGAAAAAAAGACGAGAAGGATGGAAAAGCGTCGGCATTACAACCCCCATTTGAGATAATGGACTCTGAGAAATTTTAAAATGTTCCTATAGGCCTGAAAGAAATGAAATAAACGAATGATGGGTGGTGTTTTGTATTTTTCATTTAAATAACTCCCTATATAATAAAGGGCTATTCAATTCCCTGTTTCGGCGCAGACAATAGATCGTAAACCGCACCTCGAAATTCAATTTTCTTTTTTGATGGTAGGATAATTGGGCAAAGGCAATGATACCAGTAATCGGATACCGGATACCGTCTTGAATTTAGAAAATTAAAAAGAGACTATATGGAGGATTCAAAATGTCGAGACTTGAACAAGAAAAATCGGCAAATAAGAAACCGTGAACAGATTACAAAGAAAAAATTAATGAGGCGATTAAATTCCACTGCGGCATAAATCATTTCCAGATTCCAGAAAAATATCAAAGTGTAAAGACCGCGGGATTCCGAATGAACCGGGGCGGATAGTAAATCATCTGTCCCGACCCAAGTAATTTGAAATGGTAATCGCCATACTTGTGTGAAGGATTCAAGGCAGCCGGGACTTGTAGTAACTTTAAGAGGTCTTCTATCACATTAATATTGATGAAAGCTTAAGCCTTATCTCGAAGCTGATTGGCTGGCTCCCCGAAAGGCGCTGGCGCGTCAAAACTCTGCGCAAAAAATCTGACTTTGTAATGAAGAGACAAGCCTAATCTGTGGGCGTGTGCAAAGCTCAACTGAACTTTGTGACTAATTTATGCCCATGTCGGCTAACATAAAAAAGTATGCTAAATAAACCCAAGGCGAATCGATTTGAATAACAACAAGTGCACGCACGTCCGCCATCATCACATTTTGTGTTTCGAAAATCAGAAACCAAAAGTTTAGCCGGTTTACCTCGCGGCCTTTCAAGATTTGATAGCCTTTAAGTCAACGAGACAAAGATCGAATTTCTTGAAGAAGGCGGAAACTAAGCTAGCGTCTAGCGGCAGATGTTGACATGGAGGGAAAAGAGAGAAAATACCTTACCGTCAAAGTGACTCTTCTAACCGAAAAATTCCACAAAAAGCCTCTTCGAACTCTCTTTCTACCTAAACACAACATGCGGGAACGAGGGGGGGGGGGGAGTTATAAATTTGGCGATGCGGGTGAAACCAAAACGGCGACCCCCTGGCACGAGAGACAGTCGTCATTAAGACATCTTTCTTCAAGACGTCCATCCACAAGACAACTCGTTGAAAAATTCATAATTCCGGAAAAATAAACCCGTTCTTAAAGTATTCAACGTCGACGGGCTCTGCCCGATATCTGACACACGAACTAACTTCGTGCTGGGCAAACCACTCAAAATGAGGAGAAATGTCAAACGGGGCCTTCAGCAAAAATGATTCACGATCTGGGAGAAGATAATAAATTGACCCTCGCAGAGACTCCTTTCACCAGAGAAAGGCAATAAAAGCAAAAAAATCTTTTCACCGATTGTAGCCATCACAGTCGCACAGCAGAGCGAAACATCTTCTTCGAAAAATGTCAATCGGGCAGGCAGAAATACAATGCTTTCCATAAATTGGGCATTAAAAATTCGCACCCGAGACAGGCGAGATCTAACGGTCAAAATCAATGCCTGCGAACCGACAAAAATGTCTAGAAATATTTGGAAAGATCGACTTACCGGCAGCTGTATCCATCTTTGGCATCAAAATCCAGTAAAATATCTGTAAATAAATATAAAAACGTATGTGAATATGTCATCCTGAACAAATGAAATAAGTGAATACATTGTTGACGTGGCACAATTTCCCTGGATTACAAATCACGGTAACCAACACAGAGCACTGTTTAAATCATTCATTAGACTCACGCTGACTGGAGACACAATGAGAGAACGTCTCTGAAGCATCTGTCAGTGACTGCTTCACTGGCTGTCAACCAAATCCAAAATCGGCAAACGTCCTATAGAAACGTTTGGGGCGTCTTTTTGCTCGTAGTGTGTTTTTATATGACCGTCGCGACATTTTCAAAAAAGAAACATGGCCTTTAAGAGCAACTATATGGAAGCTCTCAATGTCAGCTACCAAGCCGATGGCCAAAGAGCGCATTCTTCGGGAATTTTTTTTTGTGTGTCTTGTCGCGGCCGGTTGCGGGCGTCACGCATTATCGGCCGGTTTATTGCGAGCAAAACACAGAACAACACTACAACAGACAACCCCACAGCATCTTCCCACTGGGGCTTGCCACTCTCACCACTCGTGCAAGAGGGAGATAGAGAGCATAGAGAAGCAAAAACTTGAACTATTAGACAGGTTTTGCCATTTTATGCCATTTTACAATGCGAAAAGTCACAGCACGTTTTCCACGGCGGATAACCCAATACCGCAGCACAGCCGCCATAGCCGTCACGGCACCCCGCTGTAAAAATAAAGCCGAATATGAAACAACAAAAAAAGAGGGAAAACACGCAAACCGTTACTTTTGGCGAGGGTGAAATATCGTGTTCATACACGACATAGAGGGTTGAATCTTTTTTGACCGAAACACTCTAGTTGGACGCATCGACGAATTTAGAACGCGGCTGAACTAGCTCCGTGGTGGAATAAGTTACATACAAGCAGTGCCCTGCAAAAATTCGCAAAAATTTTGCTATCAAACACTACCGGTTTCACTTGGTTTCATCTTTTCAAAGGTAAGCTGTACAGATCGCTCTTTACCCCATAGGCCCTTTTGTTAATAATCGATAGAGGGTGGCCTCCCCGCCTCTACCAGTCGTAGTAGTAGTCTACATACCGCCACTCAGTCGCCTTGAGCTAAGCGGTGCATTGAGGCCACCGTCTATCTTCAGTATATGAAGGTCCGGTAGTTTAACCGAAGCAACAATTAATCTGATTAAATAATGATTTAAAAGACAAATAAATTCGTCTCTTACAAATACTATACTTGTTTACTGTACATTTAGTTTCAGTCCTGATTCTCAGTTAAATTATTAAGCGACGTCCTCGCCGATACAAAAATTCATGGCAATATTACTTTTGTATGTGCAAGATCTATTATTTAATTACAGCCTAGATACATGTGTGCATAAGTAAACGGAACGGTACAAAACCACAATGTAAATAGCAGTGCTTTCTTGAATCGCCAAGTATAGAAAATACCGAGTACAACTTTTAACTTTGGAGTTTAGGATAACTTTTACACTTGGAGCTTAGACGATTTACCTAATTGATTCTCATTAAATAAATAAAAAGATAGACTCAACATGTCTCTCTTGCAAAAAACACCATAAGAATGTTCGGGAGAAGTTGTATTAAACGAATTTTACCCACAAAGAAAATGCGTTTGTGAAGCTTAAATTGCTTTTGCGAGAGTTGTGTTAAATCATAATGTCATAGATGATTTTGCGCAAGTACGGCGATCGGCATCTTGTGCACGATGAGAAAGAAAAAGGCAAAATTACATTTTTCGCTTATTGTGACTCACTTGAGACATAATTTTATCGTTACAACGACACTGATTTTAAGGGGAAAGTTTAAACAAGCCTGAAGCATTGAAAATAAAACGCACATGAAATCAGCCATGTTTGGACATCTATAGATAGTTCCTTCTATGACAGATTTACACAATTCATATTTCAAAGCAGCATACAATACAGTAGAGATTGTCACTTGTTCATTTCCTAAAATATTGTTACTTAACTCTTCAACTCACTTTATTACTCTAAAAGCGACAATTGGATTCGTTTAGTTCCCTTTACATAGTAGACAAATGCCCTATTCTCACTTAACCTAATCTGTTAGTTTACCTTGGATTCAGCAAATCAGGTGTCGCCGTTTTTTAATTAAGTAAGGTTCAGGCGCAAGTGGGAATAGGGTTTAACTCATCCCAATCCAATTAAAATAAATAAAAATTAGCCTACTGACCACAAACTATCTCAGCAAATGATGTGATACACACGAGAACAACCAACTTTAAAAAACGGTTTAGCCGTCGAATTTCAACTAGAAGAGGACATGTGGATATATTTTAAGTTCAGTACTAAACTTTCCTGTTGAATTTCAGACCACCCAAAGCTATTCTTCTCAAGTTAAGTTACTTTAAGAGTTCCAATAGGCCAGTATATCAATCGCCTTTGGATGTCGACTTGTTCGGGCGGATATTAGGTGTCCTCTCTGTGATTAGACATTCTACTGACAGAGCAGGGGGAGAGTCAGCATAAGAAAAGAAGATTTTTAGCGTGTCCAATAATTTTGTCGGCCGTCGCAAGAATACAGTCTCCGGGTGGAGCTCGAAATGGCGACGTGAACCAATGGCGACCCTTGGCTTTCAAGGCCCTTTTGCAAGAAGAAAAATCGCTGACTGGAGGAGATACATATCCTTCGAAGAGTTAACAGAAGATACAAGGAGGAAACGATTGATTTATTTCTTTATATAAGGCCGTTTTGTTATTCTCTTCCTCTCTTCAAGATGATAGCCCTCTTTTATCTTTTACCTTAGCCAGCACAGCTGGAGATGCTTTCCGCGGGAATGCTGATTTCAGTGTTGGCGCTGAATCAAGTTTCACATGTCATAGCAACTCCCACCGGTTTTTGTCGTCCTCCTTTACGAGCTATTGTAGAATATTTAACTTAACAACGCTTTGGCACTTAACTTGTGCAGCTCTGCATTCTCTGAAATATTTTAACTGGAGATCTTCCAACATTCAGATCTTGTCTGTTTGAATTTTAAACATTTTGCTTTTAGCCACAGTTCGTAGGTCTTTCTGTAGCGCATCGTAGGCTGTGGCAATTTAGTTTTGAGACTTTAAGCTTTGGTTTGCAAGTAAAAGCTACCAAGACTATCATTCAGTATAATTAACATTTACTTTTAATTTTCTATTATGTAAACTTGTAGAAAAATTCAACCATTTGAAATCAAAAGTCTGCAAACTCCAGCACTTGGTTATCCGTCATCTGTAAAGTCTTGGCATAGATGATTTACAATTTTAGTGTAAAGATGTCACGAACTAACCAGAAAAACTAGAAAACTTCCCTATCCAGAAACCAAGAATTTCACGAATCTACCTTTCTAACTAAATGAAGCTTACAATATTCTTTTTCTATGGAAAATTAGCGGCTGTTCTGCGGTGTGCGATTTAAATGTAATACAATTTTCTACCGTGTCTGAAGTACGCGTCAAGATACAGACGAACTAAATCTATCAAGTAATTAATAGAAGAAAATCAAATGTAAGGTCTACAATAGGCTATATGTTAAAAGTAACGCCTACATCTATTTGTAAAACAATTTCCAAATAGACAACGCAAAAAGCTTATTTTCCGACGTATTGTTAGGCCTACGAAAAAAGCCGTAGTTTCAAGGAGAACTTGCTAAGATAGAAATCAGTTTCCATAAAGAGAAACAAAAGCTAGACGATACTAGAAAAGTTGCATAGGTGTATACGACGGATCTAAGTGCAAAAGACCTGTTCTAGACGGCTCATCATTGCGCTATAGGTAATCATCTCTATATGGCGATTGATGTTACGACCAACACTAAAGTCTAGTGGAATTGCGATCGAGAGAGGTCGTCCAACCTACACGCAACTGTAGCCCAAATGAATGCACATTTCCAGCTGCGGTCACAGTCGATCACGATGGCTCATCCATCTGCTAAATAGGCGCTCTGCACGCGGTCGCCATTCTCCGATCGAGCTGTTTTGGTATCCTTATATTGTTTCATGGCATCGTTCACCTTCCCTGCCATCGATTTGCGTCGTATCATCGTAGATACGACCGATCCATCTAATGGAAAATATATCGACGATACCATCACCTAGACGCGGCGACAACTTTACTGCTTTCCCCCTTTTATCTCGTTCCATCGACTTGCAACTCTAGGCACTCAACTCAAAGTTAATTCCATATCCCCACCCAACATGGAAAGTTTCCATTAGTCAGAATCGAATCACAAACTACGAAAAATATTCAAATAGCATTAAGTTTCTGCCGCTGCATAATTCGTGTTAATTCATAACGGAACGAGAAAGCTGTTACGCGCATGATCGAGCTACAAAGTAACGTGCGCCGAGACGTAGGTTTTGCATATTGTTTTCAAATGTGTGCGGGAAAACTTTCCTCCCAAGCGTGCAGCAGAATGCCGTGTCTCGGCATAATGACCGCGATGCGTTACGCAGCCGGCGCACAACAGCATCGCGACAAGATTTACGATCTACTGCCGTTACGGACGGAAGAATGTCTCCCGTCGCACATTTGCATTCGACCCGGCGCAAAAAAATAAGCTTGTATTTTTAAGTTTCCTGCCTTTTTAACTTTTAGATCTACTAGCCCAGGTGTGTGCTCTAGATGGCTGCCAAATTGGACGATTCTTTATCGTTTCGGGCCAAAAAGGCCAATGCTTTCTCGATTGAAATTGAAAACACAGCTGTGTTTAAACGGTGCTTAAACTGAATAACTCTGACAGTTTCCGTCTACGACATTAACTAAATATCATTTGGCACTGGCGTAGACCAGAAGACCCAGGACTGGAGTAGGGGTTCGCAGCAGGAGATCTCGGAGGGGTCGGAGCGGATTGGCCCGGCCATCCAGCATGGCGGAGGGAAAGCTCATTATGTGGCAGATCACGTGACCGTCGACCAATGGCGGCGATCGTTAGTGCGTTAACGACCTAAATCTCCGTCGAAAAACTCGGCGGGGAGAGAGAACCTTTCAACTTATGACCAGCCGAGAAACCCAATACACTTTGTCACCCCCTGAGAAATGTCAGAGAAGAGCCTATGAAACTTCTCATTCCGGTTACCTTGTCCCATCCTACAGCAAACAGTCATTTGTCAAGGCGCGCAAAAAGATTTGCACAAAAGGTTACCCACCCCAAGCGGCTGGCTTTTCAATAAGTCAAAGACGGAAATGAGCGCTAAATAAACGGCCCGCCTGTGTTTATTCAAGCCCCGTCTGCTCCCTAACAAAACAGTACTGGGCTATGAAAGATACGAGCCAGTCGGTTGGGTTATCGGTGTACAGTGTCTCATACCTAGACAAGGTATTCCCGAACAATAAAAATGTTTTTAACGTTTCCAGTACATTCAATAGAGAATGCAAGATAACCAGAAAGACGGTAAAATAAAATGAAAGTGCCACACGGGGTGGTGGTTCAAATTACGTTTAAAACGACTGGGACATTCCAGTCAGTCAATAAAAGAACATTAGGAATATTACTACAGTTACAAAAGGAAACCACAAATCGATCACCAATATTCAATAAATAGCGCTGGAATTCTAAACTGTCAACTGCTGAACGCTAAAAATTCCAGCTTCAGTACGTTGCCCCCTCGTAAATGTACATACCAGATAACTAAAACTTAATTTCTTTGACAATGTACTAACTTGTGATTTATTTATCATTTATGAAACTGTTATTTGTCTTGTAATTTATATTTATTCCCACACCTTCTAACGAACTTTTACTATCGTGCAATAAAATGGTAAAATGCTTCAAGCCAATTGAAATTTGAAAATGCCGCCTTTTTAAATAAAGCAACTAGGAAAAAAAGAGTTGAATCATCAAAAGGGTTTTTTTACAACTGGTTGGATTCAATGGCCGCAAGTACCCGAATGCGAACCCTTGTAGATCGGGATTTGAGGTTTAACGACGCCATAGTGTAAAGCGTAACAAGAACGCCTTGTCAACATAGGCCTCGTGAAGTTGTCTTTAAGAGATTAGCTAAATGGCTGTTTTGATTGACCATTTTCGACGCCATCAAAATGGACAGTATAAATTGCTCGTATAAGGACACTCAACTTAATCCAATGTCCAAAGCACCAATTTCAACTTAATCGTACGACCGTACTTCAAGTCCTTCAATGGCGTCTCTTCTTCTTTTGCCTTTATTTTATTTTTTTACAAGAAAAAGAAAGGAGCAAGCAAACTATTTCCCGGGGAAATAAAAGCACGGTCGTGAAATGGAAAAACGAGCAAAAAAATTTCCGCCAACGGTTGGCCCCCTAGAGCCGTTGTAAAATGGGTCGGAGGAGGGAGAAAACATGTTCTTTGGCAACAGGATCAGCAGCGATTGCTGCGTGTCCAGAAAAAGGAGCGTCGTATTTTAAAATCCTTCACGCGTGACATTTTTTTCCCGTAGCAAATAACCGACCCACAGTTTTTAACGACGACGCTGCGAGTGGTATCTATCTGATGGTGGACGACAGTCCAACTCTGTTCGATCTCTTCTCAAGAACAATAAATCACCAAATTTGCATTATTCAAAACCCTTGTCATTCATTATCTCTTTCCTCCCAAAAAAAAGTTATGATTCTTCGGGTAACAGCACTCAAGGCCGTCTGGAATTCCACACTACAGTCTGCCGCGTATCCCGAGTAACGGCAGCAGACGTCAAGGAGAAAACAAGGTGGAAAACAATCAGCCGATGTCCGGCCCTTGTGTAATAAAGAATAGTAATCATCCAGTGAATAGAAAACAAAAAATATTGTATACGACGCCGTGCCGTACTTGATGGCTCATAATTTCAAGCCCATTTGAATTGAAATGGCGACGATTATGACTCAAAACAGACGATATATTATTAAGTACTGCGATCGTCAAAATCGGGACGAATGGCTTTGTTTGCTTCCAGCCAACCGCAACGGGCCAGTGAGAGACTTCACACAGATATATATTATATATTATACTCTCTTTTTTTTCCCGGAAGGGAGAAAGAACACACGCAAAGCACAAGACAAGAGGATATAAACCACTCCACTCGGTCGGCGAGATGAGCATTTAAAAACACTCGAAAATAAGTATATGGAGTTGTTAAAACGATTTTTATGCATCGTATACACCGGCACATGCTTCTTCCTTTCCCCTCTTCTTCAATATTATACCTTTTTAACTGATCTATATAACTATCAAAAAGTTGTAAGTCAGTGTGCATTACTCCCGTTCGTCCGGCCGACAGATTGCGCAGCGTTAACAATCAACAACACGGCACAATTCAATATACGATGATGACGACCGAGAGTGACCAAAAAAGAAAACGACAAAGAACTTCCGCCCCAGACTGACTTGGAAAAGAAAGAATTGGGTTTCAATGGCGCCCGGCCACTGACCGCGGGAAATGTGACTCTGACCGTTGCAGAAAAAGGAGAAGGCCGGAATTTTTTCGGAGAAAATGTTTTCCCTTTTTCGCTAGTGTTACGAGATCTTGTTTCACAGAAAGGCCGACTTTGCTCTTAAACAAACCAACTGCATCTCATCTAACCCTTTTTTTCGCTAGAATCTGTCCTCTCTAACCGGCCATTACTTTCCATTACATACCCGAAAAAAAAAATGCGTACCTTCATTTCACAAAACCGCGTTGGGGCGAAGACTGGTCGACACGTTTAAATGGTTTCACCGAAAAGAACAAGTTACACAATTTTCGCACACGTGGTGATGGCTAATGGTTCACACAACACGTGGTCGTCGTCACTTTCAAAGTCAGTTTTTTTGTCACAAGGGCAACACAAATTTGGAAATTTTTACACCCTTTAGATTGTCAGGTTTCCCTCAGATGAAAAGTTCAGTAATCCACGTGACGAATTGGGGAAATTCGCCGAAAAAGGACGAAGATTGCTTGTGCACGACTGCACGTCTCCAACTAGGAATGAATTAATGGGCCGAGCAGACGACAATTTCGTCACCCCTCATTCGGACCCGCTGGTCCAAAGGTCCTCTTTTGATAAACTTTAAAAGGTCATAAATCAATCTAAAAATCATGTGCAATGGAAGCTTAGTTGCTCAATTTCGAAGGAGAAAGTCAGATTTCCCATCCAAATGAGGATGGTGACGTGAAAATTGAAAATGAAAATCTTTTGAACGCTGGCCAGACAGGCAGCTAGAAAAAGGGAACCTAGCATTATTCTAATTACGGGCCGAAGTGCCTCAGGCATGAGGAAGAAAATGACCACAACACATGCCAAAGTTTTTTTTCTTTTTTTTTACTAATTGCTTCTGTTTTTTGTTTTTTTTTTTTGCTAAAGGTCCGATGACGAGTTGGATTCCAGCAGTTCAGGTGCATTCCCGTCCGTCCGGCAGCAGCAGCAGCAGGAAGGATCCCCGCTGAAAGGAAGCCCATTGATTGGGAATCATGTAAATGAAACCATAATGAATGATGATGGAAGAGCAGCCGACTTGACGTTCTGCTCTTGCCCGTTCTCTTTCCCATATTAACAAAGGAGACAAGGCCGTCGCCAACGGATCTGGTGGACGTGCATTCCCAGCACCTGCTGCGCCCGCCTGCAGCACCACTGATCCCTCCCTAATAAGGCAGTGATTCAATGAGCCCCGACTCTTCCACCAAAACTTATTATTATGATTTTTCTTCTTCTCTTCTTTTTTTTCAAATAGAAAAAAAAGAACTTGAAAGCGGAGCGGACGGGACACGCGCGGATATATCATCAGGTGTGTTCGGTATACATATGACCATAAATGAGGCCAGCTACAACAGCAGCAGCAGCAGTCAGCAGCCAGCAGTAGGGATATGTAATATTCATATACACAGGGACGGCCGGTCGATAAATTTCCCGAGTCAATGTGTGACGCAAGTTGGACAACACCTTGGCCGTTAACATGTTGGCTGTTGCTGCTGGAACCAACAACAACAACTCTGCCGAATAAGTGACCTGATTTGACCTGTCTGCTTTTTTCAGTCTTGTTGTGCTTACAATGTAAAAGCGCAAGTCGAGCGAGACGTCATTAAACTGGCTTCATATTCGGCTAGATTGTTTGGGCCGTTTCAGTCTGTGACCAGGTATACAGTGTTGTAGTAGTAGTAGTAGCTCCTGTCTCGGATAGCGATTACCTGTTGGCACTTTTGCTTGGCTCTATTCGATGCCAAGATCTCGGCTGCAGGCGAAGGCCGGCCCTTTTATAGAGTCATAACTGCTGCCTGAACGCGCGGTTTTCTCTGTGTCTGTGCGCGCGCTTTCCAAACAATTTCAGCAACAACAAAAAGGAAAATATAATAAGAGAGAGAAAGAAAAAGATATGCTACAAAAAGAAAATAGGCAGAAAATGAAGATATAATAATCATAAAAAGAAATAGAAATTCAATCGTCAATCTGGCCGCACTCTATCAGCCGCCATCATCCCGTTTTTCATTATTCATCAAATCGTCGTAAAAGCTGATGGCCTTAAAAACAAACCGAAACGATTTGTTGTAATGTCGGTGTTGTATTTGGAAGCTCGTCGCCGGTTTATTGTTTTCTTGTTCTCCCGTGATGTAACATGGTTATATATAAACTATGTGTGTGTATTTATTAGATAGTAGAAGGAAGAAGAAGAAGAGATGCTGGTCAGCAATGAAGACATAGAACCACCAGGTGGCATACTGGTCGTCGTGCCATATAGGACCCGCGGACCCCACCGCACTCCTGCTGCAATATAACCTAAGCTTCTCGGGGGTAAGAGGGGTACAAACCAGAAGGGGGACGTATATATATACATGTATATAAGAAGGGATGGAATAAAAAGTAAAGAGTTTTACAGAGAGAGAAGGCTGGAGAAGAAGAAGAAGAAGAAGAAGAAGAAAAAGGGATAAATTACACCCGGCAACGGTTATACTCCAGACGAAGAAGGAGAAGGAGACGGAGAAGAAGAAGAAGAAAAAAAAGAGTATTTTACCACCCATTGTGAGGCGAGGAGGCTCAACTGAATGGCAGATATATTCATAACTTCATTTTTGTGTGTGTGGCTGTTGAAAGAAAGGATGAAGAAGAAGACAAAAAATATATAAATAAAACAAGATATCTCGACTCCCTCCGCTGCGTCGTCCATGGCGCGTCTACACGGCCAAACAAATATTCCCCTTGATAACGATATGTTGAATTGAAAGAATTCAATCTCTGATGACTTTGGAGTGGCTTGTTTATAGCACAACAGGCGTCACGGCGGGTATCCCTCCGACTATAAGCTGACGAGCCAAACACGCTGTATAAGAGAGGAAGTGATAATAGACACAGAAAAGACAATCGTTTCCGTCTCTTTCCTCACCTGTCACAGTTGTTAACAGAGTGGCGAGAGTTCTTGGTTCTTCTATAGAAGAAACGGCGATAAAGCCGGAGCCTAGAGAAAAGAAGAAAGAATGAAAGAAAGAAAGAAAGAAGACAAAACCAGCTCGCTTTTTAGACCCCCATGGATATAATTATTTCACTATGGCCATCTCTAGCGAGGCCAAAAAAGCACAGGGCCTCTTTTTTTTCTCATTTTTACGTACTCGTACTTCCCTTGTTCAATTGTCTTGAACTCTTTTTCTTCAATTCCCTTTTTCTTTCTTTCCGTAAATTGTGTGTTGCATCGCGCGGTTTCGTCGTTGTACATGTCGTTATAATGGTAAGTAGACTAAACTAGGGGGACGATTGAGATGTCACGTTCTGGTGGAACCTTCGCACGACCGATCGGTGACGTCACGGATCCGTGACTATGGCCGACAGCTTTTCTCTTTATATAGAATTTCTCCAATTCTTTTTCTACACATAACCAAACCCACCTTCTAATTAATCCAGCCCTTCTTCTTGTTCTTTTTTGGGAAGGCTTTTACTTTTTTTTCTCTTTTTTTCCCTAAACGAAGGGAAAGAAAAACCATTGGAGAGCGACGGGAGTTGGTGTCTCGGCGCGGCCCGAAAAGCCGCAAACCGCGCCAGCCGTGTGTCATTACGACTCTTTCGATGTGTGTAAAAGTACTTGTGAAATGTCGTTTTATGATTTCAAACTGCGCCGTGCTCGTCGACGGCCGCAGAAAGTAGAGTGCTGTAGTATAGTCTAGGTAGAAGGGGGCTGCTAGGGCCGTGCTCACGTTCCCATGGCGATCCATGATTGAAATCGATTGCTAAGAGCCGTGTCGATAGCCCGGCTCCTTCTCTTCGTGAAATGAATTGAAACGGACCGGAATAAGAAGAACCGCACACGCAAACACATTGAATGAAACAACACGAAACTTGTATTTTTTCTTTTCTTTTTCTTAGAGTTGGGTTTTTTTGCTTGGCTGTCGGGGAGAAGAAGACGAACAATTTTTTTGTCTTGTTTTCTTTCTTCCTCTCTCTCTCCCTCTCTCCGGGTTTTCGGGGTTTCTCTCTCTCTCTCCCACCCGACAGCAAAGGTTTTTCTTACATACACACTCACACACACACACAGGTAATCCATAAGGTAATATAACCGAAAGGGAGAGAGAGAGAGAGAGAGATATTGAAAGAGAGAACACGGGGTTGTGTGCTTCTTTGTGTGCGCACGTAATAATATATAATAGTTAGGAGAGAGAGAGAGAAAGCTGACACAAGTGTAGGATGATGATGAAATATTTCAATCGAATTATCAATTCAAATCAAAAGATGTTTTTTTTCCAAAAAAAAAGAGAGATTTGAAACCAACAAACATCGCGGCAGACGATATGAAGCCAATAACAGAAAGGTGAAAACGTAAGGGAGGACAAACTCAGCTCAACGACAGTCAATAATAATAAGAAGTAGTCGCTAAAAATCGATTATAATATGAGGACGAGGGGGGAAATTTTCTTTTCTTCAGCATGTAAGGAGACAAAAGGAAACACAACGAGAGAGACATCATTTGTTTTTTTTTCATCGGGGACATGTGATTCGGCTAATAGTTATCATCACCGTATAAGCAATTCAAATCAGAAAAGAAATAGTACATTAACATTCAAATGAAAAACACACTGGTGAATTACCTGCAAATTTCTTTTTTTGAAATAAAAAACGAACCTTTCGTTTTTCTTTTCAATAATAACAAAAAAAAAAAAATCAAGTGGCAGCCCGCACTGGCGCGCGCGCGCGTGCGCGAGGTTTTGTCATGTTTTCACCTTTTTTTTACTTCTTTTGTTTTCTCTTAAAAATCTTTGGCGAATGTCTGTCTCTCGTCTTTTTGTTTTTAAATCACCGAAAACAAATGATAGTTTACATTCATTTGAGTGATGTACACACACATTCACTTGCACGCACAAACATAAGGGGGTAAAAATCCTCTTCACCGGTACAAAGAGAACCGAATCAAATTTCTGTTTGAGTTTTAAAACAAAAAAATTCCATGTTTTTTTTTTCTTCCGGAAAAAAATGAGAAAAACGAAGAACAAGTTTGCCGTTTTTTTTTTGGAAAGTCAGAATCATTTGGTGTTTGCAACTCCATGTTCATCTGTCTTTTTCTTTTCTTTTTTTGAGCAGCAATAAATCCCACCCGGACGACAAAAACCGCAAAGACGGGCACCAATCAATAATTCGGAATTTCGTTTTCACACACACATGTATACACAAACACACAAATAGAATAAGAGCAGAGTTGGGAGGGGCTATTTTCGGATCTCTTGTGTGTGCGTGTCGGCTAATTTTGGATGCAAAAACCAGCAACAAAAAAAGGAGGAATTTTTTTGTTGTTGCTGTTGTGTTCTGCGCATTCACTGGTATTTTTCTCTGCTGGTCTTTGGGATTGTCATCGGGAGGTACTGGGGTGGGATGGTGGTAAAGTGGGTGGCTATATTTATTGTTATTTCGTTCTGCTCCAACGGCGGGACTCGGTCAACACACAGAAGTAACACACACATCTAGTAGCGGACTACGCGCACAGACACAACGGCGAACGACACGCAGGGGATATCAGGTAGAACTCCTGAAGCCGCTAAGAAAAAAAAACGGGAAAAAAGACGAACAGAAAAAAAATATTCGGCGGACCTTCTTCACAAATTTTTCGAAAAGAAAAAAAACCAAAAAGGCATTTGAGTATAAGGTCAAAAATAAACTCGCGTGCGTGTCTTTTTTCCTGTTTTTCTCTCTCTCTCTCTCTGTCCATCTCTAGCTTATTCAATTGGTTGCCTGTTAAAGCGCAGAGACGCACGCACTGGTCAAAAAGAAAATATAAAAGGGGGGGAAAAGAGATTCTCCGGCTTGCTAGGAACACTACCTGAGGTATATACACTTTAAACCGCCTCTCTCTCTCTCTCAGGCAACAACAAACTCTTCTTCTTCTTTTTTTAATAACTTTAGCGGCGGCGCATATATCATGAGAAGAAGGGCGTGAGGGGGGAGAGAATATGGTAGTCATTTAGGAGCAGAGAATATATAAGTGAGAGACTGTTTAGATGAGTATAGTGGCGACACTTGGCGCAAAGAGAGGCGACGCTGTTGTTGTTGTCTGCGCGTGTTTTTCTTGTTACACATTTAGCAGTTTAGAAGGAGAAAAAAGGGAAAAAAGTTTTCTATAACGAGGTAGCCTATAAAGTGTCTAGAATAATTCGGAATTTTTTTTCTTTTTTCTCTCGTCTTAGCGGGTGGGACACGAAAACCACGGCCCTTTTCTCTCTCCAATCTTTTCCTTTTTTTTCTTTTGTTTTTTTTTCTAGGGGGGGGGGGGGAAGCATTGCACACACACATTCCTCTCATTTCACTTTTAAAGTATATAATATATATATATATATATAAAGAAGAAGGTAGTAAGCTGCTTGTGTGGTTGCTTCCGATTGGGGCTGCCTCGAAAAAAAACTGAGCATTTTTAGAGGGTTCGATCGATCCATTTAGGCCTATTGTTGTTGTCAGCACACCTGGACGAAGAGGATTGAATAAAAAGAAGGAGCCTTTTGCACACACACTGGGAGAGAGAGAGGAGTTTTTTTTCTTTTTTGTTTTCCTTAGTGGAGTAGGAGCTGTTCGGAGGGATGGCGTCACTTGGCCGAGCAGATGTTGTGACCGCCATTGTGAACGGCCGGTCCGATGGGTCCGGCGTGGTGGTGGTGGTGACCGTCGGGCGGCCCGTGATGATGATGGTGGTGGTGGTGGCTGCTGTTGTGATGGCCGGCGTTGTTGGCGTTGGCGCCGCTGCTGTTGGCGTTGCCGGCCTGCTGCCTCTGGCTGTTCTTCTTGTTCTTCATCCGCCGATTCTGGAACCAGATCTTGACTTGACGTTCCGTCAGGTTGAGATTGCGCGCCAATTCCCAGCGCTTCTGCTTCGACACGTAGGCGTTAAACAGGAACTCTTTTTCCAGTTCCAGCGTCTGGAATTTCGAGTAAGGTTTCCGCTTCTTGCGCACAGTCACCTGTCCCGTCCATTCCAGCGGATTCGGCCCCAGTGAACCTACAAATTCCCCAACAAAAATATGTTTGAATTACACATTTTCAGGATCTTTTTTCTGATATGCGATGATAATGTAGACATCGTGAGAACAAGGGGTTCAAACTTTTTTCTACAACAAAAAATTAAAGGAAGGCAACGGAATTCTTCGACGGCGACTAGAACCGTGACGCGCTCTTTCTAGTACGTAAGAAAGACGGATGGTAATGGCAGCTCGTCTCGTCGCGGAGCCAATAGCCTTTCAGTTCCCTAAAAGTCAAGACCCTTTCGTCTTCTTTCACCCTCCGCCCCCGTCAAATCACATCTGGCAGCGTTCGGACCCTTTCCCCCCCATTCCAACCGTTTCCGATTGTTTCAACTGGCCCCATATATATATATATACACTGGATGGAACTGACGGACAGCGAAAGAGGGAGGCCCAACAATGTAATCGCGCGTTCCTTAACCCGACAGGTACCGATTGAAATATCACTAGAGCTCGCGCCAGCCCCGTACCTGGATTGCGCCTCAATTCTTCGTTTCCCTAGCCTCTCTTATCTTTTGCCCTATTGTATTTAACCCGACAATGCGCTTAACATAATATCTTTCTCTTTTCCCCCAGAGAGGCACACACCATTTACATCGGGGCGACATCTTGGCGATCGAGTAAATCAACGTATCTATATAGAGAGAAGGGCTGGATTGCTCATTCATGGAGCTCGTGTGTTTGTGTCAGTATAGAAAGCAATCGATAAATACACTACGATCGCTACTGCTCCGTCTATATGGAGTAGTATGCTCCGAGGGGAGAGAGCTGTGACTTGGTAACCCCCTCGTCGACGCACTTTTGTCGCTTTAATAATACCCTCTTCTTCTTCTTCTTCTTCTTTCTCCCCTATTTTTTTTTTTCGAGGAAGAAATTCCCCTCTCTCTCTCTCCGAGTTTGGCGCTCTTAGGGCTTTTTGGCGTCTCTCCAACCCAGTTCCTCCCCCTCGTCACTGTCGGTCTGGCAGGCACTTGTGATGCAACGAGTCGAGTCGAAGAAGAAGAAGAAGTCTATACCCCCCTCCACCCATCTCTCTCTCTATATATATATAGAAATGGATATATATATATGAGCGACGACGTCGAAGAGAGGGGAGAGAGCGTCGTTCGGGACCTACCGACTCCATCTAGTGAGCGGTGAATCGTTCCAGGCAAAAAGGTCGAATAGGCCTTTTCTTGTCAGCGTAACGGACTGGTACATTCCCCTCTTGATACATAACAATTTCCCCCCTCTACCATAGAACGTGGCCTATATTTCTATAGACTCCTTTTTAGAAATTCTTTTTTTCCCTTCTTCTAAAGCAAAAGCGCTTTTTGAAAAAAGGCAGATGGACAACAAAGTCTATAACGTTCAGAAAACACTTTGGCTAAATCTGTCACCCCACTTGTGACGGCCCGAAAGATCACGACGAGCCGGACGAGCTAATAATGAAAGAAAGTGGGGGCCACTACGATGGAGATGAGCGATAAACTTACCAGGGCCGTAGACGCTTGGCGGCATGCCATCCGGACCGGGACCGTAGCCTCGAAGTCCGGCGTAGCTGTCGTGGGGGAAGCCGCAGGCGACGGCAGCCGCGGCGTCCATAGCGCCGCGTCGGGCTTCGTGCGCTTCGGCGGCCAAATAACCGGCTACCGAGACTGGAACGCCCATGCCGGGCTGGCCGGGAGTCGGGCCGAGTCCGTGCGGTTCTGGTACGCGGCCGCCGTATCCGGCGTATCCGCACCAAGCCGCCTGGGCGTTGAACTGGGCGCTGGCCGCCGCTTCGGCCGAGGTGGGTAGGCCAGCCGATGGGCCGGCCGCTGCCGCTGCTGCCGCCGCTCCATATTTCCCGTAATCGCTCGGCCAAAAGCTGAGTGCCGCTTTGGCTCGATCTGCGCCGTAATAAGCCGCCGCCGCCGCTGCCGCCATTCCGTCGCGGACCAAACTCGGACTGTAGGACTGAGGGTCGAATGAGCCGGCCGAGTGACCTTGCACGTCGCCGACGCTGTACGGCCAAGGTTGGGCGCGCAGCAGACTACTGGCGCCGCTAGAGTCGCCGTTGATTCCTCCGCCGCCTCCTCCACCTCCCCCTCCGCCGCCGCCTCCTCCTCCGCTGTTGGGGTCGCCGATACCGTGCGAATGAGTCACGTGATGATGAGTGTGATGTCCCGGATAGGATGAGGCTCCGGGACCGGTTGCTGTCTGCCCGACCGCCAGTCTTTTAGCCGGAATGTGCAACGGACCGGAAGAGATTGGGCCGCCGACGCTAGAACCGCTTCCTGGCGAGAGTTGATGATTGTTGCTCGAGTCTTGGTCGGCAGATCCGCCGCCTTGTTGTCCGTTGGATGCCGAGGCCGAACCCGTCGACGCCGACGACTGTTGTTGTTGCTGCTGTTGCGTCGCTCCCGACGCTGCTGACCGTCCGGCCGACACCGGAGTTTCGTCGTAGAGCGAACCGTTCATCGTCGTCCTCGGCCGACAGTGCGGCTCAAGGACATGATTCCACGGCGACGCCGGAATCGCTGAGAGCGCTGGATGTGCTTTGGCTGCCGTTTTGACGTCTGATCATCTAGCGGCGCACGGAACGCGCCGGTCTGTACAATCAAAGAAAGAACAAAAACATCAAATAAAAACGGTGAACATTATCAACTAATTTGATGACGATCGTGATCGCTGTGTAATGACAAAAAAATTGGGATAAAAGGAAGCGGATGACTAAGAAGAAGAAGAAGAAGAAGAAGGGAAAAAACAATAATAAAGGCCGATTTTATGACGACTATTCTCTTCACGTCTAAACAGATTGTGTCATAACGACGTAACAATCCAATAAAAATAAGACAAGAGGGGACTGTTCGGAAGGCAGGCAGACCTTTCGGCGGGCTGCCCCCCTTTATTATTTTTTTGTTTTTATTTCGTCGCAAGGCAAAGAAAAACGAACTGAAATCTCGTAAAAAAGACACGTAACAGGCAGCTGAGTCGAAAAACAGAGAGAATAGATAACCCGTGCGTTATACAGAGAGAGAGAGAGATGGCCCTAAAGTTTTATGACAACTCTTTTTCTCCAACTGCAGACCCGTGCCCCGATACTACTACTACCCCTTTTATTTACCCCCCTCCACTTCTGGGTCATCCGAGTGACCCTTCAACATCTTCCCAGACGTGGCCTAAACACTCGGAAGAACTGTCGCTCTCCTAAACTCGTCGTTCGGCTGTAATCTATAGCTTCAATATTCTTACCGGGCCCTTCATTACCGGGAGGAAAAGGTGTTGAGCCAAAAGAGACCAGGAAGGCTCTTTTTCTTTCTTATTTTCTTGTTAAAAAAAGGGGGAAACCGAAAAACGCCTGGAGGCTGTTGAAGAAGCCCCGGTTTTCTTAGCTCTGCTCGCGACCGTTCCTCAACACTGATTGGGCCGGGCTGTTGGACCAAGACCCAGTCACGTGACCGCCCTCTTTTTTTTTCTTCCTCTTTTTCTCTCTCTTCTATATCCAGTCGATTATCATTAGGAAACCCGAAAAAAAAGAAGTAGAAGAGAATTGACTCAACTTGACGTTTCCTGTGCTATTACTATAAAAATCGCTCCTTTTTTCGTGTGGCGTGCGCACGACGCGCTAACTAGACTACCTCAGGGCTGATTTCGATAAATAGGTAGGAAAAAAGAAAAAACCGAGTCTTAATTAATAAAACAGTCGATAGCCTTCAATTCTTTTCCTTTCTTTTCCTTTTTTCCAGAGAAAAAAAAAACTTGAAATAACTTTGGGGGCCTGGGAATCATTCCCATTATGCATACAGTTCTCTGTGGATGTATCTGTCTGTCTGTCGACCGGGAGAAAACAGGAAAAAGAAGAAGAAGAAGAAGAAACTTTGCATGATGTAAAGATCCTCCTCCTTTGACCTGGTCTTTAAAGAGTTCTCATGAACCTCGCACCTGTCTTTCTCCATGTTCCTCCGCTTTCCCCCTTCTATTTTGAATGATGAGATCGAGCGTAAAATTTTTTTTTTTTTCTGGCCTGTCTTCTTCCTGGCAATCCCGCCGAGAACCCAAAGAATCACCGCCACCACCTTTTACTCCGCCTCTCTCTCTCTCGAAATTTTTTCTTCTATTTTGCTCATCTTCCCCCTTCAGTCAAAGAGTAGCTGCAGCAGCCAAAGAAAAAACCTATCCAAAACCCTGTGGCCATCGTTTGAACGCCGACAAAGCCCAACAGGACAGGATCTTCCCCCTTTCTTTACCCCATTTGCGATGCTCTAACCTTTTTTTTTTTTCTTTTTCTTCTTTTTCTGCCTTTTTCCTAATAGACGTTATGGAGTACGCGTACATCGTCCGCAATGTAACATTGTAACAACAACGCAAGAGGAAAATGAGTTGGAACGGGAGAGCTAAACAAGTTTAAGGTTTTTTGGTCAATATTGTCGATGTTATACAAATCGATCTCGTAAAAACTCGATAACAAGAAGAAAAAAAAAAAACAGGAACCAAAAGACAGTTCCAAATCTCATTGAAGCGTAGAGAGTCTAGACACGGTGGATCGACTCTGCGGCTAAGTCGTTTCTCGCAAGCGAACGGGAAGAATATATGTAACGGGTTCGTCGTGCTGCCAAGAGAAGAACCCAGCAGAGTTCCCCCCACCGCCTCCTCCCAACACAGCCCGTCGTGACCGCCGGGGAAAGACTTTTGGGTCGGATTCTCCCTATTTCCAACTCGGTTCGGGCGCACAGAACCATCTAGCGGCGGACGGTTCCCGCCGCACGCAACACTTAGACGTCGGCGGCCAACACGGACCCCGAAAAATTTTCAAAGTCCAAATCGGACCGCCGGCGCTTGAACTTTGCGCTCTTGAGGAAATTTTTCTAACTTTTTGGCTTCTAAGGAAATCGAGATGGCGATTTGTGGAATTTTTGTTTGTTACTTCAACGGCCTAGATTTTGATTTTGATCAATTTCTCGAATTTTCGAGATTTGATCAACGGTTAGAGTTGAAATTGAGTTTTGATAACTTGCCTTATTGGTTGGTTAAGTTGCTCGGAAGCCGAATTCGTCCCGTCAGTGAGGATCTGCTGGTTTTGACGTTCTTTTGGCGCTAAATTCGGACGGCAGTTGAAAATGTTTCTGTTGAAACGGCCGAAATTTCGGGTACATACACGGGTGAACAAATAGTATTGGTCACGGTGTTTTGCGCGCACAACGTCGAATAAATTTTCAGTTTTGTCGAAGGGAAATCGTGAAAGTCCTCACTCGGTCGAATCGAATTTCGTAAAATAAAAAAAAAGTTTTTCGGTCGAAAAAACTTTTTTGAAGAGAAAATCAAAACTGTTCCGATTCACTGGGTCGAATATTCTTCGAATGAATTTCAATAAAAGTCGAATTCGTTTCGTAAACCAACGACAATGTAAAAAAAATGTTCAACTCGTAGCGATCGGGATGTGTAGTAGTAGCGCGCTCAGAGAGAGAGAGAGACGAAGAGAGTGAGAAGTCGTCGGGAGAGCGTGCACTTGCCGCCACGTCTTGGGCCGGTTTGCCTTAGCAGAACACAGCGCAGCGTAGTTCCAGAGCTGGGTTCGGGAGGTGGGTGGGTAAGGAGGGTTGTCCCGCGAATATTTGAAAAAAAAAAAAGGGAGCCGGGCTGCACTCGCACAGAGAGAGAGGGAGAAAAAAACCTGCTGCCACCCGACGGACCGACAGAACTTTGTGTGCAGCGCACGACAGGGTCGAAGAGAGTCGGACCGAGAATGCCTCGATGTAGGAGCTTGGCTTCGGAGAGAGCCCAGGGCCGGGCAGGAGGAGCTCCAGTCCAAAAAGGGGGAGGAGGGTCTCTCTCCTTCCTATACAAAACTTGGCTCTCTTTTTTTTTCTCTCTCTTTCTCTCCTTTTTTTTCTCTTTTGCCTTTTCTTTCTTCTGGTGGATAACCGAGTCGGCGCGCTGTGTAACACACGCAGACCGTAGATACTACACGCTGACTCGCCTCAACGGGGGGGAGGACGGACTTTGAGCCCGTCCCACTTTTCTTCTACCTCCCCTCCATCCACCCTCCACCACATTTCTCCTGGCAAGTCCCGACGCCCATGCCCACTCCATCTAACGGCGTCTACATGCACTGGCAATCTCTACGGAAAAACTCGTAAGACTCGGTCGTCGCGAAATCTCGTCGAGCGATTAATCTCCTTTTCAACGCGTCCGGGCGTCATTTTATAACGTGTTACCAATTAGAAAGGTAAGAAAAAGGTAAGGGTTTGAAAGAGGAAAAAAAAAAATCTTGTCCCTTTGGAAAAATCATAAAAATAAAAGGGCAGAAGGCGAAGAGGGGGGTTATACCTCTTCTCGCTGGTTTTGGTGTCATCGTTTCGTTTTTATATTGGCCTTTTGCTAGGCCGTAGACAAACTGCCGAAGAGATAGCAGACGGGAGAAGAAGAAAAGAAAGAAGGGGGGTTTTTCTGCCATTAGGTAAGGAAAGGGGTGAAAGAGAGTCTCGTCGAAGAAGAGAGTCGAAGCCCCCCGGTCAACGGCAGATAAACACAACACGGGTTTTATTTTATGGCGCGATGAAACCAACTTCCATGGCACCATAAAGACCAGAAGGCACAGTCCAACACACTCACTCACAAAAAAAAAGAGCACATCTTCTCCAATATAAGCGCTCAAATGATACCCCCAAACGAGAGAGAAACTATCTACCGAAGAATATATATCTGCTGCTGCTGCTGCTGTTCCTAGTCTACTCGATTTTTTTTTTCTCGCTGAGGCCCGTCTTTTCTTATTTATTTCAACACCCAAGACGGCCGCGACACACAAAAAAAAAATATATATATGTACGGTAACCTGTGTTCACCTTTTCTAATTGGACGGCACCGTTCCAAACGTTAAAAAAAATTAGCTTTTCTTCTCAGAGTTCTTTTTTTTTCTGTTTGCTACCCGTCGAGTTGATTTCTGTCGACATGCGACTGCCGGGCGTGTATAACCGGTTCTTTTGTCCGAAATCGCCTAGATTTTTTGTGTGCGCGCCAGAGGACCCCCCTATCTCTCACAAGCTCTTTTGACACTTTTATATCACTTTCGATCGTATAGAGAGACTGAGACTGGCTCTCCTTTCAGCGTTATATACCTATATAAACTACGCGAAACGTCTAATTCGTGCATACAAATTCAATGAACCGGAATTTATCTTTTTTTACGGAATGCCCGAGTCGCGTGAGAAAAGTTATTTCGCTTCCAACTAGAATTTCGGATTACCTAACCGCATAGGCGTCCTCTTTTTTTCTTCTGTCTTGGTTACTTTCTTATTACTTTCGGTGAGCCAGTGAACGCGCACACAGGATGAATTATTCTTGAAGAAGAAGAAAAAAAAATTTATTTAATAACTTATAATTTCCCCCCGGCCCTCCCTTTTGTACCTCCTGCCAGCGTGAGTCTAGCCGGGCGGCCCTCCGGTTATTTTCTTCTCTCCTTGCACCGTAATTACTAGCGTCTCCGCGGGGAGTCGCGCGCGAAGACGAAAAGAAAGAAAAAAGGGAAGAAAAAAAAAAGAGGACGCGAGGGGAGCAAGAAGAAGAAAAAAGGAGGTGGTAACACACTCCGCCCCAGACGTCAGATTATGCGGCTAGGCCGGCAGGTAACCTACCAATGACGAGGGTGAAACCCTCACAAAGTACGAACCCCAAGGCAGGGCAAACTTAAACCATTGGTCCCTGATTTTTTTCCATCTTTCTTCAAATTTAAAACCAAATTCCAATTAACAGAATCGATCACTTTCTGGTGGGAAATGGCCGAATGGAAATTCACCAGTGGCGCACGGTGGAAAATAGGGAATTTGCATAGACGAATATCAACAAGTCGTCAAAGATCGACAGTAAAAAGTAGAAATACGTCATTAAACGAGACACCTTGTTTGGCTAGCTCGTTAGAGTTGCACAGGGCGATGACTAATGAAAATCCATTTCCCTGTTGCGTTTCTTCTTTTCTTTAAAAAAAATTTTCCTCGTCGTAGCGCGTTTACCTTGTCACCTGCAATTAACACCTCGACGCTCGTATATATACACATTACAACTCAATTATTGCAACCCTTTACGTTGGCTTTTCTTTTATTCCTTTTTATTTCCCGTCGTAATAATATGATGTTTTTACTTTTTATCTCTTAAGGTGTAGTTGAGGGGGAAAAAAGAGAAGCCGGTGGGATAAGTTTCCCCCGATTAAAAACGAGTTAAACGTTGCCGCCTTTGCAGTTTCTGCGTCATTTCCATTCGGAGGGAAATAATAAAAAAATAATATTGTTCCAAAAAGTGTCGGAAGAGAGAAAATTGAGTTGTCTCACTGGGTTTAAAGTCTCTCTCTCTCTTTCTCTCGCCTTCTTTTGTGTGTTCAATATTCCCGGGCTTTTTATTAGATCTTATACGCGCTTAACCTGATCTTTTCACTGTGTAGGGACGGACTCGCGTAGAGCTGAGACAACGTAACAAAAATCGATCGTAAAAAAAAAACGAAACTGAGAGCGACCTTGGACCATAATCATAAAAAGAAGTTATCCGAATTGACGACGAGGTGGATATGGTAAAGGGAAGTCAGAGTAGTAGCAGCAGCAGCGGAAAAAAGAAAAGAAAAGAAAAAAAAAGGCAGAAGCTTACCTTGAATCGTGATGAGCTGCTCTCTCCTTTTCGGTCGACGACCGTCAATGCCATCCGAATCCCGCAGTAGCTGGAAGAATCATTTTCTTTTCAATCACCACGGACGCACTCGACGACGACGTCCACCAACTCGAATGGGTCATCTACTTGTATGGAGGCCTGTTGGTGGGCTGGCCGGTTCGTTAGCGCCGCGCCAAATGTACCCAACTGCCTCCCAATGCATCCACCGCTGCTGCTGCTGCTGCTGCTGGGAGGGAAAAAGACGAAGGTTTTTTCTTCTCTCTCTCTTCTGTTTTCCTAGTTTCTCGTCCCTCATTGAAGCGCATCCGCGAAACTAAACAAACACACAAGCACGTACACACAGTGCACACGAGGAACCCTGTAATAAAAATTTCGGGCGCCGACTTTTTGAAACCCAGAAGGAAAGAAAAAAAAGAAAAAGAGAAAAGCCCAAACTACTGCTGCTGCTGCTTCTGCTTTACCGACCTTCTCTCTCTCCCCCTACCACCACCGCCACCTCCTGACGGGCTGCTTATACGACACATTAAAGCGCTTATTTTATGCTTTAACGAGCCCATAAAGGAATTTTAGCGATTTCTGTGGTCTGAGCAACGCCCATCGACGGCTGTGGCGGCGGCAGCGGTAGCGCGGCTCCATAACCCCCGCTGTAAAATTAATGAACACTATGTTGTGATTAGGCTGGATGATTTCATCTTTTTCTCTTTCTCTCTCTCTTTTTCAATTCTTCTGAAACAGAGGGGGAAAACTTGACCAACAACTTTTTAGAAAATATTGAGGACGGACGAAAATTCCAGCTGATGGCTGCATGTGTGTCTGTGTGTGTCTGCGTGTGTGTATGTATACAGAGCGGGTCTTGTCGGCGTGTACACACGAGGCACAAGATAACACAAGGCCTCTATACGTCCGTCTGACTCGGTTTTTCTTTTTCTGACTGTAAAAAAAAAGAAGAAGGCGAAACGAAAGGAGCTCCCAGTCTCTCCGTGAATAGGTAACACTGGCACGGATTTGATATATTTAGCTATTTAAATGACGAGTTAAAACTAGTGCCGTACTTACCCCGTGCGGACGAGTATAGAAAAGCTTGTAGCAAATAGGGGATGGTGTCTGTTTGTTGTGATTGCGAGCCGGCCAAGTCGGCCGGCCGGCCGCGCGACGAGTAAAAAAAAGCTAAAAGAAACAGAGTAGAAGAAACAGAGAAAACCATAGGGGCCTGCTGGGTGGCTGTTTACGGCTGTTTAGGGGTCGTGTTATGTGGCCATCAAGTATAAAATGACCACTTTGACTCAACTATTAAAAGGTGATCGTGTTTTGACACGGGGCCCGCCCTGTTAGTCGTTGCTCCCTCTTGTTGGCCAGCAATCCGGCCCAAGTTGCTTGTCTCCCTCTTTAAAGACACTCGAAGAAAAAAGCCGCCGCCGCTATTGTAATCTACTGTCAAATGACGTTCTTAAGTCAATTCATTGGCCGTTTTAAAAACACCCATCACTAGATTCCCCATCCCGTCCCCCCTATCCACCCCACTGCTAAGTTAACGGGCCATTTTGTTACTCATCGAGTGGAAGATGATTTACTAGACGGGCAGTAAAACGATCCCTGCATGATTCTTTTACGATTTCTCGTAAGAGAATCACATAAACTGTTGGCATCATATTCTGATGTCTCGCCTTTCCGTGATTGCTTCATTTACCTAGCTGTCAAAAAGACAAAAGGGATTACGTCGTCAAAAAAGACGTTTTCGGGTTCTAGTACTACTTTTTCATGTCGATAAAAAAAAACGAGAAAAACGAAGAAAAGTTCAAAGAAAAGGAAATACATCACCGAAGCACGAGCTATTCTGGGAAATGGCGGAAAAGAAGCACAAACGCAAACCAGTGCTGGCGCAACATAGTTTGGGGAAACCAAGGGTTTGTAACGAATTCCGATAAATAAATCTGTTAAAATTCTTCCGACCCTAATAGAAAAAAAAAGACAACAAGAAGAAGAAACAGACCAACAGCAATAGAGGCAAAGACACACAGGTTAGGACACTCTATTTTCTCCTCTTTATACCTCCTTACCTTATACCTTTGGAGACCCCATTTTGTTTTTGTATAAAGGACGGCCGAGCCGACTGCCGCTGTGCACAAAGCAAACAAACTGTCTTGATCAGCACAAGCCGGAACTGGTACTTAGCAAGACAACAAATACGAGCAGCGGAAGTCACGATACAATCAACATCACTCGTTGTCATAGATATCATTCAGAAATATCGGCATTGAATATGATAAAGAATGTATTAGACTCTCACCAGAAAACAAAAACCCCAAAGACGTCCGTCATTTTCTTTATAGGGAGGTAACACCACCAGTAATGTGAACAGGCCTGTTGTTGTATTTTTTGGAGATATTCTGTTCGATATCAACCTGAAGTTCTTTGGTACGTTCAATTAGTTTCTTCAAAGCGGGTTGGAGACGGGTCTGTTCAGCGGCGGAGGCGCGGCGCTTTTCCGCCAACATGGTTCGGTTGCCCTCCATTTTTTCGGCCAATCGCAAGTTTTGTTGCAAGGAACTGGCTACACGGTCAACGTACCTAACCATCGAGAACAGCAATTCAAGCCAATGGATCAATTAAAATGATAGCGTCTTTTTTACCTTGGCGATTCACGGATAAGTGCTAGATTTTTCAATTTCGGTCGGTTGATAGCATCTAACGTGCTCAACACCTGACTGATCATGCCTTCGAGCTGTTGCGTGGATATTTCGGCGTTCGAGTTTGAGTGTGAGAGGCTAAAACCCATTTGAGACTCTTTGGAAGTTGTTTGCATTTCCACCAAGCGTTGTCTCAGAAAAGCCTCCAACTAAATTCAAAGAAAAAACCGCATCAGTAATAGATTCAAATCACAAAGATGCAACAACAGTCACCTCCACAAGATCATCAATAAACATGTTCCTAGTTTTGTGATAGTCCAAAAGCGTTAAAGCTTCGTTATCTTTGGCAACTCCACCCGCAACGCCTGCTTCTTGGACGACAATACCCAGTTCGGCATCTTCGGTCGTTGAAAAATCTATCGTCGCTTCGTGGGCATCGGGAAGCATGTCGATTTGACCCCAGTCGATATCTCCAGTTTCCAATTCCACGTCACCGCTTCCGAAATCAATTGCGGCATCTCCAAAATCGATCTATAATTTTAGATACAGAGTAAAATTTACGGCATGAAACGAGAAAATGGAAAAACAAGCTCTAACTGCATCATCGGAAGGAGGCCTTTCTTCTAGTTCAATAAGCAGAGTGGGTTCTTCTATCCTCAACGGGGGTTCTCCATAACGCCACTCATAAACGGTGGTATTCCCATGTTCTAAAGTTAAAAAAGTTAAATGAACGGCGAAGAATACCATAAGATTAGATCGTTTCCTACCAATTATAAACTGAAGAACCGGCAGACACGTTATTTCATTGTTAAGGGCGATCATCTGCCCAACGAACGACCGATAGAATGCTGCCGCCTCTTTAGTTTTCTTGGCCTGTTTAGCCACTTCTTTGTACATGTCAGGAAGACTAGCTAGCAGATCAGTTAGTTCCTTCTTGGTATTTTTCCCTTCAATGCCAAGTTGATGACAAAGAGACTTGTACTTGTCTCGGAAGTCTTGAGCATTTTTCCCACACTCTGCTTCCTTCTTCTCAGACTCCTATTTTATCACATTCACAAAACCATTAAACAAGGTAATCAAGTAAAACATTTATAAATGACAACTCACTCGCTGAACTTGCTCACACTTGGCAATAGACTTTTTAATTCCAGGAATCTCATATGCAACATTACGCATGAGCATTTGGGAAGCTTCAGCAAGATAGACATTATCTTTTTCATACAAGCGCACAACTTCTTGCCAATCCTTCATCCTCTGAGACCCATAGCGTCCAAATAAGCTTCGAGTATCAGCCTCAGTCTCTTTCAATATTTCAATAATTTGAAGGCAGTGAAAATAGTTGATATCTGTAAAATTGAAGTGAAGAATAAAATTATCAGTCTATTCAAGAAAAATGAAACAGTGCAGTGCAGACACATCCAACTGTCAGTAACAAATTATTACATGTTCCTGTTAGAAGCTTAGTTATGCCTTTATGTTCTGGCATGTCTTGAATAGCAGAATTGATTTTTTCGCGAACAATAGTAATTTGCTGAGGCCATGTTTTGGTACAATGTCTTCGACTGATAACCCAATCGAGTAGCTTGGACGTTTGAATGTCGATAGGAATATTTTGTTCCTATATAAAAAAAGAAAGTAGGGGATGCATAAGTCACTCACGAAATATTTTTATTCATTAATTTCATTAATAAATAGTTTTGTTTTTACCATCTTAAATCAAGGGAACCATATGTCGAAGAAAAATCAAGTCCTACTTTTGTGTTGTGATGTCACTGAAGCTACCTCCGCGCCATCTAGGAACTCGTTGAACAACGTTAAGTCTTCACCGGTTTGTTGACGTGGGAAGTTGGAAAACTGTCAAAACATAGAAACTTCGATTCGTGACTGTATATTTAGCAAGTGTAATTTCAGATTTCCTAAGTAATTTGATTTACTGTTAAGCTACAATAATGGCTCAAGAGCTGTTATCTTCCAATATTGACGGGTTGTTTGAGAAAATGAACCTGGAAGAGATCCAGCAAGTGTTAAGAAAGATGAGACAAGAAGTCGAGAAGAAAAGAGAAGACCTTAGAGTTACCGTCGGGTAAGTAACATATACATCAATGATATGAGTACAAACGACGTCAATTGCTAGGTCCAATGTTTTCACCAACATTCTCACAGGAATCGCTACAGGGATTTGATTGATGCAGCTGATACTATTACTGAAATGAAGAAAACATCAGAAGAGGTTACAGATAACTTGCATGCTATGGAAGATAAACTTAGTTCGTTGAAACATAGACAATTACTGGGCTTCCAAACAGATGCCTACTCCACAGAAAAACAAAAGTATTATCCAAATTTTATACCTAATAATTTGCTTTCAACTCATTATTCCATGAAATTCCACAGGGAAATTTTAGAGGCCAAGAAAGAATGCAGAATACTTGCAGCTCAGATAAAGCTATTAATGGAGCTACCTGAAATAATTTGGAAGCAACTGGAAGCTGGAAATATTTGCCATGCAGCACAGATTCAGCAACTTGGATTTCATCTACACACTGGATTAAGTGTTGAAAGTGGAGTTGGTGGCAGTAAAGCTAATGTTCAAAAGTGGTTTCCTGTCATCAATCAGCAAAAAGTTTCACTAGTTTCATTTAATGAAATCATTGTAAAAGAATCTACGAATCGCCTTAAGGATATTCAACTTACTCTAGAGGTTTGTCTATAAAGTAACTACTCTACAATTTCTAAAATAAAATCTATAATGAATTTGATTCTTTTAGAATGCCACTGACAGTTGTTGTGCCTTGATGCTCTTTCGTGGAGGCGACTCCGCTCAAATGCTAAGCGACTTTTTAAAATTCCGCTCGGAAGCTGCCAGTCGTATTATGCCTCAAAGCGGCATCAAACAACAGCTCCAGAGCTTTCTTCAGTTTATTATTTCTTCTTTTGCCACACTTCATGCCCTTTTCGTCGGTAGGATCGATTACGCTTTAGAATAAGGATGAAACCAATTTTAATCCGCTTATTTTCCTTCTCAAGAGGGCTTCCCCGAATCAAGTTTGCCACAAGGTCTGATGTCAGAAAAACTGAAAAGTGTGTGCCAATCATCTGCAGTTCCTACAATTCAGTTGCTTTCACTCACACCGGGATTTACTCGACAGTTGCCGTCCATCATTACAGAATTTCGGTGAGCTTACACACTTCCGCAATCCCTGGTGAAATTCCTAACTCACTATTGAAAAATGTAGACCATCAACGAAAGAAGTTTGGACTCCGTTGCCCATTAGTACTATCCGCAGTGAATTCCAGAATTGGTTTCAATCCATCCGCGAGTTAATTCCTAAAGAACTGAATCAACTATTAAGTTGCGTGTCGCAGATCAAAACTTTGGCCAATCTCCGAGATTTAGCTTTTAATACGCTTCAGGTAAAATACTTAATGAATATTTCCTATTCAATGAATATTTCAATAGTACGTATAAATTGATTTTTTAAAATTGAAAAATAGGTGGAGCCCTTTGCCAACCAGTGGAGTGAACTTACTCATCGATTGTTGGGCGCTAATGTTTGTCTTTGGGGGGAGCTATTTCAATCGGCGTTCGTTGACAAAATTGGAACTCTCATTCAAGGCAAACTAGACAATGCGCTTGATGAAGTAAAACAATCAATCGAGCAAAACTATGCCAAATTCGACATGAAAACTTGGTTGTGGACAGAAGCGGCAAGTGATTTGCCACAGTCATCTACTTCTCCACCTAACTCAAGTGGTAGGATTTTAAATTCAATTTCCTATGAACTCTATTTTTTTTTAAATTTCATTTGTTGATTTGGCCCTAGGCGTATACATGAAGACGCGTTGCTACATGCCTACGGTCCAGCAACTATGCAGTCTATGGGATCAAAAATTAGCCATTTTAAGAGAAGATTTGGTGTTCTATCAAGAAGGGAAACAGGAGGACGGAAACACATTTTCACCTTTCGATAAGTTCGAAAAGCGCGCACAAATCAACGAGGACCTTGAAAAACGCACTGTGCAGAGCGTGAAGAAGTAATTCCTTTTAATTGTCGTTTCATTGCCTAATTTCGCTACAATTTATGTTTTCTTCCAGATTCATTTCCTTTTTCAGCCCAAAAGAATTAAGCGACAACCGTGTGATTTTCGCTATGAAAGTCGTCGTAGGTTTGAGTGATCTTTGCCCTCAGCTAAAGCTTTGCGTCGACACCCTTCAGGTATTTAGTTTGGGGTACTCAAAATTAAGACAAGATTTTACCTGAAAATGATTGGCGTAGGGCGGTGAAGGAAAGTCATGGATCAATCTCGTTGAATTTTTGCGAGGATCGTCGATAGACCTATTTAATCTATGGAAGGATGACTTACTTTTGGGAATGAAGCAGAACTTGGAGGCCCAGTTACAGATGAACACCATAGCCAACGCCCTTAGAACAACACCGGTCAGTATTTGAAATCTCCCAGTTTTTTAGGAGACCATTCATCATACAAAGATTACGTAATTACCTTTAGATGTGGGATGAGATCACTATTCAAGAAGAGGGCGAAAGCGGTAGCGCAGTCCAATCTCAAATTAGAGTTCCCATGAATCCAAGTTTCCCGCTGCAACAGTCTCTCTTCAAAGTTTGCCAAGAGATTAACCATGTGGGACCTCATGCTATCCCAAAGTAAGAGTTTAAATTTATTAATTAGTTTAATGTTTTCTGATCATTTAGTGCCTTACATTTTCAGAAAAGCTCAGCAATATTTGATGGAAGATACTGGTAGCGCTATCTTGAAGTGTTATGAAAACTATGTTACTACTCATTCAACACTTCTACCGCAATCAGTCGCCTTCCAGTTGCTATTCGATGTTCGTTTCATCGGAGCAATGCTCTTAGCGAGAGATAACAAGGTATGCAAAAAAAAACACATTGTCTAGATTATGTGTTCTAATTGGTTTAACCTTATAGCCCCTGCAGGAAAAAGCTCGCAGCTTGTGTGAGTCCTTAGAAGGACGCGTCGATCCATTTGATCTTGACGTCTTCAATCCTCATATTCAAAATCACGTGAAACGAGCAGTCCAACGTTTACAGGTAACTGTCGAGTATTACAAACTTAGAGACGGCTCTAATTTCTTTTCGCCACTTTCAGTTCGTGTTTGGTCCTTTACTGACCTCAGATCGTCACGCAATTTTGTGGGCTGCCCGCTTGGCTAATCCAGTTGGCAGTAAGAAGCCAGAAACTCCTTCTGTAGTTGGCTTGGTTTCTTCGTCACCACGATTCCTTCCCTTGCCGCTGGTTAATCAACGATCGTCTACCATTGAGTCAAATATCAGCACCATCAAGTCAACAGAGTCTCTAAAGGGAGACACAGCGTCAGGCAATCAGGTATTTTTACCTTTAAAGTAGTGACGAATAACCGACTTATGAATTTTTATCCCCGATTTTCAGAGAAAATCCAACAGGAACAAGACGGATACTTCGGCTGCTAATGCCGCGAGCACGGCACGGTCGAGTGCTGCTGCCTTTTTTGGAGCCATGAGCTCCACCTGGGGTTCCAGTATTTTTGGTAGTGACAAGTAAAAATGTCATTAACTACCATATGTTTGTTAATAATGGTTGATTATTTGAAACGCTTACTTTCATTAAGAAATATTAAACAGTATATACCTGCGTTTAATGAAAGTTTACTTGTCAGTTGATTGATGATAGTTTTATTTTTCACGAGGGTGAAAGGAATAGCAATTAGGAGACCGAAAATTTGTGTGGAAAACTAAACAATTTAACTTTGAATTGATTAGAGGGAAGAAAGATAGAAACATTTAAGTGGGAATGAAAAAAAAAACAAACAAAACAAACAATTTTAGCCGACCCGGCCTTTAAAAATCAGGGGGTGAGTGACTGGAAAGAGTCAATAAATTGACTGGATACGATACACGAGAACGTAATATTAAATAGGGAGTTGAACGATATTATCACTGTTTTCACTAGACTTAGCTAATTGGATGACCTGCTGTAGCACTTGCTCGACTGGGCGACGCGAAAACAGATTCTCCAAAGCGGCCTGATCATCCACGATGAATGAGAAGAGCATTTTTGTGTTAGCTCTTAAACGTTGAGCTACGGTAAAGTTTGTGTTCGATACAGGGGCCTTTCCGCATTTGACTAGCACCGACTGTAGCACTGCATCCACGCTATTGTTCGGCCATCCGAAATTATTCATCGCATTGGGATCCACCAACAAACTTAGCAGTTCAATTATGTTTCCTTTGAAATAAGAACACATTTTTCCCTAGTGTTTTTGTTCGCCATACATTTTATGTAAGCATTACCTTCTAATAAGCTGACATCGATGAAATCTCCAACAAAAATGGTCATAGGATCTGGAGGCTCGTTTGAACTGATTTGCATACTGCAACTGTTGTTGGTATCAGTAATTAAATCAAGAAAAGCAGCATCTGAAGAGCAGGTATCATCCTGGTTGGTCGGCTGACTATCCGGAGAAGTTTTCTCGTTCCCCGAAGAAGTTCTCTCGTTCATCTTTCGCATAACCTGCATGTGAATCAATTATGTTGATTGAAAAGAACATTTAGGAATCAGTCAAAATACCTGTACAGCTTGATCGGGCATCAAATTATGTTTCGTTCGTAGGTGCCGCAAGAGACAATCTTTTCGAATGAAAGCACGAGAACATTCGGCGCAGGCCACGGGGGGTTCCTAATTTGAAAAAATTATAGCAAGAAACGACAAAGCAACTGACCAAGTTGCTAAGAAAGATTTATACTCACCACGACGTGAGTCATAACATGGGCTTTCAGCGATTGCTTCGTCATGAAGACCTTCGAGCATACTTTACATGTCTGCTGATTATTTCCCAAACTTTCAGATGACAAGGGATCTGAATAGATAAGTGAACAACTAATAAGAGTCAACATGAAGTACATTAACAATGAATACAAACCGACACGAGAATTTTCGGTCCCTTCCGATTGGCCAGAAACACCACTTTTATCTGTGTGTTCCAACCTGAAATGCCTTTGAAGCCTCCAACGCCGTTTATAAGTACGACTGCACACCGTACACTCATATGACTCCATCGCTAAGAGGCAAAGGTTAGCAAATACATAGGACAATTACGATATACAATGGAAGAAAGTTTCATTACTTCGATGTTCTTCTATCATGTGGTCATTTAAGTGTGTCTGTTGGATAAAAGCCATACCACACTTTTTGCAAAGATATGATTTAATGGGCCTCATCAAATCGTGATCCGCCATATGGTGAGAAAGAGTTTCCTTTGCGCTAAAACGTGCATCACACTGAATTTTAAAAATTTACACCAGTAAATTGAAGTGATATTTCCTGTGCCATATGAATGTAATGGTATCGTCACCTGGGGACATTGAAATGGTTTTTGTAAGATGTGAATGCGTAAGTGTTTTCTCAAAGCAGCATTCGAACGAAAGGTCTTGTTACATTCTTCTCTTTCACATGCGTACGGACGTAAGCCGGAATGGAAGTTGAGGTGGACTTGTAGTTGAGTTCGCCCTTGAAACTCTTTATTGCACGATGGGATAGGGCAAGGCAATTTTGCCCTTGGCTTCGATTGACCCGTGTGACCTTTGACGTGTTCGCGCAGATTGTCTTTCCGTGAAAAAATCTTGTTGCAATGCTGCATCAACGAAGATATTTAAAAGTCGAAGTTAAAAAATAAAATAATGGAAAATTCTGAACGAATCACCTCGCATGGATATTGCGCTCGGGGAGTTCCGTCACAGCCTCGTTGCTTAACATGGCGAGTTAAGTGAAACTTGCGACTGAATGTGCTCCCACAAGTTGCGCATGAATACGGCTTATCAACTTCCAAATTCAATAATCTTATTAACGGTGCAAGGTTTTAATTATAAAAGCGATCAAATTTACCATTGTGAGTGGCAAGATGGTCGACCAGGGCTTTTTCACTAGGCACGACTAGTGGACACTGAGGGCAAGTGCGTTTCCGACTGTTGTTGGATTCAGGAATTTTCGCTCTCTTCGGGGATGATATTGGAGATAAAGACGTGACGGGAGGAAATGTTACCACTGAAGTTGTTGATAGATTAGGCACTGATGGTGTGTCTGGCGTAGGTAGTGAAGTTGGCACTGACGAAGTTGAAGCTATTCCAATAGAAGTAACTGTTGCGGTACTATATAAATTTACAATGGATCAGTAAAATCATTGCTAGTCAAACTTGCAAAGGTAAATTACCTTTGACTATAGTGATTATTTTCTGATGAAGATAGGGTTGCTTCAACTACAGGATCATTCATGCAAAAGTTAATCGGCGCAACATCGCTCATTGGTTGTTGGTTAATACCCTTTGCTACAGACAACAAAAAGTAGAGCTAAAGCACAATAATATAGTTCATGGGCATTTACCATAAGACAAGTTGATAGGGTGAGCCTCTGTCTGATGGCTAGCATCTGGGACGGATTCGGTTTGTTCAGGCCGCTTGAGTGAAGCAAATATATTGTCAAGGTTCGACTGAGAAGCTCGGCAAAATTTGGCATGCCTTTTAAGTCCCCCGACAGAAACACAATAACGGTAGCACGCAGAGCATTGGTGAGCTAGTTGCTGGGACTTCTGCGGAATCGGACGGATTGGAAGCTGCTGTTGACTAACATTGTTCGAAACACCGGTTATCTGCTGCTGGCTAGGTTGAACTGATGGGTGGGAGAAAATATCTCTCTGAGGGTACATAGGTTGTGCACCCAAAGGAGGAGGAGTAGGAGTCGAAATCGAAATCGCAGGTGAATCCACGGGTAACCGTTCGATATCCAACTCGTACGCTGATCCATTGCTATCGTCAATAGCCGAATCGAGTGGTAGCGATTGTCGGTAATCATGGACGGATGCTGTCTGAGATTCATAACTGCTGGTCTGCTGGAAGTACATATGGGGCCAAAAGTTAACATTCGTGAAGTGTGGATAATACGTGGGTTCGGAAAAATGCGTCCAAGATGGCTGGGGCTGAGATGGCTCAACAAAATCCGTGGCGACACTGTTTCCGAACACGTTATTACGATTCCCGACGACCCCAGCACCAAAGGTAGTAGTACCACTGCCATTATTAAGTAATGGCCACTCATCATTATTGTTGCTGGTGCTGATAGGGTCGTATGGTCGGTAGAAACCTTGGTTGTTGTTCGCGGTATTTTGCACTGAAGAGTAGTACGAATTGAAAGCCAACTCTTCGTGCTCGACACCCACTACTGCAATTAGGATAAAGAAGGAACGATCAATGGCACGAAGAGTCAATTCAAACTTTCGAAGAAGGGAAACAATTCAAACTTACTCTCGGGAAACTGAGGGAAAGAAAATTCGCTTCCATGGGGAAGCGACGAAGGAAATCGGGCATAATGGTCGTTCGTATTATTCATGCCCGAATGAGCAAAAGTCTAAACCAAACTACGAGCAAGCCAAAAGAACCCATTACAGTCGAACACTAATGAACAGAGTACACGTACCGACAACAAAAAAAGTGCATGGAAATCAATGACATAAAACTGTAATTACATTAAATACATTCTTACCTGAATTAATTGCAAGGAATAGAGAGTAGAGGGAGCAATAACTGAGACACAACCACGCGGTAGGACTCGCAGGATAGCAATGAGCAACGAGCAACAAATTAGAGGTAGGGGAGACGAGTTTTCCGGTCCGTGCTAGAAGTGTGGGCGACCTTGACAAAATTTTTGAGCCCAGGTCACATATCAACTAACTTTTTCTTGAATAAAAGCGTGCATTTTTTGGAGTGATGGGATGAATTTCTTGCCATCGTTACCCATCTCAATTAGCTGATCAAATAAATCTGAATAAACTCCTGAAACAGTGCAACAATAAAGCGGGAAAGTCTTCTCCCGCGCGTTCACACATGCGTTCGCGCCATCGCATAGAGGGGCAAGAAGGGAGTGTAATGGCCGACCATAGAAGCCCCCTCAAAACTGGACCCATCCTCCAGCATCGTTCGGCCTCGACCGATATTTTATGTTGACTTGCTTGGGCGTGATAAATTTAAAGTTTAATAAATCTAAAGCCAATTCACTTTCAGCTCAGCATCTTGTTTAATTTTTTGGCTTTTTCGTAGTCAATCATAGTAGTATCATGGCCTCTACTAGCCAATTTATAAATCCAACTTCATTGATTCATTCATCAGGTATCTCACCAAACTCCAACTAGGACCTCAATATAACTGAACAGGTTATCTGTTTAAAATGTAATAAAAACATTAGTTCGTTTGGTTGTGGCAGTTGCAGAATTGCGGCTTGCGAGCTGCATGCGAGGCAAGATTTGATTCCGGGTTCCGCCGAACTATTCGCCATCTCTTGGTAGACGAAAGAAGGAAATAAAGTGCCCAGCCACTTGCTCATTTTTCAAAAATCGTCCCAATCTATTGCGATTCAGTTAATTTGCGAAAAAAAATTAAACCTTCTTGGTGAAAAAAATATGAATAACTCTTATTTTGCTTTGATCTCATACGGATCTTGAAACCATAAAAAATAATAATCCTAATGCTTGTTATCGAAATGCCCCCGGTCGTTACTCTCATCGACGTAACCCCTTATGACGCATCATCGTACGGGTAATCCCGCTGTATTAAATCACGTTGACTAGGATATTCCGCATACCATCACAATACTATATGCTTGCCAATATGCCATAGGGGATGTTTGCTATAGCCTACCCTATAAATTTAAGACAAATGTACAAGGACCACATCACGTAACAGGATGCGAATGATAAGCCCTTGTGTCATAACCCTTTGCGATTATTGTTTATATTTACCTATTGCGTCACGCATATCAAAATAAGCTGATGGTGACCGGTGACCCCTACAACATTGGAAGTAGTTTTCCTAGTTCCTACACAAACCTCCCCATTCCGAGGCTAAAATGAAATATAAGACGAAATTACTATTGCACATTAATTTCAGTCTTTACTCATTGATGTTTAATGAAGACATGGTGTAGTACCTAATGGTAAAAAATTAATTAAACTAATTTTATTCACTACTTAGTAGTAAAATTATGGAGACTTATTTACTCTAGTATAATCCGTCACTGATGGCGTAAATATTTTAGGTTACACTGAATTGACGAAAAAACATTCCAATTTTGCACCAATGTTGGTAGTTTATATAAATGAGGGCAGTATTCCAACAGTAAACAAATTTTCAATAGACATCAACAACACATGCTCATAAAGAATCCACAGACACTAACACAATGTGCTTCAAAGAGTCCATATCATAGGAGCAGTAACTGTTGAACCTAAATCAAATTCATCTGTTGCTTTACAAAAATCAAACCTACAAGATGTTGCATCCTGCAGATTGGGTCTTTGTTACTTGTTGCGGCTTTGATCCTTCAGCTACTGATTTGACAATACTGACAACTTCATCAAAATCAGGGAAAGAGTTGGTGCTAAGTTTAGAATGGATCAATTCGCCATCGACGGTCACTTCAAATGAAGCTGGAAAGTTGTGGAAAAAATTAAATGAGTAAATAAGTAAAACCAAAATTGTAGTAATGCATACTTCGTCTTCCAACGTGGCCTTCAATCTCCGCCGATGGGATGTTGGCACGGATCATTCCAGCCAACTCTCCATAGCGGGGACCGTAACCTCATCCACCACTAAACAAAAACGTGAAAACATGAATTCTTTGCTCAACTGAATAAAAGGACAACACCATGAGTGGCAGATTTATTTACCACGTGACTTACCAGTACTCGACATTAATCTTCACCATTTTCGTTTTTCTTTAACTCCCGAAGAGAACTGCAAGTCACGAATTGTGCAACAGAATGATGCAAACCGACTGTCAAGGGCGAAGCCAAATATTTACCTCGAGGGCTTCAGATAGTTGCCAAGCAACGAAAGAATCACGAAATTGATTATTCTACCACTAGATGGCGAATCAACGTTTACATGCATGTGACTCCCCTTCGTCGTCATATGACTGGCCAAGACACCTGTCAGTTGATGTAGTCCTCGATAGATAGTTCGAAAAATTCAAAGAAATCAGTGATTACGCTATCAGTAGGTTTTATCTCTATATAGTAATTCAAAAGGGTGCACGCCCCTTAAAACGTATAAAGTCACACCAATTTATAGTCATGCAATCGAATTCTACTAATATCGTCGCAAATAACTGGGAGGAAGTGGATAGCAAAGAAATTACAAACCTTGTCTCCGAAACAAACGGCAAAAAGGAAAATATTTTACTCGGAAAAGAGGTAACCTGAATTTCTTTTTGAACCAATGGGGGAGCTGAAAGAAAAGAGCAGCCTCAATCAACATACAGTTGAATCAAGTCAACACATTTGCATTCCAAGTTTGGCAAGATTCAGTTTCAAAAACAATTTTCAAATCTCTAGGATGTGCTGCTGAACCACCTGGATATAAATATTGTGGAAGCTGAAAAGCGAATAAATGGCCCACTGGCATTGAAAGAATACTACTCTGTCTACCTCATTGAAACAAGGTATAAACCAAGCTTTTTTTTTAGTTTTCTTCTAATAATGCATTTGGAATATTGAATTCCAGAGCTACTGATAAAAATTGGAGAGGAGATTTAGCTCCTACTGGCTCAGTCTGGAGACGTTACAGCGAGTTTGAATTATTGAGGTTGCAACTTGAAAATAAGTATCCTGAAGCTATAATTCCCCCTCTACCTGAAAAGAAGGCCTCATTCACTCGCCAAAGTCAAAGTAGCGATAATATTGACCCCGTGTTTGTCGATCGTCGAAGAGTAGGGTTGGAGGTAGGAACTTATTCATGTGCATTTTACATAGAATATGGCTACTTCAATTTCAAATATTTACCTAGAATTTCTTGCTGCGCGTCGCCGCTCACCCGATTCTATGTCACGACCAAGTCTTGCTCAAGTTTTTGCAGTCAGACCGAGAATGGTCGGATCTCGATGTAAATGCAGATGGCGGGAAATATGTTCAACAGGCCGAATTTAAATTGAAGTCGATCAGTACTGCTTTGAGACTGAAGAAGCCGGATGAGAATATCGAAGAAATCCGCCATTATAGTTCAGAATTACAGGTACTATTTTAAAAGAATGTAGTTGTCCTTCAGTCTATTAGATTTCCTTACCAATATTTTAGGCAAACCTAGGAAACCTGTTGAGGCTTCGTGTACGTCTAGCAGATCGCCTCTTTGCTATTCATAAGTTGCATGCTAACTATGGACGAGTTTTCAGCGAATGGAGTGCCTTGGAAAAAACGATGGGAGATGGTCTACAGGTAATTTTTATTATTATTATTATTCATTAAAATTTTTGTCCTATAAATTAAGTGACCAATGCAGACAAAAATAAACCAATTGTCATTTTTACAGAAAGCTGGACATTACATGGATTGTTACGCCGCAGCCATTGATTCCCACATGGAAGAGGAAGATATTGTTGCCGATCAGTTGAAAGAATATCTTTATTTTGGGCAAGCACTGCAAGGTCTCTGCAGCCGACATCAAATGGCTCAACTTGAAGTTGAGAAAGCCGAGTCTCACCTCACTATGCAGCAGTACAACAAGAGCAGAGCGGTGGGTCAAGATGGTTATCTCACCAAACTTTGGGGTAAGTGGACTGGAACGACCGAAACACCAGATGATAGGCAGGCCAAAATTGAGACCATTGAACGAAACATTGATGAAGCTCAAGTTTTAGTTCAAACAGCATCAACACAACTCAGGTACGGGTTCTCGGCGAATCATCTTCCCAGCAGCTTAAATGACATGTTATCCTACAATACTATTTTCCTAAATTTACAGTCAGTTCTCGAAGCGTGCCACTAATGAGGTCGACCGCTTCCATCAACACAAAAATGCTAATCTTCAAGAATCGTTGGCTAACTACGTCATTCTCCAAATGAAATTGTCAAAATTGGTACGTTCTATTTCCTTCAATCAAGCCTGCAGTTACCATGCTACGCTAGATATTCCGTTCACATCGAGTAGCGCGTGAAAAGGGCAAACAACTGTAAAACGAATTGACAATTATTACATTTGGCCTTACCACCACTGTTCTGGAATGTTACAGGGCCTGCAAACTTGGAAACATGTCAAAGAAGCCCTGGATGAGCTGCCTTGAGAACTGATTGCCTGCTGAACTACTTCTTTCGTCTGTGATTCTGTCTCGCCTCACAAATCCACTTTCTCAGCTGATAATCTTGCATAATCGATTCGTCCAAAGAGATAATAATTGCCTCTACATTTTTCTTGGCTTTTTTCTGGCCCACCTTTTGATCCCTATCGTGTAATGTGTTTCTTATATTGTTCAGGCCTTGAGCTTGTGTGTTCCTTCACGTCATAGCTTACGTATACAGATTTACCGCAATATCTCGTTCCTTATTGATAACCTCTTAACATAAGCGTCTTTCATCAGTCAAGCAGCCGATTGTCGGAATTCCTCGTAGCGTGACGTGTCCACCTCTCGGTCCATACAGGGAACAACTCTGAAAATATCAATTGGCTTTTCCTCCCCGCCTCTCGATCACAGAGGGTCTTGCGTGGCGCCACGATAACGGTCTGCGCGCGTAGGGTTATATTTGGAAAACATTAGTAAAACACGGGTAAACCAAGTCGGTACATTGTAGTAAAACCAAAAGTCAAGTCAAACAAAAGTCTGATTAGAATTCGTTTGTCTCGCGCGCGAGTCCGCAATGAGAGTTATTTTGTCTCCATCGAACCCCGTTGCCTGATTGGTAGGCATCCCAACGCGTCGATGGTTCCTGATGTGGTACCGCGCGCGCGAATGTCCGGCTTCTTTACAGGCGGGCTAAAATAGCCGATGGGATGGAGAATTTTTGTTGTTGCCAGACAGTGGAGCTCGGAAAGAGCGAGGCAAGGAAAGAAGGACAAGTCCAACCATGGGTCGAAGATACACAAGAACGTGGCGGTAGTGGTACCTATCTTTGTCCCGTATCCCGTACGCTGAGCACGAAAAAGCCTCCGTTTACGTCTGCTTCCAACGTTCCACACGCCACCTCCCCGGTGAATGTGTAAGGACTCTCGTCACCGACAGAGGCGTTGCCAAAAAGCTTCCGCAGTAGCTCAACTTGTCCATTCGACTCCGCGGCGACGACGCCACGAGCTGGAACTAAAATTAAATCGCCGGCTCACCGAAGGGAAAACCAAAGGGAGAAAAAAAAGGAAAAAAAATTTTGCCTCTCGATCTCTCGTCTAGCGTCCGATTTCTGTTTCTTTTTCCTTGTTTATTTTCCCCCTTTCCGTTTGGTTCGCAATTCTGAATATCTGCATATTTTTTTAACCAATTTTGGAGTGAAAGATTCGATCGCTGTACCTAAATGATCATATCAAATATCAATCGTTAAAACAATTGGATTTGGTATCCATTTTCTTTGTATATAAATGGTTTTGGTCGCGGAAGGTTTGGCGAGGCATTAGTCACGGTAAATACATTAAATTATAAAGACTACTTATAATAAAAGATGGTTAAATTGAAAATGGCGCAGGAAACTACAAACGAGGAGAAATTAGCATTGACCTAAATATGCAATGGTAGTTAAGGAAGTGTGCGACTTTTGAGACGCAAAGAAGACGGGGAGGTGCACACTGGAAGAATCCAAGGAGGATCAGGGAGGCGGGATCGATTGGAAGGACCTCTAGTTGCGAGTATAAAAGAGCCGGAGCTGGCCTGCCGGGTTGCCTTAGTCTCTCCGGTGCCGCGTTCTGTGGATTTCGAGTGTGATTCTTCCTCCAGTCAAACCAAACCCCAGCAGCAGAAATGGTGAGCCACAACCCTCTTAAAAACTACTCAATCCCATTGAATATCTTTATTTTCATTCATTACGAAGACGAAAACAAAACAAAAAAAACTAATTAAACTCTCATCTTCTTTCGCAATGACGCCAGGATCTGAGTGCTCGCGATATTGAAAGTAAGTCTACATCTCCTCTTGTTTACCTCTACGCGCAATCAACGAGCTTCTCGTTACACAAAAGCTTAATAGATCAAACAGCTACTACGCTCTAATTGACCCGGAAGAAAGTTTGTAGTTTCCAATTTCGAAATCGTAAGAATCGGAAGCGTGTCCAAGTATGGTCATCATCATCTGGGCGGCCAGGAACAGTTCCTTGTGTGCTTGTACAGTGGCGGATCGCAGTAGTGGGCTGGCGTTAGCTTTGGCACCGATCGGGACGGGATGCTAAGTTTAGTCGGAGAGGGGACCGGTCGGAAGGTGGTGTATAGGGTGGTAGGGCCAATAGGAAGTTCGTATGACGGCCGGGATTCCGTCCCGTGCACACAATCTATTTTTAAATCGTCTTCTCTCGACGATCAACTCTCCTTAGCTCTTGCTTACTAGAAATGCTGTGGTGAATTGTGAGACGGTTCCAGTAAATTCTTTTTTTGGTCGAGCCTTATATTGCAAATTGGCAAACAGCTAGAGCTCGTTTCTTTACACCAATGAGGATCGCTAGCGTCCCACAATGACACGATCTATTCCACAAATTTTAAATTTTGCTAATCAACAGGGGGGAAATTCGCCTTCTCCATCTACGACTTTGAGGGTAACGAGACTATGGACATGTTCTACTTGGGCGATGCTCTCCGTGCTCTTAACCTGAACCCCACCCTGGCTCAGATTGAGAAGATGGGTGGCACCAAGAAGAAGGGTACGTTTGTTATCTTTGTGATTGATGAATGATTGATACAGAGATTCTAATCTGATCCATCTATAATGTTACAGGAGAGAAGAAGATCAAGGCTGATGAATTCTTGCCCATCTTCTGCCAGATCAAGAAGGACAAGGATGTCGGCACCATTGAAGATTTCATTGAGTGCATGAAGTTGTACGACAAAACCGACAACGGCACCATGATCTTCGCTGAGCTCCAGCACATCCTCCTTTCCTTGGGTATAAACTCTTCTTCGATCAACTTGTCGTGACATTTCTCCTTCAACAATTTGTACAATCCCACAGGTGAGCGCCTTGAAGAGAAGGAAGTCGATGATATCTTGGCTGCCTGCTGCGACCCCGAAGATGATGACGGCATGATCCCCTACAAACGTAAGTTTCCCATCCGCGCGATGACAAAGACGGACCAAATTTCAAATTTTTACATTTTACATTCTAAGTAGTACGTAGTTTCAATTTCATACATACTTCAACTATTTATATTATATATTCGGGTAAATCAAATCTCATTGATAAAATGATAAAAACCCTACAACACAACAATTCCAGTATTACAGTCGTCAACTTTACTTTATTGACGAAATCCGCACGAACCAAAAAACCACAAAAAACCGTACAAAAACGATCATACACCCCGTTGCATTTTCTACAGCGTTTCTTACCCGACTGATTGCCGGACCCTACCCTGAGAGTAATTAAAGGATAAGTGTTACGCCTCTTCAACCCTACCCTTCAACAAAACAAAACGCAAACAGTTATACATCCATCAGGTTTGTTGAGATCCTCAAAGATTTGCAAGACTTGCTATCTGCCTCTCACTCCTTCCGCTTATATTCTCACCGCCGCACGCGCTTATCAATTTCTAGCCCAATTCCAATTGGATTTGGACAGACAACACACGCAATTGGGCTTTATAGTTGAATCACTTTAGCCTTATTATCTACACAGAGTCAGCAGCTGCTTCATTTCTTATTTAACGCTTCGGAGAAATGCCAGTTAATCCGCGTGGCAAAAAACTAGTTGATGCCGCATTACCTTCGATGGACAAGCGACACGTACTAATAATCAATTTTGAATTTTTTGCAGCTTTCTTGCAGAAACTTATCGCTGGCCCTTTCCCGGATGAAGATGCCAACGCCTAAACACACACCAACAAAAAAAGTTTCTTCTTATCACAACCACCAGTTGCCAAAGAATGGATTAATTATCACAAAATAACAAATACAACAACATACAAAGACGAGATTGTTTTTCGTTAATTTTTAACTGATTTATGATGTCTCCAAAGTTTTCTGTTTTGTTTGTTTTCTTTTTGGTGGAGGGTTAATTTTGGGGAAGGGCGGCGTCATCAGCTTCGTTGTTTTCGTCAGGACGTGTGTAATAATGAGAAGAAGAAGAAGATAATTCACAAAAAAGAAAGCCTTAAATCTTGTGTCAGTGGTGGGAGGGAGACTTGTAACAGCCGAATAAAGTCATGTGCATGATTGTGACTGTGTGTGTCGTGTTTATTTCACTTTTTCTTTCTATCATTTTCAAACTACGTTACAGTATTTTATTCCTAGTCGTTCTTCTCTCTATCTCTCTATCTATTCTGTCCTCTTGCTCCGACTCTTCTCAAACCCTTGAAAGCAGAGGAAGACGATTCCTCGCACATGTCGGCAGTTAATTCAATGATTGAATCTGCAAAGAACCCAATGCCTCTTAGAGAATAATTATAAATCTTTAAAAAAACGATTTCACCGAGTCGTTCAATCTTCCATCACTAAATCACGTTCACGTTTTTTTCAAAAAGACGCGGTTGTTCGTCTGTCCGGGCGACGGAACTGATCCGCCCATCCGTAGATGGCCCCACTATAGCTAAAGCAAACAAACTCTTTAGACTACGGTACTACTATTTTCTCTTTCCTTTTGAAGAAGAAGAAGAACAACAAATAAAAAATGAATTCGAGGGCTCTTATAGAATTGCCCGTAAATCACTAGTTAGATGGGATCATTATGCTTGGACAAGGGCAAAATGTTTCCTAATTACAAAAGGGATCGGCTTGATTAAGGTCGAGCAGATAAGCCTACAGTCACCTCCAGGCCATCATAACAGTGGCTCGAGCTATACGAGCTGGATCTCCGTCCCAACAGATAATTAGTTTTCTGACAGATTTAAGGACGATTTACAGAGGGGCGGACGAGAAAGAAAACAAGAGAAACGCCAATGTTTCTCAATGGCAAATTACCGAATCTCCATATACAGTCGGCTCAATTTAGCATCGACTGATATTTGTTGCCCATTTTTCTGAGTAAATGTTCCAGTGAAACATATCACAATCCAGATAGTTTTCCTAGCGACTTAACTTTCCCGATACGTAGAGAGTGTGTTTTTCAAACAGCTCAACTCCTGATTGAAGCTTCTTCGTTCTTCTTGGAGAGTTGGAGGCGATAATATTTGCGGATAGAATCGCACTTACGGCCGAATGGAACGGAGAATATGGGCCCCATACGTAGACTCTGTAATAATAATAGGTTATGTACCCCTAGCACTGCCGCGGCGCCCCTGCGTGTGTACATAAAGTCTCATCTATTTGACGACCATGTTCCTACTTCTCCGCCGAGGCCTGATGGAATTCTACGAATCGATAAGCCCTAGTAGGCGGAGAGACATTCATAAATATATATATATATATCTATCTATCTATCTGCTGCTGCTGCGACTAGACTAAAAGTCTTGGTAGAATTGAGAGAAGCAAAAAGCAAAAGGAGAAACGAAACGAAACGAAACGACGAGCCTATTATTCGCACCGGCGACGGTCGACTACTATCGCCATCTAGCAGTCGGATTGCAGCGCATTGTTTCCCATTCAATGTACGGATCGTTGGTGACGACGCTGTCTGTTCCACGCACACACAAAGTTCTTGGAAAATGGGCAACACATTGATGGAGGTAATCCACTATAAACGTCGAGAGCTCTGAGCTGCGCTGACTGCGTTTCATTAATGCAGCAGGGCCTAAGGCCTAAAGGTATAAAACTACTATAGACGGAGAAAAATCAAAAGACAATCATTTCGACCCAGCTGAGCCGATGGCGGTGCTGGGATGTGTCATGCGCAACTGACACGCAACATCAGAAACGATCTGATGCGCTATAATCACTGTCATCCTTAATTAGAAAACACACAAGGTGATTACTCGTTGCGTAAGTGGAGACGGCCGTCGTCGTCATCAGCAACGGTCCGTTGATGCCGTTACAAATGATTGGAGCGCGTCCCAATGAACTATAGCCCTTTATAGATATTAGAACAGCGACCGGGGCTATCTAATAACCCTAATGGATTCAGAGGCTTTTACCCAAGTTCAACCTTATCGCCTTATCATCGGCGGGCCCAGCCATCACCACCCCATTCTCAGCGGCAGCTTCGCGCTCCTGCTGATGGTAAATGAATTTCTGACTGTTCAACTCGTTCATCAACCCAGTTTTTATAGCCCATTGGATCTGACAAGTGGAAGTGACAAACGCATAAATCGATCGATTCGTATGCGACCAAGACAAGTGAACGCTGATGAAAAAGCAATCACCAGCCGTATAAAGTAAAGTGCTATACTAAGTGTATTGCCTTCGCTTATGCGCTCTGCGCTGTATATAACCAAGAACAAAAAAAAAGTGTCTTTATTGATAAAACAATAGCCGGACAAAATGGCGCGCGCGTTCGCCAGATTTGTTTCTCAATTGTCGTCGTCGTCTTGTTAAAACAAAAGATGGAAAAAGGCCAGCGTCATTACGATTAGGATCGATGGTAGAATGTTATCGGCTTTACTTGGTCGCGGAGTGGTGGATTTATCAATAGGGGCGGCGCTAGCATCGTACCAGACGGTCAAATTCATCGCCGGGATGGAAGCGCACGGCACTCGCGCGTTATTGCTATTTCAAAAGAATAAAACGGAGAAAAGGGAACGTAAAAATATCGGCTCAACCAATAATACGCAGCTGTTCTTAAGTGTCACCTTGCCGCATCCGGAGAACGGAAGGCTTTTGGCTGCATCATGGATACGTCGCCGTTATTATTGTCGCACATGATGCGGGCCAAGCTCGTCTTGCGGATCTCGTCCAGTTGCGCTAGAGAGCCGTCCGGAGCGGCACAGAAGAACCAAGAGATCGTTAGAGAAGTGCAGGGGACATCACGTGTTGAAAGTGACACCAATTACCCATTGTAAACGAATTGGCCTGATTTCCGACATCGTAGAAGAAGCGGTCGTTGTTCTTGGTGACGGCGAACTGCTTGGCCACGACGCACAGTCCTGTGGGACCTAGCAAGGACCCGTTCACCGGCAGCGACGACTCGGCCAAGCAACCGATATACAAGTCGATATCGTCTACTGACGAGTAAGCCGCTTTCAGGCTGTTGATCGTCTGCAAAAAACACAAAATTGTCTAGAAATTCTTTGACTCTTTTTTTGGTCAAATAATCTATTTACCGCTTGATTGATTTCGTTAACGAGTTCTTCGAAAGTGTTGGCTTTTGGCAGGCCGCAATAAACGCGGACGGTGTTGTAATCGGGGATTCCGTGCTCTCTACCTCGCTGGATGTTGATGGCAACCAAATCCATTCCGTACGCATTTTCTCCTCTACCAGATCGTATAATATTCGTGGAATGAAACCAGATGAATCCAGAAAATAATAAAACTCACTTGAATAGATAGTTGGTCAACTGTGAAGTATACTCAGGGTTGATACTCAATGGCGTTTGTCTCGTTAAGCCACGAATCGCGTTGTCGATGAAACCCGGTTCGGGCAACTTGGAAGCATCGAAGAAATATGAACTCAGTGTGAAACTTTGATCGTAGACTTGCTCATCATTGGCGTCGTAAAGCCTGAAACAACGTCGAAATAATACAGCCAACACATTTTTTTTGTTTTGCCAAAAAGAAAAACGGGCTGGTTCAATCTATTACGCGAGATCTCCCTGAACCTGGCTGTGGCCGACACGGAAGACAGCGGCGGCGAATTCGTTCCATATCGACGGATTGCTGGCCGTTTGGTCGTCGTATTGAGCGTAAGTCCCGGCTGCGGCCGGAGTCAACTTGTAATCCCTCATGGATTGCTCGCCTGTGTGACGCATTTCATGTACGAGTCATGGTATACGATATATAAAGTGGAAGGAGTGCCTTGCGTGACGAAAACCATCCCGTGTTTACATACCCAACATGGCCGGCAGGTATTCAGTGTAGGTAATGTGCTGAATTTCGGCGATAACGATGCGTCTAGTCTCTTGAAACAAGAGCTCCTCACCCCATAACGGATTGAGCCGGCTCAAAAGTCGGGCGATCCGATTATGTTCACGCATCATCAACGTGTGGAAAACGGCTAACTGCGGGTTCTCTTGCGCCCGGACGTCTCCTGTAATAATGATCAAAGACATCACAGTTGATATCAACAGATAACGGATGCCAATGGGTACGCATACCAGCATAATAGCAAGTAGCGTCGGAGCAACTAGGCCTAAGTGGCAGCAATTCCTTGCCCTCTGCCGTTGTGGAATTTAATAATTCGCCGTTGGTTCCAAGTCGCAAACTATCCAGCTCGGATTGAGAACTTCCGTAGACCATTGAACCGTCAAGCCAATGTGTGATGCTGTTCAACTGTTTTAGGCTGTTAGACCATGCGGGATTTGAGTCTTATTATTAAAGCCTTTTACCTGCTCAGCGTGGCCCAGAGTACAGCTATAATCAGCTCCGATTTGCGTGCGGACAAACGTCATACATTGCTGATTATACGAGGCGTAAAAATAATCAGCGGGTGGGATTTCAATGGGGAGGCAAAATGGATGAAGCAATTCGGGAGCTAGTGGCAAGCCGCTAGTGGTATTGCAGCATTGGGGAGATTTTCCATCGGCTACAGCATCATTAAGAAATAAATTTTAAATACTTTTCGATAAAGAAATTTAAAGAAAATTGGCGAAAAAGAAAACCTGAAGTGAAAGAGGAAGCCTTGGTTACATCGTGCGTGATGAATTGACCCCACGTCATCAGAGATAAAGTAAAATCGGCTGCTTGCATTGCCGGCACTTTGACGAACCTCGTGCTGACGACGCGCGGACTTTTGAGTTCGGCGCCATCGGCTGCCTTCCGCGGTTGAAAAATACCTAGACGATGGTAGCGTACAAGATTGAATCGATCATTGTCGAAATGGCGGCAACAATTCATCATGACGGCGGGAGGGCTCCTTGTTTGCGCGACTCACCATCGTTGTAGGCGTTAGGCAGGGCTCGTGTAAAGGGCGTGTTCGCTTTACCCCAGTCGGGACGCGCTCGATTGTGGCAGGAGCCGTCGATCGGTCGGTACTTGATGGATTCGGGGCAGGTGATGGACTCGGGGCACGAGTTCTTAAGCTCTGTGTTTGTCAGTGACAATAGAGGTAGGGCTAGCCTGGCCTCGGCCGCGCTCCAGTTCATCCTATCGATTCATCAATTTTTTTCAAAACATTTACTTGTATCTAAGGCGAAACTAACGATTACTGAAAAATGATTCTTATCTACAGATGCGCTACAATTTTAACTAAATATTTTAGAAGATGGATTTATAAATGAGGTAAACGCACTTGGCTTGTAATTTAGTTGATGCGGCAAGGATTCGTGTCGCTTCCAGGGCGGAGTCCTTTCGTTGAGAAACAGCCCCTGTGTGTAGATGAGTCGAAGTTCCACGGTTCACCGTCAATCCCTTCTCTTGCAACCGCTTTTCCAGCTGCAACATGGACTCCACCTCGGCCAGGCCATCGCGGACGGCTTGGTGTAAATCGTCCGTGGAAACGACATTCTATACAAAGTATACAAAGCGGTTAGTAATAAAGAGCGACGCCTAATCAGCAAGACATTTAATTCTCCAACAAACAAAACTTTGCTGAAAACTTACCGACGACAGTACCGAAACTACCAACGATAAAATGACCAGTAACAGCCAATAAAATATTTTCGCCATGACGATATCGCTTTGAAGAACGGATGACAATAGTACGGTACCTATTCCGCTTGAAAGCTCCTGCAGAAAAGCTCTCGACGTCGACAACTACCTGGCCCTATGTACGTACGACGATCCGGACGATCCAACCGATAATCGTTTAGAAGGCGCGGTCAGTCGTAATAACGATAAGAGAGGCGGCTAATGGTCTGTAGCAATGGTGAGGGTACGATTATATGAATGATACACGTTACAGTCTACCTTATTGCTGCGCCCTAATAACTATAGCGTGTTGAGACGATGATCCACCACGCTCCGATAGGCCAACATAAGACACAGCACGCATCGCCAGCATTATGGTGTATTAATAAATACTTAATAGATCGCCGTGATTGCCTTTGGCAAATAACAATAACAAATCAAGTTTCTGTAAGATATAATCGGTGATCTGGTGACTTTTGTCACGGTATATAATATGTTTTTCAAATAACAATTGACACTTACATCAAATTGATAAAAAAAAAAAGGCCAAAAGTTGAAAACGCCTTCTGGTTAGGATCAACTCCCAATCAAAGAATAAAAGGCAAAGTAAACAGGACTGGCTAAACTGCTGATAATTCTGGAATGCAGCAAGTTATATAACAACCTAATTTATAGTATAAACACCAACGTTTTTATAATTATAGTTTGAGTTGTTGTTCTTTTCCGACAACCATTAAAAAGATGTCTGTCAGAACGGTCCTAACAGTCCATATAGGGCTGTCTATTACAATTTCAAGATATATAATGTCTGGCCATGAAGAAGACGGGCAGCATGCCGGACATCTAGGCTTTAGGAGACCACACGCACGCACGAGGTTTGGTGCTGAGATAATGGCCAGTGTCAGCAACATCCCCCCCCCCTTCATCTAATCGAAAGGGATCCAAGTTTCTAGGCACGTGACCGAGATACAATGCCCACTGCTGGACGCAAAGAAAAGAGAGTCGCTGATGATGACACGATGGTTTTAGCCCACGTCAGCAAGCGCGTCGCCCCTCAAGTGGAAGACAGCCTGGCAGAGTATCGATATGCGCTGCTCCTATTTACTGCAGATTACATCAAAGGTCACACCTTGATATTATACTAGTCTTTCTCGTCCGTCACAAGTTTAGAAACAATAAAAATTACCCTTCCGTCATTAAAATAGCAACGTACAAAGTCTTTAGCTGCAATTACTCATCACATTTAGCAGAACGACAACCCCGCTTTTTTTCTCTTTTTTTGTAAATTTATGATGTGACCTACTACAGTAAGCGTGAGCCGTTTGAAACGCATAAATTCCGCGATAAAAAAAACTCGTTTATGTAACTCGGCTGCCCACGGGATTTGCGTGTCAAATGCCACAGAAAAGTGAATAGCGTCGTTGGCGTTTTGAATCCCCTTATTAGAGGCGCCTGGCTGATGACCAATCGGCTATTTGCCAGAAATGGAGTCATTCGAAACAAAGATTATGGATTTTCTGACGTTTCTCTATAAACCTGCCCAGTCATCGGTATATAAGCCCTTTCGTGGAGACTATCGACACTTATAACGGCCCTTTCATCGAGTCCGACTGTGTTCTTATAATATAACACATCGTGAGAAGGGCAACACCTGGACCAGCATCGTTGATATAAACACGGGCCGCGTCGTTGATTGCCCGACTGCTCAATGACCGAAACGTCGATGTCAGCCGTATATACGTAGCCTATGCAATTGACTGAATGTACCCAAACACGCCGGTCTAGTCTTTGCTACCCCGAGCAGTGATATCCAGTGGCGACAAGCCGCCTATCTATGCAATCATTTGGTGACAGGCTAGCGAGCGGCCGGCAGGTGATATATATGCTCTTCTTCTTTAAATCAAACAAATACATTGGCGATAACGACATGACATCTTAATCCCGTGTCGCCACTGTCGCCTACACTTCTCTCCACGTAATCGTCGGGCTAAAGCTTTTTCAATTTACAATTCCGGTGAGCGAGCCCACAGAGATGGCGGATGCTTTTGTTGATTCGGCGATGAAGCAAGTAGTCATAAAAACAGCAGGGAGGTCCGGTTGTTAGAATATATATATAAATATATATATATACAGTTAAGGGAGAGGGCTAGCTTTTTTACGGCCATAACCATCTCGCTTCGTCGCCAACGCATCAAACGCGCTAATACCTAGCGCCTCGCGGAACTGCCGTTATGGCCTCGTTATACGACGTCCATAAAATCGAAAATGTATTCTTTTTCGAATGCTATATTGGCCGACCGATTTTTGCTTCCTTTAAGCGGGATATATATATATATAGAGAGAGAGATATAAAAGCGACAGAGTCGGCGGTGGCGGCGGCGTGCGCGCTCGACTTCATTCGATTGGAATCGAACATGACGAACTCTGAGAGACGTCTCTCGACATGTTATAACCCCGTCCTTGTATTTAATAGCTATCGGCGGTCAGCAATATCCGGTTCTCTGTCAATGTTGACATGGAATGCGTGTCATCAGATCTGTCGAGCCAATATATCATAGACGTAGACCGCTGGCCAACCGCAGCAGCCAGCAGTCGCTTCGTATCAGAGTGAACAACTTCTTTCTTGCTCCCTCAGACTCCTACCTGCCGCGAGCGAACAAATGCTCCGACATTTAGGACCATACATAAGCTAATACCAGTATATACCCCCCAAAAAAGAGTTCGATCCCCCCACCGTCTCTAGACTGATCAAATAAGCGTCGAAGAAAAAGAAATAGAAAAGAAGGGGAGGAAATATAGATATCAGAAACCGTAGCAGAGCACGTCTCTTTTCCCCAAGCGTGGTGGTGTGATGCCGCCGCGCTGTTCTATATATTATTACGAACGACGACGACCTTTTTTTGTCGGCTGATGCTACAAACTCTGTTGAACATGTTTGATGTTTCCCGAGGAATTTCTTTTGATTAGTTCCCTGTTATTCTTGTAATGCCACCAAGGGTATACTATCCGTCTATCGGATATGATATATAGAATAGAATAAAGAGAAATCGAGGCCAATGTCGCGAGATTGGTCGCATAGTTTCTTCTCAAAATCAAAACTCGTTGCGCGTTACGTCATTAAAAATAGCCGTTGCTGCTGGTGAAGAAGAAAAAACGGCGCCGACAGGGTTCCCCACTGTGTGCTGACACTTGAAATAGAAACTCGGTGGCTCTCTCAGCAGATTGGCAAGTTGACAATCGGTCCATCGAGGCGCGAAGATTCCTTTTGTTCGAACCGAACGAGTCACGAATGAGTATCGAAGCGGAATGAGACCGTAGTTCTGTTTTCTGTCAACTATTCTTCCTCCTATTTTATTCGCTGTCTCTTTATTTTTGGAAACGGCCAAACCAAACATTCGACAGCAGCAGCAGCATCAGCCCCATACGCTATAGACACTGCTGATATCATCCGGCTGGAATGAGAAAAGCCCGGATTTGAAGGGACTTTGACACGCAGCGCATCGTGTGAACGAAATCAAGCGTAAAGGGAGTATAGACTTTTTTATCCCAATATATATATATATCTACACAATTTCAAAGCGAGCTTCCCAGCAGCCGAACGTCAGCCGACTGCCATCCGTTCAAATAACAAACGCCCCCTCTTTTGGGCGCCCTTTGAACGGGTAATAGATGCCGGTGCGACACACACACACAAGTAGAATTCCAATCTTGAACTCGAGAGAAAGAGAGAGACACTGGTAAAATAGGCCTATAGTACACACAATCCACTCACGAGAACTTTTTCCATGTTATCACGTCTACCAGTCTAGTCTATTTCACAACCCCCCCTCTCCCTCGCCTTATTCCGCTTGATTGAATCGATAAGCCATCGGATTGCTCCGGGTGTCTGATTCATATCTATTGCGATGGGCATCAAGAAGACAATGCCACCTAGTGATGAAACTTTGGAAAATTTACGTAGTAGAAGACGTCGGATGCTGCTAGCTGGAACTCTTGAAAGAGAATCTCGAAATGTTGTCGACTGGGGTCATCGTCGGATGACTGATGCCACTTTATATTGGCAACCGATTACTCGGTGGACGGAGTCGAAAGAGGATATATATATATACTGATGGCTGGCGCTGGGTTTGTATATTAGATACTAGCTAGCTAGCTAGAGAGATCCAACGGCAACTTGACTATTCCTTTTGATCCTCTTTTAATGACCCGCCCCGTCTACTCGAAACTCGGTCTCGGCTTCCTCTCACCCGCGTTTGCTCTGGCTCCTATACCGCGCTCTCTCTCTCTGCTGTGTATATATCTATTGATCCTACGCTTGATTAATTCCCAAGTCGCGCCGGGTTAGACGATGAATAGAGACAACTTTCTATATATATGTGTACTCCTTTTTCTACGTTCCTTTTTCTTCCTTCTGCGCAGCACAACATCGCCTATACTACCGTGGAGTAAATGGAGTCGGGCAGGTCCCCCATCGCCGCCCTAGCTACTACTACTGGATACTTAATCCTCCAAATGACTGTCCCGCCAACCTCCCCATACCCACTTCAATATTCGCCGCCGATATATACATTTGACCGACAACCGGGTCCAGCTATTAGCGAACGCTCGGCTTTTGTGTAAACAAGCGGAACCTTGCGGTAGTAGCCTACTGCGCTCCGGCTCAATCAGCTCTTCGACGATACTCGGCCATCATTAACTTGATAACATGGTTATATATTATTCACGCTCGGATTGAGTCTGAGGGGGAGAAAAACGAGTTAGGGAAAAAGAGTTCGGAGGGGATGTCCCCCTCCGCCATCTGATATATCTATGGCGGGATTATGCAGAATAGGCTAGCGGACAGAAGGAGAGAGAGCCCTGGCAGTCGCCATCTGCGTATCTCTTCAACCTCTCGTGGGGTAAAAGAGAAAAACAAGTGGCGCACAGTAGCCTGCACATAACTCGATCAAATCCAATCACGGTCGCTACCGAAAGCCTCCCAAAAGAGAAGCCGCAGAAAAAAGAAGAAGGAAAAAAGTCATCTTCGATTCACCGTGTCTTTGACGTCGACCAACCGAGCGTCGTATTCCTTCTATACATTTCCGAATATATTGATACAAGAGGAGACAACTTCAAACTCTTTTTAGCGATGCTCCATCGAATTCTCTCTCTTCTTTCGGCTGTATACGCGGGTATTTATTTATCCAGTCTATAAGACATGGTTGAAGACGAGGGGAGGAAAAGAGAAAAAAAAACTCTAGTTGAGTTTAAGTCGAATACCAACAGTAGTCTTCGTAGTATCATCGACCCGATGGAATAGAAAAAAAGGGCAGGCAGTCAGCTCCTCTTCTTCTTATTCGTGCTCGACGTCTCTATAGTGAGCGCTACTGTCGGTACGGGGCGGCAGTAATTATCAATTTGTCCCGCGACACGACCGCCTGAAAATTCGATTGGGCGTCGAGGAGCGTGAGCGTATCATTACTAGGGCCGCGTACCCTATATACTCCGCCGGGAAGAAGAAGAAGAAGAAAGGCAGCGCGAAAAGAAGAAGAAGAAGCGAGCCGGAGCCGCTACGAGAGTCCATCATCAGGACCGTCTCTTAACTTGGATGAGTTGGGGATTATATATCCCCAGCAGAAGGGCTTCTAAGATATGTGTGCATCACCAGAGTCTTGTATGCGGGCCCGCAGCGGCTCTGATGCCCGAGTATCAAGCAGCACTTTGCTGCTTATTTCGCCGAGATACGTAGTAGTACATAGGGAGCTAGAGGAGAGAGAGAAAAATAAGGAATCAGCATGGTGGAGGGGGGAAAAAAGGCGATCAAAGAACTGATTGAAAGAGAAGAGCTACACAACTCTTTTTGTCCTTCCAGCCATGATTGATTCGTTTTTTTCTCCCTCGGCTTTTTGTGTGTGCTGAAGAAGACGAAGCAGCAGCGGCTGCAGCGACCCACTTCTTTTCTTGAGGATTTCACATCATCATTTCCTTGATCCATCAAGTACCTTGTAGAGCGAACATCTCTTTCCCTCTCCAAGACACAATTCAAACTCCCTAGCTCTTTCTTCCTCCTCCGTCGGCTCTGAGCTTCTTATGAGAGCAGACTTGGCCATCACGCAAACCATCGTCTATAGACATTCGCTTCTTCTTCTTCTTCTTCTTTTTTTTCTATTTTTTGACTTTTTCTAGCTCCCACACACAGCGCGTGTTTTGCGGCCGGCAATATATCCCACGGAGATGATCGCATCTAGATATATTTTTTCGCCTCCATATCATCTCCGGCCCCGCCACTTATTTTCTAGCTTCTCTCCTCGTCTAATACTTTATTTATTCGATAATATCAAAATGGCCGGCGCGTCGGCCAATCGCAATCACTCGTCGATCGCATTATCGACCAACTGGCGACGTCCCTTTTTCGTTGTCAGGTATCACGTACGTATTATCTATTAGAGAAAAGAGAGAAAGAGAGAGAGAGAGACACCTCCCCCAAAGTGTCAACCGATATAAGCTATCGTATCGTCTCTCATTAAAGAGACCTACGTAATATATATACATTTACATCTGCCCCGAAAATGTTTGTTGATGGAAAATGGCCGAAACTGCGGCAGCAACAAACGCTGTCGCTAGCGATAAAAAAGTTTGCGATGGCCGGGGCCTTCTTTCTCTTTGGTTCAATGAGTTGCTGGACATGACAAGGGGCTACAACATCATGAAGGCAGAACATCGACGATAGTTCTATTTGTTGATTCGTTTGTTTCTCTTTTTCTTCTTCTTCTTCTTTTTTCGTTGCTAGAGACGCTTTGTCGTCGTTTTGTAAGCAGCGAGATCGAGAGAGAGAGAGGGGGGAGCGTCGCGGCGACGCTTGTTAGCCGAGAGAGCAGACTTCTCTTTTCTCTTCGGTGGATGCTGCTGCTGCTGCCGCTGCTGCTCCTCCATTCTATTCTCAATCCGATTGTGTGTTGCCGCTCGAATTGCCTCGTGACGCTGACGTCGCGCCCGCGCCCTCTTCCTCCTACCCCAAACAAACAACGGCGGAGCCGCGCTGTGCAGAGTCTCCGTTTTATAACCAACTTTTCATTAAGAGAATTTCCAGTTGGGAGCTAAAAAACAACAAAGATAAGAAGAAGAAGGAGAAGAAGACAGTTTGTTTCCAAACAAGAAATATTATAGAAGTTTCCGGCTTGTTTCCTCTTTTAAACTTGCGCGCGCGCGCGGCCGCTCTGGACTTCTTGTTATCGTTTTCCAAAAAATTCCAGTTCGGAGATCATTTCTCATCGCAATGGAATGTCGCCGCCTACACAGAAGAAAGATTTCTTAGTTTTCGTTTACGAGCATGCTCGGTCGCTATACAAGATGATGATGATGACCGGCAACAATCCATCACGGTCGTCGCTCCTTTAGCGGTGGCGGCGGCAGCGGCAGCGGCAGCAGCAAGTGAAAAGAAAAGAGCCGTGACATCTGCTTGCTTGTTATACCACGGATGGCTTCGTTTTCTACCAGAAAGAGAGGGGGGCTATAACAAGTGATTCATCACGTTCACGCCCAGACACTACCGACACCTTCGCCAGCAAAACCAAGAAGCCAAAAAAAAATTGGAATCGATCCGCGTCCGTTCAACCGGACGAATGTTCGTCGCGCTCTCATTGCTAGTCACCGGGCGATTGATTATGACTTCAGAAGAAGACGATTTTCTTCTTAAATAATTTTTTTTCTTTAAAGTTTGTTTTGCCAAGTCGTCGGATTTTTTCCCCCTTTTGGTTGATGGAAGAAGAAAACGTTCAACGCGCCATTACACCCGCTGGCTCTCATTATGTAATAATATATCGCAGCCGTCGACCTCCCGCGCCGAGAGCCAAAGACAATGAAAGAGAACAAATAGAAGACCAAAAAAAAAGGCCTAGCTAGGGTTGTGGGGTTGGGGGAAGGAAATTCAATCATCTCGGGCGTCGCGTCCATTCGGTTGAATGAAAAAGCGCCCGTCCCGCACATATCTCGATCTGCGGCCATTTTAATCCGGTGGATACGGAAATGAGGTAGAGCGAGGATGGAAACAAGAGGGGAAGACGCGATCATCTCTCTGGGTCTAGCGTCAGCAAGAAAAGAAAAGAAAAAAAAGAGTCAAAGACTCGAAGAAGAAGATAAATAAAGAAGAAGAAATGAGAAAAGGCAGAAAGAAGAATGATAATACGACCACGACTGCTGCCGCTTTTCTCTTCGGTCGCCATATCATCATGAATATGGAGGGCGACGGCCGGCGTCGCTCTCTCGCACACCACCTGCGACCATCCCCATAACGACTTGATTCGTCGGCAGCGGCGGCAGCGGCAGCAGCAGCCGGATCTGTGGGGCTCAGGAAGCCGCAGGAAGCAAGTCAGCTCGTCCTACTCAAAGTCTGCCGTGCCATCGCCATCGCAGCACCGCACGACATCAACTTTAATCCGACGTTTTTGACACACTCGGAAAAGTCGTTGTCGTTACTCTTTTTTCTTTACCCCGTTGCCTTCCTGGGCTGCTCCGAGGATTTCTGTCTCGCGGCGCTGTTACCGTCTCCCGCGGGAGACAAACCCCCTAGTATTAGTATTGAAGTTGAAGCCGCCGCTGCAGCCGCCGCCCGGCCTTCCTTCGGATAGAGACCGAGGAAAGAAAAAAGAGAAAGATGGGACTTCTTCTTCTTCTTCTAACTGGAAAATCGAATTGATCGATGGCTCCTTGATTTTACAGGGCACCACTTTTCCATCATATTCTCTTCTAATACGAAACATCGTCCTGCTGATGATCGAATTCGAATGTAAAACGTTCCAACAGTTGAGAAACCAACCGAGCGCGACATGTCATTCTTATTCTGTTTTGTTTTCGTTTTGAGCATCGCAGCGCGAGCGGGAGGGAATTTTTGGAAGCGTTCCAACATCATCGCCGCACTTTCCGCTCGGCGGCCGTTTGATTCAATTCAAAATTCCCGCCGTTTTGATCCAAGTCGAGTTCGGAAGATCAAAGGCCTACAATACTCAGATGTTTTAACGCGTCGTCGCAGATGTTAATTGTCCACAACACATTTACGAATAGATCTGAGCTCGCAATCAGCCGCATTTCTCCTATTACTCAAGAGAAGACTCTAGCTAGTAGCTCCTGCGGCGGTCTGGGCAAAAGTTGTTGTGTTTACCAAGCGCGTCCTCGCTTGATAACAGACAATAGCTACCTATTAAGGGACGATGATTGCTATACCCGCCGCCAACATAACTAATACCATAGAGAAAAGGAAATGAAGTTGGACCCGGCAAACCGATAAAAGAATCGCGGCGGCCATCAACAGCCCAGTTTCAAAAACAGCTGATTGTTTTTCTTCATCTCTCTCATTCCACCGGAAAAAAGTTCCATCCCCCCCCTTACCACCGCAAAACTATTCCAGCTCACAGTCATACCACTAATGCTTATTATCTGATGTTGGCCCGGCATGTGTTTCGGGATTCCTTTCTGTCCGTCTCTTTCTCTTTCTCATGAAGTATGAGCTGCCTCTTTTTTTTTTCCTCGCGTCGACGAGGGGGTTTTTCTGCCGAGCTAAGAGAATGTCGACGGTGAAATTCCAGCAGCCGCCGGCTCGCTAAATATATATATACGTTTGTGTAGGAGCTATGGGAGACAAATGCTGTCACACAGGATATATAGACGAAGAAGAATGAAAGTCGGAACGGAAGAAGGAGGAGGGATGCGTGATGCGGAAGCCCAGATTGCGGTGATGGGGATGTTTCCGAACGGGCGCAGAGACGGAGCAGAGACGCAAAAAAGGAAAAATTTACTTTTTTTTTTTCTTCCGTCTCTCTTTTCCCCCTCCTCATCCACCACCGGATACAGCAATGACTCTTGACTGTCTGAGACTCTCAGTGCCCTTTTCAAATGTAGACGCGCGGATGGTTCTAGACGATGGTTCTCTCATTCGTCGATGAAGCACACGACGACGTCGACGACGAGGTATCGATTCCATTCGCCCGTACTCTTTTCACTTTTCGAGCTATTCCGGATGATCCTATCCAGCAGTCGAGTTCGATTCCTTTTCTATAGAATATATATGGAGGAACGACGGCAGTGCGGGGTGAAGGGCCGGCAGAGAAAGACGGAAACTCTCTAAGCTAACCTCTTATCTCTCCTCCGTACGTATATTTATATAACGTTGCCCATTAAACGTTGATATAGTGGCCTAACGGAATGGTATATATAGGTTACGGGGTTCCCTTTTCATTCCGATTGTGAACCCAAAACTGACTGGCGACATAAAAGGTCGATTTAATTGGAAAAAAAGAGGGACGCGCGGCGACGACGACGCTGCCGCCCGATAGATCTAATATCCTCCGTCTCGTCCCTCAGTTTCTTCTTCTACTATATATAAAAAAGAGGGAAAGAAATGCATGATTTATGACCTGAATGAAAGTTATATGCTTGAAAACCGTTCCGCGATTTGTTCAGGACGGCGAAGAGTTCTCTCTGGAAAAAGAAAGTCGAAATCAAAAATGAAATGCGCGGTGAATTATTTACAACCGATGCGGGACGCGCCAACAGCAGTGACGACTTTTAATAGACGCCGATGCGCTCCTGCTGCTTCTGAACGGATCATCAATTCCACCCGGATGCCCCCAGTGCTGCGTCCAACTGCAGATATACACTAGATACAAAATATATATATTATATATATATATATAAACCGAAGAAAATTTCCTCTCAATATATAGAAGAAGAAGACGTAGTGTAGTAGCTTTCCGGTGGGTCCACCAGCAGCAAAAGCCAATCACTTGGCGACCGTGCTGCTATTTGAAATAACAGACAAAAGGGAAGATATCACGGGAGACCCTTGCGATGGCAATCCCCTGAAAAGCCCCTCATTCCCCATCTCTCTCTTCTATATATATATCTTACCTTATATAGGAGAGAGCCGTCCATTGAAACCGGCTGCTATGATGCCCATTTATATAGATGGTTCCAATCGATAAAAAGCTAGCTGCCCTTGATTGCCGTGGTTTTGACAAGATGAAAGCCGTTGATCAGACATTTGTCTTGACCAAATGAGCGCTCATTCAGCAATCGGGAGACAATCGGGCGGCGTCGCAATCAGGGAATTGAAACATATGCCGCCTGCTCTACCGCTACTACTGGCTGCATGGGGGAGAAAAACAAGACGGATATATACGTACACAAAGTGTCGGAGAGAGTAGTCCACTAGTCCCATCCGTCTCGGTGTATATAGGTAAGCCGTCGGCGTGTTTATACAGACGGACGCAAACACGACGCGGACCTCGAAAGAAGAAGAAGAAGACGGCCAAGAGTTATTGAGAAAGAAAAATCCGTGTCGAGGCGACGAGAGAGCTCCTCCAGGACCCTACTCTCTCTCTCTTTCGTCCAATCATCTGCTAACGAGAACGAGAAACAAGTGAAAAGGGGGGCCCATATGAAGAAAAAGAAGGAAAAAAAAAAAAAAACTTATTTTTTTATTTTGTTAAAAATAGCTCTCGACGGGTTCCGGGAGCCGTTAGTAGTCCATAGAATGTTGCTGCTCTGCTACTAGGGCTGATGTTGTTTTCTTCTTCTTGTCCAGACATCCTCTTCTCTCTCTCTCCCTCCCACTTTTCTGACGGCGACGTCGTTGCAGGTGAATTTAAATTTAGCTCTCGTCCTTAGTCTCTATCTCTATTCCTTTTTCTTTGTGTTCTATTTCGATTTTTTTCTCTCTCTTTTCTCGCGTCTAACCAACCTGCAATCAGCTGCTGGCCCAACCTCATTCCGTCGTCTATGAGCTGTACAGAATGATAATCACGCCGGGGCGATGGTATTCAAATCATCGGGCTTTCTTTTTTTTTCCTTTTTTTTTTCTTAATTCATTGTTTTCTTTTCTTCCAACTTCGCCCGTAAATGTTCTGATTAGCCATTTATTTTCGTTCGCGCGTCCTGGACCCGTCAATGTCACCCGTTTTCACCCGCGGCGCTATCGTCGAGGCGAAAAACGCGTCGTCGTCGCCCGTCGTCATTTTATTTTTAGATAACTTAGTCAAGTTGCTGCCTTCTACAGGAGCTAGGAGAACGGAGGAGCGAGTCCCACGGAAAATGTCTATGGAGATAAATGTTCCGCCATGGTACTCTACAAGCAAAGGATTTAGCTATACTGCTGCTGGTGGACCGTCAGCTCATTAAAAGTCCTCTCTCGGTTTGCAACAACCACACCTTTAAGCTGCGGCGTCGCCAGGATGACAAGCGCATCTTGATGATTCCCTCTATTCAAACACCCCGACCGCCGTCTAAAACTAGTACAACGTTGCCGGGGATATAGAAAAGAATAAGGGAGGAGGATCTAAAAAGAAATTACCAATTCAGATCCGTCATGATGATGATCATCATCATTTCTGGTCGTCTCCTTTTCATTCAAAGTCAATCTCCGTCCAACAACCCAAAAAGCTTTGGGTTGCCCCGTCTTGTCTGGTATACGATGCCGGTCACGTCATAGCCGCCAACGACGGGAGAAAGAATTTCAAATGACTATACGGCCTTTATAGTGTATAGCCCTGCTGGCTGCTGCTGCTGCTCCGCAACAGACGACAACACGACCCAAGAAGAGAGAAAAAATAAAAGGAAAATCAAAGAATAAATCAATAAAAGTCTACCAAAGGGGAAATAATAGTCTTGTGGTAGTAGTAGCGTAGCGCAACGAGGGACCAGTTGTAGCTACTACTACTCCTACGTACCAAAAAGCGAATAAGGCAACACAAAAATTGGCCTGCGATGACTGTGAAATGTCCCGCGTGATTTCCGACCTCCCCCCATCATCCGGGGCGTCCCCTTATTTCGCCATTCCTCGATCGATTCATTGACCGCGAGCTCCCAACACACACAATACGACACAGTACGGTAGGTAGCGCATTTCTCCTTTTGTTTTCCACCTTTTTTTTCGTTTTTTTGTTCTTCGTCGTCTCCTAATGAAATCGGCGGTCGACCCGACTGTCTCGTTGTATCATCATCACGGGCGCCAGCGGAGGACAAGAGGTGTGATGAACGAGGCCAACAATTGAAAAAGAAAACGCCGATTCATCTTTTATTGTTGAACGAGACAATCCTGAAAGAGAGAGAGAACAAGGAGATGTCACAATAAATGAAAAATGGTAATAACTGACACGCGCGCGCCCCAGCAGCACAGAGCGCTACCGTGATTTTTCTTATTTCCCCATTTTCTGGTTTGTTACTCGACCACCCCCTGAGCGACGCACGCGCTACCAAAGCCAACAGCAAAGGGAAAGAGAGAAAAAACGCGCACAACCAAAAAAGAAAGAAAGAAGAAGAGAAAATAAAGCCATTGATTGGTAAGCAGGAGCGGAAAAGGCGGAGGCCACCATCCTCTCTCGCCCTTCTGCTCAACATTTTAATGCGTCGCTCGTAAAAGAAAAAGAGGGGAGACGACACAACTGTCGACGACGACGCCTGTGACGTCATCATAGCTACCCCAATTTAATTTGACGGCGATTGCATAACCTCCCAACACCTTCATTATCTCCCCAAAAATTCATCCATTGAAAATCCCAAAAAATCCGCGTGATGTCATCGAAATCGATAACCGGGGTCTCGATTGGTTTGGTTAAGAAAACCTCGATGGTTTCCTTTCATAGCCCGACCATTGAAACCATCAGACTGCTGCTGTGGCGCGTCCGTAAAAACTGAAGAACCCGCACTTAAGACGTCGACGGGACGGTGCCGGCCAGAGTATAGGATAGTAGTTGTATAGTACTACTATGCCCGGGCTTATATAGCGAGAGAGAGAGAGAAGGTACCTCTCGAGTCAGAGAGCGCAAAGAGGAGGTATAACGGCCGCTCTAAACATGTCCAATAAGTCGGCAGTCACAGAGAGAGAGAGCAGGGAGCGGCTTTTAATAAAGGACGAGGTGGAAGCGCAGTTGTAGTAGTCGTAGTAGAGATTTCGGATTGATCGGGGCCGGAATGTTGCGCCGCATTCAACCGAACGCGAATATATAGTGTAGATATAACCCGACATGAACGAAGAGAATCCGCAGCGCAGCGCAGATATTTCCCCCCAGCTCGTCGTCGTCGGTGGTCAAATATCTCGTTAGATATTCTTTCGACGGGACCGACGACGACGGGCGTCGCCGGAGCTTTTTATCGCCTCCGCCCGATATTTGTCTGCTGCTTGGCCCGACTTATGTAGTAGGTTCTATACCCCTTTTGATATAAGCCACTACTGCCGGTCGGAGCGGCCGAAAAAACACGCACGAGCCCCGCTCTGTGTCAACCCTGGGCACACATCTGCGCCATATCTCCCCAGCGCGCTTATATTATCCCCATGATATAAAAAAAAATAAAAAAAATAACCCTCCCAACGTATCCTCCGGCTCTCCCTCTCTTGTTAAAGGTAGCGGCCTATATACTATTTATATTTATTATAATAGGAGAAAGCTGCTGCTGCTCTCTTCTTCGGACAAGTTTTTTTTTCTCCCTCTCTCTCTCCCCCTGTCCGCATAATAAGATGAGGAAATGCGTCTTTCTTTTTTTAAATCGAAAAACTTTTGGCGCCGTTTTGTGTGATGTCCCCGAGCTCCCCGACGCGGGCGCATAGTTTTGATTTGTCACCGACATTTCAATACGCGACGTATTGAAAAGAGATCAAGTAAACCCAGGGAAGAAAGTTGATTCGAGATGCAATTTTTCCTTTTTTTTTTTCTTCTTTTTTTTCGTCTGCGTTTCGGGAAGAGAAGAGACGAGAATTCCCGCGTCTACCGCGACCCCTTGGGGTTGGTTGCACGAGCACTCTATACAACCCCCCAGTAGGAAAAAGACGAAAAAGTGGAAATGGAAAGAAAGTGGAAAACAAACTTGGGATCGATGCATTTGAAAGGAAGACGACGTCGTCGTCGGGCATCCACATCGACAGTTTCCCACTTTTTTTTCCTCTTCTTCTTTTTCTTCTTCTTGGGAATCAAACCCAACTGGAAAAGGCCCGATCGCCCGGCGGGCCATCTCAGTTGTACATGCGATTCTTTTTTTTTAAATATATATTTTTTTTTGTTTTCTTCTCCTTTTTTGAATAATAGATTTAGAGAAAGAATTGTGTGTGTGTATTACAAAATGCATTCATTTCTGTTCTCGCCTAGAGCCACCATATAGTAATAACACGAAAAAGAACAAGGGGTTTGTGTCGGTGGAGGCGTGTTTTCTTCTCGTGTGGAGAGCGGTGAAATCGTCCACTAGATGGCGTTGATCGCTCGAGGGGGTAAAAAGAGGGTTGGTGTGGGAGGGGCTGCGGGGGGGATCGAGCTCGGCGCCCGAGGGGCCTTGGGCCCGCGCGCTTTTATGTGCGCGCGCGGGGCAACGGGGGTCTGGCTCTGGCCTGGTCTTTTCTAACTAAGAAAACGCGCCATCCACCATGTTGGGTCAGACGTTGCTAGGAATCCGAACAGTGAGGTCGCTGCCGCGTTGAATACGACACAACACAGTACCGACTACCGCCGGGAGAAGAGGAGCTTTGCTTTTGCTTTTTCCACTCTACTACTATTATCTGCGCGCGTGTGTGTTTTTGTCTCGTCGTTTTCCCTACAGTCAGCTCGTCGACACCAAACCATCTCACCCAGCAGCAACCCCTCGTTTACAACGACAACCCGCATCCTCAGTCGTCGCGTCATCGTGTGAACGTTCCATAAGAGTTGTTACAGCGTTTCGATTACTCAAGTCCTTTTCGTAGTAATTCAAGTGCTTTTTGCTGCGACGGTGGGGGTACCCAACGACACCAACAACTTCTGCATTTCGCCATCACCGGCCATGCTGCCGTTGTCCGAGCCGCCATTGTAGCATTGCTTTACCCCCCTCTCCCCTTGTCCTTTCGGTTTCTCTCCCCCCCCCCATTTATATATTTTTTTCCCTTGTCCTTATTTCTCCCCCTCTTCTCCAAGCCACGTGATTCACTGGGGCTGTTTGAACATGCTCTGAAAAGAGAAGGAAATTATCATTTTCTTTGTTGATATCCCTCGCTCTCAGCCGTTGTAAAACTCTTGGGTCGACGTCGTCGTCGTCGCATCACGTGATCGAAAACTCGCGCGGCGCGAGTTCTTCTCAACAAGAAGAAGAAGTCTAGAAAAGCGTCGTCGTCGTCATCATCAGCCACAGAGAAAAGACTTCAATCATGTTGAGTGTAGGCAATGCCAATATCTTCCCGGCTCACTTTGGTGGTTTGTCCGCCGCACTGGCAGCAGGTATGCCCGTTACGGCAGCCGGACCAGTGGCCGTCGGTATGCCCGGCTCAGCTGCTGCTGTTGCCGCCGCCGCCGCTGCAGCCGCCGCAGCTGGACTTTTGCCCGGAAACGAGATGAACTCGCCATCGCCCGACATGTTCACCACCGTCAGGTATCCGACCATGACCGAATTTCCCTTTTTTTTCTTCGTTTATTTCATCATTTTTCTAGCCCGTTTTACTCTCTCTGATTTCGACCATCAGCAAAAACCTCTTTTGGTTTCTTTCTTTTTTTCTTTGTCCATTCTACTATTCGTTATTTAGGTCTTCCGATATTATCATTGATATTATGATGACTATTAAGGTCTACAGGTTTACTACTTGTCTCTCTAACCATATTTGGCATATTGGCCAATGGCGTGACCGTGGCTCTTGTTTTTCTTCTCCTTGCCATGTGATGTCGAGTCCGCTCTCTCTCTCTCTCTCTCTCTCTTACCTTGACAGCAAGTCGGCACCAAAGAGTATTGGAATGTTTTTCATCTGTTTTTGCATCCTGCTGCCAAAGCAATGGCTGCCGTACATCTGCATCCCTCCGCTATGACCTCCATCTTCTCTCTTTCTCTGTCTAACCCCCCCATAGCGGATTTTGTTTCCATTGTTCTGTCATGCAGAACTTTTTTGTCTGCGTTGAAAAAGCATAGTAGTAGAGGGTACGTTCCACCCCATCGACAGCTGCACATCGACCCTCTTTTCTTTGCCCGACCCCCCCAACCCACGAGATAGATCCCTTTTTTGATCCATGTCAACTCTATGACGTCACCGCCATTCCCATAGACAGCATAGCACCGCATATCGTCGAGGCGAAGGAGCAAAGAGTAGAAGAAGAAGAAGAAGAAGCGTCAGTGTAAACTCGCCAGCAGCTTCCCGGGGCTATAATTAGTTAGCCAGTGCAGTCGGTGTGTGTGTGTGTTGTTGTTTTTGTGTGTCGGGAGATACGGCAGGTGCCCATCGATTTTCGACCAAAGGGCCAGCAGTAGAGAGTCAGGCATGCAGCTCGATTGCCGTCAGATATATATTTCTCTCTTTTTTTTTTAAATATATTTTTTTTGTCTTACCGTAATCCACCCAAAGTCGTTTTGAAAACATTGTGCCGGATAAAGATAAGAGGGGCCACGATGAAGTTGACACGCGATCAATGAGTCACGAAATGCGGAAATTTCCTCCTATTCTAGATTCGTTTGTTTCCCTTTTCTTTTCCTGTTGTTGTTGTTTTTTCTTTAAAAGTTTAAAGAGAATCGACCGGACACGAGAGGACAGTGGCCTTACTCTTTTTCACCGTCCGTTTTATCTCTGATCACGACCCCTTTTTTCCCCCACAACAGATTCCTTCTTTCTTTCTTTCAGGTTCAGAACCTAACGTTGACCTGCATTTCCCCCTCTTTTGTTCAACCCCAAAGGTTCGTGTTCTTTAACAGAAGCCGAGGAGGAGGTAAAAAGAAAGAGAGAAAAAATCCCGAATAAGGTCCGACAGCCCCGAGATTTATTTTACAGCAGAGCATAGAGAGCCAACACTTTTAACCTGGATTCTCTCGACCCGTTAGAAGATTCCTCCAGGTAGGAGACGGAGACGATGTGTGGTGGTGACCTCTCGGAGGTTGTTTTCAACGAGTCGTAGGTAGTCCGCGCAACCTTTTCTTCTTCTTCTTCCTCTTCTTCTTGTGTTCACCATAATCGATCCGAAGAGAGAGTCTCTAGTTGGTCTTGCACACAGTCGGATTGCATTTGAAGAGGCCTCGATCGAGTCCATTATGCCCAGTGGTCCGTTCCGCACTGTAGAGATACGCCATGCAAATACTACTGGGCCGTACACCGAACCCTACCAGACGCATTTCGTCTTGTGGAGAATAAGTGAAGTTGAAATCCTTTTCTTTGGGTGATGCTAATTCGTCTAATCGATGACCGAATCCCTTCGTGCAGCAACTTCATGATTCCCTCATTAACGGATCTATCTGGCGCTGTGCGCGTATTATCCGCGGAACAAAGACATTTTTTTTCCTTCTTCTTCTTCGATCCCAATCCTTTTTTTTTCCTTCTTCTTCCAGTCAGCCAGCCAGCCCAGCCGATCGATTTATTCCCTCGGATCGATCTCCTATTCTTCTTTTGTTCCGTTCTCTCTCTTCGGTTATATCATGACCTCTCTCTCTCTCTCTCTACTTTACTCTGTGGCCGTCGCGATGTCATCAATTTCAAATTGCCCAGCCCCTTCTTTCTCTCCTTGTTATATTCTCGTCGATGCTGCAGCCGTCGTGTGTTATCGACGCCACATTAGTGCCAACCGCTGTCATGTCCAATAACGACGCGCCCGTACAACACCGAAGTTCACATTGTATTAAGATCTACTTGCGAATGGACTAACTGAGTTTTGTTTTTTTTATATTTCAAAATGTTTTGATGACGATGGACGACGCAGCGATCCGCTCTCTTTTCTAGTTGCTGCTGTTGAGTTCGTCCTTAAGTTTGCGGATCTCGGGGTTGAGCTTGTTCAGCGTATGAAGATTCAAGAGCTGTAAATAAATCAAAAAAGAAAAGACAACAAGGTAGTAGAGTGGAGTCGAGTCGAGTGGTAGTAGTAGTAGGGCGAGGAAATCAGTTTAAGATGATTGAGAGAGTGAGATTAGATTTGAGAGCAACTCGATCAAAGCTAACGATGCTGACGATTTGACATTGTGTCACCGCTGCGATCTTGTCCGCGTGATCGATGGCGGTTGATTCAGTCGGTGGGGTAGAAAAAAGGGCGAGTCGACGCTCTTTTGGCCTCTCTTAACGCCAAGTTGAACACGAAGAACGGCGGAGGGGGCCTCTACTCCGGATGAGACGCTTCGATGGGATTCAATTAAAAATCTATCAATAGGAGTCGACGACGACGACGGAGCAGCAGCAGCATACACGACTCTCTGCTACTGTAACAACTCTCTCTCTCCGGCCGCTTGGCGAACGACCGGACTGTGAAATGATTTTGCTTTGCTGCACAACTACCGACTACGACTACTGACTATGCCGCCATGTTAGACTGACTGACTGTGGATGAGGAGGATCTCTTTTCTGCTGATCTAGCTGCCCTTTTGTCGCCCTTTATCTCTGGCCGAGCGTGAACATTTCTTCTCCTTTGCCTCTTTTATTTTGCCAACGTCTTTTATTTTTACAATTCGTTGCTCCTTAAAACCGTTTTCTCAGCTGGACGGATCCGCCGGCTGCAGCAGCAGTAGGCAGCAGCAGCCTAGGAAAATCCATCGAAAATGAGAACAAAAACTTTGGTCTCGGGGTATTCGTCTTTGCACCTCGTTCTCGTCCTTCTTCTTTTTCTTTTCTCTTCTTCTTCTTTCGGGGCTTACAACTTGGCGCTCACTATATATATACTCTATACTACTACACCCCCGGAGTGAAAACAAATCCGCTAGAGGTCGTCCCTTCATCCGTATCCGCTACTGTCGGATCTTTTCTTCTCCTCCACGGCTTTCTTCTTCTTCTTGCCCCCAAGACGCACAATAGAATTTCTCTGTGACAAAACAGAAGAAAAGGAGCTGCTGCTGCTGCTGCTGCTTTGCTGTCCTCCTGCCTTCCCCTCCGCTCTGTAATTCAACACTGAAGCCAACGTTTCGGATTTCTCTTGACGTTTCCTTCTTATCTGATTTTTTTCGAGCACATTTTGACGCTTTTGTACGTGAACACACACACACAACCACGCATCTGGTTGGGTTTGTGAGAGGGGGGAAGCTGATAAATAATTCCAGTCTCGTCTTCGGGCTCTTTAAACTCTCTTCTCAAAGAAAAAGAAGAAGAAGAAGAAAGGTAGTAGTAGTAGTAGTAGCTAGCAGGCGACATAAACCCTCCAGGTATAAATTTAATGTGCGACAACGTGGTTGCCTGGCTTGGGCCGTCCTTCGCTGATTTGTGCCCGACTATGAAACCGGTTTGCGCCCTTGGAACGAGTGACCCTCGTCAACGAAACCGAATCGATCGGTTACGGATTTTCCAAGGGGATGGAGCAGCAGCAGAGCAGGAGCAGTGAATGCAGTTTGTGTCTACGTGTTTCGGTCGAGTCGGAATTCCTAATGCCATTTTGATTAACGGGTTGGTTGTTTGTCTACTCTCCAATACTACCAAAGACTCTCCTGTCCTGTCCGCCTCGACTCCATAGTTTGTAACCAACGTGATCGGAATAGTCAATGGACCGTCGAGTGGATCAAGGTCGGCAGTCTCGCGACGCCATTGTTTTACCGGGGCTTGCTCTCTCTCTCTCTCTCTCTCTGGATGCAATTCGATTTGGTCTCATTTGTCCGTCGTCACTGTCGTCGTCGTCGTCGCCTCCGCAACCCCCGCCGACACAACAATGGACGCTGCCAGCTCCTCTAAGGCACAGACTCGGCCATAATACGGCGGGCAGCAGCTTTTAATCACGACTCCGATCGTTAACCTGTGGGGTGTTTTATTACACGGACCGGCAATCACGCGGCCCGTCGCGCCCTGTGTGTAATCATCGGAACCCCCCTTCTCTACTATCACCACAAGGCACAGCCTTTTCTTTTTCTTTGCTTCTCGACGCGTTAACAGTCATGCATACCAAGAACGACCCCATAAAAGGGGAGAAGACAAGATCCCGAGAATCCCGGATCCGACGTCGGATTCTTTTGTCTTTTGGCTTTCTTTCTTTTCTCTTTTTCTTTTCTTCGCGCCGTACCGTACGACTAATAGACGATGCTACTATACTACTACTACGAGATTCAGGTGTTAATTATTGAATACCTTTGGGTTGGTGACGTCGATGGTCTTCTCCCACGGCGGAATCTTGCTGCCGCGATCAACTCTGCGTAATAATCAGATCAAATTTGACGTGAGCCAGAAAAGAAACAATTGAAACACACCACCAGCTGGCCGTGGCCATCTGTTTTTATTATGTTATTAAAAATAGCTTATTTAAAGAGGTTCCGTAGTCGTCTGCCTCCCTCCCCCCTCTCATTCTCTAATAGGGCTTCTTCTTGGAAGTACATATTTTTTTCTTTTGGGGTCTCTTCTTCTTCCATCGTCGTCCTCTTTTGTTTCCCAACGTTAACCGGATCATTCCGAACTTGGCTGCCGGACGAAACCCTACACGACTCTCCGTCTTTTTTCGCCGGGGCTTCCGTTTGGTCCGAGAGAGAGAGAGAAGAGAGAAATTTTTCTATCTCACGTAATTCCCGAGTGATCCATTCTAAATCAATTCGGGCAAAAAGGTAAGGGAATCCCTTGAAGGGTCTCTCTTCTCCTTTTCCTGTCCCAGGTGGGCCCTTGTTGCTGCTCCTACCAGTTAGTTGTGGTCCGGCATCGGATATTGACGTGTTTTCTTGTCATTAACCTGTGCATTTCTTTTTGTCCGGTTCGATCTTGTCGTGTGTTGTTGTCGGAGACCTAACGGTACTGTCCCACATAACGTCCATCTCATTTTCTATCTCTCCTTTCTTTTCTCTTTCATCCAATTTTCCTCTTTTTTTCTCTATTGTTTTACTTTTACCTCTATTATATCCTCCTCCAAAATGGATGAAAAGCGGCTCTGATCACACACATTCCTAGCTAATAAGCAGAGAGATCTCTTATTCTGTTCTTTTTTTTTCTTTTCCTTTTTCCTTAACTTCCTAGTGGTAACTTGTAATAGTGTCCCATTGTTAGCTAATAATGTTAAGAGCAAAACAACAACAACCAAAAAGTGTCTTTAAGGTAAAAAGGAAGAAGACAACGCAAACTTACATGACGTCATTTTTGGTCATCAACGCGTAGATGCAGAAGCCGGTCACGCCGGTCAGGGCGACTCCCATGATGCCCAATAGCGGGACAGCCTAAACCGATCGATAAAATGTTTACAAAGAGAACAAAAACACATCCAGGTTATTTCATCTCTTATTTGCCTATAACAAATTTGGAATCAATAGAACAATTTCTTTTGTACACGCGTGTAGCCGTAATCAATCGAATGACATGGCAGCAGATTGGGGTCCTCTTTTTTGATTTTCCTTTTTTTTTCCATTATCTTTCTCATTTGGCTGTTCTTATTATTCCCGTAAACAAAAGGTGGCCCGATACTATTATTATTACAAGTAGTTTTTCTTCCTTTTTTTGATTTTGATTTTGATTTTCTCAGTTGTGTGTGTGTGTGTGGTTGTGTCGTGTGTGTGTGTGTGGGAATGGTCTTTAGTACGACAACACAAGACTAATCATGTGGACGCTAAGGTCTCTCCCCCTGTACCGGTTGTGGCCTATTACAAACACACAGCAGACTTAGCATAATCATAAACAAAAGGTCGAGGACCAATAGCCGCAGCTAGTAGCCAGTATTGGAGCAGTGCGCATGGTGTATCTTTATCAATAACACGTTTATATAGTGGAACTCTACTACTACTACTACTACTACTACCCGTCCCTATTATTCTCCTCGTCTTTTTCGTCGTATTCTTATATAATCCACCAAACAACCAACCCCCCTCCAACAAACCAAAAAAGCTATGAACGACTTGTTTTTTAGTTGATTGCCTATTGACTTCTCTGCGGCTGGAAAAGCCCCCAAAAGGCTGAATTAGAACACAGCAGCATTTTAAATATTTTTTTAAAACAACAACAAATCACCCCTGTAAAACAAAACAAAAAACTCGTATTTTTCTTTATAATGATTATTATCTATTGAGTAACCAAAAATGATTGCACACTTAGGGGGTTTCCTTTAACCGTTGGATTTGTTGTTATTATTATCAGACTGTATCTCACTCTATTTGCTGGATCCAGATGATTGTAGCCTCTCGATCTAGAGTTGCGAGTTGTCTATCTATATACCTCTATCTCTCTTATTATCTTTAGATCGGCAATGACCATTTCCGGCTTCCGGTTTCGAGTGACACATTTCCTATTAGTTGCCCTATTTTTCCCCTAAAAAAAAAAAACAAAAATTGAAACCCTTCAAAACGAAAAAGAAAAAAATAACTCGGATACCCCGGAAACCTCACAAAAGCGGAAGCCGGATTGTACACAAAGTTGTGGCCGCACTGTTGAAATTGTATATATATAAATGTCTCTATCTATATATATACAATATTACTGTATTTTTCTCTTCTCTGGCAGTCCTTCTATCTATCACTATCTAGCGCAGTATTATTGAAAAAAAGCAACAAAAAAAACAAAACAGAAGCAACGTAGTTTTGTATTGTTGAACACTAAAAACTAACGTCTTTGTCTTTTTATAACCTTTTTTTTTCTCTTTTGTTTTTGTTTCTCTCCCCTCCCCTACACGACGTACTACATGACATCTTCTGCTGACATGGGCGCGACAACAACACTTGTCGATGCAGAACGGGCATGGATAGCAATAGCAACGGCTCGGCCGGTCGCGGCGGATTGAAGACGGAAGTCGGAATGAGTGGACTGGCCTTGGATCAGAGCAGCTCTTCCGGTCGCTCGACGCCGACCGACCTGCCGCACAACAAGCTCTTTGTGGGCGGTCTCAGCTGGCAAACGTCGGCCGACAAGCTGCGCGAGTACTTTGGCCAGTACGGCACCATTATCGACGTTCAGGTCCTCAAGGATCCTCTCACTCAGGTTAGGAACTCTACGAGTTAAAGAACATTCCGAAATGGGACTCGAGAGAGAGAGAGAAAGGGGAAAGACAGAAGGACGACCGACGTCGACGAAGACATTGGGGTTTTGTGTAGTGGGGGAACTTGAAGTCGTCGTCGTCGTCGTTGTCGGTCGTCTTCTTCTTTTCCTCCTTCTTACTACTACTAGTCGTTGACGACGACGAAGAAATGGCAGAGAGGCTCATTCTCGATTCCCTCTTTTTTTCTTTTTTTTTCTCTCCGTCTTTCTTGTTATGTTGAATCGATCGATCACGCAGAGGAGCCGAGGCTTTGGCTTCATCACCTTCGCCGAGGCGAGCAGCGTCGATCGCGTGTTGGCCGTCCCTGCGCACACGCTCGACGGCAAGAAGATCGACCCGAAACACGCGACGCCCAAGAACAAAGGCAAAGCGACGCCTTCGTCCAAGACGAAGAAAGTCTTCGTCGGCGGCGTCAGTCAGGACACGTCGGCCGACGAAGTCAAGGCCTACTTCAATCAATTTGGACGCGTCGAGGAGGCCGTCATGCTGATGGACCAGCAGACGAAGCGCCATCGCGGTTTCGGCTTCGTCACCTTTGAGAGTGAGGACGTCGTCGACCGCATCTGCGAGATCCACTACCACACGATCAAGAACAAGAAGGTCGAGTGCAAGAAGGCGCAGCCCAAAGAGGCCATCCTCGCCTCAACGACGACTGCCCTGTTGGCCGCCAAGCGCAGTGTACTACTCAACGGGCTGGGCGTGGCCGGATTGGCTCCGGGAGTCGCTCACGTACAGCAGTCGGCTGCCGGACTGGGCGCCGCACAGCAGTTTGTGGCCGCTCAGGCTGCGCAAGTCCAGGCGGCCGTGGCGGCCCAACAGCAGGCGGCTCAGGCCCAGTCGGCTGCCGCTGCTGCCGGCTACGGCAAACTCTTGGCCAGCTATCCGGCCTTGGCCAGCTACCGCTACAGTCCTTACTCTCTGCCCGGCGCCGCAGCCGCTCAAGGCAACGCGGCCGCCGCCGCAGCAGCCGCCGCTGCAGCCGCTGCTGCCGCCTCTTCCGGTCATCATCACCACCACCACCACGCCATGTCGGCCGCGTCGCCGGCCGCACAGCAGGCGGCCGCCTACCAGGGATACAGTCTGGCCAACGTCGACATGTCCAGCTTTCAAGGCGTCGACTGGAGCCAAATCTACGGCATGGGAATGTACGTCTAGCGACGGATCCTCCGCCGCCTCCTCCTCCTCAGCTCCTTATCTACTTCTTCCTTTTCTTCCGCCATCTCTCTCTCTCTTTCTATTTTTTTATTTTTTTTTTGTTTTGTTTTGTCGAAACCAACGAGCTTCCAGCACCTCCCCCGACGTCGACTTGTTGTGTTTACTTGTTCAATCGCGGACAACGAGAAGAGATCGTTGACGACAGAAAAAAAAAGAGGAAGAAGAAACACGACGAATGAAAAGTCTACCGTCTCCTAGCCGTCGGTGTTGAAGAAAAAGTACCCCAATCCTATCGTCTCTGTCCCCTCTTAACTCTCTGTCCTTCACACTTAACTACTTAATATCATGTAATTTATGAGGAGCGGAACGAAATCTAGAAGAGTAATAATCAGAAATCATTCAACGAGCAATACGCGTTTCTTCATCTCGACTATGCAGCGCCCAATATTGACGTTTATATATCTCTTTTTCAGTTTTGATTTTGAAAGAAAGAAAATTCCTCTTAATCTCAATGGAGAGGAAGAAAGATTCTCTTTTCGGTTGCATCTTCTCAGCTTCTTTGGTTTCGCAAATGGAATTGACGAAACGGTCGTTCTCATTCCCCCCCGCTCCTCTCTATGTTAAATAATAATTTTTTGGATCTCAGCTTCCACACCCAATTATTACATAATTCATCTCTTTTCTTTCTCTCTCAATGAACTTATATCCCACCTCCCTGAAATCTTGCCAATTGGACACTTAAGTTCTTGCCTGTCTTTGAAAAAACAACTTTGTATCAATGGTGTTCGTTATATCCCGAATGTCGAGGGATAGCGAACCACCACCACCACCCTCCCAAACAATTAGTCGTGTGTTATATACGTATGTTTTTTTTTTCTTCTCTCTCTCCCATTGCAGCTTAACTCTTTTGGGTTCTTGCCTCGACTACCTCCTCGTTTCTATTTTGCCACGAGTCGCTTCCCTTTTTTGTTTTCTCAGAAATTGATGATTCTCTATGCAGATAAAAAACAAAAGAAAAGGAAAAAAAACAAAAACAAGAAAACCTGATTGTGTCTCGTTTGCCAGCGGCCCTTATATTCATTATTGTCTTCATCACGTCATTTTTGAAAGAAAAATCGCGCGCTCGCCGTGTTGTGTGTGCGCCCCGGACATGAACGGTGGATATCTTGCAACAAGAACTACTACTACTAGGACGACAGACTATTAAAAGAAACTTTTCAGAAAAAAAAAGAAAGAAAACATGATTCCCCGGAACTTGTGTCTGGGTTTAGGACGTGCCAAACCCACTCACACACACAACGCACGGAGCAGCAATGAAGAAGAGATTACCATTCCTGTTTCTTTCATTTAGTGTGTGTACTCTCTCTCTCTCTTTCATCCCTTAATTGAAAATCATTTTCAAACAAGAAAAAAAATAAGCGAGAAAATACTTTTCTTTTTTTTTCTGAGTTGAAAGTTCATTTTGTCATATCGATAGCAATAATCGCTGTCTTACCAAGTCAATGGATAAAGTGTTGGAACGAATGGAAAGAGCAAAAAAAAAAGAAAAGAAAATCATTTTTTTTTTCGTTTCGAGTGATCGACCCGCCCTCCTCCTCCCCCAATCGTAGTTTTGTTTAATTAATTAATTATTATGTCCTTGATTTCTCTTTTTCAATTTGATTGGAACTGTGTATTTTTCTACTACGCTCGCGATGACGTTCAAAGTAGAAAAGAGAAATGAAGAAAAAGAATGATACAAGAAAACAAAAAAAAAAACTTGACAAAAAAAAACAACAAACGTGTTTGGAAAGATAATTTGATCTAATGAATTTTCTCTTTGCTGTTTGTTTGCCCTGGAAATCAATCCCCGAAGGATATATCTACGTCGGAAGGGGGGAAAAAGAAAGAAGAAAAAAAAAAGTCTTTCCTTTTATCTCGTCATCATGGGTTTCGGCAACATCTAAACCCCAAGAGAACCATGCGTCCCGCACAGCAGTGTCTACGTTTGTGTAGCCCATTGGTTCTCTATTCAGCGTCGCGACACTGGGGATTGATTCTCTCTCTCTATCTCTCTACTTTTCCACCCTTTCTTTTTGTTGTTTGCCTTTTTTCCCGATGTCGGTTCAGTTTCGACGCCGTAGTCTCTCTATAAAACTCTGTAGTTGACGTCGTTTGCCATCACCACCTCTTCTGTTTCTCTTTTTTCTCCCCTCTTTTATTTGTATGAACGCTCGCTCGGCTCGCCTAGTGTATGTCTGACGATGCTTTGTGTCTTGTCGCAAATCTCTGACTTGTTCTCACTTGTAGTATCGCATACAGATAATAATGAAAACTGACTTGAGTAGTGTCTTGCCGTGTAACCCGATATGCATCCCATTGGTCGATAATACCTCTTATATAATGAGCAAGGAAATCTTGATAACTACTCGTGTGTGTGTCTGTAGTTTTGTTTGATTGATCCAGTGATGGTACAGTAGTAGTGTCGGTCAAGCAACACGCCCTTAGCCCTCCTATATCTATACCCCCACTGTCGTTGCCTAGTGTAGTCACGCCCGCTAAAAAAAAATGCAACGTCATCTTTTGAAAGTCATTCGACGAATGAATTTTTCAAGAGAACATCATCACACTTTACGACACCACACACGGAATGGATAATGTCAAATAAACCAACAACAAATTAACAGTAGTTGGATGATATTTTGTGGTAAAAACCCCATCAAAGTAGTTAGACGTATTAGTAGACTCTCACATACTACTCCTCCTCCACCGACTTTTCTTCTCTTCTTTTTCTTTTTCTATTCGTCTTTTTTTTCTTCCTTTTATCCTCGTGCACTCGTCTTCTTTTCTCTCCGTCTCTCTGTGTGTCTTGGCCTTTTCAATTTCGTTTTAAATTCAGGGGAAGAGCTTGTTTGTATTGAGAGACTCTACCCAATATCTTTCATTCCTACACACACAGAGAGAGAGACACACTTTTGATTTCGACCAGCATCTCGTCTGCAGATAGAGAAAAGAGACGAATTCTCTTTTGACGAGTCCGGTCAAATGGATCTCTTTTTTTTCTCCCTCTCTCTTCCTTCCCTCTTCTTCCCTTTCAAGTTCCCTCGTCGTCGTCGTCTATGACGGATGTTTGAATTGCAACGCACGCGGGAGAGAGTCTCCTTCTTCTTCTCATCCGCGTGCTGTGTTTGATTCCACCACACACACTAGTTCCTCGATTGAGATGTGGAATGCATGTCTATGGGTCGCCAAACGCACTAATCGCTTTTTCGGTGTCATGACGTCTTTCACCTCCTACTCCCCCACCAACGCCACCCCGCTCCCGGCATTTCTCTCTCTCCAGATCGTGTCGCAGCCCGTAACACGCCATCCTTGTGGACGATGCGCTCAACGAAAAATCGATGAGAAACGTCGTGTGGGGAAGGTCGGTGGGGATTTTCTATTCTACTTTTACCGCACCGCAGGATCGTTTGGTGCGCATCTCGTTAGATGGCGACACTGGACGATTCACAGCGCCTGCGCCGGCTTCGTGCCTATTCAAACAGAGGTGCGGGGAGTTTGGGAGAGAGGAAAAAAAAACCCGGTCGACGGCGACGCCCTCCCCTATACGGGTTTGTATCGACCGGCGTCGGTCGTTTTCCCCCAACCCGCCCAATGCAACGTCCCGCACACACTGCGGATGATTGCAGTTCTCTCCGACTCTTGGAGCTCACGCACGCCAAACAGAAAAAGGTAAAGACTGGAGCTAGCTGCTCACGGGCTCGTGAAACCAAGACCGTAAGAGTCAGTCGCAAGAGGCGGAGGGAAGAAAAATCTTCTGGCGACAAAAAAGAAACAGAGGAATCCTCTAGACCGTGTGCTAACCTCATCGAAAGTGTAGGCAGGCAGGCAGGGCTTCTCTAGCCCCAAAGAGGGAGCTAAGTCGGACGCCATCGCGTCGACAGTTTGCAGCAATTTCACCCCGCTCGTCAAGTGAAAATCTCCGTTTCAATTCAAAGAGATTAGGAGATCGCCGTCAGAGTGAAAACAAAAGAATAGGGTTTCCGAGTATGTGTCAGTGTTGAGCCGAGTTCCGGTTCATTGGGGTGTGCCCGTGCCCAAGTAGCTACCGGTGTATAGTTGTTTAGACTCTCTGCGTCTTCGTCTAACTATGCAGCGCGAGCTAGTTTCATTTTTTTCAACTAAAAATTGATAGGTTAATTGTGTCTTTACCTCAGGTGAGATTTTTCCATTGCGACCGAAGTTGACGAAACGCATGAATTTGTTCATTTCGACTTTTCCTGCGAGTTCACAAAGAAGTAAACGGCTTGTTAGTGCTGATTTCGCTAGAATCGAAAAATTCGAATACAATTTTGCAATAACTTACAAGAAGTGCTGTACGTTTAGAGAAGAGTTGGGATCTAAGTGATAACACGGATGGATGCTGCAAGAACGTTTGCGATAAAAGTGCGGGGGTTGTATACGTTGTATAGTCGAGGAACGGGGTCTTCGCCGGCTCTAGCAAACGTCTACCCTTCGAGCGTCCTTTTATTTAGAAGCAACGCAAGGTCTACGTGACTTGGCCGTCCCCTGACGTGTACGCTGGGCGGGTGGGGGGCAGACCTTTCCCCAACCGTCATGTGAGAGAGATGGTGGAATAGGGGGAAAAATCCTCTCCAACGATACAAAACTAGATGTAAAAGTGCCATAGATTGTTGTTGTCCCCCCGTCGTAACCGTTAACTTCATTGAGCAGCTCCCCCACCACCGACCTCCCCTTTCAGACCAACAAGATATTCAATGCATATATCGACAGACGAGGTAGATTTCGCGGGCGCGACATACGTCACGGGATCGAATAACGTACCCGCACGTAGGCCACGGCGGCCGTGCGCGCTATGCGCCCAGCTGAGTCAGGTTGGAACTCGTGGAACCTTTTTTCGGGCGCACGTAGCGAACTGAACAAATGATGGGCCAGCAGAAGCAGAAGCTCATTTGTCTCTGCTCGGCTCCGCATTCGTCTCTTTTTTCGCAGAACGCGCGCAAGGCCTACTACAGCAGTACTAAATAGTTTGCGCGCGGTGCAGCTGCAAACCGAAAAGGGATGCGCTCCGTCATTAAGGATCTGTTTTTAATCCAATTGACTGGAGGGAAGGCATCCGTAAGCGGCCATGATAGAGGGGCGCTCGGCCATAATCGCGATGTGCCATATAATGCCCTTGTGCTCTGCTCGGCGAACATACACGTGCAGCACTCGAGAGATCCTCTCTCTCTCTCGCTAGACTGTGGCGCAATCTGGGCCATAGCCCGGCCGGTATAACCAACAACACCGCACAGCACGCAGTATAAAGCGCATCACGTACACCAACCGATCCGCTTCCCCGCAATCTTATCGTGGAAGGAAAAAAAAATATATATAAAACGAGCCAGGCCACCTCTCATCCTGCGTCTACGTGTCTATGAAACCAATAGCCTCGGGTTACCTTGATTTCCTCCCGATGCGCTCATCTTATCTTTGTGTAAAGCCATTATGATATCAACTGGCTCGTAACCTTTACAGCAGCAGCGCTTCTCTACATATGATCCACGTCAATCCATTCAATTCACGCGAGGAATGGCCGCCCCGTTGTGTGTTCGGAAATGTTTTCTGACGCATAGCACAAGTGCGGAGCGCGGTATTAATAGTTTAAACTGTCAACGCCATCTGTTGGCGGGGGAAAAGTCCGCGCCAAAATTCGATCCGCTTATTTCGTTTCAAGAGGGTACGAGGGTAGAGACGTCCGTAGAGTCGGTGTGGTGTGGTGGGAGCGCTGCTAACGCTGCTCCGGATCGTTACTCGTTATACACGCGCGAGCGGCTGAATGTCTCACGACGATAAGACCTAGCCCCCCCACTCTCTCTCTCTTCGCTGCGCCTTTTTTTCTTCTTCTTTCCTTCTTCTTCTTTTAAGAACGTCGATCAAAAGAAGAGAGGACGTCGTAGCTAGAGAAAAGAAATAAAAGAATGAAGAGAGAAAGAACGGCTCGCTTATTTTCATGATAATTGAGGCGTATAAAACGAGCCAAGAGTGAATTGACGAACTGATGAAATGTCTCTTGTTCTTTTCAGTCAGTTCCCCCAGCTCTCTGGTTTCCTTTTGGCAACAATCCCGACGTCGAGGACAGAGAGATAGAGAAGACGAAGCAGAAATTTTGAATGTATATTTCTCGTTAATCGGAGCAAGACAATATGAGGCCACGGTCGACGGATCGGCAATTTGCGAGAGACAGAAGGAGAGAAAGATGGACGGCTCTATAGACGACGCCAGAGTGAGACGTAGGAGTAGTAGTAGTAAGTAGTATTGTCGCTTCTGTTCTCCTCTATAGCGGCATTCAAATGATGATCGCCTACTACGACTACTACCAGTACTACTATAAACCAAGAATGGATTTTCACTCCTTCTCCGTCGCATAGCCTTACACATTATAAGACTGCCGACGCCGACGCCGCTCTGCTCTGCGCCCGCCCAGTTAGCAGCGCAGCAATAAGTATTATAGAACAGCGGCAATAAGAGCCCCGAAGACGGTCCCGCGTTTACAAAGGGAACCAGCAGCAGCAGCCAAGTCTATAGGACGCGCGTTTCCGGTCTAAAGAATCTATATGGGGAGGGGAGGATCTTTGTCAAGGGACGGCCAAGACAGCAGCAGCAGCAGCTAAATAGAAGGAGAGAGAGAGAGAAGCAATTCAATTATAATGACATCCGTGGTGTGGTGTGCTGCGCGCGTGTGTGTCCTACTGCTGGATCGCGGGTGAGGACAAATGCTACAAGGAGCTGAGACGAGGAAAACCCATAGAAAACGCAGGGAAATAGAAAGAAAAAGAGAGGGGAGAGAGACTACACAGGAGATTGCGCACATTCATTGAGTATATAGTATTTCGGCCGGTAATTATTATCCTCCGGGACAGATTTATAGGTCCAATAAATCTCACCACCGACAACAACCTATTGCTCCGTGGGTTATATGAGGTATCGAAATGACTTGCGTTCACATTTAGAAAGAGAGAGAAAAGTAAGAGTTTCGGTTAAAAGAGAGAGAAGAGAAATTACAAATAAAATATCTGATTATTCGGGTTATTTCCTTGAGAGTTAGAGTTGTTGTTTTTTTTAATTATTATTCGGTCGAGGCTTCTGCTTCTTTCGCTGCCGGTGCGGCAACGGCTTCTTCTTCGGCCGCTGGTGCTTCAGCGGCTGCAGAGGCGGGTTCTTCCTCATCGGCCGCTGGGGCTTCCTCTTCGGCGACAGGAACTTCTTCAGCCGCTGTCGGTGCTTCTTCTTCTTCGGTCAAAGCGGCTTCTTCCGCGACCGCTGGGGCTTCTCCTTCATCGGTTGCGGCAACTTCTTCATCACCTACTGGGGCTTCCTCCTCTTCCAATGCGGCAGGCTCTTCAACTTGGGGCTCTTCCGCAGCATCTACCGGCGGTTCCGCGGATTCTTCTCCAGGTTCCTCCTCCCCGGCTTCGGGCTCCACTTCCGCCGCCGCTTCCACTTCTGGACTGGTCTCTTCCAACAAAGTTTCCAACGTTTCTGGTTCAGGTTCGGGTTCTGGTCCAGGTGCTACTTCGGGTTCCGGTTCCGGTTCAGGCTCGGGTTCCGGTTCTTCGGCTCCCGCTTCCGCTTCGGCACTAGCCTCCTCCTGTCCAATCCAATAGGGGCGGAACAAAAAGCAAAACAAAATATTATTCATCCGGTTCCATCCGGTGCGAAAGGCAAACCATAGATGGTAGCACCTGAGATTCGTTGAGTTCGGCCAGCGGCTCCAAATCTAAATCCTCGCCGTCACCGTCACCGTTCTCCGCTGTCATCACAACAACATCCTCCTCTTCCTCCTCCTCGGCGCGTTCGACGACGACGATATCATCTTCTTCGTACTCGTCCAACATCGGGTCGTTTCCATCAGGCGTGTCACTTCCGGCAATGCTTGACGTCGGAGTATCCTACATGCCCGCCGTTCAAAATTTTCTTTTGTTTCTTTTTTTTTTTCACGTTAAAAAAAACAATCCAACAAATATTTCGCACGCAAAGCGGATCGATGCCAAAACAACAAACGCAACTTGACTTACCTTTCCTGTTGCGAGTCGGAGAGAGTATGGTAACAAACACAAACAAATTTATAACCAACGAGTTATTACGTCAACACAAGGACTGGTGTATTGCACATCGACGCCGAAACATAAAAATAAAGAACCAAAAAAATTTTATTTTGCTTTTTTTTTCGAAAATAATAATCCAGCAGGGGGAGAGAGAAAGGTGGATTTGTTTTTTTAGAAACGTTTGCAGCATTTGTGTATCGTGTTCTTTTTTTTCGTCATACAATGGGTGGAAGTGAGTGAGAGAGAGAGAGTTATGGGGGATGTTGTTGTATATTTCAAAGCTATATATCCCCACCAAATTGTTTGCTATTGTTTTGTTTTTTTTTGTTTATCTATGAGAAAACAAGCACACCCTGTCCAGCTGGAAATCATCGTCTTCATATATTTATGACAAGAGAAGTTGAGACGAAGATGAAAAAATAAAAAATAAGAGATGCCCAATCATCAAAATACACCAGCGCTCTTCTCCGATATCAGACCGAATTTGTTTTATAAAATCTGCTAGTAGTTTTTTTTTCTTCAAAGCGAGAGAGAGAGAGAGAAAAATCTTGGATCTTTTGTTTTTCTTCTTGTATCATTATATAAAAATCAGTATGTAATAATAGTAAATGGAGAAAGAGAGATAGAGACGAGATAGGATTATAGAACGAGGAGAGACTTGTAAGGGAGAGGTGTAGTTTAACATCAAATATGGGTAATATGTAAATGAATCAAATGTGTCTTGGAGAAGAAATAGAAATGGCGGACATTTGGGGCTAAATGGTAGACTGGTGTTGGAAGTATTCTTGTTCTCGGCTGTATAATGATTTGAATCATTCTTTCTCTATTTTTTCAATGGAAGCTCACGATCTAATTGAACGGTTTTTTTTTGTTAAATTTCCAGAATACTTTTGAGTATAGTTATAGGTCATTATAGATTAATCATGTTTTTTGACTTAGTCCTAATTCCAGAGGAGGGGTAAATTGGAGAGTCAGAGGGATTGGGAGAGGGGGGGGGGGGCTAGAAGTGTTGGAGCGTGAACGTATGTCAATGCAATCTTGTTTTATCTGAAATTTTTTTGTAAGTTTTTTGTTGTTGGTTTAAGTGGGAGGGGATAATAATGTGATGGTGATGCAAGAGTTGGAGGATTGCGCAATAACGAGGCGTGCGGCATTCACTGATCAGGTGCTCGTGTTGGAAATGACATATCCGACGGCTGTAAGGACGTTGGCTCGGGACTCTGAAAACAGTGGAAACAATTTAATGCCAATGGCGTGTTTTTGACTTTCAACCCGTCACGAAACTGTTTTTGCTCAAAGTCAAACATAATTTTCGTACGTAATCTTATCTCATTTTAAAATTGTACCCGTGTCGTCAAACCTGACTGATCCGGTGGAGAAAGTAAGCACGTGTCATGATTAGAAAATCGATAGATTTCACCTTCGAAAGCTAATCTACGTGACTGCTCCACCGGATCGTGATCATCCGATCAAAATGGCGCCTTGCGTTTTTAAGCCAAAACTCAAAAGAGGAAAATTATCGTAGGAACAAAATTAAGAGAGTCGAACCTTTCATCTTTGACGATCAAAGGTATAAATTAAAATCGACTCTCTTTATTTCAAGAGAAACGTTTAGAGAAAACTCGCACACGGCACTCGTTTACGTCAAAATGAAAATTTAACAAAAAATGAAAGTAAAAAAATAGTTGAACTCACCTGTGTAATGGACGCCCGTCCGTCAGAACTGGCTTTGGAGGAAGAAGTTTTACTCAATCGGCTATCACCACGTTGCTTTAAATATTCCTTGTCGTCAAAAATCTGCAAGCCCACACGTGTTTTTCACTCAATTGTGTTCTTTTTTGTAACTTATTTAATTAAGAAACCCCGCCAAGCCCTTTAAAGCCTCTCGGATTCATGTAAAATGAAATTTTAAAAAATTCGAGCCACACGAACAAAGATATATAGCGTAAAACTTAAACAAAAAAATTGTTTCGGTGCGGAATCGGTGATGTTAAAACGTTTTCAAATTACGGAAACAAAATTAGCCACACGTGTGTAAAAAAAATAAGAATACGAAATTCGAAGCGTATTTAATCTTTTCCGCACCTACCTGGAGACACGACTATTAACACGACCCGTAATCTTAATTGTACTACAATTTCATAATGAGTTATTTTAGTTTTGTTCGGCTTTCGTAATCTTAAATTTAATGGAATTTAGTTTAGGATTGATAATAATACCTTGACGTTGCCTCCGCCGGGAACATGCTTCATATTCAAGATGGATCCGACCTTGGATTTGGCATTGTATTCGAGCTTTCGCGTCTCGATCTTCTTATCGCCACCGCCAGGCTTATAGGCGGCGTTTTGCAAAGATCCAATCTTCGATTCAGCTTTGATCTGAAGTTTTCCCTTGCTCTCAATCTTGACGTTCCCGCCACCGGGTTTGTGCGTGGCGTTTTCCAACGATCCGATCTTGGGCCTTGCATTCCATTGCAGCTTGACGGACTGGATCTGTTTAAGCGTGTGGAGTGTGTGGGTGCAGACGAAGAAGAAAAAAAAAATAATAAGAGCTAATCAATAATAAGTTCCGAAAAAAGAAAAATCGTTATGGTGTAATAGTTGGACGTAGTTGTCGATTCGACCGCCAGGTAGCGCTGGCGGCACACAACAACTTCACGAGGTGATTTTGCGATAAGGAAAGGCGCTCTTTGAATTGGAAAATCGTGTTGTTCTAAGTGTTTCTTGCAAGAATGGTGATTACCTTGACATCACCACCAGACGGAGAATAGTTTTCGTTACGTGCCCCGATGCGTGGTTTGGCTTCAATCTTAATCTTCTGTGATTCAATCTTCACGTTGCCTCCGCCTGGTTTGTAATTGGCGTTGGCCAAGGAACCGATTTTGGAGTGAACTGCCTTCAAGTTTGGAGAAGGAGCAAAACCCACCTGCACCTTGTTAATTGGTACTTCTGAAATTCAAAAAGTTGATGTGTCAATTATTGTGCTTAAGGTGCTTCTCTTTGTTTGAATTTTTAGCCAACAATCCTGACAAGTGGCCAAAAGATTGGTGAGTGCCAAAATGCATATAATTTTTTAATCAAGTGCTTACTCTGAGCCATTTTGGACGGTGTTGATGGGGAATTTGATCTCTTGCTGTTAGACACCGAGGTCCTGGAGGTGGCTTTTTGAAGTGTGTTTGTTTGGCTTCCTGGTTCCTAAAAGCAAAACCAACACAAGTCTGTTTTAAGAAGTCCCCCATTTTTCCTTATCTACTTTGGTTGAAGTATGCTGGAAAGAACAGTGAGATCTTTCCCATCTGTTTCTTAATCTCTTCTTTTGAATTCAACTCTAGTGGCTTCCCAACTTCTATTGGTTGTTTGCTGAAAAGATTATAGTTGTGGAACATTACCTTGGCTTGGGTGCTCTCGTCAACGCCGCTGTCGTGATCACCTTCTGTCAGGCGCCAAAACAGGAAAGAAAGGAAAAGATTCGTCAGTTGAGTAATGATAGATCTAATCTCTAAATGACAATAATCATGGGAATTTCAAATGTAGACGAGCGAAATTGTACCGACTGTACGGAGGACGTAATGAGCGTGATAGTAGTAGGTGAAAGAAGCGCGGAAGAGCCGGGAAAAATGTGGCTTTATAATGCCAGAGAACACAAAAAGGCGAGGAAAAAAGAAAAGGCTAGTAGACCGCGACTCCGCCCACTGCTGGTCGACATGACCTCGCCAACAACGCAAATAACACCCGACAGAAAAGAGTGTGCGAGACTTTTAGTCGGGCATCGTGTTCCGTTTTGAAATCAGGAAACCGCCCGTTACACGTCAAACCATGAAAATCAATAGCCATAATGGGTCTAGTCAAATAAAAGAATCGAACCGGCTTATTATTACGACGACAACGTCGAGGGCGACAGCCACGACGAAAGCTTCAATCGATGGATGTGTGTTTTAACAATGGAACGCAGTCCCGCGCATGTCTGCCCGGTTCCACTCCCGCTCCAGTATTGATTTGCTCCCTTTTCTACCAAGAATCCCGCGCCGTCTTCAACTCGCAGTCTCGCCATATCACGATTATAACGAATCTCTTCCTCGTATCGATTCACAAACTACGGACAACCGTTTTTTTGTTTACCTTCCTCCTCAGTCCTTGTAACCCTATTGTAAGGTAACGTAAAGCGGGGAACCGCCCAAAACCCCCTCTAGCTATTTACCCAACTCGCACGACAGATACTACAATGAAATTCTAAAACTCTCCCTGTTGATTTCCATCGACTTTTACTTGAATTACCCGGGTAGGTTTTTTTTCCCTTTTCCCCTTTTTTTTTCACGGTGGACTATGTTGTATGTTTGACTGGTACCACTCGGTTTGTGTGGACGGATGCTCCACCCGGGCGTTAGTTGGAGTCACGGGTGCGCATTTTTAGATCTGCGTGTGGGCTCGTAGAAAAAGCACACGTGGTGGATCGGTTCCAATACTTTTTTGTTTCAAAATCTTTTTTTGTTATGTTTTTAATTCTAAAAAAGAAAAAAGAACAAAACCCATTTCGCCTCATTATAAACGAAGGTGGACCGTAACGACCTTTTGAAACCGAGTAGTAGGGGGCAGCTAACCATTTTTCCAACTGACCCCATTCTCTGAAGAATTCGGAAAATTAGATTCCCAATTCCCACACACCTGATCCAACTAGAATGAATCGATCCGGAAGACGAGGAAAACAACAAAAGACGTATCGAAAATCAAAGAAAAAAAAATATTGTAAGAGCTTCGGAAAAAGTACAGGTGCTGGAAACAAATGTTTTTTTTTTCTTACGTTTCACCTGGCCAAAAGAAAAGAACAAAATAGGGAGGGAATTCGTCACAGGAGTAATCGTCGACGTTTTTCCGGCCACTTTCTCTCTCTGGCTCTTTTTGTAGCCGATTGTTGTCTCAAGTTCTTAACACACATTGGCATCTACGTAAATGGCGTTTGCGGCGTTTGCCTAGTGCTGCATGTGTGAGAATACATTGACCTCTTGGAAACGAACGAAACGCCTAGAGGCATGGAGCCAGTCTTGACGTGAGGCCGTTTTCACCACAGGTGATCTCTCATCGTCCAACATCTTCGACTTCTTTTTCACTCAAAAATGTCTAACGAAACTAAGGCGCACCTGTTGGCAAATTGAACGGAAATGTGGGCTATATTGTTACCTTGGGGTGTCGGCGATGGACGGCTCTCTCTGCTCTGATCGAGGGAGACGCCCTGCATGCTTCTCGAACAGGTTTCGATGTCAGCCATGATGGCAGGAAGGAAAGGATCGGTCCTAGCGAGTGAGTGTTGGGTGAGCGTCAAAGTCAGAAAACTTTTCGGGAGGCAAAAGACAACTATCGCGAGGGTAAGACAGTAAGACACAAGGCTCAACGTTGAACTTGCTCCGTCAAAGTCAACGACGACTAGAAATATCAAATGTAAAACTGGACAGGGCACGCACGAATGATAAAAAAAGACGGTCTTGGCATGCAACGCGCTGGCGAAGTGGAGACCGACTGCGCGGGACTGCCGGAGAGAGAGCGCCTGTGTCGGAGACTAAAAGCGGGGAGGGAAACGGGTGGAGCCACCCCCGACGGCTTGCTCGTGCTTCTCTATGGCGGCGGTTGCACTCCTGCTCCAAGCACCGCCTCCCGTCTTGGGATTTAATAAAGCCAACTCATTTTCAGACTTTTTTGGGAAGTTTTCTTTCTTGTTTCTTGTCTTCTTTTCTTTTATCTTTTATGAATTATATTAGACTCGCTGAGATCTCTTTTTTCCCCGTATACGTTCAGGTAATATGACCGCCGTTGCTGCTGTTGTTGTCGAGATATGCATTTCAACGGTCCGGTTCGTTTTTTGCTGTTGTTGTCTTTCTTTCTCGCGAATGTTGGGGATCTCATTCACGTTGTGTGAATCGTCCGTCTTGGGTCATCCATTAGAAAACCTGTCTGACACCTGCGACCGACTTTCCCTCTTCTCTGACTTTTGATTGATTTAACGTTGATGCTTTTTCGTCTGGAATGTCCACCATCCCTCCTTTTTTTTTTCCTCCACACATGTCCCGACATTCAAGGCCGTCTTTCTTTCTATCCTGTATCCTAATGTAACCCTATACACACATGCATCTGTGCGTAGTCGTTACCTATGCAGCCCCGCATCCCCCCTCTCTCCATTGGATCGACGTCACAGCCATTAATTTCGGGTATTTCTGCTGATTCAAAAAAATCGAATCAATGACTCGATTGAGAACGGCCGTTTTGACAAAGTTCATTGTTTGATTTTTCGAGGAAAATGACGGGACGCTGACGAATAATCATGATTACCTAATGCCGTCTAGTTGGCAGATCGTGCACGAATGCACGCTCAGGTATTGTATTGTTTGAGGAGGGGGGGAAAGGTCGTTGATCGTGGACAGACAGAGGAGGCAGGGGTAGAATAATCACCTGGATGGCAATCTCTCCTCATGTGAGAATACGAGGCTCATTAAGTCGGGTTTGGTCCGTCAATGCGCATCCGCACCGAGCTTATTGTTGTAGTGGTAGTAGCATGGCCGGCCGTCAGTTTTGTGTGCACACATACACTCACTCGGCACCGTCGTATTTGACATGCACGCAGCGAGAGATTTTTGTTTCCACCTGTCCAACTATGACGGCCGGGCACACACGATGGAATGTCAATCTAATGGCGTTGTCTCTCTGCGCGCGGGTTGCTTGTCAATAAAAATCAGCACGCCACCGACGACGAGCTCGTGGCGTGCACAGATTGGCTGTTTAGAAAAGAAAGATCTCTCGCGTCGTGTTAGTCACGCTATAATTTGTTATTTTCGCCTCCTCTGCCGCCGTCTGACGATTTATTATCTAGCTATCTCTCTCCGTTGGAGATTCGCTCGGAGATTTACTATATCATTGTTTTACGCTCAGCTGTTTGTTGTTTGCAACTCGGTCGTGGGTTACGGTTTTACCTTTTCATCGGGGCCGCCCGCGGAGATAGCAACACTCGGCGAGCGCGCTTGTGCAAACAACAGGAAATCGCGCGCATCAAGGATGATGTCATATGTGTAGCTTTTGCATTCCATATATAATTATTATGATTTGTTTGCGACTCTATTTCAGGAAAAAAAAGTTGTTGATCAAATTAACCCCGCCCGGTTTCGTCACGGACGGCGCAATCCCAGACCGAGTACCCAACCCAGTTGGTCCCATTTTGATTCAATCATCTTATATTGAATGCCAGCCAGCCAGCCAGCCAGCATCATCAACTTGGCGAGACGGGCTACTGTATTGGACCATGTTCCCATGACAACCTTCACTTAACAACACGTCCGTTTCCGGACGGGACGCAGCGCGGTGTACAAAGGAGAAGATTCTGCTCAATATCCTGGAACGCTATATAGTAATGCTTCCTTCTTTTTCCGATTTAAATATGACGTGATCGCTCATCAAACTTGAACGGCTCTATATATCGTTTGGTGCGCAACCCGTCTCGTTGATTACCCCGTGAAAAAGCCAAAAGAAGAAAGGAAAACAGATCGGTAATTGACTGACCGTCGTAAAAACTTCTTCGTCCAAAGGTTGTCCTCTCTTTGTTGTTGTTGTTGTTGTCCTTTTTTCTTCTTCTTCGACTTCTTCTTCCTCCTTTCCAGTAACGATCAGTCGACACGAAGAAGTATACAGTCACTGTGTACCGACGCGCGCGGGATCGGAGGAACGGCACAGCCTAACACGGGAGAGAGTTCCAGAGCCCACGATATATTATTCCAATGGAGTAACTCCTCCTCTCTCTCGCTTCGTCTTTTTTCCTTTTTATAAAGAAAAAGAAAGGGCAACGAGAGGGAAAAAAAAGTCAATAACCAACACGGAAAGAACGACGGATAGTTCTGCACTTCTCACGAATTCGTTTTGATCTATTACACGCTCGCTGTGTTGATGTGGCTGCACGGAATCGAAAAGCGCACTGGGGGAAAGAACGGCCGGGCCGTCAGTGTCTGACGGCGGGTAATTAACTTCGCCTCGCGTTGATACCGGGCTGTGCTCGACTGTGTCTCTGACTCGGTTGTCATGAAACTGTAATCGTTTGCCCGCGCGCGCTGCGGTGCGCGTTCGTCCAGCGTGACTCTCCGCGGTATTAGCGTTCAAAAAGTAGGCCAACTTTAGTGGTCCTCATCTAAACTAGGTGGCTCTGCAATCGGCTTCTGGAAATTTGATTCTTCCTCCCTTCCCCGAACACTTGTCTCGCCGTCCGCCCGTTCAATGATTAATGAAAAGTCTTGTTAACAACAAATCCGCCACCCTCCACACGGCGGAAGGACTTGTTTAGATTTAGCACTCCTAGCGCCTGTCTCATTGTGTACGTTGACCGGCTGAAAAATCGGTTTGGAATTGGTATTTTAAAGCTTTGAAATAACACTCGCTACCTGCTAGGCCCGTTGAATGCGGTGGGGCCTCTCCATCATCAAGTTAGACAGATTTCACGGACATCCCGTGGAAGATGTTTTTGAAAGAAAGAAAAAAACCGGCCGGTTCAAAAATGATTCCCCCATTCGACTCGGTCTGTTATGTTGGGATTGGAGTGTTTCCAGCTGAAATGTTTGATGAAATATTTCTTCATCACTTTTTTTTGTGTAAAAGTCTAGTCCGTTGCCGCTGGCCTGCCGCGTCGCCATCTGTTATCCGTCTTGAAACGAGTTGAACGATCCACGGTCGGATATGCCTTTGCACGATGGATTGGAGCAGATCAATCTCATGAAGAAGAATTTAATATTGATGCTGGGAGGATATTCGACGAGGCAGGTATTCCTTTCCCTCTCCGATAGCTTATTTATTTATAGCTCTGGGTTACTCTTGACAACGGGGTTTGAGATATAATTCAGTGAGGCTGTACTATGGAGAAAGGTGATCTGTCGTTGCGATATGCGGTGATGAACGCGTTCGTCGCATTCGCCTTGGCGACTCAACAAGTTTGTCCTTCAAGTTTCCATATCGTATTTGTTCTACCTCCGGGCTTAACTGTATCGCTTTTGTAACTAGATATTGGGTTAACTCAGAGGTAAACCCATGTGATTTATATTCCATTGGTTAGAGGACCATGAAGAGTCGCAATAGAGGACACTCAGGAAAATGCATCGAGAGAATGCACCCCAGATTTTTTTTTTCCTTTTTCTTGAAGTCGAGTTGAAGTGCCATTACTTATTCCCCATAGGTGAACATCAATACTCTTTGAGCTATGCATGAACCTTATAAAGGATTCACGCTCTGCGTGATGCGGGGCTATATTGATTTCATCGATTCGAATGTAACCTATGGATTCGTGTTTTGCCGATGAGACATTGTACTTACGTGTGTAATTGATGGGGATTTTGAGAGTTGAAAGAAGGTATCGATTGATAGTTTTTGCTAGTGCAGTTACCTACATCGTTTCTTTATTCTTTTTAGTAGTGTTTCAGTATAAAAGATCGAATGACGACGCAATATCAAGGTTATCTAAGCCATTATTTAATAATCTAAGGTTGATTCTTAAAAACTTCTTAATGCAATTAGAACAAGATCGTTGATTTAAACTTAAAATTTTGTTGAATTTTGTATTTCTGCTTTTCGGGTTGGAATTTGCGAAGGTGGAATAGACGGTCATGCTATTGGCGTTCAAATGAACTTTGAATAGCCCCATGGTCAAACTAATCAGGAAACATTGAACGACCTCTGTCCGAAAGATAGAAAGCTACGTTGCGTCAACAAAGTTCCGGTTCCATACTGTGTTGTTCGCCCTTTTTCGGTAGACAGCGTGGGCGTGATCACCGACCCATCCATTTCGCTGCTTCAACGAGGTTTCCATCGAAAACGGATCACTGCTTTCTCCAAATGCTCAGCTCGCCGTAAACAACGCAGGCAAACCCATATTCGTTGGATAAATTAGATATTTGCAATTGGAATTCCGTAGCCATTTCGGGAGAGAGATTACGTATAGTTTGAAGTGCAGTTGCAGTATATTGTATTCGTAGAAGACTTTTTAGGCTATGTATGACACAGTATGAAAAGGGACTACAACAGGAATAAACGAATTCTAATATCCATGTCCATAATGGCCGTGAGCATGACCGTATCCGTGTCCGACGAGTCCCGCGTGATTGTGAGCATTGCTGTAGCTGCTTGATCCGTGACTGATCACTTTGTTGATTTTAGTGTAGCCAGAGTGACCATGGTTATGACCGTAGTTATGTCCGTAACCGCTTCCGTAAGCTTAAAAAGAAATCGACGGTTTTATCTTTCGTTCGTTCGTAAACTTATGTAAATGTTAAGTTAAAGCCTTCAAATACCTCCGTGATGCCCGTGACCGTAAGCGTGACCTAATCCATGGTGGCCGTGATATCCGTGATGGCCATGATGCCCATGGTGTCCTCTGTAGCCGCCATAACCTTTTTATGAATGAAATTAATAGTAGTTTACGTAATTCTAGCGAATAATTAAACTTTGCGTACCTCCGTAGCCATGCCCGTAACCACCGTACGCTCCAAGATGGCCTTCAGCAGTTTGCAAGTCCTTGTTGTCCGTTGCAACTTCTTGCGTTTCTTCCGTTTTCTCTGGCAGTGCGGCCGCTATGGCTCCAGCAATAAAAGAGACAGCGAACAAAATCTTTATAGAGAAAATTAACATGCGATAGAATAATCGTAATCTTTAAGTTTTGAAACTTGTAAATTTACTTACTTTGAAGGCGATCATTTTTGTATTTGTTGTGGAGACTTGGGTGATCGAATCGAGTATGAAAATTTGCAAAACGGTTGTCGGTTTATATACTCTGTGAAAGTATTAACAACATACGATATCAATGGTGTCTCTGTACGATTATTTTTTTTTCAAAGAAAAGGGTAAAAGTTACTTGCACAAATTTATTGCCATACAATAGACCAACATACTGGAGAGACAATCGTTCTCTATTAAGCTGGCCGTGTTAATTCAACCGAAAAATGGGACAACAAGTTTCCATTTCCAGACGTCTGATTTTCTGATCTTATCTGTCAAATCGTGTTGGTCGCGTACCCTCAGTGACGACCAATGCTAATTTTTATTCACCTGTTGACTTTTTTCGTTCAATTTTACAAAATTTAACACAAAAAAAAACGTTTTTTTTTTTACCCAAGACACCTGTGATATTGTAGTTGGTCGTATTTACAGCATAATGCAATAGCCAGCTCATTCTTTCCTGTACTGCCACCTTTAAAAGCTTAAACAGTTGCACCCAAATTATTGGGGCTTAGTTAGGCTCAAAGTTTTTAAACTAAAATGTATTTAATTGTGCGCAAATTTTATTGTAGAGAAATTAGATCAATATATACAGAACATAACACAAAATCTCGTCACCGAGAGGTAGCTTTATAATAGCCATCGTAGTATATGCGAGTGCCGTAACCTTTCTTTAAAAAAAATGTAGCTTTAAAGTAAATATCTGACACCAGGGACTTTAAGAGCAGATTCTGGCATTTCTAACATTAGAGGAGCTGATGCTCACTCTTCCAAACAAACTAATCAAGCCGAGGATGGTATTATTACGACCGAGTACCACATACTTCTTGGCCGGACTAGCAAGAATTGGTTATATGGATGGCCCGGATACCCTAAAGTAATATTTTAATCTAATTATTGTTAGATTATTTGTATTCTTATTTTCGTATCGTCTTCAGACTGACCACGCTGGCATCCAACCTTCTCCCTATCACTCTGATTAAGGCTTTGAAATTTTTCATAGGAAGAGTCTTTGGAAATGATGCGCGTCAAAGAGAGGTTAGCAGTTCATCCCAAGCTTCAACAACCTTACCGCTTTTGAGGCGGCCGTGTTCCAGACCGTTTTAACACAGATGAGCGATGTTGGAAATAATGGCATCATCTATCTTGAATCAAGTCCGGACAATCCATAGTTCAAGTATTGATTGGTGTTGTAGCAACTATTTCAAATTTTTTAGATCCATTCGAATGCGATTGCGGACTTGCCTGGCTCATTCGCGATAACCCGAATCTTTTAAAAACCACTAACGGAGCAGCCTACGCCAACACTACTAGTTTTGAAGAACTCGACCTCAATGGCTTCAGCCAACGTTAAGTAATCGTGATTCTGTGTACATCTGCTGCAAAATTACACCGTTAATTGATCCCGTAAGTCATGGGAACGTTCACGAGCTACTTCATTTTTCTGTGTTAAGGCTGCCTGATGTCAGTGAGGCTATGCTACCTTTTAATTATGTTCTTAAGTTATGTTCTATTAGGTGTTCAAGTACAATCTAGAACTGGAACGAATCACAGTTTTTCTTTTTTCTCTTGTGTTTTCTGTCTTTTCAATTTTCAAAAATGAAATAATCAACCGAAAGAAACGTGGCAACGTTGATCCTTTGTCAAAAAAAAGGAAAACAAAACAAGTCGGTAAGTCGGTACCTCGTGTTTCTGATTTTCTGCCTCTATTAATAACATGTAAGAACCGCAGTCACGTTAGATTTAAAAATTTCTTGCGCAATTGAGTAAAAGGGATTTTGTAAATGACTTGTTGGGAAACCTGAATTTTCTGGAAGCCTAGTAAATGAGCTCATAAGATAAACTTGCTTCCCTTGCTTACCCTTGTGAGGAAGGTCAGTTATTGCTCTTGGTACAGTTATCTATCGCCTTATAATACAATTAATCAACATTATCTGTTATTTTATTGTTTCAGGAGTTGCAAGCCTGCACCACACTCAGGCGTTGCAGTTAAGTAATGAAGGGTGAATACAGCAAAGCGCCTCACTAGGTTCAACCACATCCCCTAAGAACTGATCGCTTCAGTGACAGACTAAGTAGGTGTATTTAGAAATTGCTAAATTGTTTTCAGATTGACTCACATTTTTTCTTCCAATGTTTCAAGCATGGCCAACCTGAACCCCGTGGAGCTATCGTAGCTGCTTGTGTCATGATGTGTGCAGCTGCTGGACATAGCGGGACAACCTCCGACCATTCCAAATTGCCAAGTACATTTTAATCCTTAATTAGACGATGAACACATGTAAAAATACAAAACCGGAAGTGGACCGGAAGTGAGAAAAACACGTTGTACAGCAAAATGAAGGGCAGAATCGGATTCCTCGTCAAATTCTGAGCCAGATTAATGTAATTTAATCGAATTTTGGAACATGTCGAAAATCGAGAATTTTTGAAGTCTATAGACTTCTTAAATTTGCGATTTGGTCAATCTCTCAGATTACAATAATAGCACATTATTCTTGCTCAGAAAAGTGCGCTGATTCCGAATATCTACTTTGTTTTGTGATAGAGGCAGTATTTCTCACTTCCGGTCTACTTCCGGTCTCCGAAAATGTGCTCCATCTACTTTATTCCGTGATTTACAGTTTGTATATATTTTTTTCCAGGTGATTGCTGATGCCAAGCTGATGAAGACTTGACTGAAGAATCATTTTTGGGAGCGATATGACTAGGTACGTTGAAAGTTGAAACTTGCAACTTGTTTTAATTATTGATCAACTAACATTTGGCTTTTAATGTTTCAGGAGTCAGGGACTGGAAGTACGTTTGAACTGAGGAGCACGTTTACGACATGCAGGTAAAATCGAAATGTTTCTTTCTCGATGCCAATTCGTCATCGTCTCAATAAATACGTTTTCACTTTTAGGACAAAAAGCAAAGTCAAACGGAAGCAGCCCCGTTGATTCCGCACAGCCAGCCACCGCCAGAAGTGGAGACTGAACTGGAAGCCGAGACGGATGTGATTAATTCGTCTTTTGGTCCGTCGTCTAATTCTGATCAGGACGGAGACAACACTCTTCGAGGCGGTGCATTCGACAGTGTTCGCCCGGTGACTGCCCGCACATGAAAGCGACACGACTAGGTATATGGTTCACTTGATTGTTAATAAACTGAAATATTAATTGTTTTTTTTTACATACAGGTGTTGCAAACCTGCATTACACTCAGGTGTTGCTGCCAAGTGTAGATTCCCCCTGTAACCTTTTATCCTTCCACTTCCGGTCCGCATACCCGCAATGCAGGAGGTAGGGATGGGCTCTGTCTCGAAAGGGTGAATACAGCCAAGCGCCCGACTAGGTTCAATCGCATCCCTGAATAACTGGCCCCAACCATCACTCTTCTCTCTTTCCGGCTTCTCTTAGCCATGCCACTCGTTGGGCGGTACGGGCCGTACCGAGCGACGAGTGGCAACGAACGAAATGATGAAAAAAAGGATATCATCTCTTCTAGAGATGTGTCTGCTCTGATCGTTCAGAAAGTAATCATAAACTTAACGTAATCATATGATGACATGCACTGCTGCTGCAGAAAAAAAAAAAAAAATTTTAATAAAAAGACCGTCCGGTACAAAACTGTTGTTTTTTATTTTTTTTTATTGTGATAGGTACATAGATTATCATATTGAAAATATTAAAGTTAGTTGCAATAGGAAGAACTTGTCTACAGGCCATTCCTAACAACCTGAAAACAGAAAAAGAATGCCCGTTATTAATTACTACATAATGTAAATTCCGTTTTCCGTCTATTTTAATGTGGCTTACGTAGTGACCACCGCTTGTTGACATCCCCATATGTGAAATAAAAGCGACGAATTCCTAGCACTTCAACGCGAAGTTTAAACTCTCCGCCGGGCTGACTGTGAACTCGAATGTGTCGCTGTATGAAGCAATAATAGATTTTCGTTATTGGAAGAATTGAACAAAATTTGGAATACTTGAACATTATCTTAGGATTGTCATAGATAAAGTTACATTGATCAGATGAAGTAAAAAATCTAGAGCATCTTACTGACTTTTGGTTGAAAATTCCGGGTGGCCTCTGCCAATCAAAGATTTGAACATCGAGGGCTTAATAAATTGCTGAGAAGGATGGTCTCCATCGTCCACTGGGAGAATATCGTCCAGAAAGAACACAAGCGGCCGAATTTGACCTAAAATTGTAAAAAAAAAAAAAAATTTCAATAAAATTGTCGTGGAAATATCTGAATAGTAGGAATAAATTAAGCTGACGAGTCGACGATATACCGCAACCTCGCAGCTATTGGAAAATAAACAGCCCAATACATAAGCAGGGAAAATGAGTTCACAAATCAACCATGGTACAGATATAGATATACAAGTTCAAAGGGGGAATTTTCAGACACAACCACCCTTTCATCGTTGTAAATTACCCAGCGTTGTCTCTTGTAATACGGCAGAAGAAGTGACCGACGCTTTTTGACGCATGTGACGTGAAATTTAAGCGGCCAATTCATCCACTAGAAATATTGTTTTTAGTTAATAGGCATTTAAAAGGTACAACTTTTTTCAATACCAGCAGGACCTCTGCAATTGTTGGCTTAACGTCAGCTGGATTTCACTAGGTTCACACAGTGGCTGTTTCATCTAATGCAAAGTTTTTACTGTTGATCTCCCTTCTTCTCTGGTTGATCTCATCTAGGTCATAGTCTGCTCTCACCAAGTTGTTGTCAAAGCTTTGATGCACTGTGAAGCAACTGAATCCCACTAACTGGAGCTCAGCAATGCCATTTTCATCCAGCTTGAAATTTCCTTCAAAATAGATTTGAGGTTATCAAAAGAAATTTGTCACCAAAGAATGGAATTGACTACCAAATACAGCTCAGTTGGTATTAGCGGGGCAAGGAAGTCTGGATCATCCATGTTCTCCATGATCCATTGAATAGCAGCCTCCAATTAACCTCTTCAAGTGTGAGGATTGCACATTTGCAAACAGCTGGTGGAAATCTCATTTCTATTGTTAACAAAGATAACAAATTGACAGCTAAGAAATAATGGAGAAAAATGGCACAAAATTTGCTATTAAACTTTGTGTGAATACCACAAAGACTAATTGAATTTGAATACCATAGATACAAAATTAACTATCCTTAAGGTTTCAAAGAATTTGAGGTTACCTCTTATCGATCTCATAACGGATCCCATTTCCAACTTTCCATGCTTCGGTAAATATGGCGACAAATGACAGCCAACGAGGCTTCGAGGGGTGTCACTCGTACCGACCTCGTTCACTGTCGTCAAAGATGTGTATTGTCGTCAATGTCGTCCAAGGCTCAAAGCGCCATTCCACTCGTTGCGGGCTTGCGGCGAGTCCGGCGACCGACCCGCCGCCTTTTGGCTGTTGTCTACAGGCAGCAAGTCCAGAAACAGCAACGCTGCCTAGCGGAAAGGGATACATAAAAACGAAGTGTCGGGATTCTGCTTCTTTGATTTTTATTACCCCACATGACCCACTCGTCCTGCTCTTCTCCATTGTCTTCTCCCAATGAAGCTGGTTAACCTATAATGTGCAAAGCTTTGGCTCTACTACAAAAGTACTCGAGTCATCTGTCTCACACGGCCTCTGTTGATACTTGATACCTATGATAAATCCTCTTCAATCTTCATTTTCATATAGCTTTGGTAGAATGTCACAAGTGTCCAGGTTGGTATCGCAAAAATTCTAAGCCAAGAGGGCAAAACGTACCGTAACCTATTTGAATGAGATTATAATTTACAAGTTTAAGACATGAGACCAAAGCACTGGCGAGGGGCGACCACGTAAGCTGTGGCCAAAAAAATTGGCCAAAATACAGGTGCTGCCCGCAACGTGAAGAAGAGCAGACCGAATGACCGTGCGGGTAATAAGAATCTGAAAAAGGATAATAAGAGGAATCCCGACACTTCGTAGTTTGTCTCCCGCACCCGCACGGCGAGGGAGAGCGGCAGCGGGACCGTGTGGGCCGCGGCCGCCCGTGAGGGGTAATAGAAGTCTTTGCCGCTAGGTGCCCCGCACGGAGGTGCTTTTCTGCCGTGCGGGGTAATAGCAGATTTAGGCCCTTGGTACCCCTCACGCGTGCGGGGTAATAGATTTTACCATTTACAAATGGAAGGAGTCGGTGGTTAAGGCTGATTCAGACCGAGAGATTTTTTCAGAAAGTTATCGTTGTCAGTAGTCTTAAGTCGTTGATTGTACTCAAAAGTAGTCTTGTTAATTGTCACGATCATAAAATACTTTTTCTTACATCTTAATTTTCTCATCCGGATAGTTTCAAAATAATAAAATAAGCTTGCATCATAGTGAATTTGTTTATTGTAAAATCGATCTTGTCAAACAAGGCGTGATGGAACATCCATAGATCTAATTCTAAAAATAATAAGTTAAGTAAAACCTCGAATGATTACAAAGTGTTTGTTCAGTTGCGTCGTAGTTCATTAGTTGTTTTAGCATCTCCATCCACCTAGTATTTCAAGATTACGTAAGATATTAGAGGTCCGCCGAATGTTATTTAAAACATTTAAGTTTAAATTACCGTGACCGTATTATCCATGATAAACTCCATTGTGACCATATCCTCCGTGGTGACCATATCCTCCATTGTGACCATATCCTCCATTGTGACCATATCCTCCGTGATTACCATATCCCCCGTGATGACCATATCCTCCATGGCCGTAACCTAGCATTGTAAGGTTAACAGGTTATGTCCCATTTGAAAGAATTTAGGACTTTTCTTTGTAGGATTTTGTTACCGTGTCCGTAGTTGACTTGGTGTCCGTAACCTAGAATTAAAATTTTTAAAGCTTGGTAAGGGGAATTGTAAAAAAATTGTTTAATTACCGTGGCCGTAGTTACTCGGATAATAATAGTTATAGCTCGGGTAACTATAACTATTGCTGCCGCCGTAACCTCCGTAACCGCGACGTTTGCCTTTAGATTCAGAGGGGTTCAAATCTTGTTTTGCGGCATCATCGGCGTAGGCGATTACAACCAAAGCGACAAAGATAAGCGCAATCTACACAGTATATACATGGTTAAAATTTAATTATACGTACATACACATACAAAAGACTGTTATAATGTGTACCTTGAAAGTCATGATCAGTTTCTCTTTCGATGTTCGTTCTCGTTGTAAGAGTTGAAGTGCTGTGGATATAGTACGGCTCGGTCGACTGCTCTTTTATACGGGTCTCAAATTTAGGTGCGATTGGCTAAAGAACATGAATAATTTATATTAGTTGCATGTGAGCCCATTTTCTAATGAACAAGTGAAAGGAATTTGCGCACAAAATCAAAATCAGACCGCGTGTAATTAAGGAATGAAAATACGTAAATTTCATAATTAGTGATTCATTCTTCATCTTGTTATCCATTCAAGTTTTTTAATAAATTAGACTATTAGGAAAAAATACAAATCAGGAAACCATATCATCCGGATAGCACAGAATCGCATGTCTGAAAGTAACTTATTTTTATTACTTGATGGGATTCAATGATTCATTTTATTCGTTAAAAAAATTGAAATGCTTAATTATTATTTTAGTTAACTATTTTGATACTTCATTTACAATTTAGCAAATCGCCTCGTTCTTGAACGCAACGAGTTATTTCAAGTAACAGTTCGAGTAGTTTAGGTAATCGACCAGTGGACAATATAAACCCCTCCCTTGCCCTTACTGACCTATAAATATGTGTGTCGAATATTCGAAACCTGAAAATAAGCTTTAATAGGTCTTGCGACAGTACTTTTTTTGTAGTTTCTAAATATGTCTATCAGGTTTCAGTAACTTAGTATTCGATACTGGCCGGTACTAATAATAATCCCGAAAAAAACCTTTTCCAGATGTAGCTCTGTAGCCATAAGTACCGTATTATTTTCTCTCGCATCGTGAGGCAATTTGCAGTTACTGTTCTTAGTGTTCTACCACTACTGACATCACCTGATACTTGATACATTTGAAAAGGAAATTCCAAGCATACAAGTATAAGGTACGAATCACACCGAATTTTCGCTAGCTCCAAGTTGCTTCTCCCAGCCCGACCACATCAGAGTGATAGACTGATAGCGGATGGTGTCGGGAAAATGCTAAGCAAAGCGCGCAAATCCGAGCAAACGATCCGCTTGACTGCCAAAGAGTAGCTACTACCAAAAACATTAAATCTGATAAACGACGGAATTTGTTTTGCAGTCCTGATACGTACAAAAGTCATCACACTATTTTATCAAAGAGAAATCACGCATGTAGAAAAGACTGCTAACTATCGTTTGGACATGCAACGCTAATGAAACGCAACGTCTCTTTAAAAACCACAGCAAGTCCCTTCGAAAAAATCGTTTTCCAACAAATTCGATACGACGTTCCCAAGAGAAAACATCTACCTATCAAGCCAAGACAAGCCAAGCGTTAAGTAAAGGTAATTCACAAACAACAATGTCACACGTATTCGACAGGAATCACGAGTTCTCGTTGCGTGCTGCCATCTATGCGCCAGTAAACGAAAGATGTAATTATGTCCTGGAGAAAAATCGATGTTCTTATATCTCGCTCAGAAATGTCAATGGTATGCTCATCGTTTCACCGTGAACATGCCGATGACAACTGAACAATTTGCGGAATGTGAAGAAGGTATGCTATAGCACTCGAGTGTAACAAACATTCACGAGAACTTGGGCTTTCTAGGACTCCTACCTTTTGCCGTTCCCGATGAAAAAACATTGGTGTCGTCTCGAAGCCGTAAGTTTCTTCCTCCAGCTCAACTGAATCTTCTTCTTTGTCGAAATTCAGAATTTTCAGTATTTATTCTAAAAAAATGGGAGCCGAGCGATATGTTTTTCTCTCCTTTGATGGCCACCCGACGTCCTACGCGCTCGTTAGTTTCCTCCATCAGAGCGAGCAAGCTTGTTATGCATTCGCTCCCTTTATACAAGGGCAAAATGTAAGAAAGAAAAAAAAGAGGGGAAAATCGCGCTTTCCCTCTAACTCTGTCGCCGTCTCCTTTAGAGCTTGGGAATAGGAAAAATGACGCCGTTTCTTTTTCTTCGCTCCAGTGGACGATTCCGGCCAGCGTTCCCCGTGAGAGCTGAGAACGCGGCGCGGCCTATCAAACCGTTGACGGATTCATTAGGAACGCCGTCTCAATAGATAATGAGAGTGCACATTTCACTCATTATATGACGGATGATACGATTACACGGTGCGGGTCAGACGCGCACTTCAAGATCATGTATTTTGTCCCCCCTTGGTTTCACTATATATCCAGCAGATATGAATAGATAATATATATAGATGAGGACTTGAGGAGGGAAATGAAAACCCAAAATGAAATGAAAATTTTTTCTGAAATGTAAAACGAGCGTTTTCTTTTCTTCGAGAGGGGACAAACAGCACAACAGTCAAGAGGACGTCACATGCACGTTCAAATCGGGGGGGATAATAGAGAGACGAGGAACAGAAGATAGAAACAAAAGAGTCCAAAGGATATCAACCGACAGTTCCGTGACCAATCATTCACCAGTACTGGAATGGTTTTTATTCATTCTTCTTTGTTTGTTTTTGTCTTTCAATTAGTCAAAAGTCTTGTGAAGTGGGGGGAGGGACGGGATGTAGAGAGAAGTGGGGAGAGAGAGAGAGAGAGAGCTAGAGAGGAGAGAGTTACCAAAATTACAAATGAAAAAAGTAGAGATGAATCCTTGCGTTTTGGTTTGTTGGTTTTTGTTTGTGTTTGTTTGCTTTTAGCAGGAGCTGGCGATTCGCTTCACTGCTGTCCTTTCCGTCTCTTTGACTAGCTGATGATGTCCTCCCACAGGAAAATGGGGAATTACCGAAAGACAACAAAGGCGACGACGCGCGGCCTCATCTGCCACGAGATAATTAGATCAACTTCAATCCCCCTACCCCGATCGATCCCGTACGCTCTGCTCGATCCCGCCGAAACACGACCGAGGAGAAAGGAGCTGCTGCGAGGATAAAAAAAGAGGAAAATAAAGAAGGCGGACTCGACCCTCGATAGCCGTAAACAACACAACAACCGAACCGAAACGAAAAACGACAGAAAAACTTTTTCTTTTTTTGAACTGGATCAACACGGTTTAATGGTATAATAAGAAAAGAGGCTGAATTGGGGAGAAAATAGAGAGTCAATTACAACGAATAGCTAGAGCAAGAAGGTAGCGACTCAAATTATAAAAAACAAAACAAGGTATGTTTATATCTTCACTGTAACGAGCAAGAGAATGAATAGCCAATAATATGACGACGAGGGTAGGGAGAAAGAAATCAAAAAACAAAGTCGAAGGAAAACGAACAAAATAGAATTGTACAATAAGAACCGATCATGTTTTTGTTTGTTTGTTTGTTTATGTATAGCGGGAAAGAGATAGAGAGTTCGGGAAAGTCCATTCCTGCCAATACATCTCAACACGGATTTTGTTGCACGATTGTTATCCGTACACACTTTTACGTTTCTTTTTAAAGCAGATGAGATTTTCTCCGTTACACAAAGTCATCAATAATTCCGTTTGTCATAAGGCCACTCTATATATATGTATAAATATATATAGAAATCTACAAACACATGTCTACTTCTTTGTTTTTTTTTGTATTTATTTTGTTGATGTTTTTATACTTGCAGCTCACACAAAAAACAAACTTGTCAAATATTTTTTTGTCTTTTTTGTAATGTTTTTTTTGTATATCTTCCTATTATTTATTCCCCACTGGCCAATTCGTCTCTTGTTATTTTCTGATAATTTAGAGCGTAACATTTTCCTGCTAAGGGAAGGATGAGGGACGTCGGGGAGGTGGATCGCACGGGATATTATTTCAGTGGCCTGGGAGGGAAGTCGAGTTGAATGCGAGAGAGAAAGATTGTCTTTTGCAATTGTCCGACATGAATGAATGAATGACAGAGTACACCACGAAGCGTCATGAGATACACACACTGTTTTCCTCAAAAGATTAACACAAACGGAAAAGGTAAATCGAAACAACATAAAAATGAAGAATGATATTCTTGATATAGTCGACCATCAAAAACAGGCAAAATATAAAGAAAGAGAGAAAAGAAAAATAGGACATTGAACATGTTGTTGTTTTCCACGATTATTACAAATACATTCAAGATGGGGCCGAGAGGACAGAAGGGGGGAAAAAGGGAGAAATAGAAAGAGAGCTAGAAAGAGAGGAGAATTTTTTGCCTTTCAAATTTCCAAGACTCGAGAAAACAAAAATGGACGGAATCAAGCAGCCCGAAACGGACTGGTGTATCAAATTGCAATCTACCGCTCACATTAGATTACCTAACACAATGAAAACGACACCAACTAAACCGTCTCCCACGAACGCTGCGTTCCCAACAACAATAACAACAACAACAGAAAATCTTTTTTTTTTTATGTCCCCGACGCCGACGCCCTCTCTTTTCTTTCATTTTGAATCCCCCCACTCCAATTTGGTATAACATACATTGGCTAACGAGATAGTTTAAAGATTGATAAAGAGATAGATAGAGAGATAGAGAAAGTGTGAAAAAGAATGAATACGATATATATTTACGGTCTATATATGTATGTATATAAGAGAACTTACGGCGAGAGAGAGAGAGAGAGCTAGACTATTGCTGATGATTACCAACGCTTCCCCCGCTTCTTCTTCTTCCTTTATTTTTGTATATTTTTTGTATTCCTTCTGTACTGCTGGACACACGCAAGCCCTAGCGTGACGTGACTCGACTTGACGTTCGAGGGGGGAAAAAAAGAAAAGAGGAACGGGGAAAAATAAGAGAAGGGTCAATCCACCTGGGAAATCGAGAGTCGGTCTCGCCTTATACATATATATCTTATATATATTGATGCTCTCTATAAATATATCATTATTGCTAGATCCCAAGTCTGAGCGGCCAGAACTTGCGGGGGCGGGATACAGGGTTTAGTAAGTTACGGGGCAGGAGCGGGACAAAAAAAAAATTTTGGAACATGAAAATAATATTAATATAAGCTAAACACAAGAGCAATAGAACTTTACGAGACAGGTAGCAAGATAAATTGCCACTTCCTGGCTATTTGTCGACTGGAGAAAACCAAAACACAATCTCTTCCTAAGTTGAATCAATTATTCACTATTTTTCCGCTTTGAATTTTTGTCTTTCTTTTGTTACGACGAGCACTTTGTTTCTTCATTCGAAGCCAAACAAACGTTAATTGAACGTAAACGAATAGGCCAAAAGGCCAATCTGGACAAGCGGGGCCAACCGGGGGGTCGATACGGGAGGAGATGTGAGAAGGAAACAAGAGAAAAAAACAATACAAAATTAATAGAAAAAAAAACAAGTCAGGTGTGGAGGAGGGTCGCGCTCCGAGGAACTTCTTCTACCAGCAACGAACAAACGAAATCAAATAAACATTTTAACGCATAAAGAAAAGAATGTGTTTACGTCCTTCTTCCTTCTTTTTTTTTTAACATCCCAATGTTTTTTTCATGTACCATCACGCAGCAACCAGTCAAGAGCATCGGCGGCATCAAAGCAGTTTTTGTAGTCCAAGTTGTTTGTATAAGGAGCGGTAGCAGTCGCAGCAGAAAACACTAGTAGTAGTAGGTAGTATAGCAGAGTAGAGTAGTTGTAGTAGTACATCCGAGGAGCGATGTGGTGTGTGCGCGCGCGAGGGGGGTCGAAATCCGGTTAATCTTGCATTCCTGAACACGCAATCGGATTGTTCAGTGATTAGCACAGGTAAATTCGTGTTCCTTCCTCCTTCCCAAAGGGGACCAAAGGCCATTATACTGATTACCACCCCACCGAGTTGGACCGCGACCCTGTGTGGGTAGCACCACTACAACTACTTCTACTACTAGAAAGGGGGGTAATTGAAAATGAGAACTTTGTCTAACCAAAACCCCCACCATTTCCCACAGAGAAACGGTTGGCAGGTGCGGTTTCATCATCTTTTACGCGTCCGCAAACACACAAGATCTCTCTTCCCCTCTCTCTCCACAATGGAAATGGACCCCATCCGAAACTTCCGAGTAGACTTCAAGTGGCGTTTTACTCAGCTCGCCGTCTCTGTATCGCCGCCACCATTTCTGGCGCAATGTGTAATCCACAACAACAATGCCCGACGACGACGACCACGTGCCCCGGTCAAAACTTTGGTTTGGTTACGTGTCCGCTGCTTTTGGTTGGCTCCCCCACACATCCTAACGTCCAAGTTGCGGTGAAAAGTCAAGGAAGGAGGTGGTGCCCACACACACAAGCCGACGGTATCGATTGGCCCACATAAAACTATGGAGGGCGCGCTCCTCCTACGGAGGTAACGGGGCCTTACCTAGCCAGATGTGATGTCCGTAGAGACCGAGAGCGTGAAGCGGGGCACCTTGGACGGCCTGCGACAGAGCCGAATTGGCGGCGGCCGCAGCGGCAGCCGCCATGTTGGCGTTATTCGACATTTTGGCCGCCTCCACTTCGGCCGCAGAATGGAGGTTGTACTTGTGCTCCTGCTGGCCATTGCCCGACATGAGCGACGACGAAGACGAGCCCGAAGTGGGGCTACCACCATTGTTGCTGCCCGTCTCGGCCATCTTGTTGCGGGCGTACTCGATGCGGACGCCGCCGCGGTCAGACGAGAGCAGGTAAGTGCCCTGCAACGAGATCAGAGCCTGGGCCGCGCAGCGAACGTCAGCGTACTCGACGAAGGCTACAGGAGCACCACCTTTGTTGTGCATGCGCAGGCGACAGTAGCCGGGGAAACTGTTTTTCACCACACAAAAAGAGGGAAAAAAAAAGAGAAAAAGGGCGTTAATGAAAACGTTCGAACCGCCAGACGACGATAAAAGCTAATCGAGTTTCCCACATCTTTTTTCCTCCCTCTCCCACATTTCCATAGTTAAGTCACGAGGCCGTCTGGCCGATCAATAGATTTCACGGTACATTACCTGCCGAAAAGTTCTTTAAGTTCTTGTTCAGAGACAAACTGGCCGAGATTGGCGACGAAAAGAGTCGAGCAAGGAGCATTGGCTCCGCCTCCCATGGCCGAAGGAGTCGAAGCACCGGCCCCGGCACCAGGAGCAGCGACCGGGGAACCACCGGCGGCGGCCGCAGCGGCAGCTGCCATGTGGTGATGATGATGGTGGTGATGCGGCGTAGAGCCCATCAATTGCGTCAAATGACCACTGTGACTCATCTGCATCGATCCCTGCTTCATCGACAAACAAAACAAAAACCCCAAAAATAACGTTACTACAATCACGCGATACGGGTAACATCCATCAACAACTAGATATGAATATCTATGATAAAATTTTAGAGCACAAAAAAAACAAGAAAATATTTTCAGTTGGTTCAGGTGGAGTCGGAGCAGGCAGGTAAGCAGTGCGCGAGCAGGCAGAACACGACACATGGCCAACCCTTTTTGTTTTCGCGGTCACCATTTCCATCTCTTGTCGAATAGCACAAGAGAAGAGATGTGTGCGACAACTTTCGCCAGTTAGCCAAGACATAACAGAGATCATCGTGCAGCCTGTGCAGTTGGGAGGGAGTAGTGTTTATCGTCGTGTGGTGGTGGTGGACGGGCAAAGTCTTCTTTTTTTTTGTTCTTTCTATTGTGTTTCTGTATCATCTTCTTTTGTGGAAATTTCGTTACGTCTTTTCTCTTTTTTACAGTTTCAAGTGTGCAATGGAGGAGAGAGAAAGGGAAAGAGAGAAAAAGGTGGAAGCCAAACAAGTCTTTGCGGTCTTGGTCAACGACGCCAACCCCAACCAAAACCGGTAGAGAGAAATGAGGGAATTTTCTAGCAAAAAATAAATAGAGGGTTGGCGCTAGAGAGAGGCATAAAAGGTGTGCAGGCTTTTATGCAGGAAATAACAGAAACAAGGGGACCCAAATAAAAATAAAATTAAAAAAAAAAGACGATCCAAGTCACGAGCCATCACGAATAAAAGTGCACGCGCGTGCAGTGTAGCTTTGGGGTATTTTTCTTTCTTTCTTTTTTTGTTTTGGTAAATATTTTAGATTCGATTGTGTGGTTGTGGTAGTGATGGTAGTGGATCGTAATGGTGGACTGCACAGGCTTGCACACCTGCTGATGATCTCCGAGCTGCATGGACGGCTGTCGTTCTGGGTGTTGTTGTTGCTCCTGTTGTTGTTGTTGTTGCATCCGATGTTGTTGTTGTTGCTGCTGCTGCTGCCAGTAACTGCATAGGCTGAAAACGGGGTGGAATGATGGCACTAGGACGGTTTGATGAGAAGGAGAAGGTGATTGCTGTTGGAGATGAGATGGGGTATGATGGTGGGGGCGAAAGGGAGTAGGAGTCGTAGGAGGCGACAACACATTGACCGACCCCACGACCCCGAGTCAAGGCAACTGTTGCTGCTGTTGTTGCTGCTGCTGACTGTGCTGCAGCGCGTGTAACTGGTGAAAGAAACGTACGGGTAGCTGCGGGTGAAGGGCCGGATGGACGGCCAATGCGGCCGCATGGTGAGCGTGGGCGTGCTGGAGCGCCGCCGCTGCTCCCGGTCCCTGGCCCTGAAGTTCCGCCGCCGCAGCTGCTGCAGCTGCCGCCGCTGCTGAATACGCCAACGCCGGGTGGGTCGTCCACATGTCCGAGGCCGTCGGGAAGAAGGCGGGGCTCAAATCCTCTGTGAAATCAACACCCAAAATATAAAAGACAATACAGAGAGAGAAAATGGATCAATCAAATTCAAATAAAAAAGGACTCGGAAATATTCTTCAAAAAGTAAAAACATGGAAGAGAGACGGAGCTAAAAAGCCTCTCTCTCTCTCTCTGTGATCAAGGCAATTGATTCGGAATCTCGTTGTCTTTTTTTAGTCTTGAAATCTTATCGGATAGACTCGGAAGAGCTCCAAAAACTAAGCCCGGAGCGATCGGAGGAAGAAGATTCTATTCGAGCAAAATGAATTGTCATTTTCTTCTCCTACTTCGTGTGTTCTTTTCCGTTCCAGTAACAAAAGACTGACATTTGAGGAGGCCCCGAAGTAAAGGTCTGTTAGCGGGGTAGGCTGGGTGGGGGTGGGCGACCGGTCTGCGCCACTCTGCTATCGAGTCGTAACCCAATCATTTCTGTCGAGTCCCTCGTTCCGCAAAGAGTTGTGACATGCTAGCAGAAAGAACCCCACCCCGATCAATATAACACGGTCGTAAAACGACCAAAGAATATGGGTCGAGCATCGTTCAACATTTCACCGCGATTTTTTTGTCAGTACTACTACTACGACTCCCGTGTGTTCTCTTCGTCGGGATCATCCCGTTTGTCTTCTCCTCTTTTAAAGCTCCTTCTCCTTTCTTTCTTTTTTTTTTGTCTTCTTGTCCTACAATCGCTGCTGTTGTTGCTTCCGCTGCAACACACACACTTGACACATCCCTGCCGCTCCGTCGGGCCGTCAAGAGCGCCACCGACATTTGGAACACGGGGACTTTCTTTTCGGGGTTTTGTCGGTAATCTCTCGGCGGGGGTCTAAATCGGGTGCCATCACACATGCAGCGACTCGCGCTCGCTACTGCTCTTCTTGAAACTATTTAAAATGAGCGTGAACCGTGTTCCAACCGAGAAGGGCTTGCAGAGAGAGAGAGAGAGAGAGACAAGGACGGGCTGGCATCCAAGATTTGGCCATCACATAAATCGTCTCTACTCCCGACCCCTCTCCGTCGCGCCATTATTTTTTCTCGTGCTGGAAAGAAAAAGAGAGGTAACAGAGAAAGAGGCTCGACATAATTACAACAACGCTCGGCGCATCCGAGCTGCTCCGACGAACGGCAAAGAGGAGGAGCTCTTCTCAATTCGTCTTCCAACTTTTCAGCCATCAATTCATTATATACCTGAGGGGCGCCACCACCACCACCGCCGCCACCGAACACAACTCGGAGCAATCAAACGGAATCGTCCGTCAACAGACAAAAAGTCTTCTACACTTTCATCTCTCTGATTCCGCCAATATGAGCCCGGCGACATTTCAATTTCTTTCGTCATTTTTATTTGAAAGCGCTGTTGTCGTTGTCGACCGAGCTGGCTTCATTTTCATTTCTCCAGACGATGGGCTCTGGAGAATGTCAGAAGCCGGTCTGGTACTTTTCTCCGCTCCGCAAAACAGAAATAAAAACAAATAAAAGAAAAAGAAAGATGTTTAATTTTAGAAGTGGTCTTTGACGACGACACCCTTCTCTCTCTCTTTCGCTCTTGTACAGTAGCAGCAGCAACGGTGGCAGCGGCTCTAGAAAATGATATCCGAGAGAAGCTCGATGAATTATACCCCGGCTTCGGCAGCACCCCCCCAACAGTCGAGAAAGGTATTCCGCTGGGAAATTCCGGCAGAGGCGGTAGCGGCAGAGCCTCGACTGCGGAACATGAAAACAGACACACAACTCTTTGCCCTACTAGAGAGAGAGAGAGAGCTCCTTCTTATTTTCTTGTTCTTTTCCCCTGTTGTGCTCCCCCAACGAGTCCGTCTCTACCACCCTCTGCTCCCGTGCTCCTTCTTCCTCTTCCGTCGGCCGAATAGAATGGCAAGTGGGGCCGATTAAATTACGATCGATCCTTTTTCTCCTCTCTTCTCTCCTTTCCTTCCTTTCCGTCTCTTGTTCTTCTCTTGAGCGACTCCCGCAGCCACGAACACAACGAGAAAAGAGAAGAGTACCTACTCCTACTGCACTACAACTCCCACTCTATATAGAGAGAGATATAGAGAGAGAAAGAAAATGGAACACGGAGCGCGCACAAGGAGAAAAACGAATTATTCCGTCTCGAGATTGGAAGTGTGAATATTGACGGATTGCATCAGTGAGGGGGGCGACCGGTGGCGTCGCCTGCAAAAGAAGAATAAAAGAAGGAAAAAAAAGAGAGAAAATCTTGTCACCGATCCATTTCAATTAGGAGGGACCGTGAGACGGGGAGCGAGCGAGTCCCGATTGGTCATTTATACGACTGCTCCTGCGCCGTACGACACGAAGGACCGTGGAACACAACAGTCTCCGAGTTCGTTAAAGAATAAGAAAACGATAAGAGAAAAAAAGAAAAAAAGAAAAAAGAGGCGATCGATCAAGAACGGAATTCGCTTAACTGGCAGGGTTGACACGAAAACGATAATGAGCCCACTTTGAAGAATGGCTTGTTCGCCGTTTGGGTGCCACCCCTAAAATAAGTCGCAATGTGCCGCATCAACCCTTGCCCGTTTCTTTCTTTTTCTTTTTTCTTTTCTTTTTTTTCTTTCTCCCTTACTCACTTTGGCGTTTGTTTTTTAAACACGGACCGTTTCTCTTGTCACGGGGAGCCCTGATGGTATAGCTGCAGCATCCTTCCACTTTAAGAGTGGGGTGGATAAAAATACGCTGGCCGGCTCATCATTCATTCATCGCACAAAGAGAGAGAGTATAGCGTCGAGGAGGAGCACCTGCCAAACGCATCCGAAATGAACCCGATGGTTTTTCTCTGCTCCTGCTGCCGCCACCGCCGCTTTTGTTGGTCGTCCACGTTATGGGACGGGCAGCTTCGTCGTCGTCAATGGAAACCAAGAAGAAATGTCACTTTTCATGGAGCCGTCATTCCAATCGTGCGCCGGGCCAAAAGAACCATCTCCTCCATGTCATAAGGACAAATGACGTGGGGCTTTAGGACCAACTCTCCCCCATTCCCTCCTCAACATCCCCTATCGTGCGCACAGTAGATATATATATATATATGTGTACAGATCGGCCTCAGGAGACGGTACCCAGTTGCGCCCACCCCCGATAAAAAAACCCACTAGATGCTCTCTCGCAGTACTCTATATATCTAGTCGGGAGAGAGAGAAAAGAGGAAGAAGAAAAAGTAACATGTCTATATAAGTAGGTCCGGATCCAACGGAACGTACAAGGACGGAAACAGCCGAGGGAAATCATCGATTGGGCTCCTTTTTCGCCGCTGCTCTACTCTCCTATACGGTGACTTTGTCAGCTGTGGGGATAGAGAGCGATTCGTGTTACTCCCCCCCGCCTAGGCCTAAGCGCGCAGCACACAGTGTTGATGCTGAAATGGATCTTGAAGAGTGCGTGCCAACGCCATTGGCCAGAGAAACTTGGGCGCACTGACGTCCGTCTACCGAGGTGCTTCATTAAATCGGAAAGGTTCCTGCAACGACGACGACGACGAGCTCTCGAGCTTTACTACACGCTCCTCGCCCATCTCTCACCGACAGTCCCCAAGCGATGCCCGCTCTACACAACTTAACTCTCTGTAGTCTCTCTACTGGCAACTACATAACGGGCGAGGGCAAGACGACATTTGCATCAACGATGAAAGCAAGTGGAGCTCCCATAAGTCGATGCTGGTCAAGAGGGTGTGCATTAGTCTCATGTTAAAATCCGGCGAGGACGAAATGAACCTTTGGTCTTCTACCCTCATTACTTTATAGATCAGAGCTTCTTTCCTTTTTCTTTTCCGCTGATTTCTTCCTTTTTCGCCCTTTGGCTTGTCAAGGCTCGTGCACTCGGCACTCACCTGACCTACCTCTGGTCCAACTAGGCACTTTAATCGGCTGAGGGGAGCCAAGACTCTCTCGCCCACCGTCATCAACCTAATACCTTCATCCCCAAACACAAACGCCGACAAAGATCCTTTACCTCCCCTCTTTAATCTCCCTTTGGTCCCTCCGTTCCCCAGTCTCTATCGATTGACGAGCACAAACACTCCGCCATCTTTCCAGGTTCCACGTTCCACGGCTATTTACACAGCTAATAAGCAAGAGAAAGAGAGAGAAAAAACAATATTTTTCATCATCAAACTACTACGAGTAGTAGTAGCTAGAGAATCTGGAACACGACAATTGATTGGATCCAGTTATTGGGTCCGTCGTGCCAAGAATAAACGACATGAACGGCTGTCGTTTTTCTCTCTTGAAAAAATTCCCTCTTATTTTTCTTAATCAGCGCGTCTGCAGTTAACATCGTGTCCCCGATTTCGGCTAGATTACACGCTTGTGTATATATATAAACACCAAAACACCTGCCGGATGACGGGTTCGCACATGTCGTTTGGCTCCTTGTCAAAAAACCCGTCTCAAGGCTATTCGATTGACGAGACCCCGTCCGCAATAAAGTCAGAAGAGTCTCGTTACTCTTCGTAACTCTGGCGCGGACCAAGAGGAGTAAAAAGGTTGATTGAAAAGATCGAGTGACAAGTGACGGAAGTGAAGAGTGACGACTATTTCTGGAACGAACGAGGGAAAAACGCAAGAAAGAGAAAAAACAAAACAAATACTCACGGCCGGTGAGAGGGTGCAGCAACGTGGGGTGAGGGGCGGCTGCAGGGGGCGAACTGTTCTGCTGTTTGGGTTTGCTGACCTTCGTGTTGCTCTTGGCAAATTCCAGCCGGATCGTCTGCGGGATGTCCGGATCGAACCGCACGCCCTTTTCGTTGGTGGGGTGCACGGTGACAAAAAGGCACAAAAATAAAAAAAGAAGACAAGAGAAAAAAAAAAGAGGTTTGATATAAGAATATGCATTCCAGTGTCGTGTCGACAGCAGCAGAGTAATGAAACCCCAAACCATTTCAGGGATCTAGGAAATCCCGCTAGCACCTGTTCCAACACAATTGACCCAAATTCCTCCGTGTTTGTCATCTTCCCCGCTTTGAGAGTGTGTGTGTGTAGTGTTGGGTGTGGAAATAAAATCATAAAAAGAAGAAGAAGAAGATGAACCTCGAGACAACAGAGAGAAAAAGAGACACAGAGAGAACTTTTGGGTTTCTCAGCAGCTCTGCTATTTTCGGGATAGAGACGTGATTCAATTCCGGCGGCCGTTGGCGCCGCTCCCTCCCTCCCTCCCCCACCCTTCTTTTTTCCTTGACATCCAAATGGCATGTCGACGTGCGGCGCTTTGGTTTCGCCAGAACGAGAAAACATTAAAGAGAGGAGCCAGGCAGAGAGAGAGAGAGAGACATATTCCGGTGAGGGAAGAAGAAGAACACGTTCCAACCCAATCGGTGCCGCATTGTGTGCCTCAAACATCCAAAATGGCGCCGTTGTGCGACGTCGGCCTCCTCCTATTCCTTGAATCGGACGGCGACGACGACGACGGAAACAACATTTGATGATGACAATTCATTGGCTTTCCATTCACGTCGATTCCAACGGGTCACCCAGAAGAAAAGAAGAAGAAGAAGAGGTAGCCGATTGACTACTACGACGCCCTCTATACACTCGTTGAATGGGCCAAGGTAATCCCAAATCCGATAGACGACCCAACGAAACGATCATAACTGGTAGTCGTCGACCGTCGTTCTATAGAGACCGATAGGGCTGCCATGGGGGCAGATGGAGACAAAGAGATAAGAGAGAGACCCTATCGTACGTTTAAGCCGCTTTTCACAATGGTATAAGCATCGCTTTGTTTTTCTTATTCTCCTGTTTGTTGGGGTAAGGGTGTTGGCCGATTACTTTCCCCCCTCCCCGCCAAAAAAAGGGGTCGTAATAAATGATTATTTTTTTTTTCGTTTTCAATACATTTGAAATTACCTGCAAGTCCTGCTTGGCTCCTTCAGCGCTGGCTCGGGTAGCAAACGTCACAAATCCTACTGGCTACAATAACAAAATCAAAGTTTATTTATTATTCAAACTAAAAAAAAAAAAATGGAAAAAATTTTCTTTTCAATTACCGAAGTTGTTTTGCCGTTCTTGCTGGTGACTTTCAACTGCGAATTCTCGTAACCGTCGTAAGCGCGGAAAAGAAGGTACAACTCCCGCGGCTTGGCGTCCATCGGCAGACCGCTGACAAACAGAGTCCTCACCTGTGCTCAATCAATTCAGAAAAGAAAAACGATCAGTTTTATTTTTCATACGCAACAACAATGTTTTTTTTTACACACAAAAAAAAGAGAAGAAAATCTATGCCCTATGGGGCCTTGTATTTTTTTTTCTTTGTTGCGACCCCCCCCTTATTGGCTACTCTGGTCACGCCAGCGGCCTGGCCGACTTACTCTCTCGACTCGCACGTTTGGTCGATTTGATCCCGATCGTTAACAACAGCTAGACATGGCCCCGTCCTTGCTGCCGCGCAAAAAGAGGAAAGTCAACATTTTCTTCACTTGCTGCAACAACGCTTTTCTTTGCACACCCCCCTCTCTACAGCAGGAGTATATTTATTGCTTGCTCTCCCGGTTTTTCTAGAAAGATTTCGGGCGTGAGCAATCGAATCACGCCCAACTCTACGACTTCCTTTTTTCCCTTTGCCGACATTTTCCATCGCGCCTTTTGAAAATCGACGGGGGCTTGACTTTTAATGCAATCGAGCTAATTGACTCTGGTGGCGCATCGTGCAAATGCCATCGATTTTCGTCATTAACAAGCATAACATGTGTTCACACCAGAGGAGGGGAAACGCTTTCAGCGAATAGACAGAGAGGAGGACAGAGTCAATATTGAAACAGCCCAGGGTTTCGTCGAAAATGCTGGACTCCTCCTGCTGCTGTCGGGGGGGCTCAAGCAAACAGCCGACTAAAATCAACAAGAATCCGTCACACAGTTCGCTCACGAAACAGAGAAATATCATTGGTTCAAAGTGCCATCGTCTCGTTCTCTACATATATGGAGTGTGTAAGAGTACCACACGCGCCAGAAAAAAGGGACTTGCTGACATTGATCAAACCGACGTCGACGTTAAAAAAAGAAAAAGGCTAGCTGCTACAACTGCTACCAGGCGCGTGTAGAAGGCAATATAGATTGTTATACAACCTCAAAACGAGACGATAGGGAGAGACTTGCGAGTCTTTTAATCAAATTAGGTTAAAGGGAGGTTGGGATAGCTGTCGTGGTAACCACACCCACACGTCGTCAACGTCGATATATAGTCGGATGTTATAAAAGTATGTCGTCGTCGTCGTCGAAGAGTATAAAAAAAGGGGGCCGCAAGGTCCGCGCTCTTTGACGATGTCAACAAGTTCTCTGCGTGTAATCAAAGAGATTGGAAAACGCCAATCAACATGGCGGTATTAGACAGCTAAAAAAGAAATCGATAGACGAGACGAAAATCCTTGACGCATTGCGCGCAGTGCGAGTCGACAGTCTTTTGTTTGTAGACTTCCTGTGGCACATACCTGTCGTCCGTTTTGGCAACGATGCCGCCCGTCAAGAGAGAGAGAGGAGGGCACAGGTGCGTTTCCGACAGGACTACGACGCAATCCCACCTGTCTCTGTCCATCATCCCCACCCCTATTTTTTCCGTTATGGCCATTTGTCACAAATGTGTACTACTACTGACATTTCTCTAGAGAGAGAGAGAGAGAAAACTCCTGACGGTTTATAAATATACGGCCGCCCCCCTCCCCGAAATATTCAAAAATCCTTCCGGCCGATTTGGAGGCCTTTCGCCTCTCGCCTTTGGAGGGCGACAGAGCAGCACAATATTGACGTTGTTGATACAGAAACAACACTTGCCAACCGCCGCCTCGTCATCAAGCGAGGCGCGCACACACAAAGACCAATCCGACTTGATCCCGTTTTTCTTTTCTTCTTTCCCCCCTTCTTCTCTTTGCCATTGAAGGGAGAAAGAAGAAGGAAAACGACGTCGAGGGAATGTGGAGCTCCTGCCACTGATCCAGTTTGATCCTTTAGCAACAATTTTTTACGATAGACGGGCGCGATCTTGCCCTCTAAAGCCAAAGCGTATCGTATTGAAGGGAGGGAGGGAGAAAAAAAAACCCCGTCTGGTAGTAGTACTGGTACTGTGTGGTGTATGCGGAGTGTGCAAGAGCTGCTGCTGCTGCTGCTGCTGGATGTGTCTCTGAGGGACGCCGTTGGTACAGCCAAGTCAAGAGTGTGTCTGTGTGTGAGTGTGTGTGTGTTTTAGGTATTCCCAGCACAACCACGCTGGAGGAAGAGGTGGGGTGGTGGTAAGGGGGGGGGGGGTCTTCTATTGATCCATCCGCACCGGCGGAGTACTGTGCTCTCTTCTCAGCGGATGTACGCTACTTTACCTCTCTCTTCTCTCTCTCTCAGACTCTTGCCGCGCGTTCAAAGTCCCTATTACCCGATTAGGTTAAAGGAGGTCGGGGGATGTGGAGCATCGACGACGACGACACCGTCGAATCGTCAACCCCCATCCCAAAAAAAAGGAAGAAAAAAAATCTGAAATGGATGTCAAGACACAAAAGTCTCTTAACCCACCTTTCACATTAGTTATTTTTCAATAAATCCAACAGTAGTATAAGAACCATCAGGTCTACTACTCTCGATGATTGGATTGGAGTGTGGGTCGACCCCCACGACGCTCGATATCTTGATCAAGAGAGCCGTACGCGTGGCAAATTCAAAAGGAAGTCGAGGACGGAAAAAACGCCCCTAGTCGAGAAACTTTTTTTCCTTTTTCTCTCTTTTTCCCTTTTGCCTACATCCCCGGCTATTATTTCAGAGTGGGAGAGCGCGTCTTATCATGTTGAATTCCTCTCCATCGTCTGGATCGACCAAAAAACTCGAAGCTATTCAGCAGCCGAAAAAGACTTGAGCACGTTTTTTTCAAACGCTGTTGTGGGTGCTTCATATTTGTTTAATTGATCAATATGGGGGGTTTTGAAGAGGAAAAAAGGGAAAACACGCATCTTTTGTCTGTTCTGCTACTGCCGGGCTTTTGCTACGGTATAACTGCTGTCCACCGAGTGGGAGAGATGGTGCCAAAACCTATAAAAGTAGATGGAAAAGACGGAAATAGCCATACGACGTCGACGACGACGGACGGAGAGAGAAAGATACATTAAAAGAGAAGGGGCAACCCGGCGAAGCGAGGTGGCACGGACGGTAAAAATGAACCAGGCGGCCCAACGGTTGCAAACGTGACCAGAAAGACCAAAATGGGGTAGGAGCCCCGGGGTAGTAGTAGCTATACAACTACACGCCACCAACTAATGGGGGGTTGTGCCTTCTCCTCCTCTGCCTTGATTATCAAGAGCAAATTTACTCGTCGTTGCCATCCACTTTGGTAGGCCAATCAGCTACAAGTTGGGTCGCCCGTAAAAGAAGTCCTGAGAAAGAAAGAAAAAATAACCCTGGCGCACTGTGTCCAATGAAAGAAGAACCGGTCGTCGTTGATTTGCATATCGATCGATCTCTGCAACGTCGTCGTCGTCGCCGGACAGCGAAAAGGTTCTCGGCGAAACTATTACGTCAACGGCGGCGAGGGGGTAAGGTATAACAAGAGATGATGGGACAAGAGGATCGACTCAAATGGAAGGAGAGATGGGAAAGGCGGAACGGCCGACGGGTCACCGCGCGCTCCGCACAACACTTATATCTTTATATTTCTTTTCTTTTCTTCCGACCAAATATTCTCGTGTCCGCACACCCGGAGCACATCCACGATGGAAGGAGGCGCTGGGGAGAGAAAGTGGATCGAATGGAGAAAGAAAGAGAGAGAGAGGGTGTCGGCTCTATAAATGTGTTATTCTGACGTCGCCATGGCAACTTCTCGGTACTACATACACGCCAAACTATTTCCAGAATAGAGAGAAAAACGGACCAACAATATAACCGCAAAAAAAAGAGAGGAAAGAGAAGAGATAAAGGAGAATGCTGCTGATGGCCGTTTCCTCGGCGTTTGCTCCCTCCATCATCATCATCATCATCAGCTTGTCTTCTTCTACTACCTCTCGTTTCAATCCTTTTGCCGTCTTGTGTGCATCAACAATAACAAACGCGGCAGCGGCGGCGGGGCCGGTCGGGGCCCCGTCGAGGACGACATCATCAAGCGGCGCGGTGGATGGGACAAGAGGGAATACAGACGAGAAATGGCGTCCTAGATTATTATTCGCTACAAGATTCAATTGATGCAGAGGGGGGGGAAAGAGGAGGTAGGGAGCTCGTTAAGCAGTTTCAAATCATCTCCGACGACGACGGTGGAGATATCGATCAAGAAGAGAGAGAGAGAGCGCCGGGTTCACCTTGTGCAAAGTTTCCCACACCGGGGAGAGAGAGCTAGACGATCGACGCCTCGAGGGGGTGGTAGATGGTGAAAAAAAAAAAAGCGTCGCCGTCTTCTTCTAGACGTCGGGTGCCGCTGCCAAATGCTGCTGCGTCTCATTTCATCACACGCAGACCGTTTTTCGTCGGCCAAAAACTTCTGGTCACGACGGCGCCCTCTGCGAAGGTAGTAGCGCTACTGCCACTACTTGCCTCTGTCCGTGATCTCAAAGTCGTCGTCGTCGACGACGGTGGCGATATAGAGAGAGAGAGAGAGTAGGGGCCCAGTAACGAGGCTCTTTCTTGTCCGCGTCGCCCACAGACGGTCGAATAAAAGAGCGGGAATTGTACGCGGCCAACGAGGGGGAGTAGAAGGTGATTGGGATGAAGAGTAGAGGGGATGAAAAGAAGAGGAAAAGAAAGAAAAGAGAGGGTGGTTACATTCACCTTTGACTCGGTATTGATTGCTCAGCGGCAGAGAATGAAAAGGAGGAGGACAAAATAGATATAAGAAAAAAATCTAAAAAATAAAAAGAAAGAAAAGAAAGATTCAAGATGGAGAGGTAGTCGGAAGCTGTATAGGGTCAAGAGCAAAAGAGGTACAAGTATATATATACCCATCGAAACCGGGTACACAAGCCCGGCAGCGGCCACAAAGTCAAAAGATGGAGAAGGCGTGCAAGATCCGAGCTGGGGGATAATACTCCAACCGTCCTAGTAGTCGTTCCTTCTCTCTTTTTGCCTTTCCTCGACTCCCTTGCTGCTCTTGCTCTTGCTCCTACCATCATCATAGATCCCATAAACAAACTCGACAAGCTTGTTAAGGTCGGAGTAAAAAGTTGTGCGCGCTGGGCTGCTTCCGCGCGCGCGTCGATAATTGAGCCAGGGGAAGCTGCACGAGCAGGGTGGAGGAGGGTTAAGAGAGAGGAGAGGAGACGGTCGGCCAAGGGCCATGCACAGCAGCAGCAGCAGCTAGCCAACTTTCACCTGCGCAAAAACCCAGAGGCAGCGAACGCCATTCGCCCAAGAAGATGGGGCAACATCACCACCCACAGATGAAGGGGTTTTTGAATTCGAGAGGGGCGGGTGCTGGTAGAGGGATTCATCGTTAATGATTTCAAGAGAGAGAGAGAGAGAGAAGCAGCACGGAAGCAAACGGCGTCGCCATGACGACGCCAAAGTTTCTCTCTCTCTCTCTCGACATGCATGCGTGCGTGTGACGGGTCGGGGCCTCTTCCGACTTGGTCGTCCTTTGGCCGTCCGACATGCGACGCCAGGAACAAAAAAAAAAAAAAATTCATTAAAAAAAGATGAAAACAAGAGAAGAGTCTATAGTTGCATCACGCTGAATTTCCATCCATTGAAATTCTCCTCTTCTGGAAATAACACACAAACTTTTTCTGCGGTGTCGGGACAATCACGCACCATCACTCCTACTACACAGTTGTAAATAGGGAATTGGAACGCGGATGATATGACAGCTGGGAAACGCATTGGGTTGTCCATGCGAAACGGCCGGGACAAGGAAAAATGGTGGATCGACGCAACGCCAAAACAGCTCCGTTGGTGGTGGTGGTGATGCGGTCCCCATCCGCATCTCGCACCTCGTGTGAAGTTATTACAAGAAGGTGGGGGGTGGAGGGAAGAGAGAAAAAAGGTGGGCCTGGATTGGCTGCTGTTGAGGGACGGCCTCGTTTATCTCAGTCCCGAAAAACTTTTACCGGTTCCATCCGTTACTCTCTTTCCCCCTCCGCACACACCACCCTCTTTTTAGAAAGAAAGAAGGCTCGCAGCGCCAGGAAATATGTTACCTGTCGGAGGTAGTACGAGTATCGATCCTGCCCGGTCTTTCTACTTGAGAAAGATCAAAACATGGCGCAAAGGCACGTCAAAATGCAGAGACGGCATTTCAATTGCAACAAGGCTCGTTAAGAAAACGGCTAATGAGAACGAGATCCTTTTTTCTTTTTCCTTAAAAAAAGAGAAAAAAAAAACTCTTTTCCTACTTCCTCGTCTACCTCAAATGTTTTCTCCGACGTTAAGGTAGAGGATTTAATCAGCCGACCTGAATTCGTTGGCGTATATCGATTGGGCAACAAGAAGGCAGAAACGACAAGAGACTGACGAGTCCAAATGCGTGTCTCATGTTCAATCCATTAGCACATCCAACAGCATCACAGAGAGCTCGGCGCGCGTAGAGTTAATGAACGAAAGGGGTCGTCGTCGTCATCATCATCTAACGAGTTACAGAGTAGCAGCAGCAGCAACCGCTATGAAAACAAGTAGCCCAGATCGATTACACAGTGGCCCCCGACACAAGATGGAACCAACGAAACAAGCTCTTGACCGTGTTTGCTTTGGTTTTCTTCTCCGGAGGACAACAATCAAGGGAGAGAGAGAGAGCTAGCTACAGATATTTCGGGAAGACGGGCAGGCAACAACTTGCTGATAGAGAACCCTTCTTTTGGCTATTTCAAAAGACAAATAAAAAACACTGTCAATTGTTTATTGACCCGACTACTCTCTATCGAATCTTTGTTGTAGGATACCTAGTAGTAGTAGGCTTAGTATATATAGACCCGGGCCGGATGCGAAACACACACACATACAAGAAAAGAGGGCGCCCACTCCGTCGAAACGCAGCGTGACGGCAGGTGTGAACAAGCCGCCCTGCGCAGAGACGGGCAGCACACAGCCGGGCGCGGCCAACCGTTTCAAGAACTCGAACCTTTTTTCTTTTTTTTTTTTTCCTTCCTTCTTCTTCTTCGTCGTAGTCTCTCTCTCTCTCCCCGCCTGGCTAAAAATGAACTGTGTTTTCATAACAAAAGAGGCTCTCTCTTTTTTTTTCTTTTCTCGTTGCCTTAAAATCCGACCGACGTCTGCCAACAGTTCCAAGACAAACACGAATAAAAGGGGTGGAAGCTAGTGCGGATTGAAAGGCGTCAGCGTCTCTAGCGTCGTCGTCGAGGTTAAAGACTCGGCCGTTTGTATTTAGTATTCAGTACAAGTTTTTTTTTTCTTCTTCTTCTTCTTTTCCGACCATTTCTTTATTCTGCTCTTTTACCTCTTCATTCGACAGAAGAGCAAAAGGGAGAAATCAAGTTAAAATAAACCTCCCCGGCAGAAGACAGAAAAAAAACAACTTTTGGGGGGAGGAAAAAAGTTTGGGGAACGTCACAACTACTACGACGACTAAAAGTTTCGCGTCCAGGGGACTCGTCAAAAACGGTCGTCAAAACTACACGAGTACGAGGGGCCAGCAGCGTCGCTCGTCTCGCGTCTATCTAGTTTTGTCATCATCAACTTTGATGATTTCCCCACTGTCAAAATGGGACTAGGCCTAATAGACATCAAAATCACGCTGATACGTAACACGCCTAACAAAAGACTCGTCTACTCTTCTCTCTCTTTCTTTTACTTCTTCTTCGTAAAAGGTATCGAAAGAAATCATCAGGCCGTGACGCAGAAGTTCCGAATGGAAAACGAAAGAGAAAAGAAAGGTCGCCGGCCCCGTTGGAAGAACTCGCTGACGCGTTAAAAAAAAAAGGAGGGGGGGGGATAAATTGTGTTACACAATTCTTAGCAGCTCCCTTTTCTCTCTACAAGAAAAATTCAAATGTTTCGGTTACCTCTTCTTCAGCGGCGACCGTGTTGACCGAATCCATACTCTGACTCAGAGTTCCGTCCATTCTGCTGCCACCGTTACCGACGCTGCTCCCGTTGCTCAACATCAATCCCGAGCTCGGCATGCTATTCGCAAATCCACAATTTAAGAAATCACCAACTGACGACGACTCTGACTGTTAAAAATGTGGAAAATGAGATAATGAGAATTGTCATCAAATGTTAAACAATCAATGGAGGGAACAAAGACGAGGAGGACGACGACGACGTGCAACAACAACACAGAGTGTTAATGGCGGCCATCATTATCAACTCGTTTTCAGAGAGGAGAACGACATGAGGGTCTCCAGTTTGGAACACTGTCAAGTGTCGATGAGAAGAGAAGAGAGTACTTTGAACCTTGTCGTCGACGCCTCGCCATTGAATTATTATCAAAGGGGGGGGGGGGAGAGAGAAAAAATGGACGTATCCCACACTGACGACGACACAATTCTTTTACAGACACACAGACAAACTACGTAGACACAGCTGCCTCGACACAGGTGAAACACGAAAAAAAAAAAACAGGTGACGGTCCCTCCCGAATGGCTATATCGTTTTTCGAGTGGGCTTTTTGCTATAATGCATGTGCGTGACTTGTTTCGTTTTATAGAGAAGCAGACGATCAAACGTTTCAAACCCTTCCTCTTCACGGCCGCCATTTTCGATCAGAAAGAAGAAAAAGATAACCCAAACTCCTTCCTTTTTTCTCTCTCTTCCCCCCACCCGTGAAGTACTACCAGAAAATTGGATCATGTCGAAAAAGGTTCAAGATAGAGCACGTTGGCACTTTGGTTTCTTTTCAGAAACAACTTGGTTGTGAACCTCCTCTCTTTTTTATTTGAAATGCAAAAGAAAAGAAAAACGAAGGTGGAGAAAGGAAGAGAGCTTCGTCTCTTTTATGACGACCACGTGGCCGACGGAACTCGAGAGGTATTCATTTGCCGTAATCCGTCTCTCCATATCGGACGAACGTGTCTCTTTACAAACATGCTCGTTATATTCGTCGCGATCTGATGACCTTTTTCGACGAAACCACAAAACCCAACAAGAAATAACATTTTGAAAGCAAGAAAAAAAAACAGAATCATTACCGGTGTTCCTGCTTTTTCGCACTTTTTTTTTCAACAAAAAAAAACTGAAAACACACAACAACGACGACGTTGAAAATTTGGATCACAGAATCACACAACGAAACACACGACGGTATTTAATCTTGAATCTCTGGATTTCTTTTTCTTAAATACGAGAGAGTCTGAAAGTGTCCGCTCCGGAGATCGACTGCGAGAGTAATGGCGATTACAACGGAAACACATGCACCTCAGGTAGAGTTATTTCGCCCAAAAATCTAGCAGCAGTACGTTTAGGTAGTGTAGTGAATCGACGTGGTGATGTCCGCAGAGTGTAGTAGTGCAGTTGTGGAGCCCAGCAGTTGTCGAGATGGAGTGAGAGAGCAGAGAAAGAGAGAGATGGGGGGGATAGAGAGAGGACGCGAGAGTCGCTGTACACACAACCGAACAGTTGGCCACCGACTGAACTGAGCGTGAACGAGAGCACCGGCAAATGAAGGGTAGGAACCGGGAGGGAAAAGGCGGGGCGGATTGCAGGGTGGTGGGTGGGACGGCGAGGTATATAAAAAAAGTCAGGGCTCTCCCCCTGCATGACGGCGACGACGTCCACTGACGACAGACGTCGTTGGTCCACCTTCTTCTTCTTCTTTTCCTTTTTTATTTTGTAACTCATCAATCGCAAGCCAATTCGAATCGGACCAATGATTTGAAATGGCGCCAACATTTGAAATGAGCACCAATCATCGCCCAACGGACAACATGATGGACGATTTATTTGAACTAGTTGGAGAGATGTTGAAAAAGAAGAAGACGAAAGAAGAAGAAATGTTTTGGGCGTGTGGGATAGTAGTGGCAGCATTAGTCGAAAAGTCCTTGGGTCCTGTGCGCTGCGGTCGGGTCGTGTATACGGGATTCACGCTTGGCTAAGCTACCTGGCCTTCTTCCTTCCTCCAGCCCTCCCCACTCCCTTTTTTTTACTATAGTTGTCGTTCTTCTTTTGTTATCCCTTCTGAATTTTTCTCTCTTTCCAAATAAAAATATTTTTTTTTTAAAAAGAGAGAATGAGAGAATGTGGTTGTGTGTGAAAAGGGACCTGGTTTGGTGAGCGTCTCTATTGCGTCCCAATCTAGTAGATGCTGCTCGCTTTACCGGATTAGATCGTAAATACATCAAATCATGCATTTTGAATCAACGGCGAGTGGGAGTAGCAGCAGCAGCACTCCGGCAACTACTGGATTCGATTATTGGAATGCGGCAAAAAGAGAACGAAAGCGAGTCGGAGGGGGCGATTATAATAATGAAGAATGAGGATAACAATTTTCCAAGAGTCTGCCAGTATATAGCTAGAGCAGTACAGTCGATGATTAACATAAAACTGGAACGGTTCGTGTCCGACTCGTTGTTTTCGACTCGTTTCGCTTGAGGAAAGAGGAAACAGGAAGCAGCACAACACAAAGTCAGGAACGCCAAAGTAAGAGAGAAAGGGCCGCGACTGCTATAATAGTCGAAATGATTATGATCTACCTCATAAAACTATGCTTAGACGATAGACCTAACCTCGTTATAGACGTTAGCAATCACGCTATATCCCGACTATCTCCGCTCCAACTGCAGTTGTTGGATGTCGACGAGTTGACATTAAAATAAATACATCCCCGAATGTCTATTGATTGATTCGGATATTCCACTATTGTTATCATATATATGTATATACACTGCTGGTACTGACTCTACCTGGGAGGAGGAGGAGGAAAGGGGAGGTAAAACAACCGACGTTTTTGTCGCATGTAACCGGGGAGTGGTCCCGCGTCTTTCTCTCTTTTTGTTGTGTTGTTTCTCTCTTTTTTTTTCGGTGTTTTTGTGTTCCTTATAGTGTAGTAGTCGACTAGAGTCGGTCGGTCCTCGTTCGTGCGGATGTCCTGTCCCGGTCTCTACTACGGGCGGGTGCGCGCGTGGTGTGTTCCAACACGCGACTTGATCATCCAGCATGAGAATTTCCAAATAAAAACCAAAAAGGAATCGGATGAAAAAAAAAATAAACAAAAAAACAAGCTAGCAACCGAGAGCTGGATTAAAAAAAAAGGACTGGGGTTGTTCGTGTGTGCTGGACGAAACACGCTCTGCCTGGAACAACAACAACAACAAGATCTACGCGTATTGCGCTGCAACCTTCCAATGGCCTCGACAGCGATTCACGTTCAATTTCAATAAAGAAAACAAAAGATGACATGGCGTATGCTATATACACATCAATAGCATAGCAAACCCAACAACTCGTCGAAAAGAGAGAGAAGCAATGGCATATATACCTCGTCGTGTCCTATTGTGCTGCTGTTGGCCCGGGCTGACACGAAACAAAGTCGAATCCAAATGACGACGCCGCCGCTCTCGGATGGTGAATGTTCGTGCGTGAGCACAGCAGTGCGACGCAGGGCCAGAGACTGCCGTTGTTGTTGTTCCTGTTCTTTCCCGTCAGCTAGGAGGAATCAAAATGTATGTGTATAGGTATATAGTCTACTATATACAAGAGGACAGAGTCATCGACGGCAGTTCTGGGCGCGTCTACATGTCTGGCCAGCTAGAGCCAACGTCAAACGGAAGTGCCGGCTCAAAACTGTTTTTCTTTTTTTGGGTTCCGATCAACTAGCCCAGTGGTATATTCTCGACTGGGAGAATTCTGCACGCTCTCAACACGACGTCCGGATGTGACGTTTTTCCAGCGAGGAAGAAGCCGAGCGCATCCACGGATTTTTCACGGACACTAATATTACCTAGACGATCCCGTTTGATTTCAAATTTCATTATTTCTAGACGGACGGGAAAATAGAGAGACAATCTCGAAGGGGGCGTCACAGATTAGACAACACTCGCGCAAGTTTCCTGTTTATTTCTCGATGCAACTCTTACAGTTAGAGCTCTCTGCTCTAGCTATATGTGTCTGCTTTGTATATCAATAAAATAAGAGGCTACGACGAGTCGAGTAGGCTGACTATTCATTGTGCGCGACATCCGCGCACGGTTGATAACTACGTCCAGAAGAAGAAAGAGCGGAAGCGTCGACGTGATGATCGTACACAAACAACACGGAGGGTGGAGACACAATATAAAACCCCGCCGCTGTCGCACCAAGAATTTCTTTTTTTCACCAACAAACAACGGCGGAGAGCTGGGCGTTGCTGTGGATTCGCTCGACACGCCGCAAAATTGTATCATCTTTTTAAAAAAAGGGGAGAAAAAACAATTGGCCCCTTTGGACGGATTAGTGTGTGACGAAATCTGGAAAGCAACACGCCCGCCGTGTTGAACTACTAGCGAATGAAACAAAAGGTCTAATATTCAAACGCGACGTGGCAACTCCCCCGAAGAGAAACCTGATGAGCGAGAGGGCCGTTTGTCAAAACGTCAGACCAGTAGCAGCACCGCAATCATTTGTTTCGGGAAAAATCTGTCCTCCTCCTGCTCGTCACTTTCGGAGGTCCATCATTGGAAATCGTTGGCTGCCGGTGATCTCCTCCGTCGGAGAGGCGCACAGAATACGGCTGCTGATTAAACTTTGATTGTTAGCCATCATGTATAGATCGATGAGGGAGGAAAAAGAGAGCAGGCGAGGGGGTTTTGGCTCCCGCCAGGTGTGTGCATAATTCATCGTCAGCGGCTTGGAGGGGAGTGAGGTCGCTACCGCGGCTAGAAACCCGGATCGATATGCCCCCGACGACGACGACTACCAAGAGATACTCTAGTGGAAAGGTGGAAAGCGCAAGGTGCCAGCACAAAATGTTGTTGACGGAATAATCCAGCAGCAGCGCCCTCGTCGTAGTTGTTTTTTTTTTCGTCCGCGGCGGCCGGCAAAGTTGGTGGACGAGGCGCATCCCACCTTTTCGACGTCTACAATAGGGCGACGCCCGATTCCGCATCGTTCGTTCTATTATGCATCGAAGGTCTTCGATTCCGCCGGCCGAAATCCATACCGCACGCGCGCGCTACCACATCGCCTGCCGCCCGCCCGCCGCTTCCATGTATAACTCACGAAACAGCTACTACTCCACTCTACCTCCTCCTCTCTATAGTTTTCTTTCGGTGGTCGACACACGCACACAAACAACATCGGTCGTCATGGCGACCCGATGCCAAACTGACAAACTGTGCTGGAGTTTTTACGCTGCACGGACAGACAAATGATTTGGAATGAATTAGCCATTAGCTCGTCTTCAATTTCAAAGTTGACAATCACGATAGATGCAATCGGCTGTCCAGCTCCAATGACGTCCACGGAAATCCATTGAATTATTTGTGAGAAGCTGTGCATTTTCGATGCGGAGCCCGCAGCTGCTGGCCGAATGATAATACAATTCCATTTAGTTAACGGCGTCCAGTTTATTTGTTTATCTCTCTGTTATTATTGTTAGAATTTGGCGGGTTATTGATGTGTTAAAATGCGTTGCTGGAGATGATTAGAAGCTAAGGATCTTCGGGAATGGTCTCGTCGGGGCCCAGGTAAGGCGGCAGGGGCGTTGTGGTCGTCGTCGTGGTCACCTGGGGCAGCATCCGAGGGAAATCGTGCGGTCTTATCTTCAGCTCGACGGAACCTTTGACAAAAGGTAAATTGATTGGTGAACGACAACAAGAAAACAATCGATATGGTATAATAAATACGCAGCGAGTAGTCGCCTCTCCACAATTCCCAGATGATGCCGCGGAAGTAGTCGTTCTCGACGGGATTAACGTGATATTCTGCGATTGTGGAAAAGAGTAATTACAAAACGCATCCGATCGTTCATGATTGAAAAAGCAAACAACAACAACTCTACCTCCATTGAGGTTGGCCTCGAAGCAGCTATCATTCAGCCCAAAGTTCCAAAATGAATAAGATGCGATTACTCGTATTGTTTTATTGATCTGTTTGAGGAGAGGTTGAACGTTTACCTGTAAAACCACCAACCGCCTCCGTAGGCCGGAGCGCAGGGACAGCAGGGCTATACAGATGAAAGAATCAAGGATCATTTGTCAATAATAGACTTATAATAGGAGAAAACAACGACGTAGATGTCCATCAGTCGACTTCGAATGCGTCCCTGGGTGTAACTATATCATAGTTGAATCGACGGTATAATACTCACAGGAGCCTCGTCATTGTCCCGATCGAAAGTGCTGAAAGCGTAGCCGTTGTGAGAGCCTAGAGAATCGGTGGCGTTGCCTTGGTAGCCTTCGACCCACAGTCGATAAAGGTCCTCTTCGCTGTCCACCCTGTGGATGTGTCGTCCGTCCGCCGTCGTTGTGTATAATAAATGTCGATCGAGTGGAATAGAAAATAAATTAATCAATCTCTTTTTCTCTCTCTCTCGACCGGGTTTTAATTTATCTCGGGGAAATAAAAAGAAAAAAAAGAAAATGGTTGCAAAGGGATCAACGACCGCCGACATTCAATGATCGATAGACACAATACCGTCGACTCCGTCCTTCCGTGTCTTTTTTACCGACGACGAAAAGGTAAAAGGGGGAAGGTGAACAACAATAAGAACAGCAGAAAGAAAAAGGGAAACGGAGAGAGAGAGAAAGAGAGAAAAAAATCAAGGAAACAATGTTTTTCAGTATGTTACCAGAGTTAACGACCCGAGAGCTCTATATAGTTACGGGGTTTGGCTTGCTGAGCTGAAGGGGAGAGAGAGTTGAGAGAAAGGAAGGAAATGTAAGTAAATAAATAAATAACACGCGACCCGGAACGGGATGATGGCGTCACCAGCGCAATGGCGCAGCAGCAAAGGCAATCAACCATGTATATAGACTACTACCGTACCGTACTACACAGCAGTATAGCTACTCCACCTATTCAAAATACCTATTTTCCAAATTTGTATACCTCCATCATCATCATCCAGAGATCTGTTTCTATTTGCGTCAATCTCAACCCCAAGTTATCATCCCTCTTCTCTCAGCGTGCAATATGTACATAAGGTGATGGCATCCCCTCGGAACAAGAGTCAACAATCAGAAAGCAAAGGGGAGGCCCTGACGGAAAACAACGGAGATATATATGAATAGCTATAGCGTCGTTGTTGTTGTTGTTGTCACGGAATCAAAAGCTCTCTGTCTCGTCGTCATCAGTTAGCTGTGCATACCTCGGTGCGTCTTGTTCTCTCTCTTTTTTTGTATTTGTTTTCTTTTTTCTTTTCTTTTCAGAGCGTCAGGGAGACGGTATATAAAGAGTTGGCGTCTCGCAATCAATCGACGGATGCATCCGAGCGTGGCCCGAGCTATTGTGTATTGACGTACCTGAATGATTCGTAATCGGCGTAGACGTGTCCGTCATCAAAATCCCATAGTTCTACGCGCAAGACGACGTCGTGCTCGTTAGTCAACCTGCTCGTCGGAAACAAGAGCTTTTCATTGTTTGTTCTATTGTTCAAAAGTAGGAAAAAAAGGCCTAACCTGTGGATGAAGTCGTTGCCGAACCAGAATTCACGATCCAGCTGTCCGAATCCTAGTTTGTAATCGCGCCAGCTGACGGAGAAGTTCTCCCTGGGCAGGCCGTAATCGCCTCTACGTTGAATAACCTTTATATATAACAAAAAAAAGAAGAGACACAGCATTCGTTTTTTCATTTGAATTCAGTTTTAGTAGTAGTAGTAGTCCCCTCGTTCCCATGTGAAAAGAATAAGAGACGCCTCATCCACCCCTTTTGTTTTTGACGACGAGCCATACGTCGTCGACGTCGGGGGGGTCACGCCATAAACGTATAGAGACGATGTTCGCTTGTTTCTCGACGACGACAATGACGTTAAAGTTGACACGATTTCCACTGTAGCCCAACTAGTTTCCTTCCCTCTTACACTATTTATACGATGCGCGCTCTGCCCGCCCTTGCATGACTCTACCGTGCGCTGTACGGCCGGGCCAATAGAGAGACACGGCTGGAATTGAACAAGTTCCAGTTATATAATGGAACATAATGCAGCATTTATACACTGTAGAAAGAAATACAAATAAAAAAAAACAGGAATCGATAGAAACGCTGTTGCCATATTGGCCGATTCGGACGGGTGATTTCGGATCATTATCACCGTTACTGGGCATTGTGCGACAGTTGTTCCATAACGATCGTGTTTTTTTTTCTTTCTCTCTCTCTCTACGGTGTCGGATAGACTTGCAGGTAGAAAACTATGCAGCAAAAGTATCGATAGACTTGTATATATATATATATATTCGTCTACTGTAGACGCGGCTCGAGTTGCGGCAACGTTAGCTGCCCGGTTATTAATTCGTGTCGCGTTACGCGATCGCTTCCGCCGCTGTTGCGCCCAGCTCACTCGACCTCTCTAATTGGGGGGGAGAGACAGACTTTGTTATGGGGGAGCGCACGCAGATGGATAGTAGCAGTAAGCGCGCCTACTACCACCTATTTCCTCAATAGCGAGTCGACGGAAGAATTCGACATCCGGAATAGTAATGACACCCGAAAAAAAAAAAGAATCACTTTTGACATTTTTTTGTGTGCTATCAAAGAGAGAAAAAGAGAGAGAGTGTATACCGTCCAACCGCCGCCATCTGTCGTCATGTCGCAGTATCTGGTGTTGTAATCACGGCCGCCTTCGTTTAACTCCTTGCCGGATGCTAACGAATAGATGCGCGATTCTGACTCGCCGGCCAGCCGCAAATCATGGCATCCCCTCAGACCGATTTTGCCGTTGCCACCTGGCGTTGTTGCCACATCGGTCGGAGCCGTCGCCGATTCCACCGACTCTTCCGCGTCCCTTTTGCCGGCCATGTCCGGTCCCACTGGGGTCGGTTGACCCTGCGATGGAATGGAGCTCTCGGTCGTCGACTCGTCCTCGCTAATACACCGGATGTTGTCATCATTACGCAGGATGTGATTAATGATGACGAAAAGAACAAAAAGAAAAAGAGTTACTATTATTATACCTGACCAACGTTCCATTAGGGCCGCCCTGGACTGGATGGTGGGATTTCTTCCGCTGGCCGATGCAAGTTTGCCGGATGCGCTCCACTCCAGCGCTCATTTGCTCTTTGAATAAATCGCCTAATTGGCGGACGAGCTCTCCTTTTGTGTGCTGCAATCGCGCTTGCAGATCCGATTCGGCGGCGCATCGGTTCTCGTCCGTCTGGCCGGCCCGGACCGTTTCGCCGAGAGCTTCAACAGATCTGGCCAGTCCCCTGACGCCGGCGTCGTTACCTCGACAGCATTCTAACAAGGCGGCGACGTCGTCTCTGAGTTGCCTGTCGTCACGACGGGCGATCGAGCTGCCATTGGCCACTTTGTCCAGCTGCGTCAAGACTTTATCCAGCGTCTCGAACCTCCTGTTGGCCCTCCTAACGGGCTGGAGCATCCGGCGCCACAATTTGACAAACGATCTTTCAGCCTGATTCATTCCGCTCCCTCCGCCTTCGCCTCCGGGACCGGATGGATAATCGGAATCGCCGTCGTCGTAGACATCCTCCGACGCTTCGTCGGCCGTCTTCCCTCCGTTTTGCTGCCTCTTGACCACCATTTTGTCGAGGATAAAGTCCACCTTGCCGGCGACATCGTTGACGACGTCCAGCGTCTTTTGTTGGATTTCCCTGTTGCCCGTCAAGGCCGATCCGGCAGCTCCGGCCGTTTTGTCGGCGGCCATCTTGTTCACTTTGATCTCGATGTCCTTGAGGGCGCTAAGTACTCCGCGGCTGGTGAATTCGGAGAAGAGCGGCGCTTCCGCCACGGTCGACGTCGTCTGCAGTCCGCCGGCTCCATTGGCCCCGATCTTGCGCTGGATTTCGGCCACTTTGGCGTCCGTCTCTTCCAGTTTCGTCATTAGCTTGGATAGCCTATCGTCCAGTGGCAGTAACGTCGCCATTTTCTCGTCGAGAATCTCCCATTTCTCCGCTCCCCTACAAGAGTCCGACAGATTGATCCGTTATTCCATCTAGATACTAACTAGGGACATTAACGAGATAGTGGGCGAGCACCTGCTGAGGATGTCCAGTTTCTTGTCGACAGACTTGATCTGCTCGTTCCAGGCGGAGACGTGCAGCTGGAACGTGTCCCAGACATGGGCCCTCTCCTGCAAATTCTTGACGTTGCTGGAAATCAACAAGAGATTCGTCCTATTTATCTAAATACGATGGTCGATTGACGAGACCAACATGCAACGGGGCCAACCTGTCGATGTGGGCCAGTGAAGTAGCGCTGGCCAGCAAGCGCGTCTCCAACTTGTTCAGGTACAGTCCGTTGAATCGCTCCATTTGCTCTAAACAAAAACGGCCAGGCAATTGAGATGTTTCGAACTTTTTTATTTATTTTGATATCCACAACACAATATCTACCTCCCACCGTTTCCATCATGACTTTGATCCGAGAGATATCGTCCCTCATGGCCGTCATGGGATCGAGGATGGCGGCCCGGCCGAGACTGCTGGCCGCCAATAGGGTGGCGACCACCAACGTCATCACCGTCGTGGAAGACATTGCCATCAATCGGGTAGTAGATAGAGGCCGTCTAATATCTGATTCGATTGGATTTGAATTTGAATTTCCCGCGCGTGATTCTCGGCTCTTTTGGATGAATCCGTTCCAGACATTCACGGACGCGACCCTTTCGGCTGCTCCTTCTATCCTACCGCCCTACCCACCCGCAACACTCGTAGTACAGTACCCACACGCTCTCACGCTGTCGGTCGCTGCTGCTCCGGTTACGATAAGAGATAAGACCACAAGACGGCTCTCAACAGCTGCTGCTGCTGCGAGTTTTTTTGGCTCCGCTCCAGGAATCGGCACAACAACAACAACAACAACAGGGAAATATATATATAAGAAGAAGAAAACCACTGGAAGAAGAGAAAAAAAAAGTTATTCAGAGAAGCGCAAAAAACAATGACGGAACGGTATTGGATTGAGCGAGTCGCGCACTGATTACACGAGTTCCAGTTGGATGATGACCTGCTCTCTGAACTGTCGTCAACATCCGACGACGACAATCTTAATAGAGTCAAGAATGTGAGAGAGAGAGAGGGGATGCGTCGTCGAGTCACGGAGGGAGCGCTAACACTAAAAGAGAGACGATCGGCTTCAACTTCAACTTTGAACTGTCTCGATGAATTCTATCTCTCCTCTATATCATCTCTCTGTGTGGAACTGGGCGCTTGCTGGGTGCTGGGCATCCGCTTCACTCCGGCCCCCTCCCGTCGTTTGTTTGTTTATTTTTTCATCATTTTCCCGTATGGTTTTTATGTGCTCCTTCTTGCCTTAAACCGCCCCGTTTTTCAGGGAGGAAATAAACAACATTTTCTTGCTGATGGTATTACATATACACCAAAATAAACGGGCTCAGCATATAATATATATATGTTTTACTGATTTACTATAGACACCACGCTGCCCTACAAAACTGGCCCAGGATTTGTGCACTTGTCTTCTGCGTCCGCATAATCGTTTATCGTCATCAGCGGCGTCCGAATTTTTATGTTTTGTTTTTTTGAAGAAAAAAAAGAGTCGGCTATTTGTCTTGTTGCGACGCGCAATATCCGCATCCGGAATTCGCATCAGTCATTGACCTGCTGCTGCTCTGAACGAGGTCCTGATGAATTGTGTTGATTCATTTCGCAGGGCACAGTCGCAAATAATAATAATCCAGGAGCGGAGGCGGTTGTTTCCTCTAATTAGGGCGAGGCGGTCGCTAACATTTGTTGATGGTCATTGGTGGCGAGACTTTATATAGCTTCTTTAATGAAATGAATATCGTAACTCGGTTAAAGTCCACCTTGTATAGATATACAAGCGCGGCACGTAGGCTGCCGCCGCCCCGTGATCCGCGCGCTCTTCGCGTTCATGACGATGGATGGTTTCGGATGGAGGGGATGGCGCTATTCATCTTAATGATGGCCGAGCCGAGCGCGCGTCCTCTTCTTTTTCTATTCACTGGGTCGTGTGTAGGGCGTTGAACAAGGCGTGGGAGAGTGGTTGGTGGTTTAATAGAGCCCTAGCGGATTCACGAATGAATCACGTTCCGGCAATCCGAGTTTTCACACTAGGCGCCTCCCTATGGCAGCGGCAAACATTATTGGTGAGGAGGACACCACCTTCTAGATTTCCGAACGTATAGTGTCGCCGTGGTGCGTTCATCACATTTACATTCTCCCCAGCAACTTGAACCATTCATCATCCAACGATTCCCTTTTCCTTTTTACATGGCGGGGCTGTTGGCTCGCTGGATAAGAGGAGAAAGTGTTGGACAGTAGGGCCTTGTCTCGTCGATGTAGGACGCCGAAAGAAACACATTCTATCACATCGGACGAGTATATACTTTCACCATGACCCGATAGCAGTCGAGTGGAGGGAAGAAAACGAAACAAAAAAGGCACACGAAATGAATCTGCTCCTCAGCATCTGGTGCTGTCGCAATACGGGTCACATGTTTACACTTTTTTTTTGGTTGTTGCCGCATACAAAATGTGGGTCAAGATCGGGGTGGTAATACTCTCAATTGGTCCACTCGAAGGACATGAGCTTTCCACGATGCAACTGGGTCTAATAAAAATACAAACCAGTTTGTAGGCCCAGTTTCATCTAAATAAGGTGTTGGCTCAATTGGAAAATATTTTTTTTGGCGCTGAGTTTAAATGGTAAAACAATCCTCGGCTTGTTGAACTCGCGTGTGTTTTTGGGTTGCGATACCCCAATGGGTACAGTATATACACCCAGAAGAGACTTTGAGAGTCGTGTGCAAGGAGGTGGGTCAGGTATAGCAGTAGTAGGTGTCTTAAACGAACCATTGCCGAGCCAACCTCCAACCCGGTCTGCAGCAGCTTTCCTAAAAGCTGCATCACCCCGACGACGTACGTGACTTTGTGTGCCTCATATTAATATTATTAGAGATCGCCAAAATGGCCATCGACGACGATATGGAAGCTTTGCGTAAAATTTCCACGACGAGCAGCTGTCCGACGGAGGCATCGCTTGAACGTAATTCTCGTAACTTGTTGTTGTCTGATCTGTTTTCTGAAATTGAAATTTAATATTCGATGATGCCATTACTACCGTTGCAGCTCTGAGAAGACGACGAGCGAGGTTATGGGGTTCGTGCCGCTTGAACTTGGCTTTCATGTGTTTGGCAGCTACTTTAGCCTTCTTCCTGATGCGCCTCAACTTGAGTTTCGCTCTGGTCTGCATGGTGCGCGATTCGACCTCCCGTTACGTCAACGAGACCGCCGTCGCCACTAACGCTAGCAACGCACCACTCAGCTTTCGCCAGCATGAGATCATCGCCCCGCTAGTCGATGCAGCCGGCGACCCGTTGGCTTGGCTCACCAAAGAGCAAAAGGACGCGTTAGATGATGTTGATGACCTGCAAATTCTCTACCAACAGGTTAGAGCGTTCAGGAAAAACACTCTACTATAAAAATGCGCCGTTATATTTGTGGCTTCCTTTTTTCATTCCGCTGGATATGGCGAATCTATCCAGTGAGATGGCGCATTTCTTTTTGTGTATACTTTTCTATGTTTAATCGCACAGGATGGACTCGATTGGAACAAAGAGGTCCAAGGCAGCATGCTAAGCGCTTTTTACTACGGATTTTGCGTGACTCAGGTCTTTGGCGGATGGCTAAGCGATCGGATGGCCGGCAGCAAAGCCATGTACATAAAGTTCACAACCTAGTAGAAATTTAATATAGACTCAATATCTACTTCCTTATTGTTTAGATTGTTAACGGCCATGTCGGCGATGAGCTTGATTAGTCTTTTAACGCCAATCGTCGCCCAATGGAGCCAAGTCTTTTTCGCCATGCGACTCGTCCTCGGATTGGCTTCCGTAAGAATTCATACAGTTTTTAAATAATTGGGAAAAAAAATGACTAAGCAAAATGCGGATGAATTAAAAGGGACTGGCGCTGCCGACGATCCAGCCTCTCTTTTCGCGATGGTCAGCACCGGATGAGAGAGGCACGTTGATAGGCCTAGCTTTTGCCGGTTTCACGCTTGGCAGTTCCATCACTTTCCCTCTGTCGGGTTTTCTCTGCGAGTACGGCTTCGCTGGTGGCTGGCCTTCCATCTTCTACCTCTCCGGTTAGTAATAATAGAGCTGGCTGAAATGGCCTTTCTCACAGCTAATCGAATCCGAGGGACTCGACAGGGTTATTTGGAGCCGTTTGGGTCGTGTTGGCCGTCTTCTTCGTCCACGACTCGCCCGAGACACATCCTCGCATCTCCAGCGATGAGCTCTCGTACCTAGAGCCTTACTGCCTCAAGAAGCAGCCAGGGAAGAAGGTATTAACTTGGCAAATGATGTGTACTAACACTTTGGCCGTTGGAGGCTTAATTGGATTCGTGAATCAACAGTACAACAGCATCCCTTGGAAATGCATTCTCAGCTCCGTGCCCGTACACACCATTAATGTCTGCCAATTTTGTCTCAACTGGGGCTTCTACACTCTCATCTCCGGCCTGCCCATCTTCATGAAAGAAGCCCTTAAATTCGATATTACCCAAGTAAAAACTTACTTTTATTTAGTCTCTTTCAGTAAATCATCATTTTGATTTTCTATGCTCTTCAATCAGAACGGCCTTTTGTCTTCGATGCCTTACGCAACGGCCTTAGTGATCCACCTGCTCGCTGGGAAAATGTTTGATTGGTGTCGTCAGAAGGAATACTGCTCCATAACGTGGTTAAGGAAGATCTTCAACACTGTTGGTATGTACACAACGCTACTAATTACCCAGCAGTATAGACCACACAGGTGTGATAATCGTAACATTGGGGTTTTTTAATAGGTTTCCTGCTACCGGCCATTAGCTTCTTCATTGTGGGCCAGTTAACATTCGAATGGCGTTACGTGGCCGTCTTTTTGTTGGCGTTAAGCCAGGCCGGCAGTGAAATTGCTATTATGGGTGGTTTCTTGTTGTCCAACATTGATCTGGCCCCACAGTATTCCGGTGTCTTGCAGGTATTACATCATAGTACATCAGTTGTTTGTCTTGTTGATCTGATGCATTGTCTCGATTATGATTTAAGGGCATCGCCAGCACGATAGGAACTGTTCCAGGCTTCGTTTCTCCTGTTGTCATTGCTTATCTGACGCCCAATGTAACTTTTCCGTTACGCTCTCATTTCTTGCGAATAACTCTAACGGACATTTCACTCTCTTGTAGGGAACGGCAGGTGAATGGGCCATTGTTTTCTATATCAGTGCATCCCTCTATCTCTTCGGAGCCCTGATTTATCTCATTTTGGGGACGAGTGAGCGCCAGAAATGGTCTCGAACAGCAGCTACCGAAGAGCGAAACAATCGATTGTATCAACCACCGACTATGGCCAATCGACCTGAGACCTGTGATTCTTAAGAACAAAAGCGTCAATCAGCTCATCTCGCTTATTCTATTCTTTTATTATTGTTGAACTTCGTTGAAATTCATCAGAGCATAAACTATGACATGGTACTGTTTTCCACAATCGGATTTCGAGGGAATTCTTTATCATTATTATTACGGCGAAAACAGTTGAAAATACAGCGTTTTTTTATCTGCACTTGAAACGGCCAGAAAGAAACGGCGCATGTGAGCACATGAAGTAGGGTGGCAAGGCTTTTTTAGCCTGGAGGGATTTTTTTGAATTCTTGTTGGCGCCGGGCTGACTGGCGCCGAGACCCGCGCAATCTGTCAACGCGGTATATAATGGAGGTAGCAAAGGGAGGCGTGTGTTGACGTCTTAAAACGAAAACGGAACAACCATCACTAAAGTCGTTTGAAAAGTATTATGTGATTGTCGTGCTGCGAACCGTATGAGTTTTGGACGTTCCGCTGAAACGTCAGACTCAACTTGTTTGATTTTGTTCTTGATAAATTGAAGTCTGTGGCTGAGCTGGAGTAGGTTTTGGGAAAATCATCTGCTCTGCAGGTACCCGTTTCAAATATTCATTTACGCAATAGTACCATATCTATCCCCTCTGGCGGTTATGCAACCCATGACTAACACATGAGTTTGTGACTCTCTGCACATTCAGGCAAGGATCTTAGAATGACGAGCAGCAGCCCAACCAGTGCGGATGCCTGCCTCAGCATTGTTCACAGCTTGATGTGCCATCGCCAAGGAGGCGAGAGTGAAAGTTTTTCAAAACGTGCCATTGAGAGCCTTGTAAAAAAATTAAAGGTTTGCAAATTATTTCATTTGGTAGGTGATATCTTAATACTGTATTTCCCTTGCAACAAATTCACAGGAAAAGCGGGATGAGCTTGACAGCTTGATAACTGCTATAACCACTAATGGAGCCCACCCCAGCAAGTGTGTCACAATTCAAAGAACGTTAGATGGTCGTCTTCAGGTTGGATGACAAATCTTTCTTTTTTGTTTACAATTAGTAAATACCATGTCTATCTCTGTAGGTGGCTGGTAGGAAAGGCTTCCCACATGTCATATATGCAAGAATATGGAGGTGGCCAGACTTGCATAAAAATGAACTGAAACATGTCAAATTTTGTCAGTTTGCTTTTGACCTAAAATGTGATTCAGTCTGTGTAAACCCGTATCATTACGAACGAGTGGTTTCACCCGGAATCGGTAAAGTTGATCGTTTTATGTAAATCAACTTGTTCAAAACATGCAATTTTCCCGTTTTTAGATCTCTCAAGCCTCAGTTTACAGCCATCTGGAGGAGCCTCTTCATCTGGGGCCATGGTGAAGGATGAATATCTTTCCCGAAGCATGGATGTTGATGGCAGTGGAGGCCACCCCCAGCCCCAAATGGGAATGGGAATGTCGACACCTGGAGTCTCAGGAGTTGTGCCACAGATACCTCCTCCGTTGCAGCAGCCTCCCCCACAAACAATACAGCATCACGGGCCTCCTCCGACACCCACCTTCTCTTCTATGATGCCTCATCCATCTCAAAATCAGGGGCAATGTAAATAGTTTTTCTTTAATGACGATATCGATTAGTTGAAGAAAAAAAAGAAAAAAATAATCCTTGTCCTCCAAATCTTGTCCTGTCTGTTCAGTGCCGCCTAGTAGTCCTACTAGCCCACCGCATAATATGCAGCAGCAGGTGCAACAACAACAGCAACAACAGCAGCAGCAGCAGCAGCAGCAACAACAACAACAACAACAACAACAGCAGCAGCAGCAAGTGCAGCAACAGCATAGTATCCCAACGCCTACTCCTCAAGGCGCTTCTTCATCAAGCGGTGGACAAGTCTTTTTTGGCAACGACATGCCACCCAGTGAGTTTTCATATCTAGGAAATTATATAATGAACGTTGCCGGAGCTAACTGACAAATTTTCCTCTCAGGCTCTGGTGGTTTGATCCCGATGTCTCCTCATATCCAGAACGGATTTCAGCCACTTCCTCCTCAAAATACGGTGGGCCAACAACAAAGCTACGCTCCCCCTCAAGGTGTACCTCCACCTATGGCTGTAGCTATGAACAATCAGCCTGTCGTGGGATCTGTTCCCGTACCTTGTCCGCCCTCCGGGGCCGGAGTGAGTGGACAGGGGACTTGGACTGGCAATAGCACTTTAACTTACACACAGACAATGCAACCGCCCGATCCTAGGAATCACCATCCAAGCTATTGTATATCCCGCCGAGTTTCCTTTATACTCTAAACGCCAATTTACCTTTCAATTTGCTTCAGGGCCCCACCAGACTCCCGCTGTCCAGCAACACGATTTGGGAATACAGGCCGCGTTGTCTTCGCAACCAGTACCCGAGTTTTGGTGCTCTGTGGCATATTTTGAGTTGGATACGCAGGTTCAAAACGATCAAAAACGAGAAAAAAGTAAAATGCTCAAAGTTCTTTTTCTGTGTTAGGTGGGAGAAACTTTCAAAGTACCATCGTCCTGTCCGACAGTCACTGTCGATGGCTATGTCGATCCATCAGGAGGTGATCGGTTTTGCCTGGGTGCCCTTAGCAACGTCCATCGCACTGATCAGAGCGAGAGGGCGAGGTATTAGTCGACGTAACCTAATTTCCAAAGGTGAATTTTCAATCATTCCTTTTCTTTTTTAAGGTTGCATATTGGTAAAGGAGTCCAGCTGGATTTGCGAGGAGAAGGAGACGTTTGGCTGCGCTGCTTGTCCGATCACAGCGTCTTCGTTCAGAGTTACTACCTGGACCGAGAAGCAGGCCGAGCTCCTGGAGATGCGGTCCATAAGATCTATCCATCGGCCTACATCAAAGTTTTTGACTTGAGACAGTGTCACGGACAAATGCAACAGCAAGCGGCTACTGCTCAGGCTGCTGCCGCTGCTCAAGCCGCCGCTGTAGCTGGACACATGCCCGGCTCGAACAATGTTCCCGGAATGCCGCCTCCAATCAGTTTGACGGCCGCTGCAGGCATCGGAGTAGATGATTTAAGGAGGCTATGTATTCTCCGACTTTCTTTTGTCAAAGGATGGGGTCCAGACTATCCACGAAACTCTATTAAAGAGACCCCCTGCTGGATTGAGGTAATCGTTTGTCTCAATCTTCTAATTCAAGATGCTTATCTGTCGCCATCTGTTTCATTAGGTTCATTTGCATCGTGCACTACAGTTACTTGACGAAGTGTTGCACACGATGCCGATCGACGGGCCGAGGCCCCATGAATAACAAGTACCTGCCAGAAGAATCTGTTACTGGCGTATTTTACATCGTAATTCTTTTTAGAGCGGAGCTGAAACGTGTCAGAGTGAACCAAACTTGAACGAGCAACAATTGTGCAATAGCATTGTTTAATTCTTGCAGGCCACCCGTGATAACTTGTCTGTATTGGACATTCTGAGGAAATTGGCTGACGCTTTTCCCCCCTTCGCTTTTTTGGTTAATAGAGAATCTTTCCTTCTCTGTTGAGCGACACTGTTTCAGACTGTTAAGCTTGGTGTGTCTCAAGAGAAATCGGATATTGCATGCTGTCTTTTGTTTTTCCATGTTACCTTTTACGTTTTGCCACTCATTCTGCCGATGAAAGGAATAAGAATCGCCGAGCCGTTTTTATCTTCAATTTTTCATTTTAATTGTTAAGTTTTACTGGGTACTTTGACTTGCAGATCGGCCTTCACCTAGTGCGATAAATGCCTTCTATGGAAAGCTGATTTGGGACATTCGACCGGTTTTGTTGTCGTACGTTAAGTTTTACAGCCAACAGATAATAAAGGAAAAACCGCTAGTCAGTCCACTCAGTCGTCATAGCCATAACTCTCCTGGGAGGTATTGGAAATTCACGCCGCTAGATGGCGAAAACTCTGGACAGAGAACAAAACAAACAAATGCAACCAGACCGACCAGACTGTGTTGTTTTGTCACTGCTCAACATATTCTTCCAATTAGACTGTTGCGATGGAGTTATTTAATACGACTCAAAGTACATCGAGCAATTCGGTTTCAAGTGTCCCTTCCTATGTCGATGCTTCGACAGGGATGACATCAAATGATGTGAAAGCAGAAGTGGGCGATCTCCAAGGTCGTGCTTTGCAACCGAACTCGACGGCCTCAATTGCTGTGCAAATACTTAGTATTGAAAGGCATTTGAGCAATGAGTTGAATCGGCTCGTGTTCAGTCCTCCTGTGGCCTATGTTTACAACCCGTTGGTATATTTATGATATCTACTAACACATTATTTGAAGTTATTTTATTCCACTTTTTCAAATCAAATTCTACTAATTCTACCTTCTTTTGTAGAATTATGCCTGGGAAACACATGGACTATTTGTTACCAAATATGGAAACAGCAAAAAACAAATTCTTTTTGTTGGGATGAATCCTGGTCCTTGGGGCATGGTTCAAACTGGGGTGATTACTGTTTTAACTGCATATTTATGTGAAAAATCAAATCTGACATGAGGTTTTTCAAAAGCACATTCTTTTTTCTAGAAACTTAATTATTTTTGTAAAGATGGTGGTGTGTTAAAATTGCTGTTTTCTCATTGCCATTTTTGTTACCTGTTCTGTTGTACCAGATTCCTTTTGGAGCGGCACGTCTTGTACAGGACTGGCTCGGTATTGTTGGAACGGTAGGTCAACCGCCAGTAGAGCATCCACAACGCAGAGTTCAGGGCTTTCAGTGCCCCCGTACAGAAGTCAGTGGGCAACGCTTTTGGGGCTTCTTCAGAGATGTCTGCATCACGCCGGAAAACATGTTCAAGAACTGTTTCGTTTACAGCTATTGTCCATTAAGTTTCATGCACAGCAGTGGACGCAATATAACTCCCCCAGAACTGAAGGTATTACTATTCTGCGCATGATAACAATTACAGATACAAGCTGCTACAATTCTTTCTTAATTAAAGTCATCGGATCGCCAAGCAATAATGGAAATGTGTGATAATTCACTGGCTCAGATTATCACAGCCCTTCAGGTGGGTATCGTTATAGGCATCGGGAAGTTTGCCGAGTACCGTATACGGGAGACTGTTAAAAGAAACTCGCTGAACGTAACGGTAAGTGGGACTTGTTTTCCTTTTTTGATCAATTGAACAGATTACCTGATACTGTTCTGCGGTGAGCTAGATCGGCTGCATACTACATCCTAGTCCGATTAATCCATCTGCCAACAAAGGTTGGAAAGAAGCTGTATTGAAATCCATGCAAGAAATGAACATTCTTCATATTGTCAGAGGGGATCAGCTGCATCAATGTATTTAATCTTTCGGTAACACCCGATGAAATTCAAGTCAAGTATTGCAAAATGCAATAAGCTTTGTTACTTGTGTTCAACACTGAACTCTAATTGTTGTGAATTTTTTCAAACCTTATCAAACTCGGAAGCCATTTGGGAAATGCTAGCTTAAAGCTATAGTGCCCGGCCATAAAAAATATTCGTCTAAGACATTTTCAAATTGTTACGATTTCATTAACTTGTATATTAAAATTCTTCTTTAAAGTTGTGGATCTCATCGTCACGGAAATTATATATACACCCGGTTAATATGTTAGTCCGTGCTGTTTTGTCTTCGTTCTATTATTCTACCTAAATCGCTTCACATGGGTTACTTCTGTGGAGTTCTTTTGCGATTAAGACGGGCATCTATCCACTAAGTCGCCTTCCCCTGTGCCCCCTTGAAGTCACCTTTCATGGTCGTGACATACTATGATAGCTGGACTACCTCACAAAACAAGATTTAATAAATAGGATTCTAATAGTAACGTAAATTCCGTTGGCTACGTTTTCGGGAAGATGAATGATGAAAGCTAAAGTGAAGTAAATCAATTTAAGTTCTAAAGTTTGTTGACTTTGATTGCTCTGTAGACCACATCAGTTTTCGTTGGCATAGGCCTAACTGAAGTTTGGTTGGCGACAGCAAGTTAACTATATATAATTTGTATTTGAAACGTTTGCTTATCATACAGCAAATAAGAGGTAAAGTACTTACATAATCTATTAGCAGTCTCTTACTAAATGAAATAAAAAAAAAAAAAGAACATAGAATTTTGGTTCAATGTCGTGATAATCAGAAAGAACTTGAAAACAATTAAACTTTGGCTAATTCAATTTCTTCTCTTTGCAAGTCCGATGTACTGGAGGAGAATGTTGGGTTGACTTCGCCTTCGACCGACGCTACCAATTGTATCGGCTCTTGTTGTTTTTTGTCATCTTCTGCCCTACTGCTTTCCTGGACCTGTTAAAGCAGAATTATTTCTCCAACTATTCAAAAAAAAAGTTTAATTTGGTAAAAAAAGTTACGTAATCGTCGCCGACTTTGAATCGAAGGAACTGTAAATTATTGAAATCAATCATTATCTCGGAAATCCCAAAAAGGTAAAAGAAAATAATTCAATACTTCTCTCATTTTCTTGGGCAAAAACCAGTAAACTGTATTGCCGACATTACAAATGAGCCCTGGATTCAGTTTCCGAGGATCCTGTAGTCCGGTTATAGCGCTCACGATCATGCCTACAATAACCACCGTCAAGCAGCCCACGGTCGAGTACCACATGTACGAGAGTTGATAAATTGCCAGTGGTTCTTCAACTGCTGTGTTCCTAGTAAAAGCGAAGTAAAATGCCAAAGTTTTAATTTGTAAATTGTTCATGAAATTGACAAAACGAATTCGTCCACCAAGCTTACGCTTGTGCAATAGGTGAAAAAGTTGTCGTTGTCGGAATCCATTCACTGAAACCCCCAATAGCCGCATCAGTTGCGTTGAGTGCGCGACAGCCTTCTGTAGTGTACGGTTTGCTCGCTAATTTGAGGAAACCATAAGCTTTGGAAACTTGCGTTCCAACGCCAATCCAGAACATGAGAAGTAAGCTGCTAATTATGCCAACACCAGCTCCCTAGCCAATTCAAACATTATATTTCACAACTTAGCAATTTTACGTGACGGGCGTAATAGCGAATAACAGTAAACTATAAGCACTCACGATAGCGTTTGCCCAAGGGAAAAAGATTCCTAGAGTAAATACGCCAAGAAGTGGTCCACCAATGATACCGAAGATACTCAGGGCGGCCTACAATTATAGAAATTAAAGTAATCGTGTTAGAACGTTTTCAAATGAAATGAATACATAAATAAAGTAAATACCTCTAGAACGTTACCGAGCTGAGCAGCGACGAATACCAATCCAAAACATAAGAGACCGAATCCCATGGCCAGACCTTTGGATACGGTGGTAGCGCGAGCATCGTTCATACCAACACAACAAAATGGTCGCACGAAATCTTCCAAACAGATAGCGGCCAAAGAGTTAAGACCGCTAGATACAGTGCTGGAAAAATAAAACAGAATCGTAATCAATGTTTAAGACGGTTTTTTGCCGCCTAATACGAAATAGTGTCAAATTAAACCTCAATGCACCACTGAATATACCGGCGACGAAAAGACCTGGAACACCTGGAATGTGACCTAGAGTGTCCATGACGAACAGCGGGAAAAGTTGATCTGGTTTGCTTACGTACTGTTGAATAAAATTATTTAGTTTTTTTTATGAAGAAATATATCAATTAAACTTGAGAACTTTACCTTTGCTGAGAGCGGATCGCAATCGGCGTATTTAGCGAAAATAACCATACCTCCATAACAACAGACAGAAAGGAGGACGGACAAGCCAACGAGGTTAATCCACACAGCGCTGTCAAAATTCATCAGCGTTTAGGAATTTCTAAGGTTAATTTAAAGTACAGCATTCTCACTTTCTAGCTTGCTTAATTGTGGCGACAGTCAGGTAGCGTTGCACTTGAGATTGATTAACTCCGTAAATGGTAACCCTGCGTGTAAGGAAAGTGAAAGCTATAAACACGTATAAGTACAGTCAATGTCTAGATTGAAATGTTTTATACTTACCATGTGAAATATCCTCCGATAACCAAGGACCAAACTGAGTGGCGTTTTCCAGGATTGACGTCGAAACTATTTCATGTCCCCAACAACATTAAAAAATTTAGAAAAACATCGCTTGCTAATTTACAGGTTATATTAAGTCAGACGTACTCGTCAAATTCCACTCTTCCAGTAACCTGGTTAGCGTTCCAAACAGCAGACAAACCGCCTACATCGACATGCCCTTTGATGATGACCTGGTTTGAAATTGAATTATAGAGCATAAGACTAGTTGTTTTCAATACATTTGTAGCGCGCTCTACGTTTTTACCGCGATCATCGAGACGTACATGATGAGGACCTGCAATGTGTCGGTCCACATCACTGCTTTCATTCCTCCCTGAATGAAAAATTTTAATTTTTTGACTGGCGTCTTGGTGATAATAAAACGAATGAAATTCTAATACTTACTACGACAGTATAGAAAATACACACGACAAAGATGGCAGTAATTGAGAGGTAGACGTTGATTCCGGTCACTACAAATCAAATTATTTTGAATGAAATATGATGAAAGTTCATCGCTTGTAATATTTGTTTTGCGTATAATGCATCAGTTTTTTTCAGTTTTGTTTTAGCATAAGAAAACTAAAAGATTACCTTGACTGAGCGCTAGTGCGGGAGCATATACGACGACAGCCATATAAAGGCTCTGGAAGACAATTTGAAAAAAGTTTAATTTATAATTAATTATATAAGAAAAGAGCTAGTTAGTTAAACCGCTCACCATTTGGACTGTAAAAGTTGCAGATCCAATACATCGGATTACTTTATGGAAGCGCAATTCCAGATACTGTTATGTTCAAAGTAACGTTGTTTATTTTATAGTTCTTTTGAGCTTACGACGAAGATATACAACCTCGTACGCCGATGTTACTTGAAGTTTATAAAAAATAGGAAGATAGAGGTAGTTGGTAGCTGGCATTACTAAACACAATCATTGGCAATCCGCTCGTGAGCGATTAATTAGGCTCGTCTTCAATTTAAGGTAAAACGAAAGACTCACCAATGAAGTAAGATACACCAATCAGCCAGTACATCGTTCCGAATTGGTAGACTTCAGCTGGTGTTCCCAACAGAGTAATTGCCGACATGAAGCTGAAAAACAAATGAGAACATAATGAGGCCCCTCGAAACAAGAGATACAAGGCCTTGGGAGTAAAATCTTACCTAGCAATCAGTGACATTGCGACAGGAAAAGTCGACATACTTCTTCCGGCCATCAGAAACTCGGACGTTGTACTCTGCTTTCCACCCGCACTTAAAGATGAATATTGTCATTTTAACCTTTATGGTTTGTCATCACTTTCAAGTACGTAATGCATACCATGCGTAGTAAATTCCTATGAGGGCTGAAAGAGCCAACATCAGAACAAACACCAAGTAATCTGGCCATCCGAAGCGGGTAACTAACTGTTCGGTATTTTCGATGACCGTCATTTTCTATAACTGATTAAATGAAAACATCGTCTGGATTATTTTTCAGTCACAAAAAACGCCCATGCGTTAAAAAAAGGTGGGAACAAATGTATATCTATCAAAAAATCAAAAGATGATTCATAATTGGCTGATAAATACAACATCGATGAGTGTCGATTGTTCTCATGTCAGTGTCTCATCAGCTATAGTGAGCCAACATTAATTTAGGGCTGTCCTGATTAATTAAAAATTTGGGTGTTCTTATAACGTAATATAAGAACGTTATCATGGATACTCTAGACGTGATTTAACAGGCACTTTTCTAATTAACCTACGGCAACATACTAGTTATCAAACGTAACACAAGACCTTAAATGAATCGGCGCACGCACCACGTACGTCCCAGAGATCAATTCACAATATTCTATCGACAGTACGGTATTGCGGTACTCTTCTTTATTTTCACCGAGACATTTGATTTGCAGCTGCGCATTACACGTAAACTCGACAACATCGTGCAAAAAGTAGGTGCATTATTTGTAAATTATATGGTTACACGTTACCGTTGCTTGACATTTCCTCGTAAAGGGCCAATCCCGATCGCCTAAAACTCGTTATTGGAGCGAAAAATTCAATTTTGTTTTAGTTGCCCAGTAGGTCAAGTTTGTCCACTTTGATGACCTTCTACTACACGAATTTGATACAGTGCAAGTTGCTTTGTAGAGGTAGAGTGAAAGTAGCTATACTAGGCCTGATAAGTAAACGGAACTGGCGCGAGAACTTTTTTCCTTGAGCAACTAATCCTGACCTTATGCTTATGGTACTCAAAAATCACGTATGAAAAACTATTTTCTAACATTATTACCGTTGAGGAATGCGAACTCATAAACGGCATCATGATTGTATTATACAACTCATTTGCGCGCGGTTAGAAGTATTAGTTTTCATCCCTATATTTTCTTTTCAATAATCAATCAGAAAACCGGTTCGACATGAAGGGCTGTGCCGTGCCGGCTGTCCCAAAGCTATATTCAGAGAGAGAGAGAGATGTTTACAATTTTGAAATTGTGCCGTGCAGGAATCGTATGTCATGAAGAGAAAGAGAAAGTCATCCGACCCTGAACGGAAACCTTCCTTTTTGGCACAACATGATGCTCGAATGGGTTGCGCGTGATTAGCGTTGCCTGCTTATGCTAGAAAAAGGTTTTCCTTTTTCCGCTGACAATCGTATTGACGTGCGGTGCTGTTCCAACAGTTTCATTTTGCTCTAAAGCGCTACACAAAAGAAGAATTCCGGTGAAGGAGAGCAAGGAATGCTACAATTGAATCTGCGAGAGTAATGTGATGCACGATCACGTATGTCCGGTACGAAGGATGCGCTCGACACAGATTAATCGAGAATTATTCCGTACAATCCATTCGCCGAGAAATAACAGCACTATTTCACATCAAACGCGTTGAAACGAATTCTACCAATATCAATACCAGCAGATAGTCACTAACACAGTATATAACGGAAATGTCGAGCTACGAAGCTTTTTTTACGATCGTAACCACTATTATGACTTGTTGGTCGAAAAATAATGACTGGGTCAATCAATCAGCATTCAGAATAATAAATAATAGTCATCACGATTGACCGAAAAAAACGCAGTGTGTTCTATTCAGTATTCCCTGCTTTGCACACAAAAGGCCAATTTTGCCTGGGTCCGAAAGACTACGAGTGTAGGACACAACACTATTTTGAAAATGCAAACTGCTTTAATATTCCAACTAGAGCACCCAGCGTCGGATTGGAACAGCCGAACAGGTAGTGCGTTCGTTACTCCATTCAAATTGCTAAGTTAGTCACGTGCAAAAACTAAACTCAAATACAAGACTGAAGAACCGAAACAACGAAATTATGACGTGAATCAATAGCCAATAACGTTCACTAGTTTAGTCGCAAAACGGTAAAGAAATCGTGAGCTTAGGTGAGTAATTACAGGTAGTCGACGAGGAACTATGGAGAACACGGTGTATAAACAAAACCACCTCACTTTCACTGGATAAAGCAGAGAGCATTCAACGTACTGCTCAACAAACAATAGGTGCCCAGGTGGGTGTTACGTACAGTCGTACAGTGTGCACCTCTCGGTTGCAACTGGCGATGGGACTCACCTTACACTTCAATAAACTCACGAAAAGGCAATCCATGGGGCGACGAAGGAGGGCAGCAAAGCAACATGCAAATAACCTACGCTAGACAAGCCGCTACCCTATAGGAATAACTGTGCCCGAAAGAGAATGTGTATATCTCTCCCTATTGGGTTACCTTTAGTCCGTCCGTGATTTCATGGCCAAACACTTTGAGCGCACTGATGTGTTTGGGCCCCGCGTTGTTGTCTACCAGACGATAAAAGTAACAACAGTCAAAATAAATCGTTTGCATTATTTATTATTATTTATGTTGTACACACAACATCAGAATTGAAACGCATTGTTCCTTTTGTATTGTTTGGGATTGCGCTTAATTTATCCAGTACTGCAATGTACGTATATACAGACTTCAAGTGCCTTACAAAATATACAGAAGCATACAGAGTACGCATGAAGACGTTTTTTAAAATCCAGATTTGTGCGATTTGGGGTTCTATATATAGGCCTACCTTACGATTCTATTCATGCTAATTGATGTACCGTACGACATTGAATAACTGTAATGGTAAAGAATCTATAGGTTAGGCTACGTGTACGTGGCAAAAGCTGCTTGCAATTTGCGCTGCCAACATCGAGCAATTATAAGCAATTACACAAGCTATATTTCGCGACAACGGCATTAAAATCGATACAATTAATCCGGGAAATCACTGTCTCAACTGGTAAAGGCATAGTCTCAATAGTTTCTGGCATGCGTGGTTCTAATGGTTAAACTTGACCTTCCATAGTCATTAGTAAGGATCTTAATGAAAGTTTCCGAAATTTGACAGAAGGGAAGGTCACTGCAAGGGGGCGCGAAACGAAGCGGACATCGGAAGGCTTTTTTCTTCTGGTAGTTTGGTTACAAAGAGCCCAACATTCCCAATTGCTTCGCTAACAGAGGTTTTTCAGCCCTAGGCTATTTCACAATTGTTGAATATTTTCTTTTTTGACCATCCATCATGACTGCATTGAAAAAAGCAACTGGCATCCTCCTTTGAGATGACTATCATTCTGTTATTACGTGATGAAGGTCTTCCGTCTTTCTTTCTCACCGTACATAACTGGGAGCCTTAAGGAACTACATTTGCGACCTTGGATATCGTCGTCCGGGTATAAGTTGCGAACCGTAGAATAGCAAAGATATTATCAAGGTAAACCTCTATCTAACTGCCTCCATAAAAAAATAAACTGGACAGACTAGCTGCCTAAGATGAGGTAGTTACCAATTAAAAAATACTCAGTACCTGGACTGTTGTATCAGGATAAAGTAAAGAGCGTTTTAGCTCCTTGTCTGCCAAGCCTGGCTCTCAATAATAACGAACACAAAGGGAGGCGCAAGTCACTATTAGAATAGGCATAGAAAATTAGAAATGAGTTCTTTTTCCTTTACACTGGCTATAATTAAGTGAGTAATAAACATAAATTGTTTTGATTCTGACAAGAATTCAATCTAACGTGATGTACGGTGTATCTACAATGTCAAGACTATAGCCTAGCTATATTCGTTTTTAGCATATGCCTGTACAAGGAAAAGGCATACCGTAGTTTTACAAGTAGGCTAAGGGGTACATCCGGGGATTTCGGTAATTCTCAATGTATTTGTGAGACTTTTAAGTGAATTGAATCAAAGAATCACCGGATCCAGTGCATCAATTTTCGTTTTACGGGAACAAGCACAACATCTCCTTGAAAACTTACAGGTCATATGGGTTTGGCTATGGTCCATGCATCCATATCCATGCTCGTGTGGCCTAATGGATAAGGCGTCGGACTTCTAATCCGAAAATTGCGGGTTCGAGTCCCGCCTCGAGTAAACTTTTTGTGATTCCATTTCATCTCCAAATGACACCAACTGATTTTTTAGTGGTCTACACTCGAAATATGATGTTAGCTTTTATTTCGTAGCTTTAATATTGCTTGCGATGTAATACTGGGCATAATTCTCTTTCAAATTTGGAAAATATTCGGAACAGCAATTTATAATGAAAAATTTGAGCATTTGGTAGCTGGCGAACAAATTATGATGTTTGACGTCATTGGATTTTTAAACTATTCGTTTAATTACTATTAAATATCGTAAAGAAAACTTTGAAAAGTGTTTGGCTCCAGTCAGCCTTTAAAAAGAACAAATGCGTATACAGTCAAGCTAAAAGGCGCGGTACTACACCTTGCGGCTTGGTGGCCTAGTTCTGGGGGAAAATCCCGGAAAATGTGATGTAGAATTTTCGAAAATGGAAGGCCATCTAGAGAGCGTATATTACAACTATTTAAATTTAAATATATATTTTTTTAATTTAGTTGACCGCTAGTGAACCCGTTTTCATAGCTTTTATAGATAGAATAGAATTTAGGTTTGGATATGATATTTAAGTTCGGCAACCACTAATTCCTTAATAGGCCATACGTTATACTGTTTAATTTAGTCTTATTATTCAAGCTGAAGCGCCTACATACTTACTGATAATAATAATACCGAAGTTGTAACGGTAGAGTCTTTTGTCACTAAAAATAGTAAAGGCGGGCACTATAGCCACTATAATCTCGCCGCTAAGTCACTTGTTGTTTTTTTCTTCTTCTCCAAGTCACACATTTTATCGTTACGTATATGTATGGCATATGATAGCTGGAATACCTCACAAGATGAGCTATAAAAAATAAGAATCCGTACGAATAAAAAGTTCTGATTGGCGTATTAAAGTACTATTTCTTTTGGGATTTTCGGGAATAAAATGAATGAAACCTGTGAAGTAAAAAAAAACATCTGCACTGGTAAATTATTTTATTGAGTCTTCTCCGAATAACCACATCATAGATATAGACAAGCGTAATTGAGTACAAGACAATTAACGAAAATCCAATCGACAAAAGGGAAAGTCTAGGTTTATACTTCTTAATTCAGGTATGGACCAGGCAGGACATTTTTTTGTTTCGGATTCATGCCGCGTGCTATGGGCTCTCATACAGTTAGTTCTGTGAATCGGGATGGTTAAAGCATTTCTCGTGTGATCTCAAGGGCGGACTACTTGTAAAATAAACCAGACTAAAAATAGACTATAAATAACGTCTGCAAGAATAGGTTGATACCAGAGATCGTAATGTAGGTGGAAGTTTTATTGTCAAGGCATCCACCGATCTTCACAAATACGTTTAAAAACTTGATCATATGATGCAGGGTACAGGCCTATAAAATAAAGAAATGTGGACATACAAAAGAGATATGGGCGAGGCCTTTTAAAGTTTTATCAGAGCTAACCTCGAGGTCGAAAACAAATCTTTAAATCCTTTGATTGATAAGATATGCTCCTCGGTCGATGCGGTTTCCCATTCCGCAACCATGACATTTCTGTTAAAGAAATGTGTGAAGGGAGATGCCTTTTCCGTTGTAATAAAAGCGAGGCCAGTCGATGGACCGATGCGCATGAACGGGTATCGGTTTGTAAACAGCACAGTCAAGCGTAAATAAGTGTCACTGAGTTTATGTCTCATTTCTGCGCATTAAAATTCAGAGGTCCTTTTGTCGTACTTTCACTTATTATAAATTCAAATGAAATTTTAGGACGAAAAGCCTGGCAACCAGCCCTAGCAACTAACGTTTGGCTTCTATATATATTGTCTAGGCAGTCCAGTGTGTTGGGGTTCAGAAGTGCCGACCATCAGCTGGAAAGCAGACGCTCTCCTGGAGAAGTAAAGCACCATCTACGACAAAAAACAGGTTTTGCCCGCTAAAAACTTGTTCCATTTTCACTTTCTCCTTGTAACATAATAATGGATTTGGCATGATTTTTCGATCAGGCTTCCTAAAATTGACGCGATCGCCATTGTTCTCTAGTTATATTCCTTCTTCAGTATTTCTCAGCTGTTCGTCGCATCACAACATGAGTCTAAAGAAGAAAGTTTGCGTCATAGGTTCGGGAAACTGGTACTGACCGCCTCTTTTGAATGTTCTCAATGAAATTGCTTTTTCTGGAGCTAAAATATCATCTTGGGGGTTGTTTACATGTAGTTTAGATGAAGCAAATCAGTTTGTCAAGCTGTTCCATCTCAGCTGGAATAGGTTTGGTTAAGTCTGCTTGTTGATGTAAAAATAGATCAAATTTTAGAAAGCCAATGCCTGAAGGTGACCTCCAACCTACTTTTCTGCATTGTTTTCCTTTTTCAATATGCAAATTACTTGATGCATCCTGAGAGAAATGTCTTGCTGTGTTCTCCAGAGAATTCCTACAATTTTTCTGCTTGTATAGGGGCTCAGCCATTGCTAAAATCATTGGACACAATGTTGTTAAGCACAACGAACAATTTGAAACCCAGGTTTCTATGTGGGTTTTTGAGGAACTGATTGATGGGAAAAAGTTGACAGAAATTATCAACGAGACTCATGAAAATGTGAAGTACTTGCCTAACCACAAGCTACCAGAGAATGTTGTAAGTGTTTTTCTTCAGCACATTTAAAAATAATGTCTTTTGAAAAATCTTGGTTCCTATTCTGACTCTTTACTATTTCTCAGGTTGCCATTCCCGATGTTGTTGAAGCTGCAAAGGATGCTGATATTTTGGTATTTGTTGTACCTCATCAATTCATCACAAGGCTTTGCGATCAGCTGGCTGGAAACATCAAATCAACTGCCATTGGGCTGTCTCTGATCAAAGTAACTTTTTGACAGTTATTGATAACACTAGTCATATGACCTTTGGTAACTTTATTGTTCTGTTTTTCATATGAAGGGTTTCTTGCCCGTCCCAGGCGGTGGCATCGAATTGATTTCACATGCGATTAACAAGAAAGTCAACATACCCATCGCTGTGTTGATGGGCGCTAATCTGGCTCCAGAAGTAGCCGACGAAAAGTTCTGTGAAACAACGATTGGCGCCTCTTCCCAAGAGAATGGAAATCTCTTGCGCGATATTATCCAAACTGATTATTTCCGAGTGGTGGTGGTAAATGACGTTGAAGCCGTTGAAATGTGTGGCGCCCTAAAGGTGAAACATCTGCTGCTGAGCATATATTGTACAGATGAATTTTTAAACATTCTTATTAAATTGTATAGAACATCGTTGCTTGTGGCGCCGGATTCGTTGATGGATTGGGATATGGTGATAACACTAAGGCAGCCGTCATCCGTCTGGGTTTGATGGAAATGATCAAATTTGCTGAGCTCTTCTACCCTGGTTCCAAATTGTCGACATTTTTCGAAAGCTGTGGTGTTGCTGATCTAATCACTACCTGCTATGGTGGGCGTAACCGACGTGTCTCTGAAGCATTTGTCAAAACGAAGAAGGTTAGTTGATGTGTGAAAAGCTCCCGCTCCGAGACGTGACAACGGTGCTTGTAATGCAGTATTAAGATGAAGGGGGAGAAAGTTAGAAACTTAGGCTAATGTTTTGTCCGTTCAGAGCATTGCTGAACTGGAAAAGGAAATGCTTAATGGGCAACAGCTTCAGGGGCCGCAAACAGCAGAAGAAGTGAACTTTATGTTGAAAAACAAAGGAATTGAAGACAGGTATTTTCGCCATCTGATTTCTATTTGGTGAAAATATGTACTTAAAATTAATTACGTTGTCCATAAATTTCAGATTTCCCCTTTTCACGGCTATTCACCGAATTTGCCTTGGAGAGATTCCTCCGGAGCAGATGATTAATTGCATCCGCAATCACCCCGAGCACATGTGAGTGTCAGAGCATCGATGACATGCATATTCTTGGTCCAAGTCCATATGTGTTTGTCATAGAATGTGGCACAACAGTGTCTTGTTGCGTCGGATTATCTCTCGTGTCTTGAAAGGAATCTTCATCTCAACTAGTTTACTAACACCAATTTATTAAAAGTGCTTCTTAACATCTGCCCATTTTTATTGTTCGCCTGTTCAGTCATGGCTCAGTCGCCAGTGTTCAGAATAGATGGTACAATGATATTCGCACACTGTTTTAGACAGTTTCAGTAGTGAATATACGCAAGTAGTACACCTTAGAATTTGGAAGGCGAAGCTATCAGCATCAGGCATGTGAAATATGCATCGAAAACTTGATGATTTCAATCTTTTTATGTCGACAGGGCTGATTCGCGAGCCAAGCTTTAAATCAACTTCTACTTTTTCCGGTTCCTAATGTAGCCAACATTGTACTTTTTCTTGCGCGTGCCTATGATTTTGCCACTCCGACCTACCAAAGTTTCAACTATCGGCTCTCAGTCAGCAATATGAAGAACTACTGTAGTTGTCCAATGCGCTGGGAGTAAAGTTATTAAAATGATATATCTGGGCTTCTTTGTTATAAAGTAGGATAAGTGTTATGTGGGTGTGTTACAACTTGTTTTCTATCATTGTTGGTTAATTTATTGTCAACTTTTGAAATACAATACTTGGCAATGCAATATGGCAATGGTGCGTTTTATGTACTCATGGCGTCGACTGCAATTCGAGTGTCAAATGTCATGGCCTACTATATAATATACGGCCGGGAACGTTGCTATACCCCCGTGTGTAGGGTAGGGGCTGGGTAGGCCCCTCCTTCGGACCCCCTTCAGCGCCATCTGAGTTAACTTTCACAAACTCAACACGGCCGATAGCAGCCGAAATTTCGGGAACTATATTATGCCTGTTACCTTTTCGTCGTAATACATAGAAATATAGCTATATGAGTTAAGGCGTCGGCCGCCACAATTGAGGTCTCGGGTTCGTCTCCCGATACAAGCATTTCTTCAATTCATATGATCCCCTTTAAATAAACATTAACCGCCCAACTATTTTCCAGTATCTTGTAAAAAAAAATTCAAATTGTTGGCGCTAAATCTATTACTACTGTAGAGGTTTGTTTGTGGTGCTCATAGATAGCGTTGACGGGGGTCCGAGGGAGGAGCCATGCTTGTAGACCCTGTCACGTGAGAGGATAGCGAGTTGCCCGGCCGTATATTATATAGTAGGCCATGCAAATGTATCCGGCGGTGAAAAAAGGCCTGATCATCCGACCAGCGAAACGTAAGTTGGTTTTCTGATTCAGCATAAATTTCTCCTTGCCAAGTACATTCCGGGAAACAATCTTAGTGTTTGGGTAATTTGGCAATTGTCGTTTAAAACGGACCGAAACACCGCGCGCTCTTAAACCAAGCGTCAAAACCACATTTCCTTGAAAAAAAAAAGATTGAACCTTCTTCCTCCGTGAGAAGTAGATAAACACCCTTGAAAAGCGTTCAAGTCCAGTTGTGGGGCTCGGTTGGGTGCCTTATGGAAATATCACCATGGCCTAAATGGCCTAGTTGTGTGGAGACCTTGCCCCCGTTGTTGGTGAGACACACACATGTGGGTAGCTATGAGTTTATTTACAAATTGGTCTTGAATACAAAATCAAACCAAGCTGATGTCAGCATCATAAAGAACAGTCAAAATATGTCTTATTCAAAAGGTGCCCTACTAGGGTGTGAATGCTCCCCAATTACTTTTTGAAAGGCCTATTTCACGATGGGTACCCACACTTTTGTTATCAGGTGTTTAATAAGTAAGTGGTTAAAGAAGAGAACATCTAATCAGTGCCTGACCAAAAATTGGATGCCAATGATAATGTTTGCCCCAAAATGTGTAAATTGTTGATTTCTTATTCAACACAAGAAGAATAGAGATTATACTTATCATAAATCAAACAGTTGCATGTTGCCAGACGTATTCTTTCGTGGGACTTGAGTAGCTTATCGACAGTTCCCGGTCGAGTGATCCCATCTTGTTTTCCACGCGATGAGAAGCTAATGTGATGCGATAAGAGCTAGATAATGATGTATCGGATGGCTGGCTATTCTTTCGTTTTTTTTTTGTAGAAAGTTTTATTAGTCGTGAAACTTTTTTTTCGGGAAGCGAATTTCGGATGGAAGATGAGACAGGGGACCGCCAAATGAGAAGCCGGTCAGATTTCTCTCGTACGTAGTACGTCTTGAAGATGGATGGCGCATTGCATCGAGACACGTGATGTGTAAAGTGGAGACAGCTGCAAGTAGAAAAAGTGTGCCTGTGGGATTTGTTTGTTGTCGGAAGCATTGTGAAGAAAACGTGGTCACTCTCATCGCGACCATCTGCCCGGTCGACCTATATTCTTTTCTCTACAATCGGGCATCTTGTTCTTGTTGTTGGTCTTCGTGTACTGAACAGGTTGCTCTCGTATTGCTAGCAAAAGGCAACGGACCTCAACAGATGCTTCTCTCTCCTCGCGGCGCAATAATGGAAAGCTCTCACAAGAAGAAGTTGAGTTGACCTGTCTCACTTTTGAATTTACGAGCTGTTGCCGCCCGACTCATCGTCAATCCAACTATGAAAAAACGTTTATGCAACAAAGACGCGCCTTTCCATAACATAGTGCATTTTAAAGAGATCGTATGTCGGGCATGTTATCTCTGGCACGTACGTCCGTCCATTGCTATGCCGGACTGTCGGTGTCATATCAACAGAGTCGTCGGGGGGGAAATGTGGGAGGAGGGTTTATTCTGGCTCCAAAAGCCTTGAAAAATGGCTTCCGCTTCTCAACAAAACACGCAGAAAAACTTTGTGTGCATCGTATTTTCCTTATTCTCCTTTGAGATCGTCCAGTAGACTTAAGCTCAAATATTTTTCGTTAAGCTAAAACAATCCAATCCTGTTTGTATTCTTCCCATTTTTGTATTCGAACGACGAGAGAAAAGGGCGGTTTTAATCCACCCGTGGGTTTTGTTGGGCGTTGGGACCGAGCTTCTAAGGACCAAGCAACCAGTATATCAGCACGGTGGCGGCGGCCATGCCCGTCAGTTGGCTCCGCGCCTCCGTCCTTCACTCAACACCGTTTTCTTAGCGCTTCTTCTTCTCTCCCACTGTGCTTTCGGAATTTGCCCCAGTTCTACGTGACTTGAAAACGAAAACAATACGCGTTTGATGTAGCGCGCAGTGTTAATTGAAGCTTAAAAGGTACGTTCTAATGATGCTTTTTACAAGTTCCCTATTCCTCCCACTTCGAAAGGCCCTTGTGTCAGAGTTGCGCCACAATTGAATTATTTTTGTCGGGTGGGGCCTTCCGGATGCTGCGTATTATGGTCCAATCAGTGAGAGGAGATTGTGCAGTTCCGGCGAGAGGAAACGTCCTATAGGTTTTAATGAATGGAGATGTGCCAAACGGGATGACGTTTTACACGGGCTCCACCTTCCATTGTCAATGCCAAAGTATCGTGAGGGTGTCGGCGGCCGTAGACACCCGTTTTTCTTGTTACTGCTAAGTTCGGTTAGTTGGACAGAATTCCGGTGTCCAGATGGGCTCGCTAAAGAGCCGTTGGAACCCGTTCACAGACTTTGCATTTATGTCCTGGGTCATCGACGCCATCTGGACGCCACGGCTGACTAACCTACATAGCTTGAACAAGTTATATGCGTATGTATGATGATTGTCGAATGCGCACACATTGCGTCCACGTAGTAGTGTACCTTATTTGCTAATTTTCATGTCGTCGCCCATAGCGGAGAAAATCAGTCACCCGCTGGCGTCCAGGATCCCTAACTCCGCTTGGTGTTTTTTCTCTCTCTCTCTCTCTATTTTTTTCTCTCATTTCCTTCCTTGCCTTCTATTTTCGTAGAGCGCATTCGTGCTGTTGGGGTGCATGACGCGGAAAAAATAAATGAGAAAAATAACCGAACAAGTCTGAGATTTTCGAGAAGGAAATTGATTTGTCGTAACGGATTAGTGTGAACGTGGGTTGTTGGCGATGGGAAAAAATTTTAGCGATAAAAGAAAGAGAAACGCACGAAGCGCACCATCACTATTCCGTGTTTGCGCACGCTCATTATCTAGATATCCGTCGCCCGCGACCGAATGGACCTTGATTCCGATATATAGTCCACCGACTCTCTCGGCTTGTTTTCCCCCTCCTTGGTCCCAAGTGCGATCTATAGAGAGTTGTCGAATTTGCCGTTTATGACCCCCAGCTAGAGCTTATTTGAGACAATATCATTTTCTCTTTCTTGTTTGTTGGGGAGGTTATATGACGGCCGCGCGTCACCGTGAGAATGGGACGCCGAGCGAAGCGCGGACACTGAACCTGCCAGCCGTTTTGTGTTTCTTATTTTCTTCCGTTTTGTGGTCGGCCTTCACAAGCTCCAGCCAGTCGTGAAGTGCCACTGCAAAGAGTCACGCCCTTTATACCCAATTTTTGCTTTTTTCTTTCTCCTAGTTTTTTTTTTCCTTTCTTTCTCTCTGGATTTTCATGCCACAATAAAAATAATTGAATACGTGTTCCTGCCTGCCCGGTTTTGAACGTGAATAACTCGTTCCGTGCTACCGTTCAACCACGCCAACCAGTTGGCGAACTTTGCTCGGCCGAAGCCCTCGATCCATTCTTGATGGCAGCAGCAACCCTTTTGATGTTTATATATCACCAGACTAAAAAAAAAAGCGTGACTCGACTCGTCCCTCGGCGCACGCGCGCGAGCCCTGCCCCGGGTAGAATGGATCATTAGCATGTTTGATGATTACGTCCTTGGCCGTTTCGGGGGTGCCGATGGCTAGATCGACACAACTCCTCTCTTTAGAGAGAACCCGTCGATGCGGAGGAAATTCTAACAGTGTCCCTAACAATAGTAGAAAGACGAAAAAAAAGAACGCTCCAACGATTCCTAATGACGATTTCACGCCGAGGAAACGAACGTAATAATTTCGACACGTTTTCTTGTTTTGTTTTCTCTCTTGGTGAATGGCGGCGACGGTGATCATAGTCGAAGAAAAGAGGTAATGTCCTTTTGAAAAGTAGAAGAAGAAGCTGCGTCTAAAAAAGGAAAAGACTGGAAAACGAGAACCAGCTGGAACGTTTTTATCTATTCCGCTCGGTTAATTCTGTTAGCTGAACTCGATCAAAAGAAACTCGTTATAATGTAGGTCTCGATCGAGCCCCGGGATAAACTCTTTGTATTGGGATGCACCCTACTTTTCCTGATTTTCGAAGGCATTTCTGGTTATTCTAATCAATCTGCTTTTATTTCTCTATTTCCTGTCCAACAGGGGATCCATTGTCAGTCCAGTTGCCGGCGACGCCATGACGAATACATCACAGGTGAGTCGGAAACACAAATCACTGGTGCGTGCCTTGTGGTGTACATGATCCATTCTCTTTTGATTGACAGCTGTCTTTCCGCGGTGTGAGAGCCTCCAAGTTTCGTCACGTCTACGGCCAAACAGCACGCAAAGACAAGTGTTACGAGAATGTCAAAATTACCAAGGACGCACACGATTCCAATTGCTGCGCCGCCAACCCGAAATTCTTGGCCATCATAACCGAAGTGGCCGGAGGAGGGGCCTTTATCGTTTTGCCACTTGAGAAAACGGGCCGATTGGATCTCAATGTTGGCAAAGTGACTGGGCACGCCGGGCCCGTCCTCGACATCAAATGGAACCCGTTTAACGATAATGTCATCGCTTCAGCGTCAGAAGACTGCACCGTAAAACTTTGGCACATACCGGACGGCGGTTTTACTGGCAACGTCCAGCAGTGGTTGGTCGAGCTTCGCGGTCACAAACGACGCTGTACCTACATCGAATGGCATCCAACTGCCGATAATGTGCTTCTCAGCGCTGGTTCGGATCACCTCATTTTTGTCTGGAATATCGGGACTGGGACACCTATCAACATAATCGAATGTCACCCGGATGTCATCTATTCCATGTCGTTCAACCGCGACGGCTCTCTACTGGCCACAACCTGCAAAGACAAGCAGTTGCGGATCGTGGAGCCGAGGACGGGCCGAGTGATCAAGGAGGGCACTTGTCATGTTGGCAGCAAAGCCAGCAAAGTGGTCTACTTGGGTGACACGGGCCGGCTTTTCACAACTGGCTTTTCTCGCCAATCAGATCGCCAGTACGCCTTGTGGTCGCAAGAGGATCTGAGTACTCCGCTCAGAAGTGAAATGATTGATTCGTCATCGGGAATTCTTTTCCCATTTTACGATCCCGACACGCGCATGGTATACGTGGCCGGGAAAGGCGACGGTAACATCCGCTACTATGAGATAGTGGATGAGGAACCGTGGATCCATTACTTGACACAGTACTTGTCCGGCTCCCCACAACGCGGTCTTGGCTACATGCCAAAACGAGGAGTTCAGACGCAAGTCTGCGAGACTTTCCGCTTCTACAAGTTGCACGCTACCCGGGGATTGTGCGAGCCCATCAGTATGATTGTGCCCCGAAAGAGCGAAACCTACCAAGACGATCTTTACCCGGACACGGCAGCACCTACTCCAGCCCTTACGGCCGAAGAATGGATCAAGGGCAACAACCGGGATCCTGTCCTCATGTCCATGAAAACAGGAACCGTCTTGCGTAAGTTTTTGCTCTTGTCTTGTTGGTTTTGTTTTGTTTTGTCAAGACTTGTCCACCAACTTAATACGGTTGTGTCATGAAATAGCACACGCAGTCAGGACATTCAAACCCGTCCGCTACGACCCGGTGGAGCGCAAACTGCTGACTTCTGACAAGAATAACGACAAAAAGTTTGCTTTCATCACGCAGGAGACTGTCGTCGATTATCGACCGGTAGAGGTAAGCCCGTTTTTCTTGAGCCCGTCTGTCGTGACCCGCCTTCTTTTTTTCACAGGTTCGACCAAAATGTTAGACCCCTATTTTGTTTTGTTTTGTTGTTTTTAACATTTTCTTTTCTACCGATGTTTATCGACCGCTGGTCCCTGCGTCGCGCTTATCCGATTAGATTCTTTTTTAGTCAGACAGGCTCTCCCCGAAAATAACATTGACAATTTGACTTGACTGTTTTTTAACACCCCATCCGTTTCTGTGTGCCAAAAAAAAAATATATATAAAGCGCGCAGAATCTGGCTTCCACGACATGAGCCCGTCGACGGACGAGGACGAAACAGCCTCGTCCGATTCGCACGAACATGACGACGAGGACGAGGACGATAGCGATCCCACGGCCCAACGAGAAAGGATCCGTCGAAATCACGTCTGGGCCATCATCAGTTTGCTGGAAGAACAGGCCAAAGGACCTTATCATTTGATGGTATCTTGCCCAGTGAAAACAAATCAAAATGATTGGGGGTTGACAGTTCAGGTGTTGGCAAACAAAACAAACAAAAAAAACCATACCAAAAACTCATTTCGTGGTGGCGTCACGCACAACCTTTTAACTCGTTATTGGATTTGTTATTGATCATGTGACTGTATGACGAATGGAAATAGGGTTTCACTGACACATTGTCTAACCTGTTTTTTTTTCCCGGCTTTCGGACCACCGCCACTACTATCCCACTGAAAATCTCACAGCCTCTTTTCTCCTTTAAAATGCCTCACAAACACAACATCTTTTTTTTTCCTTTGTCGTTCTTCAGTCAGTGAAGTAATGCGGTCAGGTGCTTTAAGTGTCCAGATTGGGGGAAAACCACCAAACCACGGCATCGTTAAGTCTAGTCTATATTTCATTTAAGGGATTTGAAAAATATCTGGACCGTATGCATGACGAGTTATCCTATCTGGAGCCACTCATCACGTCCCGTCTGCTGTTGCTGCTGTTTCTCTTGTTGCTTATGTTGAAACATGTGCGTGGGTCGTTTCGGTTAAGTTGGGAAACACGGAGGGTGAACTGTTTTGCTCTCGAGAAACCGTCTCCCTTGAACTTTTTGGGTTTATTTTTAAGTCTCGTCTCTTTCTGTTCTTCCTTGGCTACGGTCCTTTACCACCCTCCACAGAGCAGAGCATGAAACATCCTATTTTAGGAATTTCGATGTTTGCGGCCCTGTAAAAGCAGAAATTTTACTCCATCGGTTTGTTGTCTAGATGAGAGCGGCCGACGCCAAGGCGGCAAAGACTTCGACCAATCTGGGCACAAAGTTCCAGCAGACGCAACAAATGTGGTCTCGTCCTACGCGTTCCATGACTCAGGTAAAATAACGAAACCTATACGCCCTTATTTAAATTCCGCATAGTTTAACGCCAAAATGTTTCTTCTGTAGCTTAACATTATCTCGCCTACCAATGGCATTCACAAAGCAAATAGCATTGGTGCGGCCAACCAGCGAGCAACTTCCGGAACGGCTTTCTTGTCAACAGACAAAGCCATAGAAATCATTGACGCTCCGATTCAAGGAGCAGAGGTATTTTACTTGGATGAATTTATATTTTCTCTTTTCATGCGGCTACAGTGTTGTTTACATATACAGTTACGACGAGCGTACGATGCTCAAGGAGAAGAAGTGCGGCGCCTGAAGCAACAACTGGCGCTGAAAGACAGGCGCATTCACGAACTTGAGGATCAACTGCAGCGTTTCAAAAATTCTTTTATCGGCGATTCGACAGCGTGATCGCAGCTGACTAAAGTTTTACGAAATGAAGAAGAATAACAGAGGAGATCCCGTCACTCCGTGATCGGTGTATATATATGCGGTCTGTCATCAGACGTTTTATTTTCGCTTAACTTGTGCTTAGACCATTTGCGATACGGCCCTCTGTTGAAGAGAGCGACGAAGGAGGTCCATCTGGCCAACGTCTTGCTTATCTATTCAGTCTTAGAAGTGTATGCTGGTCGAATGCCAGTTCGTGCATTACAGCTTTCCTTATTTTTTTCTCGAAGATATTTTTGATGTTCAGCCTCCCCGGAATTGACGCGGATCTTTTTCATTTTGCTCGAGACCGTTAAAATGTTGTTTTTTTTCTTTCTTTAAACTTGAGCCGCCGCGTATGACTAGAACCATGTATAAAATCATGCGTTTTTTTCTATAAATATATACATATGCCATCATAAATGTATCAATCACCCTAGCCTTTCGATAAATGACGACTGCTGAAGTCTGAATGAGAAGGATAATTCTTTGGAAATAATCTTTTGGCATTGGTCCAGAAATTCCAAACTTTTATAGATTGTTCAGCTATTAGGGCTGGATCTCTTGGTGGAAGTTTAGCTGGTCGTTTGACTTAGCGTGAGATCTCAAGAAGCTCTTTTCTTCTGAACATCCTGCAGCCGGCTGTTATACCAACATATGTGACGCATGCTACTACTACTTCATGTTTCATTCCAACTTGCCGGTTGAGTGCTCATGTCAGAAACGGTTATGTTGCCGTTTTTGGAGAGCCGTGATTTGTAGTACTTTAATAGAAGTTTACAGTCGTAAAACCGCTTTTTGGTTCCCAGATACCATGGCTGATCAAACTAAAACCGTTTTGTTTAGTTATTGATGGGTTTAACGGCCTTTCCTGAGTAAAGTATTCACTACATGGTATTTTACATACCTTATTGTAAGAGGAAAGTTGGTGATGGTTTTTGCTATTACCATCACTTGATTGGCATTAGCCATTTAAATAACCAAGTGTTCAATTTATAAAACTTGGCAAACCTGGCAAGATTTTAGTCTTAAGGCTGAATTAATGAGCTCCGGCAACGACGAGTTCACTACAGGTTCACTAGTACAAAAACACTTAAATTGATTCAAAATGCACCGATTTTTGTGGAAGTATTTAAGTAAGTAAGTAACTTTCTAGTTTCTATAATAGCTTTGTATGGTGTTACAATCACTGGGAAGTCACGTTTCCACATAAAGGAAACATCCGGGGTTATATAAGTTTAATAGCTTTGCTACTAGAAAGAAAGCTGTGGCCTTGAGTGCTATACAACTAACATGCGCTAAAAAAAGGGAAGGAAGTCATTTTCTTCTGTCTGTTTTTAAACAAATGGAATGCATTTGAAGTTTAAAATTCTCTCTCAATTTTGCTGTCGCGCATATTTTCCTTTTGCCACGTCCGTTGTGTCTCTTCTTTTCTTGTATGTAAAGGTTAAGAATGAACATGTAGGTATGGTTACATAAGAATCTTTTTAAATTGTTGCATATATGCACATTTTACCTGTGTGTGGCCTCTTGATGCATCAAAAGATTTGTAAAGAAAGTTGCCGTTCAAGGAGCAAGACTTATTTTTGGGTAATCATGAAGGACAATCTTGAAATTTATAGGAACAATTTGGAGGAGGGGGGTATGCACACTGGTTTGTGTACTGGTTTGCTCTTGATTAGTCTGCCAACAAGCAATTTCGCAATAGATATCCACTGGGGGACGCCTTAAAAAATATAACAAGGACCAGACACGATTTCTTTTTGTGACGAGATTTATTGGGCGTGGTTAAAGATTAAAAAAAAAATCGCTATTGATTAATTTGGTTGTTCTTATTTTAACATACATTTTGTTGTGTTATCATCGCACGCATTCTAGATTCATAAATAGATTGAAGTTACATGGAAAAGAGAAACTAAAAAAAAAATATTTCCTAATTATGGCGCAACTGTTGTTCCGCAGCCGTATTCTCCACTCCTCGTTTAGTAGCCCTGACCGTAAGATGGGGCGGAGTAAGCTGGAGCAGCGTAAGCTGGTGCAGAGTATGCTGGGGCAGCGTAAGCTGGAGCAGCATAAGCTGGAGCAGAGTAAGCTGGAGCAGAGTAAGATGGTGCAGAGTAAGATGGTGCAGAGTAAGATGGGGCAGCGTAAGATGGAGCAGAGTATGCTGGCGCAGAGTAAGCTGGAGCAGCGTAAGTTGGCTGATATGCTGGTGCAGCATAAGTCTGGCTGTATCCATAAGAAGGCTGAGAGTATCCGTAAGATGGTTGAGAATAACCATAAGAGGGTTGGGAGTAGCCGTAAGAAGGTTGGGAGTAGCCATAAGAAGGTTGGGAGTAGCCATAAGAAGGTTGAGAGTAACCTGCAAAACGATGTATAGGCGTAAAGACTTGTCTCGATTTTATTATCTCTTTATGAAGTGTACCGTAAGAGTTGCCGTATCCGCCATATCCGCCATAGCTGTAACCACGATATCTCCTGGCCTTTCCTTCGGCGGCCGTCAAATCATCGGCGGCGTAAGCCACAGCCACTAAAGCCACAAGGATCAATGCGGTCTAGAGGATAGAAAGAGTGAGTTAACTTTCAATAATATTAAGAAACTAATATTTTAGTACCTTGAAACTAGCCATTGTTGCTCGAGATTTTGAGAAGGAGCTAAGTGTTCGTTATAATTGGCAAGTCGAAGTGTTGTGACTTGGTTAAGAACCGCCTGCCTTTTATACAAAATTTTCCCCCTTAAGACTTACACACGCGAATAAAGCAAGGCGAACAATGGATTTTACTTTTTACCTCCAAGTCTGGAGGGCACGTCGCGAGTGAAAGGGCTTCGCCGAAAAGGGCAAAAGGTATGACTTTATCACGGATCATCTAATGGTATAGATAACAGAATACTATCTCACATAGTCAATGCTCTGCGACTGAGGACAATAGCTTTTTGATCGCTTTCGAATTGATTGATTATACCATATTACCGCAAGGGCATGTTATGACATACTTCATCAGAAGAGAAGAGTAGTACTAGAATCGGCTATTATTCAACTGATCATCGTACTTGAGGAGAGCGTGCTCTTGAACGTAGACGCCAAAGAAACTTATTAGAGCAGATTATTTCTGAATTATTTGATGATTGATTATTTTTCCAAATCGGAAAATTAATAAAACTAAGCTTGGAAAGGACTCCGAAGTTAGAATAAAGTTCCGTGGTCAGATGTACGAACTTTGCCATAATTGGCTATTATTACGGACACACCAAGGAAATTTCAAACGGTTTTTTCTTGTTTCTTTCTATGTCACTCTCTGAATCGCAACTCGTCTACTTGTCCTTGGGTACAAGCCTGTTGAACTGATTACGCAAATATTCCTTTCTTTTAGTTCATATATTTGCGCTTTCAGCTGGGCGTCTTTTTGACCCACAAACAAACGCAGCCAAATTAAAAAACAGCCTCCCCTCAACCCAAAAACCCAACGGCCATTGCTGTTGCGCCTGTCTGCGTTGAATCCTTGTATGCAAATGAATTCCCGTACCAGTCAATACTTTACTTTCCTTTCATTGCGTGTAATGACAATGAACATTCACTGCCTGGTCAAAATGGAAATCTCTTTTCGTGACAATTATCCGGTTATCACATGATCACATTGAAATTTACCCATCTCGAGGACTCCCTGCCATTAATTCAAATAAAGTCATTTCTATTTTATATGAAATAGGTGAAATCAGTGCCGAGAGTCCATCAGTCCTTGCTTTCAGGTTTTACCTATGTACGTACCAGTACAATGGTGAAACCACTAAAATTAGCCCTGTAAAAAAATTTCACTCGACTTTTTCTAAAAGGAATTCAGGGCGCGAGTATTATCATCGGCAAATCTGATGCAGAAATAACTGGAAATTCTTGGCTATTCTTTACATAACGGCGTTTAAAATGTGACACCGTATATATATCACGACCAGACACCTGTTGCATAGCTACCCTTTTATTCTAGTTAGGACACACTTCTTTTTTATACACAGAAAAATGTTGTTGAATAGGTCATGTTGGAAAGGGAACTAAAAATTACTTATTTTCTCTAAATGCATTTTGTATCAGTTTGTCACGGAGAAGAAGTACTTAGCTTTTTAGAAAAGGGCGTCCGTAAGCGGGCTCGTTACTTTTGGGTTACCTATACCTATGGCTTTACGAGTTCTTGGCTTATTTAGAAATATGTTTAGTCATTTTCAGACTATTTCAACAAGAGTCGTGACACTAATCCTATAATATTGTCACGAGCGTTTCGTGTATCACACTCCCTGTGGCCTTCGTCACTCATCGGCATTAGAACGCGTGCCTGCAAAGCCCGAAGCCGACACTTTTTTTTTCAAAATAGATTACAGAATTAAATCTATCCTCACTGCCGGTAACTAATAAAGTTGCCTAAACCTACTCCCAAATGTGCCCAATAGTGACCTCTTAGTCTAATAAATCTTACATTATTACCGTATGTTACCTACACTTAATTTCAAAACAGAGGCCGCACTAATCGTTCTCAGGAATTAAAATCTGCAATCGTAGCTAGAGTCGTTAATATTACATGTATGATTGTAGAATCAGAATCTCCACTGTAATTAAAAAATAAGAAGAGAAAAAAGACGGAGACGCCGAGATGGAGCAAGCCGATGTTTGATAATGATGGGGCAAGCAAGGGCAAGTTTTATTGCAAATAATGAGGTTAATAATTACATATGAAGAAAATATGGGGTGACAACAAATATATCGAGACCGGTAGTAATCCTTTACGTGATAAGCATTCATTCCTCATTTTTTCTTTCTTCTTCAGCTCCTTTATATTAGCCAACAATGGCATGGGCTGTATCGGGCAACCATGGCAACTTATTTTATAACTAAAATGATTGTTCAGAGGATTTTATAAATTGTGAAACTTTTCCTTTTTCTCTTCATATAATGAGTTCTATTACAAAATTCTCTCCGGGGCAAGTTAAAAAAAAACAAGTCTCAACAAACAATGCAATAAATCTAGCAAATAACTAAACGAAAAAACCTTTGATGTTTTATAGTAATCTCAATGTCCTTCTCCCATACCTACTTCACGTAGAACTAGTAGGATCACAAAAAATTGAAAGTTCTCACGCAAGTCAGGTAAGTTTGCATCTTAGCTCGCATCTTAGTAGATCTGTGTGCGCGGTAAGTATTTTGTAAAGTCAAATTAATGTAACCAACAAAATCCACTTTATTAATGGTGTATCTTATAGGTGGGTCAATGGCGAGGGTGTGTCGATCGTTACTATCTGAATAATTTAGAAGGAATTTTATAGATTGAGGGTAAAACTACTGTCCGAACGTTGCTTCGTCCTATGCTCCCAGTTTGTGTATGGTCCTGTTGCTCTGGTAACGAAGCAAGACAACATGAATTTTACCTCAGCATGCGGGACAGATGTAATACTAGTCTATAGTCCGATCTTCAAAGTAGCGCAAACAGATTTTCATCTTCCGATTACAGGTTCCGTCTGTGACTTGGTTATCAGTACAACCACCAATTAGCAGCGCACCACCTTAGCCAACATGGTAAACTATTAGCGTTTCAATAAACGTGGTGCTATTTCTTGATCTAAGAACATTTCCCGCGTTACAAATTTTATTAGGTCTATTCAAAGAGAGAATGCATTTCAATTCATATCGGACAGGTAATTCAAGGAAATCGAATCAGAACGTAATGAATTTGTAAATCAATAATTTTTCTGTATGGTTGATAGGCGGGTGTTCAAATGGGAAACGCGTGGTAAGTCGAATGTAAATTAAGATGCCTGAACAAAACATTTTTAAGGTACTCTTTCAGTTGGGAGCTTTATTGCCTCGAACACGGCATCGGAGTTGATGGGCAGATGCCAGGAGATCGAACCGTTGGTGTGGCAGACGATACTTTCAACACTTTTTTCATGGAAACGTATTAAACTACCCATACGCTCGGTCTATCATTTGCTTATTTATGGTCTGCTATTTTAGAGGAGCTGGAAAGCATGTTCCACGAGCAATCTTCGTCGACCTGGAACCTACGGTCATCCGTATGTTAATATTTTTACATACTTTAGTTATTCGCACGTACTGAAATCAATATTTTTGTTTCCGAAGATGAGGTTAGAACCGGTACATATCGCTCGCTCTTTAATCCTGAGCAACTGATATCAGGAAAAGAGGATGCTGCAAATAATTATGCTCGTGGTCATGTAAGTAAATAAGTTTTACTGAAATGGCGCCTAATCCACGGAAATAAAACAATTAAATTATCACAGTACACTGTTGGAAAAGAAATAATCGATTTGACGCTAGACAGACTCCGAAAGGTGGCGGATCATTGTAACGGTTTGCAGGGATTTCTTGTTTTTCATTCGTATGGAGGCGGAACTGGCTCTGGATTTACATCTTTGCTTCTAGAGCGAATTTCCTTAGAATATGGGAAAAAGTCTAAATTGTGTTTCTCAATCTATCCGGCTCCGCAGGTTTACCTTTTTGAATTAAAGTAAAAAAATTTTAACTTGATGATTTTTGATTTACAGGTCTCGACATCAGTCGTAGAGCCTTATAATTCTGTACTGTACACACACACGGTAAAATTGCATTGACTATCGCACTGACCTAGTGGTCGAAAAGCAAACCTAATAAATGCACTTACTGATTTTTGTTTTATTCAAATAGACATTGGAACACAGCGAATGCTCTTTTATGGTTGACAACGAGGCAATTTACGACATGTGTCGCCGAAGCTTGGACATCATGTCACCAACATATACAAACCTGAATCGCCTGATTAGTCAATTAGTGTCAAGGTAATGTCAAATCCATTTATAAATAAGCACCTCAATTTGTTTAAACCCTTTCCATTTCAGCATTACCGTATCTTTGAGATTTGAAGGAGCACTAAACGTAGATTTGAGTGAATTTCAAACAAATCTCGTTCCTTATCCAAGAATTCATTTTCCGTTGGTATGTCCGAATAAATTTTAAACTATATTTTTGAAAAGGCTAATTATGTTTAAAAAAATATAGGCTACATACGCTCCTTTTGCACCAGAAGGACGAGCCACTCACGAGAAAATGTCAGTTGATGATATAACCAAATCTTGCTTCGAACCTGGATATCAAATGGTTAGTTTGAGCATTAAAATTCTCGTGTTAGAACTGAGTCTCAATCTAGAATTCTTATTTTGTTAAGGTTAAATGTAATCCGATGAATGGCAAATATATGGCCGTTTGCCTACTTTACCGAGGAGATGTGGCACCAAAGGTTTGACTTCAATTTCCTCTATAATTAACTTGATATTTGTAAAATGTATTTCTATTTAAAGGACGTGAACTTTGCTATTGCACAAATTAAATCGTTAAAAGCAGTAACGTTTGTCGACTGGTGTCCTACAGGATTCAAAGTTGGCATCAACTATCAACCTCCTTTTGCCGTCCCCCATGGAGACTTGGCTCAAGTTACACGCGCAGTCTGCTGTTTAAGCAATACAACTGCCATTGCGGAAGGTTATTCTATTACAAACATGAACATGATTGCTCTTAATTTAATGAATATGTTAAATTACATTGGTCCACTAACAGCCAGGCAACCGCCCTGTTTTTTTTTTAACACTTATTCTACTTGACAGTAAATGTAGGTACTTTTACTTTTATTTTTTCTGTAGCATGGGCCAGACTAGATCGCAAATTTGATTTGATGTTTGCAAAACGAGCATTTGTTCATTGGTATGTTGGAGAAGGAATGGAAGAAGGTGGGTGTCACTAGCGTTGCACTAAATTGTATTTACTAAATGGCTTCATTATTATTTGCGCATGTAGGAGAGTTTGTTGAAGCGCGCGAGGACCTTGCTGCTCTTGAGCTTGATTATCAAGAAGTAGCTGAAGGTTTGGCTGATGACGAAGAATATGAAGATGAACAGTAGTCAGTATCATCAGAAGTTTTAACGCACATTGCCACTAAAATGAAAAAAATGGTATACGCACAAAAGACAACTGCCATTGATGCTATCATGACGGCCCACCAACGCAACCAGTATACAACTCATAACCTCTATATAAATTAATACTAAGTGATCATATAATTTCAAGAATTGTACGAAAGTATAGGCTATCACAAAAATACACTATCCTAATTTCCCGAAGGATTCTGGTAGAATAACAAAAACTCTAGATGACCCTCACTTCCCGCCAAAAGTTTTTGCTCGTCGAACCTTAAAAACTCCCCCGACTAACGGGAAATCTCAATATGTTGACCATGATACAAGAGAGAGTCTCTCTTGAATCATGATGTTGACTTTGGGTTACAAATTCCGGAGTGAAGTGACTAAATTTTTATTGTACATATCACGAATTAGGTCTCAAGAATTGTACGTCATAGTGTACGACGGTTAAAACATTGTCTGAAGTTAAAAACACCAACAAACAATCAAACCATTTTTACCTGCTTCTACCGCTTTTACCTGTATTTCTATGATTTCTATGAATTCATTTCCGAGTTTCCGCCAGGTAGCGTTGCTGCCTGTTGATAACGACCGAAAGACGGCGGGCCGGTCGCCAGCTCCGTTTTAAACCAGCTGTCAGTTTTAAGACGAAATCGGTACGAGCATCACCCTTCACCATCTCGTTCGCCGTCAATTGTATTTTGTATTGTCGCCATATTCTACACCGAAACATGGACAGATGGAAATGAGACCCGTTATGAGACGTTATTCAGGTTTTTATGCTCCTTCTTTTACTTGGTAAATTCAAAGAGAGTAAAATCTTTTGAAATAAGAGACTATTGTTATGTATTGGGTACTATTCATTTGTGGTATTTCATACAAAGTTTATTAATATTAGCTGACTCCTTGTTATTCTTCTCCATTCTCTAATCTTAGTTGTCAATATTTTCTCATTGTCAACAACAGAAATGGGATTTCCTGCAGCTGCATGCAAAATTGCTGCAACCCTCACACACAGAAGAGATTTGGAGGTTGCTTTCAAGATGGATCATGGAGCACATGGATGATCCCGATTTTTCCCCACATGCCACTACCAACTGCTGTATCTGGTAAATCTATTCTGTTCAATCGTGATGAGTTTCGTTTGACAACCTTAATTCTATTTTTTAGGAAATTTCAAGTTGAATGAAGATGGTATCCAGTTGATGGGATTCAGTCACTCACAATGCATCAAAGCTTCCCAAAAATATGGACAACAACTTGAAGAGAGCAGCTGACTAGATATTTTCATACCACATTGAAAAAGTTCAACAAGCAAACAAACCAGGTACTGTTGAGCCGACATTTGCAAATGGTCATCCTGGTATGAAAAATATTATACAGTCACTATGTCTGCCACATTTAAAGAGACCAACACTGGGTGGAAATTCTAATTTGGTCCATTCAGGATCAGGAAAATCGTTAGTACCTTTCTTTGGATTGGGTTACACGGGTCTGGCCAATTTTGGGAATTCTTGCTACCTTAATAGCGTCATTCAAGTTCTAATCAATATGCCTGAATTTCTGCAAAGCTGACTGGATATTTTCACACTTTCAGGTGCAAAAATTCCCTTTGGCTGAAGATTGGACTCCTTTTAAGTTGGATGTTGCTGTTGAAATCCCTCAAGTTCTAGATCTAGCCTTTATGAAAGGCAGCAGACAGGCAAACGATAATGGGCGACAAAGTACCTGGTAAGTTTTACAATTTTGCTTATACTTGAGTGGCAAAATTTATTTATTATGATATATTTATAGCTCCCCTCGCCGAACCTGCTGTGGATATGGGGATATATAGTCGAACTCGAAGCATTGACAGCAATGTGATTCCAGCAACCGCATGCAAATGTGCTGCAATCTTCACACACGGTTCGGATACTTCGGAATGGATAATGGAGAAAATGGACGCTCCAGACTTCCTTACCCCACTATAAACTGCTGTATCTGGTAAGTCTATTCTGTTCAACTTTTTTTGAATTTCTTTTGACAACCTCAATTTTTATTTTGTAGGAAACTACTAGCCACATAAAATATTACTGTGCTCTAATAGATGAGATCTTACCGTTTGTTATGCATCAAAGTATCAAGTAACAAGAAACGAACAACAACGTGGAGAAAGTAATTTTGATTGGAAACATCAACATAAATTACCTTATGTTGTAATAATGGGCATTCTTTTTCTGTTTTCAGGTTGTTAGGAATGGGCCCTAGACACCTGCGTCAATATTTTTAATTGTACCTCTCATATTTAAAAAAAAATAATAAAACAAGAGTCTTGTACCGGACGGTCTTTTTATTAAAATTTATCTTTTATTTTTTTTTTTTGTGCATATAGCATATAGCATCAGCATATAATATCGTGAGGTTTATCATTACTTTCTGAACGATCAGAGCATACACATCTCTAGAAGAGATGGTAGCTGTATTCATCATTTCGTTCGTTGCCACTCGTCGCTCGGTACGGCCCGTACCGCCCAACGAGTGGCATGGCTAAGAGAAGCCGGAAAGAGAGAAGAGTGATGGTTGGGGCCAGTTATTCAGGGATGCGATTGAACCTAGTCGGGCGCTTGGCTGTATTCACCCTTTCGAGACAGAGCCCATCCCTACCTCCTGCATTGCGGGTATCAGGACCGGAATTGGAAGGATAGAAGGTTACAGGGGGAATCTACACTTAGCAGCAACACCTGAGTGTAGTGCAGGTTTGCGACTCCTGAAACATAAAAAAGCCAAATGTTAGTTGATCAATAATTAAAACAAGTTGCAAGTTTCAACGTACCTTGTCATATCGCTCCCAAAAAATGGTTCTTCAGTCAAGTCTTCATCAGCTTGGCATCAGCAATCACCTGGAAAAAAATATATACAAACTGTAAATCACGGAATGAAGTAGATAGAGCACATTTTCGGAGACCGGAAGTAGACCGGAAGTGAGAAATACTGCCTCTATCACAAAACAAAGTAGATATTCGGAATCAGCACACTTTTCTGAGCAAGAATGAAGTATTATTATTGAAATCTGAGAGATTGACCAAATCGCAAATTTAAGAAGTCTATACATCACGAAAATTCTCGATTTTCGACATGTTCCAAAATTCGATTTAATCACAATATTCTGGCTCAAAATTTGACGAGGAATCCGATTCTGCCCTTCATTTTGCTGTGCGACGTGTTTTTCTCACTTCCGGTCCACTTCCGGTTTTGTACTTTTACGTGTGTTCATCGTCTAATTAAGGATTAAATTGTACTTGGCAATTTGGAGTGGTAGGAGGTTGTCGAATGCACCGTCTTGTAGGTGTTATCTCCGTCCTGATCAGAACGATGGACCATACAAAAGACGATTCAAACATATCCGTCTGAGCTTCAAGTTCAATCTCCACTTCTGGTGGTGGTTGGCTGTGTGGGATCAACGGGGCTGCTTCCGTTAGACTTTGCTTTCGTCCTAAAAAAGTGAAAACGTGTATATTGAGACGATGACCAATTGATATCGAGAAAGGAACAATTCAATTTTACCTGCATGTCGTAAACGCGCTTCTGATTTCAATCGTACTTCTAGCGGCCACGACAATACCTTTTTCTCAGCAACGAGTACGTCGAGAGCTGATGGTGAATAATCAAACTTAATAGTGATTCCTTCAAAGCTGATGTAGGTACTGCACGCCTCGTCACTTTTGATTCTTGAAACCAAAAATACAAACAATCAACAAATAAATCTTAACCACATTCTTGTTTAAGAAGAGTGAATAGGGATGTGCTACAGGCTTAAATAAAGGACATTCTTTGCAGATTAACAGCCTGTAACCTCTTACATCCTCAAAAGCAGTAATTCCGTAATACGCATATTGACAGAGAAATTAAGTACTGTGTAGAGCCTAAAGTTCAGATGGAGAACACATTCAAGGAAAACAATTTTTCAGAGTTCCAGTCAACACAACAACGAAAAAAATTTAATTTTCAGAAACAATTTGGTGACTTTTACTTCCCTTAAAGCAACTAGAAAACATCATTGTGTGATGTAGCCTACACATTTACACCCAGTCTCCCCTACACATTTACACACATATTTTACACTTTCTAGCTTAATGTAAGGCGAATTCCAGACTTCCAGCCTCAAAGTAAGATTAATAATTGATACAATTTAAGCTACCTATGAAACAAAGAGTTCAATAGATACTAGTCTCTACTAAAATCCTTTTTAAAATTAATTAACCTAACTAAATTTAAGAAAATGAATTGAAATAGTTACCATTCAATCATTCATAACAAGTACGTCACAAGGTGCAACTTGCATGCCTGAGAGAACAACAATGCGCTGTTGCGCGATTGAGGATTGGTTACCTGTCAATTTATATCCATTTCCCCAATTATTTTTTTATTCATTTTTTAACATTTTATCGACCCATAGTTCCATTATGATTTTTCACATTGTTTGATTGCCTATCATGATCATCTGCCGTTCTTTCTAGCAGTTTCAACCCATCCGGGATCCTCGAGACGCACGCGGACGCACGTCATTTGACACAATTATCCCAAAATTAGTGTTGAATGAGAAAAAAACCAGAAGGAAAATTATCCCAAAACTTATAAATGAAAGACGAAAAGCAGAAGGCAAAGCTAGATTTTAAAAACTAAACATGTCAACTCTTGTTTACTTTTTGAATTGAGCGCCTAAAATAGAAATGTCAAGTTAGGCGCCACCTGTCGCATAAAAACAAATGCCACCGCCCATATACATGGGCGTTTAACATCTCCAAGAATTTTGAATTTTTGGTGACGGATAGAGCTTCAAAAACCTACTAATTCTTACCACATCAACATGCGAAAGAACACGAAAAAGAATCTCGTAAAACTAGTCATCTTATTAGTTATTTGTTATGGTCTATTTCATGCCAAATGGCATTCCGCCAGCTTCAGTACTTTAGTGTCGGAAAATCCTCATCAAGTGTGGGAATTCGTCTCCGATCTTAACAACGCTAAAGAACTAAATCCGTCTATGTAAGGCTGTCTCTTGCTTCAAATTTGATCACAAATAATTTTGTGTTTAATTTCTAGCTATGACTTTGACATCATTCATGATAAAGGAAACTATGAACACTGGGAATATGGAGCAGTAATTTACGAAACAATGTCATTCATTCCTCTCCTGACAAATGTCAACTATGCTGATTTCACCCTTAAAACATCACCCAACAAAGATCACTACAAAATTCTAAGCACTTATAAAACATGCTTCTTCAAATTTGCTTGCTGTAAGACTAAAATTAATTACCAATTAAGTTATCAATTAAACAATTTTTTTCTCTAATTACAGTAAATAGTAAATCTGAAATGACCTTTACAAGTGATGCTGCATATGGAGGAACCAAGTTTCGTGAAACAATAGATTACCAATGTCCATTTGTTCTCTCGTGGTTGTGTACCAGAGAATTAACACACCAAAGAAATGAATGGATGAACCGCTTAAAATTGATTTATCAAAACTAAACCTCAAGTTTTAACAACAAAATTTACAATAGGATATTTTTTCTTAGTTGCGGCTTTTCATATACAGGGTAATAAATATCAGTGCCACTAAACTAAAGTCAATGAAACATGATATTAAATTTCTAAAGATTTTAAGATTTGCTAAATAAAAAGGTGGTTCTTAAACCATTTTGACTCCATCTTCTGCATTCTTTTTTTTACACAAGAAATTGTCTTACAGTTCAGTGAACAACACAGAAGTATATTCCAAATAAAATAAGTCTTTCAATGTCCATAAACCCAACAGAAAAGGAAAAAAAAATTACTTTAGTGGGATTCAGCTTTGGTTTGTTGGATTTGAGGTCCTAGCTGGATCAATTGGTTACTACTCTCTGCCAAGTCTGTGAGAGAAACTCGACCTCGTTGCCGAATAAATTTCGCAACAGCTTCCATCTCTTCACGAGAGATGTAAATGAACTTACCACGATCGTCAATAACTCCTATATAGTTTAAAAATTAAGCGCAGGAAAATAAAAGTTGCTATTTTTTTTTTTACCTGTTAAGGCACCATCTTGAACAAGTTTTTGCAACCTATCAATGGCCTCTTGGGTTTTTAACTGGAAATGGGCAGCCAATTCTTCCAATAAGACTATTTTTGTTTCCTAAATGGAGTTAAACGTTAATTAGTTCTTATTGGTTGGTCGAATTCAAAGTTGCACTTACGCGAACATAATCTACAAATTTTTGCAGCAAGTTTTCTTCAGCCGCTTCTTCTTCAGCATCAAAACCTTGCTCTTCCACTGTGAAAGCAGCCTGAAAATTGTTTTATCAATACAACTGCTATGACGCTAATTCTCATTGATTATGGTTACCTTCATTTTGAGGTATTCTTCATGTTCTCTACGGATTTTTTCCTCAGCTTCTCTCTTGGCTTGTTCTTCTTTATCTTTCTCAAGCTGCTCTTCCAACTCTTCCTGCCTTTTTCTTTCTTTCTCTTGTTCAACTTCAAGAGCTTTCCTCTCCTCTCTCTCCTTTTCTTCAGCTTCTCTTGCTGCCTTTCGTTCAGCTTTTGCTTCAAGTTTGGCAAGTTTTTTCTTGCCCACTTTCATGTCACCCAAATCAAGTAATGGTGATGCTGTTTCATCTTCTGATTCCTCCACAACTTGTTGTCCTATAAATATTCAAGCAAACAGAGTAAACTGATAACTATTAGTAGGATATTTTAAATATTATGATATACTGGAGATGTTTTATTCTATGCAGCTTACATCTACCTGATGGGAAAATATGGGTAATTTTACCTGCCACGCCTGGCTCATCCTGCACTTGCTGTCTTTGTCCCAATCTATTTCTTAAGCCTACTCTATTTCGTGCAGCAACTGCTCTTCTAACTCCACCAGGGGCAACTTCTTGTTGGATTTCAGGCTCCTCAACTTCGGTGCCTTCTAGTTTTAATAGGCGAAAGTTAGTACAAGAAATTAATGGAGTTTCCTTAAAACTTACTGGTGGCAAATTGCTTTCTCAAAAAACTCAAAAGAACGATGATAAGAAACAAAACAACAGCAGCAGCTGTTAATGCCACCGTGTTGTCCATTTTTTTCGTTTCAGACGACTTACGAGTTACGACTTTGATGGTGGCGCCACTAATTGTTAAAGTTAAACACTTTTTCTATCCTGCTTACTTACTCGTTTCGCCCAGATTTCGCCTTTTTTTCGCTTTTCTTCTTTCGAAATTCGAAGTATAGATAGGAACTATCTCTACCAAGGATAAAATTTACGAGATATAAAAACATATATTGGAAACATATATTCAACAACGAATAGATCTAGCTTTGGAGAATGTAAAATTTAAAAGCGTCGAATGTGCTAAGTGCAACGCGATGAGTTGATTCACCGCGACTGTTTCATAACTATATCCAGTCAAACTCCTACCTATTGCGAAATCTGAAATTATCACGCTAACCAGCAGTACTGTGATAATGGCTCAAGGGTTTGTAACGTAGAGCCCCGACATAGCGCAACAAATTTCCGCTTTCGAGGTTTTCCTTAAGTTGATTGTCGAATCTACCGAGATTAAGTAACCGGGAAAAAAGACATACAAAATGCACGCATGAGAGAACTCGGGCAACGTCCTCATTCAGTTCAACAGACAGACGGAGTCACCAATAGGCTACGTCATATGGAATAGTAGCTGAAAGGAATTAGAAAATGGAAGAATGCAATTACTTTAAGGGTTGATTATAGATTATCAGATAATACCCAATTGGTGAACCTGATAAGACGTATTGTGTATTTCATCGATTTTCATTGAATTGCGCTAATATGTTAGAAACGAGTAAGTCTATAGTACGATGTTTTATTTAAACATATAGCGGCAGTTGAGAGAAACTGGGTCCGAAAGAAAAGAGATAAGTTATAGCATGGAAGTGGAATCCCTTGGCAATAAGATGGATCGACGCGTAATAATCTGACAACTGATGATCTAGAAGTGCAAGTTTTCTAGATCGTACATTATCCATTTGACTTGATGATGATGGTTTCAAAAGAAAGCAAATAGGAAAGACTAGTACGATGAACAATAGAGAACGATGGGGGGAAAATATTTAGGGGCGACATACGTGAGATTGTTGACTCCTATTTCGGTTGAAGTTCACCACCGTTTTCATTTCGTTGGTTTATGGTCTGTTGCAGAGCAACAGGGGTTAACCATTCCTGTGGCAAACATCTCTCCAAAAAGGGTATACATGTGCTCCAGTATGCAAGCCTGTTTATCCATGATGGAACTTCTTTTCCACACAAGATCTAACCAATAACAAAAAATTGTATTACAATTTCCTTCATATATCTATTAATAAAAAGATTGATGGACTAATATTCCTTACTCCTGTTAATGCGCTTGAAAAATGGTTACAGTTTCTGTTCATTAAGTGGTATTTGTCTCCCCTAAACTCTTTTCCCAATTCTGTTACAATACGCTGAACATCCACTTCAGTGAAATCTGTGTAACCTAGGTGAATTACTTGCCTATTTAAAAGACAATTAGTAACCTTCAAATATACACAATCAAAGCTACGGTTGATACTTGAATTTAAACTGCTCTCCTAGCTCTTCAGCATCTCTAGGAGTGATTTCAAAAATTCCTGAGAAAGGGTAAGGATGACCTCCATAAGCATATTCTAAGAGGGGAAAAAACAAATTATTCATTTGATTCCAGTTGTTGGTGTAAACATCATCAGAGGCAAAAAAATACCTGTTCCATAGATTTCAATTCCTGAATGAAACACCCCTATACCGAGTGAAGATGTATAACCATTGATCCAATACTGTTATAAAAAATCCACCGTCAACGTTGGCTGTAATGTATCTCAGATGTCACGTTTTAAACCTACTCACCATATCATAGACATTTATAATGACAGGTTCTCTGGCCATTGTATCGTTCAGAATAACTTGGTCTTCATCAAACCAACGCTGTTGGCCTAAACAATCAAATATTCGAAAGTTACAAGAATCAAATTTTGACATTCACTGGAAAAAGGTTTGTCAGATAGCAAACTGTACAGCGATCACGAGCAATCGAAATAAAAAAAGCGAGTAAATCACAAGGCCTTTCAACTTCGTACCCCGCAGCGAATTGAAACGACACAAATGCACTGCGGTAAATTGCAGAGTGCGGAGTTTGGAGTCCACGCAGGTAAAGTGCGGGATTTTGGGATGCGAGCACTTTACATCGGAACTTAGCCTACCCGGCTACCCCTTACCGTATTCCGTGTAAGAGTAGATTGTAGAAAACTGAGTATTTTGAAAATGAGCTAACTACTCTTTATGAATCTTATGTAATTCTTACAAACTACAATTAAATTTTTTTTAAATCTTTCAAGTGTTAAAATGTACCGTTGTAATTTATAACATTCAACGATGTTTCATAGTCGGTTAGTTTAGTTCTAATCTAGGTGTAGGCCTAGTCGCTATTACAGTGGAAATATTTACTGAATAAACGTAATCGATTGAGATCCCTGTACTTAACCCACCTGTTTTCTTACTGTCAGTCTGTCTACATAGCCCTGCACCTAAACCCCGCAGTTTTCCGACTCCGCACTCCGTATCCTACACTTTACCATGATAGTCGCATGACGAGAAATGCGAATACATCCACGCATTCGCAGCTGCACCAAACCAGGAAAAAAAGGAAAACTTTTGATTCGATGAAGAATGTTTCGATGATCTTGCATGAAATTAGACATATTATTATAATGTTTCCAATACCAAATAAAAAATCCCTTCGTATTGGCAACAATAAGCGTGAGCTGACACCATCAGGGATGGGCTGTCGGAGTTGCAAAGCAAGCAGATAGGTTTTAAGGTTCTCATCTTTCAGCTCTATAGCATTTGAATAAAATATCTTGACTGTGACAAAAAAAAATCAAAGTGTCTAGTTGTTTTTTCGGCAATAGTCAGACGCGCTGGATTCATGCATTATTTATTTAGAAGTGCGTAGGCCTCGAGTAAACTATTGATTAGTTAGTCTTTCTTGTTTTAGGAGCTTCTTTAAGGTTTAAATTTTATTTCTGTAATTTAAAAAACAGTAAAAATAAAGAGTAGCTATTTTCCCATGAATGGAGTAGAGGAAAGGATTAAAACATGCCTCGGATTAACGAACGCGCTTATTAAAACGGAGTTATTAAAAAATAAGTGTAAAAAATTCAATCTGTAAATTGTATTGAGAAAAATGTTTCCTTAAATTAGTATGCCTCTGAGAAAATGACGAAGCAATGGATCGAAGCTGTTAACCATACAATTTGTCTCCATTATACCTGTCCAGCGGAGGACACAGCAACGTGATCTTTATCACAGTTCATATGACTAATTGCGTCACAAACAGCTAAACCATCGCAAACATAACCAAACACGGTAGACGTTCGATAATTTTCGGCCATTTCTTCGCCGAGATGAATACAGAAATCAGTAGAGACGATGCTGCATTGGGTTTTGACAAAGTCACGTTTCAGTCGGAAAAAGATGGATCCACGCGTCTTCTTTAATGGCGATGCATCCGCCATGTATATCGATTCCGGACCGGGCAATCTGCCACCCATGATAAATGTTTTCGGCTTGGACTGCAGTAAACGTTCGTAAATATTATTGATTTTTCAATTAAGTGTAGCGGGAGTATTTCTTACTGAGTAAATGACGGTGCCTTGATAAGAGTCTCCTTCTTTTGATAGACAACTCTGACAAAATCTTTGGCTCATTACAGGGGCCACACTGAAATATATACAGAGATCATGAAATGTCAGATAAATATTTCTCTTCAATTTTGAAATATATGTAATAAATAAAACTTACTCTGGTCTTAATTCTATGAGGATCCTTCCGTACTGTTTACCGTTCACCGCTAAATTGAGGAACACTTTTTTGTGGTGTGAAGGTACCAAAGAGGGAGCCATAGTCGGTGGTGGAACACGATAAACATTCGGCGACGGTAAACTCGGCGGGGGTTCTAGAACACGAAAGGCATTCGGCGGCGGGAGGATCCGTGGTGGTGTCGGAGCGCGATGGCTATGTTGGTGATGATGAGGATTTCGAGGGAATTTGTCCGCATTGAAATGCCCTTGTTTAGGAGCATTTGTTTGATATGGCTTCTTTTCATGGTCCATTGAATTTGAATTATAACGAGACTTGTCGGTTTTGGCAGGCAAAAACTTAGGCTTTTGACGAGGATCGTTACCGCCTTTTATGACATTTTCGTTTAACTTTCTAGGATCGACTTCTTGCTTTTCATTTTTATCAGCTTTTCTTTCCTTTCTATCCTTTCTAGTAAGCCTTTCCTTGTTCTCATTTCCGACAGCTTCTGCCATCAGCTCTTTCGTTTTAATCTTGAATGATTCTGATGGGCTCTTTGGTTGGGCGGACGCCTCCCATTGTTTGTTTTGAGTGCCCGACAGAATTAAAAAAGACAGCGAAGTCAAAAGATGCGATTCGTGATCGTTAGCACCCTCTGCAGGAAAATTAAGAAGCGCCGAATCGAAGAGCGGAGCAACTAGCTTCTCCCCATCGGAAGTCTTTATTTCCATGGAAACGACGGCGTGACGGATAGAGCTGAAAGCTGCCAGCTGGTCTGTCGTTTTCTTGGCGCTCACCTTTGAATCCGCTAATAACTCACTGTACGTTTGTAGTAGATTTTCCGTTTCTTCAGAAGTCCGCTGCTGCTCTTCTAGCGGTTTGCTCAAATGAATGGTTATCTCCTTTTAAAATACAAAAATTATTACATTGCGTCCTACCGGATGTTAGTCATGTACAGTTTAACTAACCGATAGCTGTTTTTGGAGTTTCTTCATTTGTTTTTCGTTCTCTTTGTAGCGACTTCCAACTTTTTGCAATAAAAATGTAAGGGCATTTTGTGTTGCTTTCAAGGTCGACTCGGCCTTTTAGGGAGTTAAGTAAGATTGCGAAATGATGCCCACGTGACAATGTCGAAATGTTTACCTCTCGATATTTACTTAGATCTCCATTCCATTGACTTTTACAAGTGACGAAGAGCTTCCTGAGACGAATTTCAGCCATCTCTTTACCGCCTTTGTCATCCATGCCACGAATTTGTTATGGTCCTTTCTCAAATTCGAATGAATCTTTCCTCCTCCTCCTCGCCTCTAACACATGCGACAAAAATTCACATCTACATCTTATTTTATCTGCATCTAAATGAATGGTAGAAATTAACTCGAAACTCACTTCGAGAAATGTGGAATATCTAGCACCAGTAGACAAGCGGCTCAGTGCTTTGTGACTGTTGAAACTTGAAACAGACGAATGAGACGATGGACGACCAACGTGTTACGTGTAACGTGTTGCAAGGTGTTTGTGTTTCCATTCCGCCCACGGGCCACTTCGGATTACCCTGCCTTGTTGCCAAATTTCCCTAAAGGACATTACAATTTTACCCCCATATTTTAATTATTACCCGTTACTTCCACGGTTCCACCCCCCTCCCCCCCCCCAAAAAAAAATCTATTTTGCCTAACAATTTATAGTAGAATGCAATTAAATTCCCTCAAAGTCCAGTTTAACTCAGTTTACCCTAAAATTACCCTTGCCCCTGGATTTCAAAAACTGTAACCTAAACTTCGATTTTTTCGTCGATTTAACCCTAAAGTAAGGTAATTTCCCTAAAAGTGGAAACACTGCAACAAACTTTCCATTCTAACCCCCGAAGCTGAATTCGATAGATTTGCAAACAACTGACGAATAGCATCCAACTTGAAGAACTCTGCTCTACACACCGAAAGTATGCATGTGAAACAAAAAAAAAAGCCAAGTGTCTAGTTGTTCTTCCGGCAATCGCCCAGACGCTAGATTCATGCATTATTTATTGAGAAGTGCGTAGGTCTCGAGTAAACTATTGATATACTATTGATTAGCCAGTCTTTCTTGTTTTATAGGAGCTTCTTTAAGGTTTTAATTTTCTGTTAAAAAAACAAACAGTAAAAATAAACAGTAGCTATTTTGATGAATGGAGTATGGGAAAGGATTAAAACTTGGCTCGGATTAACGACCGCGCTTATTAAATTGGAGTTATGGGCGTAAAAAAAAATGTAATCTCTAAAGTGAGAAATGAGAAAACCGGTTCCTTTACCTAGTTGCCTCTGAGAAAATGACGAAGCATTTGTCTCCATTATTCCAGTCCAGCAGAGGACACAGCAACGTGATCTTTATCACAGTTCATATGACTTATTGCGTCACAAACAGCTAAACCATCGCAAACATAACCAAACACGGTAGACGTTCGATAATTTTCGGCCATTTCTTCGCCGAGATGAATACAGAAATCAGTAGAGACGATGCTGCATTGGGTTTTGACAAAGTCACGTTTCAGTCGGAAAAAGATGGATCCACGCGTCTTCTTTAATGGCGATGCATCCGCCATGTATATCGATTCCGGACCGGGCAATCTGCCACCCATGATAAATGTTTTCGGCTTGGACTGCAGTAAACGTTCGTAAATATTATTGATTTTTCAATTAGGTGTAGCGGGAGTATTTCTTACTGAGTAAATGACGGTGCCTTGATAAGAGTCTCCTTCTTTAGACAGACAACACTGCAGAAATTTTTGGCTCATAAGAGGGGCCACACTGAAATATAATATACAGAGATCAACAATTAAGCACAAAATATTTATCTTCAATTTTGAAATATATGTAATAAATAAAACTTACTCTGGTCTCAGTTCTATGACGATCTTTCCGTACTGTTTACCGTTCACCGCTAAATTGAGAAACGCTTTTTTGTGGTGTACCGGTATCAAAGAGGGAGCCATCGTCGGTGGTGGAACATGATAAACATTTGATGGTAAACTCGGTGGAGGTTCTGGAACACGAAAGACATTCGGCGGTGGCAGGATCGGGGCTTGTGTTGGAGCGTGATAGCTATGTTGGTGATGATTGGGATTTCGAGGGAATTTATCCGCATTGAAATGCCCTTGTTTGGGAGCATTTGTTTGATATGGCTTCTTTTCATGGTCCATTGGTTTTGAATTATAACGAGACTTGTCAGTTTTGGCAGGCGAAAACAGAGGCTTTTGACGAGGATCTTTACCGCCTTTTGTGACATTTTCGTTTAACTTTTTAGGATCGACTTCTTGCTTTCCATTTTTTTCAGCTTTTCCTTCTTTTTTATCCTTTCTAGTAGGCTTTTCCTTGTTCTCATTTCCAGCAGCTTCTGCCTTCAGCTCTTTCGTTTTAATCTTGATTGATTCTGATGGGTTCTTTGGTTGGGCGGACGCCTCCCATTGTTTGTTTTGAGTGCCCGATAGAATTAAAAAAGACAGCGAAGTCAAAAGATGCGATTCGTGATCGTTAGCACCCTCTGCAGGAAAATTAAGAAGAGCCGAATCGAAGAGCGGAGCAGCTAGCTTCTCCCCATCGGAAGTCTTTATTTCCATGGAAACCACGGCGTGACGGACCGAGCTGAAAGCTGCCAGCTGGTCCGATGTTTTCTTGGCGCTCATCTTTGAATCCGCTAATAACTCACTGTACGTTTGTAGTAGATTTTCCGTTTCTTCAGAAGTCCGCTGCTGCTCTTCTAGCGGTTTGCTCAAATGAATGGTTATCTCCTTTTAGAATACAAAAATTATTACATTGCGTCCTACCGGATGTTAGTCATGTACAGTTTAACTAACCGATAGCTGTTTTTGGAGTTTCTTCATTTGTTTTTCGTTTTCTTTGTAGCGACTTCCGACTTGTTGCAATAGGATTTGGAGGGCATTTTGTGTTGCTTTCAAGGTCGACTCGGCCTTTTAGGGAGTTAAGTAAGATTGCGAAATGATGTCTACGTGACAATGTCAAAATGTTTACCTCTCGATATTTACTTAGATCTCCATTCCATTGACTTTTACAAGTGACGAAAAGTGTCCTGAGACGAATTTCAGCCATCTCTTTACCGCCTTTGTCATCCATGCCACGAATTTGTTATGGTCCTTTCTCAAATTCGAATAAATCTTTCCTAAGCTTCTTTAAAATGCGACAAAACAAAATTCACTTCTACATATTATTTTATCTAGATCTAAATAAATGGAAGAAATAAACTCGAAACTTACCTGGAAAAATTTTAGATGTCTACCACCAGTAGATCAGCGCTTTGTGACTGTAGAAACCTGGTTGAAATGGACGATGGACGCCGCACTACGTGACGCAACAAACTTTCCGTTCTTACCCCCGAGGCTAAATTGAATATTTGCAAACAACTGACAAATAGCACACACTGAAGTTGCTCTACACACCGGGAATGTGTGAAGAAGAAGACTCTTTACAAGACGAATGACTTTATTTAGCGATAACTAGAGATAACAATGGCCACATTGACAAGAAGTTTAATATTTTTCCAGGGCCAAAGCTAACAATTCATTCATATTGGCGACAACAGGCCGAGCGTCATCCAATAATCCAGCAGACACCATGGCGTTAGCGAAGAGTTGCTTAGCAAGCAAGGAGGCCAATTCAGAGTTCTCATCTTTCAGCTTGTGCATCTTGGTAATGATGGGGTGCCTAGATACAAATTACGTGTTATAGAGCAGGTATCTAGGGAAGACCATATCCCAAGGGAAATAAGCATACTTTGGATTAATTTCCAACTGTGGTTGGAGCAATTGATAGCGCTGCTCTTCAGGGACAGCTTGTGACTGAGTGCGGACGAAATGTCGGGCAGCTCCCATTTCTTCGACCGTGACGACGCATGGATGAGACTCCAATTTGCGCGTGACTTTAACCTTTGCGGCCTTGCCCGATAAAGTAGCTGACAGCCATGTGATGAGATCGTCGGTTGCTTTGCTATCCAATCCAGTTGTATCAGCTGAGAAATCAATGGCGGGTAAATGGTGCTAATACTATCTGATTGCATTATTCTGGGACATACGAGCTTCCTCTGTGGTTTTCTCGGGGCCGGCATCTTGTCGCATGTCTTTCTCGACGGATGTTAAATGTTTGCGATCGAATTCGCGCAATTGGAGCAAGACTAGTTCATCGTATGGTTCGAAGCAGAAAAGAACTTCTACGTCGCGTTTCTTCATAGCTGTAAAATAATTTAATTTTAAAAAATGTTTAAAATTATTTTCTGAATACAATCAAATACCTTCGTAGTACGCTGACGATTCTGCTAACGCTCGACTAGAAAATAAACCCAAAATTAGTTATACATTACATCCTGTCATTCCTGGACATTACAAGATTGAAAATACCTTGGGGCGGCTAAGTAATAAATATCCCTCTGTCCTGGCCGCATTCGGTTGCAATACTCGGCAATGCTGACCTTTTCTCCAGGGGCTAGTTGAGATGATTCGTACCTCAACAATTTAGAAATCTCTTCCTGAGAGGCAAGCAGACAAGTTAATCATAAACAGTCCAAATAGTTAACCTCATAAATCAGCACTCTTACTTTTTCTAATTGTTCTTGAGAGGAAAGAATTCCCTCCTTGAGGAAAATACCGTAATCGCGATAGAAACGTTCATATTCCTCCTTGTCTTTTGTTGATTTGTCGTGTAGAAAGCGGAGTATTCTGTTGGTCAAAACTGTCCGCAGTTTGCTGCATCAAACGAGTCGATAAATACAACTTACTTTGATTAATTGTTTGTTATCAAGCGACTTACCGGATAAGGGCGCCTTCCTGAAGTAATTCACGACTAAGATTAAGCGGAATGTCTTCCGAATCGACCACTCCTTTGCAGAAACGAAGCCATTTAGGGAGAAGGTTCTCGGCCTTGTTTTTTATCAAGACTCGCCGGCAGTACAGTGCTAATCCAGCGTCGGATTCTCGACTCATTTCAAATAATCCAGGCTTGCCCTCTGGAAAGTATACGAGGGCGCGGACGCTGAGGGGAACATCAGTTTTGTAGTGGAGAATGAAGCGCGGTCGATCGTACGAGTCGGAGATAAAGCGATAGAATTCATCATGCTGGACGGCCGACACGTCTTTCGGATTCATCAACCATAATGGCTACATTATACAAAATAACAAACTAGAGACTTGGTTTTTCGGAAAAATTAAATCACTTCAACGCACCTGGACGGTGTTAATAACGTTTCCATTGAGAGAAATCGGGCTGCCAACAAAATTGCTGTATCGTTGGATAGTTTCTGCAAAAATAATAAAAAAAAAATAATATCAGCAGGGTACTTGAATGCAATTTGTTTATCAGTTACCTTTGATGGTGTCTTCCTGCGAAAACTGGGCGCAATCACTTTTTAGGTGAATGACGATTTTGGTTCCTAGTTCAACCGAATCATCTTCTGCCAGCTCGTACGTCCCAGTGCTATCAACAGTGAAAATGAGAATGCAAGCAAAAATAAAGTTTTTGCAAATTTACGAACCCATCTGAGCTCCAGTGCAGTCCAACGCTGTTGGGCTGAGAAGACTTTGTGTAAACGTCAACTTTGTCAGCAACCATAAATGCGGAATAAAATCCGACACCGAATTGACCGATAATATTCGAAACAGATTCCGTTGCTCCACCTTTGCTCTTCAGTTGCTCAATGTATGCCTATAAAGATTATTTTTTTAAATATTGATTTGTTGGCAAATAGGACTCAATTTAATTGATCTTGCCTTTGATCCTGATCTAGCAATTGTTCCTAAATTGTTGATCACTTCTTCTTTGTTCATTCCAATTCCATCATCCTAAAAAAAAATTGATTAAAAGACTATACATTTAAAACAATTTCAGGGTTTCAAACCTGGATTGTCAATGTTTTGGCTTCCTTGTCAGCCGTGATTTTGATTTCTAGTGGCCTTTGAGCATTTTCCAGGGGTGTCCCAGTGAGAGACAGGTATCGGAACTTTTCTAATGCATCAGATGCATTTGATACCAGTTCTCGAACAAAAACCTGTCACACAAAATCATAAGTGGATGTGATGCCAATGGATTTTTAATGTGAGGGAACCAACCTCTTTCTCAGAGTACAAGGACTTGGCCACAATGTCCAGAAGCATTCGCGTTTCCGCTTGAAACTCTCTTTTTTCCGGAGTGGCTAATGAACAATAACAAAACTGGTAACATGAGAAATTTTTGATAATACAAAACGGCGATACCTTTAGGGCTAGCTTCATTCCTAAAAAACTGTGTGGTGGATACAAAGCGATGCAAATTATGATTGGCATTGAATGCCGGACATGGTGACAATAAAGCCGAAGAAGAAGAAACAGGAAGTCGGCGAATATTGTCCGCCCGGCGTAAAAGTAAAGTAACTGCACGTGACAATCTCATGGAAGCCGCCATTTTTTTAATGTCAACATGAAAATGAAGGTTACGACTGTACAGCATCTGGCGTCAAGGCTAATTAAAAAGGTTTCGACCCCAATCAAGTTTTAATGTATCGTGAATCGTGACGATGGCGAAAATTGCATCGTGATTATACCGTAAAGACGTATTTGTTCTAAAGAATTTTGGTTCGATGATCATATTCGCAAAAGACAGTGGTGTCTGTCTGGGTGGGTGGTGTGCAATTAGATCTTTCTTCTTCATGTTGAAACAGTGTTATTGATGGACGAGTGCAAGCAAACTTGTGAAGGACTGTCTGTAATGAATGACGTGTTATAGGAGAAATTGCATGATGGAACGTGTGACGCGACTGCGTTGATTGGCGGCGGCGACGAAGCGCGCTCGGCAACAGCAAAAATAAAGTTTTGAAAATGTTGTTGAGATTTGAATTTCACACAAGCTGACTCCTGTTTCTGTAAGACGAGGACTTGTGGCAGCAGCGAATAGAGTGAGAAAGAGAGACGGATGATAACGAAGGGGAAAAGAGAGTGGTTTTGTCCAGACAGAGGGGCCAAAAAATTATTGTCCTTTATGGTTCAAGGTTGTTATTCGATTCCTGGACGATGCCTGCATGTATATATGCCCGTGGCCTTTTATTTCAAGGCTTTTTCCCTTCTGTTCTTGAGCACACACAGTGGAAAAAACCTTATTTTTTTCTACGAAAGTTCTCTCTTATCACGGGAATTCAAAAGTCATGCTCAGATGACGCGACGAGCTGCTCGTCCATTATCAACTGCAGCAACGTGAATTTTGTATGAAAAGGGAATGGAAAAACCTGATGCCATCCGCCCGTTCGTCTATCAATAGCACCGGCGGATGAATATGAAGAAAACGGGGGGAAGTTGACGGATGATGTCGAGCCAGGAGCCAACTAAAAATATAAACTCTCTCATTGGTCATTTAACATAGTATATTGCATAATTCAGAACAACATTATTTTTGTTTTGGCGCGAGAGTATAAAAAATATACACACAGCTCGTTCGATCATCGAAAAAAAAAATTATATAAATCGGATGGGGTGAGAGAGACGATGTTGTTTTTTGTGGAAATACCGGAAGAATTTCGGAAAGGGAGTTGTCGAGTTGTAGATGTTGTATTGAGGGGATATACTGGCACTGTTTTGATCATTTTCTGCAGTGATTTTTCGACTTTGAGACGTGTGTTGTGTGTAATGTGTGTGTATGTATGTGAGAACCGAAAGAGGATTTGACGGAAGGAGTTTCGGTGGAAACAAACACTCGAGAGATTTAAAAACGTCTTTTTCGCTCTCTCTCTTCTTCATCATTGCAAAAACAACAACATGGTTTGATTGGTTCCGGGATGTGAAAAATAAATCAAGAGAGAAAGAGAGAGAGAGAGAAAAGAGCGAGAGAGAGAGAAAACATAGTAGTATAGTATAGTAGTAGTATCAAATTCAAATTTTCGCGAGAGAAAAAAAAACGAGGAGACAAAATATATATATCGTTCGTCAGTGGTTGTCGTCGGTTGATAGGTAGAGCCCCAGACAATCGCTAGGAATCGAACGACAAGGTATATGTAAGATTGAACGTCCAATAAAAGTGGTGTCGTATCGTTTTCACCTGTCGTCCGTCAAATCTAATGAGTTTTCTTTTTGAGAAAGGATGATAATGCGATTCCAAAATACAATATAGTATGTAGTATCAGTTGAACGAGGGGTGGGAACCGAAATAAAGAAAGGAACTTGCCACACACATATGGAGAGAATCAACACGAGAGTAGTAACGAGAGAGGCTAATATGCTACGTCACCGAGCTTTTCAACACACGCAGTTTTCTTCTTCTTCTTCAACACTTTCGATTCTAGTCGTAGTAGTTTGTTTTGTCGAAACATTTTACTTGTCCTTTTTATGTCGCAATGTGTTTTGTGGCAAAAAAAAAAACCACCACGCAGTAGACGTAGTAGTAGTAGTAGTAGAACATTATTGTCAATAGGAAGCATTTGGACGGGTCGGGCACTCGACGTCGACGACACTTCATAACGTGTCCAACAAGCTGAAACCCACTCCGGTGTCAAAGGAATTGAGCAGCTCCTGAGCGTCGCTACCAAACTGGCCGCCATTGTCGCCGGATATATTATCCAAAAATTCCAAACTGAAGTCACTGTTGTTACTAGAACTGACACTGTTTGCGGCGGCGGCGGCGGCGGTTTGTTGAGAATTGTTAAACTGTTGTTGCTGCTGAGGTTGCTGCGGTTGTTGAGGTGTCTGCTGCTGTTGGGGATTCATCGTTTGCTGCTGCATCGTTTGCTGGCCCATGCCGGCTTGAGACTGGTTGAACTGTTGCTGGGCAAACTGTTGAGATTGGCTAGCAAATTGCTGCTGCTGCCCAGTGTTGTTGAAATGCTGAGCTTGAGCAAACTGCTGTTGCTGCTGCTGATTCGGATTGAATTGCTGCTGCTGCTGAGCAAATTGCTGCTGCTGGGCTTGATTGAATTGCTGTTGCTGCTGAGGCACTCGCATGTGCTGCTGCATACCCTGCTGCATTTGCATGTTTGTCGCCATCATTTTCTGCTGCATCATGGCGTTGCCCATGTTTTGTGAATGGAGCATTTGCTGCTGCTGCTGCTGTTGCATAGTCAAAGTCACCTAGAGAACAACAACAACAACAAGACGATTGTTAGTTCAATGAGCACGACGGCACATTTTCATCAAAATCGAACAAACCTGCTGCTGCTGCATGTTGCCCTGGTTTCCGGCGTGCATGTACGTTTGCTGCTGCTGCATGTACGTTTGTTGTTGCATCCGAATGTTGTTGGGATTGGCGGCCGCTTGTTGCTGCTGGAAACGTGCCATTTGCTGGGCTTGTTGAGGCTGAGGTTGTTGCTGCTGCTGGACTTGCTGCTGTTGTTGGGCTTGTTGTTGCTGTTGTTGCATAGCCGCCATTTGTTGCTGCCTCCAAGCATTCATACCGTCCGGGCCGACAGTGACGTTGGGTGGCCTTTGAGCCCGCACCATCGGATTGCCACCATTGTTGTACTGCGGTCGGTTCATCATCATGTTGTTGCCGCCGCCGCCGTAACCTCCCATGTTGTTCATACCTGTCCGACAAACAAAAAACGACAAATCGTGTTAGTAGATTCGTATCACCGATTGGTGGGAAGACCGGTAATCTTACCCATCATGCCTTGAGGTTGTTGCTGCTGTTGTTGTTGAACTTGCTGCTGCTGCTGCTGAGGGTAGTTCATCATGGGCCTTTGCTGTTGTACTTGCTGCTGGTTTTGGAGCATAGGAGAGGTGGCTCCATTAGGAGACGGCCGTCCAACAGCAACCGACTGAGCGGGCACCATCGGTCGGATACCAGGCCGAATGGCCGGTGGGTATCCTCCTTGTTGCTGGTTACCCGCCATCATGCCCATGTGCTGACCCATCATGACGTTGGGTTGGTTGGGTACAGCGGCTCCCGGTGTCGCAATTCCGGCCGCCATCATCGGCGTTTTGTAATCGGGCGGTGGCGGGCGAGTCATTCCCTGTTGCTGCTGTTGCTGATGTTGTTGCTGTTGCTGCATCATCTGCATCCGCATCATGGCCTGTAATAAAACGCAACAGAACGTTAAACATCGATAACACTAGACGGTCGTAAACGACGAGTCGCTTGACCTGCTGTTGCTGTTGTTGCATGGCTTGTTGTTGCTGCTGGGCCGCCTGTTGTTGGACGCTGAGTGACGCCGGCATTCGCGTATTGGCTCTCAAATGTTGCTGAGTGAAATTGATGGTTTGCGTTTGGCTGGCCGAATACGTGTACGACGAATTGTCCATCGTCGGTTGTTGTTGCTGTTGTTGTTGCGGCTGCTGCTGTTGCGGCTGTTGTTGCGCTTGGGGTTGCGTCCCAGTAGGCTGCTGCTGCTGCTGTTGTCCGCCCGCCGTTTGATTGTAGAACATGGTCTGTTGTTGCTGTTGCTGTTGTACCATCTGCTGTTGCTGTCTCATTTGCATGTTGTTCATACCGGCGTTGACTTTGACATCCGCTGACATTTGCATGTGATGAGACGCCGCCATCTGGATACACCATCAAAAGAAATGATTGAATAATCGTCCGCTAGATGGCTTGGTCGTCTGCTAAAGACTCTTTGCTAGCTTCCTATATACTAGTCGAGGAATTGTGTGTTCTTAAATATATCCATTTCCAAGTGGGAGGGAGAGCCCTGAAGGGGGAAAATGTCCAATGACCGAAAAGAGGCCACTCAACCTGTGTTTTTTCCATGGCCCTCTTTTTTTTTTCTTCTTCTACTTCTTCTCCTCTCCTTCCTCTCTCTTCTACTGTTTCGTATGCTTCTCCCCCCCACATTTCGTCCTCTTTTGTGGGCGATAACAACATTCAAGAAACTGAGCTCTCTCGCCACAGAATGAATGGAAGCAAAACTTTGGGGTCGCGAGCATATATAACGCCTTGATATAAAAGAGGCCAACTCTTTTTTCTCTCTCTTTTTTTTCTTACTTACTCGGACGCGATTTCCGTTCCTCGACATTTTTTTCGCCAAAGTCGACGACGGACATTTTCCCCTCCTGACAGAAATCTCCCAACTTCCGTTCGAATGATTATGCGGATGGAATGTACGAGGAAACGAGGAAGAGGAGAGAAAATGAGTAAATAGAAAGAATTAAGAGAGAGAGAGAGAGAAGAGAGAAGGGGCGACACATCCGGCGACGTTTGCCTCCTCCGTATGTAGACGCTGCGGGCCATTTTCTCGGTACGCGCGCGCGCTCTCTCGACTGACCTTGAGGGTTATATACCACCACCACCACACCACATAGCTCTTCATGCCCACGAATACCTCCTACCCACCCGACCTCTCTATATTGTTTGAAAGAGGGAGAGAAAAAAAAAGATCGAGGGCATCACCCGGAATTACCTGGATTTGTTGACCGTTGTTGCTCATGTGCATCTGCTGCTGTTGCGTCTGGCTAAATTGGACGCTCGTAGGAGCCGATGGCGGAGGTGTCCGACCACTCGTCGATGTCGTATTGGTCGGCGTGGGAGCTTTGCGGGCATTGAATTGTTGTTGTTGTTGTGCCTGCTGCTGCTGCTGCATTTGCTGAGGAGTAGGTGGTCCCATCGGGCTCGTCTGACTCATTGGAACAGGTGATGATTTGGCACCTGGGACTTGATGGGGGACGCCTCCTTGTTGTGGCTGAACCGGTCGGCCTGGTCCAGGACTGTTGCCTCCCAAGGGTGAATTGGCAAAATAGGGCATTTCCTTCTTGATCATTGGGCTATTGGGACCGTAGCCACCTTGGCCGGTGTAGGGTGGCCGGTTCATAAACTGATTGGCCGGTTGCTGCTGTTGTTGTTGTTGCTGCTGCTGCTGTCCACCTTGTTGTTGTGCCGAGGGATTGTTGTACTGCTGCTGTTGAGGCTGTTGTTGTTGCTGTTGCTCGGCAAAGTTGCCGCGCATCCGCATGTTGTTGACAACGGGAGGGTGATGAGGTGGGACCAAAGGTGCTCCTTGATTGGCCATCGTCGGCGGAGCTGAAAGGCCCGTCGACGGAGTCATAGCCGCTGGAGTCATGCCCATCTGAGCCTTGTGCTGGTGCTGTTCGGCCATCTGTTTCAACGTCAAGGCTGCCGGACTCAATTCCGGTCCGGAATTACCGAATGGCATTCGATTAATTCCGTTATTGTCATTTGTCGTCCTCTGCTGCTGCTGCTGCTGTTGTTGTTGTTGTTGTTGTTGCTGCGGCTGCTGCTGCTGCTGGATGGGCGGAGTGTTTTTGGAAGCGTCGGGAAAGGAGGCGATCGGATTGCTATTGTTAAAAGCTCCGGTCGTGGACAGAGTGGCAGTGCTGCAACTGGATGTGGTAATGCTGGTCGTCAGGATGGACGACGTATTACTACTACTGCAACTGCTGGACTGCTGTTGGGCGTTCATGCTCATGGACTTGCCAATATCCAGCATGGCGGCCTGGATTTCCCGATCGGCCGCTTCGACTTCCTCCTGTTTGAGTCGCGAAACGATCGAGTCGACGGTGCGCGATCCGTCGACGGTCGAGGGAGCGAAATCGTTGACGCTCTTGTTCTCCGTCGTCGTGTCGAAATCGAACTCCTCCATGAATTCGGGTGGAAGATCGTGTATCTCCGAGATCAGATCTTTGAATGTGTCGGCGTTAATGATGCCGTCGGACGTGTCCTCCGAAATGAACCGTTCGAGATTGGCCAAATCGGCGGCAGTTTCGTCGGAATCGCCGTTCAATTCGGCCATGAAATCGGGCGTATCGCAGCGTTTCTCCTTTTTCATTTCGGGCGGACCGCCATCTCCGTTGGATGGCGACACCTGAGTCTGTTGGGAAATCACGCGCGATTAAATGAAATATGTACGAAGACCGTAAGAGGAACATCAACAACAACGGCAGCATCGAGAAATGATTTAATAATGACCGGATGGATGTCACGCTAATAATAATCCCCCAAAACAACTAACCTCGCTCTTGACGGATGTGTTGGTGAGCGTCTTGACGGAGACGCTGGTAGCGCCAGAGGCGCTAGCGGTGAACTCGAGCTGCTGGACGATTTCCACCGAGAATTTGGCCGGGCCGCCGCCAGAGGCCGTGGCCGAGGAGCTGGCCGTCGTCGTCGTCGTGCACTGGATCTTTGCGGCCGGTGGACCATCCGACGAGGAGGAGTGCTGTTGTTGCTGTTGGGATCCGTTCATCCCGGGCTCACTCCCTCCTCCATCGCCGCTCTCGTCCAGCGGACGCTTCCCGTACTTGTTCTGTCACCACAATCATTTTTCATTAATAAAATATACATATTTAAAGTTGATGAAATTAAACAAACAACGGCCGACTTGCTGGAATATCATCATCATCATCGGGACTGAGGAGGGGAGGGAAACGGTTGCTGGGTCGATAATCGAATGTCGGTAAAAAGAGTCAAAGCCCTTCTCTCTCTCTCTCCTTTTTTTTTGGCGGAGGCGGACGACGACGAGGGAGAGAGAGAGAGTCCTCTTTATCCGGCGAAAGGGGATCAATAGTTCGCGGCGGAGTAGGAGGAGGAGGTGGGCCAAGTCCTTAACACACACCACCACCGGGATATCTCACAGAGTGTGTGACTCGGTCCCTCCCGATTGGCTACCTGGGCCACCCCGTGACCGGGGGCCCACCCCACCAGTACTCTATCAGTGATGGCTCGCATCAACGCCGCTGATTGGTCCGACACGATGCGAGCGAGCTAGAGAGAGAGAGAGAGAGCGAGCGCGACAGTTCTCTCTGCTTCTTTTTCTTCTTCTTCTTCGCTTTTCTTCTTCTTCCTCTCATTCTGCCCCGAGGTTCAATACCTTTCCTTTCTTTCTTCCCCTCTACGGTCAAAGAACCTTGTGTGTTCCTCTACGGCCATTCCTCTACATCTAACATCCTCCGCGCGATGGCAAAATACAGGACAATGAGGTCACCGACACAAGCCGCTTGACCCGATCATGACGATTTTCTAGAAAAACTACGCGCGCGCACACACACACAACCGCGTAGATTGCGGGAAGTTGTTCAACACAAGTAAAAAGAAGAAGAAGACGAAGAAGAAAAAAATGGGTTCGTTTGCTACCGGTGAACGACCTCTTTGGTCGTTCGTCGCATCTGTTTAACGGTTTCTTTTCTGTGCAGTTATCCCGATGTTGTTATTTAGCTCTCACGCTAGCTACCAAGTCCATCAAATTCTATTGAACCGAGATTTCTTCTTCTTCTTCTTCCTCCGTTGGCTGGCTGGCTGGCAGTAGAGGGTAGTAGTAGTAGTAGAGTATAGTACGGTAGTAGCGGGAATCAATGATTCAGCTGGTGGCGGACAAAGAGACAAGGGCGGCAGCGGAAAGGGATCGATGATGGGAAGGAGGTTCTTACCGACTGCGTGTTGCCGGCGTGAGTCTCCGTAGCCGGTTTACGTTCGGCGCTGGACGCACCACCACCAATCACACCACCAGAAGAGTTGTTGTTATTGTTGCCTCCGCCGCTGCTGCTACTGCTGCCGCCGCTGCTTTTATTACTTTTGCTGCTACTCGTCTTTTTCGCTTTGGGGTCCAGATACTTTTGTTTCAATGCGAACGACTCTTGCATTTGCTGTTCGCACAAGGCCGGTCCGATCCGCTCATAGTGCATAAATCGATCTTGATGATCCTTGGTGTAGACTTCGACTCGCCTCCGCAGTCGATCCACGGCCGCCTGACGTTTCGGAGGCAGCACCTCCGACATTACTCCCGCAAAACCAAAGGGGATGGTGGCCGCCCCTCAGCTCACATCCGTCGGATCTTTTCGGGCTTGGATTTTTTCACGCCGCATTCAATCTGCCGAAACAACAGACAACAAACGCAATGAATATCAATCTCATAGTTTAGTTCTCGCTTTAATGGGTCAATGCAGCGGCAGTATCGAGAATTAGTAAGTTGGTAGCATAGACAACTAGCCAATACAAGGTCGAGATAAAGCACCAACAACAACAACCTTGGACTGGAAAAAAAGAAAGAAAAATACATTCAGTCACTCTTGTTGTTGTTGTTTGATCTTCACTCTCTCGAAATCAGACACACAAATAAAAAAACAAAAGACTTGCAGCAACAGTAGCCGAAAAAGAGAGAGAAAAAAACGAAAAATATCATAATAATAAAAAGCCACTTGTGTAATGAGCCGATAGGTTTCCAAACGATGGCCTTGTCTGCTGTGCTTTCCCCTCCTTTTTGTTTTTCTCTATCTGGCATTTTTTTTTTCTTTTCGAAAGGGACCGTAGTAAGCGCGCTTGTCAAACAACACCACCTAGCGAGCTGGTTGTCAACCACTTGACGCCAGCAGTATAGCTGGTGGAGAGCGAGAGAGAGAGGGGAGAAAATATTTCCCCACACCCCGCGCTTCGAAACAAACCCCTAGGTAAGTTCGAAAAATATGCTGGCTGGCTACTCCCCTAGCTATGCACCACACGTACACAGAGAGTGAGAGAGAGCAAAAGGGAAGACAAGATCCCATTCAAATTTTTTGGCTCAATCAAAACGGAATTTCCCCAAACGAATGAGGCAATCACCGGACTCTCGATCGCGTTTGACCCTATCTGCGCGCCTCGCACACACAGTGAAATATTGATTGCAATCTCACACTGGTGGCCGAGGCAGCAGCAGCAAGGAGGAGCATATATACAGCGCGGGCGGAAAGGCAACCGATTCGAAAAGCAGGCAGCAGCAGCCGGCATAGCTCTGCTGCGTTGTAATCAATTGGCAAGTTGTTGGTAATAACGATACTGACGGTGGACTATGGCACAACAATTATTGATATGTTACGTCTGTGCGGTCTCGTCTCTACTCAACAGGTTATCACAATACGACAAAGCACATGTCATCACGCCATTTTTAAATGATACCTGCATGTGCCAAAGATGATGGCGGCCGTACCAAAACAGACTACACCGTTTGTAGCAAATAGTGCAATAATCCAAGACACGAGGAGACTTTTGCTTGCTTGGCCAGATTCCAGACACTGCACACTGCTGTGTGTATTACTACTACACGTCCAACACGTAACACTATTCACCAGCACTGGAGCAACGAAAAAAAAAATACAAGTTGTGTCTGTCTGTCTCTGTCGACCACCGAAATAAAAGAAGCCAATCAGATGTTGGTGTGAGTCACTTGATTCGTTGCTGGATAAATGGCGATCGGTAATTATTCGTCGAAAGAGAGATCGATTTCGTCGGGTTTGTTCGGAGCGGTCTGTCTCAGACGGGTCGCGCGATCGGACTAAAACACAATGCCATGAGAGTTCCCCCCTTCCCCACTCCGCACACACACACACACACACGCATACACACACTCGGCTGTTACTCCTCCCTCTCTGCTTGCCAGTCTCTCTTCTATATTTCTCTCTCTCTCTCTCTCTTCTCTCTCTCTTCCCTTCCCCTTCTTTTTGGGGGCGCAAGCTTTAGCCGTCGGCACCTTGACCTACACTCGGCGTCAGGCCCAAACGCAAACGGCTCCTTCCTCTTCTGCTGCTACCACCACCCGACAAAAATTTTGTTCAGCCAGCCACCATATATAGAACTGGCGCTGGACGCACATCTCGACTCTTCGGAAATTCGTTATAAAACTGACGCATTTCAAAAATGATGATATGAAAATCTCAGATTCTGTGAGAATAAGATGAAAATGTAAAAGTTGATGTTGACTTCGATGGACGAGCTAGGGAAAGCTGCGACGATTTTGGGATTTATTATTATTTTTTGTTGTTGACTGGGGAAAAGTAGAGAGAACGTCGAGTGGCCGCAGCGGCGCTGTGGAGCGATCCACTCTTTTTTTGGCTTGGCTTTTCGGTTTCAAATGTGGTCAAGTCCGGCACATCGGCATGACATCGAAGGGGCCACGGGTTCTCTTTCGCCTGTGTCGAGCGGGGAGGGGACTTCTCTCTCTCTCTCTCTCTCTCTCTCTCTTGCTCTCTATCTCTCTCCTTTCATCCTCGCTTTTCCCTCCACACGATTTCATCACCCTATACACGCCCTTCCATTCTTACTTCTCTCTCTCTCCCCGTCTATTCCTCCCATTCTCCGAAGCGCGCTTTCGTTTACCGTTTCGACCGTCGCGCGCGCGTCTTACTTGAAATGTTGCTGCTTTTTTTTTCTTCTTCTTCTTTTCTTCTCTCTTCGCTTCTTCCCTCTTCTGTCTTCACATGGAATTCAATTTATTGGGATTTGGGACATTCTCTCTTTTCTCTCGGTGCTCGTCCGCCATCGTCGTGACCTCTCAACTGTCATCTAGCGGTCACCATCGACGATCGTTTTCATTTCAAATGATTTCTTATTGCTCAACTTCTTAGTTATGACGCTTTTCATCATGTTGCAACAAAAGGCGCGGTTATTATGCCATTAGCTTGATGAAAACTCGAGACCATGAATATACTAAACTCCATAAATCAGCGGAGGCCGCACTGCATCACACGGATGACTAACGGTCGCTCTTTTTTTTTTCTTTTCTGAGAAAATGAAGAGAGAGCTAATTTTACAATCTGGAAATGTGGCAACGCTGACCGTGTTTACCTCTTGCTGCGAAAAAGAAAAACAAACCTGCTGATTTGACAGTTGCTCGGGTAACGTGCCGTAATAAAAAATCTGTTGGGTCGATTTTCCATACCTTTGTCATAGCAAAATATAGAGTCCCATCAGTCAACAGAGAAAAAATGGGGCGCAAAGTTGTCGTGGCCGTTTGCTGCCTGAATCAGTGGGCTTTAGATTTCGACGGTAATTTGTCGCGCATCATTGCCAGCATCCAGGAAGCAAAAGTGCAAGGCGCTAGTTACCGCACCGGACCCGAGTTGGAAGTCACCGGATATAGCTGCGAAGATCATTTTTATGAAGCCGACACTCTTCTTCACAGCTGGGAGGTATGGTGTTTTTTTATGCAGATGTCTACGCTACTTCTCTTTCTATTCTAAGAAACATTGTGATCGTCTTTTGTTGCAACAACAGGTCCTGGCTGAACTATTGGCCAGTCCGGTTTGCAAAAATATTCTAGTTGATGTTGGCATGCCAGTGATGCACAAGAGTGTCACTTACAATTGCAGAGTCTCTTTTTTCAATGGGTATGCTACATTTTAGTGGTTCACATGTGATGTTCCTCCCATTATTGTGCATCTTTGCAGAAAAATCTTGCTGATCCGTCCAAAATTGAAGTTGTGTGATGATGGAAATTACAGGGAAAGCAGATGGTTCACTGCTTGGACAAAAGTAACTCCATACTCTCATGTACATTTCCCATGAATCTAAATTACTTGTGTCAATAATTGCTGATAGGTTTTCCAAACAGAAGATTACATACTTCCAGAGTTTATAAGAGAGCTTACAGGGCAGAAATCAGTAGTTTTTGGTGATGCAGTATTGGAAACATTAGATACCACAATAGGCTATGAGACTTGTGAGGAATTGTGGAACCCTGCCAGGTACATTAAGCCCTCAAATCCATTGACAGAAAGAGTTGATATTTTTTGATAACTTATGGCATACCGTTTGGCAGTACTCACATTTCTCTTGGATTGGACGGCATTGAGTTTATCGTCAACGGTTCGGGTTCCTACTTTGAGTTGCGCAAGGCCAACGTAGCGGTCGATCTTGTTTTGGGGGCCACGAGAAAGTCCGGCGGTTGCTACTTATTCTCGAATTTAAGAGGCTGCGATGGACAGCGTATCATGTTTAATGGCGGGTCGTGTATCGCACTTAACGGACAAACTATCGCAAGAACTCGTCAATTCTCATTAGAAGAAGTGGTACGCAATATCATAATACAGGTGACGTGTTTCATAGCCGAATTAACGACCGTCTTCATTTATAGGAAGTCTCCTGCGCCACCGTCGACCTCGACGATATACGAACTTATCGCAATTTAGTTCGTTCCCGCAATTGGGCTGCGGCCGAAAGTCGTTCATACCGCCGTATTCCCGTTGATTTTAGTCTCAGCGAGTCTTCCTGTTTTGCAATGAGAGCTTCATCTGTACCTTTCAAATGGCAATACCACAGCCCGGAAGAGGAGATTGCCTATGGCCCAGCCGGTTGGCTTTGGGATTATCTAAGGTGATTAGCCATTTTTTTACAACATTGTAGAATGGCGAAATTTGCTGAATTTCAATTTTTTAACTTTTATTTTGAATTATTTTAGGCGTTCTGGTCAAGGCGGATTCTTCCTGCCGCTTAGTGGAGGCGTCGATTCAAGCTCGTCGGCCGTAATAGTCTTCTCGATGTGTAGGATGGTGGTCCTTTCCGTACAGAATGGCGATAGTCATGTCATTGACGACGTTCGAAGAATCGTCGGTGATCCCAGTTACATTCCGGACGACCCGCGCGAATTGTGCAACCGTCTTTTCATCACATGTTACATGGGGTCGGCCAATTCATCAGCCGAAACGAGGCAACGAGCCAAGGATTTATCCGATCAAGTTGGAAGGTATAACGTTTAAGGATCAGTGTGCCATCCGACTCCTCGGGCTTTCAATAAGCTTGTTGTTTCCAATCAGCTATCATTTGACCCTGGCTATTGACGCCGCCGTCTCGGCTGCCCTCAACATCTTCACGGTCGTCACGGGGCTTGTGCCCAAGTTCCGTGTTGACGGAGGCAGCTTACGGGAGAACTTGGCCCTCCAGAATGTTCAGGCCAGGATGCGGATGGTGTTGAGCTACTTGCTTGCTCAGCTAATGCTGTGGGCTCGCGGAAGATCTGGCGGTTTGTTGGTTCTCGGCTCTGCCAATGTTGACGAATCCCTGCGCGGTTACCTCACCAAGTACGATTGCTCCAGCGCCGACGTCAACCCTATCGGTGGCATTTCAAAAGCGGATTTGAAACGATTCCTCGCCCATGCACGCAGCGAGTACGGTTTGACTTCGCTGGATAGTATCCTTACTGCTCCGCCGACCGCCGAGTTGGAGCCCCTGCAGGAAGGACGTCTTGTTCAAACGGACGAGGAAGATATGGGGTTGACTTATGCTGAACTGGGCGACTTGGGTCGACTTCGCAAACAGGCCGCCTGTGGACCGTACACCACATTCTGCCGGCTAATTCATAGCTGGAGAGGAGCGCATACACCAGCTGAAATCGCACACAAAGTATATTTTCTACTTTTTCGTTTCAATGGAATTATTTCACTCTGCAAAATGCTGAATGAATTCAACCTTTATCAAGGTCAAACATTTTTACCGCTGTTACGCCATTAACCGACATAAGATGACGGTGATAACGCCTTCCGTTCACGCCGAAACCTACAGTCCTGATGACAACCGATTCGACCACAGGCAATTTGCTAATGTACATTATTTATTCATAATGCATATTTAATTATCTATTGTGAATTTATAGGCCGTTCCTGTATAACGCAAAATGGGGTTGGCAGTTTCGCGCTATTGACGCTCATGTAAGTATCGAACCGGTTCATGCCGGCTCGAATCAACTTATGAATTATTTATTTGGGTTTTTCTAATGGAGTTACCATGTAGTTGAAGAATCTCGGTTCGATTTCCGAGAATCTTTTTTCTCCTCTACACGTAGTCCTACGTCGGGTGGGGGGGCTTAGACTATGTTTGATCTGAAAAGCGAGGGGCTGGTGGCGTATTGATCGGTCCGAAAAGCCTGGCTTACGCATGTCGTCATTTTTATATGTTCTCTCTCCTTTTCCTAGTTGGAGCACGTCAACAAGATGGTCGACACCGACGATCGGAAACTCGATAATGCGCATATGCAATCAGGTAACTCTATTGCATTTTAGTTGAAGGAGCTGAAAAGAGCGTTCGCGTGGAAACCACCTCAACTGCTATTGTGCAGGTCTAAGGAGCTCTGGTGTCGTGATTTAGACTTATTATCCTATAGAAACAATGAATAAATAAAACCTTTAGTCTTAACGAATTTGAGATTTACAACAATCACAGCCTCACTATGGCCGTCCATGTAATTAGGAAATGACTGTATGGCCGTCAAATAATACACACACACACATTCAGTCCCACGATTCGGAACGTCATCACAATTTACTCACTAGTCTGTCGCGGAGGCAACCGCCTCTACTGCTTGATCGATACTTGTGACTTGGTCCGTGATAGGATCGCCATTCGTTGGTGCGGGAGTAGTTTCAGTCATGCTAAGCTCTACATCCGTAGCTTGTTGCAAGTAGGCGGCAGCCAATTGATCCAATCCTGCGCTTGCAGCCAAGTCAGCCGACAATTTCAAAGACGATGGATCGGATCTGCGTGCAAGGGTGCGAGCTGCTTCGGCCACCTCACCATTGGCCAGAAAGCATTTGACTGCCAATTCAAGATTACCATCTAAAACTGCTTTATTAGCCCAAAGAGATAGGCTCTCTTGCACTTGAGCGCTTTCGTCCGGGAATACGCAACGCGTAAGAGCGACCGATTCTCGGTGCAACTGCTGGCTGGAAAACATTTCAATAGCCTGGCTCTTCTGACCGGATATTAGAGTGTAGGATACGGCTTTCCTGACGTCACCTTCGGCCATTAATTGCTGAGCATACAGATGAGCCATTTCTCTCCAAAACCTATTAAATTTAACATTAAGTTAAAACTTGATTTATACGCGCTTAAAATTTTGTCAAAACTTACTCTAAGGAGACTTGAGGAGCCAGGCTAACAAGCCAATCACTCAATTGCCTTTTCTTTACAGCTTCTCTAAGCATGGGCTCCAAATCTCCTTGCCAGATTCTCATATGAGCAGCTAAGTCAAAGTTTGATCCTTCTTGGTGATGGTCTATCTCTTCTTGTAGCATTTGAGTAGTTGATTCTCGACTACAGAAAAAGCCTAAATGCGCAAATTCTGCATCCCCAAGATCGGAAGCCGGTATTTTGTAGGCCTCCGGGCCTTCATCAACGACGGAATGTTTGAGCGTGACTCCTTTCAAAGTCGCTAATATTTTGCAGTCTTTCAACCCCTCAGTACGACCACGACCTTCTAATGTGGCGCTTACCGGGAAAAGGGATTTTAGTTTACTTGCAGGCTTCTTCTTTGATGCGGCACTCGAAGTTGTATGACGAGCGCCAGAGAAAGATGAAGGTGGTTTGATAGAAGTTTTCTTCCTTTCTTTCACAGTTTTGACTGCAATTGATTCGGCAGGCGTTCGATGAATTTGATCCTTAACTCTCCACATCCGAACAGTCATGTCATCGCCTCCAGTGACTGCCGTATCCGGCTCTAAAGCGTTCCAATCGCAGCAAAGCAATCTTCCAGTATGCCCACCAAAGTTGGCTACAAGTTCTTTGTTAATCACGTCCCAAACCTATAATAATCATAGCATTCGAGAACAATAGAAGTACATGAATAACTTAAATAGACATGGGCTTACCTGAGCCGTTCCGTCATAAGACGCCGAAAGAAGCTTTCCATCTTCGTGCGGACTCCACGCAACGGATACCACACGCTCTTTATGACCGCTAAGAGTGGCCGCAATAGTGGATGTTGCTGGCTCGTCTTTGTTGGCAACTACACTGAAAACTGGAATAAAGGCATAACGTCAGTCAATAAAAAGGGTCAAGAAGGTAATAAATGATATGCACACCTTTGATGGTAACGTCATTTGAAGCCACTGCCAGCCAGCTATCAAATTTAGAAGGTTCCGCACTTTGGAAAGTGAATGGCGGGTGCCATTTAAGGCATTGAATAAGTTTTTTATGTGCAACGATAATAGTTAGCATAGACAAACTGCAGCCTGAATAGATTTCAACAGATCCGTCTTCGTTGCCCACAGCCAAAAGTGAAAAATCCGTCTTCCACTGGAATTCCGTGCGTGATGGAAACTTTTGACTTTTTTCTCCCTTGCTTCCGATCAAATGATTGAAGTTTTTCGCTTCCGCGTCCAGAGCTGATGGATCGTGAACAAATATGTTGTTTCCACCGCAAGAGTAGAGGAACATTCCTTCTTTTGAGGGCAAAGAAGCCCACGCAAGGTTATACACGGTGCTTTTGTGGTAGGTACGACTCAACATCGGGGGTTTCGACGGATTCAGAGTATCGTATATTCCTACTCTTCCTTCATCGGTTCCAAATGCTAATCGACCCTCTATTGTTGGATGCCATGCTAATCCACTTACTTTCCCTGTATCAAATGTTGTTCTGAATTAACATGTACTTTGCAATGTAAAGTGAAATTGGCTTTACCTTTAATTCCGTTCCATAACATTGTCATATCGGGAGAAGCTGCTGCCATGTTCCAAATCCTGATAGAGCAATCTCCAAGTCCCAAAGCCATTTGGGAAGAGTCGATGGGATTGACGTTCATTGTGTAAATGAAACCACCCATTGTTGGCATGCAAAGATGAGGGCTATCCATTTCTGGAATGCCCAAAATTTCTTTAGGTGTGTGGTTCTCCAAAATGGGCCAAAGGATGACATTGCGGTCCTGCGCCGAAGTCCACACCATTTCTTTGTTGTCTTTAGTTACGAAGGAGGTTATATTAAAGAGACCGCGAGTATGAAGTTTGTGTACGATCTTCCAAGACAACTTGACGCCAACCTGCGAAAAAAAAAAAAAATTGGCAAGTGGTATTCATCAAGTACCTTACTCATAAAATTGTGGATTACTGACCTCCCACAAAATAAGTTCGCCACTAAGTCCACTGCTCAAAACGTGTTTTTCATTCAACCAATGTAAAGAGACCCAAGTCGAACGTTTATCATCTTGTGCAGATCTAGGCCGATGAACCCCGGTGTTTCCAGGGAGTTTTGATTGGGTGACACATTTTCCCTCGCTAGAAGCCCATATCTTAATGGTTTTATCTCGGCCTGAAGTTGCCAAGAATGTCTCCTTCGTTTCGTTTTCACGAATGAGTACGTTTCCCTTTACCGGGCACCAGACGATATTGTGCAAGTCCTATTTTAAAAGCCAAGAGAGATAGAGATTAGGCACATCAGTAATCAAATAATCAATCATGAAACAAGATTCTTACATCCTCATGAGCACGCAACTTGTGCAGAACACCCCGATTTTCTACGAGAGACCAAAGAATCGATTAAAAGTTAAGAAGACATCAATTAGAGTGGCCTATGTAAAAAAAAAACTACCTCTGATATCACATATGTATAACAATCCACCTTTACATCCAATGGCTAGATGCCATGGAGTGTGGGGGCTGAATGCCAGAATAAGAGGATTTATTTTCCCATAGTTGAGTTTACGGGTGCTGCAACTTTCATAGTCTAACAATAGTTCTGTGACTATGATGTTCCCATCTTCACTTGAAGAAGCCAATAATTTCTTCTCCAAAAATGATGACCAGCTAAGACATGAAATTTTTTGTTCCTGATGAATGAAAAATAATTTTTCAGCTAGAAGTTGTGACTAGAACTTTGTTTGCATTTTTGTCAAATTACCTGATGTGCATCTTGTTCGTATACCAGACTTAGATCATTGGCTTTCCAGATGCAAATACAACCATCTTCCCCAGCACTGCTTAATAATAAATTATCCTCATCTGATGGCTGGTACCAAGATACACCTGCACTCAGAAAGAATGTGATTAAAACATTGGCAATACAACATGTTTAAACAGCTAATAAACTCACAGGTAATTTTATTTCTATGAGCATCCGGGATTACACGTGTGCTGGGGAAACCAATATTTTCTTCATGTGGTTTCAGAAAAACCAGACATCTCGAAGCTGCATAGGCCAACACGCCCGATTTTTTGTGACATTCAAAAACACCACTAAGATACCAGTTTGGAGATGGAGGTATAACTACCTCGTTAGGAATCCCTGTCATTTCTATGCGAATTGTCTAGTTTTCTTACTTATTATACAGGGATATGAAACCTTCCGACATACGCACCATGTGCGCACATTCAAAACAACGTGCCCAGATTCACGAGACGTGCTGCTAATCAGCAGTTGTGATGCCCTGCTTTGCGATCGATTTTCTTTTTATATTTAATAAAAGTCCCCCTTCTTAATTCACTTATACAAAATCGTTAAAAACATCTTGAATAATCAGTATAAAGAGTTGCTACAAAGAAGAAGATAACCTAGCTTCATTAATCTGGCAAGAATCCTTAAGGTTTGAATATTTGGGCGCCAAGGCCACCAACAGTAGCATTTCTCGGAAAGGAAAATACGCTACTAAACGTCGATAGTACAGTTCATAGGACCATAAGTACAGTTAATATCATTAATGGACTAGACGTTATTTTGTGACAACATGGAAATAGGAAGGTGCAGCTTCGCTTGTTTATTTCTACATTTGTTTTTAAATGTTCTCTTACTGGTAACCATTACAATAATCACTTAAAATTTTTGTTATTATTGGCGGACTGGCTGCCAACTTAATGGATGCGTAACTTTGACAGATTCTTGGAATGTCATTACTTGGTCTAGGACTAGCTGAAGAATCTACCCAGCTCTCGGTATTACTAACGGCAGAATCAAAAATTGGAAGCCTTGCAGTGGTCATTGGAGTAATTTTAATTGTTGCCACTACCATCAACTGCTGTTTTGCCATTGATGGAAGTTCCATTTTTTATTACATTGTGAGTTAATATTCTGCGGCACGAAAAATTCTGTACTAAAACACTTTGCTAGTATGCTGGAATCCTTTTACTGCTTTTCACGGTAATGGTAGGACTTTTGTTCGCTTACGGTCCTGAAATCGGGACAAAGGTAAGGCGAGATATTAGAGCTTCAATGTATGTAATGATGCGGTACGATATCGACGGAAGCGGGAAAACCGGAATAGACTTCATCCAAGAGACGGTAACATTGTCTGTTGCGTAGCCTACTTTAGTGTATCTACCAAGGATATTTAGCTGTTGGAACTTGTATCCAAATTTAGTATCAGTGTTGCGGCATCGACAGCTACAGAGATTGGTACAACGTGACCGAATACCCAAACGTTCCTAGCTCTTGCTGCATCAACGTCGGATGTGATACTTCCATAATCAGCAATATCAAACAACAGGTACTGATTTGCATACCTGCCTGTTAAACAACAATACAATTCCCACATTCCAGGATTGCCTCACGAGTATGATGCAAACAGTCGAGTCTCTCTTCGCGAAAATTTCGGCGGTTGGCATCACCATTACCATTTTCTTGCCCATTCAAGCTCTTCTTGTCTTCTTTGTGTTGCGATACGGAGAAAATGACCCCGTTTAAAATAATTCCGTGTAGGACGTGACGAATAAAAAAAACTAGTTAATTTTGAAAGAAGACGCCTCGTTCCAGGTCATCTCTGTTTATTACTAAATTTCGAATAATGAATAAATCACACTGTGGAAAGGCCCGCAAAAGTACAATCGTGGGGGGGAAAAAGAACGACATAAGTTCAATCATGTTGCAGCTGAAAGAAACGTCACATTTCAAAAGGGACACATGTCCCCTTCCCAACTTCCTTACCACAAAAAAAAAAACAGTAAGGAAGCATCAATTCAAGTCATTTAAAATATCTGATAGAGCCTGGGCTAATTTGGGATCACAAGCACGAACATTTATCTTCGGCTTGAAAGACGTGACGGCTCCTTCAGATGGCATGGATTGACCTGCAAGAAGCTTAGGTGCTTAAGCTCTCTCGAACATGTAATTAACGATGAAAGTTTCTATCTTCCTCTCGCTGGATTCTCATTAAAACTTGCCTTCGACGTAGTCTCCATGATCGTCGTTACTGTGGTCGTAACCCGCGGCGTGTAAATCAGGTTCGTCGTGTACATCGGATTTCTCAGCATATTGTTTCGCCTGAACCAACAAAACGTAGTTAGGATATCAATTTGATAGATGGCAGCTACAATAAATAAATCTTACTTCATCAAACATCGATTGGAATTCCAAAGCAGCGTCGGTTGAACTGAATTGCGCACGGAAAGTACGATGCACCGATTGTTCGGACGAATAATCGATAGCTGACCAAACACACTCTTTGTTTTCAACCTAAAGATAAAATGGGAAATTAGAAACAATTCAAATATTTAAAAATTATGAAACCACCAACTATACCTTCAATTGAGTTTCAATAGCGATGACATTATCACAGAGCAGCTGCTCGTTTCCATCTTCGACAACGATTCGCGCGCACAACATTTCATCATCGTACACTATCTTTAGATTTCCAGTACCTAACAGAGTCCAAGACTTTTCGGCTCCACCTTCAAGAGACGACAGAGTACAACGTTTCTCAAACATGATAGACTCCTCGACATCTTCATATTCTTCCTCTTCTTCTGGATCTTCCTCTGCCGTCTCTTCGTCCTCTTCTTCATATTCTCCCTCTTCTCCTTGTTCATGAGTAGTCTCCACCAACTGCACTATCGGAGCAGCGGGGGCGCTTACTTGGACAACGCTTGGCTCAGTCACTGCTGCTTTTACGGGGGATGTTGCGTTTTTCAATGCTGCCTGGCATTCTTCAAACTTCTTTTTAAAGAGAGAAGCCGGTTCTTCTGTCTTGAAACGAACAGCAAATGACTCCGAAACTAGTTCGCCTTGGGAAAAGTCCATAGCGAACCATGTCCAAGCAGTAGTTGAAGTTGACATTGGTTTCAGTTTCATGTCGTCCGTGAGCCAATGGTTACAAGCCAGTTTATGAATTTGATCCCTACAGAATATTGAGCAGGTTAGAATCATACAAATATCAAAAGTCTAGCAATCAATACCTTCGCAGCAGAATTCGGTAAGTATTTTTGTCCTTGTTGTAGAGGATTTTTATGTCTCCCACTCCCTTCTCCTTCCACTCTTTTGTGCCTGATTCGAATCGGTATAACTTGGCGCGATGAGAGAATATGACCTCCTCATCTTCCTCGCCCGTCTTCACTTCAACTAAAGCTGGAAGGGGGATTATAGGTTCGAAATGGGGATCGTTACTTTCAGGAGCTTCATCATTGTCATCATCCGCTTGGTTGGATTTATCCTCCTGCTGCGATGCTGGGCTACCAGTCTTTACAAAACAGAACATAAGTTAGAAAGATCATTTAAACATAATATAGCATCTACACTTACTCCGAAGATAGGTGCACCCGTTCCAGACCAGGAGAACGCTGCTGGTTTGTTGAATCCACTGCTGCTTGTGGTGGCTAACGATGAAAATGACAACTGAGACACGGAGGCATCAGCCATCTTTGCAAACGAGGGTGTTTCAGATTTTGCGAAAAGATTGGGTGAAAATGAGAGGGACTTTGCGGCGACAGGCTTCGCTGTTGCCTCGGCAGTTTCTTCGTCCCGTTCGCAGCCTCGACAACCTGGACAAGGTGGAGCGTCTTCATAGAGGAAGAAGTTGAGCGGAAGCTTGAGTTCCATAGCTTTCCGTTTCTGCTCCGCCGTGGCCTCTTTAGCGTACACAAGTTGAACGTCGTCAGCTACAAGAGAGAGAATGTCAATCAAGAGAATAAGAGAGCGTGTATTGATTAGCTGAAATACCTTTGGAAGTTGTCTCAACCGCTTCTGTTGATGGGGAAACCTAATTGCGAGAGCAAATGTCACGTTTGATCATTTCACATTTGAATAAGAATTATTACCTTGTTTTGGACGGCATTCATGAAGTCTTTACTAGTTTCTGCGTCGCGGAATCTTATCACGAACGTTTCCATTTTACCTTCACCATCGGTAAAGTCTTGGGCTGCCCAAAGCCAGGATTTCTCGTCTTTCGGTTTGAAAATCAGCTCTGGTGTAAGAGCGTGATTAAGACAGATTTTCAAAATTTGTTCTCGTCGCATCAAAAGTCTGAGGAAAAAATTGAATGAAATCTGGTTAAAAAATTATCCATTGGCAATTAATTCGTATGTTCCATTAATTACCTGGTTTTGCCGGTGCCAGGGTGTCTCAAAACCTTCACATCACCCAAACCACGTTCCTTCCATTCGCTATCCACCAAACGGAAAAGTTTAGCTCGATGACAGTAAACAACTTCCTCATCTTCTTCTCCGGTCTTGACTTGAATTTTCTCTGGCAAAGGAATGATGGGTTCGAAGTGAATGTTATCACCTTCGGCTTCCTCTTCATAATACTCGTTGTCACTGCTTGCAGAGACATTTGGCGAACGAGCAGTTACATTTGCCGGCCGTGTCGGAGTAGCGGCAGCAGGAGTGCCCAAAGAGAAGCTAAATCCGGTTCCAAATGTATTGCCGGTGGAAGAGAATGAATTGTTTGTGTTGAAGGAAGGTAATGCAGACGAAGTAGGAGTTCCAAATTTAAAACCTCCTTCCGACCCAAATTTGAAGGCAGAAGCTACTGGAGCGGATGTTGAACTTGGTGTAGTCGCAGGGGCTTGTTCGCCTGGCTTGATGGTTTCACAAGATGGACATTTCACAACGCTAGCTTCGTTGCGCAAAAAGCAGCCCTGGCATTCCCACGTGCCTTCTTTGGGTTTGAACAATCCGCCAAACGAGTTCGTACTAGGTTGCTGGGGCTTGGCAGAAGGTTGCTGACCCTTGGGTTGTTCTCCCGGCTTCATGGTTTCGCAAGATGGACATTTCACCACACTAGCTTCGTTGCGCAAAAAACAACCCTGGCATTCCCATGTTCCTTCTTTGGGCTTGAACGCATCGCCAAATGATTTGGTTGAAGGTTGTTGACTTTTTTCTTCTTTTTTCTCAACATTATCGGTAGTTACGTTGGCAGACTTTTTCTGTGCTTCTTCAAAAACATTCTTAAACTTCTGAGCTTGATCCATGGTTTTAAATTTGAGGGCAAATGTTTCTTGGACTAGTTCACCCTCGGAAAAGTCTTGCGCGGACCATGTAAATGTGCGGTCTGATGTTTGCAACGGCTTCAGAGACAACAGAGGAGTGATAAAGTGGTTGCAACAAATTTTGAGAACTTGTTCTCTTCGCATTAGCACTCGGGTTCTTCCAGTAATTTTATGTTCCAATATCTTCATATCGCCTCTTCCTTTCTCCTTCCATTCTTTCGTTTCAGGTACATAGCGATAGAGGAAAGCTCGATCACTAAACAACAGATTCTCTTCTTCTTCGCCAGTCGAGACTTCGATCAATGCAGGCAATGGGACTACTGGCTCAAATGCAACATTGGGTTCATATTCTTCGCCTTCATTTTCCTCTCCCTCTTCGCCTTCTGCATCCTTCTTCTTGTCGTTTGGTGTGGTTTTCGTTCCAAAGATTGGTGCTCCAGTTCCGGGGAATTCCTGAGGAAATTAATCAATTGAGGTTTTCACGCATTATGAAACATAACATTTATAGAAAACAAACCTTATTGGGAGCTATGTTGAAACCAGTAGAAGGCGTCTGTTGAGCCAAAAGGGAAAATAACATTCCTGAATCAGCTTTCTTCTCAACCTCGTCTTTCTTTGTAGTTCCCCCGAATCCCGATGAAAACGAGAAACCAGCAAATGGACTGGATTTGCTTTCAGTTTTCTTTTCCTCAGTAGCAGGTTTCTCGGTTGGGGTTACAACAGGAGCTGGACTGCTGGAGAAGGAGAAACCAGCAAACGGACTTGGCTTGGTCTCGGTTTTCGTCTCACTCGATTTCTCAGTAGGTGTTACTGCGGGAGCTGCGTTGTTGAACGAGAAACCACCAAAAGCCGGTTTGTTTTCTCCCGCTTTGGGAGTTCCGAAAAGTCCCGGTCCTTGGCCAAATGTCGGTGTCACTCCAGCTCCCGTTGCTACTTTGGTAGTCGTTTCTGACTGTCCATTGGTTTGAGTAATAGGAGTTGTTGCTGGTGCTGTTGTCAACTTGGGCGGTGAAAATGAAAACGGAGCCTTAGACACGACCGTTTCAGTTGAGGAAGATGGAAGAGTAAACGAAAAGGCAGGTTTGGCTGCCCCAAACGAAAATCCAGAAGAGCTTGTTGTAACTGGAATCGAACTTGGTGTGACTGTAGTTCCAAAACCAGTAGTGGTTGTTGACGGCGCTGCACCGAACGCAGGAGTAGAAGCGGGAGCTGTTACTGATGCGATTGTTGACGAAAAACCGAAAGTCGGTGCTGCTGCTACTGTCGTTACCGGAGCAGTTGTTGTTGAAAAGCCGAAATTCGGTGCCGCTGTTGCTACTGGAACAGTTGTTGATGAAAAGCCGAAAGTGGTTGCTGCTGATGTTGCTGGTGCAGTTGTTGAAAAGCCGAAAGTAGGTGCAGCTGTTGCAACTGCAGCAGTTGTTGATGTTGAAAAGCCGAGAGTTGGTGTTGCTGATGAAGTTGGAACACCAAACTTCATTCCAGTAAACGAATTAGATCCAGTTGCAGGTGTGGATGCGAATGAAAATCCTGTGCTTGCGGGAGCTGTCGTAGTGACAGTGGTGGTTTTAAAGCCGGTAGCGGGTGCTGTCGGCGCAACAGATGTAGCAGGCGGCATGCCGAATTTCATTTGAATGGAAGGTGTCGTAGCTGGTGCGGCAGCTGCTCCAGGTTTAAGTGTTTCGCAGGCCACACACTTGATCAAATCTGCCGAGTTGTTGACGTAACAAATGGAGCAAGTCCACGTTCCGCTCTTGGGGGCAAACTTGTCTCCGAATCCCTTGACTTCCTTGGAAGCTCCGCTCTCTTTTTTGTTTGCTATGGCTCCAGCGTCGGATTTAACAACATCAGCCTTTTTGGCTTTCTCAAAGGCTTGTTGGAATTCAGTGGAAATTTCTGGCGTCTTGAAACGGGCGGCAAACTTTTCCAGTTTACCTTCACCATCTGCAAAATCCATGGCGGCCCAGATCCAAGAGTTCTTAGATGTATTCATTTCAGTCAATTTGATGTCAGCAGTTATGTAATGATTGGCGCAAATCTTCAAGACCTATTTGATGGAAATATAATTGATTAACTGTTAATGCATTATTTTAATTGGCTTTTTTTTGTGTGTACCTGATCACGACGCATGATTAGTCGAACTTTCTTTGTGGCTGGATCTTGTAGAAGTTTTAACTGTCCTACGCCGCGTTCCTTCCATTCAGAATCAACGAAACGGAAGAGTTTTCCACGTTGATCGAATAGAACATCTTCCCCTTCCTCTCCAGTCTTGACTTCCACCTCTTCGGGCAAGGGAATAATCGGTTTAAAGTCTGGGTAATTGTCAATTTCTTCTTCTGGTGCATAACTTCCGTCGGAGCAAGACGATGGTTTTCTGTCACGAACTGGTTTCAGCGATTTATCTGGCGAAGTTACAGATGAAAATTCGGGATCTGGAATATTGGCAAGCAAACTACGAGTTGGAAGCTGGATAGCTGGAACCAGAGATGTATCGACAATTTTTTCAGGCGATGTCTGGACGGGCAGGTTGATTTGATAAGCGTGAGGGGCTGGAGCAGTGGAGGAAGCTGGGTAGCCAGCGGCTGCTCGGCGAAGAGCTTCAGAAGCTGATTCAACATCGTTGATGGGTGTTGGGGCGCCAGTAACAACGGGCTGCTGCAAAGTGGCCGCAAGCAACGAAGTGTCATTTTTCACTCCAATTCGCGAAAAAACAGACGGTGCTGGTGCTGGAGCAGGAGGCTGAACAGGCATTTGCTGCGGCTGTGGTTGGGGAACCATGTTGGGCAAATAAGGATTAGACCCTGGTGTAGGAGTCGTACCTTGATCCATACCCCAATGTGGCAGTCCAGGTGGGTAAGAGTAAGTAGGAGTCACCGGGAATGGACCTGCCGCACCTGGAACTCCAACGTACGGAAAACCAGGGTATTGCGGATAGGCTGACGGGTGATACTGGGGTCCGTAATTTGGCGCATAACCATAAGCTGGCCTGGTGGTTGCCGGAGCAAATGGAGGAGCGTACAATGGCATATTGATCTGTGGGGCAGATGCTCCAGTGCTCTTCAATTTCCCTTTCAGCTTAACCAAATTATCGAGGTCCGTTTCTTCTTCCTCCTCGTCTTCTTGTTCTTCCCAGTCTTCGACATCCTCGTAAGCCCTATCATCATAAGTCTCGGAGCCCTTTTCAGTGGATTTCTTCCTATCATCTCTAACTTCTTGTTTGGCCTGCAACTCGAGATGCGACTCGAGTTTTTGAATCAACGACTTGATATCAACAACTTCTGCCCGAATTTGTTTCAACTCAGAAGAGATGGCCTGGTTGAATTCCTCCTAATAATTAAAATATTTAGTACAAAAGACCATTCATTGAAGAGTGAAATTTAATTAATCTTACTTGTCGATGAACCATTTGCCTAAGTTGTGCGTCCAAGCGTTCAGGACTAGGTCTCGCTTCAACTCTCATACTCGTTTCCATTCGAGAGGTGAGCATCGTGCCATTACGCATCGATTGCCCATGCATCATGCTTCTACGATGCGGAGTGCTAGTAACTTGTTGAGGCGTCACAAATTCTCTCTCTTCCGATTCTTCATCTTCCTCAGTGCTATGGCCATTAGCGACGGACAAATTGGTAAGGCTACCCAATTTGGTCTCGACCTTTTCAATGACTTCGGCCAATTTTTGGTCTAATGGGTGGAAACGCTCCATACCGGGACTGCGAAGTCGGTCTAATGTGATGTAAAATGCGTCTCTCGATTTGTTTAGTAGTACGTTGGCGGCAGATCTTGACTCGTACATCGTGGCTCCCTTGCGTAGCTCCTCTTCTGCCATTTCCTTGAAGAGAAGGCCTTGGTAGTAGGAGGAAAAGGGGTCGGATATTGTTTGTAGAAGTCGCTGAGCTTCTTCACGTCGTCCAGCGCGCCATAACTGATAACCTGTAAACAGTTTGGCTTCCTGTATTAGCCCGTCCAAATCGGTGTCTGTAGATCGAAACTCGAAAAGACGACCTAGATTAATTGAGAAAGCATTACGTTTAGTACAATTTTAACTTGTACACATCTGTCAAAATAAACTTACCAGACAATGGCGGAGTATATCGATTTCCAGTATTGGCCATTTCGAGAAAAATCTTCCAATAACGAGTGGCTTGACTTTCAAGTGCTTCAGTTTGTTCGACAGAAAGAACATCGGTGGAAATAGGTGCAGGTACATCGATAGCAGGGAATGCGCGACTTTTTCCAGCCCTTCCCATAAAGGTTCGTGCTAATTTGGCCACGAGTTCCAGAGGGACTCCATGCTGATTTCCAGAAAGGCGGATGACCTCCAGACCGCGCTGTAAAGTCCGACGGAGCTCGCTCAAATTCTCTTTAGCTGATCCCGATATTAACTTGATGGCAGCCTGCCACCAGGCCGATTGCTGGTCGGTGCACAAGAATCTGGTCAATGCTGCGGGCACAGTTCCAAGCACTTTCGAATCACTCTCCTCCATGGAAACTGTGCTGTAAATTGTAGCATAGATGAATGCTTCAATATCTAGTGCAGAGAGCGTTTCAGGGGCGCAAGAATTCCACGACGATGACGAGAAGGGGATGTCGCGCATGAACCGTGAAGATAGCAAGATTTGACTGAGATCTGACGCAAAGTCAGTCTCGTCCAGCCGGCGATGCATTGTGAAATAGCGCATTCCCAGCCAAATAATTGGATGTAAATCACTAGAATTGAGCTGCAGTGCCATTTGATCCAACTCCAACAGGTCGGCAAAGGATGGCAATTCAAGATTTTCTTTTGGAAACTGGAATTTTTCTCCGAAATAAGGGCGAGACGATGCACCGTTAAAAACAGTTTCAAACATCCTTCGTCGTCCGTCGGGATTGTCCCATTTTTTGACCGTGTCAACCACCCATTTGCGACCTTCTCTGCTTTCCCAAGCGACGATGCAATGGCCACATTGACTCTGGCGGTATCTGTGTGGAAGGCAGCAATATCAACAGTCAATATCAAAATAATCGCTAGATGTTGTTGTAGCAGATGAAAATTTTTGTTGGCCAATTAAACAGGAAAAAAAGAAGAAAAAAAGAAGAAAAAAAAAGAAAAACTTACCGTGCCGACACGGTGGTTGAATCTAATAGTTTCTTGTCAGCGTACTTGTTTGAAGTTCCTGTTGTGCCTTGGTTGTAAGCGATGGTGAAGAGGGTGGCAGCGTAGCTTAGAGCCTGATATTCATCTTCGAGACCAGCTAGGGCTTTCAGCAGTACAATAAGACCAGCTTGGAAGTATAACTGGCATGTAAAGTGTACGAGGATATCCCGCTGAACGCCGTTGTCTTTAGCTAGCTGAAGTGTAACGTCCAACGATTGCAAGGCCGGGACAACTTCGCCAATAGCTTGAGCGGATTTGTGTCCTTTCCCAACACGGACAATCTTGAGGAAGGACAGCCGGTCGATAGCATTAAGGTAGTGTGAATAGAATTCGGGCCCAACCTTGTGATCTAACAGCTTCTTGTAGGCTTCAAGGACATTGAGGGCACAATTGTACCAGTCAAGCTCTTGACTAAACACTTGAAGGGATTCAATCTTGAGCATATGTTCATAAGCTTCCTTCACTCGATTGGAATCGAGATACAATTTGAGAAGATGGATGCGAAGCTTCATGTCAGCTGGTTTGCTGAGCATCTCATTCTTCAGTTGATCTTCAACAGCTCCTTTGGTTTGCGAATTTGATGAGAGCATTAGCCTCTGTCTCAGCTCAAATACTACACTGTGTTGGGGCTGCAAAGCTTCTGCTCTCTCCAACCAGCACTGCTGGAGGTCTCTGTTGGCTGGGCTAGAAGGTAACTCACAAACCAAACTGCAAATCTTGAATACCAAATCTCTTTGGTTGCTGTCAATATCATATGAGCGTTTGAATGATCTGACAGCAGCCTCCTTCTCATTCAACGCTTCAGCTATTTGACCAGCTAAGCGATGACCAGGAGCAGAACACTCCTTTACTGCCAAATAGGAAGCCAGGTGCTGCTTTCCTAGCTTGTGTTCTCCTATTTGGTGGTATAACTTGGCAAAATTGAAGCCAAGTAATTTTCTCTGAAAATACAAAATACAAAAGAGTAAAGAATTGTGGCCTTGGAATAAAATTGATGATTTTCTAGAATTGTAATATGGATCAAGCAGTCAATCAATAAACCAGTAATAGTACTGCAATTGGTTGTCTTGCAGACACAAAATTTTTCCAGAAAACGAAACTTACATAAATGTGCAACAATTATATGCGGCGGAATTTTATACCGGCTTCCCTACTTCCGCAATAAAAGCGTAGTAAACGATGCTTACCTCATTTTCGTTGCTAACTTTCTTCAATAGATCCTGTACATGCTTGTCAACATCTCTCTTTGTACGAAGCATTTTGTTTTCAGCAAAATGTCGTTTTGATCATCACAAAACTCGGTCGGACACTTGACAATTTCCTGATTTTCCAAGTATGGCGCAATATAACGAATAGGGTTGCTCGCGTGAGACAGCTAGATAGATCCCTCGTGTGGATCTGGAAAAGCACTGTTGCCAGGTCGAATTTTTTTATCTTTTCACTCTGGCTTCTCCAATTCAAATTTTCGCCCGCTTCTATTGCCAGATTGCTTTAATTGTACAAAAGCTTTTGTGCGGGAACTTTTCCTCTAACATTCTCGCGGTTTTTATTTTAATTTAATTAACAACAGAAAATGTTAAGAAACGCATGACAACTCTAGAATTTTTTACGCCTTCTTAGATTCAAAGAAAGATGCGCAATTGCGCATCAAGATTAAGACACTAATCTTGGGATCCGCGATGACGCAGTTTGCATATCAGAATTTTTCGTAACCTGATAAAACGTGGGGCTTTTTATAATCATTTTTTTAAAATTTTGTATAACAGTTGAATACGTGCACGCATACGTTGTTGCTAACGTTTATTAGATTAATCCTAATGAGCGTTGTTACGTTGTTTCTTCTTGTCGAAGGATTTAAATACAATAAAAGGTAGGCACTGTTTATGGCCTGATTAACTTCTACTAACTTTCGAGTTGGGTTGCCGTTGGAAATTTCAAAAAAAATTTCGTTCTTTTTCCTTCAGGCCTTTAGAAAGAAAGATTGACAGCATCAGTTCTCATTACCTCATATTATTAAAAAACCGTGAAACACTATCCTGAATATGGCTAGTGGAATCAAGAGTAAGAAGAACTGGCAAAGAAAACTGTTGAGCATCAAGAAGATAAATGAAATGAAAAATTGGTGTACTACTAACAGAGAAGTTCCAATTCACACGCATGGTCTCCTCAATATCGTTAGGGCAGTTATCGATGAAATCGCACCAATGATGGGGGAAGAACTAGCCACAGAACAGGCTCGCCTCTTAGCTTCATATCACTTGGCAGTAGTGTCTGGTCGCCAGGTCAGATGTAAAATTTCTTGTGCTTCAAATGGCTTTTGGGCTTCTGGCGATTGTAAACTGAGTGATGACCTTGGCTTTTACCTAGCGAAACACAATTTTCTACCAATAATTGATTACATCAATCACATCGGGAAGTTCGAAAAAAAAGTAGAAAATTCAAACGGAAATGTTAAGTACATCCCTATAATTAACACTGAGCCCACCGGAATTGAATTCCTACGTCAAGCAACTGATCTCTCAATGCAACATGCTCAGGGAATACCTGTTACCCCGAAAAATGGAGACGTTCCGGCACATTTTCAACTACCCAACGACATTGAAGAAAAACATTTTGACGAGTTCCAGAAACGTATGCGAAATTTCAGGAATCCAGAAGTTGCTCTTCCATCTTTTGACCTCAAAAAGAGCAGAGATTATGTCACCAAGTTACTACAGCATGCTACACTCCATAATTTGGTAGAAGTCATCAATTTTGAATTAAATGGCAGTCCTATCCAACTGGCAGCGTCCAATGGAAATGGAAGAGCATGGTCCAGTATTCCCCTCACTACTAGAGAACTGTTTCTTGGTTCTGTTTATGGATTTGGTGAACGATTCTTTGATGTTGATTCTGACATTCACGAAGAAAGAATAGCATCCGTGAAATATCATTTCGACACGGAAGATGTTACCCGCGTAATTGTCTACAATGCACTGCGCAAAAAGAATTGGGTAACAGAATATATTCCTCGTAATGCCATAAACGAAAGTCCCCTTCAAATCAGAACTGTTCCAATTAATACCCATCGCCTTCTTGATATAATCTGGAATGTTATCACGTCAATCCAATTTTTATCGAAGATGCTGCGAAAAAGGCTTGAAACACATCAAGCTTGCATGGACGCTTTCTATCACTTGGCAGTATACTCTGGCTACCAGGTCAGAATGAAAGTTCTTTTGGCTCAACAAAAATTTCCAATGAAAGTACCGTTAAATTTCGAACAACGAAAAGAACTATATGCCGTAAGAGATGGGTTAAGATATCATCGATTCAAAAACTTCCGGCCCATAGTTGATTACATCGACCATATCGGGAATTTTAAACACGGAAATGTCTTTTATATCCCCGAACTTAACATGCCGCCCGATGGTGTTGGATTTCTTCGTCAAGCCACTGACTTGTCGATGAAGCTCGCTCAATCTTTTATCTCAGAAAACGGCGGAATTCCTGCGGACTTCCAATTGCCTGGAAACATTAACCAGGACTACAGCAAGGAGATTCAAGAACGGCTGTCAGAATTCAGATTTTCTGCAAATACTCATCGGACAATAAACCTTAAGGAAAGCGAACACTGGGTTTTTGATACACTGATGATGTATACCAAAGTAAATAATTTAATTACTGTTGTAGACTTGGAAGCCGACGGCACCGAGATTCAAGTTGTGGCATCAAAAGCAGAAAACGGAGAATGCTGGTCAAATATTGAGCTCGAATCGGAAAAATTGTATCTTGGAACTACGTACGGATTTGGGGAGTGTTTCTTTGATGAAAATTCCTATGCTCATAAACCTAGCATATCCATTGTGAAAAACTATTTCTACTGTGCAAGTGATCAAATCAGAGATCTTGTAGTTAACGATATTCAACAAGAAATCAGAGAAAGTGCCAGGGACTCATCAAGTAGCGAATAAGAAAAAATCCGAATTTCCAGAAGTTTCTGTGTAAAACTAGAACAACGGGTAAAAACAAAGGGCCAAAAAATAATATGGGGGCGGATGGGACACATACTCAACAGCGGGTTTTATCACACAATTCTATGAATTCAAACGAAGTTTTGAAACGGTGTTTTGATTAGGCCGATTCCTTCGAAAGTGTTTTTTCTTTGTAATTTGGCGTGTATGCATTATTTCAGAATCCGAATAAATTCATACATCAATTAACTTTTGCAAATTGAGACATAAACTTTGAAAATCTGTTGAATCTGACGAGTCCTTCTTCATAACTAACGGATTTCTCTGAAACCAAACCTCCGTCATAGAACGAATATCGCTCTTGACACGTTGGTTATTCGACGCTAAAGAGATCAGGGCTGTGACGGCCATGGTAGATGATGCAGCATCACCATCAGCTCGATTGCCCGTTACGAGGCGTACGAAGAGTGGAAGAACGTTACTGGCTGATAACAAGGGTCCCTTGTAAGTGGTGTGGAAGGCCATGTTACGTAAAATGGAGAGGGCATGTTTTTCGGCACCGTAAGGTTGCGACACCATATCCACAAGAGTTTGAGCGGCCCTGCTTTCCATCAAATCGGGCAAAACAGGTTCAGGGTGGACGGTCATTGCGGACAGAAGTCGGGCTCTAAGACAGACAAGCGATGTCAAAACTCCGTGCTGTTGTCGGTTGATGATGCGCTTGAGGTATACTGGATGCCAAGTTTGAGCTAAGCTGTTCCAGCATTTGTATTTTGCAAGTATACGGCGACATTCTAGTGACGAAACAGATGCTAAAAGTAACTCGTGGATGGCTTCGATCAGGTTCCAATCTTCCTCCCCAATCGGCGTCAACTGGCGGGCGACTACTGTCTCTTTTTCTTCCAAGTAATCTATCATGAGTTTGAGCAATATTCGAACTTCCTTCAAGGTCTCCTTTCCGACCAAGATTTTTTCAAAATTCACCATACAGAGTAGGACACTAGCAGTTGTCTCTCGACTACTTCTCGTCTTCCATATTTCGATAAGTGGCGGGAAAATACCTCGGTGAAGTAACTGGCGTTCGGCTTCTGGATGACGAAGGACGAAATTGTGGGCCAAACGAATCAGAACTGCCAAGTACTTGTCGCTGCAGTGAGGCGCACATAATTGTAGTTCTTTAATGATAAAGTCAGCAGTTAGTTTGATGGAATCTTCGCTTGGCTCCGAGCAGCAGAGGAGAAGAAGACCAAGAACTTGAAGCACGCTTTGCCGAAGAGTATTGTCAATTTTTGCCGGAAGATTAGGTAGAAGCCACCGGCAGAAGCGTTCAACATAAGTTGGATTCAGGTATACAGTACGATCTGCACTGATTGCAGCTGTAAGGACGGTCTGTATGAATAGCAAGACTCGTCGGGTGGCCGGATTGGTGAGGTCGCGATCAGTCAAGAAGGAAAAAAGGTTCCATAGTTGCGGTACAGCTTGAAGAACGACTTGAAACACTTTGTTGGATAGCTCTCCTTCTGTTTGGAGAAGAAAAGTGAGGAAGAGAGACGCTTCACCAACTAAACTCTCCGTGTCCGAGAGCAACGAATGGACGGCTGTCGTGACGCACTCGAATTGATTCAAGAGCCAGACGGCCACTTTAGGTTGTAGAAGAGCTATGCGGGAAAGAAGACACAAGACGGCCGCCCTGACGTCAGGTGCCGTGTCTTTGCCGTTCAAGATGGATGGAAGCACCGGTATGAGGTCGTTGACAATTGCTGAAAGGTGAGCGGGAGCCGACTGGACGTGCGTGCAATTGATAAGAAGTTGGAAAAGGGCTTGCAAAAGCGATTGGTTCAACTGAACTCGAGGAGATGACGCAATCAGGACAACTTGCCGGACGGCTTGGTCCGTCATTCGTGCAGGGTGCTGCGACAATAAAAGGCATGCTTGTTCCAGAACGCTGCAACATTCATCCGCATCGAAAAGTAGGGAAAGAACGGCTTCAGCGACTTCATCGGAAATGTGAATGTTGCGTGAAAGTTGTGTGCAAGTGTAAATTCCAGCTGTCTTGACTGCTGGATCCGGGTGTTGCAGTAAAACAATCAACCAGTCTTGATCTGGCAAAGGCACACTGCTACTGCTGCAGTGTTGGCTCAAGGCAATTAACAGGTTAATGAGCTGAGAACAGCATTGGACGACACTTCGTCCTTTGTTGCTGTGACTCTTGCTGCTGAACGATATTAGAGTTGCCGTGGCGTGTTTGAGCAAACTTGTCACGATGGCCTGGTTCATCGATTTAGGCTTCCATTTCAGAATTGCTGCTGTTGTGTGAACGGTACACTCGAGAATCAGCTTCAGCGAATTCAATTGATAAACTTGCGATTGATTATCTAGTTCAAAAGTTTTGCACAAGATTCCTAATATGTGCGTCAGAGATCCGGAACTCGGGTGAGATCCAATTAGCCGAATGGTGGTCGACACGAAGCGGAGAAGTGCGGGTAACAAGTGACCGCAGTTCTCAGCTTTGTTGTACTGTTGACATCGATCCAGGAAAAGGGCCCAGAAGACGTGCTTTTCGTCAAGCATGACTGAACGTAGCCACTCGAACAAGGCGAATTCGTCCACATTCTCCAAAAGTTCCAGTTGGGCTAAGCATAGTAAGAGCATTTCAAGAATGGATGCGAAAACTTCTTCATCATTAGTCGATTCTGGAAGGACGTTGAAAAAAGTCTCGAGAGTTCCTTGCCATTCGAGATTAAACACTTCCGGAAGTAGGTTAATACGCTGCAAAACTTCACGCAAAAGTGTCAATGCCTGACTCACGTCTTGATAGCCTTCAGCGTTTGATATGCGATTCAACGCCTGTTCAACTAAAGCACAGTCATTGGCAGATGTCCCGAGCTCGATCTCTGCTGGAGTTAGTTTGAGAAACGCTGGCACACTGTGGATCAGAGGAGGGGTGGACAATTCAGCGTTAAACAAGAACTTGGCTGACCATCTGACAACAGCTTTGGACCACATTTCCGTCCATCCACTTGTATCGATTTGCTCTTGGATTTCCGGTTCTGGAGGTGGAGTAATGTCTTCCTTACCCAATAACTGCAGAAGAGTTACACTATGTCGTAGAGAAATAATTTCTTGTCGCGTCATTATAGTAGCCCTACAAGAAATATTCAAGTTTAACGAATTGTAAGGCAAGTGAGGTATGATTACCAGAAGTAATTACCTCAACAAGTTCATTATCAGCATGTCGTCCGAGGCCAGCGTTTTTTTCACTTCAGGGTTAACGTGGGCGAGAAACAAGAGGGTTTTGACGATGCTGGACATGACCGATAAACACGGTTCGTTGTCTGCCACAGACAGGGACTTGTGAAGAAATTCAACAAGTATCGGAAGTCCTCCATTTTCCACAAAATGGGGGTGGAGATCGTTATCCTCGAGGATAATTGCCAACTTGATTAAATGTGTGCGGGCGTTCATCAAGTCAGCTCCCTGTAGAGCTTGCATCGTATCCGTCAAAGTGGCCACCTATTGAAATATAAATTACTCGACACTAGTTTCCATTGTAGCGCTTTCACTTTCTCTACTCACCCCAAATTTAGCTGTGCTTTCAATGACAAGGTTCAAATCGCCTTTGAAGCAGTCTGATAGTGAAGTTGGGTCGATGGCAGATATTCGCGGTCGGAGTTTATGAGCTTGCGGTTGTTGGCAGAGAAGTGATACAAGACTGAGACTTGATCTATCACGCAAAGCAGAATCGCGTGATAAATTCCGGATCAAGAATCTCAGAACGAAATTTAAATTTAGATGAGCGGTTGGATTATCTGAATCCCCCGGCATGTAGAGAGATTGATTAATCAAGTCCCACAAAAGAGGGCCGAGCATTGTAAAGTTCTTCAGCTTCGATTCAATATCCAGAAATAGCTTCGGAATTATGGTACTCATCAAAGACTGCCATTGTGCATCGTTCATCCAAGATCGACCTTTGATGATTAGTGTAAGAATTTTCTCTGCGATTGGTGCAATCTGTGTGAAGAAAAATTAAATAATAAATAAATAAAGTATAAAGCATAAAATGTAAAAGTATTATTTACCGCTTCACTATCAGAGCACATTCCCTTAGCTATAGCTCTCACAACAGCTTCGTCGACAAACAAGTCACCAATGTGCGGGCCGATGTTGATAGATTTTACCGGAGATGCTAACTCAGCTAAAAGTTGGTAAATTTGTCCGAGGATAGGTTCTTGTTGTGACAACAATAAAAGGGTCATGGTGATGGCGGGCTTCCCTCCAAATTCTTTCAAATGTTTGAAAACCCACGGCAAAAGCGATTCGGTTAAGCGATCGTCTAATTTTAAAAGTTCCATTACGGGGATCAAATCGTACTCTTGATCACTGTTTTTAAGGAATTTTGCAAGATTTTGGAAGGCTAGATAGAGATTGGATATTTTCAAATATTTATCATAAAGGGGACGGTTTTCCTGTAAAATGGCTAGACACGTTTGGGACAATTCAGGATGATAATGGGTTATGGAAGCATCCAAGAGACCATTATACATTTCATACACAACATCACTGCTAAGTGAAGGAATTGGACAATTTTGAATGGATTTGACCAGCAAAAGTAGGAATGTTGCAAAGTTTTGCCTTGAAGAAGCTCGCAAGGCAGTAGAAATATTGGTTAGCATCTGACAGAATTCAAGGTTTTCTGATGTGGTGGACTGGCTAGTTTGGGAAAGTTGTAACGCAGCATTTAGAAGTTTTAAGATGTGATCAAAAGGCTTTGCAGATTTGAGCAGCATCTGATGGCATGCCTTTGCAATCATCAATGCCAATTTTGACAAAGTCAAGATGGTGTCCTCCATTCCGTCACCAGGATCTCTTGCTGAATTGTTATCAGAGATTAACTGTTGAGAAAATAAAGATATTTTTATAGTATAAGCATGATAAGATTATTAAGTATACCTTGATGACAGTCATCCATGCTGGCTTTTCTTTATTCTTGACCTGTGCCACGATTCTCTTGCAAATTGAATCCAAACAGCTGCAAGCAGCATCAGAGATATCAGTGTTTCCATCTTGACACAATTTCAGAAGACACTATAAATCATCAAAAATAGAAACATGAAGCTACAAGTTACAAAAACTATAATCTGTTTGTTGCACACAAAAGAAACTTACGACAAGCAACTGTTGCTGCTGAAGAAAGGCCTCGGCTGGAAAGTCGTAAATGACAACAGTTTCGAGAAACTCGCAAGTGGAAGTGATGGAATCAACATCGGAAGATCTTAAAGACTCGACAATGTTATTCAACAAGAGGGCATCGACATTATGCTCCATTTTCTCACAACAAACTCACAGGAAGCAAAAGCATTTCAACTTCAAGAATTTGTTTTCCTTTTTTCGTTCGGCAATTTTCAAAAAGCTTAGCAACGTTGCCGGTTCGATTTATTAATCTTGTAATACCTTTAGCGTGTCGACAAGTCTCAACAGTCAACACGCAACTATGGTTCCCCAAATTTCAAATATTTCAAATATATAGAGCTCAGATTGGCGATTGCTCTATAATATTGAAAGTCAATTGTTTCTATGGTAGAAGTCGACATGAAAGAATCAACCCGCTCGTGTCGACATAAGTTTGCTACGGTCCGTGCGACTGTCGGAAAACTGCGTTTCTGTTTTTGAGAAGATTGATAAAGCTGCTTGGGCGTATCGACGTCACGATAGTTCTCGAAAACTGCTTAAGCGTTCTAAGGAACTGTATTGATTTCCTTTGATTTCGAACCAGACCTGCTATAATCACGACGTCACGCTATAACAAAGTCGCTGCACCCGAGCTCAATAACCGACATATAGGTCAAAAAGGATATGTACTGCACTGCTATAATGATGCGTACCACGTCATTATACGAGGAACATAGGTCACAGAACGCAGGTCTTCCTATTCATCAGGACAAAGCATTTTCGAATGCCCAACTGGCCAACTACGGTACCTGGTACTCTATTGGCGACGAGGGACCTCAATTTCAAAAGAGGCCGGAACCAGTTTCTTGTCTGATTATAGTCTGATAGCGACTACGAGTGAAGACGCACGTAGGAGTCATCGCAACTAGATCAACACGTAAACTGGAGCGCATTTTCCCATTACCATTACGGCACATTCACAAGTACGCGCCGGATCTATGAAAAGAAGTACCTGTAAAAAGACTGCGCAATCAAGATATGTCTACTAGTATGTCACTGATTTGACTCGTCAGGAAGCAACCATTAATCACAGTCACCATCTCGGGTATGGTTTTTTGAAAACAGCACATTCCTCTAATCGATGGATGTCAAACGAACTATTGAAATCCTTCGTGGTAACACGCAAGAAAGTGGGTCGCATGCTCTCCAACCTCCTCGTCGATTCTCACCTCTCAAACGTTTCTTTTGAACTGCGCACTGGCGCAATCCTCTGCCGCTGTCGCATATATACCGGATTAGGAAAAGCCGGTAGAGCAGTCAGTTTTCAGAGAGCCTCTCAACGTATTTGATGACCAACATGTTCAAGAAAATTTGGAAAACCATCTCGAAACTCTCAAAATCAAGAAACAACAAGAAAACGTACACCTATCAGTCGCATCAGCCCGTCGGTAAGTTGATCATCGTAACACAATTAAATCCTGTCGAAGCGTAATACTGTTTACATCGTGATACATTATATAGGTTGTATGACTGCAGAAAGGACTATTATTACCTCATCATGCAGGCCAGACTTGGTGAATCCGGTTACTGGCGTTAGGCTCGTTAACTTTAGCGACGGGAGACGTGAATTTGTAACGCCCTACACTTCTCGATTGGTATGTACTTGATATTGCCATAGCAACTTCATTGTGTTGACTTTCCAGTGGACGATAAGATGTTTATGTAATGTAAATTCGATCTCTCATATATATAGGGGAGGAAGTTCATTAAACTACGGAAGTATTCGTATTAGACTGTCGCTGCTTCTGTTGACCTCTGGCTTCGTAGAACTTAGTTTGCATAAGTCGGGGTGGACCTGAGGTCAAATTACTATACGCAACTTGGTTTGTGATAATGGGTGTCCGTCCTCTGCCTAGCCGAGCGCACGACTGCCGGGAGGAAAATGGGGTCCGTCGTGCGTGCCTTGGTGTGGAATCTTATTTTATTGGTATAGCAACAGTATTTTATTTTGATGCCTTTTTTGACCAACATCAACATATATCCTACAGTATCCACAAATTGTGTAACCTTAACGCATTTATCTGCACGTGATTGAAATACATCCGCCTATATTTCGTACAGAAAAATAAGAAATGTGCTAGTCAAAATTCATTATTGATATTTCTATTCTACAAGAAAACGCAATTTGGTTGAAGACGGTACCCATTCTTTTTATTTTGTCTAAAGCAGAGAACTCTACCATGAACACTCAATGCGCGCTGGAGATAATTTGAGTTAGATTTTATCCTTTTTTTAACTTTTCCTTTTTTTTTCCGGGGAGTACTGGTATGATTCACGGCAGCATTCGTGACTTAATTGACTGAACAAAAAAAAAAAAGAGGGGGAAAATCATCTCAATGGAAGATCGGAAGGAAGAAGTAAAAAAAATAACAAAAAAACATTGGAATGTCACTCAGTGCATCTATAGGCGCGGACATGCATAGAGAACGGTCGTGGCCGGTGACAAAAGAAAAAAGGGACCACAATTGTATTGACCGAGGTAGTGAAATAAAAAAAAAGAAGAGAAAATGTTTCCAGCTGATGATGTGTTGGTGGAACGGACAGATGGTGAGGCGGATCGTTCCGGGGATTTTCAGAATGACGGAAGTTGGATGTATCGCAACGTAGAAAAAAAAGAAATAGAGAGGGTCTCCTAAACGCTCAAATAGAAGATCGTGAGCGTAACACAGCAACATTTTTTCCTGCTTTGATACAGTAATGCAAACGAAGCCACATAAAAAGGTGCTCGAGGGCAGTTCACGCTAGAAAAAAAAATGGAAGAAACCGCACAGTTTCTCAGTAATTTTCTCATTTTATGGAACACAATATTTTTTTCCTTTTCAAGTCTTGAACTCGCTCAAAAGACGTCAGATCCTCACAGTGATGGCTTTTTTACAGCCGAGTATTCAACGATTATAAATCGAGTTCAAGCCGATGACGAAATACTTATAAAAAATCCAACATAGACAAAAAGGATATTAAGAGAGGAAATCAATCCCATATTAGTCATTCTAAAAAATAATTTGTACTCTTGTACAACTCAAGGAAAACCCAAAAAAATAAGGGAAAAACTTTGGTTCAAATTATAAAAGAAATGGTCTATTCTTCATCTCTAAAAAAAAATTGTTATGCTTGTGGTTTTTTTTGTCTTCCTGGTGAGATTCTTGGATCTATATGGCGCGAATTGTAAAAATGGAGAAATGATGACAATAAAAAACGCCGAATAAAATATACAAGATTGATATATAAAGAAAAGAGAGAGAGAACTAAAAACGAAAAGGGGAAAAAGGTGGTTGATGGGAGATTCAAGATAAATGGAGGGGTTCTGAGGGGATAAAGAAGATGGGGACAGGAAATAAGTCGTCCCCTATATTCAGAGACGGGCGTTCCAGAAAACAGCCATCAGGGAGACGGCCAGGAAGAGGAAAGCGTCGAGGGTGAACCGTCCCGAACCGGATACGGAGATCTCACGGCGCTGCACCAGGACGTGATCGAGGACGTGGATTACGCCATCAATGCACTGGACATCCGGGCGGACCACTCGGGCACGAATGTTCTCCCATTCAGCGTAGTACTCTGTGTATCAATGGAACAATCCATAATCGTTATTACTAGGCCTTGAAAACGACACAAACATTTTGGCTTCTACTAATAATAGCTCGGTAGAACTCAAACAGATAAAAGCGTGATATTTCGAGCATAGCGTTTTGTTTTGTTTCTAGCACTTTGTTACCTCGCGTTGGCTCTCCTCCCTCCTCTTTGTTTGCACAACGAACAAATTGACAAGAACGTCAATTATATCTTTCTATCGTTAGTTTAATCGAATTCATTTGGAAAGAAACACTTACCTCCACCGCTTTCGACGAAGGTAATTTTCACTTTGCCGCGGATGGTCTGCAGGTAATTGTCTCGTCCCGCCATTGTCAGGTTATTCACGCTCAACTCTTGACCGACGACCAGATGGCGCTCGAGAATTTGACGCACCTAATGAAGAGTTGCCATGTGTTCATTTCCCCTTCCTCATCGTACAATTTCATTAATGGGGAACTTACATTGTAGGAATATTCGCCCATAAAGAGTTTTTTAAAGGCCGAGCCCATCGTGCGATGGATAGTCTCCCAGGCTTCATCACTGGGTACGAGGAAGGTAAACTTTTGCTGAATGTTGACATTGTAGGGGTCTCTATATGTCTGCATGCGGCCGAGGAAGTCGTCTTGAATAGTTAGTTGATAAGTTTTGCTGTAATCAAACAAGACGTTGAGAATTCAACCGAAATAAGTACAAATTGATTTTGTCTTAGTAATAATACCTCATGATGGAATCTGATCGGAGTTTCTCAATAACGGTCATGGTTGGAACACCGAGAACGCGATCGATGATGTGAACGATTCCGTTAAGGGCGCCAATATCCGGCTGGATGATGGTGGCATTGACGCCGCCGCCTTCGACAGAGACGGTAATGTTGTCATCTGGACCGTAGGCGGAGAAGTAGAGTCGTCGGTGTCGGTCTGCCGATTCGACCTACGATGAAAAAAGAAAGACAAACAAAAGAAAGACCAAAAAAACAAAGAGATAAATGATTAAAGAGGTCCGAATAGGAGAAGGAGGACGGCTGGTTCATCTAGAGAGGGAATTACGTGAGAGAAGAGCGGATTCTGGATAATTTCGTCGGAGGAGAGCCGCCTGCGGATGACGTGTAGCTGCAGGATTTCCGTCAGTTTTTGTTGATTGGCCAACAATGCGTTAAGGTTCTTCTCTCCGAGCCTGCGGAAAGCCTCGTTAGACGGGGCCAGCAGGGTCAACTCTCCGGCACCCGTGATGCCCTCCATAAAGTTAGTCGCGAAATCCTTCATGATGCGATAGAACTCGTAGAGGATCCCGTTACGTTGTTCCTATATTAGGGAGAATGGCGTGAACATATGCAGAAAGAAGATGGAATGAGGATAAAGAAAAACAATAAATCGATTGGGCTCGTCAGCGACTCGAAATAAAAACTTGGAAACCATGACAACACTATCGATCCCTACAATTCAATAAATGCTACAACCCCCGTTGTACTGGGAGGCGGAGGAACACAACACACCACCACCGCACCAGTTTTGTACAGAAAGTACGGGAATAAAGAAAAAGAAAGAAAAAAATAAAGCCCGAAGAGTTAGAGACGAATAGATACATAGATACAGAGGGATAGAGAGCGAGTAGTAGAATAGGGATAAAAGACGCAGATAGAGAGAGAGAGAAAGAAAATTATATATACTTACAAAGACCTTCAGGTCGGAGCCAGCATGCACCGGAAGGCATGCACAAATCAAATTATTCGATTAGATCATCTCTCTTTTTTTGTGTTCTCTTTCTAGCATTTCGGTATAATGCGGTTGCGTTTCTTTCTTTTGGGTTATTTCGTGTTTGTACATGTGAGCCAATGCGTGATAATATAGATAAATAGGCTATGTGGTTACAGTTCGTTTTCATGGTCCGGGTTTTCGAATCTTGTTACTGTCTATAGAACTTGAGGGAGGAATGCTTTCTCTAATGGCTAATCTAAGCTTTCATGCATCTGAACATTGATATCACAAGTTGAAAGAGATACAATTACTGTATACGTATACAAAGGGGAGGAATTTTAGAAAAAAAAAAGATTTAAGACCAAAAAAAAAAGTATTTTAAATAAAATGGAAAAAAATACAAGAAACCGGTTCATTAAGACGAACTCGACGCAGTGAAGCCATGCAAGCTTGCCTACAATGACGAAGGCAATGCCTTACGTTGTATTGCCAGGGCATTGCTCATTAATTCTCTCGTGTTTCCTAAAGTTTTATAATCTCTCCGTGTTAATTAAAAACGGAGAGACTCGAGATCACACACACAACATAATTATTTCACGCACTCGGCGCTTGTTATTTAGTACTTAAACAGTACTACAGCAGTGAAGAGTTCGTATATGAAAAATAAAGGAAATTGAGAGACACCCGTTTACCTTAAAGGACTGCAGCATGCCGAAGGGAAAACCATGTAAGCGCAAGACACCGTCAAACAGACAGAAAGATAGTGAGAAGAGAGAGAGATGGATAGGATATGGATAGAGAGAGAGAGAGAGAGTGAAAATAGAAAGAGAAATGGATGATAATAAGTAATAACAAGAATGACCACATTACGACGATGAAATCAGAGGAAAATCTTCCCTAGAAAACATCGCCCATCTGGTACCAATCCAAAAATAAAAATCAGAGGATATATATAAAGATATGTCACTGACCACCATCACAAGCTCACTAAACAAGTTTCACGATCAATTGTGTGTCTAATTGTTTCAGATGGGCGAGGCATTCTCTTTTTTTATTTTCAATTTGTAAATTGATTGCATTTTTCTTTTTCTTTAGAAATAGATATCGACACAAAAATGGAATTTTTGAAAAGAAAGACAAAGACTCGTTTGGTCGATAATGACTAATAGTACGTATAGAATGACGACACCATCACCTCGAAGTCTAAGGAAAGGTGACAAAAACAATGTGACGCTTCGTTACCTTGAGAAAGTTGACAATGTCGATATCGATGACAATAAGAGGCTTGTCGATAAGGTGGACGACGCCGTTGCGGACGGGGATGTTGGCTTTGACCACCTGGGCCACGACCACGCCCCTGGGATGGTGGAAATCGCCTACCAGGGTGTTGGATTGCACGTAGACTGCGTGGAATTGGGGGAGAGAAAACCGAGAACTTTGAGCACCAAAGGTACAACTTGACAGAAAGAGAAACCCAAAGACGGCCAGGCCAGGCCTGTGACCAGTCCCTTGGCCCATCAGCCATAAAAATAGAGGCTCATCTGGCAAATACCTCGCGATCCGGTTTCTTGCGACGGCAGTGACTCGTTGCTGAAGGAAACGGTGACTTTGAGGTTGTCGGAGAAGGCCAACGTCTGGACCGGGCGGCCTCGGATGGCCGGACGGGTGAACAACGCCACATTGGGTACGATGTGTCCGTCAATCACTTTAGGGTCGATCTTGTCACGTGACACGGCCTATATTTACACACGAGGAGGGCAACCAAAAAAAAAAAAAAGAAAAAAGAAAATCTCGGTGAAAATTGATACATTTTGTTGGCTTTCCCTCACCGCGCTACGGGTTTCTAGTAACACGGCGGGGGTTGTATAAAATTCCAGGCCCACCCACCCCTCAAAAAGGGAAAAAAATATGAACAATTTTTAGGGGTTTTCGTTATTATTGTAGGGGAGTGGGTGGTAGTAAGAATTGATCTTAGAACGGACACGCCAAAGAAAAAGGCAGCGGCCTGGCAACTGCCCCGTACGGTTTCGTATATAATAACGATCCAGCGGCAGCAGCAGCCGGGTTTGATCGATGGTCGCAGTGCCGGGACTTTTGTGGGTCGTGTTACTTTTTTTTACTGCGCCGATGAGCAGCAAACCGAGACCCCCCAGAAAGAGCCGAATGTCTGGTGCGTAACAAAAAGAGATCAATCACCTCGAATCCGCGATTGATCGGAATCAGGAAAGTGTGGCGGCCGGGCGTGGCGAAAACGGAGAGTTTCTTGTGCGACGAGACTTGCTGGACAAAGTCGCTATATTTAAACCAAATCACAGAATTAAAACTCGAAATCCACATATATTTTGAATGCAATTAGAACTTCAGATTTACCTGATTTGATAGGCGCCCAAGTTGAAGCTTCCGGCCCGTTCCAGCAGACGGGCTGCATCGGGATTAGAGAGCTGGGGATCGCGGGCTGACGTCAAGATGGGCTCTAGGACTTTGTCGATGACGTGCAAAACCTGCCGAAATATATCCAATATAGTAAGTTTAATTGATCTTTTCGAGACTTATATATACAAGAAGCGGAAAGGCAAAGTTTTCATTTCACTTGAAGAAAGAAGACAAACAAAAAGATCTGTCGTCGGTTAACGAGACGGACAAAACCAATTCCTTCGTCAGGGAGGAAACGGAGAGAAACGGCATTCATTGGTTTCTCTCTTTCGAATCAAGAGAAAAAGGAAAAGGAAATGGTCATTTTGGTTGGGTCTTGGGGCGTTATCCATTTCATTGCCGCGTAGTCTCTTACTTGTTCGTCTTGTCTCGACGACATGGCTTTGACATCGCCACGGATCACGCGAGCGTCGTTAACGTACAGGTCGTACTGGTAGGCGCTGGCGTCGCGGCGGGCGATCCACAGCGGCGGATTGCCGGGCAACTCGCTGGAAACCGACTGGTCCAGCTTGTCCGTCGTCAGGGCTACATTAGCTGTACAAAAATCCCAATGCGAAAATGAGTATAGGGTTTGTTTTCGATGAACGAACTTTCCACTCGATTATCGTCAATTTTGGGGGGAGGCAACTGTGAAACGGTTAGACTCTCTCGGCTAGTCTCTCGTCAAGTATTGATTACTTAACTGCTGGTGGTACAACCCATGCAGTGTCTCTCTGTTTTCTCACCCTCATCAGTCAGGGTGGTGGCGGACTAAGAGAGGAGCCACGGTCGTTGTTCAAACAAACTAGACAAGGGCCCGACCTTCCTCTGACTTTTAATGACGACAGGGTGGTGGTGGTACAGTCGTCAAAAAGACTCTGCCCCTTATGAGCTTTCTCTCTCTCTAGTGGGCTGTTCATGGAACCCTAGAAAGAAAGATGACGCATACCGAGATGATACAAAAGCAGATCCTGGTCCTTTTGGCCGGTGAAACTCCTCATGGCCGCATTGTTGGGCGCAAAGACGGTGGCCTGCCGGAACTTGAGCAGCGTCGGCACCAGTTCGTTCCGTGAAATCAAGTTGAAAAACTGCAAAAGAGAGAGAAAAAGAGAAGAGAAAACGGTTAGCGATTAAGTTGACGCGCGCGCACAGCGACGTATTGATTTCTTCTGCTCGAAAACACATTCGTCACTAAGGTTCTCCTTTCGCTCCCTCGCAAAATCGTCATTTCCTCCACCCCACCAACCCTTTTCCCCTTTTTTTCTGTCCTCGGTTGGGGCTAAATGAGTCACTGATGGAACGACCCCGTCGTCAACATGCAAAGAAAGTAGCCAAAGTTGATAGTGCTGACAATCGAATCGTGGCAGCGGAGAGTAACGGGGTGCAAAAAAGGGCTAGCCCTGGACAAAGAGAGAGAGAGAGAGAGGGGGGGATTTATTGATTCTAGAACCCCCTTCTCTCCTGTCGACGACCGACGTCCCCCCCACCAACCAACCAACTCGATTCTGGCTGGATGCCATCCGATTCCGCTGGAGCGTAATGTTCGCGGAGGTCACGCACTACCTCACTCTAGTCTCGTCCCTTAGTCAGTCAGTCATCACAACACGAGATTTATTGTTCCCCCAGAGGACGGGTTATATATGTGCGCCTGTTATTATTACCATATTATAAATACAGTTGTACAAAACAGCCAGACTCCATCAACTCTATATTTCCGTTGCCGACGATGTCGTCGTGTAGGATCAAAAAATAAATATATTTCTCCAACAGAAAAAAAAGGGGAAAAAAAGTTTTGGACGAGTGCGTGCAAGAGTGTCGTGTCTTTATCCCTTTGCTGCTGCTCAAGTTCTCCCAGTAGATAGACAAAGGAGGGGGGAAGGTACACATTTCCCGACGCTCCCAGCGCGCGTTCGCGTGCCGTCGCCATCGCCGCGCTGTTTCTTTGCCGCACGACAGATAATTGGATGTCTCTGTATATAGTTTTTTTTTGTAGTTTTTTTTTTGTTTCTGGGCTGTTCATTCCCTTTTCTGACTTCCCAACGAAAAAGACCAAAGCAAAGGTCTCTTTCCGAGTGGTATAAGGCTTCCTGTCTCCACTGCTACTGCTGAGAGAGAAATGTTTGACGGAATAGATCCGGGGTGGCGGCCTCGTCGGTATGGCAGCCAGCGTCGCTGCGTCGGCTGGGGACTCGGTCGGTTTATTTTCAGAATTTTTTGCTTCTTGTTATATAGTTGTACTAGTAGACTGTCTAGTCTAGTAGTATTGGAACCGACTGAAGAGGGTGCAACGGCGGCTGCCTTGTCTGTTGGAGCGGGTTAATTTTCTAAAACAAATCATAAAACCTTCTCCAGTCTCTACAGAAGCGGAAGTAAAGCGTCCAAAAAGGAGACCCGCTGTCTGTCTGGCAACAGCACCAGCCTCTTGAACGATGGATGCTAAAAGAGAGGGGAGCAATCGATTGGAACGAATAAGGAATCATCATATAACCGCCGGAATGAGACTGTTAGTAGATTAGGAGGGCACACCAGCCGAAGGAAAACAGATGGTCCGCCGCTTTTTCGCTGTTCCTTTTTTTTTTTTGATTTATTAAAAGATTCCTTTCCTTCTTCGCGAGCTACTTCGTTAAAGACGACGGCACGTAGGACTCCAATATCCGCATTGGTAAAAGGAGGGAGAGAACCAGTTCGTAAACTGATACGCAGATCTAATCAGTGATTAGCGCCGTGTAACACAGCGCCGACTCTCTCTATCTCCAACTAAGTCTCTTTCCTCCGTCCATCTGGTTGGGGTTCCGCAACAGAGTTTTCGTGCTTGTCGCCCGGATTGGGTTCCTGATTCTCGGGTGACACAAGGAATGCCCAAACCTCCCCCATCGAAAAGATTTTTCCAGATAGTTTTGTTGTGAAACAGCGATGAAATGTCGAAATAGAAAATTGGGGGAATCTCACTCTATGAAAAAAAGAGTGAAAGGCAAATGGAACAAGGAAATAAATCGTTGAAAAACCTTATTACCCCATTTGACAATAGGACTGACGGGTCCCCCCACTACCACCGCCTATTTCTTTATATCTAGCACTTTCCTCCCCCCGCTTTTTAGCTATTATAGAATGACAACGTGCGGGCTTCCGCTCGGCCTCTTACGAGAGTGACTGGCCAAAAGGAGGCTAGAGAATCGAGGGGCGAAATGCTGATTGGCGGGAAGCTCCAGTACGTCGTGTGACGTCGACCTCTCTCGGACGGCCCTGCTTTCATTGATCGAGACGCTCCGAGAGAGAGAGAGACGCTACTACTACGCGGACGACGACGACGCTCTTTGGCTAGATCGATAACTCTGATGGGAGAGCGTTCCTACTACTATAGAGACCCTCTGGTTGTTGGATCCATCCATGGGGAGGAAAGGGGGTGGGGGGGGTCCACAAAATGGAAGATAGGGAGGAGCAAAGAGCTCAATACTACTCTCTTTTCTTTTGCCTTTTTCTATACTTGTGCACAATATATCGGGCAAGAATCGACGGCGGTGGATCTACAGCAGCAGCGTCCTGACTATTTATCCCTCTCTTTTTGTGTGTCTGTGTGTGTGTTTCGGAGGGAGCCCACAGCTGCATCACGCGCGTATGTGCCCGGCATTATCAAGGGGTGTCGGGATAAAAGCCTCGTCGGCCCCCCCCCCCTTCAGTCAGTCGACACGGATCACAAGAACGCGTCGACTCTTAAGCTACACACTGGGCGATCAGATCAGCAGTCGGAGGGGAGAAAGTGGATAGGGAGAGAAAGAGAAATGAATAAAAAAATAACCAGGGTCAGGAATGACAAAAATTGACACTATTGTAACGCTCTGGTTAAGTGGTGCCGAGGGTGGAAGAACCCCCCACCCGACAAAAAAGTAAGGGGGGTGATGATAAAGACGGTTGCAAATCGTCGTCATTCGTCGTCGTCCCCTTTTTGCTTTTCCCCTCCGTTCACTCTATTAGTTTTCAATTGAACAAATCTTGACCATCTGCAGCTGTCGTCGAAATGTCACATCCATTATGCCCTTCCGCACACTACTTAGTCGAGGTAGTAGCTGACGAATTCTCTTTGATCAACTACCATCACTTTCTTTTGTGCTGTCAGAACTTTTAACTCAAATTGCATCAGACGTAATAAATAGGATTTAGGTGGAAGGGCAATCTTATTATTTACACATACCTCTGAGAGATCGGGATCATTTTGAATGAGGTCGAAGATGGTCGGTTGTTGGTTCATAACCGGGCCGACAGCAGACGCCAACACCGTCATCCAGGCGGCCAACACCGACAAGACGACCAACCGACTCGACGGCGACATTTTGATTTGTTAAGTTTGTTTGTGAATACGAGAATTCGATCGACTTGAAAAAGGCGATCGTGCGAATCCCGACAAAAACTCTTTTGGTCCAACGACGATGACGAACTGCACAAGGCGGAAAAAACTCAGACACAAACACACAACAGACGACGACACTACAAAACACCAACGGCACACACCCAGACACACTCCACCAGGTAATGTTTTGACGCACAACAACACAATCGGGGGGAAAAGGTGGGAGGAAAGACGAAAAAAAACAGTTGTGGTATTTTTTTTCTGGTGGGGACAGAAAAGGTGTCGAGAGCCCACCGAGTCACAACTGAAACGAATGTCAAAAAATTCGTCGAGTTTTGGAGAGAGAGACAAAGTTGTGATGTCGACGACGAGGAGAGTCTCTGCGTGTCTTGCCTTGCTCGCGCTGTCAGCTCTACTATTCGGCGCCTCGCCTCTCAGCGGCCAACTCGGGAGTGAGAGAGGAGCTGTGGGCCAACAAAAAAGGCATGTTTCTCTCTCTTCCCCACCACCCACCCCTATACTAGCTGAGGCCGCGGCCGTCTGGCGGCGTCTCGATACGTAACGCAACCTTGACTATCGCGATAGTTAAACCATTTTCTCTGTTCCGTTTCGATTTTTTTCTACTTCTCTTATTCTTTTCTTTTTAGGAAAACAACCCCGCAGGTTAAGAGACCTGGAAGAAGCCCATCATTGTTGCTCGCTCTCTTACCTTCTACTTTGTTTTAGATTTCCTGTGTTATAAGGGCAAACTGAGGGACAGAGGCCGTGATTACCAAGAGATTAGTCACGCTGAACGATTTCCGACTCTTTTTCCTCGACCGACTGCTAAATTCGAGGGGATGACAAATACTAAATCCGATTCTTGTTTGTTTACTCTCGCACATCTCCCCTCACCGCCACCGTCGAGTTGGAAAAACAAAATAGACGAGAAGAAAACCTCCCCACAAACAATCTAAACGCTCCCGCTAAAAGAGTAGAAGAAGAAGAAGAAAAAACAGTATATTGATCTATTTATTGGGTCGTGAGACGTCTTTGAACTTTTCTCTTCTTCTTCTGCCTTTTTTATCTAAATATATCGAAAATGCGATGATGCACCGTAGCGTGAAGGCGCGATAAGAAAGCCAAGTCTTGGAAGAGTGCTCCTCCCTACCAGTGAAGATTGATATTATAAAGACAACTCTTTTTTTTTCTCCTCTTCTTTCATCAACGCCATTTCAAGTTCATGTGAATGGAAGGTCACTGCACTTTTCGGTCGGAAGCCATAGCTATGTTTGATTGCTATGCAGAAGCGAACGTGTGTTGGAGTGTATTATATCCGATCCGAGAGCTCGTAATACAAGGTATTTTCATTTAGTAGTAGCAGCAAGAGAAAAAAGAGCGCCAAGACACAAATACACATATTTGTACGTCCAATGAAGGGAGAGAACAAGACGGCCATGGAATGAGAGAAAGCTAGATGA